>CM065783.1:13665749-14939249 GCA_033296515.1 Macrochelys suwanniensis
GTTAATCTATTGTACTATTTACTAACTGAAATTCTAGGAAGCTGGTGTGAAAATCAAACACAAATTGAATACGTTGCTGTTGCTTGGTACTATGTGAAGGCACAAAGAATCAAACTGGAGGCAGTGGAAGGAAGTGAAACAAGGTACTTCCAGACTGGGGTAGATTAAAGCAGCGGTTAAGAACATAAGAGCGGCCATACTGGGTCAGACCAAAGGTCCATCTAATCCAGTATCCTGTCTTCCGACAGTGGCCAGTGCCAGGTGCCCCAGAGGGAATGAACAGACCAGGTAATCATCAAGTGATCCATCCCCTGTCGTCCATTCCCAACTTCTGGTAAACAGAGGCTAGGGATACCTTCCCTGCCCATTCTGGCTAATAGCCATTGATTCTCAAATTTAAGCAATCTGAGGACCCCATTTTGATTTAAAATTTTTCAGTGACCCCCCAACCCTCCCTGCTCAGCCCTTGCAGTACCCCCTTCCCCGAGGCCCTGCCTCTGCCCCTTCTCCAAAGCCCTGGCCCCCACTCACTGCGTCCCCCCTCCCTCCGTCGCTCACTCTCCCCTACCCTCACTTTTGTATACTTAATCTGAACTGTGAATATTTTCAGGTTCTCCCATCAGTAGCTTTTAAACAGAGTCTCAAAGAGGGCGCATAGGTGTCCATCAATGTCCTTTAAAATTAAGACTCATATTAAAAAGCAGCTAAAATACAAAGATCACACTCCTAAATCCCTCACGTATTCAGAAATCACTTTTAACGTTGCCAATTATACTTTACAAACTAAGAGCCTGTTCCTGCAGACACTTATGCATGTGACTGGATTTATTCTGAGGTCAACAGGAGACCTACTCATGTAAGTAAGGGGACTCGTGCATGGCTGCAGGATTGGGCCCTCTTTACATGTAGCACCACTGAACTGCAGCTGCCTTTAGACTGGAAGATGGCAACAGATGAGTGCAAAGCACACTACCACAGTAGGATAGAAGAGAAATTCGCAGAGGAACTTGGTGAAAATACAGTCTCCCAAAATGTGCCTTGAGCTCTATCATTAAGACAAAGCAGGCAGACCTTTGGTTCTTAAGTTTCCATCCAAAATGCCTTTAACTAAGAAACTGCTTGGAATTCAGTTTACCTACAGAAGGAGGAAGAGGCTCTGAATTGACCTTACTGGAATCTGAACCTGAACTTCTAGGGTGCGTAAGTTCTCACAACAGAAAACTTAGACTTGTAAGGTATTCTTGATGACAATGTTTGTAAACAGCAATCAAAAATTAACTATAATTTTCTACTAAGGTTATTTAGAAATCTTTTCTTAGGACTAGATGTCCCACTAATATAAATTCTCGTAACTCCAGTGAAGTCCATAGAGCGACACCAATTTACAGCACCTCAAAATGTGAACATTAGTATTTAACTCAATGGGTGACATCTTGATCTCAGTGAACTTTTGTTAATGTGCATGATTTTGTTTTCACTCACCCCATTATAAATCAGAAGAACCACCATTTGATTGACACTGATGTAAAAAGTGGTGTAAGAGAGAATCAAGCCCAATGACACTTCAGAACATCTTTGTAATAAGAAATGCTATATTGTTATGAACAGCTTTAAATATCTATGTATAATGTTCATTATAACAGTTTGTTATAGCAGCATCTGTTAAGAATTTACTAATACAATTTTAACGTGCTTTTCAATAAGCTGAAGAACAGAGCTGCATCTATTAATCATGAATCACATATTAATGAATAATTTATAAATGGAACCTTTATTTAAAGCATTACCAATTAACTCAACAATCGCTGCATTCACAATTAAACCAATGACCTCAAAACTCTCAAACCCAAAGGAATAATGCTGTACCTTTATGAAGATTTCAAATATTAATACAGGGAAGAAGGAAACAACAGCGAAATCTTCACACTGACTTTGATATTCATTAGAACCACTGAAAGATTCTTCAGGAAAAGCCATTTTGAATTATTTAACATAAAACATATGTGCTTCTATTTCACAGACCACAGCTTTTTAGAGGCAATCATAAATGAATACTGCAAATACAGTAAAATAAAAACAAGTACTATGTATCCTTAAAATATCTGAACTGAAGAGTGGTTGAGTTGTACTTTAATCACCATGGAGATCATATCCTTCAGCTCAGCATTTCTGCAACTCTCTCATTCTGCAGGTCAGTTAGTTAGGAATAGTTTTTTTCATAAGACATGTCCTCTCCCAACCTCTCATTTTTATAACAAACAATGCACTTTTCTTCAAAGCATTTCAAAATCCTGTCACCCTACCCCACTCACCTAAGTGAGGTGTTGACTTAAAAACCTATGTGGGATCATTTAAACAATGATAAACACAAGTAACTGCATTTATTTCTATTTTTAAAAAAAGAAAAAAGAAAACTACTATATTAATGAAAGATTAAAAAGTTGCACAGTTAATATCATAAAGGTCAAATATAATGGTGTCATAAGTAGTGGTGTCCATTTTGGCAACCTGACAAAATTGACAGAGAGGTAGCCGTTTTAGTCTGTAGTCACAAAAACAATGAGGAACACAGTGGCACCTGAAGTCACTATATTGACTTCACTGGAGTTACGAGAATTTACATTAGTGGAACATCTAGTCCTAAGAAAAGATTTCTAAATAACCTTAGTAGTATCTATTAGTCTTTAAGGTGTCACCGGACTTCTCCTTGTTTTTTGGCAAAATTGAGTGTAACTTTCAGGAAGGCAGAAAAAGCAATCAACACATCCCACCGTAAAGCCTCGTGTGGTTCCTTTTCCTTCTACAACCCTGGCCTTCCAGCATCTCAGCATGGAAGCTAAGCTAACACAGACTTCCTGATGTGTAAGATGCAGCTGTGATATTTAGCTAATTGAAAAGCATGCTTTAAAATGCATTGGTCTATTTTGAATAAATTGGTCTATAACAAGACATTATTCACATCACCCCTGAATTTGGCCCCAAAGAGAAGGCAATCATTAATATTCCAATAGCAGCATTAACTCGGCCAGATTGCACATAGAGCACTATTTTCTATTCCTGCTTTTCTAAATTAAAATGTTTAGTATATTGCTGTGAATTTCATAAACGCTAAACCAAATACGTAATGCAGCTGGTTAGCACTGATGTTGCAAGATCATATTTTGCAATTTTTGACTTCTTATGATTTCAACTTGCATTGATGTACAGCAGTTTTTTTGCATTATGTATTTACACACACATGAATAGAGTTGTGTATCTATATAGATAGATATCACACATACATTTGGACAAATATGGCGGTATGACAGAGGAAAAGAGGAATGTATTAGCGGCATTTATTAGTGTTCATGCAGCAGTGAGCTGAAATTTTAAAAGCTAGCTGGAATGCTAACGGCAATAGCACCCAAAAGAAAAATAACCTTCTTCTTGAGAGCTATAGAAGATACAGAAGACAGAATAAAGAATGCACCTACATCATATTATAATATCAGTTCACTTTAAAAGAAAGATATAAACAAAATGTCAATGAAGGTACAGGTTACTAATAGAAAAATCTCAATAGCTGTCCTAGTGGATCAATGACCTTCCACCACTATGGGGACTATACTTAGAGTTATAGAATTTAAGGCCAGAAGGGACTGCTACATCATATAGTCTGATCTCCGGTATATCACAGGCCACCACCAACACCTAGCACCCGCGCACTAAAACCAGCAATGGAAATGAGACCAAAGTGAATGAGACCCACAGCAGACTAGGCTATTATGTGCCACAAGCAGATAAAAGGAGGGAGTGTGGATCACCAGTGCTTGAGGCCCCTGCAATTGCAGGGAAGTGATTAAGTGAATCATTACCAGATAATCCTGGCAAATGATCTACACCCACACACTACAGAAGGCGGCAAAAAAACTCCCACAGTCACTACCAATCTGACCTGGGGAAAATTCCTTCCTGATTTGGCGATCAGTTAGACCCTGAGCATGTGAGCAAGAATTAGCCAGATAAGCATCTGAGAGGGAGAATGAGTTGTGCCACGTCAGATACCTGGTCCACCCCGCCCAGTGTCCCATCTCCAGTCGTGGTCATCCTTGATACTTCAGAAGGAGAAAAAAATCTTCCAGAATACATTGGGGGGCAGGGGTCACTTTCTGACCCCTGCTGGTGGCGGTCTGAAACCCTGAAGCATGAGCTTTAGGAACGTAAGATATAAACAAGACATGAGCCCCACAGCTTGCTGAGCTCTGCTCCTCCCATATCACAAGCAACCCCATCATAAAATTGCACTCAAATGTGTCCAGCTCTCTTAAAACTAACTATGTTGCTTGCCCCCCGTATCATCTATTAGGAGGCTGTTCTGGAACCTCACCCTTCTGATGGTTAGAAACCTTCTTCTAATTTCCAGTCTGAATTTGCTCATGGGCAGTTTCTACCCATTTGCTCTTGTGCCAACATTGTCCTTTAGATTAAATAGCTCTTCTCCCTCCCTGGTAATTACCCCCAATGTATTTACAGAGAGCAATCATATCCCCTCTCTGCTGTCTTTTTGCAAAACTAACCAATCCAATCTCTTCCCTTCTCCTCTCATAAGATAGGCCTTCCATTCCTCTAGTCATCCTAGTAGCTCTTCTCTGTTCTAGTTTGAATTCATCTTTCTTGAACATGGGTGATTAGAATTGTACACAGTATTCCAAATGAGGTCTTACCAATTCCTTGTACAATGCTACTAATACTACTTTATTGCCACTGAAAATGCCTCACCTACTACATCCTAGGATCACATTTGCCTTTTTCAAGCCACATCACATTGGTGGCTCATAGTCATCCTGGGATTGACTCAAAAACCCATGTCTCTCTCCTCCTCTGTCACTTAACTGATCAGCCCCTAGCTTGTAGCAGAAATTCATAATATTAGATCCTAAGTGCATGACACTGCACTTTCTACTATTTAATTTCAGTCCATTTCTGTCACTCCAGTCTTTAAGGTCATCCAGATCTTCCTGTATAATATTCTGATCCTCCTTCTGTATTGATGATGCCTCCCAGCTTTGTATCATCAGCAAATTTCATTAGCACAGTTGTACTTTTTGTGCCAAGGTCATTAATACAAATTTTGAATAAGATTGATCGCAAGACCAATCTTTGAGGAACCCTACTAGTAACCGCTCTCCAGTCCGATAATTCACCTTCAGCATAACTCATTGCCTTCTCCCCTTTAGCCAATTCCTTATCCACCTTACAAAGTTTGTACTGATCTGTCTTCCCTGATTTAATTAATAATTTCCCATGTGGCACTGTGTCAAATACTTCACTGAAGTCCAAACATATTAAATCTACTACACTTTCCTTATGTAAAAAAAATGAGTTATTTTCTCAAAGAAGGAAATAAGGTTGGTCTAGTGTGAACTGCCTTTGGTACATGTTGCACTATATTCCCTTTATCATTTGCCTCCATGCATTTAATTATTCTTTCATTCAAAATTTGCTCAAAAACATTACCTACTACTGAGGTCAGACTAACAGATCTGTAATTGCCTGGATCACTTTTTTCCTCCTTTCTTAAATACAGTTACAACTTAAGCTATTCTTTCATATGGTACTACCCCCGAATAGATAGATTTATTAACAATCCTTGCTAGTGGACTTGCAATCTCATGTGCCAGTTCTTTCAGTATTCTGGGATGGAAAATATCCGGTTCTCCTGATCTGAGCACATTAAACTCTTTATGTTTTTCTTCCATCTGAGACTTGGTGAATTCTAGTTCTAGTCACTCATTTCCTTATGAACATGTTCCATATTATCATCATTACTGAAAACTGAGGCAAAGTATACATTCAATTTTTGGTCCATGCCTAGATTATTTTTAACCTTCTTCCCATACACACAGCATAGTAGCCCAACCTCATCCTTCCTTATTCTCTTTTATTTATATAATTAAAACATCTCTGTCAGGGTTCCCTCCCCACTCTAAACTCTAAGGTAAAGACGTGGGGGCCCGCATGAAGAGCCCCTAAGCTTATTTTTACCAGCTTAGGTTAAAACCCCCAAGGTACAAAATTCCCTGCACCCTGAGAAATGCTTCTCCCACTGCCACCATCAAGTGTTCTAAACAGGAATCCAGGAAAGGGGACCACTTGAAGTCCCTTCCCCCCAAAATATCCTCTCAAGCCCGTACCCCCCCTTCCTGGGAAGCTTGAGAATAATCTCCTAACCAGTTGGTTACAGAGTGATCTAAAAATACCCACCCCCGGGGTTTTTAACACCATAGAAAACAGTCAGCTTCTTAAAAGAAGGATTTTATTAAAACAAAGAAGGTAAAATCAGTTCTGTAAAATCAGGATGGTAACTAATTTACAGGATACTCAATTTCCAAACTCAGAGGGATTCTCCCCCACCCCCTCTGGACAAACCCTTAAGGTTACAGAAAAAGAAAGGAGTAACCCCTCCCTCTCACACAGGGAAAGTACCAAGCAAAAATAAACAGAAATCTACTCGCTATGCTATCTAAACTTACTTTAGACAAGTGAGGATTTGATGAAAAGATGACTGATTCCTTTTTACTCCAAGATCACTCCATGTCTGACAAAGAGCCACACACAAAGCTTTCCCCCTCCCAAGATTTGAAAGTATCTTGTCCCCCCATTGGTCAGATGCCAGCCAGATCAGGTGTCAGTCTGGCTACCTGCATTTCTTAACCCTTTACTGGTAAGAGGATTTTATAGCACTGCATCAGATCCCTCTCCCCTTCCCTTTATATTTATGACAATTTCTTATTATGTATTTTTTTTTAAGAGCTAAATCAGCTTGACTTTTAGCAGGTCTCATTTTATTCCTAAACTTTCTAACCTCCACAATGTAACTTTCTTTGCTGATTAACCCTTTTTGGATTCCCGTAGGCTCTCTGCGTACTCCTAATAGCCCTTCGGAGGTGGTTATTCATCCAGTTGGGTCTGGAGCCTTTCTCTACATTTTCCCCCACTGTGTTGGGATGCAAATTTCCGATAGTTTTTGGGTCATTGATTTGAAATGTAAGTCCTTTGAAATGTAAGTGAACTACTAGGAGATGCTTTAAGATATCATTTTTAAATGAGAGGTAAGAACCTGGAAGATTTCTTGTATCCTCCTCCCCCACCAAAATACCATTAACACTGCTTCAATGAAGCAGTGGCCCACCAATAGTGGCCCACCAACTTCAGTGTCCCACCAACAGAAGAGCTGAGCACTAGAATGGACATTTCAGTTCCTTGAGGTGTGACAATTATTTTAAGCAGCCTTAAGGCTTCATCTACATGAGACAATGCTTTAGCCCTGGTCTACACAGGGGGCGGGTGGGGGATCGATCTAAGTTACGCAACTTCAGCTACGTGAATAACTCCGCCTGCGCCTCTCGCGACGGTGGAGTACAGGAGTCGATGGCAGAGCGCTAGACTAGACGCGATAAATCAACCTCCGCTGGATCGATCGTTGCCCGCCGATCCAGTGGGTAGTGTAGACATACCCTTAGTGGTACCTCATGGGCATTCCAAAACTCTCCATGGAGCGTTAGCACTGCAAGCACATTTGTGTAACTTCATTGCCAGTGCTGCAAATCATAACTCATAGCTGATCTGCTGATTATCCATCTGAATTTTTAAAATTATTTTTCACATTAAAACACATAGGAAAAATCTCTAATAAAAAGTTAAAACCCCCTCATCTGATTCATTAAACAAACAAGTAAATTATCAGATGCTGGGACCTTAAATAAAACAACTTTTTTCCTTGTCTCTTTAGTCACACACCACATGATAGGAGCCAAACAAATGAACTAAGCTGAACCCTTACCAAACAAACTAAAGTTAGTAACATGCTGGAGGCTAACATCATGTCCTCTGTCTACATCAACATGCAGCTGATAGATGTGCTAAACAGATGACAGATGAAAACACAAAATCTCACTCTCATTCTTGATTCCGTTTACCAAACAAACTAGGTATTCAGTTCACATCAGTGTAATTTGCACTGGCAGGAGTGGTGCTACATTTAGTTCACACAGGAGGATGCAAGAGATCATGATGGAAGAGCCCTTCGGCAAAGGGCTTTGTTTCTAGTGTCTCATTTGGGTGCTAAGCGGAGGATGCTGAATTTTTTTAAATGGCACTGGACACAGCAATAGAAAATATAGAGAAGAATCCTGTATTAAGAAGGGGAATAAGAGTTAGGGGGTGAAGTAAAAAATGGCCTAACAGGTCTTTTCCATTGCTAACGTCTATGTCTCTGAGCTGGGTACCTGCCACACCTCTCCTGTTCTCACTTAACAACCTGCCCCCATCAGTACTGCTGCCATTTTGGTATGTGACTCAGAGCCTGCTTCTTGCACATTGCTCTTTGGTGCTTTTTGTAGTCCTCACTTTTTTATTGTCTCCTCATTTTAATTCCTCTTAATTTCCCCCTTCCCTTATATGTAGCACAACAATGTTGAAAAACAAATGACTTCCAGCAAGAGGGCGATCCCATCTTTTCTACCTCTACACATTCCTTTTTGCTTCTTTGCCACACTGAATAGCACACAAGATAAAAACCACTGAGCCAAAGTCTTTCTGCAAATGCACAAACTGGAGTGATGCCAACAAGGGGGGGTGTCACTTTTTTGTCGTATAAAAGCTTTAGTGACTATATTCTTTGGGCTTCCATGC
This sequence comes from Macrochelys suwanniensis, assembly GCA_033296515.1. Taxonomy (NCBI): domain Eukaryota; kingdom Metazoa; phylum Chordata; order Testudines; family Chelydridae; genus Macrochelys; species Macrochelys suwanniensis. The sequence continues at coordinate 13,674,423 of CM065783.1, forward strand.
TAACACCTCTGCGCAACCTCCCTTCCTCATTAGGGTTGAGATGTAGTATGATGCAGCCAGCAATATCGTACCTATAAACTAAACTACTGAATATGAATTGTGCAGAATGAAGCTTCACTTGTGGCTCTGCCAAATGGCACCAGCAAAACACTAAGTGTTTTTTTCTGCTAGTGAAATGGTTATCAACTCTGATTTTGCTTCATATGTGATTGACGCTTTTTGCACAACTCCCTCAGACCTCAGCAATGCTGCCTATTATACTCCTGGGGGAATTCTATGCCACTGCACAATACAGAATTTGCACAGAATTAACGTTCTGCGCAGAATTTCATTTTTCCTCCCACTGAATTGGTGCTGCAGAGCTGCTGGCCACCACTAGGGGCCTCTGGATCCCACAGAGCCTGGCTCCCCAGCTCACAAATAGAGGACAATGCCAGTGGGAGCTGGAGGGTTCCTAGCAGCTGCAGTTCCTGGAATGCCCTGAACAAAGGAGGCAGCGTGCCGGAAACTCCATACAAATCTGGGACCCAGCATCAGACAGTTTTCCTTCTAGATCCCTGGGCTCTGGGAAGAAGGGAGTACAGGTGTCTGGACTCTGCGGCTCTGGGGGAGAGGGGCTGTTTTGAGATGAATTCCCCATGGAGTACTATTACCAGGTGTTGCAATATGGTATGAGATCATGGAGCTAGCATGCCTTATTTATTTCACTGAATGTCATGGGTAAATAAACTGATTAAAATGCAATAAAAACTATGTGATTCCACTAAAAAATAATTATTTGCAAACTCACTTTAGCCAAAATGTGCATAATAATTGAAGTTACACTGATATAAACAGGCAATCTCTCCATAACAAATATATCAATCAAGCCATTAATTTATCAGTTGTTATGGCAGTCTAATGTCTCAGAAATACATACTACAAGCATTGCAGTATCAGGCCTGAAATCCAAGCAACTTTCATGCAATGATGAATATATATGGTAGCAGATCTAGATGACAGTTGCACAAGTGAGTCCTTAGGATGCTAAAAAAATTCATTTATCAGGTAATTTTTAATATAAACAGCTTCTGAATGCAAGTAGGTTTATCTGTCACTGTTAATTAAACCTGTACTTTGTCAACATATGATAATCCATTTATTATAGTAAAAGCCATTTCATTTCAAACCACTCACAAATTACAAACCATAATTGCTAGGATTATTTTATTTCCAAGTGCAGGCAGCAAAGCCATCTTAAGATTCAACGATGATGAGCTAATTCTGGAATGTAACCATGGCTCTATCTCACAGTCCATTGGCTTTAGTGTTGGCAGCAGACAAGCCGTAATTTTTCAGTTCCTAATTAGGTTTAGCCATTAATTTAACTATTCTATCATATTGGTGAGACAGTAGAACACTATTTTTGTTTGTTTGTTTGCTTGTTCTCACTCCCTTCTTTATGATAAATGCTATAAAGCCCAGGAAACACAGCAGGTTACTTACTATAACTTCTCACCTACAGCCCTGGTGCTTTAAAGTTCCTCATCTCTCTAGGACCTAAACAAGGCTAGTGCCAAGGTCTGAATTATCCCTAAATGCATCCATCAGCAAACAGTAATTTTCATAGGGAAATATTTCCTTCAGGTAATCCCACAAAAAAGTCTGCATAGTTCCTGCTAAATATGTCTCTCCTTTCCTTGAAAAAAAAAAGCATTTAAAATAAGATTAATTCTTAATTGGTGTGTTGAGTTCTATGCATTTTAAAATCAATGCCATCACCCGGTAATATAGAGTTTAAGCTTAAAAATTCTCAACGAATTTGCCTACCCATGAGAAAGGAAAAATATACTATGTTGAGTAATTACCTGTTTTTAAAACATTCCAACAACAGAGGGCACTGGCAGTTAATGGGGTGTGTGAAGACATAGCAGTACTGTTCCAGACATCTTGGCAATCAGCAGGAGGCACATTCAAAAACACAGGCGAGGGACTCCAAAAAATTATCCACTTCCATTCCAGTACAAAGAAAAATGCATCTCACGCTAACTTTTCTGTCGTTGTTGTTGTTTTTCCTTAATATCTCATTCTAAACACATGTCAAGGTATGTCAATCAACAAGTGAGACTTGGAACCTATACAAAACAAAGCTGAGATTTCCACCTTTGAATCCACAGGCAATAGATCTGTTAAATGTCACTGACATACAGTCCCTTGCTGTTGCATAAACACTACACTTACACTAATTCTTGAATGCACTGCACTTACAGAAGTGTGATGAGCATTTCTCTAGAGACTTCAAGAGAAAACAAATGACCCTTGTTATAGAAAAACAAATCTTTCATCCATGTAAGCAGCTAGCAGAAGATTACTCAATGCCTACTTACAGTCACCATTCCCTTAAACTGAGTGAAATATCAAGGGCAAAAGATGACGTAGTCACTGAAAATTATGTGGGGTTGTGTTTTGTATCTCTCCTTAGCACTTTTCAAAGTTTCCGGCAATTCATTAAAACACATGCACCCACAAAACATTTTCTATTTTCAAACCCAAGTCCTGCAAAGTCACATTTTGCACCAGTTAATTATTGAAATTTACTCTTAAGGAACTACAGTTCCTACATCTGCTACTGCTGTTCAAAGAAAAAAGGAAAAGGAAAAAAAGGAGTAAGACAATAACACAATGTGTGTGATTTTAGGAAAAGCACCATTCACTGCTGCTAATTGCTCTCAGGATCTGAATTGGTAAAACCACAAGATGTTCAACAAAAGACTCTATGCAGGTAGGACCATAAAACCTAATTATTTCTCACAAAGCAGACCATTCCATGTAAAATAAAAGAAAGCTATGAGCAATAAAGACCATGCCATTAACAATTAGTCTTCTGCGCACACGATTAGACTCACAGAGATAAAGAAGACTCTAAATTTAATGACGTATCCCATATTTCTGGCTGGGTTCAATATTCTCTGCTAATTATGCTGAAAGACCTTGTGCTACTTAAAAGTACTTAGACTGCAAAATATGACACCATCTTCATAGATTCACTGTTAGCACTTAACATTTAACATTGGGCATTAAAAAATACATGTGAATTAATATTGGCATTTAGGGTTTTTTCCTTTATTCATAAAAAAGTATAATTCTGAGAGGTTTCAGGATAGCATTTTCCTAATGAGAATCCTCACAAACACAGGCTGTGTACATATGCTGCCCTAAATTAAACTTTAGCAAAGCATGTGACCAAGTGAACTTTGGAAGACAGAATCAGATGAAATAAGGGGATGAATTGGGTATTTGACAAAGACAAGCTCTTAGCAATAAACAAGTAGAAAACAAAAGGAATTGAAGAGAGAAAAATATATCTTCAGACATATTACTTTCTGATCTAGCCTTCTGTTGCAACATACATTTAACTCCTGTTACCACTGCGGGAGTAACAACTGTACAATGGCTATAGAAAAGACTCTTTTGTTCCAACAAGATGTACATATAACTAATTTTAAAATGCTCACCTAGTGAACAACACAAAAAAATCTGTGGTGTCTAGCTTACAATAATAAAAATGTTTAGCACATATACAGCATTTAGAGTTGCACAGACGAAAAGAGTATATACTGGGTATTTTCTGACATAAAAATATGTTTTAAGCTGCTAAATATCTGAATATTTTAATCTATTCAGTTATAGTCATGTCTTTGGAACAATGTCTGGTGTATACATATGCAGACACATATCTGGCATCTTTCCTATTAGAAAAATGGGAGTGAGGAAGTTCTGGCAGTTCATTCATCTATGATGACAAAAATGTAAAGAAATTGCTTTGGAGATATCCAACATTTAAAATATTTATTTATCTAAAATAAAATTACAAAAAGTATCTGACTGCATACTTCCGGGCATAAGTTATTCAAGATCAGTTTGATCGCTCTCAATGGTACAGTACTGCCATGTTAGGTGAATTATGAAGAGTTATGCCATTATATGACGCATCTGGCATTGGCCACCGCTGGAGATGGGAGACTGTACTAGAGATGTCTTTGGTCTGTTTTCAAAAACTGAGCACCCTGAGTTCTGTGCCCTTTTGAAAAATGTGGATATAAAAGTGTCACAATGTTGGGTGCTGAGTGGTTTTTAAAATCTGGCTCTTCATGCATAAATCATTGTCCATGAACATGTCCCATTTAACTGCTTTTGAGTGCCTTTGAGTCTGTAATCTACTTTATATTTCCATGGAGACCAATATTTCTGATTGCGCTTTTTTCTGAAAAGTAAGATTAAAAACAGTGTATTTAGTATACCACATGCAATGATGGTATATTTCAATGTCCAGGTTATACTACATTTCACACAACACAGACATTCTAAGATGCACTGAACTTTTGCATAAAGCAAGGCAGTAATAGTAGATAGTTTGGAATGACAGACACGCCTCAGAATTCCATTCTCAGTCATTCCATTGAGGACAATGAGCAAAATACTGGTCCCATTTACACTGTTGTGAATCTAGAATAACACTATTAATCTGATTTATGCCAATAGGCATATATGGGTTTAAATGCATATAGAAATTGGCCTGACATCCTGATTCTGATCTTACTTATGTAGGTTTTTACACTGGTGTAATTCCATTGACTTGTTAAGAGTCTCTCCTGATTTACATTGGTATGAGATAACAATCAGGCCTCCAGTTTCTAGTGTACAACAAATTTAAGATTACATTGACTATATTTAATGTTGGTCTGATTCTTTAGGCTCAGTAAGCTTGGTCTTCTATGACCTATGTTTCTAAGCCAATACTTTTATTTCCAGGTGTCAATAGGGCACCAAATGTCCTGTTTTTTCAGGAGTTACTCTGAAAGGACTCCCCTACTTTTCCAGGAATGATTTTCAGCACACTGTGACAAAATGCACAATTGCTCAAATAAGATAATGAAAAACTCCCTTTAAATATTATAGTCTAGATAATCAGCTGGTATAAACCAATTTAGCTTCATTTTAGTTAATGAAGCTATGCTTTCTATATTCTGAGTGGACACCACCTAAAGCAAACGCTGTATGTGAATATCCTCTCCGGATGAAGAAAACCTTTGACTTGCAGACCTTATTGTAGACTGCAGCTCAGATTGTCATGTCATTAGTTCTGTTTTTAAAAAGATTACATGATGAAAAGCAAGATGAGAAAGATAAATGAATCTTCATTCCAAAGATAACAAATACCATTAATTACTAGTAACACATCCACCCTGTGCACCTTTTTAAAGGCTCGCATTTGTGTTTTGTTGCTACATAGACAAGCTGGCATTGGTAACTTACTGATTCAGCTCTCCCTTACAACCATGTAAATCAGGAGTAGCCCCACTGTAGTCAATTGAGTCACGCTGGTGTAAATGGGAGAAAAAACAGGTCCAATGTCTTCAAGGGTTCATTTACTATGAAGGTTAGAGGAAATGCTATTAAATACTCCTAGATAAGTAACTTTCTCGTATTCGTTTTAATTTCTTTTTCTCAGGCCTTTTGGGTTTTGTTCCAGGACATTTGGACTTTTTTCATGTCTTTCTTTGTTTTATTTAAACTTATAAGAAACTCTTCATAGCTGTATGTAGCAAAAGCAGCCTTCATTATTGCTTTGATATTTGTATGACAGTGTGCATTTAATTTAGAATTTGTTTTGTATTCCATGTAAGTGGTTGCTGTTATGAAGTGGAACAACACTAAAGAAGTACAACCTGGGTACAAAACCTGATCTCATGACATTAACCATTACAAGTTGAGTAGACACCACTAATCAGTAAAACCTGGGTAAATGATATGGGTGCACTATTACCCAGTACAAGACAAGACCTATACTGAACATGATTTCATCACTATTTATGAAATAGTCATTAGCTAACTTTTACCTCCTCCACCAAAGAGATTTAAATGCACCAGAATATCAAGCTCTACATGTTAGTGCCATGTAAAATCCTGACATTTCATATCACAAGGCCTCATGATGACATTTTCTTTGGTTATGAAAATGCATGGATCATATGTCCACTGGTTTTGCTGGGAATGAATCCAAAATTTCAAAGTGAAACTCAGGTTAGACCTATCACGTATTACCTTGTTTTACACTGAACTCAAACAGAAGGCTGAATTTTATATGCTTTCAATATGAAACTATAAACCGGGCTGGTTTAGCTAAAAAACAATCCTGGTTTATTGGGAAAAAAAAGGAACATGAACTGAATTCCTAGTTTTATTGCTAAGAATACTTCATTCGTTCTGATTGTTAGACAACTTTACCAAATTTTACCCTCATTTACACCAGTGTAACACCCCAAACTCAGTGGGGTGAAGGGAGAATTCGGGCCAATATAAATAAATGGAGATATGCCTATCTCATAGAACTGGAAGGACCTTGAAAGGTCATTGAGTCCAGTCCCCTGCTTTCACTAGCAGGACCAAGTACTGTCCCCTGATAGATTTTTGCCCCAGATCCCTACATGGCCCCCTCAAGGATTGAGCTCAAACCCCTGGGTTTAGCAGGCCAATGCTCAAACCACTGAGCTATCCCTCCCACTAAACAGATGATTGCTAAGTGGAGTGTCCTTGTTAAAGTTTGAATTAGATACATTTAGATTAAAATATCTAGCAGAGAAATGTCTGAAACAGCAGGAGTTGTACACCAACGCCTTCACGCAATTCCCAACTATTTGGTCACAACACATTTGTACCATATGGGACAATATGGTACAGTGCTATTCAATAAGTCATTTCTACCAATTCAGTGATTAAATGTAGCACTCTCCCTTCCGTCACATCTCATCCTGACACATTGAAACATTTTTTTAAAATTCTAAGACGAAATGTTGTCATGGTTCACAAGCTTCTCTGCACCCTTCCTGGACCCTGGTGTCCAAATTGTTTTTATTCAGTTCAGCACATCTCTAGTGTATAATTTGTTTTATTCAGTGGAATTTCCTGTCAGGTCTTGTCACATCAGTACCAGAATGGCTCACTGCTTTAAAGAGATACAGACTGGTATACAGTGAGGGGGGGAAATGTCAGAGAACACCCGTCAACTCAAGCTCAATGTAAAGAGAAACATTCATATGGAAAAACTACCTCAGAGCGTCACAAGAATTCAAACTTCAAGAAATATATACATTATTTTTATATCTGAACAATATCTTCACTGGGAAGTCTAACATTCCAAAACTTGGAGGATTATTTAAATTACCACCATGTGAAAAATAAAACAATCCACCAAAGAAGTACTTTCTGATTCTCCCAAAATTACAGTGGCTCAATTCCTATAGTGGACAATTTTAAGTCTTGAAACAATGACGGCAAACCAGTCCAATATCTCACAGTCCATCAAGGCTACAAATAGGAGTTTTATACCACTGGATAGACACTTATTGACTTTTCAGAAGGTTTTTGTTTCTAGCCCAATCACAGTGGTTACCACTGGAAAGTCATTACTGGCAAACAGTTACCTCACACCGCTATCTGAATTTTCCACATTTTCTCCCAATACTTAGGAGATACTGTGATAACTTTATATGATAACTATGCAGTAATGTCTTCCAAATGTTGATTTTCTGAATGGCCTCTACTTTAGATCATAAGGATATCTGACTTTATTATATGTGGCATTTTAGGTAACTTTAGATATGTCTAAAATGTGTTCATGGTAGTTTTCCCAAAGGGATATAAAATGCAGTGTCAAATTTTTAAAAACTCTATAAAACACTCCCAAAAATAAATGTTATGCAAAACATGTGGCGCATTCCAAATGCAGGATGATGTGGTGTAGTATGAAGTTTTACCAACACTTGTCTGGGATGAACTAAGTAACTCACATGACTTTAGAAGCGACAGAGTCCTGTGGCACCTTATAGACTAACAGACGTATTGGAGCATATGCAGATCCAGATCCAGACTAACACGGCTACCCTTCTGATACTTGTCACATGACTTTGTAGCTCATGAATAATGTGCTCATCTTAATCTCATGAGCATAAAACCTTTATTGTATAACACCACCACTATCACCCGCACACACACACACAGCTGAAGGATGAAGTAATTTTTGTGACCCTGAAGTTCATAAAACTGCAGGAAACAATGAACTGTACCGCAGATCTTCCTTCCTGTAATGCAGAATTTCAAAGTGAATATCAGTACTTCACACAGGCTCTGCAGAAGATTGTATTTATTAACTGTCTCCAAAATGTGTTTATGTGACGGGATGATGTAAATTGTTTACAATTATCAAGAACTAATGTGTAGCAGTAATATGAGTTATCATGAACCTAGGCCAGCATTGTTTCCAATGTATTTACACAGTAATTATTGTCTGTATGTTATTACTGGCTGCAGCACAGGAGAGGATATGCAAAGATGGTTGTGTGTGACCTTTTGCTCCCAACCCCAGGAATGCCAGGAACCAGGAAGGTTGCTCGGCTAGCTGTATATAGCACCAATGGACCATTCTGCCCTCTGGAAACTGCCTCAGCCATATCCACTTTTCCCCAGTCATGCCTCTTGTACTTGGGATCAGGAGATGGGGTAGTGCAGCAACTGCCGGGGGATTCTCTTAGGTTGGGGTAATCCTCAAGGGGTTCTTTGGACCCAGCATTATACCTGCTTTACAACACTTCAGCAGTGCAAACAGCTGCACTAGGGCCAAGAATCTGGCCCTATTGGTTTTAAAATACCCTAATGGTTTGGAATACCCTAATGGTCTCTAAATCTTTTTTCAGAAGAATCTGGATGTATAGGGAATATATAATGGGGGGGGCGGAGGGACCTGTAGACACAAAAACAGGTATGAAACAGTTTTCATTAGGGTGACCAGATGTCCTGATTTTATAGGGACAGTCCCAATTTTTGGATCTTTTTCTTATATAGGTTTCTATTACCCCCTACCTCCTGTCCCGATTTTTCACATTTGCTGTCTGGTCACTCTAGGTCTTTATACACATGCATGGACCCTCTGGAGTAATCCAACAAAAATTAAAAGGAAGCATTCCTCACTGGTTAATAAGAACGATTTAACTTGCTTATGTGTTTTTATTTGGATTCAAATCCATTGAGGAAGTGGTTTGCTATTGCAAAACTAGTACATTGAGCTACTAAAACTATACAGCTCACGATCCATTAATCGTGTAAACTATACACTAATAACTCTTCTCCTGAGGTGTACTGTCAGTCATAAGGTCAAAAGATAAATGTCCAGCAATGAAGTAAAGCAATTATTACAATGTAACATACATGCCCCCAAAATACTGTCTGAGGTTTTTAATAAAGTGAGTTTCACAAACTATTCTCACTGGAGGGGATCTAACATGGTCTCAACAACTTCACCCTCCTTTAACGAAGCACATACATAAGACAATCAAATCACTGATTTTCTCTAGCTCACCTTATTCCATTTTATTAATAACACTGTCCAAAAAGGTTGAGGTGACTTGACCACGGTTTGTGAGTACCTATACAGCAAGGTATCTGATATTAGTGGGCTCTTTATTACAGCAGACAAGGGCATAACAAAATCCAATGCCTGGACATTAAAGCTATAAAAACTCAAGCAGGAAATAAGGTGCAAAGTGCAGGTAAATAGCCAATGGAATATATTACAAAGGGATGTGGTGCAGTCTCTGTTACTTAGCCTTCAAATCAAGGTTATGTGTATTTTTAAGAGATATGCTCTAGTTCAATCACAGATCATTGGACTCAAAATTGGGTGAAGTTCTATGGCTTTTGTTATGCAGGAGGTCAGACGAGAGTATGATAATACTTCCTTTGGGTCTTAAAAATTGTAAATCTAATTTAGATTTAAATCCATAGTTCAGACCTTGTGTTGTGGCTGAGGCCCATTTATAGTCTTGAACAACACTCTACGTTTATACTCTCACTTCTTGTTTGTGCAGTTCCCTTAGCTGCACTTCTAAAAATGCAGAATAAATAAGTAATACTTGGTTTGAAAAAAAAAAAATATATATATATATATATATATACACACACACACACACACACATACACTGGGAAAAGACTTTTGAAAAGGACTATGCCATGCTGTAAGTTAAATATATCTGTATGGCTAAATCACGGTCAATTAGATAAAAAGCATGTTCTCAATAATTTAGCAGTGAAAAAATTAATGGGATATGTGAATTCAAGCACAGACTATGAGTTTATGATAAATCTTAGCTATCATTTAAGAGGCAGAACACAACACTGGCCCTGATTGTCAGCAATATCCGAAGAGCACACTGTGCATGTTGGGATGGGGTAAGGTACAAAGATGGCTTGATGCTGGCCCTGTTACGCAACGCAAAAGGGTGGCCTCTTGAAGGACATTAGAACAACCTGAAGTCTGTTATAATAAGCATTGTCTGTCATTATAATTGGGGACCACCCAGGGCATAGGGACCCACTGCCACACCCTCTACACCAGCTCCAGAAGTAGGGGTGAGTTAGTAGTCAATACACCAGCACTATACTTCTGAGGGCACTGTCTTTGATGAGGTGATCTTCCCATAGCTCTAGGGACTCTTTGTGCCTCTGGGAGAGCAGGAAGTGACTGAAACGCAGCAAAGGATCAGAGTTCTAGTACAAAATATTATCAAAGAAATATTATTTGTTGAGGCAATTAGTGAATTTTGTTTTCTGATTGAAAATGTGAGTTTAGACTTTTCCACTAGATATTGTTCACAATCAAAGATCACATAGCAGGAAATTACATCATCTGTTGAATGGATACTAAGAGGGCAGAATGGAATGTGGTGCATGGTCAGATTTTAGAGGTGTTTTAAAGGAAGAAGCAGCAGGACTTGGCAAGTCTGACTGTGGGAAAGGAGAGAGAGGAGACAAAAATGATACAGCAGTTGAAAGCAGCATGTGATAAATGTGCAGTTCATGATGGAAGGCGGTGGCCATGGTGTTGTGATATAACCTTCCAATGGCTTATACAGTCAATGACCTTGAAAAGTCACCAGTGTTAGAAGTCTGGGGCTGCAAATGCAGTATGCTAATAATGGAGAGTGGAGAGCAGAGTTAATGGTAACAAATTCTGTCTTTTAAATGATAGTTCCTTTTTTAAAATATTCAGGAATGTTCTGGCAAATTAGTGGATATTATATCCTGTGCTTTTAATGCAGGAATCAATTTTAAAAGGGTCATACTCTGTTTTAGAGTTTTGTTAGGATCAATCTTGTGATGCCTCGTGTGGGCATACAAATTTCTGAATGAAATGAATACCACTTCATCCAAAATATGACAAAATTATTTTTGGCTCCTGTTAGAAATCAAAAGAAAAGGTTTGTTCTCTCCCTCCATTCCCAGGCATCTGAATATGTTCTGTTCTTGGCCACTATCCCAACTAAGGGCATACGCCAAGGGAACTTTAAGCTCTGCGACTCAGTAACAACAGGGCAGAATTGTCCCAGATTTACATTTCCCTAACTCCCACTGCAGCTGTGTGATGCAGCAATCCCGCTGTGGACAAAGAGTGGCTGGGAAATGGGATGGAATCCTGCATCCTCTCTCTTAGAAGAATGAGAGCATTACCACGCTGACATCCCCAGGTTAAAAAGCATCCTGCTGGCAGTCTCTTTTGAACTCAGGTAGCAACACAGACCCCTGCAGCTTCCCCACTGGTACTCTTTCCATTTTACTGTTATCATTATTTTTGAGCTACCTTAATTGTTCAAAATCATATTTTGTCCTCCGTTTTCATAAAATGGAAGTAAGCTGAACTTATAAGGTTTACCAGAACTGGGAATATGCCACACTCACTCATTTAAAATGACAGCTAGTGTGTCAACACAGTTTACTAATTTAGCCACATTCTATCCTTGTATCTCCATAGGGTTCCTTTGGCTGCCTGCTGTAATTTGTAACTGTCAAGTGTGCTTCACTTTGTCTATATCTATGGTCACATTAACTGCAACTTATTTTAATTGGTTCTCAATTGAGATCATCCGATATCCGATAATTATCTGTTATTGTGTGCATACTCTAAGCTATTAAACTACCCAGTGCTAAGAAGATGGCCCCTTTGATAATGTAATAATGATGGCTTACATGACTGTTAAACCTGCTGGCACGACATTGTATGATATATTATTCAGACACCAGTACAATTTGGTATGTGACATTAAACCTCCATTCATATGTATTATTTGACAATTTCTCACCATTTAATAAGTATAAAACTTATCTTCATAAAATAAAATCCTGTCTATAGTATGGTAGGGTGATAGACCTAATGAAAAAAGACTGCTTTTACTGTATAATGTTAATATATTGTTTCATTATTCATTTTTATAGGTACCTCATTAAAATTGGACAACAGCGACAGAAAGTTTTATGAAGCTTTTTCTTATATTCCAAGTCAGCCTCTCATTTTCCTGTGCCAAAAAAATACTGAAACAGCACAGAAATCTGTTTGTCACAGCTGACTGCAATAAATCAACTTAACATTTCAAATCACTGCACTTTAGTTAAGTAATGAAAAATCACTAAATATGTAGTGCAAAAGAACAAGATCCATTATCACGATTTCTAAGATCTACCCTTTATTATATGTCATGTGTCCAACAGAGGGTTAAACATTAAGGAAATGAAGACATTTTGAATCCTTTGGACATCTTAAGCATATTTTCTTTCTGTCTAAGTCTTTAAAGCCTAGCTTCTGGAGAGAGCTAATGGCCTGTGAGTAAATTAGTGCACTGAACATCTTTTACATTATATTACCCTAGGGAAATCTTAGACCTACTCAATTCAGCAAATGAAAGCTATATTAAATGTATTCTGACCACTGACTGTCAAGTTTATACTTGTCAAAGTTGCCTTACATATTTAAAATTATAGGCAATATTTTGCACCTGATGATACTGATACAAAACTTGCTTCTACCTAATGCTGTCTGTCTTTGTGAAATACAAGACATGGCAAGAATATCCATCAATTATCTCTGAGATCAGAAAAACAAATATGAGTCTTTTAAACATTTTTAATTAAACAAAGTTGATTTTGTTATGGAAAAATAAAGCCTTTGTTCTCAGTGCACAAGTTATCATACCCACTAATTCTCTGCAACCTGATTATCCCAGGTTCCAAGCCCAACTCCACTTCCCATCAGGTGGGCTGGCTGACGAAGAATTAGGGATCTGAAAGTTTTTCCACTTTACTCCCTGGGGAAGATAATATCAGACAGCTATAATACATTGATTGAACCCTCTGGTATGAAACTATCCACCCTCTCAGCTAGTGGGAAGGTGCCATTGAACAGATGCCAGGAAGAACAAGAAATTAGTTATGGGGATGGAAGAGGATAAGAGAGATGAAGGGATAGAGACAGTACACAGCATTATTTTTCCCAATGATTATCACATGCTTTCTATTCCAAAACAAGTAATGGTAAGCAACACATGTATTAATGCTCTACAGAAGCTGGCCACATGTAAATGTAGTTTTACAAAGCTTAGCACTTAGCTGCTGAAAGCAAAATATTGTGTAATGAAATGCACTGCTTTCTCTTCATTACATTATCTTATGCAGAGATAGGAAAAGATATAGTAAGAAATAACCACAGCAATTCACATATTCAGGGGTGAAAGTAACTATAGGCACTTACCGGTACGGGACTGGGCTGGGGCCGGCTCTGGCCCCTGGAAGGGGTGGGGCCTCAGGCAGAAGGGCGGGGCTGGGGGTGTCAGAGCCAGCCCCAGCCCACCCCATACCGGTAAGTGCCTGCAGTTGGGACAGCTGTTCCCTTTGCCCCCCTCCCCACGCCGTTGGAGGCCGGGGGTGGGGGGCAAAAGGAACAGGGACGTTAAAGCGCTGCCGCGGCAGCGCTTTAACGATGGTCCTTTGCCACGGCAGTGTTTTAACATTACTGCACCCCCCCCATCAGCGGCCCCGAGACCACTAGGTTTAAATGAATCTGCTCTGCAGCCATAACTAACAGGCAGTTGGCTTTAGCTCATTCAGTAGAGGCTCACACATTAAACTCCAGAGGTCCCCGGTTCGATCCTGCCCACCCGCGACCAGGGTCTGTCAGCGTTACACTTAGCCACTGTGTCCGTTTCTGTAGTACAGCAATGGCTTATGTAGCAATAAAGGAAGGGGGACTTTGTGGGGGCACAAGGGCCACCCAGCATGAAAAGGAGAGCAAAAGTGTCTGATTCTGTTGGGATGGATGAAGGATGAATAAGAATATCTGCGGAACTCAAAACGCACTGCCATAAATATACCTACTACACTGGATAAAATAAATGTGAATGTAGTGCTTGTAAAAAGCTGCAGATTGATGATCCTGAAAAACAGAGTCCTTTGCTCACAGAATAGGTACCGAAAGTGAAGAGCACTGTCGCACTAAAGTGCCCCAGGCCAACACTGCACTGCAGGGACCAACGTTAGGGAAGATGGGTGTGATTCAAAGACCTTCTTGGTGCTAACTGGCAGAGGGCACACTGATGGCCAGGGTTGCCAATTTTTTTTTTAAAATAAATGGAGATATGCCAATCTCCTAGAACTGGAAGGACCTTGAAAGGTCATTGAGTCCAGTCCCCTGCCTTCACTAGCAGGACCAAGTACTGTCCCCTGACAGATTTTTTGCCCCAGATCCCTAAATGGCCTCCTCGAGGATTGAACTCACAACCCTGGGTTTAACAGGCCAATGCTCAAACCACTGAGCTATCCCTGCCTCCCCCCCCCCAAATATGTCCAATTTTGGTTGGACATATTCCTGGTGGTTTCATCACATGACATAATCTTTAATTAAAGATTAATCTTTAATTCCTGGAGACTCCAGGGCAATCCTGGAGGATTGGCAACCGTGCTGATTACAGGGCTTCTCAGGGCCTGATATTTACATTCTAGTTGACCAAAGAGTGTCATGTAAGGTTTCTACTCAAAGCCTGTGTCACATTGGTCATCGTAATCTTTGCAAAATATATGTGAAGATAATCTGTAAGGAGATAGTTATAGATATAGATATAGAGACTGAAAATTATGTTCTTAAGGTCTAGCAGATAAAAGCAGGTCACTCAAAGGTAGCATACCTTGAGACAAACTTCTCCAGACAGAAGGTGGGAAGCACGTATCTCCCTAGCTAACCATTGAGTATTGTATGTCTTACAACAGAAATCTATTAGCATATTGAGTCAAGTGTTAATGAAGAGCTTACGAGGACTTCAGAAGGAAAATTAAAGAGGAAAAGGTAAACAGCGGGGTGGAGTTGGTGGGGAAATCTGTTCCAGAAGGGAAGAACAAAGGATTGGTCTGGTATATCTGGGAGTGCAGAGATGCCCTGGCATCCTTCATCAGGGGGAGGCAAGCAGCCAGTAGGCTTGGTCTCATGTGAGGAAGGTCTCAACCATTCTGGTAGAAAAACATTGTGAGAAGAATGTTGGGGGAAGCAGTACCTTATAGGACAAGAGGGCATCTTGTTATGGGAGTTTAGGCCAAAAGGACTAATGCAATCCTTGATGCATTAACGGGAATCCTGAGATTATTTTACCTCTGTATTTGACACTGCTGTGACCACTGCTGGAATACTATGTCCAATCTGGTGTCCCAATTTAAGAATAATGTTGGTAAATTGGAGAGTTCAGAGAAGAGCCAAGAATGATTAAAGGATCGTATGCCTTACAGTAATAAACTCAAGGAGCTCAATTTATTTAGCTTAACAAAGAGAAGGTTAAGAGATGACTTGGTAACAGTCTATAAGTATCCAAGTGGGGAACAAATATTTGATAATGGGCTCTTAAATGAAGCAGAGAAAGGTATAACACGATCCAAAGGCTGGAAATTGAAGCTAGAGAAACTCAGATTGGAAATAAGACATACATTTTTAATGCTGAGAATAATTAACCACTAGAACAATTTAGCAATGGTGATGTGGGATCTTCCATCACTGGCATTTTTAAAAGAAAGATTGGATGTTTCTCTAAAAGATCTGTTCTAGGCATGGGCGGTGCATGAACTGCCGGCTGCAGGAGGCTAGCCCCCAGCCTCACCCATTCCGCCCAAGACCCTGCCCCTTCCGCACCCCTTGCCAGAGTGCCCCCCCACTGCAGCCACCAGCCCCCACCCCAGGCTAGTGCCCCAACTCCAGAGCACCCCCAGCCCCTCCACCAGCCTGGAGCAACGGGAGGGTGGGCGGTGCAGCTGCAGCCCCACAGCCCCAGAGCACCAGGAGGGCAGGCAGTGCAGCCCCAGCCTCCTCAGGTCTGGAGCGCCGGGAGGGCAGGTGGCGCGGCTGCCGCCCCCCTCTCCCCAGCTCCAGAGCGACGAGGGAGCGGGTGGTGTGGCCACAGCCCTCCCCCCTGCCCCCCAGCCCCAGAGCGATGGAGAGCATGTGGCATGGCCACAGGCCCCCCAAACCTGGAGCACTGGGAGGGCAGGTGGCGCAGCCCGAGCTGGGCCACCTCAAAGGGAGACTGGACACTGGAGCCATGCTGAGTGGGAAGCTGGGGGGGCAGAGCATGGGTGGGGCCATGCCTGGCTGTTTGGGGAGGCACAGCCTCCCGCAGCCTATGATACCCGCCGCCGATGGCTCTAGGAATTATTTTGGGGAAGTTTTTTGGCCTGTATTATACAGGAGGTCAGATTAGATTATCACAATGGTCCCTTCTGGCCTTGTACCCTATGAACCCAGATGCAAAAACCTGTAGCCCACTGCCAAATCCCCTGAGCGATTCATTCTTCCTGGAAAAAAAGTATTTACTTAAAATGATGGATAAAAGCTGAGGCACAGAACTGTATTATTTAGAATGACACCAGGGTAACAGCAGCACAAATGCATTCCTGCTTTTAGAAAATAGTTTGTTACATAGGAAAGTGAGGACAGCTAAGTGTCAATTATTATCCATCAAGACGTCAATCTTTTTCCATTCTCTTTTCAAATCTTGAATACCAACCATAAAGACTTTGTGTTACCTTGCCAGGAGCAAAAATCTTGTGTTTTCATCTAGTTTCCAAGCATATTAAAAATGGTCTTCAGCATACAATATATCTTTTGCTGATCTCTGTTATCTTTAAAAAGTGGTTAGCTTCAACTGCCAAGCTAAGCACTCTGAAAGGGCATATGGCAAAGAGGATTGCTCGCCATTACTGAACTTGAAAATAAAGATTTGAATTAAAATTGATATTTCGAGCCTTCCTTGGGCAGCTAGTAGTTTGTTGTGTAATGGCAACAATTTGTGACACTGGCAGAACTTTACTACTTCATATTTCAACAAAATGCATGAGCTTTAAAATGTACAGTTAAGCTTTCTCTATACATAAAAGTTGAACCGCTTTAATTAGACCAACACAGTTAAAGCAGTACAACCCACTAGTGGAGATGCAGTTATATCAGTACAGGGACTGCTTTATCCAAACTAGGGGTTATTCAGATTTCAGGAGAAAAAAATCACATCCCTAGCTTAAATAGTTGAGTCAGTATAAAAATTGTGCGTAGACCAGTCCTAATTCTACTGATTTCTAAAAAAGGATTATGCAACCATAATTTAGCAATTATGGGACTTTTCATCTTCCTTGTGCTTTACAAATCCTCCTAATGTCCCATACGGTAGTTAAGTAACTATTAGCACCTCATTTTATGGTGTCAACATTGCAGCAGAGAGATTAAAATGTGACTTGTTCAATGCTCGAAAAGAAGTCAGTGTCAGAGCTGAGATTAGAAGTCAGGAATTATGGGTTTCCACTCCTAGGCTCAGATCAATAGACCGTACGTTGCAGCTCTTTATGGAATTAGAGCGAGATTAGACGACCTCTTCCCCTACCAATTTTAGGCCTAATCTTAGTAAGTAAATTGAAAATCAATGGAAGTAGAAGCAGAAGTAAAATGATTCTGAAATTATGCTGATCCAATGAATACACAGAAAATCCAGAGCAGCAACCACTGTTCTAGCCTAGAAGGGAGCTTGTGGCAGGAGAAGTGAATTTCCCCCGTTTCCTCAACCAAAGTCACAACTGGCAGGATCAGAACCCAGAAGTCAAGAATCCATGTCCCCTATTCTAATCTCTCTTTCCTATCAATGCTTTTGAGTGCAGTGCATTCACACTGATGAGCATATTATGAGAACCTGACGAGAAGAACCATTGAGAAAAAGGAGCTCCACGCCAAGAGCAATAGCTAAACCACCCACTTCACAGCCCTACACTCTACAGGTTTGCTGCTTGTGATGCCATTTAAGCTATTATAATTTCACTGTGTTTAAAAAAATGGAACATGCTCCTTTCTCCCTTCTGTTATATTACAAAATGCCACACAGCAGAGGCTCACCTTAAATCCTTTATCTTCATGCTAAGGTCTTCTGACATTTTAAATATCAACCATAATGATTAACATCTCTCCTTTATGCCAGAAGCTAAAAACTGCCAGGCTGCCAGACACAGCGACACCTTTAAACACTCACACACTTCAGCAGTTACTAATTTTCCAACCTGGATATGATATTTTGACAAGTTTGCAAAGGATTTACTGAACTGTTTATTAGCTCAATATATAAAAAGTACACCTTTTGCAATGGCTTTTTATTCAAAAATAACTTTTTAAATATATTTTATTTGTGACACTTGAAAATAGCATTCCCCCTCCTTCCATTTTCATGTTCCAAAGGATTTAGGCATTAAGGCAAACCTTACTAATATCTTCTAATTAATTATACTCACACTACTTTGGACAGAAAATGCTAGTGTCTATCCAGACTCCATTACTGTACCTTAAAGTAACATACCAGTCTCGGGGGATGGGAAAGTTTAATAATGGAGACAGGTTTCAGAGTGGTGGCCGTGTTAGTCTGTATAGGCAAAAAACAACGAGGCGTCCTTGTGGCACCTAATAATGGAATGATTATTGGAGAGATCCAAAGCAGTTCTATTGGACTGTCATTCAATGACCTATGTGAAACAGAAGGGAGGTCTTTGGCCACTTCTTAGTTGATGGGGGTCCTCATCACAAAAGCCACCCCCACAATTAGCCGTCTTGTTGGCACTCTTAGTAAATATGTCAAGAAATGGGGATGAAATAGTCACTAGATTTGGAATACATTGAGGAACACTGCAAAGGCACTGTGGAAAGTTCCATTTCCTCTGCAGATCTGTGTGTAAAGGAAAGGAAAGTTGTCAGTTCAGCACCATTCATAAGCGCAAAATTTAACTTTTAAAAACATCCTGATTCAGTTACCTTAGTGCCTAGATGAGAAAAAATACTATTAGTCAAGCTTTTTGAGGCTCAGTTTGGAATTGACATAAACACAGTAATAACCTATTGCAATAGGCCTGGCACAAACACATAGGGAGAGACAGTCTGAAGAGCTTACAATATAAATAGACAAAGAGTAGGAGAAACCGAGGCAAACTGACTTGCTCAGGGTCACACAGCAGATCAGTAGCATAGCAAGGAACAGAATCCAGGATTGCAAACTCTCAGTCCAGTAGCCTCACCATTGGATCATGCTCCCTCATTCTGAACAGCAATTCTAACCTGCATACTCTACGACACATTTTGTAATAGTATAATGCTTCAAGGGCCAAATTCTGTCTTGGTTGTGTTCAGGTGTATCCCACTGACTTCACAGGTAGCCAGCTGCATGCACCTCACAGCAGAATTAGGCCTTCACACTTTCAAAAAGGTGAGATTAAATCTAATCCATCTACATATGGCTAACCCAGTACTGTAGGTGTTATATCTTGTTATTTTCAGAAGATAATGTAATCTTCTTCATATAAATGCCACAGATCAAAGAAGATGGATATTACAAGCTTTCCTCATTGGAAAAAGAAAATCAGTCCTCATAAAGTGGAAATAGTCATTTACATCTGAATCATAGAGAGTAGGTCTTGGAGAATCAGTCATAACGAAAAGATGCTGATCAAAGTAGACATTTTTAGATGGTATATTGCCTACCTTTTCTGAACTTTATGAAAAGAAGTGAATTATTATGCAGTGTATAATTTATATATATTATGCCTTTTATCAGTGATCTTTTTGTACTACAGTTTTTTATTTTTAGAGATGAATAAAACCGAAATGGTTTGTATCCAGTTCCCATTTTATCTGAACTCTCAAAATCTGGGCAAGAGTGGAGTTTGACAGATAAACTGCTGTGGTTTTAGCCCATTTCAAATTTATACCAAATATATTAATTTATTGCAGTTTGTTTCTTCAGTTAATTAAAATTTTAAAAAATCCTAAACTGGAAAAAAATTCTCTTATTTTCCTGATATCCTGTAAGCCATATACTATACTAGTCTGTATTGGCATTCTAATAAAAGTTATTAATATGTAGAGATGATACATGTGTCATATACATGATTTGAAGCCCAATGCTTTTAGAAATTGTGCTGCAGTTATCCACATCATTATCTATATATTATGTAATGACAACTTTGTACATTGACTTATGTTTTATATTTTGCTTAAGAATTGTTTAAAAAGATGTAATTTTTATTTTTTAAACAGCAGATGTGTCCTCTAAATGCAACTGCAATTTTACTTAGGACACATTTACCTCATGTAAATGCAGCGTTTATTGTAAATATGTTGCAGAAGCATTGGTGGGTTTAAACCCTTGGGATAGCTATAAAACAACTATTCATCCAAGGAGAACTGGGATCATTTTTAAAGTGTAAGCATATCATCAGGAGAATCCCTTTTATGCCATGATTGATCTGTTAATAATGTTCCTGCTGTTCGACAGAAGATCCACTGCGAAGTAAAACTATCAAACTCTGATTAAATGGAAACATTCCATTCCTAACCTAAATCCATTTGCTTTCAAAATAGATACTGTATGGTGTGCTAATGAAGTTCTTTAGTCTGTACCTGTTCTCTTTCACTTTTAATCCAATTTAATCCTGGCATTTTTAATCCAATTTATTGATTTTTATATGAAGGTAACTATACACATCAAAGATATGTGGGGTTTTTATCATAACAAATCCACTTACTATTTAAAAATACATAAGGCAGTTTTAGAGGTCTGTTACTATTGCAAACAACAGAAGAAAACTGAAGGGTACATCATTATCTCGGTGCACAGGATTTTAAACATGTGTTAAAAAAGAAGAAATTGTTGCTTTAGTTGTCCCAAATCCTTCTCCAACACCATTATCACTATAGAGTTGGATTATATCATTTTGAGTTATGCTCCAGAGTACCATCTGCTGTTTTATATTTACACTGCAACTCTTGTCAGTCGGAGCCAACCATTTCAAGAAGCCTTCAAATAATGGGTTTCCTGCTTATCATTGCATTGAGCTGGATAGGAAAGAAATCACTGAACATTGCTTTTAAACTGTTGCTTTAATCTATATAAGATGACACTTGGAGTCTTTCCAGTCCATTTTTTGGACATTGTAAATACATGCATAGAGCATGTTGTACCTCATGGTGTACAGAACAAGAGATTACTTCATTCAATTTGGGCCCAATTTTAAATGTCTCATTGATACCTTTTTAAAAATGTACATTATTAAATAATCTGAAAAGATGAATAATGAAACCAAGATCCTCGAAAACACCTGTCCCAGACATCTAACCCATGTAACTTCAAGCTAGTGTTTGCAGTGTCTCTTACTCGGTTCAGATCTTCGCTGCCTATTTTGAATGTCTGTCCACACAGTCAGGCTCTGGCAGGCTGAATGGCACACAGTAATGTCCTGGTGCTGACAGGGAGGAGAAACAGCTGTTTTGCTTTTCCCCCATAGGAGCAGGTAAACGCTTTGGCTCTGCTCATTCTGTAGTGTTACTATTGCTTTCAAATTGAAATTGTTCTGACAATGAGGATCAACCATGGCAAATAATTACTTCACTTTGACAAATCAAAATTACATTTAGACAAATGGCATTGGGCCCGAGCCTCCTCTCTTTACTCCTCTCACACCCAAGTCAGTGGGAATTCTGCCAGTTTGAAGAAAGCAAGATCATGCCAGATTGTGACCTTCTTAGGTGAGTAGTTACTCACTGGAACAGTCTCGTTGACTCTAATTACTGACAGGAGTAGTGTGGTATTTAGATGTTGCTTGTAATTATTACAACTGGGAGCACTGGCTGCTGGGAGTCCAAAAGGACAGGAAACAGGAAGAAGGGGGGAGGGAGTTGAGAAGCTGGGGGAGCTACAGAGGGTGCAGCAGCAGTTTGGTAAAGAGGTTTCCACTTTAAAATAAAGACCTGCTCACACTTGATTAGCAGGGACCCAACAATAATTATATATTTATGGCATTTATTGTACCCTTTTCCCCAAAAAAACTTGGCTGTACAGAAATTATGCATTAAGTTAGTCTTATGACTAAACACTGGCACCATACTATAGGGAGAGGGCTATAATATGGGTATAGTTTCATTCACTATACATTTTCCAATTTTCCAACTCTTACAGATATGTAATTATTGTGATAAAATGTCTCGTCAGAAGCACATTCAAATGAAAATGAATTTTCTAAGAAAGGTTACATATAAATGAATCTCCAAGAGTGGCCAATGAAATACGTACTAGGAAAGTGATTATTTCAAGAAGTAAAGAATTACATGGAGTGGTTGATAAGTGTTTGAGTTAAATTTGTATTTTCCAAATCCAGCTGGAATGTGAATTTACATCTGGCTATTTCTATGATATTTTTTCATATCTTATGGCAGTTTTCAAGGGGAAATGGGAAGAAGTCCTTGCCTAGAGTCTCACGTACACAATGCCAGATGTTTTCATATTTGTCCAACACACCTATCGTAAGAGAGATGTGTGCTGTTCATACACTGCTCTGGAAAATTCGCCTTGGGCAATAGCATTTCAAAATATAGTTTAGATGGCTGGTCCTGAGAGCTGTAATAACAGTGATGACAGCTATATTAATGCATACCACCACACTATATCAACCATGTGGCATCTTTAGTAAACACTCTTCAGTATCATAGTAAAGGGACAATTTTGATTCTTATTTAGCCCTAAATCCTTTTGGTCCTGTTTCACAAATGCAGATTCCTTTAACTCCTATTTATATATCTAGGTACATCTACAGATTCCAATCACAGTAGAATGTGAGCACCTAATGCAAAGTCCATTTCATACAAGTGCCTCCTATAGGCTCTTTGGTTTGAGAGAGAGTAACTTCCATGTCTTAGTATTTTCTCATCTGGTTTTGACAAGTTTGTGAACAATATACCCCCTGCCATCTGTGAAGTACATAAAGTCTACCTCAATGGACACCAAACTGCTCTCAAAATATACTCTCGCATTACAGCTTAAAAAGTAATATTTTTCTAACACCTTTGTAATTCTATTTACAGAGTTATATGGCTTTTCCACAGGTTTAAAAGCAAAAGCAGAACACCCACCCCCAGGTATTTCCTCCACGTAAGGTCATGATGTGACTAAGATGGACATAGTCTAAGGGCTTGTCTTCACTACCCGCCAGATCGGCGGGTAGCAATCGATCTATCGGGGATCAATTTATCGCATCTCATTTAGTCAATCCCCCTTAATCAATCCCCGAACGCGCTCCTCGTCGACTCCGGAAATCCACCTCGGTGAAAGGCAGAAGCGGAGTCGACGGGGGAGCGGCAGCGATCGACTCGCCGCTGTCCTCACGGCCAGGTAAGTCAATTACAATATGCCGACTTCAGCTACGTTATTCATGTAGCTGAAGTTGCGTATCATAGATCGACCCCCGCCCCCTCAGTGTAGCCCAGGGCTAAATGGCTTCTTATACAGGTATAATATCTGGGACAAGTGTTTTGTGAGTGTCAGTTGGCCTTACTGAGTGATACGCTATATACTGGAAAACTGCTTTGCATTTTTCTAGGTGCCTTTTCAGCAAAGAAAGGCCCATTTACCTGGGTGCCTGATGTAGTGGTACATTATTCACCTGCTACAGCTGTCACAATATTATGCAGGCTTCTCAAAAATGGTTAAAATTTCCCTTTTATTTTATAAAAACACATACTTCATTTTCTACCTTTCTCTCCTGGGGACAGAAGCTCTCTACAGACAGACTGAATGTAGGAAAATAAGAATCTGGTTTTGTTTTTTTTAATTAAAGAAAATAAGTTACCACAATGCTCAATTAACCATAACAAGAAACTTAAGGCATTATGAGCCTATCTGAGAGTCGATAATATATACTTCATTCTGTTTTGGGGAAAAAAACACGTGGTAGAAAGCAAGGAAACGACATAAAAAGAAGCCACTCACTCTCCTATCACCTCTAGTGCTTTAGATTTTGTGCTTATGTGACATTGCAAACACTACCCCCACTGAGAACAGAGTCATTTTGAATCCATGTGTCGTGTGTGTGTGTGTAATAGCCATCAAATTATTGTGGTCTCCCTTATCTGCTCAAAAACACATATATCAGCCATGAAACAGACTGAGGTCCACAGCTGGGTTTATTGCCGTGATGAACCCTTCTAACTGCTGAATGATGTTGGTTGTACTTAGTTGCTCTTTAAATGACATATACAGTACGTGGTTATTAGAGTGACAAAGTGGGTGAGGTAATATCTTTTACTGGACCAACTTTGGGTCATGTAGTGGCGGGTACTGGTGTCATGGTTTCTCCCAGAGGTGGTGTTCTGTGGGTTGTGGAGTAGTTATGTTGGTTCCACTTTTTGTTTTTGTGTTGGATGGCTATCATCAGGGTTTTTTATAGTTGTTTTGGATTCCTTGAATGATTTACAGGTAACTTTCCTGGTTTTTTTTCTTTGAGTGTGTGGGAGCATGTGATTTCTTTTTGAGGTAGTCCCTTCTGGAGTATGTGAGGCACAGTAAGTAGTTCCTCCATGTTTCTGAAGTCTGCCTGCAGAGCTGTTCAACATATTTGGAGTTATATGTAGTGGTCTCTACGTTGATCTCTACGTAGAGATCAACACAGTGCTGAAAGCTCTTGCAGAGCAGGGCATTGACACAAACTACATGAAACTACTAAAGGAAGCAATCTCTGACTGCACTATGGATATAACTCTGTTCAACACTCCCCTTCGCATCCCAGTCAAAAAGGGTGTGAAACAAGGAGACACGGTTTCACCGAAACTCTTTACAGCCTGTCCTGAAATGGTAATGAGACGGATGAACTGGAAGGGTGGAATCAGCATCAATGGTGAACAGTTAGACCACCTCAGATTTGTGGATGATATTGTCTTGATTGCTGAAAACACTATCAAACTACAGAAAATGCTGCAAAAACTCGACAAAAAGCAGCCAAGTCGGATTGAGAATGAACCACTCTAAAACGAAATTTATGTGGTCTGATGCCTTGCCAAAAGCCCAAATAATAGTCAAGGAAGAACAAATAGAAGTTGAGCAACACATCTATTTGGGCCAAGAAATTAACATGCACCACAATCAGGAAGGCGAATTCTCGCGAAGAAAGAAAGCTGGTTGGCATGCATTCAGTTCTATCAAGGATTTCCTTCAAGGAAAAAAATCAAGGCAACACACGCCAACCTCTTCAACTCAACAGTAGTGCCAGCAATGTTGTATGGCAGCGAAACATGGGTGCTGATGACGATAGAGGAGCAACAACTGTCTGTCACGGAGAGGGTGATGGAAAGAAGAATTCTGGGGATTTCAATCCATGACTGAGTCCCCAATGAAGTGATCAAGCTGCAGAGTGGCATGCAGGACGTCGTTGTTGAAAGCAGGTACAGTAAAATGAGATGGGCTAGGCATATAGCTAGGCTCACTGACAATCAATGCACTACAACTGTCGCCAAGTGAGACCCACGGGAACTGAAATGACCACTCGGCTGACCTCCAATGTGATGAGAAGATTTTAATGTGAAAAGGGATAGCTCCACATGGAGAAGAAAAGCCAGGACAAGAGAAGAATGGAAGACGTGTTGTGATCGGCACAATCTATGAGAGAGCTGAAGGACCGATCAATCAAGGTGATGTAGTGGTCAAAGAATTATAGATGGTGAGCCCTTGTTTCTTTCATTTGCTCAGGAAGTAGATGTCGTGGTTAAGTTTTGCTTCCCTTTTCTTCATGTCGTGGAGTTTCCACTTCAAATGGCAAAATTCAATATTTTCCATTGTTGTAAGCAGTGTTGTTGTATCTGTGTCAGTTCCAGGATATTAGAGAGACAAGGCTACAACAAGATTGCATACAACAATGGAAGATATCAAACTTTGCCAAATAGAAGTTGGCCCAATATCCCACTAATATCCTGGGACTCACAAAGCTACAACAACACTGCATGCACATGGTTAACTGTTTTAACATGCCACTGTTATATCTTAAGGAGATTTAGGTTAGATATTAGGAAAAGATTCTTAACTATAATGTTAGTTAAATACTAGCATAGGCTTCCAAGGGAGGTTGCAGAATCCTCATCATTGGAGTCTTTTAAGAACAGGTTAGACAAACACCTGTCAGGGATGGTCTAGATGTACTTGGCCCAGCCTCATTGCGGGGGGCTGGACAAGATGACCTCTCAAGATCCCTTTCAGTCCCACATTTCTATGATATACAAAGTTGATGGGGCAAAGTCAAGGAGGTTGTCATTATGCCATTATGAAGAGCAGACATGTCAGTAGCAGGAGAAATGATTGAAGGCCATAGCCCTACTGAACTAGAGAAAAAAAACCTAGCTGGGTCTGTCAGAAAACCTCATAAGAAACACATCAAAGGCCAGTTTTTTTAGGGAAGAAACGCAGATCTTGAACCTGTTTCTTCCAATAAACACTAACTTTCCCAATTTGTTTTGGGATAAATACATTTTCCATGCCATACCGAAACAAAAGTGCCAGCTCCTAAAGTGCTACATATAACAACTGGGCTTTTCCCCTAACTAGATATACGAAGCTCATTTTGCTTACAACAGTAATAATTCAATGAAACAGAGACAGCGTTAAGAGTTTTCCTCTCAAGTGTGTATCCCTGTAATACACAGCTTTTCACAGAGAAAGGTTTCTATCTCAGAAGGGAAATAAATAATATCAGCAGGGTCTAGAGTAGCGCTCTAAATGGCACCTGCATTTAATTTCTGCATAGTCTCGAAAGCAATTTTTAACCTCGGTTTTGGTTACCACTTCCGCTCTCTAACTTGTTACAGTCAGTTACAGAAACGTGAAGCGTATATTTGGTTCCCTTGTTACTTTCACCTACTGCATGCTTGAAATGCCAAATTATAAGAAGGTATTTGGGAAGCCAATGTATTGACAAACATACTGTATCCCTATACAGACTGACACCTAGTACTAAAACCCATTCTGGTTTCTTACGCGGTTCTACACATGAAGACTCCCTGCTGCCTTTCGTACCGTATATGAAGGGAGTGCTTTCTGCTCGCGACTGGGGTATTACTGACAAAAGGAGATGTTGTACTGATATGGGATTGGCTCGGACCCACTAGGTGTGGAGTTATTCATTCCGCTCAAGTGGTAGAAGTCTATGCTGCATGACTCCATCTGGGCCTATTTCTAGGACTCCCCCTGAGTGTAGGAATTCCACAGCATGGATGGAGGGCCATAAAAACATGAACACAGCTTCAGGATCTATAAAAATGGAAATAAGGACAACCCAGGGAATTACAGACCAGTCACTTTAACTTCTGTACCCGGAAAGATAATGGAGCAAATGATTAAGCAATCAATTTGCAAATATCTAGAAGATAATAAGGTGATAAGTAACAGCCAGCATGGATATGTCAAAAACAAATTGTGTCAAACCAACCTGATAGCTTTCTTTGACAGGGTAACAAGCCTTGTGGATACGGGGGAAGCGGTAGATGTGGTTATATCTTGACTTTAGTAAAGCTTTTGATACTGTCTCACATGACCTTCTCATAAATGAACTAGGGAAATGAAACCTAGATGGAGCTACTATAAGGTGTGTGTAAAACTGGTTGGAAAACTGTCCCCTGAGAGTAGTTATCAATGGTTCACAGTCATGCTGGAAGGGCATAACGAGTGGGGTCCCACAGGGATCAGTTCTGGGTTTTGTTCTGTTCAATATCTTCATCAATGATTTAGATAATGGCATAGAAAGTACACTTAAAGTTTTTGGATAATACCAAGCTGGGAGGGGTTGCAAGTGCTTTGGAGGATAGGATTAAAATTCAAAATGATCTGGACAAACTGGAGAAATGGTCTGAAGTAAAAGTTACAGAATCAAAATTAACACAAAATACTATTCAGCAACAGCTAACCTGCATAAAATTGAAAAGTTTTTCATTCACCAGAAGGAAAGTTGGCCTAAGTTTTAGCATTGGATTATACCCGTTGAAGGAAGATAGTGATAGAATGATTTCTAAGGTCAACATAGGACTATTTCTTAAAAGGAGAGAAAATTAAATGAGATGTTACTAATACATACCCACAAGCATGATCATGGAATAAATGACTATTTCTCATATAATGTTGAGATCTATTCAATAAACCCTAGAATACACACACTTATTTAGCAACACTGAACATCTTACTAACACTCTGCCAACTCTTCTAGCTCTGCCAAGTCTACTTCTAAGATCCAGTCCTGTCACTTCTTTCCCCACTATCATTTTTAAAAATAAAACAATTTCCCCGCTGAATTATTTTAATCTCTGCCTCCCCACCAAATCTAGATCAGATAAAAGCACAAACTGAAAATTACACATGCTGAATTCAATCACGCCACCGGGGCTTAGAAAGGAATCAGGTATCCTACTGAAGAGCAGATATTCCCCTCCTTTCTAATGTTATAACTCTAATTTCTAGCTCTAGGAATTGGCAAGATATCAGCTCATAAAACCGCAACAGTCTGATATATAAATCTCTGCTTAGGAAAATGTGGACTGTTTTAGCAATGAACTGGTTGACATCTACTGCAGCCTGGAGATCTCAAAGACGTGTGAAGTCAGGAGTTGAAAGGAGTCTATGAAATGTCTTCTGATCAGGATAAGGGCTCTGATTAAACTCTATGAAATCAACAATTATTTTCCTTCTGTTCCCAAGGGGAAATTACATATAGACACATATAACATGTAACCCACTCTCAATAGGTGTTTCTGGGAAATTCTGACTATGGTTTCTATGTGATTCATCATTTCATAATGTAATATGAATACACAAAAAACTTCTTTGTGAAATAGTTATGGTTTTCAATCCCAGCTTTTACCTGGTCCAGATTTAGGGGGGAAGAAACAAAAGAGTAAACAAACAGTACTTTATCTGTAGGATACTTTGAGTTATTTAGAACCTTACCAGTACGTAATGGAGCACTGGTGCAAAAAAAGTCAGCTCCTGCCTGGCGTATTCCCAAAACACTCCTCTAGTTTTCTAGGCTGCCATGTAATGTTTCAAGGTGATGTATGAAAACACTTTTTCTCACACAATGGTCCTAGCAAAAAGAACACACACCTGCTTCTCATATAAATACCCTTCTCAGGAGGAAAAGAGTGTGAGATGGCCTCTTACAAATGAGGCTAGGACTTTTTACAACGATTTTTTGTACATCTGTTTAAAACAAAATGTAGAATCTAGATCAGAAAATTGTATTTACATTCAGATGATTTTGGTCCCGATTCACACAGGATGTGCAGGAGCGTGAAATTTATACTTCCCTGTGCCAACTAATCCCCTTACATTCCCAGGGGCTGTGTTATGGGTGGTGATTCTGCCACTTTCCCTCCCTTGGCACTTTCGCTGTGGAAGGGCAAATTTGATATCCCCTGGGGACTCATAGGGGTCCCACTAGTAGGGCTTCTGCATGGATGAACCCGTGGCTAACTACTGTCATCCACTTTTTGGCCTATGTTGCACCCTAAAAGTCCTCTCATGGGCAGCTGTGGTCACTTTCTAGAACTGCAACATCCCCCTCTCGGTGGACTTTCCATCTCAAGGGCCCTGTGCATGAGTCTCTAGTACTGATGCAAGTCAAGAGAAACTGGAGCTGAAGCTACACCAGACCTTTGTGTTGCAATTATTTCCCTGCAAAAGAGCCGCCTGTTCTCTTATGGATTCGTCCTGTAGAATTTAAAAGGGATACAAACAAATTGTTTGTTCCCTTATGAAAGGCCCTACAGATATTTAATAGGATCTTATAGAATCTAGTGTGAAAACCCCACAGAATTTAATAGAAAATGGAAGTCCTTTTGTGCAACCTTAATTCATCCCCCTTGTGCATATGCCTTATGATACAGTGCTTAATTACATTATCATATACTATCACAGACCTGCTCAAAGTAGAGCATCTCAACAACATGGTCATAAGAATTTCCCCTGATCTTATTCTTTAAAATGGTTGAACTGTTTTTGCTGAAATTTTCTAAACAAACTTTTGTTTGAGACAGATATCCATCACAGAAAACTTCAGCCTGAAGGTTTAAAGTTTGGCAAAAGTATAAGCAAGTGAAAACAGGGTCTTATAATGGAAAGTATTAAGCAACCTTAACTATCAACATCATTATCTGCATCGCTCATAATAGTGCTATGAGGAAATCCATGCATCTTGACAAGAATCTGAGCAAATCTTAAAGCACGTAGTACTGAGATCCCATCAAAGGTCACCATGTAGGGAGAGTCAGACCAAGTCAGTATTTAGATAGGAATTTTCCAGAGAAAAACATGGATGCTGCAGAAAGAGATACCAGTGAATCAGTAGATGGCATTCTAACCTCTGAGCCAGTTCTGAACTAATGCCACAGCAACAGAAGACCCCATGCTTCTCATTGTTCAGCTGAGATATAAACCAAAGCCCTTGCCCACTTGTGCTTATTAAACAACCCACAGAACTCTTCACAAGCTGCAAGCCCCAGTTTCCAAGCCAATTACACTGCCCACCTAAATTCCTATTGCGGTTTGAAATTGATAGGGTATGTGTCTTCTTGCCACGCTCTAAAGTTCCATAATGTTTGCTGTGCCTTAGTAAGCATCTGCCACAATTCATTCCAGAGAAAGCTGCTTTTCAGCGGTAGGTGAAGTGATCCCTGTATATCTGTTTGCAAAGCACTTTGGGATTAAAGGTGTTGCCTAAAAACAAGTTATTTTTAAAGAGTCACATGCAGCATATGTTACACACAATACATTTGCATTTGTTATGTGCCATGAATTATTCATCATTTATTCTGAAGTGCAAATATTTATGGTGACTGTTCAAAGCAGCACACTGCCTTCTGCTGTAGCCTTTAGCTTTACATTATAGCATTTTGCTACCTATAGTTGAGCTTCTGTCGGGTTTTCCATTTTAAATGATACTTTTCTGTCGTATTTAACTTTTTGCAAAATTTCTCTGCCATGATTTCAAACAGACATTCTCAGCCAAAAAGAATTCCCCAAAGGCTGCATCAGTTTAATGATAACCTGCGGACAATACATATAAAAGGTGTGTGTCCTTTTCTGATTCTTTATTATATATTAAAAAGAGCTGAAAAGATCTTTTAAAAAATATTTTGCTTTCTTTTACAAAACAAAGGGTTTTACTTCCTAGCTTTTTGCATTAGAAATTTGGACTTGGAAAAGTCTATGGGAAAATGGAGAATTAGAATGTTTATGATATCCAGAGATACCAAGGAAGTTAAGTCTGATTATTGAGAGGGGAAGTGGTTTTTATACTGTCTAAAACTCCTCTTTGTTTGCAACTATTTAACATTTGGAAGAAAAGTTATCTTTGATAAGGGTTTATTACCACTATCCCTTTAATTAAAGAAAATGGCCCCAAACACATAGTTGATGCAACCAAAAAATCCCTTCCGCACCAGAGAAAGCAAACAAAACAAAACACCACAGGTTTGACCATCCAGCTATTTCAAAGGCAAAAAACTAGCAGAAAAATATTTTTAAAAAACAACTTTCAGACTCTCTTTATATATCATAAAGAAACAGAAACTACTACTAATAAAGGTGACCTATTACTGTCTTTAAACAACATATATGAAATTATAAAAATAAAGTGATAACAGCAATGACTAGTACTTACTGGTTCACATTTTCAGTACACAGAAGTGTGTTTATAGCAACATATACATTTGTCTGATAGGAATGGTGGGTAGCAACTGTTACAGTTAATGGTGGAATTCTAGCTTCCATTTTCCCCATCTCACACTCACACCCATCAGCTGCTCAGTGTTTTCTCTAAATAAACTGCTTCGGGGCTCACTTTTTCTCTCTCTCTTTGCCTCCCTCTCTTAAACCGCAATCCTACCAGCTCCTTCACCTGGGAGGAGCCTTACAATCACATAAAGCCGCAATAAAATTCATGAAGCCCCACCATAGCAAAGGTCTGCATGCATGGTGAAGCTCCCAGGATCTGACCCTTACATGATCCCCTCACTCACATCAGGGAGAAAGGGAAGTGTTGGGGCCTGTTGCAGAGCTGGTCTCCTCCCCAGTCCTTTCAATGGAATCTGGGATTCCTTCTCCCAAGTCCAAGGGGATGAAAGGGCAGCTGCAGGTTTAGCTCGCCCTGGCTCAATTAGATTGGTCACCTCCACACTTTTGCTAGCAGGAAAATGGGGCTGACCCTGAGCGGACCCTGGGAAAGAGAGACATTTGCAGAGCCACTTGCTGCTGCAGGCAAAAATCTGTTTGGTGCCCTCTGCCTGTGCCTGAACAAATTACATGCAACAGACACTACCTGCTCTCTGTTTGGCTAGGGTCTGCTGGCCCCTTGCGTGGTGTGGAACAACATTCCCATCTGCCCTCTCCCTTGCCCAGCTCAGACATGTTACACATATGCAATACAGCTGGGAAAGAATTTTCAGATTAATAGCTTATTCACAAAAAAAAAAAGGGCATTTTGTCTGACCCACAGCTATTTGTGAATTTTACACAAATGTTCTGAATAGTTTCATCCACATATTTTTTGGGGGGGACTTAGATGCTATTCATGTGTGCTTTTTAACCCAGCAGTTAGAGCACTTACCTGGAACATGGGACATCCAGGTTCAATTTCCCTTCCTTGCCTCTTATGGAGACGGAATTTGAACTTGGGTCTTTCTCCTTTGAAGGGAACACCCTAACCACTGTGCTGTGGGATATTTTGGGGTGGGGAGGATGCAAGTGTCTTTTAATCTCTCCTGTTTAAGCTGTTCCCCGTTTTTATAAATAATTAAATTGCCACTGGAGCAAAGACTGAAACTGGGTCTTCCACATCCTTGGTTGCTGCCAAGGGTGCAGAGTCATATCTCACTCTCATTTCATGGCCCGATGACTACTCATTGTCATTCAGAGAGATAATTTATGGTCATTCAGAAGACTGTTAAATCTACAGTATAACGTATTGCTTTTCATGTTATCTAGGCCGTAGAACATACAAGATATATAGTGTGACTGACAAACATGTTAGTAGAAGTTTGAATCTGTAGAAGTAAGTTACTGACTTTTGAATGCCTGAATTCTCCTCCACGCTGCTGCATTGACACTCTTTTTGCATTGGTATTTATTTACATAGGCCTTCTGAAATTAAATATTTTTTTTAAAATGAGGGCTGTTGATTAATTGCCGTTAACTCACGCGATTAACTCAAAAAAGTTAATCGCAATTAATCACAGTTTTAATTGCACTGCTAAACAATAGAATGCCAATTGAAATTTATTAAATATTTTTGGATGTTTTTTACATTTTCACATATATCGATTTCAATTACAACACAGAATACAAAGTGTACAGTGCTCACTTCATATTATTACTTTGTTACAAATATTTGCACTATGAAAATGATAAAAGAAATAGTATTTTTCAATTCAACTAATAAAATACCATAATGCAATCTCTTTATCGTGAAAGTGCAACTTACAAATATAGATGTTTTTGTTACGTAATTGCACTCAAAAACAAAAGAATGTAAAACTTTAGAGCCTACAAGTCCACTCTGTCCTACTTCTTGTTCAGCCAATCACTAAGACAAACAAATTTGTTTACATTTACAGGAGATAATGCTGACGGCTTCTTATTTACAATGTCACCTGAAAGTGAGAACAGGCATTCGCATGGCATTTTTGTAGCCGGCATTGCAAGGTATTTACGTGTCAGATATGCTAAACATTCGTATGCCCCTTCATGCTTTGGCCACCATTCCAGAGGACATGCTTCCATACTGATGACGTTCATTAAAAAAATAATGCGTTAATTAAATTTGTGACTGAACTCTTTGCGTGAGACTAGTATTTCTCCTGCTGTTTTACACGCATTCTGCCATATATTTCATGTTATAACAGTCTCAAATGATGACACAGCACATGTTGTTCATTTTAAGAACACTTTCACTGCAGATTTCACAAAACGCAAAGAAGGTACCAATGTGAGATTTCTGAAGACAGCTACAGCGCTTGACCAAAGGTTTAAGACTCTGAAGTGCCTTCCAAATTGAGAGGGATGAGGTGTAGAGCATGCTTTCAGAAGTCTTGAAAGAGCAACACTTCGATGTGGAAACTACAGAACCCAAACCACCCAAAAAGAAAATCAACCTTCTGCTGGTGGCATCTAATCAGATGATGAAAGTGAACATGCGTCGATCTGCACTGCTTTGGATTGTTATCGAACAGAACCCCTCATTAGCATGGACGCATGTCCTTTGGAATGATGGTTGAAGCATAAAGGGACAGATGAATCTTTAACGCATCTGGCACACAAATATCTTGCAACACCGGCTACAACAGTGCCATGTGAATACCTGTTCTCACTTTCAG
The DNA here is from genome assembly GCA_033296515.1 of Macrochelys suwanniensis. NCBI lineage: Eukaryota > Metazoa > Chordata > Testudines > Chelydridae > Macrochelys > Macrochelys suwanniensis. The sequence goes on from CM065783.1 coordinate 13,709,011, forward strand.
ATGATGTAAACAAAAAGCGGGCAGCATTATCTCCTGCAAATGTAAACAAACTTCTTTGTCTGAGTGACTGAACAAGAAGTAGGACTGAGTGGACTTGTAGGCTCTAAAGTTTTACATTGTTTTGTTTTTGAGTGCAGTTATTTTTTGGACTTAATTCTACATTTGTAAGTTCAATTTTCATGATAAAGTGATTGTATTATAGTACGTATCGGAGGTTAATTGAAAAACACTATTTCTTTTCTTTTTATAGCACAAATATTTGTAATAAAAAATAAATATGAAGTGAGCACTGTACACTTTGTGTTCTGTGTTGTAATTTAAATCAATATATTTGAAAATGTAGAAATCATCCAAAATATTTAAATAACTTGTATTCTATTATTGTTTAGCAGTGTGATTTTTACTTTGTGAATTTCTCTCAGGTTGGATATTGTAAACAGAAAAAATCAGTTCACTTTGCTTACAGTGATATTTTAGTCAATTTCAACCTAGGTACAAAGTAATTAATGGGACTGCAAACTTTTTTAGTTTTAAATTTCCTAATTTCTGTGAGTCTGTCTCACACAATCATTTAAAATGCAGTACTTTTCACCTGAATACAATTTAACTAACACCATTTAACATGACCTATTTCTTCCTGCTAAAAGAAAAATCACACTGAAATTCATAAGCCCACTGAGCCATAAGCAGAATTTTGCCCTTTCTGTGTAAGTTTCGTAGTGACGGTGATGAATCTCTGTAAAGTAAAATCCAACACCAACTCTAGTTTTTAAAAAATCACTTAAAAAAAAACTAATTGAAAAATCCTCACCAACAGGAAAAAGAAGGGGAGAGATTCTGCCCATTGATGCAGTTAGAGTGTTTACTGGAAGTTCGTAACCATTCTAAGCCCTCGCTGGCTTTCAGTGCATAAACTGAGTTTTCTCACAGGGAATCAGTGTATTTCCACTCTTCCCTGGGAAGGAGGGTGTGATCACATCAGCAGTCTGGGTTACATCAGACTGACAGCATGATAAGGTCAGTTAGGGATCAGGTTTTGGTAATTCAGATCCATGCTTTCTTTATAATAAGAAGGGAGCATTATTATGATTCACTAAACTATAGCTGGATAACACAGCAGTATATCTTGTTGTTTACCATGATTGTAAATGCAGATATAATCATCTATGCTTGTGGAAACACAGATGGAATTAGGGCAGCTTTCTCTGTATTCTACACAAACAAAATGTTCCCATTTAAAAAAATTTTTGGGTCTATATGCCTGGAAAATAATTCATAGACTCATAGACTCATAGACTTTAAGGTCAGAAGGGACCATTATGATCATCTAGTCTGACCTCCTGCACAATGCAGGCCACAGAATCTCACCCACACACTCCTGGAATAATCCTCTCACCTATGTCTCAGCTATTGAAGTCCTCAAATCATGGTTTAAAGACTTCAAGATGCAGAGAATCCTCCAGTAAGTGACCTGTGCCCCATGCTGCAGAGGAAGGCAAAAAACCTCCAGGGCCTCTGCCAATCTACCCTGGAGGAAAATTCCTTCCCGACCCCAAATATGGCGATCAGCTGAACCCCGAGCATGTGGGCAAGACTCACCAGCCAGACACCCAGGAAAAAGTTCTCTGTAGTAACTTCTAACATCCCATCATTGACCATTGGTCCTATTTACCACTGATGGCAATTAATTGACCTTTGACTAAGATCATGTTATCCCATCAAACCATCCCCTCCATAAACGTATCTAGCTTAATCTTGAAGCCAGATAGGTCTTTTGCCCCCACTGCTTCCAGGGTGTTCATAAGGGTGTTGCTTCATTTGTAGCCAGAACTGAAATAATGGCTCCAAAGAAGGCATAAAATTCATCTTAATTGGCTCTTCTTTGAAGGAGGGATGGACCCGTCACAATGTTCGGATCCAGTTTGGCCGGAAATCGCAACCAATGGGAGCTGTGGGGGTGGTGCCTGCGGGCGCGGGCAGCATGCACCGTGCACAGCCATCTGGCCGCACCTCCACCTAGGGGCCAGACATGCCTGTGGGACCAGCATGGAGCCAGGGCAGGCAGGGAGCCTGCCTTAGCCCTGCTGGGATGCCAACCGGGAGCTGCCTGAGGTAAGCGTTGCTCTGCAGTAGCCCGCACCCTGAACCCGCTATCCCCAGTTGTAACCCCCTCCCAGAGCCCACACCCCAACCCCCAGCCCTAGGTCAGAACCCCCTCCTGCACCCAAATTCTCTCCCGGAGCCCGCACCCCACGCCCCCTCCTGCACCCCAACCCTCTGTCCCAGCCCCTAGCTCCCTCCCACACTCCAAACACCTCAGCACCCGCCTGGAGTCCCATCCCCCCACACCCTGAACCCCTCATTTCTGGCCCCACCCCATAGCCCACACCCCCAGCTGGAGCCCTCACCCCCTCCCGCATTGAAACCCGCTGCCCCAGCCCAGTGAAAGCGAGTCAGGGTGGGAGAGACGAATGACAGAGGGAGTGGGGCTGGAGTAAGTGGGGGGCAGTGTCACAAAAAAGGGGCGGGGCAAAGGCCAGGCCTCGGGGAGGGGCAGGGGGCAGGGCAAAGGTGTCCGGTTTTGGTGCAATTAGAAAATTGGCAACCCTAGATCCAGATCTGAATTCCCTCAAAAGTTCAAGGAGATCCAGATCTGCTGTTTGAGCCCATCTATCATTTGAAAGTTAGTTACCAGGAATAGCAGTTCTTCATAGTCATGGAAATAAACTCTGCTATGTAGCTAAAAATTGCTTTTGCAGTCAGCACTTAGACCCTCCCTGCTAAGTCGAGGAAGCTTCAAACCCAGAGGCAGCAAACAAACAATGAACACTTGCCACATGGGACTGCCTTCCATCACTCCAGTCCCAGGTGCAAAAATACACAATAAAAAGGAGGCAAATTCAAGTGCTCTGCACTTTTGTGGTTTAGTGAAAAAACATGCTGATTTGTATCATAACAATCTTCTGTAGTGTGACCACGATACAGACAATGCAGTTTGCTTCCCAGCATCGGGATAGTTAAGGCAGTGGACACAGTGTGTGTGTGTGTGTGTGTGTGTGTGTGTGTGTGTGTGTGTGTGTGTGTGTGTGTGTGTGTGTGTGTGTGTGTGTGTGTGTGTGTGTGTGTGTGTGTGTGTGTGTGTGTGTGTGTGTGTTGAATTTCACTGATTTTTAAAAACAAATATTTTAACAGTGCAACACTCTACAGGTGAAACACGAAAAGCATAACCAAGCTAATGCTGTCATAAAAGTAATTAGCAATCTTGCAGCTGTAATAAATGGCAGAATCCCTGGGGAACAGTTTCTGTGGCAGGGGAATTCCCCGCTCTAGTCAAATGTTATGTTGTTTAAAGCTATTTTGTTAGAAGGTGAAAGCATGCTTTAATCCCACAAGATCGGTGATTATGTATTTGTTCATTTCTGTATATTTTGCATGATCTTTTTGTACACAGATTAGCCATCATGCTTCATGCATGTATATTAAAACAATCCCTTTTAAAGTTAATAAAAAGGAAAGTTAGATAAATTAACAGGACTACAATAATATATTTACATTTACACTATACATTAGATTTACACTCATTTTAAGGTCCCTTTATACTACCAAAGTGTTGTAAAGGTGACTTAGGGTATGTCTACACCAACACAAGGAGTTTTTCTGTTGATGCCTCGATCAATGTTAGGTACAGAAGCACTCTTTCGTCGACATAGCTCCATGTACACTGGGATTATGTTGGCATGTTTTTTTCACATGCCAGACTGATGTCGTTATGCCAACATAACTTTTAAGTGTAGCACAAGCCTTAGTGTTAATGAGAATCAGCCCTGTAAAAATCTACCGTGTACGGGCTTATCCTGATCCAGGAAAGCGTTTAAGTACATGCATAATTTTAAGCATGTGTGTAGTCCCACATTGAAGACAAAGGGCCCACTCAACTGCTTTAAATTAGGCACATGCTTAAGTGCTTTCCTAGATGGGGGGGCTTAAGTGGGAGTAGGAAGCCCTCTAGTTGTGTAGGCACAGTACTTTATTTCTAACATAAATGCCTTAATTTCGCTACAGAAGAAACAATGTAAGAACACCCAGCCAGAAATAAGTTAGAGAAGTTATTTGTCCTGAGCTGAATAAATGTGAAACATTATCTCACTTAGACACATTGGGCTCTCTTGGCAGAAATGTATTCTGTTTTATGTATTGTCTCAATTTACTTTTTCATGTGGCTAATTATTCTATCATACATTCTACTATTCAATATTCATTTAATTTGAGCGATTCCCATAGTAACCACTGTATCTCCTGGTATATGTATAGTACCATATGACACACAGAATAGCATTGGCAAAAAATCTCTGGCAAATACTGTCAGCATTTGTAGATTTTTGTAGTGCTTTATGCAAAGTCCAGCGTATTTCCCTCTGGGTACTCCATGCTATTTATAAAAACTTTTCTCGCTTGCCCTTGTCCTTTCATGCTTCTAAAATTAAGATCATATAGATAGGATATTGTGTGTATGGGTGCATGCAAAGGACAGCCTACTCAGTAGCATATCTGAGCTAGCATTTTGCTTTGCGCCATCATCATATTGACTGTGGGAATGAAGGGAAAATAACGGCTACTATAACTGCACTGAAGAACGCCCTGTGCTAGAGGCTAACTATGTTATCAATCCTTGCAAATGGGCCATTTTCAATAGCTACATTTGACTTCTGAAAATATGTATCAACCAGCAGATCACATGCTGAGAAACCATGGGATAGAGTGTCCCATACTGGAGGGAAATACCTTGCAGGCTCCAAAATAAAACCAGCATTTCTCTCTGTCCCCCGTTGAGCTAAATGTTCATGCTTGGTGAGCTGAAAGTGCACTACCAGGAGCAGGCTCTTGAGTGGTAAACACACAAATCAGGTCATGCCTTTTGCTTTTCTTGCAACCTCTCTGCATTATTTGTTACTCGCCTCTACAGCTGCCTCTGCCTCCTCTTGCTAATCTCTCTCTTGTGTGACCATCTATGGCTGGAATACCTTCCTTCTTTCATCTGCCACGCCCTCTTCCTCTCCCCTCCTTCCAACCCTGTCTTCAAACAATTGTTGTTCTCCTTATTAAAAATTGCCGCCTCCTTTTCCAGAACTAGAGGTTCTATATATTCGTTTCAGTTTCTCTGTTCATCTTTTGTATGTTACAGGTTCTCCAGGGCAGGGACCATGTCTAGGTTTGCACAAAGCTATGTAAATTGGCAGCATCCTGTGAATGTCGGTTAACAATACTGTAGGGAACCACGGAAGATTGTGTTACGGCATAGCAAGGGTGTTTTCGCTTTCTCACGCTGTCTCAGCGGCCAGTTACTGTAGGTCACGGCTTGCCAGCTGCAGCTTGTTATGAGCTAGTTAAAATTGCTTTGTATGGCCTTGAGCCAGGGGATGGACACAGCCTGTGGAAAGCCCCTGATTAATTATGTATGAGATGCTTTTATATAGTTGTATGAGCCCACCCCGCTTTTGGACTCCGTACCAGGCCGAACTTCGGTGAGCTGGGTTCCCCGCCTCTGTGACAGCAACGCCAGGAGTCCCCGTTGCGGATGTGTCACTTTGCCTTCAATAAAGCCAATAACACACAGTGTGTGTGGGCCTCGTTCTTGCAGAGCACCCTGGGTAGGCCCGCAGCCTCCCAAGAACGTAACAAATACATACATACATAACTGTAGCTATCCTTTCTTTCCTTGTGTTTGGGGTAGGGCTCTGGCTAGCACTCAGTCAAAATTGGGGCAGGAAATACTCTAAGCAAGGGTTGAGTATCTGAGTCCAGACTCTCCTATATGGGGTAACCAGTATTGCCAACTCTTGCGATTTTTGAGTGACAGGATTTCAGAGGGCACTGGAGCTCATCTGGCAATGATGGGAGAAGCTCCAGCCCCCTTGTAAAGCTCAGCCCTACTGGAAGCTGGCAGAGTCTCTCCTCTCTACTTGCAATTTTCATAGCAGGGGAAAGGGAGGCGGGAGCAATGAACTCCCTTCTCCCCTCTTGAGAGAAATACATACAGGTATCTGCTTCTTCCCCCACAGCACCCAGCCTGGGAATGGGCATGGGGCCCCTGGAGCTGCTATCCCCAGCACAGGAAGGGGGGACAGGGAACCCTGCTGCAGCCTGGGTAAGGGGGGTGGGGGGTGGGATTTCCCCTGGAGGAGCAAATGTGAGGCTGGGGGAGGGGGTGGCTGAACTGGGGGATGGGGACTGAAATTGGGGAGGGACTGCTAGGATCAGGGAAGGGGAGAAGCCCTGAGGGCTGCAGGAGGGAAAAATAGTTAAAATAAATCAATTGTTTTTGGTTTTAGGACACTTAATTATGGGATTTTTTAAAATTAATAATTTATTGTAATTCCTGGATAATATACCCATTTATGTAGTTATCAAACTTCTACAAAGAAAGAAGAATTATTTCAAATTATTTCTGAAATACTTTGAAAGTGACTGAATTTATTTATTTCAAAATAGTATTTGGGGATTAGAAATAGAATTACTGCACTGAAATACAGAAGGCTCTGAAAGGTGGTTGATATTGTAAAGATATTATTGCATGTAAATATCTTTGCAGCTCACATAAATCTTTATTGCAAAATAATTGGAAAACTTGATACATGTGAGAGCTCTTATAGGCCTTGTACAGTATATTTCTAAATGTGTGAATTAGCTGGTTCCATCATATTTTAATTTTATCGCACTATAGAGTTCTCCACTGTGTACTTAAGTTATAGTTGTATACAAGAACTTAACATAAAAAAAACCCCTTTTCCCCACCAGCTTGGATACCTTCCTTCCACCTCATCTCTCCGGTTTCAAAAGGATTCTTTTGAGGGGACATCCATTCTAACAATGAGATATCCTGAACAGAAGCATGACAAGTATATTGAAATGAGTCTCTTGCTACTTTTGAGGACTAGCCCAGATAAATCAAAGACTTAATCATTGTGCATCTTCTCCTTAAATATGTGTGTATACTTCCAGCATATACCATGTCTCCAGTTGATCATCTAGGGGGAAGTATGTGTGCATTAAAGGTTGACTTTTAAACCTGAAATTATCACACACACATTGCCAGGAAAGTAGAGTGGAGTTAAAAAGTCAAAAGACAGACTAAAAACATGGTTTTGTAAGTCTCAGGATTTGTGTGGCCAATCTAATGATTTTTGAGGCCCTGACTCATGATTTTTGATCTATTGAGGTTGGCAGTACTGGGTAACTGACTGACAAATACCGCCATTTAGGAAGCAGCACTAAACAACATAGGAATTTTAAAAAAGCAGCATTTCGTCAACTACACAAGCCAGAAAGGCAGCTTAACAGCATCAAAAGCAGCATGGTCCAATGGACTGAACGTGGGACACAGAACAAGGACAGTTTGCATGCTGATCCCAGTTTTGACAGTGATACCTCTCCTCTACCCCTGCTTTTGGGGAAGTCAGCCATTCTCGGTTGGTTTCCCCATCTTCAATGCAGAGGTGATAATTCCCAGGGTGGTGGTGTGATAATTAGCTCATGTTTGTACAGTGCTGCAGAAGCAGTAATCATTTCTAGAAAGAGATAGAACTGGGAAGTATCACCTGGAAAAAAATGGAATAGGGTTGACAGCAAGTGGATGAAAGTATGGGACCAAAAGGAACAGAGATTACATAAGAAGGGGAGAAAGGGGAAAGAGACTAGGTATTATGAGCACAGGCGTGGAGGACATTGCAATGTTATGAACATGAAAGAGAATGAATTAGAGGACACAAGAATGGAATAAAGGAGAAATAACTGATAAAAATGAGAAAAGCAAAGGAAAATATTTTGTAAATGGACAGATGGGAGAGGCAGGATCATCCAGTGGCTAGGGTACTAGCCCCTGACATGGGAGAGCCTGCGTTCAATTTTCTGCTCTGCAACGCACTTCCTGTGTGACTTTGGGCATGTGATTTTACTTAACCGCTCCAGGCCTCAGTTACCCCATCTGTAAAATGGGCATAATAGCACTTCCCTACCTCATAAGGGTAATGTGAGTTACTCAGATACTATAGTGATAGATAGATACATGGAAGCAGAAAAATGCATTAAAATAAAAGGAGGAAGCAGCAAAAAAGAGAGAAAACATGTACAGTAAGTTAGTGGCTTTAAGTTATTTATGGACTTTTTTATTGTACTTTCCTGGCAGACATCCTGGATGTCTGTATATTTAGGGGAAAGGGATTGGATGGCTATTTTAAGCACTCATATTATACTACTGTTATATAGTGGCTAATCTGGGTTCCACCGTTAAACAACTGGAGCCAAGACAGAGAGTAAATGGCTTCTACACACACACATCCAGCACCAGGAGGCCTACCAGTCCACAGACCAGCAGCTCACTGTACAAGCAGGTGAGCTCCTCTTCTCCTGCAACACAGCAGACTGGGGACAGCCCAAAGATTCCTCTCCCCCTTTAACATAAAATGAGTCAGTTACATTTAAAAGGGAAGGGCACAAACTCATATCACTTGACGTACCGGAAACCCTGAAGCTAGTCATGGGTGTAATGGTATGATTAGGGCTGATAGGAGTCCACTGAGTTTGTGAGCCCCAAAATACAACAACAGGCTTCCTCCGTAGGGATATCACAATTAAATACCAATGCTTGGGGACTAATTCTTTTCCTCTCACCTCTATGTGGATCACTGCATTCATATGAAGTATTGGCACTGTGAACCACAAGAGAGAATCTTGCTTTCTGGGGCAATTTTCAAAGGCTTCTGCAAAATTTAATAAGGTACTGATCCTCTACCCAGCCCTACATATGTGTCCATTACTTGATTTGGGTATGGAGTTGTGGGATTCAGTGGGTGAAATCCTGGACCCACTCACATCAATAGGAGTTTTGTCATTAGGTTCAATGGGACCAGGAGTTCATCCAGTGTTTGCAAATGGGTATAGATCGAGGTGGGCAAACTATGGCCCGGGGGCTGCATCCAGCCCTTCAGCCATTTTAATCTGGCCCTTGTGATCCAGCTGGGGAGCGGGGTCCAGGGCTTGCCCCGCTCCAGCCGGAGAGCTGGGTTGGGGGTTTGCCCCGCTCTGTACATGCCAGGTCTCTGTGTGGCTCCTGGAAGCAGCAGCATGTCCCCCCTCCGCCTCCTACATGTAGGGGCAGCCAGGGGGCTCCGCACACTGCCCCCGCAGCAACCATTGGCTGGCAACCGAGGCCAATGGGAGCTGCAGAGGCGGCGCCTGCGGACAGGGCAGCGCACAGAGCCTTCTGGCTGTGCCTCTCTGTAGGAGCCGGAGGGAGGACATGCCGCTACTTCCGGGAGCAGCTTGAGGTAAACGCCGCCCAGAGCCTGACCCCCTTCTGTGCCCCAACCCCCTGCCCCAGCCCTGATCCCCCTCCCGCCCTCCAAACTGCTTGGTCCCAGCCTGGAGCACTCTCCTGCACTCCCAACCCTTCATCCCCAGCCCCACCCCAGAGCCTGCACCCCCAGCTGAAGCCCTCACCCCCTCCCGCACCCAACCCCCAATTTCGTAAGCATTCATGGCCCACCATACAATTTCTATACCCAGATGTGGCCCTCGGGCCAAAAAGTTTGCCCATCCCTGGTATAGATACATCTTAGGGCCAAATTTTCAGCCCAACTTTAACAAGGCCTCCATTTTTGTGCCTTTAAAATAAAATGTGGTTGCAGTTCTGACACTCAGGTCACGTAAATAGCTTTGTACCCTATTTAGGAGTGCAATCCAGTACCTAGACATCGAAATGATAGTAACTGCACCCACACTTATTTGCACAAAATTGAGGCCTGTGTCTAGCCCTGAACATTTAATCCGACAAAATATCATAAGAGCAAAGTAAAAAATCATTCGTAAGGGCAGTAATGTACTTGATTTTACTGTAATAAAGACTCTGGAAACTAGATCTTTTTCATAATAAAGACCTAATGACTGGCTTCTGAATAGGACACAGCAGGACACTCAGAGGCACTGATTAGGCTTTATATGCCTAGGACTAATTAGTTACATATTTGTTCCCTTTCACTGTTTTTTGTTGACTTTTGTTTTTCCCATTTTGAATTTTATTGGGCACAAGCGGAACTATTCTTCTAGTATTTTAAAACTAAAGAATTTTATTTCTGAATTATTGGAACATTAAGAGCCTCGATGTGTCACTTGCTGATTATGTTAAAGTGGCTCTCAGGGCTTGGTTCTGATCTCACTTACACCTGTTTAAATCAAAAGTAACTGCACCAAAGTCTCCGATGTAAAGCTGGTCAGTGAGAGGAAAATGGACACTACAGTTATTCCACAGCTATTTCTGTTACCGTCCTTGTATTTGACATTAACAGTTACTGGACTGTGCCTTTGCAAGTTTTTGCATTAACTTGCAAGATTAGTGATAACATTGCAGCTTTTTCTGCTCTATATGTTAACAAAAAACGGCTAGGGAAAATACTTTCCTATATCCTATAGCTTCAATTTCTATCACAATATTGTTAGAGTGACTCTCTCCACTGATTGATTTACATTTACAACTCCTCCTCCAAGAGCTTCCTTCCTACATTAAACATGCTAATGATTTTCTATACAAAATTTAACAACCTAATAGGCTGAACAAGTCAAACGAAAATACGTTAATTGTTGCCTTTCATGTATATTATTCTGCCCACTTCCCTCATGCAAACAGTGTATAAGCATTAACTCTAGCACCTAATAAAACATATATTAAAAAAAGCTACTAAGGTTGTCACTTGGAATAACATTGTATTCTGTAGAAAACATTACTTTAAGGCAAAATACTGGCACATGAACAGCTACTGTATATACAACCATTTTCAAAGGAAAACTGGAAAAGAACAAACGTGGAATCAGCTCAGATTTGTTTATCTGAAGAAGCTATAGTAGGTTTATCTGAAGAAGCTAAAGTATGATAATACCATACTTTGTTTGCTTTTATTACGTAAGAAATAATCGTGCAACATAATACTGACGGTATATAACCTAGAGATGAAATGGATGTTTGGAAAGCAGAAGGCTTTTTCTCTAAAAATCCAAAGAGTTGGAATCAGATTTGCCCAAAGACAGTACTGAGATAACATAAAACCTGCCATACTGGGTAAAACCAATAGTCTGTCTAGCCCAGTATCCAGTCTCTGATAGTGGCCAGTTCCAGAGCTTCAGGGGGAGAGTACAGAGCAAGGCAGTTGGAGTGATCCACCCCTTTCATCCCCTCCCAGCTTCCAGCAGTCAGAGGCTTAGGGTCACCCAAGCAAGGGATTGCTTCCATGACCATCCTGGCTAATAGCTATAGGTGGACCTATCCTCCGTGAATTTATCTAGCTCTTGTTTGAACACAGTTACAATTTTGGACATCATAACATCCCATGGCAATGAGTTCCACAGGATAATTGTGCATTATGTGAAAAAGTACTTCCTCTTGTTTGTATTAAACCTGGTGCCTATTGATTTCACAGGGTGATCCCTGATTTTTATATTGTAGGAAGGGGTAAATCAGTAATAGGTAAGTATAATTGAGAACTGCCTTGAGAGGATTGGAATTATCATTGCCCACTACTGGCTGGCCCTTTTTGGTCATGTTGCCCACTTTGAAGACCAAGTCTTTGTGCGTCAAGGTCTGAAGATCAGACTGTAGGTCAACAGGGGATACGGCATAGTTATGGACTGACGGTGGTCACAGTCACCCACGATCAATCTGGCTGCACCAGATCAGTAATAATCCTGTGGAGCTCTTAGACACCTGGAATAAAGCCATGCAGTGTGGTCATGGACACTTGGTGCTACAGACCTCTGCTGTCTAAGTGCATTGTTGTCATGAATAACACTTCTTTATGCACTTTCTCCACATCACTCATGATTTTATAGACCTCTGTCATATTGCCCCTTAGTAGTCTCTTTTCTAAGATGAACAGCCCTAACCCCTAATCTTTTCAGGCTCTCCTCATATGAAAGCCATTCCATATCCTTGCTCATCTTTGTTGCTTTCCTCTGAACCTTTTGCAGTTCCACTATATTTTTCTGGACATAGTATTCAAGGTGTGGTTGCATCAGGAATTTATATAGTGGCATTATGATATTTTCTGTCTCTTTCCTAATAGTTCCTAACATTGTGTTAGCCTTTTTGACTGCTTCTGCACACTGAGCTGAAGTTTTCAGAGAACCATCCATGGTGACTTTCTTGAATGGAAACAGCTGATTTAGAATCCATCCTTATGTGTGTGTAGTTTCGGATTATTTTTTCCAATGTGCATTATTTTGAATGTATCAATGCTCAATTTCCTCTGTCATTTTGTTGCCCACTCACACACTTTTGTGAGATCCCTGTACTGCTTTGCTGTCAGCTTTGGACTATGGACTTAACTATCTTGAATAATTTTGTATTATCTGCAAACTTCGCCACTACACTGTTCACTCCTTTTTTCCTGATCATTAATGAATATGCTGAACACCACATGTCCCAGTACAGATCCTTGGGGGAATCCTGCTGTTTAGCTCTCTTCCCTTAACAGAAGCTGTGTTGACTTCCTCCAACAAATTGTGTTTATTTATGTGTCTGATAATTCTGTTCTTTACTAGGGTTTCTACCAGTTTGCCTGGTAATTAAGTTAGGCTCAACCACATATAATTGCCAGAATTGTCTCTGGAGCCCTTTTTGAAAAATCAGCATTACATTAGCTACCTTCCAGTCATCTTGTACAAAGGGTGGTTTGTTCTGCAATTTCATATTTGAGCGCCTTCAAAACTCTTGGGTGAATACCATCTGATCGTGGTGAGTTATCATTGTTTAATTTAGCAATTTGCTCTAAAACCTGTTCTGTTGACACATCAGTATGGGGCAATACTTCAAATGTGTTGCCCGGAAAGGGTAGCTCTGATGTGAGTAGCTCTCCGACATCCTCTGCACTGAAGACTGATGCAAAGAATTCATTTAGCTTCTCTGCAATGGCCTTGGTTTCCTTGAGTGCTACTTCAACACATTGGTCATCTAGTGTTCCATTGTTTTGTTTTAATCAACTCTTCATTCCCATGCGTATGTTCATTTTGAGTATATAGAATTGTGTTCTATCCTGTGATCAATATCATACAGAGTAATTTTACTAAAGAAATTAGTATAAATGGTCTCTGTCCTCCACGACAACTCTGAAATTGAGGCACTTTGTCACTACAATTTTAGCCCAGTTAACAAAAAAAATCAATAAAGTATGAATAATTATTTTAAAATAAATACTTGTGATTTGGGGCTATTTTCTATTGCTTAGTCTTTCTAAAGGCTTTGCTTATTATTCTTCTAATAATCTAATCTAATCGATCCATCCCTGCATTTATACAGTGCTAACCACTGTATTACTTGATTAGCGGAACAGATCTATACCGTATCCACAAATTTAATAACTGGATCTATACTTGAAATCTAGTCATGCAAGCTTACTGAAAGCAAAGAGCCAGATGCTGCTTAACCATGTGGTGCAAAGTGCAGGAAAGGCGAATAATGATTGGAAAGGGAGCATTGGCTTTGTGTCAAACTTCTTCCATTTAAAGGCCTTATAGATGGACTACACAAGATTAGAGGAGATGTGCCATGCCTGATGGGGGCAGAGCTAAGAATCAGCTGCTGTCTGTGGTATGTTCCCCTTCAAACTCATTTCTTTGCAACTGTAAGCGCTATTTAGTTGCTAAATGTAATTATTAGTATAGTTTTTGTGTATTTTTATTCTAGAGCTGCCCCAACCTGAAAACTATGAAATTTCTTGAGTTTATGTCAATTGCTCCTTCACCTTTTAGTTCCTAAAAGCCACCATAGTGACACACTTTGCATTTGGTTACAAAGCAGTCAAGAACCAAGGGGTTAACACCTAAACCTTGCTCCTAAGAACAGTCTTCAATGAACCAGGCAATCAATCAGCCAAGCTTTAAATCAAAGACATTTTAAAAACTCAAAAGAAACCATCATTTACACTGTGCCACCTTTAAGGAAGATGCGGCATTTAGCAGTTTATTCATAGTTCAAATGATGGATTCAGCCAGAATCCCACATGCTTATGCGTTTATCTATTTTTTAACCACAATGAACATTTTAAGGGATATTGAAGGTCAGATTCTCCCCTGCATTGTTATTTACACAGAACCTTTCATCCCACAGAATCACAAAGTGCTGAATGGACTTGGAACAAATTCTGCCCTCAAAATATTGAGCAGAACCCTCATACAATTTCACGGTCCACTCTGCCTGAACACAGATTGTAAGAAACTCACTCCAGCCGGCCTTAGCCTACCTAATGTACTGGCACTAAATTCAGGGAAAAGGCAAATCTTCCCATACACCAAGAACACATTGAACGCAATGTCCAGGCATTATTAATAGTACTATTACCGTAGCATCCAGAAGCCCTAATCATAGTCCACAATCCGATTGTGCAAGGTACTGTACAAACAGAAGAAAAAGAGTGTCCCTGCCCCAGGAAGTGGTCAGAGTACTCTCCACTGGGTACAGTCAAAAACACAAAGTCAGATCAGAAATGGAAATATTTATAATAAATCTGGGTAATCCTTGCTCTCTCCCGCCTCTACTGAATGTTGCCCCTGGCCTTGGCTCAGCCAGCCCATAGCTCAATCCATCAGTGCTCTGGGCTGGAAAATGACAGCCAATATATGTCAGGGTTTTAGGAGGGCAGCGAAGAATGGCTTCTCCCATTGAAACTGCAGAGGGGAATTTTAGGTAGGCAGATAGGTGCCTCATTCCCTTAGAGCAGTGGTTCTCAGCCAGGGGTTCGGAGGCCTCTGGGGGGCCCAGAGCAAGTTTCATGGGGGCCGCCAAGCAGGGCTGGCATTAGACTTGCTGGGGCCCAGGGCAGAAAGCCAAAGCCCCACCGCACGGGACAGAAGCATACGGCCCGATGCCCTGCCACCTAGCGCTGAAGCCTGAGCAACTTAGCTTCACGGGGACCCCTGTGGCATGGGGCCCGGGCAATTGCCCAGCTTGCTACCCCTTAATGCTAGTCCTGGCTTTTATATGCAGAAAAATAGCTGTTGTAGCACAGATGAGCTATGGAATTTTTATAGCATGTGGCGACTCCCTGCTGTTGAGGATCTGGGCCTACCTCCATTGATTTTAATGGGAGTTAGATGTCTAAATACCTTTAAGGACCTGGGCCACAGGAACTTCTTACATTAAAATACATTGTTAACATGAATCCCACCATTTCACACCCTATGTGCTGCCCTCAGTTCTTTGCCTCCTTTCTCCTACTAGATGAAAAGCTTTTTCACCTCTGGGCCCATTTTCTCACGGCCTCCTATGCTTTGACTCTACATGCATGTCAAGAGCCTTCCCTGTCCTTCAAATCTCTGCTCTGTTTCTTTCAGCTTGTCTTCCATCACTAATCTCAGCTCATCAGGTAAATACCCTCTCTCAGGCCTAACCATATTTCAGTGATCATCTTTCAAAACACATTATGTAAAAAACATAATTGGAAGACAACCCAAGCAAAACATGTCAGTGCAACAACATTAATGGACCACATTCTGTGCTGTGACTGAGGGTATGTCTCGTCTAGCGTAGATGCGAATAAATCGATCCCCGATCGCTCTGCTGTCGACTCCGGTAATCCACCGCAGTGAGAGGCGGAAGCGGAGTCGACGGGGGAGCGGCAGCAGTCGACCCTGCGACGTCCTCACGGCGCGGTAAGTCGATCAAGGTACGTCAACGTCAGCTACATTATTCACATAGCTGAAGTTGCGTACCTTACATTGACACCCTCACCCACAGTGTAGACCAAGGCCGAGAAAACAACACAGAAGACATAGCCCCGGAGCAGTGAAAACAAAGGATCAGAACTAGTAGATTCAGCTTCAGAATTAGGCTCTTTATTATAAACTGTTCAGGAATCCAACCACATTTCTATAGTTGTCTGTAAAACATTTGGCACATTTGGCATCATATGGCACAATGAGTTGGAACTCAACTGATGTCAATGGATATGGGGCAGCCTATGGTCTTTTAAACAAGACATATGGTGCATCTTTTTTTCCCTTTGTTATGTAAGAATCTAAGTTGTACATAATACATAAGTGACTGCAGACCAGGCACCAATCCATCCCCAGTACTTAATAATTTTAAATATGTTGGCTATGAAAGGCAGTGTTTCTAGCAAGAGTAATCTACTGAGCTTCTTTTAATCTTATGTCAGCTTTTTAATTAATGATTGAAAAAAGTAGATTACAGAACATACATATCTTTAGAGTTCTAGATATTGTAAAGATTACTTTATTCATACAGTGGGGCACTTCATCTGAGTAAGCATGGAGAAACAGAGAAGGACTAAGGTCTACAAGACTGGACCTAAAGTCTGCTGAGTTCTGGTGAAAGGTCATTTAAAGTTCTCTACTGTAATACCTTTGGGAAGGATCCAAAAGTGCTTTACAGATCATGGGTCCGGTCCTGCTCCCATTTAAGTCAACAGCTATACGATCATTAATTATATGGAAGCAAGTTTAGGTCTTAGATGTGCATGGGTAAAATTTTGAAAATTGCCTAAGTGACTAAGGAGCCTAAATGACTTTAAAAAAATCTCCTAAGTCACCTGGTCAATTTTGAAAAATGTACCCATATCGATATGAAAATACTGGAACATGTTTGGATTTGCACTTAAATAAAGACACGTTACACAAAGTTCCAGCTTTTTTTGAGAGTGTGCATCTTTTGTACTGCCTTAGCATCTACTCCATTTTGTTAACAAAAATGATTACTCTTATGGAACTGGGGAGCATTGGTTCCGGTAACAGAGTGATATAACCTGATCTTTCCTGTTGCTGGCAAATCATATATTTTATCTATAGGTTTATTAGATGATTACAGTATTAAAAGATAAGAGTCCAAAAAGCAAAGGGAAATGTTGGCAAGAAATTAACACTCTTATTGGCAATCTCAGCAGAGGAGCCAAATACTGTATGGCCTGAACACTGAACTTCCCTCAGTCACACAGAGGGCGGTCCCTTCAGGGTGAGGTTGAGGGAACCAGGCAATGGCAGTATGGGGCACTGCTGCTGGCCATACTATAGCTGTCCTGTGGATAAAGAGAGGACAGTGCCCTGGCCTGGCAAGCCGTCAGTTTTCACAAGCACTAAATAATGCTTAAAAGATTTTAAAACAAAATATGACTATTAAAAGTCCTAGGACTGACGCCACCTCCCATTTTCAGGGACTATTCCAAAAATTCATTCTAGGGAGCGAGAGGAGAAACTCCCCCTCTTCTGGACAGTGGACAGGAGTGGGTAGTGAGGAGGAAAACTCCATGAGCTTCCCCTTGGGCAGTTTCCTGTAAATTCTTCCATTAGGGATCCTGGCCCTTCCCCTGTGGAAGAAGTAGTAACTCAGCTCCCGATCCCTGAGCGATCCTCCAGACGAGAGACACAGGGCCCACTGTGTGAAGACTCTGTGCCCACACACTGGTCATCCCCCCTCCAGCTCTCTGGCAGCATTGCTTCAATGGAGCTGTTCTTCTAGGATCTCTCCCACCTCCAGCTTAAAGGGGGTTCCACAGCACAAAGGGACCACTACAAACTGTGGGCTTGAACCAAAGTCAGTTTAAGGTAATGAAAGCCTTTCCATGGCTTTGGATCGGGCCATTAATGCATCCGCAGGTTGAATTTCTTCCTCCTTCCCTCTGGGAAGGGATAGATCTGTGTGTGGAGAATCTCTCTCTATGTAGAGCCTAGAAGGACTAACCCACACTGGGCTGAACCGCACATTGAGAGATTCAGAAAGACAGTAATTTTCTACTCTTTGTAAAACATGCTTTTCCATTAGGGGGTTGCAGCCATTTTGCAGGCATAAGAAGAGCAAGAGAGAAAGAAATAGAGGTGAGGCTTTTAGGATGCTTTCTGTACATCCTTTTCTGAAAAGAACATTGGAGGGGGTTTGTGATTTTCATGTACATTTTACAGCCAGTTCATAATGTGGGCTAATCACTTCTGATATTTCCAATAAAACAATATTTAAAACTTCAGACTAACCCCCCAGTTCTTTTGTGCCACAGTTTAATGAAGACATTTGCAACATCCTGCAAGTACGTCATTATCTCCTATAATTATATAATTACAATTTTTAATGAAATGATTGCATGTGCAGTAGATGAAGAGATATAATTATGGTAATTGCATAAATACCTGTCTCTCAGCTAACAGTTACTTTAAAGAAGACCTTTTTGAAAAAAGGGTAAAATATGAGAAACTGAATCATGCCAGGGAATGAATACAAATATTAAACTGGTTTGTATTTTCTATAGGATTTCAGCCTCCTAGAACTTCTGTGTATTCTTTTTCCATACTACATAATAATGAAAGGTTCAAAGATATATTTTATCTGAATATTAATTCACGCTAAAAGACTTTGATGCTGTTTCTGATCCTAACACAGTGATCTTATGTGGCTACTCAGTACCTTACCAAGAGATTGGGCCCTGAACTGCCATCTTTATACTGAAAAAGAAAACGCATGAATAGCAGTGATAGCAGAAAAATGTGTTTTCATTCATCTCTAGAAAGCAAGGACCAAATTCCGGCTCGCTACACAAATCCTGAGAAAACGGGTCTTGTGCAGGTGTTTTCTGTAGCAGCTGGATATGGGAGAAGAAGCTATTGTTCAGCTGCTCAGCACAGCTGCTACTACAGCTTGCCTTATCAGCTGCAGTAGTGGCTTTGGCCCTGACTGCACATTCAGTTTTTGGCCAGTAGATATACAGATGGATCAAACCCCTGCCCACCACAGATAAAAATCACCATAGAACACGTCCAATCCCCACCTAGCCTCTTTGCACTGCAAACTGGAATTGACAATCCTAGTCCAGTAATGGGCCTTCCACACCTTTAGCAGCCGGGGAAGGTAAAATGCAGCACTGAGGCAATTTTCCTTCCTTTGGCACGTTATTAATAAGCAGGCCAAAGATGGAAATTACAATACGTTTACTATATTGATCGTGTTTTTGATTCTCTGAAAAGACAAGTACCTGTTCCTAACAGGTGAGATGTAGTATAGACGGGGGTACGTCTATACTACCCGCCTGATTCGGCAGGTGTGACGGGTTGGGGTCACAGAGACCTGCTTGGTGCTGCCACCTGGTGTGCCAAGGCTGCTTCTGCCCCTGCTTCCAGGCCTTTTCCAGCTTGGGACTCCCGAATCCTGTCTGTTTTGAGCCAGATTCCACTGATCTGCTGCAAACACAGACCCAGGTCCGAACCAAGTCCACTCACCACTGTAAGGCTCCTGGAAGCGCTCTTGCCTTTGACACCCAGGTGTCCAACTCCAAGGAGGTTCAAAGCCTTAATAAATCTGTTTTACCCTGTATAAAGCTCATACAGGGTAAACTCATAAATAGTTCGCCTTCTATTTCAAATATAGAAAGATATGCACAGCTGTTTGCCTTCCCCAGGTAACAACTCGTACTCCAGGAAACTTAATAAGTAAAAAGTGATTTTAATAAGTACAGAAAATAGGATTTAAGTGATTTCAAGTAGTGACAGACAGAACAAAGTAAAATAAAATAAAACACACAGGTCTATGTCTAATCACCCTGCGTACAGATAAAAACCTCACTAGGTCCAGTAAACAGGCTATCTTCCTTCTAGCCTGGGTCCAGCAATCACTCACCCCCCTAATGGCTCTGTCCTTTGTTCAGTCTCTTTCAGGTGTCCTTGGGGGGGTGGAGAGCTTCTTTCTTTAGCCAGCTGAAGACAAAACGGAGGGGTTTCCTCGGGGTTTAAATAGATTTTCTCCTCTGGGTGGACACCCCTCCCTCTCCCTGTGTAGCATCCAGTTACCACATGGAGTTGGGGTCACATGGACAAGTCACCTGTCTATGCACAACTCAGTTCCTTCTCAGACCAGCCACATTCCTGGCAAAGTTCAGATGTGGATTGGTGTCTGCAAGTTCTATTGTCTGTTAAGTGCTTCTTGACTGGGCACTTAACCTGCACATTCCTTTCTCAAGAAATACAACCAATATTCATAACTTCAACTACAACAATGATACATGCATATAAACAGGAGGAATAAATTCAGTAGGTCATAACTTTCACAGAGATATGTTACATGGCACATGTAGCATAAAGCATAGTCCAGTTACATCATGTATACATTTATAAGCATCTCCCCATACAGTTTTATGGGGAACACCGTCACAGCGAGTAGCAATCGATCTTCTGGGATCGATTTATCGCATCTCGTCTAGACGTGATAAATCGATCCCGGAAGTGCTCGCCGTCGACACCGGTACTCCTGCTCCGCGCGAGGAATAAGCGGAGTCGACGGGGGAGCCTGCCTACTGTGTCTGGACCCGCGGTAAGTGCTTTTTAGTTCGAACTAAGATGTAGCTGAAGTCAAAGTGTTATTCACATAGCTGAAGTTGCGTATCTTAGTTCGACCCCACCCCCACTTAGCGTGGACCAGCCCATAGAGACTGCCCCTGCATCGCTTATACATGAGTACTCTTTGCTCAAGTGAGCAGTCTGCCCCAGTGGACTACCCAGAAGAGTAAGGAATTACTCTGTAGTGTAAGCTGGGGACAAGATCAGCCCTTAATTTCATATCTGAATCAACTGTATTTCTGAAGAGAAATAATGAGCTATAGCCAGGGGCAGATTCTGGCTGCCACTTCGGCAGAACACAGGAACCACTGCAAAATTCTCGCAGCATAGGAGAAGGGTGGGTCACCCTACTCTACTTTACCCCTGCTCCATACACACACACTGCCAGTACAGACATAGCAGGCGGGGAGAATAGCCACAGTGCTTGGCTCTGTGGAGATTCTGGACTGTGCTACAGTTAATAAGCAGCCTAGGAAAGGCTGTCATAAGTTGGACCAACCCTGGAAGCGGCTGTAATTTATGTCTGGGGCCCCTGCAGCAGCCCAGAAGCCAGGTAGTGTAAAGATGGCCTAAAGACAGCTTTGCCCCACTTCCCCTTGCGTTGTACATTCGGTGCTGCCTGTCTCAGGAGATGCAGCATGGAATCTGGCCTCGAGAGTTTATTATTGTGAGCATGCAGAAATAATGAGCAAAATAAAAAAAATTAATATTAATAAGTGGAAGGAAAATACTTGATATCCCAACAACAAATCTCATTGATGTTAAGCTCATTAGAGCGGTGAGGTTCTGAATGCAGAGTATAATTAACAATACTACAGATATCAAAGGAGGGGGGAAAAAGAAATCAGTGAAAGGAAGGGTAAGGCATGGAAATATGACAAAATTAAGTAAGTGAAAATTAAAAGGGCAAAAAAATTATAAGTGTAAAGAATCTGAAAAAACAAGAACAAGATATTTGTCGCAATAATTGAGTTATAAGCGGATTATTAATGTTATAATTGAGACAATCTTTAAGAATGGCTTGACAGAACATGTAGGCATATTTGCAGCTTCAAAACATATTTAAAGAATTGCTAAGAATCGTACTTGTATCCGTGTATGGTACAGAGAATAGGGGAGTGAAGAGAATGAACTCAGAGGAATAATAATATAATAAGATTTGACAAAAGGAAAGCACAAGAATCAGAGCTATTGAAAAGCTGAAAAGTCATCCAATCCTTCCCCCTGCCAATATAGAAATGCACCCCACCAGCTATTTTCTATATCTTAGTCCTGCATAGCTTTAAGTACAAAATTCAGAAAGAACAGTTAAAACATTAGCTCATTGGCTTATTGAACTCAACTAGTCCAAAACAAGAAAGGGGGAGGGGAGAGAGTCAGAACAGCTGTATGCTATTCAGAACAGTTTTATCAGGATAATGATATTTCAGAGCCCTGCATATCTGTGTGTGGGAGGATGTAGAAACTGAAAGGTAAGCAGTAAAATCAGGGACGTTGGAATGAAACAAGTTTTAAACTGAACAGAATTAGAATAGGATTCCTGTCTGACAAAAAGAAAATAAGAAAGAAAGAACTACTTGTGGCACCTTAGAGACTAACAAATTTATTTCAGCATAAGCTTTCGTGGGTTAGAACCCACTTCATGCATCCGATCAAGTCGGTTCTAACCCACGAAAGCTTATGCTGAAATAAATTTGTTAGTCTCTAAGGTGCCACAAGTATTTCTTTCTTTCTTATTTTCTTTTTGCTGACACAGACTGACACGGCTACTACACTGTAACCTGTCTGACAAAGTTACATCTATAGTCAAGGTATATGCCTCAAG
Organism: Macrochelys suwanniensis; assembly: GCA_033296515.1. Taxonomy (NCBI): domain Eukaryota; kingdom Metazoa; phylum Chordata; order Testudines; family Chelydridae; genus Macrochelys; species Macrochelys suwanniensis. Next base: position 13,731,206 of record CM065783.1, read on the forward strand.
ATTCTTTACAAAATAATGACAGTGTGTTGGCTACATTACGGGGGCTCACAGGTTGCCTAAATAGCTGTACATTTAAACATGGCTTCCATCAGTACAGATGGCATTAGAGGTAGTTGGTGTTTTAAAATGCAGAATCTGAAAAATCTTCTACCCCGAGTATTACCTCTCAGAAAAACGACTGTAGAAAGTACGCTAGAATTTAAGCATTTTACGTTATTTCAAATGTGTCATTAAACTACCTCAGGTCTTTGAAAACTGCTGCCACCTGACCTTAACAGCTTTAGATTGTGAAGGGATGAAAGGGTCTGTACAAGACAGTGTTTGGTTCATTATCTTCCTCCATGTATTACTAGTAGAGAGGTGCAACAGGAAATGCCTGTGTGGTGGCTAAAGAATGAAAAACAGGAACAAACAACACTTCAAATGACAACAAAAAATGGAACATTTCTTGTTTTATGTAGTGCACTAGTGTTGGGAACCATAGTGCTAAATTAATGCCTGCTGGTACTGCAAGGATGAATCTGGCCTCATGAGTTCAGAGTCAGACTGATTGCCTTTCAGTCAGGAGGCATCAGAGGTAAATCCTCCCAGTAAGAGCTTAAGGCCAGACTTTCAAAGATATTAGGTGCCTAAAGCCAGCCCATAGGTGAGGTATAAAAGCAAGAGGTTCCTTGTGCTCCCCTCCTCCCCCGCCTGTTTCCCAGGGAAAGCCACAATCTGATCCTTAGTTCCTGGGAAATACTAGCTGAAGTAGATTTGTGTTTCTTACAAAAGGCGGCATGGTATGTCCAACTCCCACTGAAATTAAAAATGAGGGTCTTGCAGGAGGTGGTCAGCATTTCTCAAGACTTGATCCAAGATGACCAAAAGTGAGTATCACTGAAATATGTAAAATTCTGACAGGAACACAGAAGACACTACAGGATACAAGGCTATCTGAGCTAGCCATCATCTTTATTTGAAGAAGACTGCTCAATGAATTTACACAAATCTCAGTGTCCATCCCTTTCTTAGGTTATGTTCACTCCTCTTTATTCTAATGCTTGACAACAGGACAACGAGCATTGCCAAATGCTTTTAGACAATATTGGAACAACCCAGCATGGAAAACAAGGCAGAACACGTTAAGATAGGCTTCCTTCATTCCTTCTCAAATCCCTAAAATTTCTAATGGCGCAGTGCTGTACATTTATTGATGCCATTCATAAAAAGCAACTGGCTGTAGTGGATTTTCCACCATGAAAAAAAAGTTTTAAATCGAGATTGGATGTTTTTCCAAAAGATCTGTTCTAGTTCAAACAAACAGCAATTACTTCAGGGACATCCTGTGGCCTGTGTTATACAGGAGGTCAGATAACATGGTCACAATATTCCTTTACAGCCTTTCAATCTATAATGTCCATTACAATGTAGAACATAACTTTTAGATTCAGTTGTCTTTCATTACCATGCTCACCTTCCTGGGGCTTCTTTCTCTCTCATTCAAAATGTTGAATTTTCATACTAACTAATTGGCAACTTTATATAGTTAGTGATTGATTGATCCAATAACTGTCACCCACCATTCCATGAAACTGAGTTAGGGTGACTCCTTTCAGTGCTTGTACCTAGAATCTAAAAGTGTGGCTGAGTAGCAGCTAGAGTTACTTTGGGTATGTCCCTCAGGGTATATATACCCAGTACCCTCAGTACTGAAACTAACTACTAGAGTCATAACCCAGAGACGTGGATCTGAGTCTGTCAAAGCTAAAAGGGTAAGCTTCGGCTGTTCTTCGCTGAGCCATGCAGTGGATTATGGATTCAGTTGGAAGAGTAGCTACAACGTTTCAAATAATGATTTCTTTGTTCTTTCGAGTTTATCTGCAAATAAATATGACCTTCTCACCTACAACTCTCTCCCTTTTTTCCCCTATTTCTTGATTTTTTAAAAAATATTCCCTACTAGAAATGTGTGTAATCTTCAGAAAATGAGGGGGCCTGCATCTTTATTTATGACTGTGTGAATCGACGTCTGAGTGATAGCAGGCAAAAGTTGCTCAGTTAATTACACATACTTGGTGATCTGCATAACAACAAGCACTGCAGCATCACATGTGAGTTGAAGGCCTGCAAATTACTGCAGTTATGAGAATTTGGAGATGGGAATAAAGGGTAATGTTGTTGTTTTTTAATATGGAGCTATGCCTATCTCATAGAACTGGAATGACCTTGAAAGGTCATTGAGTCCAGTCCCCTGCCTTCACTAGCAGGACCAAGTACTGTCCCTGACAGATTTTTTTGCCCCAGATTCCTAAATGGCCCCCTCAAGGATTGAACTCACAACCCTAGGTTTAGCAGGCCAATGCTCAAACCACTGAGCTATCCCTGCCCTCCTCCCCAGAACACCCCTATTCTCTCTCCTTCCACCTTTGTTCGGTGCACTGCACCCCTACCAGTCAGAGCATCTTTAAAGCACTAAGCAAAGTATATAAGGATTCCCCCAAAATAAGACTGACTTGGAAATATACATAAAACATTGTCTTCTGTGTAAAGTCCCGAAAACTGCACACAGAAATAGGCCTAAACCAGCAGTGTCCAATAGAAATTCGATGCTAGCCACACTTGTGGTTCTGAATTTTTCTTATTAGCCACATTATAAAAAAAGCCACATGAATTAGCCACAATTCAATAGCCTATTAGCCACATGTGGCTAGTGGTGAACGTATTGGACATCACTGGCCTAAACCATTGATAAAAACCAATATTTTCAGATCAGATGCTTAGGCTGCTGCTCTACATCTAGGCAGCTAAATAACAGCAGCTGATTTTTCAGAGGTGCTGAGCAACCCCACTACAGTTGAAAGCCAGTAGGAGTTGTATTTGCCCAGAAACTTTGAAAACCAGGCCACGTTTATTTTGATGCATAAATATGAAGTTAGGAGCCAAAACATTTTGGCCTAAGTATTTAACATTATTTCTTGACCTGGCCCTTTATGCTTAATTATGCAGGAGATTGACATGTGGTTCTTGGCAAATTAAAAATATTATGTCAGAATAACTGGGTTTCTAAATGTATATGCTGGTCTGGATATAATGTTAATATGATGTTTCTACTTGGATTGAAGAGTAAAAGCAGCTTCTAAATAATACATTGTTTCACAGGTTTTAAATTGTGTTCATTAACATAGATGTACAAATTGTATACTGTACCTCAATAGCTTTGGGAATCTGCAAATGTTCACGAAAGAAATTTGCAAGTTCTCCCTTACTAACAGAAAAAGACTTTAATATTGGAAGACAAAAATCAGCCAGGAGTTCTAGTTTCCAAGTTATGGGGTCAGAATATTTTAACATTTCACTACACCCCTATTAAGAGATTTCTGGCCTTACAGATGCAGCAAAGGCAAACCCATCCTCAATTCTTAAAAGGTATACATTTACTAAATGAGTTCTGCTATGGGGAGCTTTACAACGGCTGCTAGGGCCTAATCACTACACCACTGAAATCAGTGGATGTGGGTTTTTTTGCCATTGATGTCAGTGGCAGCAGGGCAATCCCTAATGCATATGTACCACCCACTGTGCATGCATATACTGTAGTTATACTTGAATGACTCTTCTCTAGACTAAAAGGTCAAAGTACAGATGGAACTTGTCAATACAATCAGCACAAGACAGTACAAGAGATATAATCAGGTGTAACGGAGTTTAGGCTTTACAAACGTTATCCTCTCATCTCCTTTAACTAGGTCTCCATTTAATTATCTTTCTGGCTTCATTAAATACAAGATATTCCCTAACCTTTCACTTCACAGTATCAGCAATTAGCCTTTTTTAAGATTTGTTACTTGTTCTTCCTCTGCAAAATTTTGTTTTTCCCCCATTTTTTTTTGGTCCACTTTTATACATACCTCCTTTTCTACAAATTTTCTTGCCGGGTTTTCTGGCACATTCCTTGGATATTCTTTTGACTGAAAAATGAATAGAAGACTAGAAAATAAAATGGAGCTCCATCACAGACAGTAGGAGCATGCAACACCACTATCTAACTTAAATATGGCCTGCTTTTATTAGGTGCGGAGGATTCCCAATTTGTTGTGCCTGCACATGCAATGGATAAATGTTGATGCATCTTCCCGGAAGTCAGTGGATGGGAATGAGAATTAGGTACCAACTTCAACCTAAAGTACACGTGCTGTGGGAGAAAGAAAATGAGCGTAGACAGGAAAAAAATGTATATCGGAACAGATGCATACACAGAAAAAGCAGCATGCATACATGTAAAATGCTGGCATGCAAACAAGGAAAGCCATGCATGCTACCAGTACACATGAATTAATACTGTTAAACCTTAGAATAGGAAAATAAAAAGGTCTCCTTGTTTTGTCTGCTATTAACTCACCATCCTCAGTTGGGACATATATATTTAAATAGAGGCAGTCTTCATTCTGATCTTGTACATAGGTAGAAACTACATCCAAGTTATTAGTAAACCACACAGGAAGCATGACTTCAGGCAATCGGCCTTCTATAATGTTCTGCGGACACACTGGAGCAAACTGAGTAGCATTTTTGATATCGGACCAGGGAGATGGAGGTTCAGGAGGTTGAAAGCGACGCTCTCCTACTGGTGGGGCAGCATACGGAACCCCAAGAAACTGAACAACAGGCCCCAAAATTTCATTATTAAGTTCCTTCTTAATCCCTCTTATCTTGCCAAAGTTGGTGGTCACGAGTGGGTCAATATCATCCAATTTTTGTGAGGATACTGCTGCAGTATGAAGCAAAAATCCAAGTATGCAAAGAACAAAAGTGGCATCCAATCCCATGTGCAATAGACGGACCATCATCGCTCTCCATACGCAGTTCAGCCACACAGATCTTGGAAGGGCCATGGTCCCACATTAGTTGTCTAGCTACAATGAAGCAATCTTATTTGTATCCACTTGTGTAAAAACAGGGCAACTGCAGGAAATGGATCAAGTTTCCTAAATATGAGCCGGTCAGAAAAATCTCAAAAGGCTTTTCACACGGCAAGTATCTTCCGTTGATTTCACACTTATTGAAGCAGCATCTTCACACAGCACTATTTATCAGACTACATCCTATTGACAATTCTGTTTTCCATAGTAGCAATATGCAGAGAGCGGCCATTTACTGCAGATTCCCCTCTTATAAATCAAATCCAATTAGCTGCAGGTCTATATCCTGGAGAAAATGAAAATAAATCATTAGTATGAAAGAGCTAATATGGGCAGAGTGATAACTAGTTGTTTTACAAGTTATTGAACATATATTAATATTTGCCAGAGTCATGTAAGTAAAATTCTACAGTAGGTAGTTTATGGGTTCCATGACGGGTGAACTACTGATTATTGGATTATTTACAGTGTTGCCTCCTTAGTTTACAGAGTTTTTCAGAAGAAACAGGCCTCATAAAAATACAGTTTTAAAATGCATATTCCTAAAAATAAACAAATTGCTGCCTGCTCAGATTAAATATGTTTTACCATTACAGTTTTATTTGACTTAACCAGCCCAAATTCCATTTTTAACTTGTTATCAGAGGTTGGTTTATCAAGACAATAGAAACCATAGATCAATTATTGTATTAAATCTCAATACTCAGTAAAAGCAAGACTGATCAGGAAGCTGAAGGCTAAAACATAAAGTAACTTATTTCATGAAAAATAGATTACATGTACATATAAGAAACACTCATTTGCCCATTTTAAAATGTAATTTACAATTCAAACACTGAAGCAACTGGAGGGAAGAAAGCCCAATCTTTTGGAATATTTTATAGGGTACAACATGAAATACTTTATATGCTTTATATGATGACCTCTTAAGCATGTATCTATCTCTGATAGCTAATGGAAAATCAGGATGTGAGGATTTTGGCACTCATTGTCGACAGAGAAACAATCTTTACAATAATTAACTTGATTTCCAAATATTCACAATACAAGACCATATTCTGGTCCTTCTGAAGTCAAAGCGAAACTCCCATTGACTTCCAAGAAGCAGAACTGGACCTCAAAGGCTGCTTCTTTTGGAAATTATTTGAAGCAGGGAATGGACACACAAAACAAATAGAGTTGTCTGTGTATCACAATTCTCTTTTACGGCCTGATTCCTTGCACATATTGACTGCAGTGAAAGATGTGTGCGTGCAAGGAATGCAGAATCAGTTCCCTCTACTCTTAATTTGCAATACAACCATTTAAATGCTCCCATGAGTCCGGATTTTTCAAACATCAGTATGTCTACTGCACAATATCCTAGAAAAATAATCTGTTAGGATCAGAGACTATATAATCTGGAATCCCGGATTCTATTTTCAACTCTATTTTATCACAAAGGTTGTGATACAGGGACTATGATGCAGTAGTTTTGAAGATTGCTTAGAGCATACCATAACATCTTTCCTTTTCATGTTAATCACATTGCCAACACAATTTACAATATACTTTAATTTTAAATGCAGTATAACGTACAAAGTAACAGGGTAATCTTATACTCATTGTAAAACAGTGTGTAATGTACAGGAAATGAGTTTTACTTAGTATATGCCACATTTTGAAACACCTTTTGAGACAGCATTGGCAGCTTTAATGAAAATTGTTTTTATCACGTCTATACACATGGAAGAGGGAATTCAAAAGAAGAGCTTGTCTAACAGACAGACTGCCCTGCAGTTTGGCTTATTAAAAAGGAGATTGTAAAAGCTATATAGGACAGCAGGAGATTTGGTTCATGTCTAATATTCCTTTAGCTCAGAAAAATCTATCTCAGAAGGCAATAAGGAGATAGATGTAGCTTTTTGACAATTTCACCGCTCTCTGCTAATTCAAATACTTTTTGCTGTGAAACTGTATTAACATACAGAAGACAGGCTTATGCCCATCAGTCTTCTGTTTTAAATTCTCAGTATTTGTTGGAAACACAGATTTACTTGCACAAACCATTTCTGAATATTAATGTATGCATTTCTATTTAGCTTAATAAACACGCGAAGAATGGCACCCGGACAATTGCATCTTGGGAGATTTTTGTTTTGTCACCTTTCAGATTTTGGAGACAGCAAGAAATTTCTTGACCCTCAGTAAGAACAGAGCATTTCAGAGACTGAGGAGCAGTGGTCAATGCAACCTTCAAAGTCTAAATGAGGGGAAAGTTGCTTACTGACCCAATTTTGGTGGACAGTGATAGGTCAGTAAAATATGCTAAACTGCTTCTATTAAATCCATCTAGTTAAGTCTCAAAATCTTGTTTTTTCTCAGCGGTAAAGGAATGTGCTCTGCCCTCTGCCACCTCTCCTCCCAAAATTCTGATGTTCTCTATTTAATAATAAGTACTTCACTGGAGTAGCTGTCCCACTAAATATATGGTTTGGGGAATGTCTAAGGAGAAATCAAATTTAACAAAGCAGCACCAAATAATTCCTTCCTTTCTTTTTCATTTTGAGCTGCTGAGTCAGTTAAACATGGAAAATTACCAAGATACGCTTTAAACAACAGTTCATTCCGCAGACTCCCGTCTCTTAAAGTATCAAAGCTATTTTTCAGTTACTAAGACAAGCACTTTTTTGGTATACTCCAGTATCGAAAAAGATAAATCTAGGAACCAAAAGCAGTTGTCTTAAAAATAACATGAAATTAAATAGCCAGCAGTAGTCCCCCTAATAGTTCAGATGTCGGAGGGTTTCCCCCTAGTTATTAAACTATTTCCAGAATAGTAGAGCTGTGGTTTTAAACCATTCTATTAGAGGTCCTGCCCAACAGCTAAACACCTACGGTGGCACTCTGCCACTCATGGATAAAGTTTTGATCTATGCTATCATAAGGAGGCTGCAGTGATAAGAACATAAATCAATAATATGTTTGGCTATTTTCATGAATTAGCCCTTACTGGTTTGCAGGAGCCAGGAGAGTCAAAGGGTGTATAATCCAGTAGGGGGGAAAAGGGCTTCCAGCAGCAATGTCAACACATTCTAGTACCTGCATTTATGTTTCTTTTTTAATAGGCTTTTTTTAATGAATTATTTCAGCCCTACGAGAGCTACCCTGAGGCAACAAGACTAAAAACATGAAGTCAGTCAAATACAGAGATTGTTTAGTTTATTCACGTTCTTGCGGAACTCTAACACAAAGATCTGCTTGTTAGCGGTGAGGTGACCTCAGAACAGGCTGGGACTCTTGCCTGGAGCACATCTACCTGTTCTACTTAATTGTTGCCAGAAACATTTTTTAGACCTCAGCATGTGTTCCCTATCTAGCTTTCCTCTGGCACCTGTATTGGAGCTGACTGGACAGGAACCAGTAGGGAGAAAATAAATCTTGTGTGGGTGCACTACTATCAGAAGCAACAATGAGCAAGCGTGGGAATGAGCAGGATGGTGGGCTGGAAAGTAAGTTACCCAGTAGTGGTGAGCAATTTGAGGTATGTGGCAGAGTATAAAGATAATCATTCGTGGCTGCAGCATCAGAATATACGGAGGTCTAGACTTAAAAATTGTCATTGTCAGATGTTATTGTCTAGGGCTGAGAATCAGCATTGTCAGTTATCACTGAGTAAATCACCTGTAACATATAAAATTTATTCAATAAATTATTTCATGGGTTTGGGAATTTTTTGAACATATTGAGATTTTCTATATTTTCTTTGTTATTCAAAATTATTTGATTTTTTCTGAATTTCATTTACTATATGGTACTGATCCTGAGTGACAGCAGACAAGCATTTCCTATAGCTCAGGAGCCAGCATGCAAAGATGGCTTTAGGTCACACTGGTGTGCCTCATGACCTGGACAATTCTGGAACAGACCAGTCCCCCAGCATAATTTAGAGCAGCCTAACTCCTCCTCACAACTTAATTTCATGCCCGAGGGATGCTCTAAATTCTACCAGCTGCCAATAGCCCCAGTGGACTATTACAACAACTGAGTGAGACAATAAAAGGACCTGGCTAAGTCTCCTTTCCCTTGGCCACACCCTCTATGCCAGTTATTGGAAGTCGGGTGGCAGAGGAGTTGCTATGGCAGCTCTACACAACCTGAGGTAAGTTATTCCATCTTTGGGGCACACTTGAGCTAGACAACTAGCACACAGCCGCCCTAATGTAGCCCATAAAGTACCCCATAACTTGATTCCTTTCCACAAACATTTGTAAAACTATTGCACAAATGTTCAGGGAAAGTGAACACAAAAGGGACCCGAACACTTCCGAAGCAATTTCCTTTCAAAACTCAAACAAGTTTGCAGAGCATCGCAGCATTCATCCCACTTCTACTGACATCCACCTCGAATTATAACTAAAAAGCAAAAACGTTACTTTATGTTGACCCAAAAAAAAAAAAAAAGTCTAAACTAATGTTAGACCAAAACAAGAATGTTACAGGCAGGACAATACACGGCACTAAAAAAAGATTATACTGCACCAGAGGGATATGTTGATTGTAACCATTATCAGGTAGGCTGAAAAGATATATTCTATTCTGGGATTTGCTCTCTCTTCTCTAACATTTTTTATTGCTTGAACAAAAGTTTTGTAACAAACATTTCACATTTTCTTTCTATCTGATATTAAAGACTGAGACAAAATTCTGCCCTTGTGTACACAAGTATAGTCAATGGGTTTGTATGGATTTAACTCAGAAAAGGAATTGTTCCTATATCTTTTTAAAGAAAATTACTTTCCTTCTATCTACGTGAATTTAATGCATTGAAGTCTGTCAAACTGACAGCACTAGAGACTGAAGTCCTGTACATATACACCCAAGAGATGTACAACCCAGGCTACAACAATGAATGCTTCCCCACACTGTCTTTCCAATGTGTCTCACCCTTAGAATACACCTGCTTTAGAAATAAATTCAGTGTCCAAACCCATTCAAATCTTTGATCTCTGCTGAAACAGCCAACAGTGGTGCCAAATGTTATGTTAGTTATTTTGATGTGGTCACCTGCCCACCAGGAATTGATCTGAAAACACAAAGGTTATTCCACACAAGTCACCCCATAACTATCAGATGGTAAGGATTTTCGGACAGGAACTAGCTATGATCAGATAGAACTCATTATTTAGAGGTGATTTTCTCTGTCCGCTATATACCTATACCCTGAGCCATCCACGCCCCTTTATTTAACATTACTTCTATATATGTAAACAAAGCCATACGTTTTATTTTATAAGCATAACTAAATTGTAAGAAATATACAATTTTATATGTAATATAAATAGTACAGTTCTATATACATAGCTATTCATTAACACTATGCTGCTAAAAGAATTAAAATAAAACGAATGGATGATACAAGACTAAAGGGGCACACATGTTTAATGTTAAACTTGTTTTACATTTTTCAGCCTCATTATATATTTGTTCTTCCTATTAGTGGGAACATTTGCTAATTACATTATCAAATGTTCTTTTTAAATACTTTTCTGTAACTTAGATTTACCAAGACAGCAAGACTTCTGATCATAATTTCCTAACAAACTGTTTCTGAATAACACATGCTTTAAGTCTCATGGCATAGAGTCATTTACATCTTATCTTCCATTTTCTGATATCAATAACTATTTTTTAAAATATTCCTATTCCTTAGCTTAAGTAATTGTTTATATTGCCATAAGTTGGCTACTATGTTTAACATGTAGACTAGAACTGTCTGACATTTTGCACAGTAAGTAGGCAACGAAAATGGTGATTTTACTCAGAACAGAAAGAATAGATAACTGTCACTTGTGTGTAAAGTTTAGACAGTTAAGTAATACAGATTTAAATTAAAAATGACAGATGCACTGGCTTGGAATATAATGGGTAGTGAAGTGAACCTTTATTCCTTTTAGCAGCTTATGGTTAACTCTTAAATGGACCAAATATTATACTCAATTTGAACTACATAACTATTCTGCAAAATACAATGTACAGTTGGTTACCATGTTCATACCAACAGTGTGCTTCTGGACTTGAGAATTTTTTGGCTTGCTCTAGAAATTTAGATGATCTTGTTTCAATGATAGATCGTGTGGGAGGGGAAATGCCCCAGATATTTCTCATGTGAGTTCTTTGATACAGAAGACTTCCTGTATATTGAAGATTACAATTAATTTAATTCTCTGCTAACCAACATTTTATAAAACATTCACATGCTCCACTATCTTAAATCAAATCTGACCAGTCTTACATATCATTGTATAATTCACAACTAGAGAGTCCCAATCCTGCTCCCATTGAAATGACCAGAAGTTTTGTCATTGACTTCAATGGGTGAAAGACTAAGCACTAAAATCCGTACTAAACTTTGATGAATAATACATAATTATGGCCAAATCTCGATTCAACTGGATTAATCCTGAGTAGATGAGCAGAATTTGACCCTTTATCATTGCCCTTTAATATATGTTTATCAAATAACCTATGCTTTCACATCAAACATGTAGGAAACATGCCAATTTCTGCATTTTTCTTATCTTTCAACATTAAGCATTTGAGATACACAAAGTCAAATACAATAGTCTGCTAAATCCTGTAGTTTGCTGGAGAACTCTGAAGGCAAGAAGCCTGGTATGTGTTAAGGTGACCAGATGTCCCGATTTTATAGGGACAGTCCTGATTTTTGGGTCTTTTTCGTATATAGGCTCCTATTACCCCCCACCCCCTCTCCAGATTTTTCACACTGGCTGTCTGGTCACCCTAGTATGTGTAGAGATTCTGGCTATGGATTCCTGTGGCACCTTATAGACTAACAGATGTATTGGAGCATGAAGGGTTAAAATCCATGTGCTGCTTATATAACAATTTGGCATATGGATTTGTGTCAACTTTTAGAGGCCCAAGAGGCCAGAGGCCTTAGTGATTAGCTAAAAGAAAACAAAATAAACAAGAGATAGCCTCGCTTTGTTTACGTCTAGTCAGCAATATGCCAGATGTTGAAGCAATAACTAAATAATTGTATTTTCTCTAAAGTTGCAAATGTGGGACAAAGGCCTCCTGTTCCTGTTGTGTTAGTTTTTTCTGGAGGGAGAAGATCTTTCCACAGACCAACCTTGAGATTATGAAGGGTTGGCATGTCAGTATAAAGATAAGGCCTCCCACCTGTTTTTTTCAGGGACCAAGCCTGCCTTAACACACAAAGAAAGCAATTCTTATTATCATATACTTTTCACTGTTTTTGCTTTAATCCCTAATTTAATCATCTGTTAAATGATCAGAGGGGCTACTTCATTCCTATGGACCCCAAATTGAATTCAACATATACATATATGTTACTAATACATTTTATTAAAGTACTAATTAAATGTTAATTTGTGAACTTGAGACCATGGGCGGAGACATTATGTAACCTTTTAACTATTGGGCTAATGTGCTTATCTTGTCTTGCTGCTAGCCTATCCCGGGGTGCGAACTGCCCACCTCGTCGCTTTCCCCGCCCATGGAAAATCCATATATTCCATTGTAATCAATTAATTGGCAGTGTCTCTTCGCCTAATAAGTACGGTGACACTCCGGCAGCGCTGTACGTAATAAACTCCTATGCTTAACCTCTACACGGTGTGGAATTTATGTCCTTCAGAGCATAAGCTTTCGTGGGTGAATACCCACTTCTTCAGATGCATCTGAAGAAGTGGGTATTCACCCACGAAAGCTTATGCTCCAATATGTCTGTTAGTCTATAAGATGCCACAGGACTCTTTGCCGCTTTTACAGATCCAGACTAACACGGCTACCCCTCTGATACTTGGCTATGGATTGTTCTTCCATAGCAGCACCACATGGTATCACTACCAAAGCATTCCAAGTCCATGTTTGTGGAGCTAGATCAATAGCTTTTTCAATTCAATACACAAATAAATACAGTGTATATATATCTGTGCTACACCAAAAAAGGAAACATTGATATCATTAGCCCAGAATCAGATCTCAATTCCATCAATGTAACTGAGATCTGAAACAAGTTCATTATGTTTATCTTAGGAAAGACAGAATCCAAAATATAACTTTGCTTCACACAAAGCTGTCACTGCTAATTATAGTTCAAAATCTAGAGCAAGGGGGTTTTGTGTGCTGTTGCCACACTTACAGCACTGTAGAATACACACTACATTTAGTATTAGCATTAAATGGATGTATCATCTAGTTTAGGATTCCATTTCCTGTGATGTATCATTCTGGTTTTTGATTCTGCATCTGTAGCTGTAACTTCACTTGTATTTGCTCTAAAATGAATTTCATGCTTAGCTTGTTTTTCTTAATTAAACTTTCTTTAGCAGTCTCTAATATGTATATTATTAAAACTCATTAAGTCCTATTCATGCTTGCCTGTCACTTTTGACTTCATGTTCGTATACTGAAGTGCTCCACTGCTTTATAAAGGAAGAAAACTAAATAATAAATATGAGAACTTGAACGTTTTATGAGTGTCAGTATGAGAAAGTGGCTGCAAGGCCCATAAGGTTTCACACAAAAAAACATTACAGCTAAAGCTAACTTGCTGACACATCTCTGATCTATAAAGTCTGCAGTAATGGCAGCAGTAAAGTGTCGTGCCACAGACTGGAGATTTTTCTCTCACATGAAATAGACATAGAAGAGACTCTCTTTACTCTTGTAAAAAAATTAAAATAAAATTTCTCAAAAGCTTAGTGTAGAATACTGTTAAATATCTGCAGTGATTTACTCTTTCCATCTGACTTCATCTTTAGTGCCTGTTATTCAGCTGGGTGTCCTGTTTTCCTTGTCCTTTACTACCTGGGTGAAGAAAGATACCTAATTAAGTTACAGCAACCTAGTCTCAGGTCTCCTTATGATCACGTTGGCCATGATTCCTGCAGTAAGAAATACTTTGAAACCAGGATGCTTCAGTTCTCTTGATACAACAATTTCAGGACCTTATTCTCCTCTCACACCAGGCGTAAAACAGGAGTAACTCCACTGACTTCAACGAAGTTACATTGGTGGGATCAAGAACTAAAAACCTTCATTTTGTTTTATATTGTATTATTCCACTTAAATGTAATTGTTATAGAGTTGCACACTATTACTAATATGTGGATTAATCCTATGGGAAAATTACATTTTCCACTTTCAATTAAACAAATAAGCTTCTTTTTTTTTCAAAACCATCTATCATTACAAAATGACTGTAATTCAACTCCTGCAGCTTTCCATATGACCAGGCATGTAAATATTGAGCTATTCTTTTCTAAATCACTTAAAACGACAATTCAAGTACAAAGTGCAATGCCAACCTGTTTCCCTCATTAACTCATTACAACCAGTTCAACAAGTATGCTAATACCATCTTTACAAAGGTCCATTTTGGAACATTTTTAGGAAAAATTAAAAAAAAACCAATTAATAGAACACAGTAAACGTCAAATATAGTCATCTTGCCCCCGCCCACAAACTGTGTCCCCCTACACCACTTCTATGGTTTTAAATCACACATTCCCAATTTTAAAGATGATTTTTCTTCCCTCTTTCTGTGTGAAACATCCAAGCAAACACCAATGGAAACTGACTAACAGATTCAGAGGCTACAGTGAAATTGATTATACAGAAAGCGTTATATACACAAAGTAAAGAAACTTAAAAAGTGGGTAGGGTAATTCTCTAAATACTTTCATTCACAGTAACCTAACCTTTTACTTGTAACAGTGGCAAAAAATGTTTAGACATAAGTAAGAGGCCAGATCCCCAGATTGGTGTGAATTGTTGTGGGTCCATTTTCATCGAGAATCCACCCCATGATTTTTATGTAGGCAGTGTCCCTTTAACATTCTTTGGGTAAAAACTGATTTATTATAGAGGGTGCACAGAAAAACTTAAAACAAACCTAAGCAAATACACCCATTACGTCTCTGCATGAAACGTGACACACATCATAGACATTAGTTAATCAATTGATAATTATGAAAAGCAAAGTCTGTTGGAAAACATGTGGGTCTTCAGAGGCAGGTGTAAATACAAAGCTGAGTAACTAAAGTTAGCAGGATTCCCCCCTATAATACCAATAGTGATTGTGGGGAATGTAATGCCATCGCTTGTCACTAAAGTTACAGGATGTGCTTTCAACGTGCAATGGTTCCTGAAGTTTTTCCAACCAGCTCTTTCACCGTCTAACAACTTTCTCCCTCTCTTTGATACAAGCTTTTCTGCAACAAATACCAATGCATCACAGTTAAAATGCATGTTCTCTTATGTGTCTAAATGCATTTCTTCACAAAATACATAAATGGAATATATAGATGTAAAAAATACAAAAACATTTAATCTTCAGTCAGCATCTGAAGATTACACATTTTTGTCTTTTGACTATCTGTACCCCTACAATTATAGGAAATTTTAGGATACTGGTAAGTAATGGACATAGTACTATATACCAGAACAGATTTTATCGCAATTATTGCTGCATGTACATTTTAAAAATATCTTCTGCAACACTTTCTAATGAGCATTTGACAATGTGTGGCCTTTTCATTATCCACGTTCAGAGAATGACTGTATTATGCTCATCATCCTTTTTCAGTATTTAATTTTTAAATGGTTTCCTTCCATGTGATTAAAAAACCCACAAATACAGCAACAAACAAGTGATTCAAAGCAGGCCGGAGATCCATGATACAGATCTACATATCTATTAGTAGAGAATATATCTATTAATAAAGAAAGGGATGTCTATAAACTAAATTCATCTCTCAGCTGCTGCTGCTGCTGCTCCTCTCTTCCCCCCACTCCATTCTAACAATAGTGTAGTGTGTGCTTATGTATGAGTCAGTGGTTATGAAATATGCAAATTGATACAAATAAAATTAGCACCATCCCCAAGTCTTCCATCCACACTCAAATGAATTTATCAAATTCCTACTCTATCCTGCTCTTTAAATTACCCTCCTCGACAGACTGCTCTACCTCCAGCCATATAATCCTGAGCATGCCCACTTTGTTAAGAGTGTTAACAGCCAGGATATTATCTTTTTTGCTAGGATGGGGTAAAAATATCCCAAATCAGTTTCAGCCCAACATTCTTGTTCATTTCCACATAACAGTATTGTCATAAGCAGTCTGTATTGCTTTCACTAGCTTCCTTTGCTGCTTCCATATGTCACCCAAAAGGGAGGTGTTCCACCAAATGCTGCTTCTCAGCACACTTAGCATGATTATGTTGAGGCTCATCCTTCCTTCCAGTCACATTCTGCATGACATATCATAGAATAAGAGAATGCCTTTTTCTCTTCATATGTATCTACACTTCCCTCATCTTTTACTGCAAAAAAGCCATTAATTTAGAACGTTACTGCAGTCTACTGCTTTCCTCTAAGAAAGCTGGTGACATTCATCAAAGGTAGCTAAGGTGAGAAAAGAGTAAATTTTTTATCAGGGAAATACTCTGAAAAAAAAGTTACAAGGCCAACATTTTCAAAGGTGACTAACTCTAAGCTCCTAAATCCACATATAAAAATAAAAAGAAATGGATTGATTTTTCAGAGGTGCTGAACCCGCACAAAATTTCACAAAAGCAGGCCACTTTAAATATGAATTTAGGAGCTTAGCTTTAGCTACCCAGATGTTAATATTATGGCCCATGTTTTCACGTGTTTCATGCATGTGGATAAGGTAAATGGCCGTCTTGCACCATTTATAAGGCTTGTGCTATTTCATAAGTTTCCTTTATTTGAATTAAGCACCAAGAAAAGAGTAAAAGGAAGTCTGAAGAGCTCATAGAGTTCCTCGTTCACCAATAATCAATCTCTAAATACACCGAAATGCTCCTACTGTAAAACGAAACAAAATCACAAAACAACAAGCAACCAAGTGTTTAGAGGTCCCCGAAAATTTGTTTTCAGTATGTTCACAAATAAATGTTTTCTAATGTGAATCACCTGTCCATACTTACTGGTACAGGCAGGTCTCAAATGCATCTGTAGAAACGCAAATATCTTCAGTGGAAGGCACTGCCTGAAAAATGTTTGCTGAAATAACTTGCTTGAGTTCATGCTACAGGGAGCGGTTTCATTTCAAATTCATGAGACATTTAAGAGTGCTAAACACATGGTATTTGATATTTATTGCAGGCACAAGGTGTGTCCATTTTATATGAATGCATGTTAATGCCACAGTTCTGAAAACTAAAAAACAAACCAAACTAAAAATATAACCCCTAAAAAAGATCACTAAATTGAGAAGGGGGAAATGGTTTCACCTGATCATGGTACCTGCTGCCGCAAGAATGCCAGAGTTTACTCAACCACTGTTTTGTTTAAATAAAACAATTATTCGAATGTAATTGCTTTGGAACCATATGCACCCTCAAAATGATATGAGATAAACACCCTTTCTCCTGATTCCAAGGTAACTTCTAGCTTTAATGAGAAGTCAATTAATATTAAGTAATCTGATTAATTTTCATTAAACCTGCTGAAAATTGATTTTTCTTCTGCAAATCAAGATGAGGCTCTAGTGCATTTTCCAGTGGGAGAGAAAGAGGAAGAAGGAGTCCTGAACACCCAGGATTCAGATGCAAGAAGATGTCTGAAGTGGGGGGGAAATCATCCTTCCATCAGGCACGGCAGCCTAGCAGGAGGCACTGTATTGTCCTGATGCATCAGAAATGCAACTCGGGGTTGCAGGATGCACACAACAGTTCAGTGCATGGGCAAAAATCAAGCTGGAACATCTACTTATTTAAAGAGGTAGGGGAAAATAAAGTTAGCTCTGGCTGCATTAGGGAGAGCAATGCGTGCCATGGCAAAGGAGAGGATCCAAACACATAGCGTACCCTAGTTCTAGCGCTGCCTTCTGTGCGTCTCTCTCCCTGTACGCGGCCAAATCCCCCTGCAAAGATTTCCCCAAGCCGCAGCAGGGCAAACACTGGGGCGATCCCTGCATCCGGCTCCTTCCTGGCATCGAGGCTTGCTCTTGTAAGTTACACAGGCAAGAAATCTACCAGATAGGAATCCACCCCAAGCCCTGTCTTTCAGGCGAAGTTGCCGAAGCTAAAATGCCAATCTCTTTGCACACATGCACGAATGTTTTGCAAGTCGGGGGAGAGGCAAACACTGACCGTTTGGCAGCTGTGCAACATGCCTATGGACTCACTATCCCTGCACCCCTAAGCAGAGAAGCCTGATTGCATCCCCTTCTTGTTGTAGCAGTAACAGATCCGCCCTCGCCCACCCCAATAACAGAAGCCGAGATTTAACCCCTCATCAAACACTCACACAGACAGACAAGGGCACCACATTGATTCCCCCGCTCGCCCTCACCCCCCCCCCAATAATTCGAGGGGTCAGTTTCTATCACACCGCACTGCAAACATCACAACGTTGAAAAGCAGCAAAGTATTTACCATTTCACAGTGGCTTTTTGCAATCCCAGCTAAAACTGTAATTCACTGGATTCGAGTCGTGATCCCCTTTTTAAAGCAGCTGGAATCCCCCAGGTTTTTAAATCATCCCCCGGACACTTCCAAATTGTATCGATTTATATAATTTTTTTTCCCTCGCCCAAGATTGGGGCGAAAAAATCCCCATCCGGAATTCATCATCCTGTGTAGCAAGCCACCTCCATTTAAATCCGACCATCAGGCAAGAAATAGAAATGATCAAACGTTACTTCTTTTCAGCTGCAATCAGATAATCCTACTAATCCAATAGATTTATCTCGATCTGAAATTGCCCTCCAGATGAATCCCCTTTGCTTGATGTCCAGTTGTGTGATTTCAGAGCACTGTTGGGTGACTGAAGGAGGTTGTGTGTGTGTTTCTTTTCTTTTCTTTTTTTTTAATCTTTTTTGGATCCTGGATGCACTGCTCGCTAAAAAAAATGCCGAGAACCTTGGTTTTCCCCTATTATAGGTTTCAACTACAAATTGCTGTTGGATGAAAAATAGTACAAAGATACCCCTAGTGGTCAACAGCTGAATGGCAAGAGATCTTACTCTCATAGACAGCCATCTGCTTACATAAGTTCAATTTTAGGAGGCTGTTGAGCCTTCTTAATTAACCATGTCTCTGGACAATGAATAACTTTAATAGTGCAAAAGCTACACAATAAAGGACGATTTAAAAACTTTTTTAGGTTTAAAAAGCTGTACTGGATTTTTACAAAGTATTCATTCAAAGGAAAAAAATTCTGCACATGCTTGTAATATATATATCTTTTGCATATACATAAGAATATTATTTCATGCAAACAAATTTAGGTGCACATCACTTAATTTCACTTGTGTACACATTCACACACAAATGTATGAAATTATGCAGATATAAGTTACATCTAAAAGAAAAAAGTCTGCACAATATACGTATTTTGTATATACACAAATATTATTTCATATAAACATACACTGGTATGAAATAGTAGCTATTCATACCCATTTTACTTGAAAAAATCACTACCTGGGCTTCATATATTTACGATTATTTGCCTTCCATTGTTTTAGAAACCTTTTTTTAGTTTTTGTTACTTTTTAAAATTGATTTTGCCTCCTTTGCATATTTAAATTCAGACATATGCTTCCCTCCTATTGAAATATCATTTTTGCTACTGAGGCCACGGCAGGAGAATGAAAGATGACCATTCAGGATGGATGAGTGGGACCAGTGGGGGAAGTAACCCTTTGAATTCTGAAATGCCAACATATTAAAACATTAACCAGAAACACATGCTCAGAAGCTCCCAAGCATCCTGAGTTAAGCCTGTTTCAGAGAAGTCATTAACATCTCATGTTCTGTTAGCAGAGGCTCTCCCTTCTCTCTGTAATACTGAAAATTATAGATTTTTAACAAATCTGTCTCATTTTAAAATATTGACATTAATCAAGCACACCACACACGTTCAAGATTCGAGTGTGCCTATAGCTTCAGGCAAGGTTTAAAGGTGCCCATAAATTTGATAAGCTTTTATTCTCCTTACCTGCACACAGCCCCCACTGGAATTCAGTGGCAGATCTAATCTCTATGTCTATGGCAAGGATGAGAGCATATGGTGGCAGTACACAGTGAATTCTGTGGTATTTCTGCAGCACTGGAACAATTTTAACCTGTATGCATTTAACCTAGTATGCACTAATAACACAGAATTCAGTTTCAATATCCCATGGCCCTAGACGCACCCACAAACTGTGTAATTTAACTCTTTCACTACAGTTGAAAACACAGGTGTTGCAGAATTGGCGGAGAAAATAACATCACATATTGCCCTCACTGTGAAATAAGATTTCTGTTGTATTCTTCTCAATGAGGCACTGGGAAAAAAGTTTCAAACCCAGAAATAGATTCTGTAAACCAAGTTAATTTATGAATATCCGCCAATCACATGCCACCAATTTGACCAAGGCCCAGATTTTTACAGGTATTTAGGAGTAGCTCTGTTCAATCCTGCGACAGCTGATTTAGGAGCCTAAATCTCATTTTCAAAAATGACCCAGGTGCTTTAGTGACTTTCAATGAGATAGGTCTTATGAAAATGAAATTTAGGCTCCTAAATCATTTAGGTATTGCAATTTTAAAATGTAGGCCTAAAACACCAAGCAACCAAGAGCCAAAACACTATTATTATGGAAGGTGGAAAAAAGGAGCTAGTCTCTAATTGTTACTTTTAATATTTCTAGATTTTAACAAAAGTGTTTAAAAACAGATATAGGAAAAACTGAAAATACCCAGCTGGGTGCCCATAGGTACCCACCAAACACCAGCATCTTTATTGACGCTCTGAACTTGGTGAGGGCCAGCCAATAACTTTGGAGCACTGCGCCACTCAGAAATCGCAGAAAACAACGTTAAAATGAAATAAATGCATCCTCCTCCCCATTCTGTGAGTTATTCATAACTGAGTTTCCTTTTCTAGATCTCCAAAGGATACATGTAACTTCTCCAGTGTCTGTGGAGAAGACATACTGTGTAGTTAATATTCCTCCAGGACATTTCATAGAAGGAGCAACCAGATGGCAGGAGAGCACCCAGGTTTCACTGAACAGCTCAGCAACCACCACAGAATTGTGTCACTTTAAAAAGTTGGGTAATGGGTGGATGTGAGGCTAAGGGTACGTCTATACTTACCCGTCGCGTCGGAGGAGTCCAATCGATCTTCTGGGTTCGATTTATCGCGTCTTGTCTAGACACGATAAATCGAACCAGGAAGTGCTCCCCCATCGACGCTTGTAATCCTACTCCACGAACGGAGTAGGCGGAGTCGACGGGGGAGCCTGCGCGCCACGTGTGGACCCCCGGTAAGTACCTTTTCATTCGAACTAAGATACTTCGACTTCAGCTACGTTATTCACGTAGCTGAAGTTGCGTATCTTAGTTCGAATTGGGGGGTTAGTGTAGACCAGCCCTAAGAAGGGTTGCTAAATCCTGGCATTTCTTCTTATACAATTTCTCAAAAATCTGCCCATTGTTCTCCATTCTCTGTGACAAAACCCCTGTTGAGGCTCTGATTATTTACACCTCATCTACAGCAACCAGTCATCTCTGACCTGGTAGGCTCCCATCTGCCTCCTTCACAACTCCTCTGAGCCTGTTCAAAATTGGTGCTACAAAAACCATCTGCAAGTTTGCTGCTTTAGACACACCAAGCTCCTCTTCAAATCACTACTTTGGCTTCCCCTCACAGTCTAGACGAAATCGGCCTCCAAAGCTTTGGCCAACTTGTCTCCTACTACTTCTCTGCTCTCACCTCTTTTCACTGCTTTCCCTACCATACTTCATTTCTTCCAAGTCATCTGACTAACCACCCTTTTCTCCCAAGACACCCCATAGATAGGGTCCTACCAAATTCACAGTCCATTTTGGTCAGTTTCATGCTCATAGGATTTTAAACATTGTAAATGTCATGATTTCAGATATTGACATTTAAAATTTCAGTGTTGTAACTGTACGGGTCCTGACCAAAAAGGGAGCTGAGGGCGGGGTCCACAAGGTTACTGTAAGGGGGTTGCTGTATTGCCACCCTTACCTCTGCGCTGCCTTCAGCCCTCTACAATAACCTTGCGACTCTTCCCATGACCCCCTTTGGGATCTGGACCTCCGGTTTGAGAAACTCTGGTCTCCCCTGTGAAATCTGTATAGTATAGAGTAAAAGTACACAAAAGACCAGATTTCATGGGGAAGACCAGATTTCACAGTCCTTGCCATGTTTTTCATGGCCGTTAATTTGATAGGACCCTACCCATACACCTTGAACTCCCTCTCTGGTCCACTTGGACATGCCTCCACCCTCTCTTCCTTCAAGTCTTTCCTTCTTCAAGAAAGCCTATAAACCCTAAATTACTTAAACCCTTCCCAAGATGAGGCACTAACTAGCTTAATTTATTGACCGAAAATGTGCAGAAAAAATCATCTCCATTCAAAACCTGCAGAATTACAAGTCACATATTTAACCATTCACCACTACACAGATCAAAAGCTTTCAACTGCTTCCCTTCTCTCTCCATGGGCTGCATATGATCTAAATTAATGTGTACTTCTGGGGAGTTATATTCTCTGTATGGCATTACTAGGAGATTACACAAGATCATGTTTTTACAGCAGGTAAATCTAAGGAATTATAAACTTCACAGCGCACACAAAGTCCTGGGAAAGGTGGCAATATAGCAGTTATTTTAAACTCTACCCTTAGGTGTGTGCAGACACCACTGAAAGTCTTTTATTCATTCAAATCTTGTTTCTTTTTTTCTTTTAGCCCTCCAACCCATATTCTGTTTTTTTATTGATTTTTCAGAACGTTTGCCTGTATTAGTATTATGTAATGGCAAAATATTATTGATGGGCAATTTTAAAATCCATATGAATGATGTATATGATAGATTTTCTCATCAATTCTTGTGACTATTGGACTTTGTATATATTAGTACATGTACATTAGTAAGAGCAAGGGATCATTGACATAATGTAATGAATTCACTTGCTTTGTGTTTATCTGAAATTACTTAGTATCATTACTTTTTTTTGGCTCTCTTTTTCACCTCTAATATCTTTTACATCTCAAATTTTTCCTTCTACTGATCAGTCTCACAGATGGATATTCAGTCTAACTAGAAGTTTGATTTCCACTCATTCCAGTGGGGTTTGCATCAGTCACTAAATTAAGGGCTTGTCTACATATGAAAATTAATCTGGAATAAGTAGGATGTAAATTTAAAGCAGATTAACTTTTCCTGATTAACTCCATGTGTGGATGCTTTTTTTTTCTGAATTAGGATGCATTATTCTGAATTAGCTTAATCCATGAAGCACTTTTATTCCAGAATAAGAACATCCACACAAAAAGTTAATCAAGAAGAGTTAATCAGGCATAGCTATTCTGAAACAAATCTCTCTGCAGACAAACCCTAAACTATTTTGTCCCTATTGCTGATCTGGTAAATCTGACTTGCGTTTGAGGAAATAGATACAACTGCAAATGTTTATCATAGAGATTCATGTATTAATCAGGAGAAAATAGCTCCCTTGATTAGGAGCATTCCAAGTTATCAGCTTTGTCACATTCCTACTGTAAGGCATGGAGTTTAAAATAGAAGTTGAGAGCAACTGGTTTATAGGTCTTCTTGGCATCTTGGAATGCCAAGATAATAAGACATTAGTATATCCAAAGATTCTGGCTGCTTCAAAGGCAATTTATTACTCAGATTATTTTTACAGGAGAGAAACATCCCATGCAACATCAACAAGCTTCTTAATCAGGAAAGACCAGTTAAGCACTTGGCTTGTACTGACTTCCAGGTAGAATCCACACATTGTTCTGTTAAGCTTCCTAGATATGTCCTAACATTCCGTTGCTTCTGAATGATAATAGATGATGGCAGCACAATGGACAACTTGGAGGAACAGCAGTGAAAATATAAAGATAATTTTTATGCCATCTGCAGCAGTGTTTAATGTTTTGAAGGTATTTTTGAATAAAGATTTCAGCATTAAGAGCTGTTTTAGTTTTCTGATCTCTCATTGCATCCAGTGGGGCTCTTTGAATTTTTCATTGCAGACATAAAATATGTCCTCTTCAGTTATCCTTCTCAGATTTCATGGAGCTAATGCCCTACACTTAGCTCAGTTACATCTTCTCATGACTTAGTTCCAGTCTGGTGGGTAAAGGAATGCCTGCCTATTTTTGATCCAATTCTCCTGTAAATTATGAACCTCTCTTTTTCATTCTGAAATAAATAAATAAATTAAATACCATGACCACATTAATTCTCTACAGAAAGCAGCTCTTTCCACTTGCAGGTAATTTGTCTAGCTATCAAGTTTGGGGGTTTTGAACATAGAGGGCCAAACTTAGCCCTAATGTAAGTGAATCCAACTTCTAATGAATATGGTCCATAGTTTTTAACTAAACTGCTGGAAAAAGGTGATTACAGAAATTGAAGAAATGTGGGGCTAGGAGGGACCTCAAGAGGTCGTTGAACCCAGCTCCTTACACTGAGGCAGGAACAACTAAACCTAGACTGTCCCTGACGGGTGTTTGTCTAAGCTGTTCTTAAAAACCTCCAGTGACAAGGATTCCACAACCTTCCTTGAAAGCCTATTCCAGTGCTTAACTGTCCTTATAGTTAGAAAGTTTTCCCTAACACGTAACCTAAATCTCCCGTGATTCAGATTAAGCCAATTACTTTTTGTCCTATCTTCAGTGGACATGGACAACAGTTGTTCCCCGTCCTATTTACAACAGCCCTTAACATATCTGGAGACTTATTAGTCTTCTACTCCAAGGCTAATCATGCCCAGTTTTTTCAATCATTCCTCATAGGTCAGGTTTTCTAAACTTTTTATCATTTTGAAGCTCTCCTCTAGACTGTCTCCGGTTTGTCCACATCTTTCCTAAAGTGTGGTGCCCAGAACTGAACACACTACTCCAGCTGAGGCGTCCCCAAAGTCAATTAGCACGAGACTATTACCTCCCATGTCTTACATATGACGTTTCTGTTAATACACCCAGCTTTTTAAGCAAGTGCATCATATTGTTGATTTGTATTCAATTTGTGATTCACTATAATCTCCAGATCTTTTTCTGCAGTACTAATGCCTAGCCAGTTATTCCCCATTTTGTATATTTGCATTTTGATTTTTTTTCTTTCCTAAGTGTAGTACTTTCCACTTATCTCTATTGAATTTCATCTTGTTGATTTCAGACCAATTCTCCAATTCAGTGCAGGTACTCCATAGAGAGGGCAGCCAGTGACCAGATAAATGGCCTGGTAAAGGACTTAAAAGGTGGTACTGGATAAAGGAACAGAATGGGGGAGGGGATTGGGGACTCCTATGATTGGCACGGCAGGGAGCCAAACTCTCCCCACCCGTTCTCATAGCCCTCCTTAACCCTCTTACGAGGGTGGTGGATGGTAAGATCCAAGCCATGGGTTGGCTGGGGGACCTGGATGGAAACAAAGGGGAGCTGGTGGAAGCCCCGGATAATTGATTTGCCTAAGCATGGATTTGCCTGCACTGTACACTTTATCTGCTGGGTAGTCCCAGACATCTATATAATAAAGTTGCGGCCTGATTAAAACCCATAACAAGTCTCCTGTCCTTCTTGCGGTATACCCAGACAATGAATTTCGTCTTGCTGATTTCAGACCAATTCTCCAATTTGTCAAGGTCATTTTGAATTCTAATCCTATCCTCCAAAGTGCTGGCAACCTGTCCCAGCTGGAGGTGATCTGCAAATTTTATAAGCATACTCTCCACTCCATTATCCAAGTCATTAATGAAAACATTGACTAGTGGACCGAAGACAGATGGCTGCAGGACACCACTACATACATCCCCCCAGTTTGACAGCAAACCATTGATAACTCTTTGAATATGGTCTTTCAACCAATATTGCACCACTTCATAGTAATTTCATCTAGACCACATTTCCCTAGTTTGCATATGAGAATGTCATGTGTCAACAGCCTAACTAATATTAAGATATATCGCATTATATTCATTGCATTCTTATCTGAAGGTATATACAGAAGTGATGTAGCTGATGATTTGGCCAAAGTTGGAAGACTGGAAACGTCGGTTGGAATGATAATAGTTGAGGACATTAATGACTTATCAAGGGACTATTAGCTTAGATAAATGGCTGAAAGACAAAAGATTTTCTGATTGACATGAAAGCACCTCAGAAAATAACATCCACCTACCATGAGAGTGCAGACAGGGCACACTACACAAATGAAAATCAATAGAGATGGGACCACGATATATCCACTCAGCAAGCTGTGTCAAGAGCAGGCTTTAACACTTGCTTATGGAATGTATCATTGTAAGGAAAGTAGGGCTCTTTGGATTTGACAGCTTGGATTGCGCTCTTACAAAAGACCCTGTAAGAGTGACCAATTCATTCTCCGGCATCCTGGCTCAATATGGTTCTCATGGGACAAAATAACAACAGTTTGTATACATCACTATATTGAGACTGCCTCGGGAAAAAAAGTTTATAATGATTGTCTAAGTGCAAAGATTTTGATCATCTCTCTTCACTAATTCGATTAGACTTTTTGCAGCAGTTAATCATAATATTCTTTGTTCTCAACTGCAATTTAGTATAGGACTGTCTGGATAGGAAAGAAATAGGAAAGGATACTGCACAATCAGGTGGGGTTTAACGCCTTTGTTACCTGCTTTATCGTTAAACATAAAAATAAATTGAAAGAATGTCCAGCCACTTAAAGGGCCAAACACAACAAGCCTTCACTGTGCCAAAGTCCAAAAGCGAAGATTTAAAGTGTGGCTCTCTTCAGCTAAGCTCCAGAGAGGAAGAAAAAACTCTCTGGTTTGCCTTTTAGCTCCTCCCTGCCTAACAACCAGACTCATCTGCTATTCTTCACAGCATATCTCTCTGATAGTGAACCAGAAGGGAACGAATCAATCCCACAGCGGATTCAACCCTGTTGGTCTAAAAATACTTGTACACCAGCCAGAAGGTGGGGGGTTAAACCCTTCCCTGCCAACCTCTGGTTGGGATTCATACATACCATCACTTGGTGGGATTTATGCTCTACCATCACACAGAGTTCTCTTCTGGGACACTGGCTTTTTAGCATGCACACCTAGCCATTGAGGTGATATCAGTATGATCTAGGTATCTTTTTGATGTAAATATATTTAGCATTTCCATTTGATTAACAGTTATGACCAGTGGTTTGCATAAAGTTCAGGGTCAAATGGCAAAGACTTTTGTGAAGTTGAATCCAGTAAGAATCCAGTCAGAGTACTGCTTTATTGACCTGTCTAAAAGTGCCTGCTGGACATGACTTTCTATCTAGTGAATTTATTTAGGATAATAGGATTTCAAACCGGTACCACCTCCAAGTTGTTACATTGTCTTGACGGGGACCTCAGTTCAACAAGACAGTCACAGAAATGTTAACCACTTTAGTCATTTCTAGGATTCATCTACTGTAAATTGTTATTTTCAGCCCCTTTTTGGTTACTCTTGAGACACTACAAATGATAAAGCAAGCGACTACCAGTTTTCATACTGAATCTTGATTATTAGATCATAACACTCTAGTTTAGAAAGCTCTACATTGTTTGCAAGTGAAATTTTGCATTAATTTAAAAGTCCATGTTCATACTTATAGGGTTGCAAATACTGTTAGTCTAGAATAACTTTATGACTTGCTTTCTTCTTATGTTCCTATTCAAAGTTCCCAGTTGTTCTCTCAAGTCAGAGGCCACAAATGTCTTGGTCTGTTCTGAATATAATCTGGAAACATGGGGGGGGCTAGAGCTTTTGGTATTTATTATGCTTATGAAATCAGCTTCTTCTTTACACTGTGAAAGCCTAAGTCGTTCTAGTTTTTACATCAAAATTAAAAACATACATGCTGAACACTGTTTTTAACTGTATCTGAATTATAAAGCACACGGGGACTATCAGGGAAGAAGTCTGATCAAATACACTGAGTTATTAAATTTAGTTCATATTCTTTCATTGCCTAGCCTAATAATGACATGGCAGCATGGACCAACTTCATCTCTGGTGTAAGTCTATGGAAGGCAATATAGTCTCAGCAGAGATGAACTTGGCCCCATGTGTTTGGTTGCTTTCTGATGTCTACATCATCAGTGACCTCTGCTGAAAAATCAAAACGTAGGCAGGATTGACAATCCAGCACTTAAAAGCAAAGGAAGCCTTTTGTAGCTTTCTGCATGCTTCCATCAAAGGATGTTTTTCCCCTTTTTCCGAGCCTGTTCTCATAAGCCAGGAAGGCTTGACATTTTGTGCATTAAGACTTGTGGAAATCTTGAGGCTTCCATTGCACTGAAGAGGTATCTCAGATCCCTACTTTAATCAGTTAGTAATAATCTGATTTGGCAAATACAGTATTATTTTCCTTCCAAATTCTCTGGCCTTGATTGGCATCTGTTCGCCTCTAATTAGGATTACACCAATAACTCAATGACCCATGTCATTAGCCTGGCTGACATTATGGGTACTGTCCAAAATGAATCAAACACTGCACAAATATTTTAAAATGTTAAAATACAGCAACGAATGTGTTCCCATTAACTAACAGCTAATGCAATTCATGTGAATTTATAATAACTTTAAAAAATCCACAATGTACTGAATGCATAAAAAATAATTTTAAATGGCAATAAATCACTTCCGTCTATTTATTTGATCTGCATTTATGTTTGGAATTCAGTTCTTCAAGTGCAGCACAGTTGGAAGCGTGCAGTGGATAGGGCACTAGACTAGGAGTTAGACTATTCCTGGCTTTGCCACTGACCTGCTGTGTGGTCTTGGGCATGTCATTTCACGCCCTTTACCTCCTGTCTGGTCTACTGAGATTGCAAGCTCTTCAGGACAGGAACTGTCTCTCATTACGGGGTGAAATCTTGACCCAACTGAAATCACTGAGAGTTTTGCCATTGACTTCAGTGGGGCCAGGATTTCAGCCTATAAGTTTGTACAGTGCCTAGAGCAATTGGGCCTTTGGGTGCTACGGTCATAATAATGAACTATAGGAAAAGGCTATATACACAAGAACTATTTTCTGTGTTCTTGAAACATGAATCTGCCTAGCCTTGTTGATGTGAGGATCAATTAGTAATATCCTTAGTGTGTTTTGAAACCTGGAAGGTGTTGTAGCCGTGCAAAGTTCTATCATACTAGTGATCACCCCAAATAATATTCACTCATTTGTCAGCATAAAGGCTTAAATTTTTGGAAACTGCAGCCACTACAGGGTGACAAATCACACCAACTTCAGCAGATTTGGCATTCAGCCCTGTAGAGGGCAGCAGTACACAGACACTGCAGGACACTGGCTAAGAATTTCAGACGTGATTTATGGTCCTAATCTGAGACACTTTACAGGGACCTGATTTTCATGGGTGAATGCTCAAGACTTTTTGAAAAACAGGATCCTTTTAAGATGTTTCAAGTTAGTCACCAAACTGAAGCAGCCCAAATCACTAGTCACTTCTGAAAATCTCAGCCGTAGTGTACTTGATGATGACATACATTATTAAATGAGTACTTAAATTAGTAGTAGTATTACAATTTAATAATCCGAATGCTTTAATATCAGAGCATCCTGTATTGGGATGGGCAGATAAGAAACAACAACTTTCATTATCGCACATTAACGTTACTCCTTCTATTCAGAAACACGCTGAAGTTCTTTACAAATGTAACAAACTCCACATGTAGATCACATCACCCAGCCATGAAATGCATCCAATGGGGTGCAACGTAGTAACAGTTTTTATAGGGCTCAGCATGTTGCACAACAGTTTACCACAGAAAGTGAAGAAAACTTGTTTCCCATTCAAGACTACAGAAGTAAGATAGATAGAACGGAATGTTCTCAATTGGAACCATATATTGGAATTGAAACTTCTCCTCTTGCAAAATGCTCTTGAGTGAGATCTGTATATGGCTATAAATGGTTGGGATGTCAATTTTCTATATTACCTGAAAGATGGGGCTGGCAGCAGCACAATGACGGCCTTTCCACCATCCTAGGGCAGTAGATTAACATTGCCTCAAAGAGAAGAATAGTACCTATTGAATCACCATTGTCACTTCTTCCAGCATGAGCATTTTGCAAGAGGAATTACCATGGCAACTCAGAAGCCTATAATTCACTTGATGTCATAACCAACAGAAATATATTCTTCTATATGTAATATGATCATATTGCAATATGTATATTACATGTACTTCAAAATTGGTAATTGTTCTTTACAATCAGTCAATCGGCTAGCGCAGTCCTAAAGTGAAATCAGCACAAATACATTAGAATATGTATCTGCGACTAAACTGACTCCCGCTTCCAGCAAGGCATGACAAATAACTTGAATTTTAATATACAAATCTCTAGAAGGTGTTTGCTGAAGAATACCCATTTTTTTCTGAAAGACATTTTTTTCTATGTCTGGTATTCAGAAACCCTAAGAACAAAATCATTGACAGTCTCAATAATGTAATTTCTGTAATTTCTTTTTTGGTGTCAAAATTTTGGAATTCCACAGCTGCAGAAACTGCAACGTGCTGTTGCTTCAATAAATTGTTTAAAGGTAGCTAATGAATAATTTCCCCAGAAGTATTAGAGTGTTCATCACTTTGCTATGTTGGTCTATTGCAGGGGTGGCCAAACTGTGGCTCACGAGCCACATACAGCTCTTTTACCATTAAAGTGCATCTCACAGAGCCCCCCCAGACCCTCCATTCTCCACCTACCAGACTGGGGGGGAAGCTCAGGACCTATGCTTTGCAGCGGGGTGGTGAGGTAGGGGCTTCTGCCCAGTGGGGAATGGGGTCTTGGGGCTTCTTCCCATCAGGGAGCGGGGTCTCGGGACTTCAGCTGAAGCCCCGAGCCTTGTCAACTGCCTCCTGTGGGGCTGAAGCCCCAACCCCCAGTTCCCAGTAGGTGTGCCCCAGCTCTTGAACTTCTGAAGATTGTCGTATTTGGCTCAGAGGGCCAGTAAGTTTGGCCATCCCTGGTCTATAACTTCCCTTTTTCTGCTGACACACCCTTTTCATCCTTCGGCCGCTTCTACTGGCAGATGTTATTAATGTAGGATCTCCCAGGTGGCCACGAGGAAAACACAAGATAATTGTTTTGAAGTTAAAATCATAGATGGCCTCCTCATCAGCCAGTAGACGGCGCAGTGTGAGTGAACCCGGGGTCTCCTCCACGGTAGTTTCTTTAGCTTGTTTGTGTAGGTCAACAAATGTGAACAAGGCATCCAAAATGCACACTGTGTTTTTAATTCAGCGTTGAATGCAATATATGAACTGTTCCGTACACACTCTGTTCAGCTCTGATTTTAGTTCATTCTCAAGCGTTCTCGGTATTTTATAATCATACAGGGCCTTTACGACCCATGCATACCTAGTAGATTTACCCTGCAAGGAAGGCTTGCAGCGTCAAATATCATATGCTTGTAAGCTTGAGCGATAGTATAAAGATATTTTCATAAACATTAAGGATAAAAAGCTACATTTGCCTAGCAATGAAAAATTTATTTCTGTCAGATCAAATCTTAAGGTCTTTAATCAGTCTTTATTCAAGCAAGCTCCCACTGAAGTAAAAAAAAAAGTCTATTAAGGTTTTTGGAATATCAGCTATCCAACTGCCAAGATGATCCAAATTAAAAGTGGATTTTTATACGGGGGGAGCTTAGCAGGCCTAAAGTACAAATTGCTTTTCAGGTGCAAATCAAAAAAGGCTCAGCTGTGCCTGTCAGAGACAGACCTGAATAAGGAGGAGCTCCAGGAGGGGTGCAAAACCTCCCACCACTCTAAGATGTGTGCGGGGGAGTTCTCCTTATAGAGGAGCAATAGGTCCCCTTCTTGTCTGAACTGCCAGCTCCTGTCGTGATAGGAAAGATGGGACGGAGCCACAATTCCCCATCTCTTGCCCTCCTTTGAGGCAGCCCCTGTACACAGCAGCTCAGGGATTGCAAACATGCCCGCTTATTGCATGGGAGGTGCAAAGTGGAGACTCCTTGTGTCCCTGACCCTAAATCGGCAACACGCCTTTAAGTAGGCATAATTTCTTGGCTGTTATTTGATACTTCAAGTACCTTAGGGCTCTGAAGTCCGCACAAGAGGAGGATAAAGCTAAAAAGACATAATCTCAAGCCTTGAAATGCTGTTTGTGCTTTTTTTTCCTTTCCTTTGTTCAAACGAATCTGGAAGTTTCAACATTTAGCAACTTATTAATCTTAGGGGAGAGCAAATGTTTCAAATCATTAAAAATGTTTCCGGTACATTTTACTTTTCAGCACTGAAACTCTTACAAATATGAATTCAACTTGGTAAGTGCTAAATGTAATCTCTGTGTTAAGACAATCAAGACATATTGGACTGCTACTGATGAGCAATAGAGGGTTAAAAAATTGTTTTGTGAAAAGTACAATATTAAAACTGTTCCAATACTGCCTTATTAATACAGAATAGCAAAATCATTGTGTCCTGACACAAGATTTGCTTAATTTATGGGAGTACAGAATGTGCCTGTTATTCATAAGTTACTATTTAAGATAATTAATCAGCCTCTTTTTTTCCTAATAGAGAAAGTGACTCATTGATGAAAAATTAGGACAGAAGCATGCAACGCATACAAAGGGAGGAGTCAGACCAAAAAAAGATGGAAATTGCTAGAATCGAAGATAACAGAATGCCCTGATTAAAAAAATATTCCCCAGTGTTTTCTAAGTCAAACTTTCAAGTTTCATGCAATCACCATTTGCACACAACATCTGTTATTAACTTCTTGTCATTCACCAAGGTATAAAGTCCACAGCAAATATTACTCTGTCATTCTATATCATTAGTAATTGCTTATAGAGCACCATTAAAGTACATAGTGATGTACAGAAGACAATGAACATTTGCCAACAGTTACCAAGGTAACTGCTAGGTTCTGTGCATAGCTGCCAACAGTTAGAAAAGTTTTGGAATAGACTATTCTCCTAATAACCGGGACTCCTACCCCCCACCCCTTATATCTGTCAGAAATTGAATATACATCTTGAAAAATTTTAGCACTTACAGCGCCATGATCATCTGCTTCCTTGGGTTTGCTTTGGATTGCCCCAGTAACACAAAGCTGCCCTGAAACCAGCTAACTGACCACTAAAGCTTTCCCCCATCTAGGTTAGAGGGAGCCTCCAGAGCCATACACCTGCAGAAGCTGCTTCTACACCACTCCCCATTGGGATGCTTAGTCAGCTGGATGGGGGGGGTGTTAATGATAGGGAATGTGGAAAGCAATGGAGCCACTGGGTAGGTGCTGAGTGGAGAGTGGGAGAGATACCCAGGATAGCCAACTACAAGCATTTAAAATTCATGAATTTAAAAAAAATGCCTGGGGGTATGTTGAGAAGAAGTGTCACGTTTTCCTGCCTTGCTCTGCAACCACGAGGGTTGCAAACTGACTTTAAAAAAAAGTAAGCTGAGATTCTCATGTATTCACATGACTCCAGGACCTGGGGCTTTAAGAAAACCACCAACTATTGAGAGATTAGCAATGAAATTGTCAGAACTGGCAACATTGGGTAGTTTGAGGGTGTTCTGGGCAAAGCAAGGGTGGTTCTGGGGATGCTGGTGCAGGGGAGTATTCTCTCACCTTTTGTCTAGTTACTGCTTCCTCGTTGTCCCCAGCTGCTGCTCCAGGGTGGCTGCAATCTGGCAGAGTGAGCAGCAAGAGACACTCTTCAGCCTTTGGCTTCACAAATGTGATGATGTTGGCTTAATATGGCAGTGAACATGCTTATCTCATATCTGTGGTAAGCTGCTGAGTGTACTTACTGTGAACTAGATGTTTCCAAAAGCCTAAACACAGTCAGATTGAGTTTGAGCGCTCATGTAGTTAACCAAAGAGCTGGGCCTTCTTTGACATGTTACTGAATCATGCAGGTGAATAATTAACAAACAAAGAGCACAAGCCAATAATTACATCATTTACTATAATGAAAGATGATACCACGTTTGTATGGGCTGGAGATAAACTTTGAGTCTAAAAATGAAAGATTTCTTTGCTTTTGGCAAGCTATTTATTTAAAGACATGCAATGGCACTGTCTATTTGGCACCCACTGTACCACCCAACACCACTTCCTGCACCACCTAGGTTTCCTTGAGGGTCCCCATCAAAGGATTGACTAAGATTATCCCTGCTTAGCGTACAAGATCTGACTAAATCACATCCCAAGGTGGCATGGTAAAATGATTATGGTAAATTTTAGAAGTGAATAACCATTGCCTAGTAAGAACAGCACAGACCTTGTCAATTCATTTCACACATTCACAGACAGCCATCAAATAGTAACAATTTCAGGTCAATATCAACCTAGACCAGACACAGAAACAACTAGCAATCTATCAAATGAAATGCCTTGAATACCACTACCAATCCTCTCAGGCATCTTGTCCATCAAAGTATGAAACAAGCAGAGGAGAACTTATGATCAATGATGCTCTGATGAATTATGAGGGCCTGTTGCCCGTACTGAAACTTGGATGTTGTTGTTTGATGATTTGGGGTGGTATTTCTGGAAACGATGTTGGGTGAACTGAGAAAATTGAAGCAATCATGGAATAGGAAGTATAACACAATATACTTCTACATTGCAGGGTCCCTTTTGGGAAAGACCTGCTTGGTGGTGAGTACATTTATCAAGAAGATAATGACCAAAATAGTCATCTTGACTTTATAGAATTGTTTTTTTTTTAAAATAAGAGGTGTCTGGGGAGCTAATTAGGATGAAGTAGCTCCCTCAATGTCGGGATTGTAATCCCATTGAACAAATAAACAATTTACTGACTAACACCAGTGGAACTAGAAATCAAGTAACAGTCAAATGATGGCCCTCTCTGTGGCATGAGTTTCAGCAACTATGGAGCTTGGAAAAACACCCTGAAGCAATGTTTGATGATGAAAAAGTAAAACTGTTTTATCATCTCATTTATTTTCAGACATGCATGTTTGCGGTAATAATTCTGGTTAGTGCTCATGAATCATGAAAGTTTGTTAAAATTAAATCTAATGTATCTGTATCTCACTGAATTTCACAAAGGGCAATAAATACAGCATATTGGAAAAACATGAATGGTGGAGGCTGCTTATTTCCATCATTATAGTTCCTTAACAAATCTTCTTGCTTTCCTATGCTATATTCTTAGTTGGGGAGCTTTTTATCCTCTCACATTTGAGGATTCTGAGAATCTTGGAGGCAACTAAATGTTGGACTTATATGCCTAAAGTGACAGTTGAGTGTCTAAGTCCTTTTGTGGATGTAGCCCAGAAAGGCTGCTCAGAAATCCTATACCAGTTCTGGTAGTTGACTTCCTGCCCAAGGTGGTGTCTTCTCACTGCTTATCTTAAACATAAGAACACAGTGGGCTAAAGACAGAGTGATTATGACTTTCTTACTTGTTCATTTAGTCTCCTGCAAAACCCTTGATAACAAGGTTAGGCCAAGACTACATTAGCTGAGGAAGCCTTGTTAGTACCTTGCTAGCTAGAAACATTATTTAACATGATTCTAGCTAATATGGTTACCACACTATTGTGGACAATGTCAATGTTTTTGGAAAAAAAAGTATAACAATGCTTTCAATAGACTAATGGAATGCAACAAGCAAAGGGAAGAGCTGAGAGCAGCACTGCATGCATGAGAAATCCAGGATCTATAGCACAGATACTCTAGGTCACATTACTTAAACAATTTGATTTTGAGGTTTTTGCAGACTTTGTTTCAGAGAGTGGAGAATCTCTTCACTATTAGGAGCATAAATTGGAGAGAAGGATTATATCTGAGGCTGATCAACACTGACAGTGCTTTATTAGCATAGTTAAAGTAACTTGATCATAAATTTACAGCATATAAAGCATTGATGTATTGGGATGGTGTAAAATTGGTACAAATGATGCTAAGGCTATTTGTCCTCGTTTGTTGGGTCTAGTTGGGGGAACCTTTAAATGCTTGTTCTGTGAAACTGGTTAGATGTTAAAATAAGATTTAGTTTAACACTCCCATGTTAGAATAAAGTGCATGTGATTTATAACAGAACTCATCTTGTGGGAATATTTAGAGGGTTCACAATGTTCAGATATTATCCAAGTGAAGATTTATGTACTTTAAGGGTTAGGTCAATTTCGACTGAAGAGACATGATTTTATACAAAGATCTACTTCCCTTAAACATTAGTTTTGTTTACTAATCATTTCCCTCTCTGGACTGTTCTCAGGAGGAGACACCCAAAACAACATTGTTTTATCTTGGATTCAATCTCCTAATTAAAAGACCTGCTCATAATAGACAAAATTACTAAACACCTTGTAAAAGGCACTATGTTTGATCGGCTTACTTATAATGACATTTCATGTTCATTGTTGTTTTGGCTTTTAGGAATATAATTAAAGAGGCAGCTCATGTGTTGGATGACTGAGGAAGAATTAGGGCTGGTCTTCCCTATGGGGAGATCGACGCTGCTGCAATCGATGCAGCAGGGGTCGATTTAGTGGGTGTAGTGAAGACCCGCTAAATCGACGGCAGAGTGCTTTCCGGTTGACCCTGGTACTCCACCTCTCTAAGAAGAGTAAGGGAAGTGACTGGAGAGCATTTCCAGTCGACGCAGCACAGTGAAGACACCGAGGTAAGTCAACCTAAGATATGACAACTCCAGCTATGTTATTCACGTAGATGGAGTAGCATAACTTAGGTTAACTTACCTTGGTAGTGAAGACAACCCCATAGGGTATGTCGCATACATGGCTTGGCTCTGTTCAAGCTAGCATGTTAAAAGTAGCGCTGTGGTCACAGTGTCACAGGCGGCAGCTTGGGCCACCCACCAGGGTACGTGTCTAGGATCTGGGATCGGGACGAACTCAGGCTGCTAGCCACTGCGGCCACACTGCTATTTTTAGCGCACTAGCTTGAGCATTGCTAGTGCATGTACATCTACCCGAGCTGGAAATTACACTTCCCAGCTGTAGTGTAGACATAGACTCTGTGTTAACTGTCGTTGATCAAAGATCAGTAGTTTACAAGGTGTTATATTTATAGGTTCTTAAGCTCTGACCCTTCAAGTACTTTGTGGGCAGTCCTTCATGGAGTGCTTTCAGGATTGGACCCTTAATTTGTCAGATGCCCTGTTTCTTATTTATCTCCACAATGCCATAACTTGGAGAGGCTACTGCACTTTTACTCTCAGATCCACCAGAGACTATTATAAATTCCCTCCACAGAACATTGATGTCATTATAACACTATGGAAAAATCTCTATAAAAATACAACCAAAATAATTGGGCCCTGTAGACAAAGAAGGTTTATTAAAATAAATAAAAATAATAATAAACACATATAACTTTCATCATAATACTGATTTACAGAGAGGTGATATGGCTCTGCTATTGCATACATTATGCATGAAAGGGGAAAAATATAAACACCATTGCTTATATTTTTGTATTCCATTGATAACTGGAAAGGGACCATCTGATATATTAATCAGAAAAGTCATCCAATCAAGAGCAAAACATCTTTAATATTGAACAGTATAGTCATATTTGCATTATTCTCAAATGCACGTCTATACCTTAGAATGTCCCTAAAGATACAAAGAGTTTGATACATTTAAAACAAATTTTATTACAAATGATAGAGAATATGGTTTTCAGATTATGCCTCAGTGTCTTCACTGATTGCTTTAGGCCGACCACAAAATAAGTCTTTAAAGATGGTACTTGATGGGAACAGGATACAAAATGAAAAATTGAAAGCAACCATAATATTATATATATATAGTATACTATATATATATATATATCTTTTATCTTTCTTCAATCGACCTTCCTACCATTTTTGAAGGCCTTGAGGACTTATGATGTGGGATGAAGATAGAATGGTAGTAACCTCAGAGAAAGAAATTCAACTCTGGAACAGGACTTTGCTGCACCCCACTCTACAGGAAATACAAATATGACAGTTTATGTATGAGAGAGATGTCCTAATTTCTCCTTGAAAAAATGTTTTGAATTGGCAAAGCATAGAAGGAGAATTTTAGTACATACAGTTGTGATACAAATTTGTTTCACCTCCTACAACATATTCTCAAATGCCATTAAACTCTGAAAACCATAAAACATACTGAAAATAATGAGCCGGCTTCATGTTACTTTGAGAAACCTGAACACTTCTCTCTGCTGTAGATTGAAATGGACACATACAGTGACACTATACCTGCTAAATGGATAGTTTCAGCCAAGCATACCAGAACAAACCAATCTTCCACTATCTTACGACGCTCTATACCAGTGGTTCTCAACCAGGGTACGTGTACCTCAGGGGGTACGCAGAGGTCTTCCAGGGGGTACATCAACTCATCTAGATATTTGCCAAGTTTTACAACAGGCATCATAAAAAGCACGAGCGAAGTCATTACAAACAAAAATTTCATACAAAGACCTGTTTATACTGCACTATATACTATACACTGAAATGTAAGTACAATATTTATATTCCAGTTGATTTATTTTACAATTAAATGGTAAAAATGCGAAAGTCAGCAAATTTTCATTAATAGTGTGCTGTGACACTTTTGTATTTTTATGTATTTTTATGCGGGGTCCCAGCAGCGCTTACTGCGGCTCCCAGGAAGCAGCCACCAGGTCCCTGCGGCCACTAAGCACATGGGCAGCCATGGAGGCTCCGTGCACTGCCCTCATGCCCACAGGCGCCACCTCCGCAGCTCCTATTGGTCACGGTTCCCAGGCAATGGGAGTTACAGAGCCAGCTCTCGGGATGGGGGCAGCACGTGGCGCCTCCATGGCCGCCCATGCACCTAGGGGCAGCAGGGACCTGGCGGCCGCTTTAAGGAGCCACACAGAGCTTAGCCCCAGGCCCAGGTACCCACTGCGCTGCTGACCAGACTTTTAATGGCCTAGTCGGCAGTGCCAGCCGGAGCCGCCAGGGTTCCTTTTCGACCAGGAGTTCCAGTCGAAAACCGGATGCCTGGCAACCCTATTTATTTGCTAGGTAATCTGCTTTGATCTGTTTGCTATCACTTATAATCACTTAAAATCTATCTTTTTGTAATTAAATTGTTTATGTTTTAATTTAAACCAAGTATGTTTTTAAGTGAAGTGTCTGGGGAAAAATCTCAACTTCATTTAACACAGGCTTGTTGCATATTCCTCTCCACATTGAGGGAGAGGCAAACTGGATAATAAATTCATACTGGTTGGGGTTTGGACCAAGGCAGGAGGGTACAGCTCTGGGGTCCTAGGCTGGGAAGCTGGTGGTTATTTTGGCTGTAGCCTCTCTATTGGTTTATGCAGTGGCTGGTCAGGAGCCTGCATGTAATTGTAACTGGGTGTGTCCCACCCTGTGGGAATGCCGGAGGAAGTGTAAGACTGGGAACAGGTCTGCAGCGTGTCCCAGCAGCACAGTGTGAGAGGGAGCTCAGGCTGGTAGGCCAGAGGGCTCAGTGGTACCCCAGTTCCAGGTGGCAACCCGAAGGGAACCTGCCACAGTAGGGACAAAGGGAGACATGGGGAAGTGACATATCTATCTTCAGGTTCTAAGTTAATCATAGACCTCAAAAAAAATCAGACCAAGTTGCTTTGAATTTTTCTGTGGAATGCCAGACATTAATTACCTGCGGAGTCAGCCATATCATTGAGCCAGGCATCAATATTTCTTGGGGATCAATTTTTCCATTTTTTCAGGATTAATTTTTTAGCAACCAAAGCTGCACATTGGAACCATGCTGCCATGCTGTTACTATGTAATCTCCACGGATCAGGAATATATCTAAGAATGCAATTTAAGGGGGAGGGCTTCAACTTAGCATCAAATACCAAACTGGTCCTTTGACCCACTAGAAATTCTCAATACAGGGGCACTTCCAAAACATATCAGCCAATGTAGCACCAAGGGAGTCACATTTCCAACAGTAGTTAGCATTTATGAGATGTATAGGAGCATGGTCAGGTATAAAAATAGAACCAATGCCACAATCAGTGACATAACTGATAAAGTCTCGTGACACTAAGAAATAGTCCAGTCTTGAAAATGTTGAATAAGCCGCAGGAAAAAAAACTACGGTCTCTGGCCATAGGATTACCCAGTCTCCACACATGTTGTAAACCTAAATCAGCCATGTCTCTATGAAGTAACTGACAAGTACTCATGTTTTTTATATGTTGATGGAGAAGATTTATCAAGGACAGGGTCTAGTTTTCATTAAAGTCTCCAGGTGAAAAAATAGAATAGCAGCCTATGCCATTTATACTAAGAAAAAAAATACGAAAATGTTTTGGATCACCCTGGTTTAGTCTGAAAGATTGGCAAAAATTATTATAGAATTGCCAGTTCCAGCCTTGAGGACAGTAAATCTGCCCTCACTGTCAGACCTTGGGCTCAGAATATTAACACTCAGCTGTTTATGTATTAGTATAGCAATGCACCTCACTTTGGAATTAAAACAACTAGAAATTGAGAGGCGTACTCAATCTCTATTCAGTTTACAAGCTTCAAGTTCTGTCAGATGTGTCTCCTGGAGCATGGCAATGTCATTCTCTTTTTTAAGGACTGAGTATATATTTTTTTCTTTTAATGTGGTTATTAAAACCCTTTATATTCCAGGAGACACATTTAATTATTGAAGCCATCATTGTTAAAATATACTGGATAAAACAAAGTCACTTTAGGAATAAATGAGAAATTGGAAATTTTCCTAGACAGCATACAGTTCTTGTATAGCTAAGCAAAAAAACTATATAAACCAGGCGTAGGGTGTCACTTCCCAGTTCATATTCTACAGCAGTGAGAAGGAAATTCCCACGATGGTAGGGTAACAGGAGCGAGTGGCAGGAATGTGAAGGGGAATTAAATACATGAAAAAAACAAAATGGAAAAGATAATGGAGAGAGAAATACACATTAGTACCATACAATCAAAGAGAAGAATGTGTTTAAACAGTCTAAAATACACATTTGACACCCAGAGGGGGTGGTCAGATCAAGTGAAACTTTTAGAGATCCTCACAGTCCATGGGGCCACAAACATTACAACTACAGCAATCACCTGTTATCAATAGTACCCTGACACAATAGTCCATCAGGAAGCACCATCTAATAAATCAATTACATTTGTTTTACATATATATATCTCTATCTATATCTATTGTGATACAGGAGGGCCAGGGAGCAGCAGTAGTAGAGTGTGAGAGGGGAAATATATAAGCCCTAGGCTAATTAAGGCGTGGTTCCCTGGAGACTAGGGAGGGTGGCTACAGGTTAATTGGAGCACCTGCAGTCAATTAAGGCCCTCTCAGGAACCTAATAAAACCCCCTGCTTCAGGCAGACAGGGGAGGAGGAGGAAGGAGTTGGAGCAGAGTGGTTTGGTGGTGGAGCAGAGAGCAGTTTGGAGGAAAGCAGAGGAGAGTTTGGAGAAGTGCTGTGGTGGGCTAAGAAGACCAAGACCCTAGGTAAAGGGACACCTGGTTTGTGCAGAGGGAAGGCAGGAAGTCCCACAAGCAGGAGAGGGAAGGAGCCCAGGGGAAAGTATCACTAGTACAAGTGGTTTACCCACTAACCTAGGGCCCCTGGGCTGGGACCCAGAGTAGAGGGTGGGCCTGGGTCCCTCCCTCTCCATTCCCCTTCTCTTGGATACTAGTGGGACAGCTGATACCCCAGTTCAGGAGCAAGAAATGGCACCCTGAAAACCCCCCCACAAGAAGAGAAAGTGCGGGACCCTCATAGTAGTGCCAGCAATTTGCCACACGTGGTGCCAGGGGTGGGATTACCGCGCTGGGGACTTAAACCAGGGTTAGCCAAAACAATCCAGTCCTTAAGATGGACGACGTGATCAAGGCCCTAATACAAGCCACCGCCGCTCAGCAGGAGGCTACCCGGGTCCAGGCAGCTACCCAACAGGAGGCCATGCGGCTGCAGCAAGAGACCAATCGCCTGCTGATGACCCAGGCTGCCCAAGATCGGGCCACGCTGCAGGAACTAGTGAACCAGGTGAAGGCCCTTACAGAGCTGAGCCGCGGGTATGACGGGACACGGACCATACGGGCCAGCTACTGTCTGCAGAAAATGACCCGGGAGGATGATGTGGAGGCATATCTCCTTGCCTTCGAGAGGACAGCCCTGCGGGAGGCTTGGCCCCGAGATCAGTGGTCAGGCATCCTCGCCCCATTTTTGTGTGGGGAGGCTCAGAAGGCCTACTATGATATGACCGCAGAGGAGGCGGCAGATTACCCCTGACTGAAGGCAGAAATCCTGGCCAGGACAGGGGTAACGACGGCCTTGCGAGCCCGGAGGTTCCATGATTGGCAGTTCTGTGAAGACAAGACACCACGATCACAACTATTTGACCTAATTCACCTAGCCCGGAAGTGGTTACGCCTGGAGGCTCTCAGCTCAGAGAAAATGATGGAGCTCCTTGTGCTGGACCACTATACAAGGGCACTACCCTCAGGCCTCCAAGCCTGGATAGGCCAGAATGACCCCTCCACCTATGACGAACTGGTCACCCTTGTGGAGAGACAACTGGCAGCCCGTGAACTGTCTGAAACCCCGGGAGATGGAACACGGCGTTTCAGGAAACCAGTCCCAACCCCGAGGACCCGGGTCATCGAGAACTCCAGGAAAGCCATAGCTGGAAGAACAGGCACCAAGGAACGGCCTGAGGCCCCAAAGGGACCTATGGGTCCTGGGGGAGAGGGTTAGAGGAGCGAGTTAGAGGGCCCAAGACAGAGGGCAATCTCCGGAATGAGATATCGCTGTTATGAGTGCGGGGAGTTGGGGCATATAGCAGCACAATGCCCCAACAGGGAGGAGCCCATGCAATGTAATCTGGGGGATCCCAGAGACCAATGTGGCCTAATCAGCCTGGTGGGGGTCGTGATGGACCCACATGAGTACACCAGGCCGGTAAAGATGAATGGCATCCAGACCATAGCTTTGGTGGACTCTGGGAGTGCTGTCACATTAGTCTCAGGGAAGTTAGTAGGGCAAGACCAACTGAGCCGGGCCAAGAGTACCGGAGTGACATGTGTCCACGGCACAGTAAATTTCTACCCCACAATTCCAATATGGATTGAGATCCAGGGAAACACTACCAAAATGACTGCAGGGGTGGTCCCCAAGCTCCCCTACCCGGTCTTAATTGGCAGGGACTTTCCTGGGTTCGAGAGCCTACTCCCCCCCATCAGGTTAGGGGAGGGAAGTAAACCCCGAGCAGAGTTTGAGGTGCCCATGGAGGACCCTACCACAATTTTTGCTGGGTTCTCCCCAGAGTTATTTTCAAGCCCTGGGAAGTCCCGGAAATCCAAACGAGAAAGGAGGGCAGACAAAAGATTAGGAACCAGGATTTTGGCGGCAAACCAGAGAGCTGCCCTGGTTGGGAGGAGGTCCCGTGGAGACCCAGAGACAGCTCCCAGCACAAGCAGAAGCACCCCTAGAGAAGGAGGGGAGCCCAATCCAATAGAATCAGGCCAGATCGGTCCCGCACGTGAATATTTTGGGCAGGACCAAGCCAATGACCCACTGTATGCGAATGTGAGGGAGGAGGTAGTAGAGGTAAATGGTGTGCCAGTAGAAGGGAAAACAAAAGGCCCAGGGCCATACTATATACTCAAGCAGGATCTGTTGTACCGGGTAGTGCCAATACAGGGGGAAATAGTAGAACAGCTCTTGGTGCCACGGAAGCACACAAAGGCTGTATTAGAATTAGCTCACAGTCATCTGTTTGGGGGACATTTAGGAGCAGACAAGACCCTGGATAGAGTCCTAAGGAGGTTCTACTGGCCGGGAGTACGGGCAGAAGTCCAGCGCTATTGCACCTCTTGCCCAGAGTACCAGCTGCATAGCCCCCGACCTCAGTTTAGGGCCCCATTGGTACCCTTGCCAATAACTGAAGTCCCTTTTGAAAGGATAGCAATGGATCTAGTGGGCCCACTAGAAAGAACAGCCCGGGGCCACCGAAGTATACTTGTAATCCTGGACTACGCTACACGGTACCCCGAAGCCATTCCTTTAAGAAACCCCACGTCCAAGGCAATTGCAAAAGAACTGGTGCACGTTTTTGCTAGGGTAGGCATCCCTAAGGAGATCCTGACAGACCAAGGGACTCCCTTTATGTCGAGAGTAATGAAAGACTTATGTACCCTGCTCCGCATCCAAGCCTTGCGGACCTCGGTCTATCATCCGCAAACAGATGGTCTGGTTGAGCGATTTAACCGCACTCTCAAGAGCATGATCCGAAAGGTGGTGGCCCAAGACGGAAAAGACTGGGATACCCTCCTACCATACCTGATGTTTGCAGTACGAGAAGTTCCCCAAGCATCTACTGGTTTCTCCCCCTTCGAGCTACTGTATGGACGCCACCCACGTGGCATATTAGACATCGTGAAGGAGGAATGGGAGGAACAACCTAACCCAGGGAAGAACGTCATTGCACACGTAGCCCAGATGAGAGAACGAATAGCCCAAGTGACTCCCATAGTACGAGAGCATTTGGAGAAAGCATAACAGGCCCAACGAACCTACTACAATCGTCGGGCAAAAACACGGAAATTTCAACCAGGAGAACGGGTGCTGGTATTGGTACCAACAACAGAAAGTAAGCTCCTGGCCAGTTGGCGTGGACCCTATGAGATCGTGGAAGCCA
The DNA here is from genome assembly GCA_033296515.1 of Macrochelys suwanniensis. NCBI lineage: Eukaryota > Metazoa > Chordata > Testudines > Chelydridae > Macrochelys > Macrochelys suwanniensis. The sequence continues at coordinate 13,775,841 of CM065783.1, forward strand.
TTGGGGTGGTGAACTATAAGGTGAAGCAGCCAGGCCGCCAAAGGCCAGAGCAGATATATCATGTTAACTTACTGAAACCCTGGTTCAATCGGGAGACATGCTTGGCCGTCCTGCCGGCTCCATCCCAGGCAGATGACCCACAAGGGCAGGTAAAGATATCCCCCGAATTAGCCCCAGAACAACGAACAGAGGTCATTGAAATGATCCAGCGGAACCAAGACGTGTTCTCTATACAACCAGGCCGTACGACGCTGATCCAACACCACATCGTCACCTGTCCTGGAGCAAGAGTGACAATAAAACCATACCGTATACCAGAGGCAAAAAGAGAAGAAATTAGGGCAGAAGTAAGGAAGATGCTGGAAATTGGGGTGATTGAGGAATCACACAGCCAGTGGTCCAGCCCTATTGTATTGGTCCCGAAGCCTGATGGCAGCCTAAGATTTTGTAATGACTTCCGGAAGTTAAACGAGGTATCCCAATTCGATGCCTACCCAATTCCATGTATTGATGAGCTGGTGGATCAGTTAGGCAAGGCCCGATACTTGACCACCTTGGACTTGACAAAAGGCTACTGGCAGATCCCATTGGCTGAGGACGCCAAGGAAAAAACAGCTTTCTCCACACCCAATGGCCTTTTCCAATATACCGTCCTCCCTTTTGGGCTCCATGGGGCCCCCGCAACTTTCCAGCGCTTAATGGACAGATTACTTCGACCCCATGCCAAGTATGCTGCCGCCTATTTAGATGATGTGGTAATCCATAGCCCTGACTGGGAGACGCACCTGGGGAAAGTAGAAGCAGTACTGGATACTCTTAGGCAGGCTGGCCTCACCGCTAACCCGTCCAAATGTGCAATAGGCTTAGCCGAGGCCAGATACCTCGGGTATGTAGTCGGACGGGGCCTGGTGCAGCCTCAATGGAACAAAGTGAAGGCAATACAGGAATGGCCTCGCCCGATCCGCAAGAAGCAAGTCAGAGCCTTCTTAGGGATAGTGGGGTACTATCGCCGGTTCATCCCTCACTTTGCCACGAGGGCAGCGCCTCTGACAGACCTGATAAGAGCTCGGGGGCTGGAGATAGTTAAATGGACTGAGGCAGCAGAGGAAGCTTTCACAGACCTAAGGACAGCCCTTTGCAGCCATCCGGTGCTCATAGCCCCAGATTTCAAAAAGGAATTCATCCTACAAATGGATGCCTCAGAGGTAGGACTTGGGGCCGTCCTTTCACAGATGGTGGGGGATGAGGAGCACCCTATCCTTTACCTTAGCCGAAAGCTCCTGCCCAGGGAGCAACGGTACGCCGTAGTAGAAAAGGAATGCCTAGCGGTTAAATGGGCCATGGAGATTCTACGGTACTACCTGCTTGGGCGGAAGTTTACCCTTGTGACAGACCACGCCCCACTCCAATGGATGCACACAAACAAGGAAAGAAATGCACGAGTGACTAGATGGTTTCTATCACTACAACCTTTCCATTTCCGGATACAGCATAGAGCCGGAAGCCAACACGGCAACGCGGACAGCCTGTCACGACAACACTGTCTCTCGTCCCAAGTAGCCCAACCCCATGGTGTTGAGCAGGGGAGGGGGATATGTGATACAGGAGGGCCAGGGAGCTGCAGTAGTAGAGTGTGAGAGGGGAAATATATAAGCCCTAGGCTAATTAAGGCGTGGTTCCCTGGAGACTAGGGAGGGTGGCTACAGGTTAATTGGAGCACCTGCAGTCAATTAAGGCCCTCTCAGGAACCTAATAAAACCCCCTGCTTCAGGCAGACAGGGAAGGAGGAGGAAGGAGTTGGAGCAGAGTGGTTTGGTGGTGGAGCAGAGAGCAGTTTGGAGGAAAGCAGAGGAGAGTTTGGAGAAGTGCTGTGGCGGGCTAAGAAGACCAAGACCCTAGGTAAAGGGACACCTGGTTTGTGCAGAGGGAAGGCAGGAAGCCCCACAAGCAGGAGAGGGAAGGAGCCCAGGGGAAAGTATCACTAGTACAAGTGGTTTACCCACTAACCTAGGGCCCCTGGGCTGGGACCCAGAGTAGAGGGCGGGCCTGGGTCCCTCCCTCTCCATTCCCCTTCTCTTGGATACTAGTGGGACAGCTGATACCCCAGTTCAGGAGCAAGAAATGGCACCCTGAAAACCCCCCCACAAGAAGAGAAAGTGCGGGACCCTCATAGTAGTGCCAGCAATTTGCCACACTATCTATACATATATAGATATACATATGAAGTAAATTGGTTATAATCCTTTAGCCCTTCAACCCCACTAAGAAAAAAAAAGCAAAAGAACTAAGATATCAATATGAATTAGCACCCATCAACTTGTTTAGAGCAGCCATATAAGATCTCAGAGAGCAGTACATAAATTCCATATAGTCATAACATTCCATAGAGATCTCTTATGAGGGAGGAGTGTCCAGATTTTTTAGGTATTTTTCTGCTTCCTGCGGGAAACTGAAAAATACTATCTTCTCACCATTCTTAATATGGAGCATTGCCAGGTATTTAATAAAATACTTCAAGTCCATCTTCCTGGACAATTGTTTTGCTTGGTTAAAGCTGCCCTCATTGCAACCCACATCACGGGCATAATTGTGAAAGTGCAGTATTTTACCTGCTGGTTCTCCCCATAACAGCTCCTTTCCCCGCCCCTCTGGATTTCTGCAGTATGAACTCCTTAGTGGTAAACTTCAGAAATTTCACAATCAATGCTCTTGACCAGTGGTGGGTAACATGCGGCCCGTCAGAGTAATCCGCTGGTGGGCCACGAGACAGTTTGTTTACATTGACCGTCCGCAGGCACGGCCGCCCACAGCTCCCAGTAGCCGCGGCTTGCTGGTCCCGGCCAATGGGAGCTGCGGGAAGCGTCAACTGTCTCGCGGCCCACCAGCAGATTACCCTGACAGGATGCGTGCAGCCCGTGGGCCGCAGGTTGCCCACCACTGCTCTAGACTGACCTTCTGGAGTTGGCTTGGGGGCAAGGGCCTCCTGTGCCTTTTCTATAGCAAAGCAAAAACTTACTGGTAGATCCAACAATTTAGTTAGCAGTTTAGGGAAAAATTCAGTGGATTTACCTTTCCCTCTTCCCTCAGGGATACCCACAATCCTCAAACTACATTGGCATGAGCAGCTTTCTAGATCAATTAGCTTGGTCTTAATAGTCTTGATATCATTACAGTTCATCACCTGTAATTTGTTCTCTTTGAAATCATCTTCCACTTCAGAAATTCTGTGTTCTGCTTCACCCATTCATCTGGCTAGCACTTGTAGGGCACTCTGAATCTCAGTCATGGTGGTCCATAGGGTGAAAACTAGAGATTTAATTTCAACAATCTCTGTGGCCACCTGTTGTAGTCCAGCCATCAGCTGCATTCTATCAGGCTCAAGCACCATTTTGTTTTCAGAAGGAAAGGAGGTAGATCTCCTCTGGGTTTTTTTGGTGCTTTCAGATTCGGAGAGGAAGATGCAGAGCTAAATGGGATCTTGGGGGGGTTCAGTGGTCAGGCACAATATTTCTTGGGGTTGGATGGTGAGGTTTAGGGGACAGTGTTTGGGGATTCCCTGTGGGTCACTTCAGAGCTCAAGGAACCTCCATCCACCTTGGTCTCAGGGCCTTCTAGTATCCTTCAGATTTTTAAAAGGTAGTGAAACTCAGAGCCAGACAACAGTACCACATATCACTTAATGCTCCTAAAGGTTTTACTTTTTTCACTGCTAGGATAAAGGAAATGTTCACGTGTACTGCTGTTGAAAGATGGGCAGGTTAAGGACAGGACAATAAAATAAGACTCCCTATTCAAAGCCAGAGTAACAGTGGCAGTAAGTACTGGTATCTTCTAAAAGCTCAAATAACACTGCCAAAATGGTTATATATGTAGCCTCAGTTGAATGTAAATCCAAGTCTGTTGTTCTAAAGACTACATGTAATCACTAGTTCATCTCCATTTAAGTGATATATTGGGATAGGAGGAACACCACAGTGTTGGTAGCTGCACAAACAGATATTTAAGACTGGTTGCATTTTATGCAAACTACCTATTAAGCTACTAGGAAAGTATCAAAAATGTAGTAAAAGTAATTAAATAATGGACAAACCCCAGATTGCGTAATAAGTCTTCCAAAGCACAAAAACAATGCCAAAAGGTAGTACAGATTCAGTAGCATTTGAAAATCTTGGGCATTATGGGTTCTCCAAGTTCTATACTCTGATCCTCTCTTTATTACTCACCTGCAAAACCATTTGTATTTCAAGAACCATCCATTATGATATGAAACTTGAATTCAACATATACAGCAAGGTATGTTCATCCCATTGGTGAAGAAGAAAAATGTGTGCACAGTACAGGCTGCTTTGTTTAAGTCTTAGATCTCCTGACCCACTAAAAATGTAGACTTTTTAAAAAGGCTATTTGCATGTTATGAAGAGCAGAACTGGCATTGGAGAGGACTATTTTACCTGACCTCTCCAAATAGTTTATTTCATGCCACCTTCAATTTTTGCAGGTGCTCTGCTGTCAAATCAGAATTTAGTCTTTTGGGTCAAATGATGAACACAAGCAAATATAGTGAGCTAAGCAAGGAGTGTGAGATAACTGTAGCCAACTACAATGACTAAATAATCCTTGGAATCACATGAATTTTACCCAGTATTTGCCAACTTGAGCCTTGCCATAGACTTTTACTACTGTACCAGTCAATATATCTTTATAACAATTCACTTTTTACATGATAAATAACCATATCCTAAGCTGAATAAAGACCAAGGATAAAGGCCAAAGTGATGTAGCTCAGGATATGATTATTACTGAGTTAGCAGGAAGGGATCTTACGTTATTGTTACATGTAAAGACTTCATTAAGTATTCACAATGAAAAGTAAAGAACGAAAAACTACAAAAAAATGGTGCTGTCAAAATGCTGAACGATACATTATTTTAAGAAAAATACTTGAAAACCTTTGGCTCTTCCTTCTCATCTTTCCCTCTTCTCATTTTCCTTCTTCCTACCCTATTATTTCCTGTTCCCAGACCCTGAAGGGCAGCAATCTCTTCATCCCAGAAGAGTTGCGATACTTTTCCATGTTTATATTGTGCTTCCGGAACGAGGGGCTGGGATTCTTCCAATAAAAAACAAACAATGTAAGCACAAACACATGACAGTTATTCTGGGGACAAGAATCTTGTTAGCCTAAGAGGAGAGAAGAAAAATGAGAGAACAAGGAAGGAAACGAGTCAAAGGCTTTTACATGTTATTATTGAGCCCCCTTCTCTATTTTCTGGGGCAAATGTTTCATTCTCTGTCTCATAAATGCTGGTGTTTCATTCTGCTTCAGATGAAAGGATTTGAGAAATAGGGGGGTTGGGCACTTATTTGATGCTGCCAAATCCTGAAAGGATGCGCCAACCAGAAGAGAGGGATTATAGCCACCAGACAGAGTAGAAAGATCTGCATATCACTATTTATGGTTCTTGAGAATTAACCAGTCAGTGATTGTGGAGTTCAAACACCCACAACCAATCAGAGGGCAGAAAAATACACAACAGAGATAAAGCTGTATGTTTATGGCTCAGTAGCCAAACAGCACCTGCTGGTACTCTGACTCGCTGAGACAATTCTACTTCAGTATATTGAACCAAGAGTGTGAAGGAAATGCTGGGTGCTGAAGGACAGAAATATATACCAATGTAATATTATGTCATATAGTCATATGGTTTGATATAGTTGTTTAATAGAACCTAATCCGGAGCTCCTTACTTAGTTTTTACTCAGTCTTTTCTCAAGCAAAATTCCCACTGACCTCATTATGGGGGTGTTGCCTTAATACTTTGTTTCCTTCCACATCTGCATAAGGAGGTGAGCCTGCATCCACTCCAAGAAGATGGAGGAGATGCCACCTATATGCCATGCCTCCAAACCCTGTGTTGTGGATCCACACGTTTAGAGCGGGGTGACAAGCAGGCTGGGCTACTCCAAATTCTCCTGCTCCAAAACTCATGGAAGGGGAGGCAGGTGTACCTTAGTAGAGCTTCCAGCTGTATTAACTTGCACCAGCTTCCCCTTCTGCTCTGTGAAGCCCAGCTTTGAGACAGCTGCAGTCAGGAGAATTCCTGGAAAATCTCCTGCGGGAGCTGTGCTCATGAGGAGCTAGGAGGAGCTAGGGTCCCCAGGTGACAAAGCCAATACCCCTTGGTTTCTATGGCCCTGAAGACATCTGTGGATTCTGCATGCAAAACCCCAAAACATCTTCAAGGAGACACAGTTCTGAGTAAGAAATGTGGTCCTAATTCTGATCCCATTTATAGTGATGTACATTAGAATTAATTCCATTGCACTAATTGGAGTTATACTGGTGTCAAGCTGATAAAAGTGAAATCAAAATTAGTTTCTGAGCAAGGACATGGAGACTTGGCTATCACAATTATTATGAAAACAACAGTAAAGGTCACTCCATGAATTAAATAGTAAGTGAACAATAAAGGAGAATGGAAGGTACAATTAATAAATAAAAGCTAAAGAAAGGATTTTTCAATCACTTGGAGAATTAGACATGCAGCTCCCATTGTGATGGATGGGAGATGTGCCAAAAGGGTTGTACCTAAAGGAGAAAGACAGTTTGGAACTGATAAATGTAAATATTTCTTTACACAATATATAATTAATTGGTGGAATTCACTTTCACAATACAATACTGAGTCGAGTCGTTTAGCAGGATGTAAAAAGATTCTATGTACCTTAGAAACATGAATAAATGTAATGTATCATATATAGTTACCCTAAAATACTACATTAGTCCACACTAATGACAAAGGAAAATGAATCTCATTGTTGAAGATGTAGGATGATCACCCACAGGGGTGTGGAGAAGGAATTTCCCCCCAAAATAAATGTTCACACTTTGGCTAAGCAAAAAAAAAAATTGGATAGTTTCACCTTTCCCTAGAGCACTGAATAATGGGTTGGCATTGATCCTGATGTGCAATTTTGAGTGTTATGTGCCTATAGAAGAGCTAGGTGTTTTCCAAGGTAAGATTAAGGAAATTGAGGAGAAGATATATTAAGTTAATTCATAGTTCATAGATAGAACCTTTGATCTGTCAAGGATTAAATGAATAACTAATGGGCTACTGAAGCCACTCATGAGGGAAAGCATGGGTTTTATAGATGGTTGAGAGTTAAGCTGGCATCAGAGAAGTGAGCAGTTGGACAGGCTAATATTGAATATTCTTTTTATACGACTGGTCTTGGTGAGTAGGGATACAAAATAAATCATCAATAATTCATGACAAAGAATTAATTTGACAGTGAAAGTGATAGAATCAGAAAGAAATACAAAAGTGTGCGGGAGGTGGGGCGTAGAAAGTTTATTCCACCTTCACAGAAAGAAAAACATGAGAGAAGGCAAGTTTGTGCTTCTATCATATAAAGAAGAAAGACTGCAGAGCAGTAAGCATTAGAATAATTGCATATTGTAGCTGTACCCAGAAGTGGGAAAGTAAGTTCCATTACAACCCTTTCCATATGCTTATAATATTCTGTAACATTCAGATTTGGGGCTAAAATTTTCCTTGATTGGTCTCTGGCAGCCACCATGGTTTTGGGACTGAGCAAATTTTAGATGAAGTGTTTGAGTCTTCAGATATAAGTCTTTTCTGAGCATCTTCAATGGCACCCACTAAGAGTTTAGGAAATCTTACTGAAGCCCTGATCCTCTGGTGACATCAGTGCCCATTTTGTTTACCTATGCTCACAGGCACATAAGAACATAAGAACATAAGAAAGGCCGTACTGGGTCAGACCAAAGGTCCATACAGCCCAGTATCCTGTCCACGGACAGTGGCCAATGCCAGGTGACCCGGAGTGAGTGGACCTAACAGGTAATGATCAAGTGATCTCTCTCCTGCCATCCATCACCCCCCTCTGACAAACAGAGGCTAAGGACACCATTTCTTACCCATTCTGGCTAATAGCCATTAATGGACTTAACCTCCATGAATTTATCCAGTTCTCTTTTAAACCCTGTCATAGTCCTATGTTGATGTTATAGTCCACAATGTTGATTGCAAATGTTTCACTGAAATCCCCCAACACCCGAATGCCAGGAACAAGAGAAAAACCACAGGTGTGAAAACCTCAGCAGATCCTTCAGTTTTGTGGTTTGGGTTATTCCATTTGCATGTTTTCTGAATGTAATATGTATTTCGAGATAAATATCACACAACTAAACTGGGATACTAGGGCCTGATCCTTAGGGACAGATTCACTATTACCCTGCATTTTGTGTACTCAAAAATAGTGCAAAGAGAACAAAAAGGGGTTTAATGCTTCTATATCATAATGGTAGCAGTTTACATGTGTTGCATTAGTATAAATGACTAAGCAAGTCAATGGCAACTGACTGTATGCTTCTTACCATGAGAACACCCTGATTTCAATAGGGAGAAAATCTATATTTTATACCATACTTGTTACCAGGGTATTTTACAACTATCATGCTTAAAACCTTTCAAATTTTGCCTTAGATGACTTTGCCTCTGTTTTTGCCGTAACCCCCATGCAGCTAATGTTATTTAATGATTTAAGGCACTGGGAAAGTTTAATGCATAATGACTATACTTTCCCCCCCTAGAATAAGAATGAATTATTAAGAAGAGGTAGTGTTTCCTTACAGGCTATTGTGGATTTAGAAAACAAACTATGTATAATACACCCAAGATATTCATCAGAACATTTTCAAAGGAAACAAGCACAAAAATAATGGACTTTTAAAAAGGTAGATTCTGAAGGAGTGATCTTAAGAAAATTGATGCGACTTAAATAGAATCCAAAAAATCAAGAGTAGCAAAGGAAGGATATTACAATTTATGCTTGTATCTACAGTACATGTCACAAATGAGAACAGAAGCCAAGGTGAAGCAGCAAAGTAGGAGGAAAACACCTATCAAGGATAAAATGACAGCATTAAAAGCTAAGGAGGACCTGGAAAACAGGAGGATTATGTAAATTATAACAAGAGCCTGAGGCAATCAAAAATACTTGAGGAAGCCAAATTGAAAAATGAGCATCAAATAGTACCGAGCATCTCAACTAATACCAAAAGATATTTTAAGCATAATTATACACTTAGCAACTGACAGGAGAAAAAGGTGATGGAGTGTAAAGGAATAGGAAGGCTATACAGCAATTATTCCTGTACCTATCTTTAAAATTGAAGAGAGCAGACATTTGCCTAAGACTCAACATGCAGGAATGAAAGTGAGGAATTAAGGAACAGGCAGATAATACCTAAACTGGCAATTAACTGGATTGTTCTTCTTAAAACTGATAAGAGACCAGAACCAGACAATATTCACCTGCAAGTGCTAAATGAAGTAAGCAGAGTCACTGAAGAAAGTGTAATGAAAATTTATATTTAGTTCACTCATTTCAAGAGACTGAAGTGGAGCCAACCAGACATACAGCAAGGAATTACCAGTCTGTTCATTTCCCATTTGCTGTAGAGGAATTCTTAGAAGACTATTATAAGGGATCATGTGGTGGTGAATGGGTAGATGAAATCTGGAAATGCAGAGTTTCATCAAGGACAGCTAATATTGTTTCAGGTCATGCCTCAGTAACAGACTTTATTGAGGCTATTACTGTCTGGACTGGCAAAGAGGATGTAGTAAATGTCAAAAATGTTGGTTATTTAGACTGTCAGAAAACATTTGACAAAGCTCCACATCCAGGAGGAACTTATAAATGTTACAAACTAACAAGCAATACACTCTCATGCATTTTAGCAAGGTCTAAAATTTGCTTATTAAACCAGAGTTATTACGGCATCCTGTAGTTGACTACCATGGTTAACATAATACACTGTGAAGCTCAAGGCATTTAGACTCAGATCCTCACAGATATTTAGGCACTTAACTCCCGCTGATTTCAATGGGGGTTAGGTGCCTAAATACCTTTGAGGATTTGGGCTTTAGAAATCAAGGTGACAGAAACGTAAGAAATACCTATGCTAGGTCTCTTAGGAAGGGACTAAGACGGTTTGAATCTAGGGATGAAGTGTTCTTTTGCTGAGTCACCCTAAAGTCAAATGATAAAACCCTGCATTTAGAGTCAGTAATTACTGCTGAGACACACTGGCAGGTAGATTCAGCTAGCTCCAAACAAGATACAAAAGGTATGAGAAGGGCACTTTAGGGACAGAAGAGGTCCTGGAGGGAAACCCTAGGAGCAGCCAAGCAAAGGGGGGAAGTTGAGGCTGAGTTTTGTTATTGTGTTTCCAATAAAGCTAGATGCCAGCAAGGGGGTATCTGGATAGTAACCCTGTTATGTGTGTGTGCACACTTTACTGGGGAGTCTGGATGCTAACTCTGGACGGGTGTGCCTTTTTGGGCAAGGGATAAGGGTTTCATCCATTCACAAGGAAAACAAACACTTTGTAGAAACTAGCAAGTGAAAACCATCTATGCTCTTATACTTGTATGGTTGCTGATATTTGTTGGCTTTATAGCCTCTTGACTTGATTGGTACAGTGTCAATCACCCAATGTGGCCCGATTGCTAAGGTGGTATTTATTTTTATAGATTACACAAGGCCTCCAAATCTGGCATCGTAGTAGAGTTGTCAATAGAATGAGGATCTTGAGGAATGCATGAGAAACAGGTTACTGTGTGTTCTCTGTCCAGTAATGTTATAAAATTTATTAGCAAAACAAACAAGATCACAAACACTAATGTAGCAAAGGAGATACAGCCAACACAAAATGGCTAGCACTTGCATACTCACACTGTCCCTTGTAGGGGACCCTGGAATATGTTAGGCCAGCGGTTCTCAAACTGTGGGTTGTGACCCCAAAGTGGGTTGTGACATCGTTTTAATGGGGTCGCCAAGGCTGGCTTAGACGTGCTGGGACACAGGGCCAAAGCCCTAGCCCCACTGCCTGGGGCCCAACCCCAAGCCCAAGGGATTCAGCTCTGGGTAGCATGGCTCAGGTTACAAACCCCCACCTGGGGCAGAAGCCCTTGGGTTTTGGCCCCTCTCCTGGGGCAATGGGGCTCAGGCTTTGCCCCTCCCCACCCAGGGTAGCGGGGCTTGGGTGGGCTCAGGCTTCGGTCCTCCCTTCAGGGGTTGTGTAGTAATTTTTGTTGTTAGAAGGGGGTCTGTAGCGAAACCAACGACTCACCGGCGCAGTGCTTCCTGCTGGGTCATCTTGGCAATTAGCTCGATTTCAGCCCGGAGCGCCCTCTGCAGGTTGGTGTCTCGCCTGCCGCTGGCAGCCATGTCCCTCCTGGACCCCGGTGCCCCTTTTCCTTGGGGTGCTGCCCCCTGCAGTACCCCACATTCTGGGTCTCCCCTCCCGAGGGGAACCCCCAACCCTCTAAACCAGGGATCTCAAACTCAAATTACCACGAGGGCCACATGAGAACTAGTAAATCGGCCCGAGGGCCGCATCACTAAAACCTTTTCATACAATGATACAAAAGTATAGTCAAAAATGAAAAAAATGAAAAGTCAATGTATTAACTTTTTAAAAACTGTAATGCAAAGAGGGGTTTTAATAAAATATAAACACTCAGTAATGTTTGGAGCTTGGCTGCCAGTGGAGTCAGCGCCTATGGCGGGCCGCAGGAAATAACTCCGCGGGCCACCGCGTGTTCGAGACCCCTGCTCTAAACCCACCTTGCCTCAGTGACTACTGCCAGTCATCATCTAGCCCCCGCTCACTGGGGCAGACTGCAGTCTGTAATGGTCACTCCTCATTGGCAAGGGGTGTTTGGACCAGCTGCCTCTGCCTAATCCCGGGCTGCACCTCTGCAACCCCAGTACCTATTTTAGGCCCCGCACAAGGCCTGCAGCATAGGGAGTTGCCAGGATGGAGCTCCTCTTGCCCTAGTCCCCAGTACTGCTCCAGTAGTACCTGAACTACTTGAAGTTAGTAGATGCAAGTTTCAGTTAAGCTCAACATTCTTTTAAATTTTCCCTAAAATTCTAAAAGTACACTTTTGTGGTACCTCACTTTGCCTATACTCATCATTTACTACTCCCGTTTACTATAATACTTAACTTGTGACTTAAGGTCAAACTACTGGTTAAATACAACCTATCTAGTAACTACCTACATTGTCATTGTATGCCTTAGTTATGCTAAGCTAATAGTCGTACAGGCTTGAGGCCTGTAGGCGCCTGTGTTACAGACTTATAATTTATAAATGGCTCTTACTACTATGGCTGGCTACAAGAAGGATTTCAGCCAGTTACAGCCAAGAAAACCCATTTTCACCTTCATGGAGGGCCCTTATTCATTGCTATAAATTCAGGGCATGATCCCAGAGATTAGGGACATTTAAATCCTTCTCTGCAGTTTACCAAAGCCTCAGGAGGGAGAATCCTGTAAGGTGGGGAAGTGGCAGTACCCAAGAGCTCTTCTCTCGTGCAGAATACTAGCAGATCGCATGACTCTATGTGGGGAAGGCAGCATGCTGAGTGAAGTCTTTCAGCTCTGCCCATGTCCCTTCAGAAGAAGTTTGGAAGGCAGAGTGTTTTTTTCATCCCTCTCCCACACACTTTCCATAAGTGCAGCTATGAAGTTGTGGGGAGCGGGACCCCAACTGCCAGTGTCTGAGTCCTGCTGCTATGTGAAAGGACCGTAAAATCCATGTGCTCTCCCCCCACACATATCTTGTCCCCTTCTATGGGGAGGGTGTTAGCTCTTGTGTTCTACTGGTCCTTTGACATGCTTGTGTACTTGCTCCCTTGTTCTCTCTGCCTTCCTGCCCAAATGCTACACAACATGACTCTTGTCAGCTCAGCTGCCAGACATTCTCAACTGAGCCAGCCAGTAGTGCTATGGAAACAAGAGAGAGAGACATGAGCGGTAACAACCAGGTGGGAAGGCAGAGGGAGAACATTAGCCTTGCAGGGAATGGAACTCAAAGAAGAGGGGAATTAATCAAAGGAGATGACAGGGAATGGAGCCCCAGGAGATAAGGATGAATGGAGAGGAGGAAATTGAACAGGAAAATAAAGGAGAGCGACTTGGCATCCACAGGACTATTGTGTGCTTAAAGTTATGCATGTGCTTAACAAGATCTGAGCCAGAGTGCTCAACACTTTACAGGATCTAGCGCTAGAATCAACTGATTTGAGCACTGCAGTAAGGTCAGTGCTCACTTTTGTTTCTTCCCCTTCATTCAGGTAGTTGAGGCATTAAATAATCATTAGTCCTTCAATCTCTTCCACCCAACTTTTTCTATTAAACTCTCATTTAGGCTGCAATCCTGCTTCTCACAGGGGAGTCCTTTATTGTACAAGATTTTACAGTACTTACAAATATCATTTACAGCTGTGTGCGTAGGTGTTGATATGCCCTCTCCATTGTCCCACTTATGGATAGTCATTAATCATGGTCACCCAACCACTCTGGGACATTAATATTGAAAAGTTCAAGGTTTCAGGGAGATACTTTAAGGAATTAGACTAGAACCAGTGAAATGGGGTTTCCAGGACTGTATTGTCGTAACCAGGCCAATGCTCCAAGGCTCAGGTTCATGGCCATTTGCAAGATGGATTTGAAAACATTCAATATCAACACTGGATACAGGGAAGAGGCAGCCAGCAACAGGCTATACTGGAGGGTTGTGCTGCGCCAAGAAGTCAAAGAAGCTGAGGACAGACAATTGAGAAAGAGAAGAGTGCAGCAGGCCTCAATCACCAGTAGTGTGCCGGTTTCATCTTCTGACTCTGCACCTTACTCCTGCACCCCAACCATGGCAAGGGCTGCCCCTGAGAACTGGACTTTTTAGCCACTCGTGCTGCTGTAGCACAAATACATAGTAACTGAACGTCTTTGGCGCTTACACCATCATCTTTTGAGATGGGCAGTTGCCATGCATAAAGTCATTACCAGCTTTCTCATCTTCTGGGGGTGGTTCTTACAGTATTGATGGCAAAACACATGCCAAAAGGAAAATAAGCCAACTTTATAAGGAAATTTCAAATATCTTGCTAATCAGCAATGATGGGAAATGAAATGTAAAAGTATAGAACATCTTAATGGTGTTTAGGTAAACTATTAGGGGCCAAACTCTTATAAATCAGTATATCCCCATTGACTTCAATGAAGTTATGTCAATTTACTCACCTGAGGATCTGGCCTCTTATCTTTTAAAGTTTAGCTGAGTGGGAGGGGCTTTCTCAAATCATGCCAGAGCTTTTGAGAACAGGGATGCGTAACATGTAATGAATCAGGCCTACAATCTGTGCTGAGGTTTTCTGGCTTAAAAAAAAAAGGGAGGGGGACAAGTGACTAATTTAACCTCATGACAGAAAGAAACTGGAAGAGAACTACATGAGTATATTCGAGACAGCTCTTTGGCTGAATTATATAGAGAGAAAGAGCATGTTGATTTATACACGTGCAGGTTTGTTTTACTCATTTTTATTAAGACTAAACCCAAGCAAATTAGGAGAATGAATAAAACTATTTTTAAAAAATCCTGCACCGTTTCCAAGATTTACTGTTGCTTTGGATGTTCTGTTTCGTGACCAAAACTCAACTCACTACAATATAATGATAATTATTCCAGTGGAATATGAAAGAATTATGGGGATAAAGGAGATACAACACTGAACTGCAGGGGGAGGGGGTCGTGAATCAAATCAGTATCTTAGATGTCTGTATACTATCTTAGATGTCTGTATATTAATGCAAGAAGTATGGGAAATAAGCAGGAAGAACTCGAAATGCTATTAAATAAACACAACTATGATATAGTTGGCATCACAGAGACCTGGAGGGATAACACGCATGACTGAAATATTGGTATAGAAGGGTACAGTTTGCTCAGGAAGGACAGGCAGGGAAAAAGGGAGGAGGTGTTGCCTTATATATTGAAAATGTATACACTTGGACTGAGGGTGAGATGGAAAAAGAAGACAGACTTGTTGAAAGTCTGTGCGTAATGATAAAAGGGGTAAAAAAACAAGGGTGATGTCCTGATAGGGATCTACTACAGACCACCTAACCAGGAAGAAGAGGTGGATGAGGGTTTTTTTTAAACAACTAACAAAATCATCCAAAGCACAAGGCTTGGTGGTGATGGCGGACTTCTACTACCCAGACATCTGTTAGGAAAATAACATAGCAGGGCACAGATCATCCAATATATTCTTGGAATGTATTGGAGACAATTTTTTATTTCAAAAAGTGGAGACATCTACTAGGGGAAAGGCTGTTCTAGATTTGAATTTGACACATAGGGAGGAACTGGTTGAGAATTTGAAAGTGGAAGGTAGCTTGGGTGAAAGTGATCATCAAATGGTAGAGTTCTAAGGAATGGTAGGAGGGAGAACAGCAAAATAAAGACAATGGATTTCAGCAAGGCAGACTTTAGCAAACTTAGGGAGTTGGTAGGTAAGAACCCATGGGAAGCAAGTCTAAGGGGAAAACAATAGAAAACAGTTGGAAGTTTTTTAAAGAGACATTATTAAGGGCACAAGAGCAAAACTATCCCACTGTGTAGGAAAGATAGGAACTATGGCAAGAGACCACCCTGGCTTAA
Organism: Macrochelys suwanniensis; assembly: GCA_033296515.1. Lineage (NCBI taxonomy): Eukaryota > Metazoa > Chordata > Testudines > Chelydridae > Macrochelys > Macrochelys suwanniensis. The sequence continues at coordinate 13,791,386 of CM065783.1, forward strand.
CCAGGAGATATTCAATGATCTAAAAATAAAAAGAGGCCTACAAAAAGTGTCATGTTCTTTCCACTGGATCTTTGAAAGCATGACTCAGAATGAGCATCTTACATACAATTCAGGTAAACATATAGAGGGGGGTATTGCACATAGATATTTATAAGCAAATTTTTAAATTTTGGGGGCACCTTTGTATCTTTGTGGAGCCTCAAGTCCTACCATATTGTGTCTCCACAGGGCAGCCACCATGCTTCCAGCCAAGGAGTATTGGATACATCTGCTTTCAGAATCCATTAATTAACAGCAGCCCTTAATTGGCCAGACATGATGTTGTTGAGCAACGTGAGGCATTACTCCTCTCATACTGAGAGAAGGTACAGTCTCAGTACTCTCGGTCCTTGCCAAATTATGTATGGCCATGAGATGTCTGAGTTTCGGGTTTTTGTTGTTTTTTCAAATGTTCACAAGGACTGAATGTAATCTTTTGACTATGGAACACAAGCAATGCTTCATTCAGTGGAATGACAAAGGTTGCTTGGCACCTGGCATCAAATACGCTTCTTGTAACAATCTGGCATGAGAACCAAAGTGATAATGAATAAAATGCCAACGTCTGTGCAATAAAATCATTGATGCAGAAGGTTAAGCAATCACAGAGCCAAACAAAAAGCAAATCCTTCTAAGAATGCTTCCATGAGCACCCAAAACTTAGGCAAAGTTGAGCTGACTGCTTTTCAGATATTAAAAGAAAAACTGTGATGCACTGTAAAGATATGATAAAACACATAGTGGTAAGTGTTAATGAATCATATGGGATAGGATGACATTACTCGGGTTAATGGATATTGTCCCTTTGCCAGATTCCTTGTTCTAAGCATAATGAAAATATAATCTATAAAAAGGGAAATAAAAACAACCCAGGAAACTACAGACCAGTTAGTTTAACTTCTGTGCCAGGGAAAATAATGGAGCAAGTAATTAAAGAAATCATCTGCAAACACTTGGAAGGTGGTAAGGTGATAGGGAATAACCAGCATGGATTTGTAAAGAACAAATCATGTCAAACCAATCTGATAGCTTTCTTTGATAGGATAACGAGTCTTGTGGATAAGGGAGAAGCGGTGGATGTGGTATACCTAGACTTTAGTAAGGCATTTGATACGGTCTCGCATGATATTCTTATCAATAAACTAGGGAAATACAACTTAGATGGGGCTACTATAAGGTGGGTGCGCAACTGGCTGGATAACCGTACTCAGAGAGTAGTTATTAATGGTTCCCAATCCTGCTGGAAAGGTATAATGAGTGGGGTTCCGCAAGGGTCTGTTTTGGGACTGGCTCTGTTCAATATCTTCATCAACGACTTGGATACTGGCATAGAAAGTACGCTTATTAAGTTTGCAGATGATACCAAACTGGGAGGGATTGCAACTGCTTTGGAGGATAGGGTCATAATTCAAAATGATCTGGACAAATTGGAGAAATGGTCAGAGGTAAACAGGATGAAGTTTACTAAGGACAAATGCAAAGTGCTCCACTTAGGTAGGAACAATCCGTTTCACACATACAGAATGGGAGGAGACTGTCTAGGAAGGAGTACGGCAGAAAGGGATCTAGGAGTTATAGTGGACCACAAGCTAAATATGAGTCAACAGTGTGATGCTGTTGCAAAAAAAGCAAACCTGATTCTGGGCTGCATTAACAGGTGTGTTGTGAGCAAGACACAAGAAGTCATTCTTCCGCTCTACTCTGCGCTGGTTAGGCCTCAACTGGAGTATTGTGTCCAGTTCTGGGCACCGCATTTCAAGAAAGATGTGAAGAAATTGGATAGGGTCCAGAGAAGAGCAACAAGAATGATTAAGGATCTAGAGAACATGACCTATGAAGGAAGGCTAAAGGAATTGGGTTTGTTTAGTTTGGAAAAGAGAAGACTGAGAGGGGACATGATAGCGGTCTTCAGGTATCTAAAAGGGTGTCATAAGGAGGAGGGAGAAAACTTGTTCATCTTAGCATCTGAGGATAGAACAAGACTCAATGGGCTTAAACTGCAGCAAGGGAGGTTTAGGTTGGACATTAGGAAAAAGTTCTTAACTGTCAGGGTGGTTAAACACTGGAATAAACTGCCCAGGGCGGTTGTGGAATCTCCATCTCTGGAGATATTTAAGAGTAGGTTAGATAAATGTCTATCAGGGATGGTCTAGACAGTAACTGGTCCTGCCATGAGGGCAGGGGGCTGGACTCGATGACCTCTCGAGGTCCCTTCCAGCCCTAGAATCTATGAATCTATGAAAGATGAGTTTTATCAATCATAGTAACAGCAGAAGAATTAGGAGATCAAGATACAAAGAGACTGCTGAGTCTTGCCACTGTCCATCATCCATTTCTCTTATTTGCCCATAGAGACCATAGGGGAAGAAAGAAAAGTCAGCTGTAGTCTTAGGATCTTCCTGGATGATCAGCCAGACCAGGGGGAATCAGTATTTTCTGTATGAAGTACTAATGGACCCAGATCACAGGTAGGAACCATAAAGTTTGGATTCAGTTCCAAAGCTCCCTGTGGTTCTGATAGTTTAGTTTTAGTTATCGGTAGCTACTTCCTCTGGCCTTTGAGAAAGTCACTTCTGTTTAAGTTTCCCCTCATCTGTAAAATGGGAATAATAATATGTGCCTATCTTTCCTGGGTTTGTGACGATTAATGTTTGTAACACATTTTGAAGATTAATGACCTGATCCAATGTCCAGTGAAACCAGTGGAAAGTCTCTCATTGACTTCAGTCTTAAAAGCCTACAGTAATCACTAACTGTTCTCCAATTTCAATCATGTGACTCATTATTGTTATTAATAATTCAGTGAAAGAAAAAAACAATTTTATCTCTCGTAACTGAACATGAATTACTTTGGATCATATTTTTATTATTTTGAAATGTTGTAGTATGTGCACTTATTTAAATATGCAGTAGAGTATCATGACTAAAGTCAAATGTATATTCTGCATAATTGTTTGTTTATATTCAGTTGTACAAATGAAATTATGCCCCAAATGATATTTTACATTATTGCAAATCTAAATACTATATTACTGCACATCCAAATATTACCACAATCTTTTTGTTTCACAAATCTTATCAAGAACAGATAGTTTCAGTCAAGAGCAGGTATTTATAGGGGCTTATATTTCACATGAGCTAACGTGTGCCTGATGTACAGTGATACTTCTGCTGATTTGAAATTGTTGGATAATTCCATATTGACATGACAGACAACCAGACATGGAGAAAAATTAATATGGCTCAATAATAGCAGTAAAGCTATTAATCTAAATAGCTAATAGACCTCCCAGCAATACCTGCTCCATTGCAGTAAATTCCTTACAATAAGACACCAGACTAAGGTGAGGGTTGGCTACCCTTAGCCAAACTCCCCGAAACTGACTTGCATCTGAGGAATTGACAGCCTAGCAAAGGAGCACCCCACCTTTGCCCACACATTTAGGTACTGCCTCCACTCAAATCCTGAGCAGGACTCAGCCTTACCTCATCCATCCTTGTCCTTGGGTTTGGGGTTATCAGTATGGTCCCAACAACAAAACCACCTCATTGGATCACTGCCCTGCCCCCAATTCCTCCGTCCCCCTGTCAAGATGGGAAAGACTCTCACCCCTCCCCAAATGGAGCCCCATACAGGGCATTCAAGGGGGAAGGGCCAAGATGCTTCATGAGCTCAGCTTTTCCCCCTAACTTTCCCCTCCCCATGGCAATTCCCTTCTTCTATCTGATGCATGAGAAAGACCTGCAGGGAATCTAATCCTTGCTGAACCAATCAATTATCTACATCAGTGAGCAGAGTGCCATATAGAACCAAGAACTATACTATGCAAGGTTTACTAGGCTACATGTATTTTTAATTAAACAGCAGTGTGCACAGAAATCTATGTGCTCTCTTTGTGACATATAAACTACTTTTGCACTAAGAACCCAATCCTGTCATCATTGCTCAGGTAAAAATCCCACTGACATCAGTGAGTGATTTGCTTGATTAAAGACTGCAGTGTCAGATTGTACCTTGGGAATACTGTAATTTAAAACACTTTTATTGAGAGAGATTGTAACTTCTGAATAATATATTCTCAGAAGCATCTCTTGAAATGACTCTACTCAGTTTTGAATGCGCACTTATGTGCTGAACTGAGAGGAACACTTATACTCAGGAAACGAAAAAGTTAAAGTAAGGACAAAATGCTTATTCTGGAATTTGCACTGAATACATAGTAATTTGTAATCTAAGTATACAAATTTGCTCTCCATAATTTCCAATATTAGAATAATATTCATTTCCAAAGCTTTAGTTGTCTATTGAGAGTCAATTGAGCTTTAAAACAAATAGCTCTTTGTACTTTAAGACATTGTTTCTCTATAAAATGTTGTAATTTGAATGCTTAAGGCAACTTTATTGAATCTTCAGCAGTAATTATTACTTACCACTTATACTACATAGCCTACCTTATATCTTCAAAGTACAAGCATTACTTAATCTTCACTGCTCGCCCTGTAAAATAGCTATACTATCCCAGTTTTACAGATTGAGAAGCTGAGACACATAGTCCAGTGCTGCATTATTAAAATCAGTGGAGGTTTTGGGTGCAAAAAACATGTGGAATCATATCTGAAGAGTCTGTTCTTTGAGCCCAGAGTGGATCCCAATCCTATATTCTACCAACTGGGCAACATTACCTCTTAAAAGTAGCATTAATAAAGGCATTTGCTAAATGAAGACATTGCCTATCTTAAATATCTGTTTTCTTCATGCAAGCTCATTGTTTTTGAAGATGTGAGGCAAATTTATTCATAAAAATATTGTTTTAATCAGTAATGCATGGTAGTCTCTGGAACAGCAATAAATTCATGAGAGGGGGAGAAAAACCCTACAAGAATAATGTAAGCTAAAGAAGATCAAAAGAAACCAAGACAGCAATTAATTTAATCCATTTTTAGAAGCAATTGTCTTTGTACCTTAATCCAAAATTTAATGAGTATTACTTCGACAGCATGTAAAAAAGCTTTGTTCTTCTTACTTAATTGATTTGTAAACGCAGTAGGAAAAGTGTATCTGAAGTTCAGTAACCTTGGTAGTTGAAATAGATGAAATAGATAGAGCACACTGTGGGCCTAATGCACAGGAAGACTTCACACCCTTGAAATGTAACTGTGAAATCGATTTCCTCTTCACTAAAACTCATACGCAGTATGTATAAATTTCCCAACTTCAATTATACTTCTTAGACACTAAACCTCTTATTATAATTGGTATTTTAAATCCTAATTTTTAGTCTTCTAATTCAGCTGTTCAGGCAGCTGGAAGATTAAGGGAGTTAGGCAGTTGAGTTCACCAGTGGAGGAAAGAGGGGAGGTACGGTTGGGTTTCCCCCCTCTTTTATTTGCAGGTACTCTACATGGAAGAACCCACAATGGGAAGAAAACAGCGCACTGGCGCTACCACTACTAGGTCTTCCTCTTCCTGCACCCTGTGGGGGCTTGCATGTCCCTGCCAAAGAAAGCCATACTGGGGGAATCACCGTATGAGAGGTGTCTGTTGGAAGAAGGTAAGAGAGCTGCAGAAGGAGATGGCTCATCTGCTTAGCATCTGGGAGCATGAGGACTTCATCGGCAGGATGCACATGGAGATATCCAGGATGGAGGATGCTAGGCAAATAGAAAAGACTACAGCAGCACCAAACAAGAAAGGAGAACCAGCTGCTCTTCAGGGAGGAGACTAGCTGCTGGCCACCTTGGGCAGCAGACAATGCTCCATCCCCCACACAGGTCTCCCATCCATCAGGGATAAGAACCAGCAAGCTGTATTAGCAACAGGAGAAGCAGCCCACAATGGCTGAAGAAAAGGAGATACCTGCTGCCAAGACTAGGAGGCTCATGGCCACCACACTCAAGAGAAGGAGATGTAGCATGGTGGTGGCTGGGGACTCCCTTCTGAGGGTGATGAGGGCATCCATCTGTTAACCTGACCCCCTCATCCCCGGCCCCATCCCAGAGCCAGCACCCCCAGTCCAGAGCCCATACCTCCTCCCACATCCCAACACCCTGCCTCAACCTGCAGCCCCCTCCCACATTCTGAATCCCTTGGTCACACTCCCCAGCCTGGAGCCCCCTCCTGCACTCCAAACCCCTCATCCCCAGCCCCACCCCAGAGCCCTCACCCCCTTCCACACCCCAACTCTTCCCCAGCTTGGAGTGCCCTCCCGCACCCTGAACCCCCTGCTGCAGTCCAGTGAAAGTGAGTGAGGGTGGGGGAGAGCGAGCCACCGAGGGAGGGGGAATGTAGCAAGCGGGGGCGGGGCTTCGGGGAAGTAGCAGGACTAGGGTGTTCGGTTTTGTGTGATTAGAAAATTGACAACCCTATCTGGGGAGCCTCAGAAAGAAAAAGGTTGAGAACCTCTGAGCTACCCAATGCAAAGGAGAGACAGTAATAATAGTACGAGGCCTATATGGCTCCATCAGTAGCTCTTTATTGAACTGAAAATCAAAAAGGATGCCTATAAAAAGTGGAAACATGGACAAATTGCTATGGACTAGTACAAAAGAATATCACAAGCATGTAGGGACAAAATCAGAAAGGCTATGGCACAAAATGAGTTACATCCATCAAGGGACATACAAGTTATAAGAAGAGGTTTTTCAAATACATTAGAAGCAAGAGAAAGACCAAGGAAAGAGTATGTCCTCTACTTGGAAGAGAAGGAGAGCTAATAGCAGATAACATCAAGAAGGCTGAGGTATTTAATGCCTATTTTGCTTCACTCTTCACAAAAACGAGTAATTGTGACCGGATGCTTAACACAATTAATATTAACAAGGGGGAAGGAACACAAGCCAGAATAGGGAAAGAAATGGTTAAAGAATATTGAAATAAGTTAGATATATTCAAGTTGGAAGGGCCTGACAAAATACACGGCAGTAGTTCCGGGTCAAGGGATTGCAGGTCCAAAGGGTATAAATAATGCAGTTGGGTGGTGAGAAAAAATAGGGAGCATGGTGGCTCACATCTAATAGCAAAAAGAGATTTATTTCAAGTGAATATATTAAGTCTGGCAGGAGCCAGGTTTACATTTCATTTTTGTCCCCTAAGGAAAGATTTAGTTTAGTATTGTTCAATATGTAAATTCTAGTTACAGTTTAATGAGATTCTTACAAAATATTCTATTAACACTAAAAGCTGTATTTTAGGATTGTACTTACATATGTTGTTATCCCCTTATCATCAGGGATCTTTTGTGCTCCTGCATAAATTTCTCATCTGAATCATCCTAACACATAGAGATTATGAGATTGCTTACCTGCACTTCTAGGAGATTAACTCATGCATTTTACCACCACCTACCTACATTTTATAGCCAGGTGGCAACACCTACTTGGTAAGTATATGCACAAATACATCTTATATATATGATTTGGGTCTTCAGTGACTCAGATATAGAATTCAAACACATTGACATGAATATGCCTTCTGTGAGAACAACCTCCTTGCCCCTCCCTTACAATCACATACTATCAAACCTAGTTTATTTTATGGAGGAGGGGTTGGGGAAACACCACAGACCTTTCGTGCCTGTATCATTTTCAAACTGCAGAGGTGCTGTAGTATGAGATTTCAAAATGAGTCTCACGCCCCTGGAAACAATAGCATTGTAACGTGCAATGCTGCGTTGTCATGTGTAACATTATAATGAGATGATATGCATATTACTGAATTTGTGTTGCACCACAGGGGGTTAGTGTTTAGTGGCTAATGCTCTTGTATGTTCTGAGGATGGTGTTGGGATTGATGCAGAGCATTGGGATTTATTTTCTTTGTTTTCTAGTTTCCCCGTGTTTTACTACTGTGAGCAGGGTGGGTAAAATTGATTATTACAAAAAAATTCTAATTTAAAAAACCCAACATATATTTTATTTTATTTAAATACATTTTTATTTTTTAAAATAAACCTGTTTACAATTACATTTGAAAGTATGACAACCTATGTTCGCCCAATCTTACTATTATTTATTTAAATTATTTAAATAAAGTGCTACATCAATGAGCCTGTCACATTTTAATGAGTATTTCTCTTTTAATTACAGAACCAGGGGGAAGACACCTTTTGAGGTCAATTCAAGCTTTATAAATATGTCACAATGTCATGCATCTATGTTATTTGTAATCTTTACAATGGAGCAAATATTGGTATCACATTTTTCCAAATCAGGACTTTCAGTTTCTGTTGCATAGAAAAGCTTTTGCCTTAATTAGTGTTGGTTTCGATTTAAATAGTAGCTGCAGAGAATATTTTCTTCATTTGGGCTAGTTCATGCTTGAAAAAACCTACTGAGAATTGAAAAAAAGCAGGAAAGCTTGTTTTCTTTTCCAATCAATGAATAAAGACCAAGTGATTTCAATGGGAGTTAGGTACCTTATATAAGCTTCTTAGGAACTACTTTTGAAAATCCCACTAGGCCACCTATCTTCAATTTGGCACCTAAATGTATTTGAACATCTGGCCCATCATTACCAGAAACAATTCATCAATTGATTGGCTAAAGTTAATACTTCCTTTGTTTAATGAATCAGATAGTTTTCAATACAAAATATGTTTTGATAAACTTACTTTTTCTCTTTAACATATCCTGCACAGTGAAGGTAGTTTTACTTAACTAACACATAATTTAAAACATGCTGGGTTTATATATTTTAATTGAATTCCAGTTTACATCCAAATGCTGCTCGACACAAATCCTGAGTAAAGAAAAAAATCACCTAATACATAAGAAATGCATCATGCACCACTTTCTAACATAATAAAATGTGAAAATTAGTAAATTAAGCTATATAATTCCTTAAATAATTGTGCATAGATATAGTGTATCCTCTTGGCTAGCAAAAAAGAAGTAGCATATTAGGTGCAAAGGCTATATGTGATTGCAAATCAACATGTTTTAAGGGTTATGGAAACCAACGAGAATGAACTGAACCTTTTTTTAGGAAAATAACTAAAGAGTACTAATGCAAGACAAGATTAAAATCAACTATTTAAATCAAAGGTTCCTGATTGCTGATTTAAATGATGATTTAAAATCAATCCACACTGTTTGTGAGCTTCTGTAGTTACTTCTTGCATTCTTAGAGCTGTTGTATGGACTTTAAATGTTCCTGTAGGAAGGGAAATTTGAGTATGCCTAACATTGCCCCTTGGAAATCTGATGGTTTAGTTGACTCAGAGGGAGGATCCAAACACATGAAATCAGAACCATCCCCCAGTTTTCATGAGGTGCATTTGTTGTTCCAAAATAGATTTTCAAGTCATTTTCCAAGTTGTGTTGCATGTGTCATTAAACTTATGATGTGTGCCAATTCATTATGAAATTCATGATGTGGGTATGGCATGGAATTTGGTTTTCCTGCTTTCCAAATTTCTGTGTCTTTTGGACTTCTCTGCCACCTCTGCCAAACTCACTCCCTTAATGTCCTTGTCTTCCAAAAATGGAAGCTGCAAAACAAACCTGTGAAGTAAGTTAATGGCAACCATTTGCCTGCATGTAGCCACAGATAATGCTGGAGGAATGCCTCACTTTCTGGAATATGCAGAATTGTTGTAGCTGTGTCAGTCCCAGGATATTAGACAGACAAAGTGGGAGATGTAACATCTTTTGTTGGACCAACTTCTGATGGTGAGAGAGACAAGCTTTCGAGCTTACACAGAACTCAAAAGCTCATCTCTCTCCCCAACAGAAGTTGGTTCAATAACAGATATTACCTCACCCACCTTGTCTCACTTTCTGGTAAATACCAAACAATCTACTTACATTTAAGGGAATAATCCCATAGATATACAGCAAATGTCAGCGTGACACTTTTACTAGAGAGGAAATATCACTTCCAAAAGCCAAAGTACATAAAAATGTAAAGAAAATAGTTTTATTCATACATTTTGGGTCTTAAGTTTCTGAAAATGTGCTTTAATCAACAGATTTTCTGTCCTCTTTGTTCACCACAGGAGTTGACTACTGATAAATTACCTTGACATATACATATTTTAGTTGGTTAAAAGAAAAGAAATCCTGTCATATTATCCCTAATTCAGGGCATTTTCTCTGCCTTATCCCTATCCCACCTACCCAGGTCCTGGAAGACAAGACATAAAATAAGAACAAATGTTAAAAAAACAAATAACTAAGCACATGCACACACAGAAACAAACACATCTCAGAAGTGAATGAGAGTTTTTTCATTGACTTCAACAGAAGCAGTATTGGTCCCCCAACCATCATAATTTACTTAATAAACTTGATAGTAAAACAAATATCTGCATCCCCTACATATCTCAGCTGATCTCAATATGTCACTGAAACAGAACCAAGGAGCTCTGAGTTCTGTTGATTTCTGCAGTGCAGCATGGGAAGGCAAAGTGGGATGAGCAAGATAAAAATGAGCTAGAAACAGAAAAATGGTGGCTCTGGGGCTTGCGATGGTTTGTAGCTCTCTCCTCTCGCATTAAATATGTGTATGTTGTTCTCAGTCCAAAAATCTATTTCACTTGTGCTCTTTGAGACTTCCAGCTCCACTAGACACATTTACTCTACAGTTGTGGTTTAACTTCCCTAGGATTTTGCGCTGCACTAAAACTGTTTTACATGGTCAAAACACAAACCAGAGTTACTGTGCCCTGTATGTTTGACATTTTGGATGCTTTAAGAAAGGCTGGATATCAGGAAAAGCTACTTGACAGTGAGAGCTATTAGGCTGCAGAAGTTTCCTAAGGAAAATGGTGGAAACCCCATCCCATGGCACAATTAAAATGAGACTAAATAAAGCAAAAATGAATGTACAGTAGGGGACAATACTGAACAGGCAAAGAGATGGACTAGATGAACGATTAGGTCTTCTTCTCTAGATTCAGCGATTTGTGTCACCCAGACATGCCGCAAATCTATATGCTATATACATATTCTATATGAACCCACACGTATTTTTGACAATAAAAAGACGGAAGTGTTTTCTCTCAGGACTAAGTTTTGTTTCTAATTACACCATTTAAATCTTTTGTAACTCCACTGACTTGAATGACAGTACTCCAGATTTACACTTGCATAACTGAAAGCAGAATTTGGCCCTTCCCCTTTGAACTATGTGATATGCAGGGGCATTTGGGAATAAATGTCAAGTCAGGATATGGAGTGTGATCCTTCAGTCTTTGTGTTCCTCAAAGTCTAGTTGAAGTTACACTCTAAAAATCAATGGGAGCTTAATGTACACAAGGACTGGGCTCTGAGTCTCAAAGGCTACTGAGGTCCCAATTCAACAGAGTACTTAAGCACATCACTAACTTTAATCACATGAAACCAATAGGATTACTCACACAAATAAAAGTGACACATATGCTTAAGACCTCTGCTGAACTGGGGGACCTTAAAATTCACTAACAAACAAGTATTTTTAAATTCCAGCAAATAATTATACAAAAAAGGCGATGTCATGGGTTGGTGTCGGGTGAAGATTACACAAAAATAAGAAGGTAACAATAGTTTGGGGAGAGTGGGGAGTATTTTCTGTTCCTTTGGAAGGTGATATCCTTAAAAATTCAAATGTATCAATAAGTAGGTCCGTATTATATTTCTGAAGGATAACATTGTTGTTTGAATCTAGCTGTAACATTCTATTATGCGTGAAATTTTCTTGAAATCATGGCAACATGATCTTGTAAACATCAATAATACCTCCAACATTTTAAAAAGAAATCTCCAGCATATATAGGGACTTATCCTCAGCCGGTGCAAATTGCTATAGCTCCGCTCACTCCACCCCATAGAAATACTGTATGTGCTGAAAATTTTTGCAAGAGGAAGAGGAGTATTCACTACATTTGTCTGTTTTGTCTATTTAAATTGTAAACTCTTCAGGGAAGGACTATTTATACCTCTGTGTTTGCACAGTGTCTAGCACAATGGGGTCCTGATCGTAGTTGTTCCTTTGGTATTACTGTAATAAACATGATTAATAATAACTCACTTACACAGGGAAATTTTTCTTAATTTTCCATGTGCTCTGGTGTGAAGGCAAGCCAAAAAATAATTCCATTGCTGACTTGAACCAACTTATTACTTTTATACTTTAATGGCAGCATCACTGGGACAAAATTCCGCTCCAAATTTATATTTTGTAAAAACAATAAATAAAACTTTAACGAAGCTCTCAAACTGCTAGAAACATTGCTATTAAATATTTTAATTTAGTTGGAAACAGGGTTGGGTTTTTGCCTTTTTTAAAATAAATCTGCACATTGCAGCTTTGAGCCAATGCAGGAGAACCCAAGAGTGGCAGTAAATAGAAACGAAACAGAAACAAAAATGAAACCAACTACTATATTTTAATTGCCCAAGCTGAGAGGAAAGCAAAAAGAGTAAACAAAGGACATAAATACTGAAAATCATCTTTTATTTTTCAATAATTTGAGGTGACAGAGGTAAGGATCTTTTTTGTTTAATATGTGGATCTTAATTGTGCAGTAAGCTCTGCTTTAGCACAGGGGTCCACATGCATGGAACTCTTTGCAGGATCAGGGGCAGTGATTTGTAACCTGACAGTGTCCCTATAATAACCTTATTTCAGTAATTTAGAATATTTCAGAATAAAATCTTTGCTTATCTGTGCAACATGAAAAGACAAGAAAAAGTGCAACGCTCTATAGCCCAAATCAGCCCAAATCAAGTTTGCATCAGGTTTCTGTGACATGCGTGATTCACTAGCATAGTGCGTATCAAGACATGACATAGAGCAACAGCTGGTGACTAGGGCATCTGGTCCTACAAATGAAGGAATAAAGAAAGGTATGTTGCATATCTGCTCTATGCTGAATGTCCTCTTTACACTTGCTCTATTGGGCATTCAGCATATAGTTCTAAATTTGCAAAGATTTGTTTTCATTTTATTTTCAGATCACTTTTAATTCTTAACATAGAATCATAGAAGATTAAGGTTGGAGGAGATCTCAGGAGGTCATCTTGTCCAACCCTCTGCTCAAAGCAGGACCAACTAAATCATCCCAGCCAGGGCTTTGCCAAGCCGGACCTTAAAAACCTCTAAGGATGGAGATTCCACCACCTCCCTAGGTAACCCATTCCAGTGCTTCACCACCCTCATAGTGAAATAGTTTTTCCTAATATCCAACCTAGACCTCCCACACTGCAGCTTGAGACCACTGCTCCTTGTTCTGTCATCTGACACCACTGAGAACAGCCTAGCTCCATCCTCTTTGGAACCCCCTTTCAGGTAGTTGAAGGATGCTATCAAATCCCGCCCCCGCCCTTCTCTTCTGCAGACTAAATAAGCCCAGTTCCCTCAGCCTCTCCTCATTAGTCATGTGCCGCAGGCCCCTAATCATTTTAGTTGCCCTCTGCTGGACTCTCTCCAATTTGTCCACATCCTTTCTGTAGTGGGGGCCCAAAACTGGACGCAATACTCCAGATGTGGCCTCACCGGTGCTGAATAAAGGGGAATAATCACTTCCCTCGATCTACTGGCTATGTTCCTACTAATACAGCCCAATATGCCATTAGCCTTCATGGCAACAAGGGCATACTGCTGACTCATATCCAGCTTCTCGTCCACTGTAATCCTCAGGTCCTCTTCTGCAGAACAGCCACTTAGCCAGTCCGTCCCCAGCCTGTAGCAGTGCATGGGATTCTTCCATCCTAAGTGCAGGACTCTGCACTTGTCCTTGTTGAACCTCATCAGATTTCTTTTGGCCCAATCCTCCAATTTGTCTAAATCAATCTGGACCCTATCCCTACCCTCCAGTGTATCTACTTCACCCCCCAGCTTAGTGTCCCCCCCAAAGTTGCTGAGGGTGCAATCCATCCCATCATCCAGATCATTAATGAAGATGTTGAACAAAACTGGCCCCAGGACCAACCCTTGGGGCACTCCGCTTGATACCGGTTGCCAACTAGACATTGAGCCGTTGATCACTACCATTGAGCCCGATGATCTAGCCAGCTTTCTATCCACCTTCTAGTCCATTCATCCAATCCATATTTTTTTAACTTGCTGCAAAAATACTATGGGAGACGGTATCAAAAGCTTTGCTAAAGTCAAGATATATCACATCCACTGCTTTCCCCATATCCACAGAGCCAGTTATCTCCTCATAGAAGGCAATCAGGTTGGTCAGGCATGACTTGCCCTTGGTGAATCCATGTTGACTGTTCCTCATCACCTTCCTCTCCTCCAAGTGCTTCAAAATGGATTCCTTGAGGACCTAATCCATGATTTTTCCAGGGACTGAGATGAGGCTGACCGGTCTGTAGTTCCCTGAACCTTCTGTCCTTTTTTAAAGATGGGCACTATATTTGCCTTTTTCCAATCATCCGGGACCTCCACCAATCACCACGAGTTTTCAAAGATAATGGCCAATGGCTCTGCAATCACATCAGCCAACTCCCTCAGCTCCCTTGGATGCATTAGATCCAGACCCAGGGACTTGTGCATGTCCAGCTTTTCTAAATTGTTCCTAACCTGTGCTTTCACCACTGAGGGCTGCTCAGCTCCTCCCTAAATTGTGCTGCTCAGTGCAGCAGTCTGGGAGCTGACCTTGTCTGTGAAGATGGAAGCAAAAAAAGCATTGAGTACTTCAGCCTTTTCCACATCGTGTCACTAGGTTGCCTCCCCCATTTAGTAAGAGTCCCTGACCTTCTTCTTGTTGCTAACATACCTGTAGAAACCCTTCTTGTTGCCCTTCACGTCCCTTGCTAGCTGCAGCTCCAATTGTGCTTTGCTCCTTCCTGATTACACCCCTGCATGCTTGAGCAATATTTTTATACTTCTCCCTAGTCACCTGTCCAAGTTTCCACTTCTTGTAAGCTTCCTTACATGAGTCACTATTAACCAGTACACATACACTCATTTCAGTTCTGCTCCTTTTTTTTTTTTTTTTTTTTGGCAAGACATGTCCATTTTTAAATTACCTCCTCCCCTTTTTGACATACACAACCTCCAGCCTCTTACAGCAGATGGTAAGCTTTCCCAGATGTGTATCAAACTTTAGGAATACAAGGGCTCATAATATAATGGTATCATAGTCTGAAAAAGATAGGCATATACCGTACCATCTATTTTTCATTCCATTTGTGTGAAAGGATGAGATACACACACCATGGACAGGCAACATAGACTCAGGTCAGAATTAAAAAGACAATTTTAGTTGACAACGAATAAAAATACAACAGTACAATAATGGCCTAATAAATGCAGTACAATGGCTGTAAAATGTAATGTTTGAACATTGCGGTAGAATATCATGTAATTTTTAATAAGGAAAATGCCAAGCTGTCATGGCTCCTCCTTTCTTGCCACAGTAATAGATTAATAATCTGACTAGAATTTGTTGGCAATTTGACCACTCCTATGAAAAGATGAATGGCCAAAATTTTAATCTAAGTGGACACTTCATACAGGAAACAGCTTGCCACAAGTCATGGTCATTCAATATGATTGCACTGCATATTTTAGAATGATTGCAACAACTAATAAAAATTATATATTAACCTTTTAAAAGCTATTTATTTACTTCAAATGTTACAGAAATAACTCTGCTAAGCAAAGAGATTTTAAAATATTCATATTTTACAAGTCAAAATGCGTTGAAGTAGTGAAACCAGCAACTATAAAGTAATACAGCTGCTTATTTCAGTTAGGAGATCTAAGGCTGGGTCGACTTGCAGTGGTTGTCTGAAATATCTGTTTAAAACAGAACAGCTAAGACTTCTTGTTGCTGCATCACTAATTAAGAGTAGGCTTAGAAGTTGAAGTTTCTTTAGAATGTCTGTAATATTAGCAACATACTGAATATTCAAGTTAGTTAGCTAGATTCAAGCTCCACTTCAGTTTCTCTTTACAGCGTGTAAAACCTGGAATAAATCAGTAACTGTGACAAGTATTTGAACTGCAGCAGCAGAATGGAATTCTGCTTTTAAATGAATTGAAAGCTGCCACTGAAACAGTTTTAAAGTCACCAAACATATTTTCAAATTACAGAAAAACAAACTGCTGTACACTAATTAACCTAAAACACTGTGGTAATACTATTGTAAACTGCAGAGATTTGGGTCATTATTAAGGGGAAAGCAATCTTCTTAGCATCACAGATTATTAAATATGTAATGGAATACTTCATTTTAAATCAACTGATGTGGAGGAAATGCTATCATTAACTCAATGTACTGAACAAGTTCATATGAGAATATATGCATTGATTATATTCAGTGAAAATGAGTGTTCTGTAGCTGTATGTCTTGAATATATTAAGACAACACATCATAATACAAGCTGACTCAGACATTTTTCTAAATAAAGCACTCAATGTACCCTGCTACACAAAATGTAACTTAATTTATATCTACATGCCACATATTTGGACAAGTTGGCTGTATCTATCCAGAATTGCTTCACTTTGCAGAAAATCACTATTTAGTTTAAAAACATGCTTTTGTAAATAATTTGAGATAAAACTGGTTTTGCATAAATTGTCTTTATGGAAAACTTGGCTACCATAAATGATTATATTGTTAAAAAGGTCTTGAATAAAACCAAATTATAATATCTTATGCTGTTCGTCCTTTGGCTTCCCTCGTAGTACAGGATCACGGCACTGTACTGAAAACACAGCAGGACAATAAAACAGCCTGGAGAAATGGCTGGTGTGCAGCAAAGAACTAAATGACTCTCTCCCTAATACAATTGCTATGTCTTGACAAAGATTCTAGGGATCAGATTTGCAGCTGGAGTAGTCGCTGGAGTGATAGATGCCAATGGAGTCATACCAATTTACACTAGCAGAGCATCTGCCCTAGATGGTTAAGACTGCTATGATCCTTGGGGAAAAAAATGGACTGACTACCATAACATGTTTAAGTCAATAAAATGTACATGGGCTAGGATGAAGAATTTAAGCAGGATTCATTAACAAAATAGTTTGGATCACAGGTACTAGGAATGAGGCAGTCTTGAAGCCACAAGAAATGTGGATTTTTGTAGAAAATGAAAAGGGTTATGGGAGAGTTCTTTTAAAAATAGTATAAGGTAAACAGATATTAAAGGTTTCTAGTATAGAGTATGTGCAGTAATATTTTTCTAATATATGCCTATCTCATAGAACTGGAAGGACCTTGAAAGGTCATTGAGTCCAGTCCCCTGCCTTCACTAGCAGGACCAAGTACTATCCCCTGACAGATTTTTACCCAGATCCCTAAATGGCCCCCTCAAGGATTGAACTCACAACCTTGGGTTTAGCAGGCCAATGCTCAAACCACTGAGCTATCCCTCCTCCTACATTAGTTTGATACAGTGAAAGAGTCAGAATTAGAAACCATATTGAAGAAAAACAGTGCAAGCAATTATGTACTGCGGCTCAAGCAATTTTTTTTACTCTCATAACTGATGTGGCAAGCCCAGAGATGCTGGGGCTATGAACTGCCAAGCCTAGAGATGCCGGGGCTCTGCCCCGGCACAAATTAAGTACTGAAGAAATCTTATGGCAGATACATGAGATATCTCAGAAGCGATAACAAACTACAGACCTGGACTTTAATGAGATGAAGTTTTTACTGGTGGTCATCCATGCCCAAGAAACCTCTGGACGCCTGATTGAAACTAACTAAAACCATTACTTCCAACAAGGGACTCCTGCCCAAACAAATGAGCACCTGCAAAAAACAAAACAAAACCTAAGTCATGTTACTGGAAACATAAAAGTAAAGGTCTGATGTACAAAAGCTAAACAAATAGGGATACATATCGTTGCCAACCAGTAGTATTACACACTGTCAAAACATGAGGGTAAGCATCCCCCATAGCATAAATAAAATGGGACAGGTCCTCATCTAGAATATCCACATTCGACAACAGACACAATAATCCCCAATATTATATTCCCTGTAAACTGCAAGGAGGTGCAAACATACAGCTGTATGCTGAACACTGAACTCAAAAAAGAGTTTACGATATCAGAAAACGTCACCATTCTCCCACTGCATCTGGCGCTCCCAGGGTTGTTGGGCCACCAGTCACTATCCAGATGTTTAGCCCATTCAGCTACAAAAGACAATTCACTGCCCTCTTAGGGTCCTGCCTCGACTTTGACAGACTTTGATGGGATTTAAAGGTGTCCATGGAATAGCAAGGAGGTGCTTACAGGTCAGGTCCTTAGTGTTTGAGCAGAATATAAACATGCATTCATAAAGATGAGTAAAAGGGCGGCTATGTTTCCATAATGAGGGAAGAGATCTTTGTACACAGGGCCTGTTTTTCTAGTCCTTACTCAAGACAGGAATGCTTCCCATAACCAGACTCACGGTATAATTCTGTAAGGCACTTGAAGATAGATGAAAGTGATCTATGTAAATGTATCCTTTGTGTTGAAGCAACTCTATTATGGTTAAGCATATTTGCTCATAATGGTCTTTTTTTTTTTTGATGGTTGTGTTTGGTGGGGGAGAGAAATAGTCTGCAGACTACTCCCATCCCTATGGAAATCTCTCGAGCAACTTCCCATCCCTGGAGAAATCTCCAAGACAGCCACCTTATTACTAATATTTCTTTCGTTTTCTTTTCTTTTTTTGTGAGCAGAAATGTAATTTTAAGTGCAGCTTCTGTTGAAGTTCCATTGCTGTAGTAATGGCATCATGATGATAAGTAGCACTATAAAATGCTCTCAGGGAAATTAACTAGTGTGCATGTTAGCACCACACTGCTAGACACAGACACAAGGTCAACATTCTCGGGGGTTTTTCTTCATGAATGCATATTCCCTCTGTCGACTAACTTGCCCTTCCTCATCTGCCTTTGATCTGGCATGTAACTGCCCATCCATTAACATGGGGCCCAAACACAAAGTAAGTGGCATCTCATAAATGTCATAAGATTGGAAATTTATGCAAACTAGATTCATCCTCTCGCTTCCTCTGCACCAATTTCATCAAAGCAATGCATGTAGTTCTATGAGCTTACTTAATTGATTTGTTTGTTACTGTGCATTTTTATTAGATAGGGGCTCAAGTTGCAAAATCAGAGTCAGGTTTCAGATTCTTGAATATCCTTAAGGTCAGTGTGTGTTTAAATGCAAGGGATGGATTCTGCTTGTGGAGGGGGAGCTCTCCCTACACCAGCCCAAAGGAGAGGGAACTCTTGTAGGAAGAGGAGTTCTCTCTCAGCTTTTAGCAGAGGAAGAGAACTTGTGATCCTCACTGCCCTCCTCTCCGCATTACTCCTGAAATCAGATCATTATAGGCCAGATTATGAAGACCTTACTCGCATATGTGAGCAAGTACTCACATAAATAGTCCCATTGCTATTTACTAAATTCAAATAAGGATCCTGCTTTGGATTTCAAACACCTCCAAAATGAAGGAGAATGTTCAGATCCTTCTGATATTTTTATCTAGTAGACGAGGTTATTTTTTTAAAATTCCCTATATTGCTATTACTCACACACTGCTGAAACGCTTTGCCCAAGAAAGGCACTTGGTTAACATGGCATTTTAGGGGGCTTTTCTAGTTACTGACATTTAACATTTGCTTCTTACTGGCAGCTGTAATAATTAAACAAGACTGGAAGGTCAAGTAACTTGTCTAAATGATATCAGACGGGAGCGTCTGCATTCTACATTCATAGGAGGAGTCCAGCTGTAGGTATTCATTTGTCAGGATGTAAAGAATTAATTAACTGTGACCCATTAACATTTCATCATTAAAGTTATATTTTTTAAAAAAGTCAAAATGATGTGACCCTGTGTGCTCCAGTTCCAAACCTGAGGAAAAGATCTGTTCTTGGGTTGGCAGGTGATGTTCTCAATCTCTGGAGGGATGGTGCATGTCTTAGTGTGGACTGTCTTTTGAAAGCTGTAAATGCATCCGAGGGTCGGAGAAAATTAGGATTAGGATTTTAATAGGGGATAAGTGTGGCCAAGAACAAAAGGGTGAATGAAAACCCAACGACATGACTTGGGCCATTTCCTCAGAGATGGGAGAACATTTCTTTGCCATCATAATTCATAATATAATACAATAGAGAATATAGTTCGCTTCCAAGGATCTCAAAACACTTTAAGAACATTAATCAAGTCTCCTCACAAAATGTGAGGTAGGTAAGGAATGCATACACATGACTATGCTCATCATCAAAATGGCTCACACCTCAGAGCACGGCTGCTGAAACACTAACCAACAGTTAGGAGCAGAAATTTGAGGAAGAATGAGAGTGGACAGTGCAGGGTGATTTAGATAGGCAAAGTGAAATTACCCAAATTGCAGTTTGGTCATAACTTGAAAGTTAACACTGTTTTACAAAAAAAGCACCATGGGATATTTAAATGGGCAGGGACTCTGTTTCATGCCACACTTGAACAGGAGCACCTTTACAAACACAGCATCTCCTAACAATATGAAGGGTCATGAGTACAGTACTGGTCCAATGGGAACAGTGCCCTCTGCTGACTCAACACTATCAACTTCAGGCAGTACCCTGGATTTTGACTTCTGATGTATCAGACAAGTAGGTTCTGTCCCAACTTGGATCAGAGCACAAGAGGCTAACTCTGAAGGAGACTATGGCTGTACCGCTTTAACAAGAACCAATCAACCCAAGGACAAGCTAGCTCCACGGCACAAAAGGAGGATTTTTCAAAAAATGTAAACTAGTAACATGAGAAAAGTGTGTTCTTTTTGGATTTCAAGGAGGACAGCACAATGGCTCCCTGATCTTGTTTGGGGATTCTAGATGTTATTGGAATACAAATAAGTAATATTAATTTAAATGTTAGCTATGGATTAAAAATCACTGCTAAATCACTTGTGTACAATATTTCATTCAACACAATGCAAACATTAAACTGAAAAATAGAAAAGAAAAGACATTATCTATTAATTTCTCTCTATTAATGCCCTGGACATGTCACTAGAAGCCATATCTTGTGTGTTCAATCACATTAATATAGGTTTGGCAGTCTAACGTTACATACAAATAATGAAGGGTAATTATAACGCTAACAATAAAGCCAGCTTATCTGATCACATATAATATTAAAGCCAGTTTATCTAGTACTGTTTATTAAGTTCACTGAATCTACGGCTTACATTTTCTGGCATTGATCTTTACATATATAGTTTCTTCTATCATAGCAGCTTTTTAAATATAGTTTACTGTTGTAAAATAGAACTGAACGGTTGCCATCGATGATTTTGTTAAAGCTTGGTATGTTTAGGAAGACAACCATTTACCTTCCATAAAATGTAATAGCTAGAAATTATTACTACTGAGGTCTAGTTTATTATGTTTAGTTCCTTAGATATTCACTCTGTTGTAAAGTCAATTCCAATCTCTTACTGTGATTGAAGTCAGACAAAGGAAAAGTTGGTCAGAGCAGTAAAAATGATTTTCTTCAAACTGACCTTCAAAAATATGAAAGATATTTAAAGTATTAAAAAATACAGTACACCCAGGAACTTTGCTCCAATGAGAATTCTTCACTGGCTGATTAGTCTGATGAGTCTTTTAGAAGAAACAACATCTGCTGTAATGCAACAGCTAATGGACCATTCTAATAGACCACTCTATTGCCCACAGAGTAATAAATAACTTTGCATGTCCCTATAATTTCCTATCTGAAGATCTCAAAGAACTTTACCAACATTAATGAATTAACCTCACAACACTCCAGTGCAGGACCTAGACAGAGTATTATAATACTCCTAGAATTTGGTATTAAATAACACATTGCATACTCAAGGTATCTTAAAATGCTTTATATGTATAAATTATTTTAGTTAGGTGCTGTTAGTATAGTGGCTGAGTAAGCAAACAGCAGCCATTATGCATTCAGTAATATTTCACCCATTGCCTTGGAATAAAGATCACACTTTTTTTAATGAGAGCAGGAATTCTGGCAAGGACAGTGAGGTCGGGTAAGTTAACCCTCTCCTCTTTCCAAAAGAGTCTATGTGGATTTTAATTTCCACCTGTACAGTTACGAGAGTCATTGGAGATTTTTAAGAGCAGGTTAGACAAACACCTGTCAGGAATGGTCTAGATCAGTCTTTCCCAAACTTGGGACGCCGCTTGTTCAGGGAAAGCCCTGGTGCGCCGGACCGGTTTGTTTACCTGCCCCGTCCGCAGGTTCGGCCGATCACGGCTCCCACTGACCGCGGTTTGCTGTGCCCAGCCAATGGGGGCTGTGGGAAGCGGCGTGGGCCGAGGGACGTACTGGCTGCCTCTTCCCACAGCCCCCATTGGCTGGGCACAGCGAACCGCGGCCAGTGGGAGCCACGATCAGCCGAACCTGCAGACGCGTCAGGTAAGCAAACCGGCTGGGCGCACCAGGGGCTTTCCCTGAACAAGCGGCATCCCAAGTTTGGGAAACACTGGTCTAGATAATACTCAGTCCTGCCATGAGTGCAGGGGACAGGACTAGATGACCTCTCAAGGTCCCTTCCAGTCCTATGATTCTATTATATGTACATTATTGTAATAATGTATGCCTATTACAGCAGTACTTGGGAATTCCAGTCAAGGATCATGGCCCATGGTGCTAGGCTCTTTACAGACAAGTGAAAAAGAAGAAAATCTCCACCCAAGAGAATTTGCAATCCACATCTTTAGGGGATGAACAGATGGACAAAGGGGACAAAGTGGGTGAAGGTGAGTTAGGAGGATGAAGCAGTAATCAGAGTTTAGCATAAAGGGCTTCAGTTTATAGAGATAGGGCATTCTCCAACTAACAGGTATCTTTGGGGGTTAGCACAGAGAGGTCACACATACAGTACTCTTTCACACAAACACCCCACCTACTGACATCCATGAGAAATCATTTACCTTAGTAGTCCTCAAAATAGTTAAATGCAGGTGACATATTCCATTATACTCACACAGACTTTATTCTTCTGCCACCTCCCAAATTCAAAACAGAAGATAACATTCAGTACCAATGCCAATTAGCAATTACAACACATTAACTTATGTACTTCTTTTCAAATATTGTTTACATGGATTATCATTATCATATCAATCTATTGCTACACCTTCAGTGTATTCGATTCAGATTGGCACCCTGGTCAGTGTTTATGTGAGGTTTTTTACAATTTTAAGATCACATCAACACTCTAAATGTCTACACAAACTCATTGTGAAACCACAAGTGTTTTATACTTTATTAGCCTCATTTGTCTTCTCACCATAACGCTGCTCTGTTGACCAATAAGGTATATAACTCCATCTGGTGTATATGTGCCAGTGAGGCTATCTAGGGTCCTATTCATTAGTGTGTTATGCACCATTTACAACCATGTACACATAAAAAGTTCAGTACCCACCCAAGGGTCTACACACCCCAGCTTTATAATACACAAAAGGCTTCTTACTTTGTATGTCAATCAATAACTCTTCCTTTAACTAGGTGGGTTGTAATCAAAGTAAAGAAGGGAGTTACCACTTGCAATGGGGGCATGTCTAGCTGGAAAAAAGCACAAAAAACCCTGTTTATCAAAAAATAAAATTAAATGGGCCAAATTCATCCCCGATGAGACAATTTGGCTCTGTTTACCTTTCTTAGTTGCCAATTTTAAAAAAAACTTAACATACTCTATTGTCTACCATGGTATTTCCTATATTTATAGGGCCAAATTCTGCTCTCACTTACACCTATTTAAATCCACTGAAGGCAAGTGAGATGCATTTTACCACTGCCTGCTGGACCATAACACTTGTGCAACATTTTAGGTAAACAACACTTTCTCAAAAGCGCAGATACAGTACATCAGTGCTGGATCTAAGCTTCTTCAAGTTTCTATTTTTAATGCAATTAGCATTAATTAAGGAATATATTTTTCCTTTAGTGTTATACCATGGTAAATGAATTTTATATTCATTGCCTTTTTATGTCTTTTTAAAAAATTAGTATGAATAGTAATGCTCGTGAAACTGCCAAACTGATAGCACCAGCTCCACATTCTAGTTGGCTGGGAACCATGGCCGAAGGGAGCTGGGGGTGGGGGCGATGCCTGAAGGCAAGGGCAGCACGTGGAGCCTCCTGGCCCCTCTGCCTAGGAGCCGGACCTGCTGGCCACTTCCGGGATGCAGCGCGGAGTCAGGACAGTCAGGGAGCCTGCCTTAGACCTGCTGCGCCGCTGACCGGGAGCCACCTGAGGCAAGCCCATGCCCCAACCCCAAGCCCGAACCCCCTGCCCTAGCCCTGAGGCCCCCACAAACCCAGAGCCACCTCCTGCACCCCAAACCCCTCATCCCCGGCCCCACCCCAGAGCCCGCACCCCGAGCCGGCGCCCATACCCATTCCTGTACCCCAACCCCCTTCCTCAACCCACAGCCTCCTCCCGCACTCCAAATCCCTCGGCCCTGGCCCCCAGACTGGAGTCCCCTCCTGTACCCCATCCCCATCTCCACCCCAGCCCACACCCCCAGCTGGAGCCCTCACCCGCTCCCGCACCCCAACTCCCTGCCCCAACCCAGTGAAAGTGAGTGAGGGTGGGGAAGAGGGAGCCACGGAGGAGGGGAAATGTAGTGAGCAGGGGGCGGGACCTCAGGGAAGAGATGGGGCTAGGGTCAGTAGCGTAGCCAGGGGGAGCGGAGGTAGTGGCCACTCCCCCTGTGAGCAGAAGCGGCGCCTTAAAAAGGAGGCGGCGCCTTTTTTTAAAGAGGGAGCGGAGCTAAAAAAAGGCGCTGCTTCTTGCACTCACCCGGCGGCGCTCCAGCTGTTTGGCAGCACGTCGGCGGCGGGTCCTTCACTCGCTCCAGGTCTCCGGCAGCATTTCGGCGACGGGTACCACCGAAGACCTGGAGCGAGTGAAGGACCCGCCGCCGAAGTGCCGCCGAACAGCTGGAGTGCCGCCGGGTGAGTACAAGGGGCGGCGCCTTTTTTTAGCTCCACTCCCCCTGTAATCTGGACCTGGCTACGTGGCTGGCTAGGGTGTTCGGTTTTGTATGATTAGAAAGTTGGCAATCCTACATCCATAGAAGGTGTATCCATCTGCTGAAGTGAATGGAGTAGGAAAGATGTAAAAGAAGTAGATTTTGTCCCAGACGTGGAAGGTGATTTGCAGATTTCCCCATTACTTCGTGTACCCTTTTGGCAATGAACCGCAATCCTGAAATGCATTACCTCACTTATTCAAGCACTCAGGCGACTACTGTTAGAAAAGTTTGCTAACCGTTCTAAGCTTTGTTTGTTTTGTGATGTAAGCAAAACCAGACTTGGGTGAGACCACTTATGAAAGTGAGGGCATCAAAGCAATGAACCATCAACTCCTTGTGGAATCTAACATTTAAACAATACAATTCTTATATGAGAGCTCCATTTTCCCCTCTAAATGAAAACAAAAAAAGCAAAAAATATAAGTTCAATCAGAAAATCACTTTGGCATCCATCACTGGATGGACACAGTGGACCAGAACTCTTTTATTCTGAGCATGGGGCTGCAAGGATTAGGGAGCAATTTGAGGCTGAAAGTCACCAGTAATGTTTGGTGCCCTGCACGGGAGTGAAGTGCAGTGGTTTCAATGTTGGTAGGACAGTGTTTCAATGTTCAGTGTTTGCTACACTGACTTGCAGTGACTGTTGCTTTCCTGGGCTGAGGTATCTTTTACTTGATGCAATAATAAAGAATGTTTTCAAAGCCAAAAAATCCATTTATTGAAAAGAAACACAACTGCTTGGGAAACAGAAAGGGCAAAGGGGTGGGGTGGGGAACAGTTCAATCACAAATTTGCGTATGTCCTGTTCTCATACTCAGCCTTCCTGTCTGGAGTGCTGTGCAATGAGTGCTGCACTTCAGGATGGCTATAATGCATGGTGATGGGGGTCGAGTGCAGTGGATAAGGGTCGTAGTTTTCAGGGCTGGGTGGTGAAGCTACAGGTGTTTGAGGCAGCTGGTGGCAATAAGAACCTGGATGTGGGGGAAAGTGGGTTGGAGGTGACATGGGGGCACAAGGGAAAGAGTTTTGGGACAAGGGCTGCAGCGGGGGCTCAGTAGTGCTCCGCCTGCATGGCTACAAGCACCTGGATCAAGTCCGCTTGGTGCTCCATGATGCTTATCAGCCGATCCGTGCTTTGCTGCCAGAGCTCCTCATTCTGCTGGCGGATCCTCCTTTCACTCTCCCTCCGCTCCTGCGCTTTTAGATTCTCGTTAAGGGACTGCTGCATTACTTCATGTAGCGTGTCTTCTTTGCTTCTACGTGGCCTCTTCCTAATTCTTTGGAGTCTTTCAGCCGGTGATAACACAGAGGTTGAGATCTCAAGGTTGCATCTGTAAAGGCAAAATGCAACACTTAACAGAGGCAGCATAGTTCACACCAGACAGAGCAATGATTCCCCCGTACTTAAGGGCAAGCACAGTCTACACAATAGCCTAATTTGCCTGTCCCAAACCAAGCGCACATAACCCACGGGAGCCCCAAAATGGTGAGTAAGCACAGGGTCAAGGGGGACTGATTGTTTCACGGCTGTACTGTCCTCTGGGTTTCTGTGCCTTGGGGAGAGCCAACAGCTGCAGGGGGCCCCTATACTGAACACTGTCCCCACATTGTGACCGGGGAAGCAAGGGAGGGTCTTCTACTATAATGAGGCTTCTGCTCTGGCCCATATGCAGCTTGCCTGTGTGCAGCAATGGTCCCCCCGCCCCTCACGGCACAGTGGCGCAGACATGTTAGCCTGACTGGGACACAAGGACCACAGTGGCTCTCCTAAGAAACCTGCACAAGTGCATTGCCCAACTTCTGGATGAGACCTTTGAAGAGATCACTGAGGCCAATTACCGTGATGTGAGAGAGCACATCAACGCCCTATTCCGCATCTAGGCATGTATGCAGCCCTAACCCTCCTTGCCCCAAGAGCCCACACCGAATAACTTCCTTCCCAAAATAAAAGCCTCTTACCAGGAACCTCCTCTGGTGTTTGTCCTTCCCCAAGCACCGGCCGCTGCAACTGGCTACTTTCCTCCTAGCTTGAGAACAGCTCCGGGCTGCACGCATCTAGGGAGTCCAGGGTGTCTTCCTCCTCCTCAGCACCCTCGCTCCCGCTTTCCTCCTCCTCCTCCTCCTGCCTTGTTGAACTGGGCTCTGAAGTGTCCATGATGGTCTTCGGAGTGGAGGTGGGGTCACCCCCAAGTATCGCGTCCAGCTCTTTGTAGAAACGGCAGGTCGTGGGGGCAGCACCAGAGCAGCAGTTTGCCTTGCAGGCTTTGTGGTAGGCATTCCACAGCTCCTTCACTTTAACCGTGCACTGCAGTGTGTCCCGGTCAGGGCCCCTTTCCATCATGTCCCTTGATATCTGCCTGAAGGAATCATAATTCCTACAGCTGGAGCACAGCTGGGACTGGACAGCTTCCTCCCACAAACACTGATGAGGTCCAGCACTTCACCATTGCTCCATACTGAGGATTGCTTGGTGTGTGGAGGCATGGTCACCTGGAAAGATTCGCTGAGAGCACTCCACGCCTGGCTGAGCAACAGGAAGGGGATTTTCAAAATTCCCAGACAATTTAAAGGGCAAGTCTGATGGTTGGTCACCTGAGGGCAGGGCAGTAGAGTTCAAAGTGATGACCAGAGTGGCTAGACCAGGCATTGTGGGACACTTCTGGAGGCCGATCATAGCGCATTAATAGACCAGGCCATCCACACTGGAGCTGCGGCGCTCCAGTGGGGGCGCATCAAATTTTATTCCACTCGCCGAGGTGGAGTACCAGGAGCGCTCTAGCCGTGGAGTCCGGGCGCTCTACGTGCCTTGCCAGTGTGGACCCGTCGTGAGTTAGAGCGCACAGTGCTGCTTTAATGCGCTCTAACTTGCAAGTGTAGCCATGCCCTCAGTGTTGTGTAATAAATGGAAGGGTAAAATCCTCAGCCAAGCTAACAGGTTCATGTGTGCTCTGTCTCCCTGGAAGCAGTGAACTTGAATACTTCTATAGGGGTCCAGTGAGAGGGCTGGACATTGCAGAGAGATGTCTCTGGGGAACTCGGGAATTGGGGTTCATTGATTGTTACCTGCAAGTCAAGGTTTGGATGGGCAGAGTCCTGAGGAGTTTGCTAGCAAGGCAGACAAGCTGTTGTGTCAGGGAGCTCAGGGAGCTTAGCAGCAGCAACGCTCACCCTTGCAGGGGCAGAGCAGTAACACATTGGCTCACAGTTCTGGGTAAGCTGAGCAAGGTGTCACAGTATCACATCACAAAGGAGAGATATTAACAATAGGGCTAAGAGACAGTTCTACCGTTACGGTAAAGCATGTACGTTACACGCTAATGGCAAAGTTCTGCCTGTGCCTATTTAGAGGCTTCAGGACAGGAAAGCCTGGAGTCCTCATTTCACCTTTTCAACAGAGGATTTCCTGCCTGGGAGGTTGAATTCCATTGACTAAAACCCTGCAGGGAAAACAAGAAAAACACACACACACACACACACCCATGTAGGCAAGGAATGTTAAGGCTCTAGACTGTAGTAAGGAATGCAAAGTTGGCAAGCAAGTCATTTATGCCCTGTGATGAAGGTAAAAACAGAACTACACCTCTGTGCAAAATAGATGTAGCTAAAGCAAAAGACAGTGGAAAATGGACCAATTGGGTACGATCATCTATGAAACTAAAGTGTGTATTTATCCATTCTAAGCATAAGCAAGAAGCCAGCTATAAAATGCTTCTCAGAGGAGTTGCAGCCACAAGCAGCCTATAGTAAATTGGCCTGGTTCTGCATGACACTGATATGAAGTGGTATGATTTCCAGTAGACTGGGTGCATTGGACGTCATCTCTGGGTAAGAGCAGCTTCCCACACTGCACTGATTTTTGGTATACATTATAGGGACCATTTCTTCAACCTTTACTAATGCTCTGTAGCATTTTTGGAGGGGTAAGTGCTACTCACTGCAAGGGTTACAGAACTGGGTAAGGATAGGTCAGGATTTATTTCTAAAAGTGGAAACTACACTACAGTGTCTATTGGAACATAAGTGGATTAAGGCCATTTTATAAGAAGCCCATAAGGTGTGTGTCTGTCTATCATGAACACTGCTTCGGAGTTCCATGTGTCAGCATTTCTAGTCTTTCTGTATTAATTATATTTTAATATGGAAAACTGGAGTGATTAATATAGTTAAATACACTATAATTTTTTGCAAGACAGCTTTTCTCTTTACTCTTGTCTAGATGTTTAATGAAGTGACTGCCACATCACACAACAAGATGGGTTACATAAATCAAACACAATATATTGCTTAATGAGAAAAGTCTACAAAAAGTGTTTTGTAAATGATTGAAGTTATAGATCTGTTAAAAAAAATCCTAGACTTCACAAGGTCTGTGTTCTTCAGAAAGTCAGAAATCATTGTGAAAAAATAATGCTAAAAATGCCATGCAGAGGAAGTGTAGGTAATGAGAAGAAACTTTGATCTTGTTTGTAAATTATTTGTTACATTGCAGACCATAACAACCTATGCTGTTTATTTTACCACTCTAAACCAACACAATTGCAATTAAAGGAAATCTGAAATGGCTGCCAGAAATCTTTAAAGAGGTACATGCAGGGGTGAAAGTAAGTGCAGGGACTTACTGGTACGGGGCTGGGCTGGCACCGGCTCTGGCCCCCGGAAAGGGCGGGGCCTGTACTGGTAAGTGCCTCCTCCCCCTATTCCTTTCCCCTCCCCAACTCCAGGGTAGCAGCGGCAGCCAGGGGCTCCGGCAGTGGTTTAAAGGGCCCGGAGCAGTAGTGGCGGTCAAGCCTGGGCTATTTAAATAGCTGCCGGAGCTCTGCGGAAGTGGCGGTGGGACTCCAGCAGCTATTTAAAGGGCCCAGGGCTCGACTGCTGCTACTGCCCCGGGCCCTTTAAATCGCCGCCGGAGCCCTGCCGTGCCTCTCCGGGCTCCAGGGATGATTTAAAGGGCCCAGAGCGGTAACAGCGGCCGGAGCCCCGTCCCCAGAGCCCTGCTGCCAGAGCCCTGGGGAGGTGGCGGTGAGGCTCCAACAGGCTATTTAAAGGGCCCAGGGCTCGGCCGCCGCTACTGCCCTGGGCCCTTTAAATCGCTGCCCCAGGCCCGCCGCCGCTACCCCAGGGCTCCGGCAGCAATTTAAAGGGCCGGGGGCTCCAGCCGCTGCTGGGAGCCCCAGGCCCTTTAAATTGTGCCTGGGGAAGCCGCTCCGCCCCGGTACGGTGCACCGGCTCTTGCCGGTACACCGTACCAGGGCGTACCGGCTTACTTTCACCTCTGGGTACAAGTAATACTGAAAAGATTTTCCACCCTGCCAACAGATAGCATTTAAAATTATCCATTCTACTATCAGTGTAGCTGCTTTGCATAACTAGTATTTCTCACAGACCAGATTATGTTCCCAGTAATGTAAAATCTAGTGCAAGCCAATGGGGCCAACTCTGGTTTTACATCAGCTTAGTTGAGAACAACATTTGGTCCCCTACCAGCATTTTTCATATTATGATCATTTCACTGTTCCAACTTCTGTGACTTTTATCACGAGTTTAATATTTATGTGTTTCCTTAACCCTGGAGTCCTGTAATTAGGTAAGAATTTCAGCTTTCATTTAAAAAAAGAAAGTTTCTAGCCATTACGGTTACAGAGAAGCACTGGAAAACAAGGCCCAAGTACTCTCTATGGCCTCAGAGACCAGAAGGGAAATAAAAACACCAACAATCTATTATTTTAAAACCTCATTATTTTTAACTCAATCATGATTTTAAAGGCCCTGAAAGTAGTAGAACAACTTCTTACTAGTTAATTTGCTTTCTTATGGTTCCTTGGAGCTAGATCAGACTATAGGAAATGAACCAAATCCTCCTACCAGCTGGTAGACACAGGGAGCTCACTTCTGCATAAAATGGACTAAGTGGCTGGCCTCTCTTAGTAGGGCACCTACCAAGCCGCACAAAAATGCAATTACGTCTTAAAAACACAATTAAAAATTCAGAAAAAAAATCAACTCTGTCTACACAACACCTTACATGGCTATGGGTGGTAGAGAAAGACTTGGAGAAACTGTGGCTGGAATTTTAAAAGCTGGTTCAAAGCTGAGTGTCTACTCATTAATATAGATAGCCAGAACTGGGTGTCCAGCTTTTCACAGATTTTTTCAGACTTCAGTCAGAATACTTCATGTCCCCATGTTTTTAGAAAACCTGGCCAAAACTGTGTGAGCTACTGGCCTATGGGTGCCAAGAGAAATTTTCACTGAATGCTATGAGACAGGATTTTCAAGACTACATCAGTGTGAAACAATCTTAACCATCTCAGATCACAAGCATAACATTGTACAGCCTTTGACATGCCTCTAAAATGAGTGGGAGGAAGGAGTTGGGTGGGAACAAGGGACAGCTTGGTTTCTTTTTGTTAATCAGCAGCACTTTCAATTCCCGTACATACTCGTTCATTAGCCCGTTTGTTTATAAGCCGAACCCCCAAGATGGATAGGTAAAAATGGCAAAAACTGTATGACCCTTTCATAAGCTGACCCTACATTTCAAAGGTTGGCAAACTTTGGCTTCCGGCCCGTCA
Organism: Macrochelys suwanniensis; assembly: GCA_033296515.1. Taxonomy (NCBI): domain Eukaryota; kingdom Metazoa; phylum Chordata; order Testudines; family Chelydridae; genus Macrochelys; species Macrochelys suwanniensis. The sequence goes on from CM065783.1 coordinate 13,822,968, forward strand.
GGATAAGCCGCTGGTGGGTTGGGACATTGTGTTTACCTGGAGCGTCTGCAGGCACGGAGCCCCTCAGCTCACAGTGGCCGCAGTTTGCCGTTCTCAGCCAATGGGAGCTGCAGGAAGTGGCGCGGGCCAAGGGACATGCTGGCTGCCACTTCCTGCAGCCCCCATTGGCCGGCAACAGCAAACCGCGGCCACTGAGAGCTGAGGGGCTCTGTGCCTGCGAATGTTACAGATAAACAAAATGAGAATGTATTAGATACTCAATTCAATAATTCAATAGAGCTTAAAAGTGTCAAATTTTGGTGTAGAGCTGTTGATAAGCCAACCGCCGCACTTTAATGCTTCACTTTTTTACCCCCAAAAATTCGGCTTATGAATGAGTATATATGGTAATACATATATAGCTGTCCACAGAAACAATATTACACAATAAAGAAAACATAACATAGGTGATTAATTACAAGGAAAGTACAATCAATTCTGAGAAACAGAATGCATTAGATAAGTACACCCTGTAAACAGTAACAGTCTAGAACAATCAAATGAGTGGAATAGATTGCCTGTAATTGTAAGGTGACACCAAAAGTATTGGCCTCAAGATCAAATTTTGTGATCATATACATTTCCCCTGCTATTCTTTTGCTTAATATGTTTTATGAATTGCATCCGAGAGGATCACCAGATTACCATGTAAACAGAATGGGATAAATTTATAGCATTTTTCAATCTCATTACAATATCTGTCATGAGACTATGCTGTGCAGGTTTTTTTCCACATCCCTGTCACAGTCTTGATCATAAGAATAAGAGTATCACCACTTCAATTCCTGACATATTTATGGACAGCAGCGCTGTCCTTCGACCTTTCCAGGGGTCCGTGATGCTGACTTGCTTCCATTCCTGCTTCACAGGTCACAAAGTGACTGATTAAAAATGGCTGATGCATACAGAAGCCCATACTACCACTTTATGCCTCATGGCTGGAGATTTGGCTTAATTATGAAATAATGTGCTGTTTTTTCCCTTCAAACTCCATATGTACCTCTAGGCTGTATCAGTCTGAAGCAAAACAGCAACTTACACTTGGGCAGACAGGTGTAGCTTGCTGTGAGCTCCCTTACAGACAGACAGTTACTCCCAAGGAGCTGCTCACTGACTAGCAAATATTTAAAATTGGGCTTATAACAGTCACCTCTTTACAATACCCATGTGCACTCCAGTGATTTACAAGGAGTGGGGAAGAGAAACATTGGTCAGCAAAGTATCCTAGTCCCATTTTATTTTCTTCTTCACTGTTACATGTCATGTGCATGTAAGGCTCGTTATGCTGGAAAAGGTCAGTGCCTGAAAGGTTTACTGTTAGATTTAATTTCTGAATATGCTGTCAAGTAGAAGCAAAGGACCTGATTCTGACCTCTCTTGTAATGGAGGGTAATGCAGATAGCAAGATTCTGTATTCTGTCATTCTGCTCTGTTGAGGTGTATTGTAACTCCTTTCCAGAAAACACAATGGTAAAAAAAAACTACTTGGTTCCTAAAAACAAGCTTATATACACTGTGGGCTATGCTGAACAGAGAGTTTATTGTTGTCCCCATTAGGATTGTCTTTAAATCTTGGTTCTGATTCTGACTGATCATACACTGGTATAAATCAGGAGTGCCTTCCTGAAGTCATGGAGTTACACCCTGTAAATTGAGTGTACAATCAGTCAAAATCAGAACCAAGCTTTAAAGACAGTTCTAATGGGCACAACAGTAAACTCTGTTCAGTTTAGTCCATAGTCTATACAACCTTGTTCTTAGGAACCAAGTAATTTTTGTTACCATTGTGTTCTCTGGAAAGGAGTTAAAATACACCTCAGCAGAGCAGAATGCCAGAATACAGTATCTTTATATTCACAGTACCCTCCTTTACAGCAGTCTTGCAGCAACAGCCCAAAGTAGTAATTATTTAATACCGAACTGATCATGTTTTACCTATTCATAAGCAGAACATGAATGAACTAAACTGCATGGATTCTGGCAGGATGATAGGCTTTATCAAAAGCACCTTAGTTACTAAACAATCAAGTAACATTTACCCAAAGAGCTCAGGGCACCAGATAAGAGAGTGAATAATTAAACAGAAAAGTGTTGCTATGCAAAAATCTATCACCTTGCTAGATTGCCAGAAGATTTCCTACAGATAAGTTAGAAATATTGCTATATTTGCCACCACGTTACAAGGCTAAATCCTCTTGTGTACTTTGATTGTGTATTATGCTACGTGATACTACAACAGGCAAAACAGCACCTTCATGAAATAAATGCATCATGACAAGTTAACTTCATTTAACCACAAATCAGAATGAGCATCACTGTAATAATACAAAATTAAGAAGGTGTGACTGTAGGCTGTACTGTCTCTGAAGGTGAGGTTAAAATTAGGCATTTAAATGATCAACATATTGTGAGGAACTGTCTAGTGGGTATGTGTCCCACTGCCCTAACACAATCAGAACTGTTCAGTTGAGTTTCAAGCTGCTATACTGTTGCTAACAGCTAAAAAGATGCTTCCTCAACTCCCCTGTTAGAAGCAGCTGGTTCCATGTTCTACTCCAGTTGACATTTCAATAGTATGGGATGTGCAACACAGCAACAACTGACCAAATTTGTTACCACTAAAGGCTCAATCCTTTAAAGTGCTGAGCAGCTGGTAAAAGTTGCTAAACATCCTCAGCTCCCACTTAAGTCAGGCATAGCTAAGCACCTCGCAGATACGGCTCTGTATTACAGAATGGATTGAGCCACTGCTGCCACGTCAACTTCCGGGTGCTTCCAGGGAATTTGGGGGTAAGTTGGTTGTTAGCAAAACTAAAAATGTAAAAGAAAAGGGTCAAATAAGGGAGGCTGCTCCCCTCCCGCACCCCTGGACTCAGACCTGACCAGGCAAGCTCCTTCCCTTCCACCATGTGGGCTTTAGCAAAGAAACGATGGGGAGGAACCAGCCGAAGACTAAAGCAGCTGCAGAAGCAATTCAAGCAGATACTGCTGCACTGTGGGGGGAAGGCATAAAATGGAGTCCAGCTGGGCCATCCTTCATTTTAGCACCCCCAGCCCCTAGCTCAGAGCTGTGCAGGAGAGCTCCACCTTTTGGGGGCACTAGGGTCCATAAGTTGCCTTCCCTCTCCCCCTCATCCATGTAGCACTTGGGAAAGAAACTGCAGGAAGGAGCGCCAGAGACTGAAGCTGGCAGAGCAGCTCCAGGAGCAGCTAAAGCAGGGACCAACAGGTACTGGTAATATGTTCCATACTTTTGGCTGGGCTTTCTCTGCCCTGTGCTGATTGGCTGTTTGCTCCAATTTCACCCCCGATACCTGCCTTACTGTCTCTTCACCTGAGTCTTACTCTATACCTTCTCCTCATACCTTCCTCCCCTCCCTCTTCTCACCTGCGCTGTTCCTCTCATCCCTCCCTTGTCTTTCCATTTAGCTTATCTTCTCCCACCCCCATCCCTCTAAAAAAAATTAAGCTGTTTGCCACCATTATGTTAACTGCTTTGCTTGTGGGTTATATCCCTTTCCTCCACCCTTTGCCTGTCTTTTCTATTTAGTTTGTAAGCTCTTTAGGGCAGGGACCGTCTACTACTTTGTGTCTGTACGGTGCCTAGCACAAAAGGGTCCCAATCTCGGCTGACCCACCGGCACTTTCGTAATAAACATGATAAATAACTTAGTGCATGTAACCATTGTTCCATTTGCCTATACAGCTCTGCTGATGCGTATGAAGTCTTATATGAGATACCTGTATAGGAGAAGATACCTGAAAAGCCCTGACCCCTATTGAGCCGTTTAACCATTTCATCTAACTGAATTTAGTCATGTTATACTAATTTCCCCTTAGGCTGAATAGTACCACATTCCCCTAGTGATCTCACTGAAGTCAATGGGACTACTTGTGGAGTAAGGAACCACTCAACATGAGTAAGGGTATGACAGATTACTACTGCAGAGCAAGATGATCTAGCATAACTCTATGTTTTTGTGTAAAACCTGCATAAACAGGCTGAAACTACAACCATAACACCGTGTTGTGCAACACCTAGACAGTGCAAGGATCTCCATTCAGTGTATGACTTTACATCAAACTTACTGATCTTACACTTCTGCTTTTGTAGTCAAGCCTATTGAGTTTGACCTGAGTAAGGAATGCACAGTGACTCACTAATCCCTGCATTATCTACTGGGAGTATATTGAGGTGAGTTCAAATTAGAAAGCCAATTTCTGCCTTCAGTTATATCCCCAGTTGACTTCACCGGGGCTGGATGTGTATAACTCATACCAGAATTCATCCAGAGTTTCAATGAGAATTCTGAATTCTTTCATTTTCTTATTAACAACAAAAATTGTTTATATACCACTAATGCTGTAGTTAGACCTCAATATAAATAGAACACTTTTCCTCATTTTAAAAAATGGTTTATTTAATTGTACTTAGCTACTCAGAATATCCTCAGGATTTTCAGTATAAGCAGGACCTAACGAACGCTATAAATATTATTACAAAAAACTAAGGTTGTCCATGTAACCTTAATGTGGCCCCCTTGTGCATATGCATTATGATACAGTCTTTATATAATCACATACTATTTGTTCCACAGAACCCCTGCCTTATTCAGTGGGCACCAGTAGTGATGCATTGAGAACACAAGAAAATCTTCCTGATCTCATTTCCTGTGCACAGCACCACAGCAGCGAGAAGCAGCAATTGCAGGAAAAGTCCTGCTCAACCCTGGGATGGAGCACACTCATCACAGGTGGAATTTTTGATGAATTTGGCAGCCAAACGCTAACAAATCTCTACTAAGCACTTGCTGAGATTTTTCAGAGAACTTTCTCACTGGACCAATTTGGGCCATTTTTCAAGGGAACATCAAAAAGCATATCCCCGATACCAGTAGAACCCCATGCCAAATTTTAAGTCTCTGCTCCAAAACAATGAAGACTGAGAGCTTCTAAACTAAAAGGTTGTATGGATTTTTTTTAATATGGGCAAAACAATGTCTTTCTCTAATCTCATTATGAAAAACAGCTGAATTGGTTTAGCTGGGGAAAAAGCCCCAAGCAGGCACCCTCCACAGAAAATTTGAGCCCAAATGGTTAAGGTTTAGCAAAGATATAAGCAACTGAAAACAAGGTCTTATCATGAGAAATGTTGGGCAACCTTAACTAAAGGCATTGTTACCTGAATCACTGATGATAATGTCATTATATAACTCAGACACCCTCACCTGGAATACAGTATTCAGTTCTAATGACCCTGGTTACAAATTTTCAAAATAGATTAGTATATTTAGATACACATCTGCTGCTGAAATGGATTACGTTAAAATTAATGGGAATTGTGTGTCAAAATCCCCCAACTGGTTCTGAAAATCTCAATCCCTATCCGAAAGGAATATGGCAAAAATAGAGGGAGGTTAAGAGACAGGCAACAAAAATTACAGACCTGGAAAGACTTCCATATGAAAAGAGATTGAAAGGAATGTAATTGTTGAGTAAAAAACGGTAATGAATAAGAGGAAACAAAATATTAATGGCATAGAGAAGTAGATTGGGCTAGTTGTTTACTCAGTCTCAACATACAAGGATAAGGGGACAGTCAATTAAATTAAAAAGCAGAAGATTTAAAAACTGATAAAAGAATAGCTATGAGTATCTATATAGATATACACATTTACATAATCCAAATTAACCCGTGGAACTCGTTTCCACTATGCACAATTGAGGGAAAGAACTTAGTAGTGTTCAAACAAGCCCTACACATTTACAAGAGCATGGATGAGAGCTCTCATATATGGATAAGGGCATTCACAGTTATTACCTAGAGGGTTGTTATTGTTTTTTAAGAAGAGATACAATCCTCATGCTTTATGCCATAAACCAATCACGGACTAAGGGCAGGTCTACACATAAAACATTGCAGTGCTGCTGCCGCTCTTCAGTGAAGAGGCTCCTATGCCGATGGGAGAGCTTCTCCCATTATCTTAGTTAATCCATGTCCATGAGAGGTGGTAGCTATGGTGACGGGAGAAGCTCTCCAATCGACATAGCGCTATCTACCACTGCAGGTTAGGTCGGAATAACTACGTTACTCGGGGGGGTGGATTTTTCACACCCCTGAGCAATGTCGTTATACTGATGTCAATTTATAGTGTAGACCTGGCCTCTATGGGATTAAGATTAAATTTACCCTATGGGCAGGTTACTCCATAATTGTCTATTATGGAGTTTCTTGCACCTACCTGTGAACCGTATGGTATAAGCCACTGTTGGACACAGGACACTGGACATTGGACAGGACATGGCCCACTGGTCTGATCGAGTATTGCAACTCCAGTGCCTATTCCACGCGTCTTGCTCAATCAGAAATTCCACTGCCTTCTAAGCTTTGCCTTATTAAGGTGTATGGGACCCAGGACCACTGTATATCACTCCGTAACTGGCCCCTGTTTATGTAGGTCTTACAGAAAAACAATATCTTGTGCTACATCAACTTGTTCTGCAGCAACAGCAAATTGTCATACTCTATTCCCAGAGTAGAGCTAATATTACCGCTGAAGCTGATCCACAAGCAAGGAAATTAACAAAAAGGCACGTTAATGTTAAATTCCATCAAAAGTACAGGTTGAAAAAAACCTGACAAATAGAAAAAGGACGAGTCATAAGAAAGCTCGGAAGTTTTGCTCTCCAGCTTCTAAGAGGGCATTACACACAGAAGAGGATATAATACAATTCAACTTTATAAGTATGACAGTGTCCATTTAATTCCTATACACTTATTTGCTTTACAATATGCACTATGAAAAATAGACCTTACCTTGCTTTGACTGTCACATGTATATTACTAAGGCCAAACAACAGGTTGGACTTGTATATATACAAAGACAGGCAAAACAGCTCTTAAAACATTACTGAGGATGTGCTCAACACACAGTGCGCTCTCTAACAGTCCAGACAGTGTAAAGTAGAACTATGACTTGATGTGTAGAATATCTACAACTGGCACATGATTTATTGATTACACTCTGACAGATCATGGATCATCTGCTACTAAGTAACACTATAACTTATAGTTCTTACATGTCTCCAGACCACTTATTTATCAGCCTTGTGTTGGCTAATTACCCTTCTGATCATAAAATATGATCATATGAGGGCCTCCAATGTCAACCAAACTAATTTAACAATTCCATAGAATAAACTACATTTGCAATTTCAAGACATATGAATACATGCCAAACCAAACTCAAACCCATAATTTAAAAAAGCCATTTGTTCAGTTCTATTATTACTACAAACAATCAAGGTTAGAGATTTGTACATTTATGTGGTGTTTTATAAATATAAACTAAGACAGAACTGCCGTCTTACAATCTAAGGAAGACATACAAACAGACACAAGACAAAACATGTCAGAGCATGGTGAGCGAGGATTACTGGAATGGACAAGTAAGACGGAAAAAATAATTGGATTTTAGGGAGGAATTTTAGGGAGGACATAAAAGGGGCATGACAGACAAAAGTGGGAGCTATTCCAAGTATTGGGGCAATCAAGCTGTGAGTATGGAAAAAAGATCAAACAGCAAAAAAGGAGAAAGATGATTTTGCCTTGCATAGAAAATTCCCTGGGTATTCTCCAATTACATGGCAGTGGAATTCACCTTTTGCCTCACAATGGGGTTTGAGAGTCAAAGCTTTCATTTTGTGTGTGTATGTGTGTATATATATATGTATATATCATTCATAACTGAGAAGAGAACCATGGAAACATAAAATGAGCATAACTGACATAACGTTGTCTCCCTGAGACTACAGACAGCAGGAACAATAGCTCTGAGAGGTGCAAGCTTCCAACCTCATTGAGGTGAATGTTTGACTCTGGAACCTAACAACGGCAGTCTAAATGTGAATATTACTGTTTCAATAGTGATCATTTTAGCAGAAACATCTGTGTCCATCTGTCTAGATTATTATTACACTTCTCATTACCGCAGTATCTGAGTATCTGCTCAGCTACATCCAGCTAATATGTTTATCCCTCAATCCCATACTACTTCCAATGCCTCCTCCGGAGCCAAAAGCCCCATATGGCCTCTACCAGGTTGCTAGAACTTCCAGATGCCCTCAACTGCTCCCATGATGCAGTTATGTGAGGTCAGTACCAATATCTGTGATGTCACTAAACTTTACATGTGGACATTACAAAATAAATGAAATGTAATATTGGATAAAAACACAGCAGCTACTGTTCTAATTGGAAACCATTCATTCATATTGGATTCATTAAAAACCTCCACTTTAAATTTAACTGGAACCGCCACCACATTTCCCATATGCCACACAAGAGTACTTCAGACTGGGAATCTTGACACAGAATTTAGATTCAGTTTGCTGGGGAGTACGTATTTTCTTGAGTTCAGAAAGTGACTGACAGAGTGGGAGAGACTCAGAACATCGATGTATGCAGGGTGTAGGTGAGATTATGTAAGGCCTTTACAGTGATGGCGTGGAGCTTGAGTTGATGGGATAAGGGAAACCCAATGAAGGGATCTGAGAAGAGTGATGTGGTTGGAGTGGTGGAAGAGGATTTTAGTAATGGCACCTTGGACAGGCTGGTAGAGGGAAGAAGGACAGAGGAGAATAGTCTAGTAAACGAAGCAAGATATGACCCAAGCTGAGCACAAGATTTTCTAGTAAATTTATTTCAAATATCAGTGGAGATTTAAAATAATATTTTCTGTTAAATATAATATGAATGATTAATATCAAGTTCAAGAATGAAAACATTAAAAATAATGAGTACTTGTGGGACCTTAGGTGCCACAAGTATTCCTCGTTCTTTTTGCGGATACAGACTAACACGGCTACCACTCTGAAACCTGTCAACATTAAAAACAGTGTATCTGATGCAATACCCATCTATTTTTCACATTAATGGCATAATTTGTATAAGTCAATATGAAAATCAATGCAGAGTTTTTGGCAGGGTACAGTGGTACATGACAGAATCCACCCAGGGCAATTACATTAAAAAAAATTAAAACCTCCAAAGAAATAAATACAAAATTAAATGTAAGTATATTACATAAAGGTTTACTGTTTGTGATGAAAAATGGCATCATTTGTTTTAAAAAAGAATTACCGTAGTCCTTAATAGGACAGGAAATTGCCTTAATATTAAACATTCACAGTACAGATAATTTTAAAAGTGAATATTTAATAAAAGTGCATATTCCATCATTGGCAAATCTGCAGATTGGAACATTATAAACAATGCAGATCAACCTTAAGAAGATGTAGGCTAGAAATGAGGTGGTTCTTACTGAAAAATGAATCTCTTCATTTGGAAACTGGCCTTGTCAATGCCCATGGTATACCTGTTCTATGGATGAACAAAAAATGTCCACTTTTCATGATAAGGATGAACTAAACTCATGTTAAAATGCACTTACATCTGAGAACTGAATCTACATAAATGGCATCACTAAGTTCAACATCTCTATGGGCAGGTCTACACTACCCGCCGGATAGCGATTGATCTCTCGGGGGTTGATTTATCACGTCTGGTCTAGACGTGATAAATTGATCCCCGAGCGCGTTCCCCATCGACTCCGGAACTCCACCACTGCGAGAGGCGGAAGTGGAGTCGAAGGGGGAGCGGCAGTGGTTGACTCGCCGCGGTGAGGACGCCGAGGTAAGTCGACCTAAGATACGTCGACTTCAGCTACAGTATTCGCGTAGCTGAAATTGTGTATCTTAGGTCGCCCCCTAGTGTAGACCTGGGCTATGACTCCTGATCAAATTTACTCAGCTTCTAAGTAAAAGGATGGTTTTCTAACAGCCAGCACCACAAGCTTCAGCTTGGGATCTGAACAGCAAATTGTGTCGTTTACAGATTATGCACCATAATTCTTAATAAAGCTCTGTTTTTGGGACTTAACGATTCTATTGGCAATGTAGAGCCAAGCCAGAATCCAGTTCACTGTCTCCCAGAGATGGATCCGCAATGCTAACTAATTAAAGAATAGCACATACTTATTTTTTTACAAAAGTCAGCAGATGAGCGTCTGAATGTACACAGGGAATAGATCTGCTGAACAATAAGATGCTATTTTTGCAGTCACTTTTCTGACCATTTAAAAAACCCAGTAGTATTTTCATTCCCTGTCAAATCCTGCAGTCTTTACTCAAGGGCAGTTTTGCCGAAAAAAGGACTTGAGGTTCTATAGAAAATGATTGGCACAGGATTACATTGCATTTTGCATGGATTTCGCCCCTTCTGATGTTTGCTGTTTTAAGTAAACATTTTTTTAAGTTAATAACGGATTTGATTAATTTCTTTATTTTCAAAAGGCGAGGTTAGGGTTGCTCCCTTTCTAATGGCTGGTAACCAGACCTCTAAGGCCCCACCTCCTCCCCCCATGGCCCTGCTCTGCCTCTTCCTCCCCAAGGTCCCACTCCTGCATGCCACACACCACCGAGAGCCGCATGAGCAGCCTGGCCCCGGAGGCGGCAACTGCTGCTGCCGCTGCGCCGCCTCCTTCCTTCCACCAAGTGTTGCCACCTTTCCCACAGATCAAAGAAACTGGACATCAGGGCTTGTCAAATGGCCCCTGGACACACAAGCTGGGTGAAAACCGGATGGGTGGCAACCCTAGCAGAGTCCTTCCATTTTGTTCTGTCAGTAACCTCGGCACTAGTCAAACATCTAAACACTGGGGATGGGCGATTTACTTTTTAGTTCTTGTTTTGTCCTTGCCTTCCCCTATCCTGAGCAAAATCTGCCCACTGTACAATATTGGGAAGCATTACCTGTGATGAGGCCTTTCTGAGGTATACAGCGGGAATGCTGACAGGGGGATGAGCTAAAGATATATATAGGATTTAAGGTTTGATCTGGGCTCATGGTTAATAGCAGCACTTTGTTCTCAGTGCTACTGGAAGACAGTGGTATGGGCAGAGCTCCCCCATGCCAAATTGCTGCAGACTGACATTCTTAATTTTCTAAGGTAGGAAAACTGCCACCTCATTAAAGAGAGCACTGTATTACTAGTCTGCTGGCACCAGCTGTGGAAAATGCAGCATGCATGTCTTCTTGACTAGAGGAAGGAATCTGAGCAGATTATTTCTTTAGAGAGGAAGCAGGGAAAGGAGGTTTTAACAGACCTGAAACAATAGCTTAAATCAAAATCTCAACCATTGTGACCATTTTCAAATCCTCAAGAATTCAAGGCAAGTGGTTGACATCCGAACACTGAAAACTTTACAACCCAACAAAGAGAAACAATATCACAAAGAGGCCGAAGGGTGCTGCTATCATAATCCAGATACTTTCCTTTTTTTCCCTTTCTGTACACGGGGCAGTAAATACTAATGGGAAGAAAAAGCAGCTTTCATTCTAAGAAGTCTTTCTGCAAATCAGCATTTTCAGCATTTCAATACTTATCTTCCACAGCAGGGAGTTAGATTTTTTTTTTAAAGGATTAACAGCCAACTATCCAACTGAACTGAGGGAATAATGTTCTCTTTGAAGTTCTCTTTCACCACACTGGGAAAGTTCAGATGCTCTTGCTGGGACAGTTCATACGTTCCAGACCTGCACTAATTACAATATTAGGTTCTCTGCATTCACTTTCAGTGTTAATTATGAGAATCTGTGGTTAAGGTAGTTTTACAATGAGTCTGTTGTTGATTCTCACATAGGTATTAGACCCTAACTTTTAGATCAAACTCCTTCTCAAGGAGCTAGTTTAAGAAAATGCTCTACAATTCCTACCATGCTTTAATTGACATGTAAACTATCATACATCCTGCTTTCCTTTCACTTGCAAATAGAATGTATCTAGAATGAATGGCTTTGCTTCATCAGTGCACACTGCCCTTTGCAGAAGAAACAACGAATCTCAAAGATGCATTGTTTCTATTGGGATTTACAGCCTAGCATTGTCTAATTATTCATGATATGTTATCCATCATACTCCAAACTTCATCCCAGGAAAACAACTTGTCTCCATTAGTGAAAATCAGACTAAAAATGAGCCATATTCAGCCCTGGTGCAAGTGGGTGAAACTCCACATTGATTTAATTGCGTGTTGCACCTGCTGAATTTGGCTGTGTAGTTTTTTGGGTAACTGAAGTTCTCAGAATGACAGAAGAAAGGGCACCACATAATGAGTTGAACCAAGTAGTCATGGCAACTGAAACTTTACAAAATTCATTATGTGTCTCTGCTAGACAGATTTTTATTTTCTTTGTCTACATACGCAAAACATCCTACACTGTTTTAATGGACCATGAATAGTTATAGCAACAGTTGTGAACTATGTTGTTAATTAGTCAAAAATATCAATTAAAAATTGAAAATTACAAGTGTAGAACTACCAGCTGGGACTGGATTGTTCAAGGGGTTGCTATTGGGTCGCAGAATATTTTACCTCTAGATCAGTGATTCAAATCCAGCCCAAATTTTGACTGAAAGTTGTTACCATCCGATGGCTGTTTGGTGTTTTATGTGAAGTATGTTCATAGATTTCTGACCATTTCCCAGTATAATGGTGTCTACATTTCATCCATCACAACCCAATCAGAAATAGTGGGCTTCCTTGTTTGCAGTCTCAGCACAGCAGAGAAGTCAATGATTAGGAATGCAAACTGAAGTCAGCCCAACTCACTTTCCTCTTGGTGGCACCCAGGTAGCTGATCCTCAGTGGAGGAGAGACCAAAATGGCAGAAATCATCCACAAGCCCCATTATCTATAAAGTGAGTGGTGCTGTTTAGGGAAGGCATAGCCCTACAGCACTGGAAGATGCACAGAATCAGTGTATGTTCCAGACAACCTCCAGTCCAGGACTTCTATGGAGCCCCAGCTGGAATTTAAAGCTCCCCTGCTGGAAGGTGACAGTGTTGCCACTACCTGGCCTTCTCAGAGGGGTAATTTCCCTAATAGGTGCCAGCACTCTCTTGAATATAGGAGATTACAAAGTTGAGCAGGTATGAACCAAAGCTACTGTATACTGGGCATCCATTGAGACAGTTTAGATTTTAGGAATATATATCTGTCCCAAGCACAGAGCATAGGCTTCCCTTTAACTTGCAAAACAATTTGCATTTAAACTGAACCCAAACTCACATCTCTGTTCAATACCAACAATCGGGAAGATTAGCCCAATGATTAGCCAATGCGACTTCTTACAATTTCCATGTATTTTATACGAGACACCCAAGTCTCTAAATCCATTTTCTTTCTTCTCATTTCTATAATCTTCATACCTCATATGCTTTCATATTTATTGCAGCACAGTGTTGGACCACACAAAAACAGTCTCAAATATCCCCTTCATAACCTTCACCTTTTTTTTAATCTGAATTCTGACATCAATCAGTTTACACATACATTTATCACTTCTACCCAAGGGTACTGCCATTTCTCTGGAATACGTGCCTGCAAAATCTTCAACCAGACTATCAGAATATGAGGGTCTGAAAAGTACCACAATGAATCTAGCATCAGACAATCCAATCTCATATCTCTCTTGCCAGACTCCTGCATCTTGGCATCCTCAAGTCAAAGGGACCAGCTGTTCATTGCAGTTTTTGGAGAGTGCCCATGTTTCAGCCCAAACATATCTGAACGTCCCAATACCTAAAGTGGTTTCTTTTTCCTTCTGATATTTGCTAAACACAAATGAGAATGATCTTTTCTCATCCATCACACCCTTTATTTGCAGCCTCAAGTGACGCTTAAACTACTCCATTAAGATTGTGAGAGCATGCCTCGCTCACATGGTGTCCAGATAATAAAGGAAAATGTACTAGACCATCAAATGCTGGTTGTGAGCATCTTGCAAATATGAATTCAAATCATGTTTCTGGGATGACCGCTTCCAAAATCTGTACAGGTTAATGGCATAAGAATCTCAGGCATGCAAAGTCACTTTGAAGCAGCACAATGATTAACAGATCAACAGACTTGACTAGCAGAGTCATCCCAGCAAGGTGAGTTTTCTAATGATGCGTGCACAGCAAACCTTGGAGGCGAAAGAGCACTATGTCATTGGGGTAGCCAGGCAGTTGCAGGAGTTCTAAGAGTCCAAGACATAGTTTTACATTTTAATGGAACTAGATTACAGCAGTGGTAGACAGTGTCCTACTTGAAGTAACATCTACAGAGGGGAAAGCCTGTTGATTATTTCAAGGAGTATGGCATGCCAAGGAATGGCAAGGAAAAAAAGAAGAAGGGAAGTGTATGCTAACGAAGCAGATCAGCACAAACTACATAGGAAAATTGGTAAAAAACGTAAAAATATGCCCAGCTCAAGATTTGGTACTCAGTTCCAGAAGCAGCTGATGCTATGACCCCTCCCTGAAGCACGTGTATGAGCCTGAGTTGCTAGTAACTAATCATGATTTGCCAGGAACAAGGCAGGACCCTGGTACCCTGTTTTATGAAGAATTTGGTATTGGTAACATCTTAGGCCCAGATCCTCAATTGATTTCAATAGGAGCTAGATGCCTAAATAACTCTGAGAATCTGGGTCTTAACAACTAGTAATGTATCTGCCTATCAGAAAGTGGGAGAGTGATGCAAAGTAACAGTCAGGTGACTCATTACTTCCAATATGGTTACTGGGATTTTCACCTGATGTACAGTATCTCTTGTTTAATAACAGTGCATCCATTCAAGCATGTGCCAGTCCCCAGTGTTAGTTCTCTTTTCAACTTTTATTATTCTCATTTCAGTTTATTGTTTCCAGAGACAAAGTCCAACCTTTTAGAATTCTGGAATTCACCCCGAAGTTTGCTTTAATGGCAGGGTGAAGGATCAGTCTCCCACTACCATAATGATGAGTATATTTGAAGCATCTTTTAATATGTATTGCCATTTATACTTGATTTAGGGCCATAGAATTTAATGGGGTTCCCTCTGTCCCAATAGAACATGTATACCTGTTTGTGTCAATTATATCATGCCTATATAAGGACTTATTCATCAGGCTCATTATATGCTCATTCATATTGTTCTAGGCAAGGAAATAGACACAGTCCAGGAAATATAGTGCACAGATGGGCATTCAGTTGGATTATGCCAAGCTGTACTGAATAAGAGAATAATTCACAGGGTGGGCATAACTAATATCATCATCCCTTTAAGTGTGGCTGTGCCTGCCAGGGTTGGCTATGCAGGTGGCACATTTAAGTGGAGAAGAACATCTGGGATCAAAAATTAAATTATGGATATTAAAATCCAAATGAAAAATTCTGCATATTTGCATACTTTGCTTAGCAAAAGAATACTAGTTTGCCAGAAATGTTAGTGGCAATTGTTGCTGCCTGTTTAAGGCAATGCACCGGGGTTCATGTTCACTGATTGTACCCGGGAAGAGGTCAAGGTAAAATGACTGTTTCAAGGGTTCCTACTGGGTGGGATTTTTATAAATGCCAGGGGAAGTTAAGCGACCAACTCCCATTTGAAATAGTAATTCAAAATGTTTGGTGTGGGTGGAGAAATAACTGTTGCATACCTATTTATTTTATGGGAAAATGTTGATGTGAACATTAACTCCCTAGCTGGATTTTCCCCTGCTCTCTTTTATGTGTACATTCAACAATACTGTATGAATTGTCCCTTTCCAGTACAAAAAATGATTTTAAGTGCAAAATATTTAATTGCATTGCTACGAATGTGAAATAATATGAATAATATTTTAATTTTCTGCAGGATCTACTCATTAGCTAAAACTTTTCTATCATAATCTAAAGTCTTGATCCTTGATGCACATATTTAACTTTGAGGTCAATTGGGCTAATTGCAGGAGTACATTTAATCATGTGCGTATGTAGGATCAGGTTCTCAGAACACAGTATTTATTTAATAAAAGAAAAAAGTAGAATAACTTTTCAGAAACCAGGAAGAAGCAGAGCAAACTTCTCTTGGGGGTCTACTTTAGGCATGAGCATCAGATCTAATTTAGCTGTTCAGGACTGGCCTATACTATCTATTTAAGGTTGTTTATAGTGCTAATCTCTAAAAAAGATATCTAAGGCCCTAATCCAGCAAAAACACTTATGCACTTGCTTAACTTTGAGCACACAAGTAGATCCATTGACTTCAATCGGACTACTCACATCTTTAAACATGTGTTTAAGTGTATTGCTGAATCAGGGCCTTAGATATTTTTTTAGAGATTAGCACTACAAACAACCTTAAATAGATAGTATAGGCCAGTCCTGCAAAGGCCTAAGAGACTCATGCAAGGTGCTAAGCACCTTCAACTCCTGCTGAAGTTATTAATTGTTGGGGGTACTAAACACACCTTGAAGGACCAGGCCCTAACAGAATTTCTCATAAGGGCTTGCCACTCTTCCTACTTGATTAAAAAAAATCTGCTCGATATTTGATCAATAAAAGATTTTGCATAATAATAAAAGTTTTAGTGATTCACATTATTAGTACTATGGTGGATGTACATCTCGCACAGGCCAATGAGGTATGTCAAATCTCTTTGGGAGTACCCAACTGAAAATTCTTCAAAGTAGTAAGAATATTTATCTTCAGCTTTCTAGAAAATCTCAGCCTCTCACGTTGTCAGTCCTATATTTTATAAAGAAATTCCGGTGTGAATAAAAGATTTTCCTGTCTTCTCTGCAGAAGTCAAAATATTAAACCGCGATTTCTTCAGACTTCACTGTTAATTTATCAAGAAGGAAAAGACAAGGCAATCTCATATGTAGACTCAGAACTTTTATAGTGAGACAGCATGTCCTAGTGGATCAAGAATCAAAGTAGGAGGAACAAGACGTTGGGCCTGATTCTCCTGTCATTTGCACCATTTTTACATTATTGTAACATCATTGACTTAAACACCAGCACTTGATTTACAACAATTCAAGTGAGAAGAGAATAAGGCCTTTGGGTTCTATTCCAAGCTGTTATTGATACTCTTTGTGAGCTTGGGTCCTTAACATCTCTGTGTTTCCATTTTCCCTATCTATAAAACGTGAATAATAATACTTATGAACCTTTGTAAAGCACTTTGAGATTTAAAGATGAGAAGTACTAAGTGTTACTATTATAAATGTGAATCGTCAGATCAGCAGAGTAAAGACACGTGACCTCCTTTGATAGTCCAAAAGCTGCCAAAACATTGCATAAAGAAATTAATAGGGCTGAATGTTGCCTTCAGTTATACCCATACAATGTCATTTACTTCAGTGGTGTTACACAGATGTAAAAGATGTTAGAATCTGAGCCACAATTTATACAGATTTTTTTAATGTGATTTTTTTGTGAAAAAAGTTATAAAATCACAGAGATGCATAATTATTTCCCTCAGTTATGGCGCAGTAACACCATAAGTAATTCTATTTATATCAAAGATCTTTATCTTTATTGTCACAGGTGTTCTACTGCAACTTGGATTATGGAAAACTGAAGCTGCAGGTATCAAAATCTGTATACGTTTACATGTGAATTGGTTGCTCCTGTCCAAATTGACAATCTAATGGAATGTAAAATTCTACTTCTACATGAAGTCCACCCTTGACCACAATATGCGCCAGATTCTCCAAAATAAGATAAATTCATGTGTTTCTCCAATCTTCATCCAGTAGCTAGCGTGTGACAAATTATCAGCTTTAAAATCATGTGTGGAGGCGCAGAGAACTATTCTGCTGACACATTCCAGAAGCCTCAAGACAGTCTCATTAGGTCCCACTGAAGTACATAAAAAAGGCTAAGCATCTCTCTGAGGCCAGGGAGAGCTAAAAGGGGGAAGACATGAGGTCCTGCAGGGAGAAACTCTACGAACAGCCAGCTCAAGAAGTTATTTAGTTCTGGGGTTTATAGGATTGATCTTCCTGCCATTACAATGAATAAGAGCTTGCTCTTTGGGGCCAGATTTTTAAAGATATTTAGGAGCCTGAAGATGCAGATTGGTGCCTACTGGGGTTGACTTCAGTGGGAGTTAGGCACCTAAACACTTTTGAAAATCCCACTAGGTGCCTATCTGTATCTTCAGGAACCTTTAAAAATCTAGCCGTTTTTGCCAGATCCTACACCACTGAATTCAGTTCCAGCTTTATCATTGACTTCAACGGGCACAAAAATCAAGCCTTACATTTGTGAGTATAGCCCCCTTTTAGGCTTTTGTTACTTGAATAAAGACAAACCCAAAGGAGGGAATGGGTTTGGATAATAACCAGCATGTGTGTGTATGGGCGCATACATGTGTCTATGTGCATGCACACACTGTGTTGAGTGAGGATGCTACCCAATTTGCAGATTGCTGGCACATGTTCCATCAATTACTGTTCTTTCTCAAATGCTGAGCTGTTAGGTCAGGTTCTGCAAGCCTGAAGCTCCCGTTCTTCAATCCCATTCTCCTGAGTCATTCAAGCCTACACGTTGCCACCACAGTGCTAGGCCAACTAATTGTATAAATCCTAATTATACATATAACTTTGAAAAGCCTTAATTCCTTCTGGAGATATATAAATAAATGATCAGGAAATGGAATTGCTAAATGTTTCCAGATCAAATTAGACTACAAATTTCTTAATATCTTCCACCATAAACCTTGCCAGTGTACTTTGAAGTGGAAATTCAGGAAATTTATTAAATTCTGCAAAACTTGTGTTATGCATGGAATGCATTTCCACCCGGTTATCAGAATTGAACAGCTACAGTGTGAGCAGTAATAGGTACAGATAAAGGAAAGCAATAAAATGATTACCACTGTGTGGAAATTATGAAAATGCTTTATTACATTTATTCAGCAGAAAAAAAAACCCGCTCCATATATTTCAGCTGCTGGCTTTCTGACCAGTGCTTGCAATGCACAGAGTTGTGAGTTTCCTCAAGCCCCCATTTGATGGTAGTTACATAAAGGACAAGTCTGCTGAAGTTTGCATACAGAAAAGTGACATTTATTTCTGTCACTTGCAGAGCAGACATCTTGACTTGCTTATAAAAACAAAAAATGTCAAGAGAGAATTCAACACAGGTGTAAGAACGTTTGCTTCAATTGTAGGGCTTCTGGGCCCAATCAGCTAGCTCCAGGGGCATGCACAAGGGAAGGAGCATGCCCCCCCCAATAATCATTGGGGGCACAGAACTTCTCCGACCCCTGGGCTGCGGAGGGAGGGAAGAGCAAGCTCCACCTGGGGCTAGGTGGAGTGGGGGGTGGGGAGGGAGGAAGACCGAGCTCCTCCTGGGGCCAGGCGGGGGAGGGGGAAGAGAAGAGCGAGCTACTGCCAGGGCGGGGTTGGAGGAGGGAAGAGGGAGCTCCTGTGGGGAGGGGGCACAGAATTTGCCCCTCCAAAAAGGGGTCATATTTAAATTCCTGTGCACGCCCCTGCCCAGCATGAGATAAAATTAACTCCAAGTGAAGTCAGTTCTTGAACCCCCAACAGTACTGTCTCTTAAAACACGGTTAGAGTCCTTTGAGCAAACCATGTGCAAAGGAAACATATAAACTCCTTAATTGACAAGTTTGTTTAAATGTAAACTAGTAACAAAGTTTCAGGAGCCGCTTGCTTATACCAAGGCCTCAAGGAGAAACTACTTGTGGCCAAATTTTTTTAAAAAAGAGTTCAGCACCCCACAGCTCCCATTGTTCTCAGTGGAAGCTGTTCGATGCTGAACACTTTGGAAAATCTGGCCCCTGCACTTAGGGTCTGATTTAGGAAGGCATTTGAGCAAATTGCTAAATCCCATTGACCTCTCTGGGACTTCCGCACATAGTTAATGTGCCTAAGTGCCTTCCTGAATTGGAGAGTTAAACGAGACCTGTGCTCTTTTGAAAATCTGGCCCTAGTTGTGATGCAAAGAACTGTGGCAATGTGGCACATTCTGACTGGGAATTCTTGTCTCTCAGCAGCTGGAGAAGATTTCTAAACATCTTTAGTGCCCTGCTGGATGCTTTATGTCTGAGCCTTCAGAAGGGGACTATCTTGGTGGGCTAGACTGTAAGTAGCAGCAGTGGAAGTCCAAAGCTTCCTACTGTCCGTCCTAACACCCGGGGTGTCCAGGGTGTACAAATGCAGTCACAGGGAGTTACCTGTGTCCTGGGGAGCAGGGGGGAAACAGGACCCCTTGGTTTTTAGTTTCAACCAATTTTTACTGGTAGAAGCGCGGATGTTTGCTAGCAACAATAAACAAACACACACAAGAAGAGAAAACTACTCTGTTCAGAAACAGTGAAATATTGGTAACAGCTACACTGGCTACCTAATTAATCACAGGGCTAATGCTCTGTGATCTTCTTCCAGCACACCACAAAAACAATTTCTGATTGTAATGCATGCCAAAAACAACAACAAAACCCCCAAACAAAGCCAAAACAACCAAGGGGTCTTCATAATCTTATGTATTAGATGGGTAGCAAACCAAACATCCTTCTATGACTGTATCACATCTCTATGGAAAAGCCCTACTCTATTTAATAGGGATGAAAGAAAGAAATTACTATAGAAATTACTCTAAAAAGAAGAGGAAAGATCTTATTTTCTATTCAAAGTTTTTTAAATCATCCTATTCAACTCTTTGGTAGGGATATCATGTCTATTACATTCTACAAGATTGATTCCCAGATCTAGAATCATTTTCTATGAGAGTCTATTGGACTTTTCTATAAGAGGTAGAACTTTCTTTGCTTTTTCTTTCTCAAGTGACTAAGCACCACTAGCTAGGAACTCTCCCTTTTTTTCCACTGGAGTGTAACGACTGCATTTGTGGTCTGGCCCTATGCAGGACTGGAGGGGAGAGGCTTCCTCCCTGCTCCCATTTTATACCACGCCACGCCAGAGCTGGCCACAATCTGACCTAGGATAACAAAACCCATTCACTAAGGTAAGCAGAGATTCACCTATAGAATTAATCCTTTTGAGCAGGTGGTTTCTGGTGTATTCACTGTCAGAAACAGACTTTGCACCCAGTAAGCACTGTTCCCTCTAAGCTATGTGCGTGTGCCCGCACACACAGATCCTAAACCCCGCGCACACGGCGAAATACCGCGTGCACAAAAATTTGCACAGAAGCACAACAATTTGCACAGAAGAAATTTTTTGCACACACGGCCTGTCAAAAATTTGCACAAAATAAATTTTTTTGCGCACACGGCCTGTCAAAAATTAAAGGGAACATTGCCAGTAAGTCGAACTCCCAGAACCAAGCTGTTAATCAAAAAGCTATTACAACTTATTATTGGTCTAATTTGGAAACACTGTAAACATTTTCTTTTTTATTTAAAACAAACAAACACAACATCCACACACCTCAGTGCTGGGCAGATCAACAAACAGTAATAATAATTGCTATCTAACATCACCTTCTATATATACACAGCACTGAGCTATTGTGAGGACTGTCTTCACGGTCAGTTGGGAACCTTCCCAGTTTTGAAGGAAATGGCAGAAAAGATCAAGAGCCATTAAACACAGATCTATACTACGCAGTATATACAGTGCAATAACCGACATTAATGTAACTTTAAAATTACATAGTTTAAAAAAAGGAAATATAAAAAGTTAAGGTCCCAGCATTAATATTAACTGGCCCTTGCTGCACCTCCTATTATGAACTATACAGGTGCCACACAGGGTCTAACTATCGGTCCATGAAATCCACTATACCGCTGTAGGAGGTGGCTTTACCTCAAAGTTTTAGAAGAAAGAGACTCTTCTTTCCCATTATTATGCACTGGGCCAATTCTCCCAACCCTAGCAGATCAGCTTATGCCCTTAAGCATGTGATATGATTACTTTTATTTTGGCGTGCATAAAGTAGCCACAAATATTATGAATGGATTCATTACAATATATGGCCATAAAATGTCCAGCCTTTTAAAAACCCAGCCACAGGATTTGATCTGATGACCTCCCACAGCGGTGAACTCCAGCATATTTATTTTATTTATTCTAAAATGTTTCAACCATCATGTGATCCCTCATACTATGGGACACTCTTAAAAAGGAGATATATCTAAGCATTTTCACTCCCCTCCTCTGGACTTTGTCCAAAGTAGATACAACCGAGAAACCACTTGGTGTCAACTGTCAGAGGGAACAGGGGCTGCATAGAGTTTTACAGGGATCCCGTAGGTCAGATACATTTATAATAACTCATTAAAGGGGGCATGTGAGGTCCCTACTCAGCCACAGAAGCCAACAGATCATCATAATCACTGCAAAATCCATGTAGGGATAATATTTAAGGAGTTAAGCATCTTACTGAAAATTGTACTCTCAAGGCAGCACCTTGGGAAGCATCACAGTAGCTTTGGGCTATATTTTGTCCTTGGTTGTAACCATGCAATCCCTTTGGCTTCACTGGAGTTGCAAAGATAGAAATGAGCAGATAATTCGCCTTTAGAAAGATCTTAAGCCGAGGTGACCAAAAGTGGGCACCACACTTTAGATAGGGATGTGCCGTTTTTCATTATAATGCCATTACTATGGGAAGACAGTAACATCTGCATAGGTTTTAGAGGGTATGATCCAAAGCCCACTGGAGTTAATGGGACCTTTTCCACTGACTTCAATGGGCTTTGGATCAAATACACCAAAACATGCTGGTTACTTCCTTTAATTGCTTTTTGTTCCATGTGAGATGCCCAATCGTGCTTCCAAAGAAATTAGTGCACACCTTTAATTCACAATGCCTTGAAAGGTTTTTCCTGCGTACACCACAAACTCAGACGGGAAGTTCAAACTATTTCTGCTATTTACATTGATGCACATTTGATTTCAAGTGCCATTTTTCTGTCTGATCACTCCACCGAGAGTTTCTCATAAACCTCCAGTTTGCTTAGATCATCCTGCATAGAGTAGTGGGTTAGTACAGACTCATTTTGTCCCAATAATAAATAATTTCCTTCAAGACACAAACAATAATTAGTGTTCTCTGAACACTTGGGTGGTAAGAAGACTTTTGAATAGGCAGACTCACTTAAGAGACATGTACAGAAAGTCTTTAGGAAAGCTGAATATAAATGAGTTTAAAATGATGCTTTAGGAATTCTGCCCTTGATTTGAAAGAAGTCAGAAGACTCATTATGTGATCTCCTAATCTGGATGCCCTTCACATGTCCAGTCAAATCATAATAAATCTTTTATTCGCTTTTGGTCTCTGAGCCAAAATGAAAGTAAAACCTGAAGCAAAGACCAGGAGCATGAAGTTAGTTACATTAAAACAAAAAAAACTAGGAAGGGTCTTTTTGTTGCTGTTTCAGATGACTTGGTCATTTTATGAAGACCTTTCAGATTTTGAATTTGCAAGCACTGTGGAAGAATTGCTTTCAGAGACATGACTGCAAAATTTGCAAATTTCAAGCAGCAACTCGCTAGACTGTCAAAGACAATGCTTTCCTATCACTTCAGGGCAAGAAAGTGTCTTTAGCCTTCAAGATTTGGATAAATGTCTGAAAAGGAAATGAAAGTTGCAGTTCCCCCATGACTGATCTTTAAGGATACAATTTTATCCAGAAGCAAGGAGAAGCATAGTGACGTGCAAATGACCTTTTCTATAGATCCTGGAAAGAAGAGGAAAGTGGTCCAGTGGTAAGGATGCTAGCTTGGGAGCTGGGTTCAGATTTCTGCTCTAGCCCATACTTGCTGTGTGACCTTGGGCAAGTTGTTTAGTCTCTCTGTGCCTCAACTCCCCACCTGTAAAATGGGGGCTAACCGTACTCCATAACTTGCAGGGGTGTTACAAGGATAAATACATGAAAGATTGTGAGCCACTCGGATACTGTGGTAATGGGATCAGATAAGTACCTAAAACAGCTAGAAGAATCGCACCTCTAAGATCTGCTTGAATCTGCAAATACTGCAAGCAACACCCTCTCCCCGCATCCTCCCCCCCGACCCCCCAGTCTGGATATAAATCATCGGCCTTCATTTGCTTCAATACATCTAGCCATTTCTTCACGATCCTCTAACTCTATGGAGGTGTCTGACTTCTCTCTAGTATTTCATCTCTATCTTAGGTATCTCTAATGTGTTCATCACTATAGCATATAGGATTTCATAGGAGCTATGATGATTTGTAGCAGACATTTGAGCAGCTCATGACCAAATTCTGCGCTGAGCTGATTGAAGGCAACTTGTTTAAAATCCCTGAGCTTGTCATTTGAGAAACAGCGCCGCTAAATCAATACTTTTTTTTTTTAAATCACCAGTCTTTGGTTAGCTCTGGCTGATTAACCCATGTGCTACATTCCCATAGTCACTCCAAGTCCCACTGGCGAAGGCAGAAAAAATTCAAAGCTCAGAAGACCACTCAGTAGTCTTGCTGCCTACCAATCCATCTGAAATGGCCATAATACTTTTCTCTCCTCCTGCTCCTTCACGAAATGAGGCCGTATGAATTGGAGTGAATCTTTAATGTTAATATTTTATAGCAAGGTTTTGTTTCAAGTTCTGATTTTTCTGCAAAAACACTATGGAAGCTTCTGAGTGTTTCAAGTTAAAGGGGCAGCAGCTGTGGGGCTGAGAGCAGGGACAGCTCTACCAATTTTGCTGCCCCAAGCAGCTGCCGCCGAATTGCTGCGGCGGCGGGAACATTGGTGGAGCCGCTGACGAATTGCCACCGGGGGACACGGACTGCCGCTCCATTCGGGATGCCGCCCCAAGCACCCAGGGCCAGCGTGCCCACTAGGTGACCCTAGGCAGTCGCCTAGGGTGCCAAGATTTGGGGGGCAGCGGGCAGCTGCCCGCTGCCTCCCCGCTCAGTGGCTGAGCTGATGAGCGGGGGAGACAAGGGGCAGCTCGCCATGGGTTCCCCTTGTCTCCCTGCTCAGCGGTTGAGCGGGGAGCCGGAGGGCAGCCGCGGCGAGCCGCCCCGCCGCCCGAGCCGGAGGGCAGCCGCCGCAAGCCGCCCCGCCGCCCAAGCCGGAGGGCAGCCGCCGCAAGCCGCCTCGCTGTCCCCCCGCTCAGTGCCTGATCGGGGAGCCGGGGGCAGCCGCGGGGAGCCCCCTACCTCGCTGCCTCCCCATAGCGCTTGAGCGGCGAGCCGCCCCCTGGTCGGGCGGGGCGGGGGAAGGCTGAGCTCCCGCGGGCAGGGGAGCTGGCTGGGGGGGGGGGCGCGGCATTGGGGGAGGGGCGGCGCAGGGCTGGTGCAAGGAAGTTTCGCTCAGGGTGCTTCCTTGCACTGGCCCTGCAAGCACCAGCTTGAAAAGCTGGTGCCTGGAGCCGGCCCTGGCTGAGAGTGGGGGCATAGGAAGTATATAGGGTGGTAGAGCTAAACAGATTACAAAAGGACTGAAGGAACAGAAGGGCTGGGAGACAGGGAGAATTAAATAGGAAATAAAGGATCCAGATAAAAGCAGGGAAGAAATAATATTTTTTATTTATTAGAAGTGTGATTTTTTAACGTGAAGACCCCAGAGTGCTTTACCAAGGCACTTTACAAACAAACATATTATTCTCATTCCACAGAGAAAGAAGCTGGGGCACAGAGATATTAAGTGACTTGCCCAAAGTCTTCACAGGCGTTAGCAGCGCTGTTAGAATCTAGATTGCCTGACTCTTGGTCTCTGAACTCAGTCATAGAATCATAGAATATCAGGGTTGGAAGGGACCTTAGGAGGTCATCTAGTCCAACTCCCTGCTCAAAGCAGGACTAATCCCCAATTGTTGCCCCAGATCCCTAAATGGCCCCCTCAAGGATTGAACTCACAACCCTGGGTTTAGCAGGCCAATGCTCAAACCACTGAGCTATCCCTCCCCCCAGTCCACTAAACTACTACTGCCCGCCAGCCAAACAAAAGGATGGCTAAGGTAGGAATGTCAGGAGAATTTCTGGATTTGATGAATTAAAAATGTAAAGTGGAAAATCTGTTGTAGAAACACCGTCACTTTTTGTTCTCTTCACTCTCAGAGAGGGAATTCATTTAAATCTGGCAGCACAACTTGTAAAGTATAGAAGAATTTCATACTTGATTTAGTCCAAACATGTAAAATTGGCAAGCATGTCCATTCATTTCCAAACTCTGTGCAGTGAACAAATTAGGCAATTCTGATCTTTCTTATCAAATAAAACAAAGCTAAGACCCTGTATGTGTGCTGAAGTTTCTCTTGGTAGATGTATGTTAATGCAGTCTAGCACTTTGGGGCAAGTTTACAAAATCTCTAATTTTGCACACATGTATAATACATATTTGTGTGTAATATTTATATAGATAGATTTATAAATGTTTGAATGTTATGCATATATATTTGGAAATGCTCTGTTCAAGCAGACATTAATTTGTAGTTATGTAATATTTTACGTTAAATTACTCTTCAGCTCTACATGAATTTGCATGACGTTTTCAGTATGTTACATTGCTGGAATACCAGTGGTGCAATCTGTCCCAGAGGAAAGGATATATTTATGTGTAAATAAGTAAGTGATTTCTACTACCCGAGTTTATTCTTGCAAATACAAATCTATTTTTAAAAAACTTACTGTTGTTTGCCTCTGTATTCACTGTATGGCAATCAGTTCTTATGGCATTAAAGTTAGGAGAGCAAGGATCATCTTATGGATAAAGTGCTGAACTGGGACTTAAGAGATTTAGATTTGATTCCTAGCTGTGCCATAGACTTACTTTTGGGAACTTGGCAAGTCAGACAAGCCCTGTCTCAGATAAACTTTCCGGCCACTCCTATTCAGGGGATAATACTTCCCTTCTCCAATAATTTGTCTGTCTTGTCTATTTAGATTGTAAACTCTATAGAGAATGAGCTGTCTCTTACTATTGGTAAATATAGTGTCTTGCACAACTGAGCCCTGATCTCAGTTGGGCCTGCTAGACACTACTGTAATACAAATAAATAATACATAATAAGCTATGCCTAAAATACAAGATCTTAGATGCAAATCTAGGATAAATGCCTCTCCCATGGTATACTGCACAAATTTCACAGTCTAATAGTCTGAGGGAGAACATGACAAAATATGGGCCAGATCCTTAATTCCTGTGCACCCAACAATCTCACTGAAGACAAGGAATGTAGGATTTGGGGCACAAGAAATGCAGAATTGGCCATATCTATCTACCTACCAGATATTACATGATGTGATGTAGAACCAGAAATGTTAGGGCCCAGTATGTACCGATAATTACAGAGTTTATTTACCTTAAAGTTAATCTGCAAATGCATGTATTTAACTGCATAATATATTAAATGTATATCAGTCAGGCTGCAACACATATTATTGCAGTATATACGGAATCTAGATGATACTCATGATTTAAATCCATAATTCAGCTTTAGAATATTTAATGTTCTATCCCCCCGGTAGCTTTAATGACAACACTCTATATCCAAAATCGGATGTATACATTCAGATCTAAATATAAAAAAAATAAGAGTATTCAATATAAAAAATGCCAGAATCAGTCAACTGCTCCAAGTAAGGACTTATGTTTTAAAACCTAATTTACAGTGTCTGGACTATGTCTAACTGATTACCAGTTTTTTCTGCCATTTTGTCCCTTATTGTTTGAACATTACCATCATTATAGTTCTTATCTGGCCAAGAGGTGGGCAAGTGGCTCCCTCTGGTGCCAACATCAATACTGCTCTCTAGATTTCATAGATCTTACTGATTGTATTTCACAATCTAACCATCAGCAGGATCAGGTCCATGTGTTTATAGGGTAGTCTCCTTTTTTAGTCATGGCTTCAACCAGAAAATGCAGTTATGAACTTTTGATTCTTTAGTTTAACAGGATGCAAAGCAACATACAAAACTTAAGGTATCGCATATGCAGCACACTACAGGAGTCAGCTCTTTGCTGGTATTTATGAATTTCCCTGTATTTTGAATACAAAACAACTTAAAGTTAAAAAATACGTAATACTTTCTGAATTAATATACAACTTTGCAAAATGGTGCAAGAGATAAAATTACCATGTGAGCCTCAGCTGCTTGATATAAGTGCAACATACTGGCTTATTTAGTTTTAGATCAATTCATACATTTCTGGTATTTGCATGTGTTAGAACAGGCCTACACAACATGTGGCCCGGGGGCTGCATGCGGCCCACGTCGGCTCACTGTGCGGCCTGCGGGGGGGGGAGTAGGCAAGCGGCGGGGTGGGGCAAGCAAACCGGCCGGCGGGTGGGCAGGGTGGTGAAGAGGCCAGTGGCAGGCCGGGGAGTGAGGGTGAGCCAGGGGGCGGGGGCAACGGCAGAAGGTAAGAGGCCAGCAGCGGGCAGGCAGGTGAGCTGGCGGCGGCGGCAGTGGGGCTGAGGAGGCGAGGGGGAGTGAGTAGGTGAGCTGAGCGGGCGAGCAGTGGCAGGGGGGCAGGTGAGCCAACGGTGGGGGGGGGGGTTCGGCCCTCAGCTGTTTTCTTTGGAGGAATATGGCCCTCGCCACTTTACGGGTTGTGCAGGCCTGTGTTAGAACTATGTTAGAGCTCGCTTTCCCAGTTTTCTGAAAGCCATGGACTCTGGTGCCACAATTATCAAGACTAAGGTCAGAAGAGGTTGCCAGGTTCTACTCTAAAATATTAGAGTAGGAATAGATTTATGACAAGGAAGATTAAAGCAGCACCTATCACAGCTCTGTGATAGTAAAGGGCCTGTCAACATTTCCATTACCATTCCTTATTATCATTGTGGGTTTATTATTTATTATATTCTGGAGAATCCTAATACACAAATTGCCAGATGAGAGGCTCCATATTTCAGGGAAATGTGCTTACATCTAAGTATGACATAAGTATGTTGGATGTTTCTGTTGGTATGTTAAAGCTAGATATGTGCCTAGATCACATTGGATCCAACCCTCCCACCCCAAATTTTGGGTAAATTGAGATTTGTATTGCAAGAACCTTGGGACTTGAGTCTCCCTTTAGTTATAACTACATCTTTTATTTTCTTAATTTAGTTAATGTTTAAACATTTTTGCAAGCAGCTACTCCTTCATACATAATATTTTGGAAAGAAACATGCTTGGAAACGGATGAAATACTTTTATTTGAAAATAGCATCTATCATCTATCGGGTCCCAACCTTGGAAGCCCCCCCATGTGCAATCCCCATGGTCTTAAAAAGGCAGCCCCACCTAAGCATTAAGAGTCCATGGTAGCAGCACCACCTAACAGCATAGGGGTGGAGGAACCCAGGCCCTCTCACTCCACTGGGTTCCAGTCCAGGAACCCTCTTGGGCAAGATAAGGCTCCCACCATCAGGGCGTGTCATGGCTGGCAGTTGTGCCTGGCAATCTGATCCATGGATCTCAGCAGGCTAGGGAGTCCCAGCTCCATGCAGTAGACTTCCCCTTGGGGATGCCTTCCTGGCATAGTCCTTCTGCAGCTGTGACTGCAGATCTTCCTTTCTCTGCCCGCCACCCTGCTGTGCTAAAGAGACTCCCTTTTTATGTCCCTCACTCCTCCAACTGGAGAATGCCCAGCAGGCCTGTTCGGGTGGGGCTTCCGAGGCCCAGAGTTATTCCCGCCCCCTTGACTCTCTCCAGTGTGGAGTTTATCCATCCCATCACAAATAGTATGTTAACATTTATTTATTTTAAATGACACAAGATTTACGCATAATAATTTTAAGAATAATTAACATTGCACTTTTCATCTTCAAAAGAACTTTACAGCGACTAATTACATCCAGCACCTCTGTACGGTAGTCCTTTTACTGATGGGAAATGAACAGAGAGATTGAGCCTTGGCCTACGCAGCCATGAAGGAGTGTAAGAGGTAAAAGACCACCTCTCTTCGCCCTTAGGCCCATGTGCAGGCTAAGACCTTGGGGACAGGCATACAGGAGTAAGCAGGTGCAATGCACTTGTTACTCCCCTACCCACAGCAGGTGGATGAGGAATGGGTTGGGGAAAGGACAGGGAATGGGCCAGGCTTTTCTCTGCCCACCCAAGTCAGTGCCAACCAGTCCACCTGAGTCAATGTGGGTTTGTTATAATTTGATATTGGTATAAGCTTGCAAGAAGTTACCACATCACCCTGTAGCATGAAAGAAACAAAGAAGGAACTATGCCTCTCAGACGACTTGAGGCAAAAGCAATAATTATCCCGAAATGGTCACAGAGGAAATCAGTATCTGAACCAGGATTACAAAGAGTTCTTGACTCTCTGGAGTTCTGGAGACTGTCTCTCTTTCTGGTAATATTTTTATCCTTCATTTTACACAGTATTTTAGGGTGTGAAAAGAATGTCCTCTACTAACGAGTGAAGGGGACACTCAAGCCACAAAGTTTGGATCCAGACCTGAACTTTATCTTAAAAGTTTCTTTGTGAGGTGGGGGGACAGTAATATAGAACCAGGAGCTTTTGGTTCAATCAGTCTCTTTTACAAAGCACTTAACCCTCACAGGAAATTCATGAGAGCTTATACAGTACTGAGAGGATTGCAGGATTCTTTGCAAAATTTTCTCCACCGTTTACAAGTAGATTCCAGATAAACCTGCCATTATTTTTATGGAAGTGTCACATAAAACTTATGGGGAAAATAAAAAGAATGACATGAAATTTATAATAATATTGTTGGACTTATCTATACTCGAAAACAATGAAACTTGAAGGATAGCGTGGTTTTTCTCTCATAGTAATCATACATACAAAAGCATAAGAATTGCAAGACTAAAGCAGAGTAGGTGTGAGCCAAGAACAATGAAATCATCTGCTTTTGACTTCTCTGGAAACCACTCCTTACTTAAGTGTTAGTTGCAGTAAAGGCCCCCATTCAGTCGGCAGTTTCTTGTCTTAAACAACCACTTTAAAGTAAGGTTTCCAGTACAATTTGTTCAATCTGTAATTAAAAACCACCTTTACTTGGCAACCAAATGTCACTTGTCTCTTGAATGGTTGCTTAACACAGGTTGCACTTAGACGTTACTGTAATCTTTTTATATTCAGCTTGCTGTGTTGGAAAAAGCAAACAACTGAAACACAGAAAGTTAGAATTAGATAGACGTTTTCATATCAGATTACAGGTACATATATATAACAAAGTTGCACTCGATTTAAAAAAGAACGGCTCTTGTTCTAATCACACAAACTGTTTTAACACCAGTTTAACTCCACTGACTTAACTGAAGTTACTCCTTATTTACACTGGCGTAACTCATATCAGAATCAGGCCCATTGTGTGTATATTTGATACAGTGCAGTATCAAAGAGTATAGAACAATACATTTACAGATATTAGATTTTCCAGGGAGTCTCTGATTTCGTGATTCAAAAAAATTGCTCCCAAATGCTCAGATCCCTTTGCATGCCAAGGAAATTTGCAACCCATTACCCTGATCACTCTACTTATATGTTTGCAGCCTATTTCTCCCCCCATTTACCTTATGTATTTAGGCCATGAGCCTGCAATGATCTCCATGTGAGTGTAGAGGTCTGCTTGCCCCAGAGCTCACTGCAGGAACAGGTCCTTAGAATGTAAGCTCCTCAGGGAACAGATTGTCTTTTATTGTGGGTTTGTACAGCACCTAGCACAAGGAGGTGCTGATTCAGACTGAGGCCTCTGAGTGCTCTGGACTACAAACAGTAAATAATAATAAGTCCAGTGAATTGCTTTTCTTCCATAACCGAGAAACTTTAATTTTCACTTTACTGCCATTTTAACAATAAAATTGCCAGCTGGCAACAGTTTTCATCTACTGTTCAGTCCCTTTTAACTTTAGTTGCCTAATAAACATGCTTAATTGGAGGCATTCAGGGTTTTTTTCCTAGTTCAGATTTTTTCTTAATGAAATATAAAAATTAAATATATCTCAGCTGGAGGTGAGGCTTTCCTGAAAATAAAAGATAAGTTAATTCTGCAGTAGGAACACTGAAGAAAAAGAAGAGACAGAAATAGTCAAAATAAAATACCACCAGCTCATGCAGGGCCTTTAAGATTTTACATACACTTGCTTTTGTTTATTTTAAACTTTACGTTTACTGAGTTTTGATAATTAATGATATGAAATATTAAGAAACAGAACATGCACACACGCGCATCGTACTTCATTTGAAAGCTTATTATGTCTACTTTAAGATGAGGTATGACGCGGAGCTGTCAAGCAGTGCCATTACCATAGAAACAGGGATAAACAATGACACCCTCAACACATTAAAATGACCACTTTGAAATATCTGCATTAATTTCTGTTACTTTAATGTCTCTAGCTATTATTTCAAGACATAACATTGGATTTCTTTATGACCCCAAAGCATCACAACAGCAATCTAAAGGGTGAAACAAAAATCTAATAATAAATAAGAGCAGGTATCACGAAAATGAAATAGCACTGATGACTCTTCTAGTCAATACCATCATCATCATCTTATTCACCATTAGTTCACCATGCACATTTTATCACCCATGTTGCAATGGTGATCCAATATCTGCTTCACCTATGTACCAAGGCATCCAAATCTTTGTTTACCAAGATGCTCTTTTGCCATACTCTCCAAAACTGTCCTCCCACAATCAGAGTTTGGCCAGTGACTTGTCCTTTTTGATGACAAGACAGAAGTGCAAGCAATTCAGATCTTTGTGGGTTTCCTTTTCTTTCTTGCTCTGGTCATACAGCATTGTGTGCCAACTTCCTTGCTGCAGAGATTGAGGCTTATCTGTCTCTCCCAATTTGGCAAGATCTTGATGGTGGACGTCCCAGTACCCTTCGAGAACAGGACCCCAGTCTTCCATGACGCCCGAGCTCGAAAGGTGGAGGAATACACCCCTCTGGCCAAAACCTTGAGAGCTAGGGGTTACCAGGTTCAGACACACACGCTGATTGTCGGAGCCTTGGGAGCATGGGACCCCAGTAACGAGCGAGTGTTAAGAGAATGCAGAATCAGTCGATGCTACGCTCAGCTGATGCGACACCGGGCGACGTTGCGGTGCCCCGCCCCCGACGCCGGGTGACGTCACAGGGCCCCACCCCCGACGCCGGGTGACGTTGCAGGGCCCTGCCCCCGATGCCGGGCACCGCCCCCGACACCGGGTGACGTCGCGGGGCCCCGCCCCCAACGCTGACGCAACGTCACCCGGCATCGGGGGCGGGGCCCCGCAACATCGCCCGGTGCTCCGGTAAGCTAGGCGCGGGCCCCGGGGCAGGCGGGGAGCTGCCGGTGGGTGCTTATTTTTCCCCGTGGGTGCTCCAGCCCCGGAGCACCCACGGAGTCGGCGCCTATGCCTGGAACTGTGCAAAAAATGACACTGTTATTTTGGGTACCATTGTTTCACCTTTCCTACAGGTTTATGGTACCACTTGATAGCTCCACATCATACCTCATCTAACATACATGAAATACGCTTTAAAATGGTATATGATGGGGTGTAGAGTGGGTACATTAAACTCCAAAAATATGGGCCTTTTTGGAGAACTGCTGCACACCTATATAGGTCCTTGCAGGATGATACAGTAGTTCCATTGGATAACCAGGCAGTGCTGTGGGTTCTTTGACTCTTTTCCTCTCACCCTGTGACCCTGCTTCCACCATGTGGGTTGGGGAGGAGGAGGCAACATACATTTAACTTGTAACTTAATAAGGACCTGATCCAGCTCCCACAGAATTCAGTACAAAGACTCCCATTGACTTCAGTGGGAAGAGGATCAGACCCTAACTAAATAAAAATAGCTGGCGTTTATGTGTACTCAGTTATTTTAAGTTAAAAATAATGGCAGTTCCATTATGAAAATATAAAAATCCTCCTTCAAATGACTTAACTTTTCTTACACTGTGTAAACATAGGTGCTACTATTGGTATTCCTGCTATTTATCCCTTTTTCATATAATGAGTATCTGGATATGAGAAACTGTCTAACATGTCTAACTAGTTCTGTCTAGTTCAATCCTGTATATTATAAAATGGCATTGGGAAACCCAGTGTTCTCACTGGACTAGGGCGACCAGATGTCCCGATTTTATAGGGACAGTCCCGATTTTTGGCTCTTTTTCTTATATAGGCTCCTATTACCCCTCACCCCCCGTCCCGATTTTTCACATTTGCTGTTTGGTCACCCTACACTGGCCAATAGTAGTGAAGATATCTAGCAGCTATGGTCCTGGTTCTCCATAGTTTCACTCCTGCTTTATGCTAGAGTAACTCCATTGAAATCAATGAAGCCACGTGACATAAAACAGTGTAATACAATGTTGACTCAGGTCTTACATTTGAGTTGGAACTTGTTTTGTTTCAAGCCGCTTCACAAATATCAGTGTGCCTCCAACAAATAATGGATATTGACCAGGAAGAATTTTCTAATTATATTCAATTAGTAGCTATTATATTCAATTAGTAGCAATTTGATCACGAATAAACGCTGGATATGTAATCTTTTCTCTCCAGTCATGTATCTTCTATCCAGCTTCCTCCCTGTTTCCTGTCTTCCCTTCTTTCTACTTTCACCTTCCCTGCTTGACTCTTCATGCTCTCCACCAGCTTCCTTCCTTCCCCTAGCTCTATCCCCTTCCTCCCGCCTGCAGATGCATGAGCTTGCCTAGCCTCCATGGGTTCTCTAACAGCAGTCCCATTATCTCTTCATGACAGGTCTCCACTCCATAGGGACAAGACCTCTGACTCCTCTGCCAACATACACAGCAACCACATAATTCCTCCCTTCCTTTGTTTGTTTGTTTTTTCAGGGGAGGACACGCTCTGAGGCTTTCATTTTGGAACTACATTTTGAGGTGGAAACATACTTAAAGAAGAAATAAAACCATTTCTCTTCTTTTTTTTCTAGATTTGTACAAAGGGTTTTCAGTGTGTGCATGTGTACATCATGCTCGGGTGTTGCCATTTCTCAGGGGGTTGCACAATATGATCTTGGGCATAACAGTCCTCAGGGAACATGGACAGTCTTAAAACAATTTGATCTCTCCCTACTTCCAAGCTATTTTATAATCAAAAGCAGAATCTTATTCCCTTCATCAGACTTACAAAATCCTAAATCTGTTTTTTGACAAAAATGTATGACCCCACTTAAATTATCCTTCTTAGAATGAATGTCAGCATTTTGGCCCTGTGTGGAGTATGTTATGGAAGACACTTGGAAGGCCAGCTTGTTTAGTCATACAGCAAATTACTGTAAGGACCCCACCATGAGCCATCGGCAGAGTCTGAACCCCAGACTTTCAGCTTGCAAAGCCCAGACCTGTGATACTTGAGTTAAAGGAGTAACTCCATTAGCTGGCAGCAGCAATAGGTTGTTATCCTCTGTGCAGACACGCCACTAGAGGATGGACTAGGGCAAAGAATAAAATTCCACAGCAAAATGTAAGATTAGTGCTGCCAGATTAGTATTCACTCATAACACCACAATGGCATAAAGACCCCATATGCAAAGTCGGAACTTCCCCACCGCAATGGGGGTACCAATGCCAGTATAGTATGCAAACCATCAGTATTACCCAGATAGGCAGGGGAATGTGAATGCCTGAAAGGTTTCTGCTGTCCCATGTGGTGGAGGCCACATTATCTATGGATCCCTTGCTCTGACCATGTTTATCCTCCCCTTACACTTCCCCGGCCTATTGATGGAATGGTGAGGCCAATTTGGGATCCTGTAACCCTAGTGGGAGTTTTGCAAGATGTCTGCAAAAGGGGGTGCTCTGGTTCCATGTTTCCCATCTCCATGGTTCCTTCAAGTAAGTCTGTTTTGGGGAAGGTACCATTTCATTGTCCTGTATCATTCACTGCTTTCCTTCTCCAGATCTGTCCTATCTATAGCAATATTTGCAAATGTTTAACTTCCACCTAGTGGGTAGCGCATGGAATCAGAAGTCAAGAAACATGAGTTCTATTTACAGTTGCCACTGAATTGCTGTATGACCTTCCATAAATCACTTACTTGTGGGGGGGGCTATTTCCTCAACAGCAAAACTGGGGATATTGATACTTACCCATAACTGTAAAGCACTTGGAGATTTTCAGATAAAAAGGTATTATGTAATTGCAAAGTATTACTAGTAACCATTGTAATACAAGTACAACAAATCAATGTATTTAATACTGAAAAACCAGGGGCCCAGTACTCCCACTGCAGGGTATAAATAATGCCACCCTGTGATAGGTTTCAGAGTGGTAGCTGTGTTAGTCTGTATCAGCAAAAACAACGAGGAGTCCTTGTGGCACCTTAGAGACTAACACATTTATTTGGGCATAAGCTTTCGTGGGCTAGAACCCACTTCATCAGATGCATGGAGTGGAAAATACAGGAGCAGGTATAAATATATGAAAAGATGGGAGTTGCTTTACCAAGCGTGACGTCAGTCTAATGAGACAATTCAATTAACAGTAGGATACCAAGGGAGGAAAAATAACTTTTGTAGTGGTAATGAGAGTGGCCCATTTCAAACAGTTGACAAGAAGGTGTGATTAACAGTAGGGGAAAATTAGTATGGGGGAAATTAGGTTTAGGTTTTGTAATGACCCAACCACTCCCAGTCTTTATTCAGGCCTAATCTGATGGTGTCCAGTTTGCAAATTAATTCCAGTTCTGCAGTTTCACGCTGGAGTCTGTTTTTCAAGGTTTTTTTGTTGAAGAATTGCCACTTTTAGGTCTGTTATTGAGTGACCAGGGAGGCTGAAGTGTTCTCCTACTGGTTTTTGAATGTTATAATTCCTGATGTCAGATTTGTGTCCATTTATTCTTTTGCATGGAGACTGTGCGGTTTGGCCAATGTACATGGCAGAGAGGCATTGCTGGCACATGATGGCATATATCACATTGGTAGATGTGCAGGTGAACAAGCCCCTGATGGTGTGGCCGATGTGGTTAGGTCCTATGATGGTGTCCCTTGAATAGATATGTGGACAGAGTTGGCACCGTGGTTTGTTGCAGGGTTTGGTTCCTGGATTGGTGTTTTTGTTGTGCAGTGTGTAGTTGCTGGTGAGTATTTGCTATAGGTTGGGGGGCCTGTCTGTAAGCGATGTTACTCATATCAGATCTCTGTAATATTGTTCTTCCTCTAGTCTAAAAGATGTTCCCAGTGCTAATTTAACAACAAGAACAAAATGGGAAACTGTATTTTACCTCTACTAGAAATTATGCCTAGAGATTTAATTTAGCATGCACTACATCAGCAATATTCTCTATCCAGTAATGAATTACTATGTTGACCTATGAACTTGAGCATTTGCCTGCAACTGACTGTCACTTTAGGAATGGTTATCATCACAGCATCTGTACCACTGAAATCTAGAGTCTTGTTGCAGCAGATAAAGTGATTGTCTAAAAGAGGAATGTTCAAGTTAAAATGATCAACAAAGTTCTGCAAACACTGACTTCATGATCCCATAATTAAATCACAGGAAAATGTAGAAGAACCCCCAGCAAGCTTAACAACATGAAGCTCAGATGGATATGCCAGTTACGAGTAACCAGTTAATATAACCAGGGTTGTGAGCTCAATCCTTGAGGGGGCCATATGGGGCAAAAATTGGGGGTTGGTCCTGCTTTGAGCAGGGGTTGGACTCGATGACCTCCTAAGGTCCCTTCCAACCCTGAGATTCTATGATTGCTAAATATTACTGAAGTTAAAAAGAAGGAAATTAAAAGAGTAGAATTAAAAATAAACCTGCCCTCACTGCAGGATAGGGTTTGGGTTTTTTTAACCAGTGAGGGTAAAAGAGGATGGCTTGCTTGTTTTAGAGCTGAATGGGTTGCATATTAACTCATTTTGAAAAAAACTCTTTGGCCCCTTCCAGTCCTAAGTAAGGATAACAGGATTGGGCCCAATGTTTCTGAGAGCATTCAGGTTAATACAAGTTCTCAAACTTTAATCCAAGAAGTGTCAGAGAAAATGCGGTAAGCCAAAAAAATGTTGCCACCATATAAATCATGAAATAATGTTAGGGTTGGATTCTGAAATCCTTATTCTTCCTTAGAAGCACCTTTACTCTGCCAGTAGTCCCACTGAAGACAATGTTATCAGAATCTGCACATACACCTTTTACAGAAAAAATACAAGGTAATGTTTTGATTAAACAATCCGTTTTTTTGACTAATTATATTATGTTCAATAGTAGCCTGGAGAACCATAGGATGAATTGAACCTACTTTTGTAATCATGTTTTTCCACGATGAATGATTTGTCAATAACATTAAATGGAATTCCAATTGAACCCTGTGTGAGATATATTTAAAATAAATAATCAAAGTTGGCTTATATACAAGTGTTGTCTCTACCACCAGCTGCAGATTGTTTTAAAGATTACTAAAGAGAACTGAAGGGAAACTTAGATAAATGCAAATCCTATGCTTGAGCAATCTTTTAAAAACAGCCAGGCTTCATTCTTCTGCAATAGTGAGTTCCCAGCTGTCAAAAGAGTGGCATTATTTTTGTATTTCAATTTTGGATACATCCTAAATGTAAATGATGGATCAAAAAAATCCGATCAATTAATAAAGAAAAAAAGGTGGAAATAAAGTCAAGGGAAAGGAATAACATGAAAAAGGAGCTTTCCCCTCAGCACTGCAGGAGCATTAATATAT
This sequence comes from Macrochelys suwanniensis, assembly GCA_033296515.1. Lineage (NCBI taxonomy): Eukaryota > Metazoa > Chordata > Testudines > Chelydridae > Macrochelys > Macrochelys suwanniensis. The sequence continues at coordinate 13,861,458 of CM065783.1, forward strand.
TCTGCTGGAAGAGTGAACACCACAGCTCCTGCTTATATATAAGAGGATTGGAAAAGCTAACAACAGAATCAGCAAGTTTACAAAAAACATTTACTTCTTCTTTTAATCAAAACATGTCATCAGAAGGCCTAAGTGGCGATTACCTTCTTCTTTCAGTGTAAGTCACTGAAGCAGGCTGTTAGGCGGACTTCAGCTCCTGTCTATGCCAAGGACAATGTAAATATTACAACACTGAAAAGGTATGGTCAGGCATTACCCTTATTTCCAAATAAACTCTTCTCTGTCGGCTGGCCTGTTGCTAGATTACAATGGTTGTCTAAAAATCAAGATATACTCCATACAGCGTGAGACCCACAGAAACATCCACCTTTTGTTAAGGACACTTTTATTACCAAGAACCTTTTAGTGATTGTTGAGTGTAATTAATTATTCGGGGAATGCAGGAAAAGGCTAAAGTTACCCTCACTAGAACACGATGAATTGAGATTATTTATAGACTGATGTATTATTAGCATTAATATATGTCTTTGTTTTAAAAGGAACAACCATTAAATGCCCTTAAACGCCGAATACTTCTACAGTTGGCTGCTAACTGAGATGCTTACTCCTCAAGTGCCATGTGCATTCATTAAATAGGACCTGGAAAACCAAAAATAACTAGAGCAAGTTGATGGAGACCGAGAATCTATCATGTTTGAACGGGCCAATATCCGGAGGCCCCCGCCCCCCCCAGGTATAATGCCCTGAGTGCACAGCTCTGCCCAGCATGAACGTCCAGTCAGTGCAAAGTCACAACCCGCGTTCATTTAACATGCAAGGCGGGTGCTTTTCCATCATCCCCAGCAGACATGCTGCCGAGCCCGCGCAGAACAGTTTGCATGTTTGGGGTTCAATTCCTGGGGGGGAAGGAAGGTAACTGCCTAATAATGCAGAGTGCCTGAGAACTGCCCGGGGGGGGGGAATGAAAGCGATTGTCCTTACGGGGGCTGCAAAAGGAAATGCAGAAACTTCAGAGGGGGTGGGGACGGGGTTACCCAACAGGAGAGCGTGGAGACTAGGCAAGGGCAGCAGAATGCGGTTTCTCCGCGCGTGTGCGGGAGCTGGCACTGCCCTGGCGATCGCTCCTTGCCTTTGTGGCCAGATCTCGTCCCTCACCTCCTCCCTGTGGGTATCCCCCCCCGCACGGGCCTTTCCTGCTCCTCCTTTATCTCCGCTGCTCCCTGTCTCCGGCTCCTTCTCCGAGCTCCGAAGCTGCAACTCGCTAGCTAGCGCGCGCCGCACCGAGGCCGCAGCGGCCCCCCGCGCCCTCCTTGCGTCGGTCTCGCTCCCACCGAGGCTTTCCCGGAGCACACTCACTCTCCGGGTGAATCCCCGCGCGCACACACACACACACACACACAGAGAGAGAGAGACACACACACACACAGAGCAGCCCCTGGACATTCAGGGGTCAAGCGATCCTCTGAGAGAAAGAGGGGGAGCCGCAGAAATCTCAGGAGGGAAAGCGAAGAACTCACAAATCGCCAAGGCAGCAGGGAGGATTGGGGGGAGAAGGGAGGGGGGGAGGATTTACACTGGTAAAAGAAAAGTCCCTCACACTGAAATGACATACCAGAGTCTGGGCTGCAGCAGGAAACGTGGAGAGTGAGCGCACACACCGCAGAAAGATTCCCCTTTATCCTCCCTAAGATCCACGATTCAGTCTCCTCTTGGTAACTCTTGCTAAGATGAACCTCCCAGTGAAATTAATTTGCTTTTAGTGGAGGGAGGACCTGCTTTTTTCTCCCCCACCCCCCCGTCGAGTTCTCCCCTGGGGAATTTTAACTACTTATCTTTCCTTTTTAAATGCAAATAAAGGCTTTTGTGTGCAATTTTGCACAGGGCTTTTCAGAAACACTGCCCTGCACCTATCAGGAGATTTATTTTAAAACAGAAGATGGGTGTTTTAAAACAGTGACCAAATAGAGTCCAAACGTGCACAAACAGCCAACAAACTCTTAAATACAGCGACGCGAGTAGCTGCGGCTATCAGTATTAAGGGAAGAAAGCAACCATTTGCATTATAAACACTCAAAAGGGCGAGGGGGTTGCACAGAAAAAGCAAAGAAATCAGCGCAGTTGCTCTGAAAAAGAAGTTATTGGTCACCCACAGCAAATGCCGTTGCCTCAAATAGCTCACCCTTACCTTAGCACTACTCGTTTGCACCTGATCTGCAACCATAAATACTTCGAGGTACTCAATGTGAAGCTAAACTGATGGCTGAATTTAAGCAATTTCGTCATGCGCCTCTTTTTATAGGCTCAAAAGAAGAATGTTATGACTGTCCTCTTCGGTATCCATTCGCTCCCCAAAGAATTCCAATTTTTTTGAAAGAGGCAAAAACATATATATACGTCTATATACAAACGGGCACTGTAGTATATCCAAAAAAGGGGGGAGGGGGAAAACCAGAGAGGTGTCACTACAAACTTGGCAAGCAAGACGGATCCACGGATTTCCTAGCAGGAATGCAAAAAACTGATGCAAAATACAAAATTCCCAGGGAGATTTAGAAGCAAAAACGCCGCACTGGAAAAATGCATGAAAAGGGCACAACCGAGATGGTTGGATAAATCTTTCCTAGCTATACATCCGTCCGCAAAGTGAGCAATCGCCTCCCAAATCCGAGCCAGTGCAGCTGCTGCAGTTGAGTTGCTTTCTCTCTCCCTGATGCTGCTGCTGCTACCTGTAGACACACACACACACACACACACACGCGCGGACCCACAGCTGTGCAACATGCAGCAGGCTGCTGCTGTCTGTGCAAAAACGAGGAGCAGGTTAACCAATCAGCAGCGTGCCTCCCTTTCCCTTCCTCCTCTGCTCCCTCACAGTGGGGCCTGGATTCTGGGGGGATCCCGTGTGTGTGTGTGCGTGTGCGTCCTGCTCGCGCGCTCTCTCCCTCTCTCGTGTCTCTCTCTCTCACACTCCCTCTCTCCTGGCTCTAGACTTGGCCAGCAGCAGAGTGGCGGCAGCACTGAGGGTGAAGGGCCCAGACGTCAGATGTGACGCGCACCACAAAGACACAGAGCTGCACGTGAGTGAGGAGAAGCAGCAGCAGCAAGAGCAGCTGAGAGCCTCTGCCACTGAAAGTTTCCCCAGATCCCTTGGTCTGCCCGACCACTTGCCCCAGCTTCCTCCCCCTTTATTTTTTCCAGTCTTTAAACGCAGGAAACAGGACCAGCAGGACAGGGAATCCATACAGCATGATGGGATGGTGGGAGGGGGTCTGCTTCAATATGTCCCCAGCTCTAGCCCTTTCTCCCCCTCTAAGTTCAGGAGCAGAGATGGTTCGAGAGGAAAACACAGTCAGGCAGTTTGTTCAGTATTGTGTATGGAGAGAGAAAGAAAAAACCAGCTCGACTGATCACCACCTCCCTCCCCTTTTTCCATTCTCTAGACCAGGGATCTCAAACTCAAATCACCAGGAGGGCCACATGAGAACTAGTAAACTGGCCTGAGGGCCGCATCACTGACACCTTTTCATGCAACGATACAAAAGTATAGTCAAAAATGAAAAAAATGAAGAGTAATATAGCATTCTATTAAAAGTCAATGTATTAACGTTTTAGAAACTGTAATGCAACGAGGGGTTTTAATAAAATATAAACACTCAGTAATGTTTGGAGCTTGGCTGCCAGTGGAGTTGGCGCCTAAGGCGGGCCGCAGGAAATAACTCTGCGGGCCACATGTGGCCCACGGGCCGCGTGTTTGAGACCCCTGCTCTCGATGCAGGAGCACGTTAAACAGGCAAGAAAGCCCATCGCTCACCAGGACATGTATTCCAACATCATGCTTTTCCCCTGCAATGCCCATTGCTAATGCTGGTATGTGTGATTACATGTACACTCTATGCCCCACCTTCTAATGATCGTAATCAGTTCAGTTCCACACATTATGTGTGCCCGAGACACAGAGAGACCTCCCGGCCTCCTCTTTCCTACCTCTTTTTCCAGTCTGAGAATTTCCAAGAGCTTTATCTGTTTTAATTAATGGGGATCCACAGATCCTCTGGTATAGTATTAATTACTATTATCACTGCCCATAGACCAAATTTTACAGGTGGTTGATGGAGGCTCAGAGAGGCTAGCTAACAGGTCACACAGAGGCAGTGGCAGAGCGGTGAATGACAGCTGAATGGCAGGCGGGGAGGGATAGCTCAGTGGTTTGAGCATTGGCCTGCTAAACCCAGGGTTGTGAGTTTAATCCTTGAGGAGGCCACTTAGGGATCTGGGGCAAAAATCTGTCAGGGGACAGTACTTGGTCCTGCTAGTGAAGGCAGGGGACTGGACTCAATGACCTTTCAAGGTCAGTCTAGGAGATTGGCATATCTCCATTTAAAAAAAAAAAATCTCGGAGTCCTATCTTTCAGGTCTTGTCTAATGCAGGTGGTTGCATCAGAGCAAAATGGGCTCTGGTGCCACTTTAGCCAGTAAATCACCTTGTGCAAGCTCATTTTATACCAGTGCAGTACTTCTATAGTGAAAGGGTTGTACCATTGGCGTTACGACCCCTATGCAAAAAAAGTCCCAGGGTAGACAAGGGACAAAGTCTCTTGCTTTAACTACTATTATTGTTATAGCTTCATAAATGTGCATGATGCTTAACAAACAGATACAAGAGAGTCTCTGGCCTGAAGTGTTTACAATTTAAGTTAGGACATGACTTGAGTGAACAAGACATTGGGGATGTCAGGGCAAAGGGGAAAGTAATGAACGGAAATCAAGAGTAACAGCAGTATCATATGGTACTAGTTGATGAGCCCGGGAAGACCCGTTTGAGAACCACTGGCTTAAGGTATGTTTACGCTGCAGTGTAAGCCCAGCAGACTTTGAACTCAGAATCAAGGCACCCACCCATTTCCGTTTACACACAAATTGTGCTAATCCAGCCTGAGCCCAGACATCTACATTGCAATTTGATAGCCCTGGCCACAGCCAGAGTCATAAGAACATAAGAAATGCCGTACTGGGTCAGACCCAAGGTCCATCCAGCCCAGTATCCTGTCCACTGACACTGGCAATGCCAGGTGCCCCGGAGTGAGTGGACCTAACAGGTAATGATCAAGTGATCTCTCTCCTGCTATCCATCACCCCCCTCTGATAAACAGAGGCTAAGGACACCATTCCTTACCCATCCTGATTAATGGACTTCATCTCCATTAATTTATCCAGTTCTCTTTTAAACCCTGTTATAGTCCTAGCCTTCACAGCCTCATCAGGCAAGGAGTTCCACAGGTTGACTGTGTGCTGTGTGAAGAAGAACTTCCTTTTATTAGTTTTAAACCTGCTGCCCACTAATTTCATTGGGTGGCCCCTAGTTCTTCTATTATGAGAACAAGTAAATAACTTTTCCTTATTCACTTCCTCCACACCACTCATAATTTTATATACCTCTATTATATTCCCCCTTAGTCTCCTCTTTTCCAAGATGAAAAGTCTTAGCCTCTTTAATCTCTCCTCATATGGGACCCGCTGCCAGTGCTTTATTGCAGTGTAGACATACCTGAACAGGCAAGCAGAGACTAAATCCTGCAGGCCCTCGAAAACCACTCCACACTTTCTTGTGAAAGAAAATCTGACACAGCATTTTCGTTGAGAGAGACAGGTAAGCCCAACATCACAGCCCAGCAATTCGTTATATTGCTGGATGTTGTGTGTAAGTGTGGTCTGTCTCAAGAGTGTGCTTTTGAACAAAGTAAAGTAGGAGAGGAGGGACATAAAAGTGGTTGAAGGAGGAGGCATAAGGCTGAGCCCAGCAAAGATTCCTCACAGTTCCTGTGTGAGACAGGCATGCACAAAAGCTATTTATAGAAAGGGCAAAATATCACTGCTGAGAAATCGGTGCAACTGGATGAACAGATGGAGTGAAATGTTTTATTCTTTAATAGTAGTTCTGGATGCAGAGCAGCCTGGAAATCCTGCAGATATTCCAAAAGGTATCACACATGGATGTGATCAAATATGGGGTTTTGTTAGCGCTGGAGTCCATATAACATATTGGGTTCTAAAGCAGAAATCTGTCCAGCAATCCCAAAAGTTTGGTGCATGGACATGACTTTTTAACAGCCGTACAAAACCTTGATTTATCACCAGGAGAAATGTACATAACCTTCGAATATATGAGCACTCTCTTTTTAGTGCCTGTTTCCAATGGCTTCGAAAGCAGGGCCAGATCCTCCCATCTGCTGTATGGCATTGAGGGAGGCAAAATGAGCCAGGAGAGCCCCAAATACATGGGTTGGTGGAAGTAGCACCTCTGCTATACTTCCCCAGTCTCAGAGAAATGGAGTCCCCCCCGACCCCACCCATAAACACACATAAGAAATGGGTGGTTCAGGCACCTGCAGCTTTGTGGTGAGGGGACCCACATGTGTGGAGGAGAGAGAGAGCTGGGGAGCAGCTGTTCTACATGACATGCTCCCCCCCATGCTGTGTGTATTTCTCCTGGAAATCTGCATAGTTGTTACTGCTGATGGAAGTAGCAATATCTATCCTTCACCTAGGGCTGTAACGAGGGCGAGGCGAGTGAGGCACTCGCCTCGGGGCGCACTGCTGGCAGGGGCGTAAAAGCCTGCTGCCAGGGGCGCGCCCGTCCTCCCCCGCCACCGAAGCCGCCCCAGCTTACCTGCGGGAGGTCTGCTGGTGTGTGTGCAGAAGGCCCCTTCTGCTGAATTGCCGCCGAAGCCGCGGCACCGGCGGACCTCCCACAGGTAAGCGGAAGCAGCTTCGGCAGCAGGTAGCAGCACTTCTGCCCTGCCGCCGAAGCCGCTTCCGCTTACCTGCAGGAGGTCTGCCGGTGCCGCGGCTTCGGCGGCAATTCGGCGGAGGGGGGCCTTCTGCACGCACACCGGCGGACCACCCGCAGGTAAGCTGGGGCGGCTTCGGCAGCTGCTAAAAATAGCCTCCACCGAACTGCCGCCGAAGCCGCTTCCGCTTGCCTGCGGGAGATCCGCCGGTGCTGCGGCTTCGGCGGCAATTCGGCGGAGGGTAAGAGCCCCTAGGAATTTCTGCGCCCCTGCCTCGGGTGCAGAAATGCCTAGTTACGGCTCTGCCTTCACCTTCAGACCCATTTGAGAAAGTAGTAGATACCAGAGAATCCAAGGCTGTATAAAGAAACAGGCTGATGTGCCCAGTCTTAGTTTTGGTTCTGAATTTGTAATCATGGCGGGGGGAACACAGTTGTGGGTTTTGAAAGACTGACAGCTACCCAGAGGTGGCGCCAGCTTTTTTGCCGCCATAGGCGGCAGCGGAAGAGGCTGCAGCCGAAATGCCGCCGATATCCCCGGCGGACGAAGAAGCAGCCGCTGAAGTGCCGCCGGGGTCCTCGGCGGAAGCTTCTTTGGCTGCCGGGGATCTCGGCGGCAGCCTCTCCCGCCAGTGGCTGCCAAGGGACCTGTACCGCGTCCCCCAAATCCTGGCACCTTAGGCAACCACCTAGGGTCGCTTAAACCCTTCAGCTACCAGAGCTCAAGTCTGGAGTTAGGGTTGACCTCTGATAAGCTTGTTAGTATGTGTGTAGGTTCTTTTATGCTTTTTAATATGTTGTCTCTGTAATGCTTTCATATTAGGAATAAATGTGCTTATAAAGAGCTACATGGTAACTTATAACGGTGGACAACTACGCTATACATACGCCTTTAAAAAGAAAGCAAATGGCAGATGCTGGCCTTTTGGGGCAGTCTGGCTTGTTAGGAATACCAGTGTAGGCAAGGAATGGTACTGCCTGGGAAAACTCCAGTCAAGAGGGACAGAGACACAGATCTCTGCCAAAGACAGCTGGGAGCTGCAAGCCTTTCAATGGTTTCAGATTGGTAGCTGTGTTAGTCTGTATCAGCAAAAAGAACAAGGAGAACTTGTGGCTTACACCTTAGAGACTAACAAATTTATTTGGGCATAAGCTTTCGTGGACTAAAACCCTTGGTAGACCATGGAAGGGAAAGAGAGGTCAGAGCAACTGCACCCATGACAAGCCATGCTGCACAAAGGAAAAAGGGCGTTATGAGAGCTGCAAAGGGGTCGAGGTGATACAAAGGTTACATTTTCTGAAGCAATCACTAGTTTGGGGTGCCCAACATGAGACACATCCATCCATTCAGGTATTACATGATCTTAATCAATCACAGTAGTATCTGCACGCATAGGTGTTTCAAATGGGGCATCTAGAAACATAAGCACCCCAAAAAAGTGTGGCTCTGGCTGGTTTCAAGAGCTCATCCCACATGCCCACAGCTCCTTCTTCGTGATCGCTTAAGCCCTTCTGCTTTGAGTTTTCCCAGCATTTTCTCTTCAGTGATGGGAACTTTCTGGAGATTTCTATGTGGTTTCTCCACTCCATCCATCTCCTGCAGGTTTTTCTGTGGGTGGAAGCTTGAATGCAAGGCAGTTGCACATATCAGTTCCTCCTTTCATCATGAGGGTGATTCGTCAGGTTTAGCCTCAGGGGTATTTCTCATACCTTCTCGTTACTTGTGATGATGAAACAGGATTGTAGATATTTTCAAGTCCTTCCGAGCTCCTACACCTCTTCCTGTAGATTTATATAGAGAGCAAGAGGCTGTAATTCAGGCAGTAGCTAAACAGCTCACAAGGACAACATAAAGTCACTTTATTAACACAAATTTAGCCCTCCTCAGGCTGTAATCGCAGTTCTCTGTGCTAGCCTGTGGGTCTTGCCAGGTTCTTTAACACTCAGAGAAACCTTGCTAGAATTTATAAAGAATAATGGGAAATAATTGCCTCTTTTAATGTCTGAAAAAGAAAGAGAGAGAGAGATTTCTAAACCTAATGTAATCAGCTCTGCTTTACGAGACTGAGAAAATGAAGGTGCCCAAAACATGACAAACAGAAAATGATATGCACATAAGTAGAGGGAAGAAAGCTGCATAATAAAGCTGTCTTTTATAACTGTCCAAAAGAGACTGAGAAGGCTGAAAATGAATTACTGCAGAAACAGACTTACAAAGAAAACTGTCAACTTGTTTAGTTCCCCCGAATACGCATCCTTGTGCAAAACGATTATATAAGGGGCAGTATTGTCCCGTGTTATGGTGGAAAGGGAGGATGAACTGAAGGTCAGGAGACCTGAGTTTCGTTCCTGTCTTTGTCACCGACGCAGTGTGTGACCTTAACTTTTCTGCCTCTGTAAAAATAGGGAGGATAATACTCACCCATCCTTGTAAAGAAGATTTTTAAGATTCTTGGTTAAAGGAGCTATATAAATGCACATGAAAATATTATGCATATGGTACAGTAAAAATTTCAACCCGGGATGCAAAGCTAGACTCTTAAGTTAGTATAGGCACTAAAATAAAAATGGTTCGACTTTCAGAGGTGTGGAGCATCTGCAGCTCACATTGACTTTGGTGGGATTTGTGGGTGCTCAGCACTTCTGAAAATAAAGTAAAAAAGTTAATTTAAGTGCCTGAGTATGGATTTAAGAGTAAATTTAAGTATTCAAGTTTTATCATTTTTGTCTATATATCTAGATCTCATTCTCTGTGCATCTTCCTGGAGTCATTACTCAGCCAAAACTTTCACTGACTCTACCAGGAGCTGGTTTGGTCACAAGGACAATGGGCATTGAGATGTTAAGAATTCTAGAAGTGTGTAACAAAATGTTTGGATTGTTAAAGACTGAAACTTCAAGCAAGGTTGTTTGTTTTTAAACAATAAGTTTTTTTCCCCCATTTAAAAAATATATTTTTTAAAATATATATATTATATATAAGCAGATGTCCTCGAGGATTAAATTCAAAGCCTAAAAAAGCTGACACAGTACCTTTAAATAAAAATGTATAATATGGTACTAAAGGTGCTATATAAATATAATAGAATATATGGGACATACTGCTTACTATAAGAAAACATTCCTGCATTTAGTGCCTACTGCTTTAAAAGGGTAAAGATACTTTACTCCCTTCTGTTATTAACATGGACACAGCAGTGTTAAGGGGCTCTTATTGAGTAACAAGAAACCATTATGTAAAGAGGAAACAAATGCTGATGTGTTGGGATCCTGGTGTGATTTGAGGTGGCTGCACTTTTCGCCTCCCTGCAGTTGTCTCTTACTTTTAATATTTATATGGAGAACATAAGAGACACTCAAGAGCATTTGGTGTATGTTAACTCTCCTTAAATTCATGCATCTCCCCATAATATTAAATAATAGAGTTGCATTTACATCAGTAGCGTCATAGAGCCAAATGTTAAGCAATGGATATGGGTGTTAGAAGAAACTTCTGTTCAAGGAACCCTGGGCCTGATTCACATTTCATGCCGATGTAAATCAGGAGTAGTCCCACTGAAACCAAATGAGCTACACTGATGATAAACTGTTGTAATTTAAGATTAGAATTAAGTGCCAGGGGCCAGATTTTTAAAAGGTATTTAGTGATGACTAAAGTATATTCTCATCGCTCACATTTCCACGCTTAGGGCCTAGGCCTTTGAGGTGCTAAGTGCTCTCACTGAATTATTTCAATGGGAGTTATGGGTGTTCATCACTTCACAGGACTGGGCCAAATGTGTGGTGACTTATGTGTACAATTACTCACACAGAGCCGGTTGCTGCTAATGAAATCAATAGGAATTTTGCCACTGATTCCCATGAAAGCAGGATCAGGCATGCAATGAGGTCATTTTAGGCCAAATCCAGAGCTCTGACTCAGGAAAAAGATTCCATTGACTTCCAGATCCAGCTCATGCCCCTTAAACTTCAAGCTGGCCAATGCAAAGGGAAGGGGCCATGGCCACACTTCTTCCCCACCTCCACTGAGGTGGCTAGTAGCACTAGCCTTGTAATCAGGTGAATGTGACACACCAAAGATGCCCAGACCCAGATGCAGGAGCTCAGGGATAGGAGGCATCTGGTACCTTCATACCTCTTATGCACTCGCAGCAGTCTGGCACAATCTAGCCTGAGCATCTTGTGGCTCATTTAAAATGAACACAATTTATCACAGCATTTCATAACTACTGTTATGTTTATGATATGGACAATCAGATTAAATGATTGAATAGCTGAGTTTATTTATAATTAAGCGTAAAAGGCAATTTAATAGAGTAGGACAATAAGATGTGGGAGAATAATTCATATATTTCAGCTTCATGTTAACTGAAAAGCAGTCTCTCTCAAACACCTCAGAGGCAGAATTATGGACTAACTCATACAGAGGGTGCTTTACAGGTCAAAGCTGAGCTTCATTAAAGGTACAGTACAGCATAGTCATCATTGTACTTGCCTGATTGTAGCTGGCTTGTGGCAAACAGAGGGTTTCATTCTGAAGTGCCAACATTACATTAAATAAGCAATAAATGTATCAGCCCAAAGAATTACTGTCAGTTACTAGACTAACATCCCCCATGAGCATAGCAGCTCACAATCTACATTTGTAAAGCTATTGTTCGATGTTAAAATGCTATATAACAGTATAAGCAAGCAAACAGAAATGTACCAGCATCCAATAGTTTTTGCAGAATATACATTTAAGTCAAGCAAATGTGCAGGTATCTGCAAAGATAACATTAATACGATATGTTCAAAATTCTATTTTGCACCAAATCAGATATCTTTTTAACTTAGATGAATAAAAAAGGGACTAATCCAGCACTCCTTATTTAGGCAAAACTTCCATTGATATTAATGGGAGCAAACGGCACCCTAGATGTGTACAAAGGATAAAATATCAATTTGCCATGATCTTCCAGAAGGCTAATTCAAGCAAGTCTGTATTTATTTGTAGGTGTATTGTAGGAACTTTAAATTACTTCATAATGTTCTTGAATAAAGAAGCATTATTTAAGCAGCAGCATTTGAAAACCCACACATCAGATAACAGAGGGAAGAAATCAGATTTGTGATCATGAAAATTAATGGATCTTTAAACTACAATCATTGAAACAAAACCGACATACATATAGTTTGGAATAGAATATTCAACACAGAGAGATGAAACAGCTTACCTAGGTTTAAAATATTATACATTATTATTTAAGACTTTTGCTACCTTCTCAAATATTTTAGTTGTCAAGAGTCTCATTTCTATATTTGAGACTACTAGATCCACTAGATGGAAAGATTTATGATTGTCCTTAAAATGTATCTGACATTGCTATTAACACTTTAAACTGGCCACTTGTGCACTTTTTCGGTTTCATCCTTTTAGAAGACCTGACACGTGAAGAAGCTCGGCACATTCAGAGTATTAATTTCTAAAAGCACATATGGAGAGATTACTGAACCAATGGGGTGTGGTTTTTAAAATTCCTCTTCAAGTTGGCTCAGTAACTACATTATTATTAAAGTTTTAGGATTGGGAGTGTTTGTTTTAACATCTTTTCTCCAATCTATACATAATTTAAAGTTACTAATTGATTTCAGGGAAGTTACTCTGGACACTCTGCCATGACTGAACAATTTGTTTCTCTTATTGCTACATTATTTCTTTTAAATATTTCATTTCTGTAGCTTGCTTTTGCTAATTATACTTCTCATTCAACCATACTTTGTGGGCCTCTCCAGAGTGTGTTGCAACATTAGTGGTTTTGTGTATCCTACAGAGGTAAAATCTGATAGAAAGGGGAAAAAACCATGAAACAAAGCCAGATGGTCAGCATTACGGACCAAAATCCTCAAGTCCTTACACTGACCAAGATCATCCCAACCTACAGTAAAAGGAGGAGGAGGCTCAAATATAGGAAATCTCCATGAGAAATCACCCAGAGAACTCCTTCCCTGTTGTTCTATGGAGATAGTAAGAGTTATACTCAGCCTCATAGAAACAGGGGCAGGGCCCCATCCCTTGTTTCAGCATATCTCCAGGAATCCAGAGTAGGTCAGGCCAAGAATCCCTGACAGGAGACTCTGTAGAAAAGTCAACATATTATTTTCCCACAGAATCTCTGTAGGGCCAGACAGGGGCCTAGTCTCCACCCACTCCTCACACATGGACACTGGTCCCAATTAGAGGCATCTGTGGTGAGGTCATGAAGGTGGCTGACCACACCATTCTACCCAGGCAGTGGGAGATCCACACAAAGAAGGTCCTTTCCACGTACATCTCCAAAGTACTATCTGGGTCCTCATTTTCATTTAGTCCTTACGCAGGCAAAATTCCTATTAACTTAACTGGGAGTCTTGCTTGAGTAAAGACTGATTAAAAATTGCCTTAGGACCTCAGGATTTCACCCCAAGTGAGTGTGTACATAGCTGAACACATTTACCACCTTGTTTTTCAGGTCAGACCTAATGACAGTAGCTAATGGTATGGTTGGGTTTCACTTGTAGGAATTTTCATTTATAGCTAATGACCAATTTTACCAGGTGGTCATTGATGATTAAGGTGGCGAAATGTTCACATCAAGGGCCAAATCCTGCTTGCGCTGTGTGCGTGAGTAGTTCCCTTGATTTCAGTGGCGCCACTCACATGAGTGAGGCAAACAGGATTTGGCCCCACAAGCATTAACTCGCTGTTTAGATGAAGAATGGGCATATATCTGCTATTTCAATACATTCTTTGCCATACATAGGGGCAGTTAAGTACTACTGAATTTACTAGGCTATATTGAATTCTAAGAAGAAACATTAGGCTAGATTCACAAAAAGGATTGAGGTGCCTAATGCTACTTGGCACCTGAATCCCACTGAGATTCACAAAATGCCCTCTCAGCTGCCACTGAACCCTATAGGTGCCTAAACTTGCTCAGCACCTACATTTTTGCAGTAAAAGTTCTCTAGCCACCTATATTTCTACCTCTGAGCATGCACACTACAGTTCTGGGCCTAAGCCCCAGAGCAATGCCTAGGGGAAGATAGGCATTTGTCCCCGTAACTTGCCTGTGGGGCCCGATCCTGTAAGTGATCTCAGAGCTCACCTACTGGATCGGACCCTTATTGGTGAGCTTGCACAAAATGGCTGGGTGACAGAGGGTAGGAACCTCATCCCTTTTAGCTTAGTGGCTAAGTTACTCTATAGGATATGAGAGACCCCCTATTCAGGTTCCCCCACCCCCTTCATCTGAGCAGGAGGATAGATTTGAACAGGTGTCTACTACCTCTCAGAGGAGTGCTTGTCTAGCCACTGGGCTATGAGATATTCTAACATGGACTCCCCCATCTCTCCACTGAAACTGCTCCAGTTTGGATAAATAATTAAAGAGTCACTGGAGCAGGGGTACTAGATCCTGGGTGTCCCATGTGAGTGCCCAAAGCACCAGGATATGAAGTCATATTCTCTCTCTCTCTTTCTCTGTGACTTCAGTGGGAGCAGAATTAGGTCAACGCTAAGCATTTGAAAATCCCACCTCTTAGCTTTTAAGAATTCAAAAATTAACCCAAGAAAAATTTCTTACCAGGGCAAAAGTAAAGACTTAAAACGAAAGTCTGTTGCTTATTGTAGGGTGATCTGTTGGGCAAAATAGAGGTATGTTATCTTTGGGGATGGGATGTTGTTTTTCTTCTGATCCTTGAATCTAAAAGGCGAGTTGCCCCTTTACAATTAATTAGGATTTTTGTTATCTTTTGCTAAGGTGCCTAGAGATCTTCTAGCACAAGTGCCAACAAAACCTGATCATGATTGGTTTCCTTCGCCCCTTCAGCTCCCACCCAACAATAACCTTATTTCCTTTGTGCACATCAGAAAACAAAAACGCTGTACCATGAAATTAACTTGTTGTGATTCCCTAGCCATCGAGGACAGGACAAGAAGCAATGAGCTTAAATTGCAGCAAGGAAGATTTAGGTTAGACATTAGGAAAAACTTTTTAACTGTAAGGGTAGGTAAGCACAGGAACAAATTACCTAGGGAGGTTGTGGAATCTCTGTCATTGGCAGTTTTAAGAACAGGTTTGACAACGCCTGAGATCTCCCTGACACAGTTTAGGAAGGCAACAAGCCCATGTTGGTATCAACAAGCCCATCCCTGGTCTATAGAAAACAGTCCTGCCTCAGTGCAGGAGACTGGACTAGATGACCTATCAAGGTCCCTTGCAGTCCTACATTTCTATAAAAAAAGAAACACAAGACATTTCACAGGTTTAGCAGAAAAGCTGTAATTGTGAACAGTAACTTAAATGAGAGCAGAGGGAGACTTGTGCTTTCAGGCAGGGGAAGCTTCATTGCAAATTAAGTTTTGTTTCCTTTACTTGCTGCAGCAAAATGACAGCCTTGACAGACATATGGGTTGTTTACAATCCTAAAGGCTTTTTAGTTTTAAGTGCTTCCAGCATTTATCTAGCTGAATTATATGACGTAGACACTGATTATGGCCTTATTCTGCTAAATATAGCTTGTAATTAGAACACCTTCCTGTATTCTCACAGTAAAATATGCTTTTGTTCTACTTCTGCATTGTTGGACTAGCTATGGAGATGACCAAGTAAATTCAATGGGATTTTTGTCATTTATTCCAATCAGAACAGGATCAGACCCTATGGGTGAAATTCATCCCTTAGTAGACAGCCAACATCAAGGCCTATGCAACACTTAAGTCCTGTTTAAACCCCATCTCCAAAAAAAACATCAACCCATTTTTTCCCCCATGGTGCAAAGAGTGTGATCTTAGCCAGACTTTAAAGAAGTCTTGCTTTAATTTAAAATGTGGGTTTACTCTGAAAACTGACTTAAAAGTGTCATAGTGGGGTTTCATGTTCATTGTGGCTCAATTACATCCAGATCAAATTGGCTCAGTGTACAAGGTTTCTTTTTTAAATGTCTTTACTAAATACTAGCCTTGTAAATTTAGGGTCAGATACTGGTTTCAATTCACACCATGGTAAAGCTGGATTCAGTCCATTCACTTTGGTAGATTTACACCAGATTGACATGGGTGTGGCTGAGATTAGATTCTGAGTCTTTACCTGGGCTGTGTAAATCAGACTGTGCTCTTTCTGGCTCATGCATTATCACCAATAAGAAGATTCTGCCTCAATTATATTTGTACCACTCCATTTTCTTCACTGCTGTTTGGAACCTTGCGCTAAATTCTGCCTTTACCTACACTCCATATAAAAATGACAAAAAGCAATGGATTTGCTCAGGTGTACGTCTGGCTAATAGTTAACAATGCTTAATGTTTTATGAGCTAGTTCAGAACTCAGATTTCTTTCCCAGAGCTTTGTTGGCTCTGCTAGCAGAAGAAAAATATTAAAAACTCATTTTCATCATTGAAGTCAGCTGGTAAGACCCTGAATACACAGGAGAGAAGATCCCTGAGCAGGCAGGTGCCATTCCCTCCTCCTCCCTCCCCACCAGACTGCACAATTGATTGGAAGATTCTGCGTTTCCTGGATGCATTTGCAATTGCACAGTCTTATAATACACCCATTCCCTCATCACTGTAGAATCCCCACCCTTCCATGTGGAACCCAGTCCAGGTTCCTTTCCCCCTTCTTGCCCAGTAGATGCCTCAGACGTTGCTATAGACCTAGAGCTGCAGTAACTTCTTTGGCCCCAGTGGGGGACAGGAAACATTGGGACAATGGCAGCTCCATGTGAATATCTCAGAGGGGCACCATTGTGTGCCTTGGTTCTGCATATGCTCATAACTTGGTAACTATAGTTGCTCAGATACTACAGTGATGGGTGTGGTATTAGAACCCCGATAGAACAGAATTTAAGGACTCTATGGAAAGTAACTCTGAGTGCTGTTATGGTGGCCATGCTGTTCCATTTTTCCTGGCTGTTTTGAAACCCCCTAGTGGGATTTGTACTACTTGGTCTGGAGCACAAGAACAGATGCACCATATGAGGTCACCTGGGAAGAGCTCTTCCCTTAAATCAACAGTGAATGGCACTGAGGCTTGAGAAAAAACAAATGTGTAGAAGGTACAGCTGGAAGGACTCTGCATCCAAAATAGAGAGAAGACTAGATTCAAAGGAACTGTGAGAATGACACAGAAATTACACTTTTCTACTTTCCTTTTTAAATTTGAAAATTATCTTCTGCATGCACAAGAGTCTCCTGGGTGCCAGCTTCAGAAGTCACTTAAGGAAGAAAATTCTCTTGTCATTTGGGGCTGATGTAATGTAAGAATTCTCTCGCACAATTGCATAGTCTTTCAGAGAGAGACAGGACGGAAAACCAGACTCCCACTCACAGGCAGAATTTTTCCCTTTGCACATTTGTCAAAAGAGTCTGTTTTCTTCCCTTGGAATAATGAGAATGTATCCATGGAAATCCAGCAGGCAGAGCATAGAATTTCTGTGACTCAGTTTCACCATCAGTAAAATAGGGATGTTGCAAAGATTAACTTAATGATAATTAAGCACATGATGATTCAGTACTTTGAAGATAAAGAGTCATGTGTAAACACTATAGTAATTCTGTATTATTATTATTTATTATAATCATTATTAAGAAATATCTTAAGGATCAGTATTTACTGTGTGTTTTTCCAGATCAAGTTTGCAATCTTGGTCTTGTACTTTATCCCATTAAAAGATGGAACACCCCAACTTTGTGAAATTGCTAATTCTGGGTTTACAGTCAAATCCACATTCAAAGGCGAAATGTCTGATCCTTCAAGGTGCTGAGCAACTGCCACTGAACTCAGTTCTTCACAGGATCAGGCTATCCGAGCAGAAAAAAAAACCTCCCACGATTATTGCTTATCAATACTAGGTGAGGTCATTTGCAGGTCAAACCTTACTCCCTCCCACCCCCTCCATTTCACGGCTATATGATAGCAGAAGTGATGTCTGTACTTTGGTAACAAACAGAGGGCACAATCCTGCTATTCTTACGCAGGCACAGAAAGTTCTGTGCCTGATTCAACAGAAAAAAAAATATCATGCCTTTGTCACGGCTAGCAAACTCTGTAATGTTAATTTTTGAACAGCCTCACTTTTCAGAAGATGGTTCAAAGCCACATCTGGCACCTATATTATATCGCTTTTATACTAGAACAATTATTATGCCCATATAAGCTGTGGCTTTTCACCTGTGCACAGTTTGTCAGCTGTACAGGGGAACTCTATTAAAGACATCAGGCTTGTAAAACAGGGAACCAGATTCTCCAGCAGAAGGTAAAGTCACCCTGTACCTGTCTGTACCACTGTGTATGTGTTGGGATGGTTGGCAGCTGGTAGCATCAAGTAACAGATGGAAGCAGACCGACAGAGAAGAAAGAATTTTCCTGCATTAAAAACATGTTTGTTTGGGTTGTTTGTTTTGCTTGTACGCTTGATTTGGCAAAAGATGTCATCTGTTTCAGCCACCAGAACCGTGACGTGAATGAGGATTGTTCAAATAGGTTGTATGTTGTAGTATATACACACATATCCCATTAATCACGTCATAACAATTTTACTTGGTGACTACTCCACACATTGGTTTTGTATTCAAAATAAATATGTTGAAATATATTCCATTATAATCTAATGTCACCATATAAAACTATTACTGAATTCTAAATGTCTTTTGAGGATGGTAATATCCTGGTATAGCTTCCGTTTTGAGCAGAGGTTGTTGTTACCCCCTGAACACATGTCTTTTTGTTGCTAAGCAGGTGCAGATCAGAGATCAGAATAGAGCACTTGAGAGAAAAAGAAAGCAATTCCACCTCCTCAGATTTAAAGACAATATTGCCTGGGTAACAGGTAACACATGTGATGTACAATAGTTAATTAAGGCCTCCAGTTATAAAAGCAACAAAACAGAAATGAAAATGAGAGGCACTGTAGCAAAATATAGACAATCCTTAATAGTCATGTAGCTTAAAACAGATTAGGACACTTGGGGAACATCATTAAATACGTGAACAGCTATTCAGGTCAGATGGAAACTTAATGAACAAAAATTCAAAAGGTGGATTGGAGTGCACTCAACAAGATAAAGAGACATCATGAAGAACAAATTCCCACTTATAGCGAGAAGGAGGAAGTGAATTTCCTTGAAGTTCGTTTAGTGATGGGGAATATAGCTGCTTTAACTGCACCTATCTTGAGCTCTATGTGCATTACCAAAGTCACATAAAATGAAAAAAATAAAGTAGGACACCCATACAGGAAATACACCCATATATGTGAAAAAGGAAAAAGACCTCCTACAGCTTCCATCTGACCACAACACACCTTCCATCAACCCCCTTAGCCTCCTTACTGAAAACCCCCAAACGGAGAAATAGATTATATAAAGAAATACACAAGGGGAGAGAGCACAATGAGAAGTATGATGGAATATTTTCATATATGCATTCTAAGCATTCAAGGAAAAGCAAAAAATCTAAATAAATATGTAAATAAATGGCAGCAGATGAAAAAAATAGGACCTTATTTAGAGCTGCTGATGAGCTGGTGCACTAAATCAAAAGGAAAAATAGAGGGCCAATCACAGTTTTACAATAAATGTCAAAAACTTGGACAGCATTTCAGCAAAGTAGAAGAAAGATCCAGGGGAGGGGCCCACCCAGTCTAGGAAAGAGCAGGTCAGACTTGAGGAATATTTATCTTGCATTAGAATTGCAGGACATCACAAAAACCACAATTCTAATGATGGATCTGGAACTACTGAACTGACAAGGCCCAGGAAGAAAATAATAATTCATGGCTTTTGACAAGAGTAACAATTTTTTTTTAAGAAAGGCTAAAACAAATAACATGGGATGACTTGGAACAGAAATAGGAAACATGGCAATATGTTAATTTCTAATACATTATTTCTACCCAGAATGGATGAAGGTAAACTATTCCATTCTTTTAAGCTCTGTGCTGGACAAAAAAAATAGAAGATGTATAATTCAGTTTCTATAACTCATTAATTTTATGAGAAATATTCCATGATAACCTTCTGAATTCCTAAATGTCAGACAACACAATAGGAAAAACTGAGCTAGGCTCAGTTAAAGTAGGGTATCATCCACCTATAGTGAAGTATAGTTTCTTGCATTCCACCAGTTGGTATATCCAAAACTGATAGATGATCCCAAATTAATTAGGCAAAAAGTCTAACAAGATCACAAAATATAAGGTGGAAAATATGGAAAGCCTTGCCTGATCCCTCTTACCTGAAAAGAGGTGATACATTTCTGTTGGTTCTATTGTAGATGTAAACACCTGGCCTCCTCCTGGGTGACCCCTCATGGCCTCAGGGCAGCCCAGCAGGTGGTCCCTCGCCTCAGTTTTCCTCTTGGGTTCTGTCACAGGGTGTTCCCCTGAGTCATTCCAGACCACGCTATTTGAGATCTCCTTCAACACCATCATGTTTCATTTCAATGTTCCATCAGACCTCCACCTGTAGTGCTATGTACATATATTTTTTGAGCCCCAGCCAACTCCCCCATGTGCTTTTGGAGAAGGAAACGGAGCTCACCGTCTACCTTCTGACTCTCAGCTTCCCCCCTTCTGGAGCTTCTTTCCCCTCCATTTATGTGCTCCCAGCTGCTGTTGCTTCCACCTCCAATTAGCCCCTCAGCTGTAGCTCTACTCGGTTGATAGACCTTCTAATGAGGTCTCAGCCGACACTGGTGAGAATTTGAATGACAGAATGCTGGGTTAGCTCATGGCTCAGCACACCCTGTCACAGGTCCCCAGGCAAGCTTGACCTCTAGTCCAGCAACATGGTTTACTAACAAAAGTCCCAAAACATGGCCCATATCACGCCCACCCCCGCCCCATGCATATACTCCTTAAAACTAAGTTTCTTTCTCACCAGACTCCGGTGTCATTTGCCCCACCTCCATCCTTCTACCAAGATAGTCACCTCAGCCTTTCCTTCTGGGGGTGCAACCCCACTCTTCCCCAAGGGAACTCCCATAACCTCTCTGATGGGAGCGTTCTTGACAGGCAGCATACCTCACTCCTCCCCCCTTTCACTGTGCCATTGTGCCTCCAATTCACCAGCAAAAACGTGCCAGCAGGTAAGCCCCTCTGCTGCTCCCTCTCTTTTCAACCCTCTCTGGTCCTTGGCTCCAGCTCTCTGGCTTAGAGCCAGCAGGCATCTACTCATGCTGGTGCTGCTGCTCCTTCCAGCACTGGCTCTCTGGCTTGTGGACACCAGCCAGCAAACGCCTCTTGTTTTTCTTCTGTCTCTGACAGGTCTCCTCACCTGCTTTTCTCCTGACTGGTCTTTTAGAGCACCAGAAGCTGCTCCACCCTCTTCATTGGCCCAACTGGCAGTGCCTGAGCTGGAACAGGAGCGCTTAGCCCAGTTTCATATAATGGGCCAGCTACCCTGTTACAGAAGACAAATATATTTGTATATATTCATTCAAGAAAAGTATGTAACTTTTTAAACCAAACATAGGGTTCAATTCTGCAAACCTTATTCATAGGAGATAATATATACTTACATGAATCACTGAACTTCAGTAATCCCATTATCAATGGGGAGTCCTACTCAATTTCAGGTTTGAGCATTGGGTTCTTGATAGCTTCATCACCCTGAGATAATGTATCTGAAATCCTGGCACCTGGACAAGCAACTTGTTCCCTCTAGCAAATATAAACTATAAATGGGCTCAAACCAAAACCCTATATCCAGGGCCAGCTCCAGGTACCAGCGCAGCAAGCGCGTGCCTCGGGTGGCAAGCCGCAGGGGGACAGCCAGCCGGTAGCTGCGAGGGCGGCAGTCAGGCAGCCTTCGGTGGCGTTTCTGTGGGAGGTCCGCCGGTCTCACGGATTCGGCGGCAATTCGGCAGCGGGAACGCCGACAGCGCGGGACCGGCGGAGCACCCGCAGGAACGCCGCCAAATCCACAGGACCGGCAACCTCCCGCAGAAATGCCGCCGACAGCTGCCTGACTGCCATGCTTGGGGCGGCACAAAACGTAGAACCGCCCCTGCCCATATCCCAATTCTCACGAACACAAGGTGTGGTCAAAATCTGAACCCAGATTTCCAAGGCTGAACCCCACTCTAAACTGGGCCAAACTGAAGATCTGGTTCCAAACACCCTGGAGTTTTTTGATGTTCAAAATCTGGATTAGAATCAGAATTCTGCAGGTCGGTCTCATCTCTATGACAAACTGATATGAATAGCTCAAAACAGCAGGAGCATGTTTCTATGTGGATTAAACAAAAAGTCCCACTCACATCCATCTGAAGGGATCATTGAGATTTTCCGAGCCTTCTTTTAATCATTTTCTTCTGTTGAATAAGTACACATTTTAAAAAATATATTAATGACTATTTGCTCTTACAGGTCACTCCTAAATGTACCTACCATTGGAGGTTATCCAGGAATTTTCTAATGGATTTCAAATGTCTCTAGTATAATCTTTGCCATAAACTATATACATTGAAGTTAAAGCATAAAAATCAGTGAAAAGAATAGAATTAGAAGGCAGGGGGAGGAGGTTTGGATGCCTTAGAAACATACTGCAGTATATTTCCTGCTGGAAAGCTCTCTCTTCACAGACATGATAGAAAAAGTAGAAGAAAATGTCATTCAGATCTCTCTTTTATTATTTTATAGTTTGTGGGCCTGAATCCTGGCTTCCTTGCACACCAGAAATAGCCACTAAAGCGTGGTCCCCAAACTGTGGAGGAACTCCCCTAAAGGGGCATGGAAGAGCATGCGGGGGAGCCAGGCCAGCCCGCACAGGGGGCAGGGAGGGAGCACCACCCAACCACGCTCTGCCCTCAGCCCAACTCCAACCCCGGCCACAGCTCCAGTCCACCCCCTGTTCATCCAGCCCCAACCCAGGCCCCAGCCGCAGCTCCAGTCCACCTCCACCCCAGTTCCAGCCCTACCCGCAGCTCCACTCTGGCCCCAGCCCAGCTCCGGCTCAGCCACAGATCTCCTCCAACTCCCAGCCCAGCTCTGCCCTCATTCCCTCTCTGCCCCGAAGCCAGTTCCACCTCTAGCCCCAGCTCCTCCCCCAGCTCCGCCTTCAGTCCAAGCTCCTCTGCTGAGGAAGCCTTGGCTGTGCAGTAACGGGGTGGGGAATGGCGGGGGCGCAGACAGATTCCATTACTGGCAAAGGGGGTGGCGCTAACAGGAGAAGTTTGGGCACCCCCTGCACTAAAGCCAGTAAAAGTTTCAGGAGTGAAACTCATCCCTGTATGGAAGGCCAGCAGAAGGCATAAACACCACATAAGTCTCACTCAGTGTGCACCTGTGTGAGCCCTCTGCACATAGGCGAATCTTACCCCATGTGAATGATGAATGCAGGATATGGCCCCACGTTAATACTGTGAAGCAAATTATGCTGATAAGATTTTGCGCATTTTAAAACGATCTGCAGAATTAGGGCCTGGTTCACCAATGCATCACCTCATGGTGCGACGCCACTGAAATCAGCAGAGTTACACAGGCCTGAAACTTGTGTAATACCAAGGAGAACTTAGGCTCTGAGCTCGGCTAATCAGAGAAAACAGGTTAATTTCCATTTTGCAGAATTTTAATGAGCAAGTGGCACTTTTTCCCCCTGTTTATGAATTTGCAGTTTTAACTGTTTTATCAGTACCTATGAATGGTGCCTTACTGACAGCTATGGGGACTGGAAGTCTTTGTTTATGAACAGAGTAGGTATCTCACAGGCAGCTGCAGTGCAAACTTCCCTTAAGTGTCCCTCTAATGTGCCTTAATCCAGACTGGGAAGGACCAGTCCACTGAAGTCAATGGGAGCTGTGAGGACTCAGAGCCTTTAAATTCAAGCCACTTACTTAAAGCCAAAATTTGTAAACTTTTAGGCACCTATCTCCGTGCCCCAGTTACCTTCTCTGTAAAATGGGGATAGTAACAATTACACACTAGTCTCCCAGGGATACTGCAAGGTTTAATTAATATTTGTAAAGTGCTTTGATAATGTGGAATGTTACAGAGATGGTAAATAGTATTCATAACTTTAGGCCTAGGCCAGATTTGAAGCAGTAACCTAGACCTGAAAGAAAGGATCACTGTCCCACTACAAATCCCCTGAGATTTCCCACTATTTTTAAAGACTGTCAAATTGTTGCAGTGCCACAGTGGTAACCAAAATTCCTTATTTCACATCATTTATATAATTCCACAACAGTGGTTTTCGAGACAGACAAAAATCTAGTTATTAATCATTAGCACCGTTTTGATTCAATTGCACAGGAAAAAGGGAAATAGCCTGCTATTTACATTTCATTAAAAAGATTATTTAGACATTTTGCATTTGATGAACCCTTTAGCATGGAGATCGTGTGTTTGCTTTTTAGAGTAGTGTGATGAATTGTCTTATGGGCAGATTTGCCACTATCCTATACTGGAAATATAGGTGAGATCCTGCAAGGAAGCTTTATGCATGGTCCTTCCTAATATAATTCACAGGTTAGATGTAGATTTTGCGGAGGCACGTAAAAAGTCAGAGGTAAAGGCTCCCAGACATGCCTTGATAACTCAGATATGTGGGTCAGGGGAGAGCAGGGGAGAAGATGTGGAGAGAGCAGTGGGTCTGGGAAATACAGAATTTTTACTTCCTCCAAAAACTCACGGAGAAGAAACAAGCACTTGGTAATTCTAGAGTATTAAAGTGACACTAGATCAGGAGTCATCCTGGCCAAATCCGGACTCCCAGATGCATTTGAATGGGTCATGAAATCTTTTTATTTACTTGTTATCATTATTGTTCCTTGTCACCATTATTGTGGTGTGAAAAAATGTTTGTCTGGAGTCTGGACGTTGACAATACCTTGACCAAGGAATTTGGACCTTCAGAACAAAAATAATTAACTACCCTTGCCCTAGATGTTTCAAAACAGTGGAGAGAGGGAAATTTTGGCCAAGTAGGCAGGCATACTTTAGGCATTATCTGATACTCATGTGAGTAAGGGTTGGCAGGACTGTGGTCTCAGGCCCTGATCCAGCAAAACAAATTATATTTTTGTAAACTGAAGCCAGTGGGACAACACATAAAGTTATGTACATGCTTCAGTTCATTGCTGGATTGGAGCCTTGGCTGGCATAAAATAAATGTACAGTTATCCAAAACTCAGATGATTTGCGCAAACATTTGCTTTTGTTTCAGTGTGCCTGGCTATGCACCATTTAGGTTTTGCATTTGAGATTTATGCAATCATTTAGGATGAATTGTCTTCTAATTAGTAGTTCCAATATACAAAGATTGTTAATCCTTAATAAATTTGCTTTAAGATTTAGTCGACATTCACTTAACAGGCAATAAATGACAATAATTGTTTTATGACCAAAAAATTATTTGAAAACTTAATTAGAACATGGTGTAAGATCTGGCCCTGACCTGCACAACAGAGATCCAAATGCAGCCCTACTTTGCTGGGGTTTTTATTTTGTAGCTGTATTGTCTTTTTCTCTTTAATGGCTCAGCTGTAAAGTGCCCTGGGATTTTCATGAAAAACACTATAAAAATTCCTGTTAAAAGCATTACTTGTTATTGTAAAATGTATTTAAATTTAAATACATTTTACAATAACCAGTAAAGCGTTTTAACTTAAATGTAATGCTTTTTATCTTAAGTTAAAATGATTCTTGTTCCCAGTTCAGCAGTGTCTATATGTGTCTATAAAGCAATGAAAGCCCAGGTTAGTGGGACTCTCAAGTTAGCAAACCCAGGGCTTGAGGATCTACACCAGTGGTGGACAATCTAACGCCCCTCAGGGTAATCCACTGGCAGGCCGCCAGACAGTTTGTTTACATTTGCACGGCCGCCCGCAGCTCCCAGTAGCCGCGGTTTGCCATTCCCAGCCAATGAGAGCTGCAGGAAGTGGCACGCAGGGACGGGAATGTCAGTGTGGGTTGCATGGAGAAAGTTCATAAGGCCTGAGTTTTCCAGCGTCAGGAGTCTATATTGATGGACAGGCGTCAACACTATTCTTACCAAATGATATTGTGATAAACTAAGGGCTTGTCTCCACTTACCGTGGATTGATACTGTGGCAATCTATCTACCGGAGGTCGATTTAGCGGGTCTCGTGAAGACCCGCTAAATCGACTGCCGATTGCTCTCCCGTTGACTCCGGTACTCCACCGGCACGAGAAGCACCAGTGGGGTGTAGACACTGCAATAAGTCGACCTAAGGTACGTCGACGCCAGCTACTTTATTCACGTGGCTGGAGTTGCATGATTTAGCTAGACTTAGACCCGTAGAGTAGACCTCCCACAGTTACTGTCCCCACTGTTATTCTGGGGGAGTCCATGTAACCACTTTTCCCTTGGCTTATGAAACTGTATCCTGATTTCAGAGGCCTTGGCAAAAGACAGTTTAATTACACTCTCAGCAGGTGTAGAATGGTTGTTGAATGTGCTTTTGGCATATTGAAATCCTGTTGGAGATGTCTATAGACCCATTTGGATCCCACTATCATCCATGATCTCTTCATTACTTGCTGTGCTTGTCACCGTCTCTGTGAAGCCAGGGGTGAGCCATTTCCTTCTGAATGGAAATAAGTCGGCAAGGGGCTTCTGAATTGCTCCCCTCCCCCAGAAAGTACACCTACCACAGAGGGAGCTGGATGCACCCAGGCAACAGAAGTCAGGGATGCTTTGTACTCGCCCCATTATGGACTTGCATGGCTTAACGGTGTCAGGAGAATAGTACATTTATGAATGTGCTTGTGGGTAGAGGGATGGAGTTCATTAATTGTGTGCGTGTGGTGGAGAGTGTTTCAGTGTTTGGGGATGGAGAGGGGGTTGATTGCCATGCAGTGTACTTATGAATGACGTGACCACTTATTGGGTGGGTGGGCTGGTTGATTCACAGTATGAATGGATTAAGGAATTGAAGTAGACCACTGGTTCTCAACTGGGAGTGTGTGTCCCCCTAGGGGTCTGCCACAATAAACCAGTCTCCAGCCCCATGGGGCTGGGGCTCAGGGAGGGAGTGCCACCTCCATCCCCTGACTCCCCTCAGCAGGCCACCCAGCTTGTCTGGGTTGGTGAAGCGCAACCAAAAATTGCAGTGTCACTGCAGAAGAGAGATCTCCCCCTACCCTCAGAAGGGGTTGCCTCACAGCCATTGACTCCACCAGCAGGCAGCAGTTAGCCAAGGAGCCACACCACTGCTCTGCTACATCAGTAGAGATGATTTGGGGCATCTGTTCCCCATTCTTTATACTTTTTCCACTTCTTTGAGAATTATCTCCAGCTGGAGTTCAGGAGACAGTCTGTCGGGATGGGAACCTCTAGCTGTTTCTTTGCCAAGATGTAAATTTCTCACTCACGCCCTTTTTAAGCAACCATTCTTTGGCAGGAAAAATGGGTGATCGTCCACTTGATTTGTGTATATCCTTTTCTATTATGAAAATGGCATGAGCTTGCGTTATCCAGGAAAGGATTGGGCAGTACAAGATGCACTTTTCTGGGGGAAAGTCTGGGACTGGGCATTTGCTGGTGTTGTTCTGCAGTGTAATTCAAGAGTGGCTGGCCATAGCACTCATATGTATAGCTGGGAGTGATTTACATGCTGGAGGCTGTGTGTGTGAGCAGACCAGGAATGGTTGCTCTCACAGCAAAGCAGTTTAAAAGGTACCCCAGGCAGGAGAATTGAGGTGACAGCTGTTCACTAGTCCAGATTGTACCCTGGAGAATGTCACAGTCACCTATGGACGGCATGGACTATCTTTAACTGAAGTGGACTAGATTTGTAAATGGAACACATTTCCCTCCACACAGTTCACTGTTTCCAGGTGACTTGTTACACAACTGAGAGGTCAGAGTGGCATACTTACAGGCATGGCAATATAAAGTTATTATTTTTCAGAAACGGGAATGCCCTAGCAAAAGTCTGTACCTTCCCAATAAAAATTCCTGGTGGTTTTTAACGTTTGCATTTCCCGGTCTCCATTTTGAACTCCATGTGGTGGGGTGGGGCATCGGGGGCGTCATGCTAATCTGCCATTAGTGGATGCATGGTACTAGCTGGGGCTTCTAATGGAATGAAAATCCTTCCTGTTCCTATATTAATAAACATTCAAATGGAGACAGAAACTTACTGGGCTATGGGGCAACTTCTATCCCTTCCCTGTTTGCTGCACTCTCTGTGGTGGGCTTGTCCCCCCAGGGGCATCGGACAGCTCCTTAGAGTACAGCTCCTCCTTCTGCAAAGCCTCCTCTGGGATCAGTTTTACCAGCAAAGTCACTTCACTGTCCTCACTTGGTGCCTGCTTCCAGCTCCTATCAGTCCCCATGATGGAATCTTGGGCCAGCAGGTCACCATTCCAGCTGACCAGGTCATCATGCCCCACTGTTGGCTCTGTGCTCAGCACAGTGCCCAGCACCCAGTCAAACTCCTCATAAAAACAGGATGATGTTGGCAAGTTGCCAGAGGTGCAATTCCAGTCCCAAATTTTCCTGTACTCAGCCTTGAGCCACTTAATCCATTCCCTGCGCTAGTCACTAGCCTGGTAAATTTGCAATGTTGCCAGCTTCTTCACTAGTTGCTGGTATGCATGGTCTTTCCTGCTCCTCTTACTCAAGTCCATTGTTTTGCTGGCCTCACACCAAAATCTGACTGTCTTCCCATGGCCATGGAGCAGTGTGTTTTGCAAAAGACTTTTTCTGTTCAGTCTCCATTGCAAACACAGAAGGCTTTCTGATGGTGTGCATGCAGCTTGGTGTTCAGAAGACAATGGAAAAGTTACACGGACTCACCAAGATGCTGCACTATGCCAAAGGGGTTGACTGGAAATTCTTGAGATAGAGCAGACACAGGAAGTTGGCCATGGGATTGCAGGATACATTTGGTGG
Organism: Macrochelys suwanniensis; assembly: GCA_033296515.1. Classification (NCBI taxonomy): domain Eukaryota; kingdom Metazoa; phylum Chordata; order Testudines; family Chelydridae; genus Macrochelys; species Macrochelys suwanniensis. Next base: position 13,890,128 of record CM065783.1, read on the forward strand.
ACTCCCAGGACCCGAGCAGGGTGGGCTGTGTCTACAGTACAAAGCAATAGGGCTTGAATCCTGGGTCCCAGCTTGACTGGGGTTCAGACCCTCCACCTCTCAGGTTCCTAGGACCCTAGGTCCAAGTTTAAGTCTGAAAGATTTCCATAAAGACCAACCTAAACCCTCCTTCCAAGCCTGAGTCTGAGCCCAGGCTTCCAGGGTATGTCTACACTGCAATGTACATTTTTGAACTAGCTAATGGCTGTTTGGTGGCCCATGTTAATGAGCAAATTCTCCTCTTAACATCAAATCTGAGCAGCTAGGTTAGATGAGGGGATATCCACACTAGTGCAATTAATCTTTATCTTCCCATCTCTGCCTTCAGGCCACAAAGCAGCTGCACGCCACTATATGCCTATTTGCAAAGGATGGACAGACAATGGCTGGTGGATCCACCATCTTCCCTCTTACACCCACTTTTTAGTTTAACCTTTGACAATTTGCCCCTCTTTTTCATTTGATCATTTTTTTATTCTCATTAATACAAAACATCAGACCTATTTCCAAACTGATAGGGTGAAATCTGCTCTTCGCCATGCACAGGGCTAATATAAGGCCTATGAACCTCAAAACAGGGCTTAAATGTTACTTCAGGGGTGCTTAGACCTCATGCCAGCCCTTTGCACAGGAATGAATTTCATCCATAAAAAAATAAGCACACAGGGTCTCTTACACCACTGAAAAACAATGGAAAGGCTGCCTACGGCTTATAGACATGAGAGAAAAACAAGAATCTAACATTAATATTGTACATCCAACAGACCTCACAAGTGCATAGGGACTCGGGAGGCAAACTGCCAAAAGCAAGTTCATAATACACAAATAAACACATTTCATGAAAAGAAAAAAAATCACAGGAATAAATAAATAAATCTCCATAACTTATAATTTTACCTTTAGCTTCTTTTCACACTCAGCAACAATCCATTCAACGTTCTTTCTAAACACAAGGAAATAAAGAGGTTACTATAAATAATATCATAATTTACAATTATATAAATGTAGAAAGAATTATTCCCTTGCATTAAAAAAAGGTTCACTTTAGTTAGCTGATATTTATGACCAAAGTTCATTTGTGGACTAATCATTCTTTCCTAATAGGAAATACCTAGTAATTGAGCAAGATCATTCTATGCTTAATATGGTAGCAAGAAGGATAGAATAGTTTAAAGTTAGCTTCAGTTAGTTTGCTATCTGGAACCAGAAAAATAAAAGATGGCCTATGAGTCATGGTTGTTTGTGCCAGATGAGGAAAAGCTGTATTTTGCCATTTGTGGAAGGTTTAGCTGACATGCTGGCTGACAAGCTTTAAAATCTGTTTCCACTCAAAAGCTCAATCCTGCACCCACTGACTTCAGTGGGGGCAGCATCAGGCTTGTAGCTTTAAATGAATATATTCTTTCCCACCTACCCCATCCCCCCATCTTTCCCTCATGAATGGAGGCAGAGTGAGGACAATATCTGAAGTAGTAAAATCAGAATTTAAATCGTGCACAGATTTCTGATGGAAAGTTTAGAAAATGATCTTCCTAAAGGAAGACATTTATTTTTCCCCAATACATCTGTACTGAATTTAACAATATACAACATCATTCTTTGGTAAGTTTGCATATTTTCAGTTGTGGTATTTTTGTTGATTTTTCTAAAGTTTTCTATGTTTCTCTTATGTAGGGAATAATCTCCCATTAAAAACTGTATCCAGAGAGGCATAGTGACCTTCTTTACATACAACTTCTAAGTAAACATTTACCAGCTATAAATAAACTGACTTGTCCTTTATCTATTCTTTGATCCATACATGCAAGAGCTATCAATAAAGATTTCAGCAACTGAAGAAGCTGGCAACACACACGAGTTTAATATTGAGAATCCTACGTTTGTTTAATAAAGAAATAAAGGAGGATAATGTAACTAATGCAAATGAATAGATCAACAGATCCTGTCAAACTACCTTGGTATCTTTTTTTGATGAAATTACAAGGGTAATAATAGATAAAGGCAATAAGGTTGATATTATACTTCTATGAGGCATTTGACTTGGTACCACACATTTTAATTAAAAAACTACATTATAAAATTAATATGGCACACATTAAATGGATTAAAAACTGGCTAACTGATAGGTATCAAAATATAATGTCAATGGGGAATTGTTATCAAGCAGGTGTATTTCCAGTGCGGTCTTGCAGAGATTGGTTTTAACTCTATACCATTTAACAATTTTACCAATGATAGGGAAGAAAAACAAAGTCATCACTGATCAAGTTTGCAGATGATGTAAAAATTGGGGGAGTTGTAAGTAATGACGAGGACAGGTCACTGATTCAGCATAATCTGGATCACTTGGTCAACTGGGTGCAACGAACAGTGTGTGTTTTAATATGGCTAAATGTAGATGTATGTATCTAGGAACAAAGAATGCAGACCATACTTATAAGATAGGCAGCTATTTTGGGAAGCAGTGATTCCTGCAAAAAGATGTGGGGGTTGTGTGGATAATCAGCTGAACATGAGCTTCCAGTGAAACTCTGTGGCCAAAAGGGCTGTTGAGGAGGATGAAAGTCTGAGGGAACTTGTTGCCAGGCAATTTTGTGAACGTCAAAAGTACAACTGGGTTAAGAAAATTAGATAAATTCACGGAGGACAGGTCCAATAATGGCCATTAGACAAGATGGTCAGGGGTGCAACTCAATGCTCTGAGTGTCCCTAAACTCCAACTGCCAGAAGCGGAGACTGGATCACTTACTCATTGCCCTTTTCTGTTCATTCCCTCTGAAACATCTGGCACTGGCCACTGTCCGAACACTGAATACTGGCCTAGATGGACCCTTGGTCTGACTCAGTATGGCCATTTTTTATGTTCTTATGTAGATGATTCACAATGTTCCTTTTCGGCCTTGGAATCTATGAATCTGGTTCCTCTGCATTAGTGCTGTAGATCTCTGGAACACACCTGAGTAGCCACTCCTCCTAGCTGGCGGCCAAAGTAACTGAAAGAGCTAAAAATTGCAGCTGGGGACACCATTTGCATTCTCTGGATTGCATTTGAGCCAGTGTAGAGGTGGTAAAGCTCTGACTTTGCCTTCATTATGCTTATTTTCCCCATTACTCAGCAGCATGCAATTTGATACAGCCAAAGATTTGCTCACATTTCTCTGTACTATACTGAGTCTCTGCATAGGTGCAGAGAAACCCCTAGAACTTTGACTCACCACATCTCTTTCAACAACTGGTAGTACTGTGTCCTGGGTTGTTGTTTTTTTTAAATGGTAAATAGAAATGTGGACATTGCAAGCTATTTGCTGATATAAACTGAAAGAAAAGGCATCATAAGGGAATACACCAGTGGAGACATATAGATTATGGGCTACAATGTTTATATATACTGTTACAGCTTGACCATAATTTGTATTTAAGTAGTGCATCCCACTTCATGAATATTTCATTAAATAGTTCTGTTGTTAACCTAAAAAGGAGTAATATTTTCCATTTCTCTTAATTATATCCCTTGCTTATTGTTTGTTTGTTTGTGGGAGGGTCTTTGCAAGAAAGAGTCTTTGCAAGAAAGAGTCTTTGCAAGAAAACTTACATTTTCACCGTATATTTCAGACCCATTCTGTGGAGAAGTGACTACGATTCCACTCTATAAGTCTCTTAAACAGCAGCTTTCATAAGCCCCGTGTTTTTTTTAACATTTTCTAATACCTATTAGATGTTTTCTTTCATTTACTGATGTAAAACAAAAGTGAGAAAAGGTGGGCTGAGATGACTTTTCTGATCTTTGTATGTACAGATAAGCAGACAGAAAATGGTTTTTGCCCTGGGAAGGTCTTGTCAAAGATTATTAACAAGGACAGCAGATGCAATGTAATTTATATGAAAATTTCAGGAAGTCCTTGATAAAGTTCCAGAAGGCAGGTCATACATAAATTAACAAGTCAGGGATTTACGGTAACACTTGGAAGTAGATGAAGAACTAATTTAAAAATATACATGTGCCTCTACAAGTATATCTAATAAAAAGGCTGGGTGCTCCCTTCTGCTCACACTAACAGAAGGCAGAAGAAGCAGGCAGACACTGAATGAGGAGTCAGAAACGGCGAGGGGGAGCAGAAGGCAAAGCATCTTCATGGAATTCTCCCTTTCCACCTGCAGAAACCCCTCCACATGTCCAGGGCTTGACTTTTCTACCTGTACTCACCCTGGTGAGCACTCACACTAGCAAGTAGTCCCATTGAAACTAATAGGACAACGCACATGAGTAAGCCCTATCAACATGATCTGGGCCTCCATTGGGGCTGGGGTTTGCCTCTTGTCTATGTTTGAGCAGGCCAAGGAGCAGCTGCAGTAACCTGCATGAAGGTCTTCTCTCAAATCAGCATAAATGCTGCCAGGAAAGATAGCTGGGATTAATGCCACTAGGAACACGAACTGTACACCCCGGAAGCAGCATGTCATTTCATTCTGCATTGTCCTTTTCCCCACAGAAGTGGGTGCCAATCGCAGGTGTGGGGTTGGTCAATGGCGATACAGACCTCATGGAGAAGTAAGGCTAGCATAAGGGGAAACCCGAGAAGAGTGGACATCTCAAAGTCACTGGCAACGTGAAAAAGCATTTAAACAGCTAAAAACTATGATAGTTAAAAGCATAACTTGTAAACCCATTGGAATTTATAGGGAAGTTATATTGTTCTGGAAGAAGCCCTATTTAGGAACAAATTATGAAGTACATTAAGTATGTTATATACAAAAATAAATAAATAATAAAAAAAACTTAGTTGTAGCCGTCAGCGCAGTTCACTTTAACCAGTTTTTACTTATTTACTTTCCATACCCTATTCATGGTGGAAGACAGGTTCTACTTTGCCAGCATGAAAGGACTATTTCACAAGCCATTTCAATCTCTCCTTTTTTTCCTGTAGTTGCTGCCAATGCATCCTTGCTGTCATTTCTTCAGTGATTGCCTTGATGAAAGAGCATGTCCCTTTTTGGCCCATGATGATAACAGTAAATAAGACAGCACAAAGAAGCAGAGTTGTTCAAAATAATTATCCATCAGGATGAAATGCAGGTAAACTGCATAAGGCAGAGAAACACATTTATCTTTATCTAGATGTAAGATGTGGGAGTTAGTTTGGGGAAGGGGGTGACACACAGTCCATTTCTCCAGCTAGTGGGGAAGCACTATTCCCTTAGCTGAAAAATTTACTGGATGAAGTTCTATGGTCTGTGTGACACAAGACATCAGAGTAGATGATCGTAATGGTCTCCTCTAATCTTAAAACCTATAAATTGATGAACACAAGAATAGCTGTGGAGCTACAGGACAGCCCCTTCATGCTCACTGACTCTCCTGGCCTGTGTAACACTGACAGACCCTGGTTGTTGGCAGGCGGGATTGAATTTGGGATCTCTGGAGCTAAATGCATGAGCCTCTACTGCATGAGTTAAAAGCCACATACCCCTTAACTAAACCTGTAGCAGACTCAATATATTAAAGTGGTGTCGGTGCCACTAGAGGGGACAGAGCATCACACCCAGTAGGTGTGTGGGCTACATACTTCTCCTAGCTGAGGAAGCGCATGCCAAGCTTCAGAAACTTCCCAGTTGAAATCCCGGAGAAGCCCTCACTTATAATACAGACAGACCTTGATCATCGGCAGGCAGGATTGAACCTGGGACCTTAGTGCATAAGCCTCTACTGCAGGCCTGCACAACATGCGGCCCAGGGGCCGCATGCAGCCCCCGTGGGCTCACTGTGCAGCCCGTGGGAGGGTGAGTAGGCAAGCGGCAGGGTGGGGCAAGCCAAGATTCAATACAAAGTCATATAAAAGTTATACAAAAATGCATAATGCAGAGATTTATCTACAATTGCATTGATTGACTGTTGTGTGCAGTAATATAGTGACCCCTGGCGAGTGAAGAGGGGTTTGATGGTGGGGCCGAGCGGAGATGGGGAGGGTCCTATTTTATTGCTGTGATCTGGTCACCCTATAAGCGCTGTTTCTTTCCCCCTCTACAGGCTTCCACACCCCAGCGCTGGGGAAGGAGGGGTTGTTTCTGCGGGGCAGGCGGCGCTGGGGGGTGGGTGTTTCCTTGGGGCCGGGGGGTTTCAGCCCTCAGCTGTTTTCTTTGGAGTAATATGGCCCTCGCCGCTTTACGAGTTGTGCAGGCCTGCTTTACTGCATGAGTTAAAAGCCACCTGGCATTTAACTAAGGCTATAGCAGACTCAATCTCTAAGTGGTCTTGGTGCCACTGGAGTGGACAGAGCATCACACCCAGGAGGTGTGTGGGGTTACACCAGCACCCTATGGACACTGAGTTTCTTCCACCCTTATAACCTGGGTTTCCTTGCACTGGATCCACATAGAAGTGGGCCCCCCCTTGACACACTCTAAGCTCCCTTCCATGCCAGTCTACTCATATTGCGAGTAGAGCTCCCTACCTTAGCACTTGGCAACCCCACCCATGCATGGCTGCTCTCCTCAAACTTATACATCCAACTTAAGGCTATCATGAAGTTTTCACTATTGTGGGGAAGCCCTCTTTGGGTGCTCTTGGGGAGTGGTGGACTTCCTATAGGTATAGGTGCTTCTTTTTTAAAACACGAAATTTAAGACATAATGGTGCTTGAGCTTGTCTGTGCCCATGAACCAAGCAACTGATAATCATCTGTTGACTCAACAGTTCAATAAGAAATTAATTTAGAACATGTTTTGCCATGAAATTATTGATATAAATACTGTATGTCAAGCATAGTGGAGAAAAAAATATAGGCATAGAACATATTACAAAGATTAAATCATACACCAAAGTGAATACATGATAAATATTAAGGCATGCATATTTTGCTTTTAACCTCTCCAACATACATTTTAAAAATGTTTAAACTTGTGGCAAAGACAAACTATCACAACTGTGCGATAGAGACCAGGAGGAATAGATGCAACTTTTCTTCAATTCATATTAACTCTGGGTAGTACAAAACCAGATTCATTAGAGGATCTCAGAGGAAAAAACAGATATAGAATGAAAGAATGAATCTTTTCTAATAAGCAGGTACCTAAACAGACAGGCAGTGAATAAAAATATGAACCAGGGGAGTTGTTACATATTCTGAAAAGAAATCCATGACAGTTGCATATATATTTCACAATGATGGACAGAAAAATTGCAAGAAAGGACAAGCCTACAAATCAAGTTAAATATTAGTGAATTAGTTGGTGAGCTAGTGGGAAGAATTTTTTTAAAAACTCACACCGCTACCATAACCTAGACAGGACAACAAGAGATGAAATTTTAATTTGTCTTACTTTTTGCTTAAACCAGTAGAACGCTAAAGTTTATGATTAATTGCCATCTACAAATCTCAGGTGTAAAATTACGTCCAATATTCTGGTACCTGAAACTGTGACACTGTCAGCAGCCCAGGTGATAGGTGGTCATGCCTAGTGGTTGGAACTTGAATGCAAGAGCCAAGGGGCAAGACAGAGTCGAAGTTAGGAATTAGAGCTGAAGGTTAGGACTGAAGTCAGAGTCCAAATGCCAAAGTCAAGTACTGAGGCAGAGCTGAGAGTCAGAGCCAGATTACCAGGAGTTAGAGCAGGATGGGAACAAGGCTGGGTGCAGGACAGGCTCTGGGCTGGAGCTGTGGAGGAGCAGAGCAAGAACAGGGCTTGGAGAGACAAACACATGGAAGCAAAGTCCACAAGCATGTACACTGAGCAGCCAGCAAACCAGCCGCTAGGTTTAAGAACCAACCTGATGGCTCCCTCATTTTTTAGAATTTTTTGGTATTTTAAAGAATCCTTATTGAGGTTGCAGGAACAAACCATCCCGATGTGTAGAAAGAAAAGTAAATATGGCAGGTGACCAGCTTGGCTTAACAGTGAAATCCTTGCTCGTCTTAAACACAAAAAAGCAGCTTACAAGAAGTGGAAGATTGGACAAATGACTAGGGAGGAGTATAAAAATATTGTTCAGGCATGCAGGAGTGAAATTAGGAAGGCCAAATCACACTTGGAGTTGCAGCTAGCTGGAGATGTTAGGAGTAACAAGAAGGGTTTCTTCAGGTATGTGAGCAACAAGAAGGAAGTCAAGGAAAGTGTGGGCCCCTTGCTGAATGAGGGAGGGAACCTAGTGACAGAGGATGTGGAGAAAGCTAGTGTACTCAATGCTTTTTTTGCCTCTGTCTTCACAGACAAGGTCAGCTCCCAGGCGGCTGCACTCCGCAGCACGGTATGGGGAGGAGGTGACCAGCCATCTGTGGAGAAAGAAGTAGTTCGGGACTATTTAGAAAAGCTGGACGAGCACAAGTCCATGGGGCCGGATGCACTGCCTCCGAGGGTGCTAAAGGAGTTGGCCGATGTGATTGCAGAGCCATTGGCCATTATCTTTGACAAATCATGGCAATCGGGGGAGGTCCCGGATGACTGGAAAAAAGCTAATGTAGTGCCAATCTTTAAAAAAGGGAAGAAGGAAGATCTGGGGAACTACAGGCCAGTCAGTCTCACCTCAGTCCCTGGAAAAATCATGGAACAGGTCCTCAAGGAATCTGAACCACTTAAAGGAGGGGAAAGTGATCAGGAACAGTCAGCATGGATTCACCAAGGGCAAGTCATGACTGACTAACCTAATTGCCTTCTATGATGAGATAACTGGCTCTGTGGATGAGGGGAAAGCAGTGGATGTGCTATTTCTTGACTTTAGCAAAGCTTTTGATACAGTCTCCCACAGTGTTCTTGCCAGCAAGTTAAAGAAGTATGGGCTGGATGAATGGACGGTAAGGTGGATAGAAAACTGGCTGGATGGTCGCGCTCAACGGGTAGTGATCAATGGCTCCATGTCTAGTTGGCAGCCGGTATCAAGTGGAGTGCCCCAAGGGTCGGTGCTGGGGCCGATTTTGTTCAATATCTTCATCAACGATCTGGAGGATGGTGTGGACTGCACCCTTAGCAAGTTTGCAGATGACACTAAACTGGGAGGAGTGGTTGATACGCTGGAGGGTAGGGATAGAATACAGCGGGACCTAGACAAATTAGAGGATTGGGCCAAAAGAAATCTGATGAGGTTCAACAAGGACAAGTGCAGAGTCCTGCACTTAGGACGGAAGAATCCCATGCACTGCTATAGACTAGGGACCGAATGGCGGGGCAGCGGTTCTGCAGAAAAGGACCTAGGGGTTACAGTGGACGAAAAGCTGAATATGAGTCAACAGTGTGCCCTTGTTGCCAAGAAGGCTAACAGCATTTTGGGCTGCATAAGTAGGGCATTTCCAGCAGATCGAGGGACGTGATTATTCCCCTCTATTCGGCACTGGTGAGGCCTCATTTGGAGTACTGTGTCCAGTTTTGGGCCCCACACTACAAGAAGGATGTGGATAAATTGGAAAGAGTCCAGCAGAGGGCAACAAAAATGATTAGGGGGCAGGAGCACATGACTTATGAGGAGAGGCTGAGGGAACTGGGATTGTTTAGCCTGCAGAAGAGAAGAATGAGGGGGGATTTGATAGCTGCTTTCAACTACCTGAAAGGGGGTTCCAAAGAGGATGGATCTAGACTGTTCTCCGTGGTAGAAGATGACAGAACAAGGAGTAATGGTCTCAAGTTGCAGAGGAGGAGGTTTAGGTTGGATATTAGGAAAAACTTTTTCACTAGGAGGGTGGTGAAGCACTGGAATGGGTTACCTAGGGAGGTGGTGGAATCTCCTTCCTTAGAGGTTTTTAAGGTCAGGCTTTACTAAGCCCTGGCTGGGATGATTTAGTTGGGGTTGGTCCTGCTTTGAGCAGGGGGTTGGACTAGATGACCTCCTGAGGTCCCTTCCAACCCTGAGATTCTATGATTCTATGAATCCCTGTCTGGTTCGTTAGTGTGTCAGGAGTACTGAGTGGGGGCAGCTGAGGGCCTTGCTCCTGACAGACACCCTCCTATGCACCAATCAGGCCTGCCGACGGGGGGGTGGGCAAAGGGGGCAATTGCCCAGGTGCCCAGGAGATTTAAAAGGCCCTGGGGGCCCCCAGCCACTGCCTGCCCTCGCTCTGTGGCGCTCCCAGAAGTGGCTGGCACATCCCTGCGGCCCCTGGGGAGGGGATTGTCACGCACTGGCCCAGCCCCAAGTGCCAAGTTCGCAGCTCCCATTGGCCGGGAACTGCAGCCAACAGAGCTGTGTGGGTGGTGCCTGTGGGCAGCGGCACGCGGGGACCCCCTAAGCCCCGCCTAGGAGCCACTGCCAAAGGAATGTGCCGGTCACTTTCGGGAGCTGCCTGAGGTAAGCGCCGAGCCCCTGACCTCCTCCTGCACCCCAACCCCCTGCCCCAGTCTAGAGTCTGCACCACACACCCAAACTCCCTCCCAGAGCCCGACCCCTCACCCCCTCCAGCACCTAAACTCTCTCCCAGAGCCCGACCCCTCACCCCCTCCCGCACCCAAACTCCCTCCCAGAGCCCACACCCCGCACCCCCTCTCGCACCCAAACTCCCTCCCAGAGCCTGACCCCTCACCCCCTCCCGCACCCAAACTCCCTCCCAGAGCCTGCACCCCACCCCCAACCCTCTGCCCCAGCCTCAGTGAGGGGAGAGTGAGTGATGGAGGGAGGGGGGATGGAGTGAGCAGGGGGCGGGGCCTTAGAGAAGGGGTGGGACAGGGGTGTGGCCTCAGGGAAGGGGCAGAGCAGGGGAGGGGCAAGGGTCTTTGGGTTTGTATGATTAGACAGTTGGCAACCCTACTGGGTAGGCATGTGGAAGCCCTGGCCAGGCATGTGAAAGCCCTGGCCATGCTGGAAGAGTTCCCTGGCACCAGCCAGCACAGGCACAGCACCGCCCAAATGTCAGGTGCATCCACACAGGTGCGGCTGCGCAGGTGTGGCTTGTGCATGAGTGGGACCCCATTGACTGTTCTGCCCTGGGGCCCGGAATTGCTCTCAGCAGGCCTGCCAGTACAAAATCCCTGTTTTTTATCTGGATCAAGGCACTGATACCAAGAAGAAAGAGTATTTTGCTGTGTCTGGAGCTTATGCTTCATTTAATCTTGGGCTGCTCTAAGGAGGCAATCCCATTCCCAAATATTTAAACACATCAGACCAGATCCTGTCAATTTTGTTCAGGCAAAACTCTCCCTAACTTCAGTGTGAAGTCAGGTTTTCAGTGAAAGTTTTGTCTGTTTATGGCTAGATTCTGATTTGGGCACAGCTTTAAGCAAGGAGCGGTGGATAAATTGCTTCATCTACATAAGAACATACATAAGAATGGCCCTACTGGGTCAGACCAAAGGTCCATCTAGCCCAGTATCCTGTCTTCTGACAGTGGCCAATGCCAGGTGCCCCAGAGGGAACGAACAGAACAGGTAATCATCAAGTGATCCATCCCCTGTCGCCCATTCCCAGCTTCTGGCAAACAGAGGCTAGGGACACCATTCCTGCCCATTCTGGCCAATAGCCATTGATGGACCTGTCCTCCATGAATGTATCTAGTTCTTTTTTGAACCCTGTTATGGTCTTGGCCTTCACATCATCTTCTGGTAAGGAGTTCCACAGGTTGACTGTGCGTTGTGTGAAGAAATACTTCCTTTTATTTGTTTTAAACCTGCTGCCTATTAATTTGGTGACCCCCTAGTTCTTGTTTATGAGTAGTAGTAAACACTTCCTTATCTACTTTCTCTACACCAGTCATGATTTTATATACCTCAATCATAACTCCTCTTAGCCATCTCTTTTCCAAGCTGAAAAGTCCCCATTTTATTAATCTCTCCTCATACGCATATCTCAGAAGCAATCCTTGGAATTATTGTGCATAAGAGATCCACTTCTGAATCACACCTTCTCCCTTGCTTCCTCCCTGTTCTGGAAGTGAGACTAGTAATTTACAGCTGACATACATCAGTGGTAAATCACTACATTTCCTGCACTTAGCTATTCTGGCCATAATTAGGAGAGGAGAGCTAAGGTTCCTCCCAAATCCTCTGAGGAGGGAGTAATGAGCAGATAACCGGGCTTATTCCTATACACCTGAACCCAAGGGAGTAAGTTGAAGTAAGAACACAAGGCCCAGGAAGCATGTGTAAGGTAGAGTGGTTCTTACACCCTCTTCCTCTCTTGTATGGGTGTATAATCTGAGTCACAATCTAGCCTTTAAGGCCTGGGACCAAGTATGTATGAATGAAGCCTAAAACTTCACCTCTTGTGGGATACATATGAACCATTACTCCTATTTTACTGATACAGATACAGAGGGATTACTGTATGTGCCCTTTAAAAGTCAAATAGACCGATCTGCAGGGTATTATAATTTAATGTAGGGAGCTTCAGTAATGCTGACTTTTTGAGTCAGCAACAACACATAAACTTGACCAACATCACACAGGAAGTGACAAAGACAGGAGTATAACCCAGATCCCTTGACCTCCTGTACTTTGCCTTGAATATCAGACATGGTATCTCACTCTGACCATAGCTCAGTTTAATTTTCCTCTCTCCTCACCCATTCTGGACTTAACTTTTTGAAAGCCAGGTCACATGGTTCTTATTTCAGGCAATCACATTTTTCATGCAAAGATCGTTAGCATCTAGAATTCGGCTGTTTTACAAAGCACACTTGAGGAAAATTGGGACTGATATCAACGCTACAGATTTTTGCTTCAGCGAAGATTGAGCCTGAGAATCAAATTATCTTGGCTTTTTGTTCTTGCCCTTTCAGTTGGCTATTTTTGATCAAATGAGAAGGACTTCATCTTTCCACCTAATGTCAGGAACCAACTGAAGGTCTCTGCCATTTCTTGTGTCTGGGATTTAAAAATATAAATGAAACCAAAATAAAGAGCATAAAGGTAGACGTTCACCCCATGATGCATCAATTCAACACAGAGAACCCTTCCATCTCTAGTAGGAGTGCTTCCATCCCTCTCCAAATGGATTTTATTTTTTAAGATATGGGATTGATTTATCCTCTCTCACCATTTTAACTCCAATGACAATCAGTTGCTCCTGATTTATATCAGTGTTCATGACAGGAGAATCAGGTGTTATGTCTGCGAGAGATCAAGCTCCAATTGCATATTTACTTTCTATTTTAGTGAAGACTTGGCTCTGGTACATCCAACAGTTTCAGCCATATGATGGTACACTCTTCTATTATCAAGGGCTGCATCATTTTACAAACATACAATAGTCAGTTTGGGGCCCAGTACAGAGCATTGTGAAACATCATTAGCAATATGCTGCGGACATGACAATTCATCACTAATACTGCCCATCTGGTATCTAGAGGAAGAAGATGATTGAAACCAATCATCTCCTTTTTGATTTAAACTGATTTGAGATTAATTTCTCTATGTAAGAATGACCAGCAGTGTCAAAAGGGCCTTGTATAGGGTAATAAGTATTGCACCTCTAAATAAACTTTGATCCAGGAGCAGAGAAAATGTCAACAATTTTAATGCAATGACAGTGAAATAACGAGAATTAAATTCAGACTGAGCATCATTCAGTATGTTGTTTAACTCCAAATACTTAAACAGTTGCTTGTGAACTAATTTATTATGGATAGGGTTGGAAGCAGTGAGATGGGTCTGTAAGTAATAAGCCCAGTTGTGTGTGTCTCTCTCTCTCTCTCATATACAGTGGGATAATATTTCCTTTCTTCCACGCAAGTGGAACAGCTCCAAGACACAGTGATAAATTGAGCATATAGGTGATAGGGCCTTGGCATTACAGGAGCAGCCAGTTTTAACATTTTTGGAGCCAGTTCAGTAACACTTCCCATCAGAGTCTGCTGCTGCCATTTCCGCATTTGCATAAGCCAGTCTGTCTCACAAACTGCTGCTCATGTTCCTACAGCTTCCCCATGCCATATTCCTTCAGTCTGTTGCAGGTTTGCAGGCCAACATCCTTCAATCTGTTGCTGGTATTTCCTGCAGCATCTGAGGCTGAGCGCTGCTGCTGCTATTGCTCCTGCAGTTGCCCAGTCCAAGCTCTGGAACATATCTTTTTGCTATTTGTTCTGCATTTGCTCAACAAAGCCCACTGGAGCAGGGCTTTTCTCTTTTCTATGTTTTAACAGCACACAACACCAGGAGACCCCACTGAAGCCTTTGGGAGTTGTAATTAGGGCTCAGTGTTTGTCACGGAGTTTGCAGAAGTCACGGATTCCGTAACTTCCTGCAACCTCCGTGACTTCGGCAGCAGCCAGCGTGGCTGACCCCAGGGCTGCCTGGCTCCGGGGCCAGCTGCTCAGGCGGCCCTCGGTACAGCCACACTGGCTGCTGTTGGAGAGACTCTGCAGCCAGCCACTCGGGCAGTCCCACAGCCAGCTTCACCAGTCGCTGCTCTGGAGGCCCCAGGCAGCTGTCCCCGGGGACCGCCCGAGCAGCGGCCGATGCAGCTGGCGCCGGGGACCGCCCGAGCAGCGGCCGATGCAGCTGACCCTGGGGACTGCCTGAGCAGCGGTCCCCGGGGGGCAGCCAGAGCTGCTGCAGCTTGGCAGCTCCTGGCAGTAGTCCCAGGGTAACTGGAGCAGTGGCTGGCCCCGTGTTTCCCCCCCCCCTCCCCTGGCGGTGGCCTGAGCAACCACTGGCCCCCCGGGCTTCTCCTCCGGCAGCAGGCCCCCTTGGGGCTCCCCGCCACAGCTGGTGCCATGGGCCCCAGGGCTTCACCCCCTGGTAGGATGACCAGACAGCAACTGTGAAAAATCTGGACAGGGGTGGGGGGCAATAGGAGCCTATATAAGAAAAAGACCCAAAAATCGGGACTGTCCCTATAAAATCGGGACATCTCGTCACCCTACCCCCCAGCTGCTGGTGCTGTGGTCTGCCCAGCCCCTGGCAGTGCCCCCCCCGGCCCCAGATTCAATCAGGGGTATTTATGGTATAAGTCAAGGGCAGGTCACGGGCATCTCTTACTCAGACAAAATTGAAGGGTTAAGCCTTTATTGCTTTTGAATAGTCCATACCCTACTAGAATTCTTACACAGATCCTGCCCTGGACTCACATTAGACAGGTGGCATTTGAACAATTTTGGCTTCATGGTGATGGGGGTCATGGGAGAAAGAAGACAATCTCTTTCTATATCTGGGGTCAGATGGGTATAAGATGGCCACTCTATTTCCCTTGCCAGCTCTGGATTCATGGGATCTGATTCTCAACTGGTGTAAACTGGCATAGCTCCAGTTTCATCAATGTAGCTACACCGATTTACAACAGCTGAGGATCTGGCCTATAGTGGGTTGGGTATCAGCTATACCAGAAGAAGGCTGGCAGGGGCACTCAGCTATGGTTATCTTCTACTATTCCACATATGCCAGACATATGCACAGTAGCAACCAGACAGAACTAATTGCCTCTGCCCACTTCAGCTGCATTTAATGCTTGAGAGGAAGACATTTTGGCTAGCTGCATAGCATGAGAACAATGGTATCAAGAGATGAGTATTCATTTAAGATATTTTTTCTTTATCTGCACTTGTAGGATTCTCTGTGCAGAATTACTTTATGCTGTTCCTTGATAGCCATATATTATACACTTAAGCAAAGAATTACAGATGGTCACATATTCCTCCCCAACATATTTCCATTTCTGTCTGCATAATATCCTTGACAAGTGTGTATATTATAGTTCTGTGTTTCTCGCTCCCTGATAAGCAATTTGGTGAAATCTCTTATCAACTGCTGTATCTTAATGAGGCCAGATGCTACACAACCAATGTAAACATTTTGAAATTTAAAGGGGCTAATACTTAAACAGGGAAGACATCAAGATTCCTGAAGATATATTAGAATATTGACCATGTAGCTGAAAATAATTAGGTAAATTGGTCAGTAACACCAAGCAAAGATATCTAAATGGAAGCACAGTTGAAAAATCCGTAGGCCTCAAGTACCACTGTTTTTAATGAAAGAAAAATCAACCCCTATTTTTTCGTCTTATTGTACTTCCCTTTATTCCAAAATGTAGGTTAGTGTCTAAATGCATGACCTAGCAGAGAAAAGCTAGAGCCTTAAACTAAACTAATCCTCTCAATTACAAAATCCATAATAGTGTTATAAATATTGTTGTAGATGTGAGAGAACAGTACAGTTATATTCATGTAAATGATTATTCATCTAGTTGGTCAAATAATACCTGGTGTTTTCCATTTTCAGAGCACTTTACAAATTCTGCTCCATAATGAATAATAATTATTGTATAGCCCATAAATACTACAGAGACCAAATAACTCCTCCTCCGCTTTCATTTTATCTATACCTGGCAATATAATCACCAGGCACACTATTGTGGTTGCCTGGTATTCCAGGATTATCAGTCTCGTGACCAAGATCATTTGATAAACTTGGTGTGCATCTTTCTGGCTTATATATCTCTCATCTGATTAAAAGTGTGACCCTTCTGAAAGCCATTTCTCTTATGCTACTTTATTCCAGGATATATCTGTAGTATTTTAGACACCCAGATCCTAAAACAGTAAGTAGTAGCCAAACACATGCTTTCTGCTGGGCAAAACGAAATGCTTCTCTCAGTTCTGTTCATGTCCTTGTACGTAGCTTAAGTATCTATATTGCATTTGCTGTATGAATAAGCACATCCCAACACAATATTTAATAAATATTCATTCTCATCTGGATCATCAAGAACAGACACGTTTAATCCTCTGAAGACTAAGTGCACTACATAAGTGGGGAACCATAGCTGATCTTAAAGTATGCAGAATGTTAACCTCTACTAATACTCTCAATGGTTAATCCTCAGAAAAGCAGCAAATGTTCCTGAACGCTGGGAAGGACTTTGATGCAAATGCAAAATGCATATGTAAAAACACTGCTAGTATAACAGCAAATTAATTTATGTCAAGATTGGTTCAGAATGTTAAATACTTTTATTGGTGACAAATGATGTTTTCTTCCATTCTCTGAGGGAATAGTTTACATCTGTTGTCAAGTTGTTTCTGAGATACCGTGTTATCCTCGTACTCATACTGCGATTTATAAAAAGAGGAAAAATTCTTCATGCATTATCCTGGATTGTCTACCTACTCTCTTGTGCTCTTGCACCTATTGTTTACAACAATCAGCCATACAAAGCTAATGTTTCCATGATTGTATTTACTTATGGGTAGCAACTGAAATAATTATAATTGCTTAATTTAGTGCTGCATAAGAATCATAGAATCTCAGGGTTGGAAGGGACCTCAGGAGGTCATCTAGTCCAACCCCCTGCTCAAAGCAGGACCAACCCCAACTAAATCATCCCAGCCAGGGCTTTGTCAAGCCTGACCTTAAAAATGTCTAAGGAAGGAGATTCCACCACCTCCCTAGGTAACCCATTCCAGTGCTTCACCACCCTACTAGTGAAAAAGTTTTTCCTAATATCCAACCTAAACCTCCTCCTCTGCAACTTGGGACCATTACTCCTTGTTCTGTCATCTTCTACCACGGAGAACAGTCTAGATCCATCCTCTTTGGAACCCCCTTTCAGGTAGTTGAAAGCAGCTATCAAATCCCCCCTCATTCTTCTCTTCTGCAGGCTAAACAATCCCAGTTCCCTCAGCCTCTCCTCATAAGTCATGTGCTCCAGCCCCCTAATCATTTTTGTTGCCCTCCGCTGGACTCTTTCCAATTTTTCCACATCCTTCTTGTAGTGTGGGGCCCAAAACTGGACACAGTACTCCAAATGAGGCCTCACCAGTGCCAAATAGAGGGGAATAATCACGTCCCTCGATCTGCTGGAAATGCCCCTACTTATACAGCCCAAAATGCCGTTAGCCTTCTTGGCAACAAGGGCACACTGTTGACTCATAAGGATTGAGTAACTTCACTAAGTGTAAATTGTATTTATTTATTTAGACAAATAATAGTTTTAAAAACACCACTGCAAAAAGCTGTAGGCACCCTGACAATTAATTAGTATTACAACTATATAACAATGGCTGCCCAGCAGCATTAAAGAAACATACATGGAAAGCAAAGAAATTCAGCCCACTAGCAGCAACAAACAGTCATGGAAGGTAACAAATGAACTCAGACAGCTAGTAAGCCAAAGTAACAAAAATAACTCTTCACCCCACACTATCTCTGAGAATATCACTCAGCCGTCCCACAAATCCTATAAAAATGATTTGTGCACCATGCCCAGAAAGTCAAATTCAGGCTATTTTCAGGAACCAGGGGGAATTTCACATTTTTAGTATACAGATGTGTATCCATTACTGCTTTGATTTAATGTTAAAATCAAAACTTGTATATGTAAGAATCATTAGCTGTATATATGATACACTAATTCTTTTTGGCATATATTTACAATTCCTCAAAAAAAACCTAGTCATATATATATATTTCTGCACAATCATTTGTATTGCACTTGAAATATATACCTGCTAAAAGTAAGCAGAGAGGTAGTTTGGTTTTTTTAGGAATATATTACTACAAAAATTACATCTAGGCATACTAGAAAATTAGAAAGAAATGCTGTAGTTCTGAAAGCAGAGATTTTGCTCGATATTTTGGAATTGCAGCCATCTCACAAATTCACATTGTGGTATTCATTATACTTAGTATACACTCTTAAATCTTGTTCATAGATTGTTCACACAAACAATTAACGTCATGACTATCTATAATGCCAGTCAGATGAGCCATTTACCCAGTAGAAAATGGCTCAACTGGCACCAAATCCTGCGACAGACATCTGCCCTATGTAAGGATAGCAGGATTTGGATTTCGGCGAAAGTAGGCTTCCATATCACTGCAAAAATGTATCATGTGCATGGGGGGTGGTGGGGCAGAAAGAGAGTCCACGAGATAGGACAGACTCTTCTGCCAGGCTAAGTGTGTGGTTGGATAGATTAACAATATTGTTGGGTGCGTTAAGGGTACCACAGTTGTAGCCCCCTCTGGCATGTAGAAGTTTAGATAGTTTACAGTCCTTTTCCTCTGTAGAGAAGTAAAGTGTGCATTGTAAATGGCTTGTCTTGTTCTTGTAAAGCCCAGCCACGTGGAAGTTTGTGTGGAAGGTTGGTTTTGTATGAGAGTCTCCTGTTTTGAGAGCTCATTCTTGATCTTCTCCTGTTTGCTGTACAGGATGCTGATCAGGTGGTTCCTCAGTTTCTTTGAGAGTGTATAGCACAATCTCTCACCATAGTCAGTGTAGTATGTCGATTGCAATGAATTTTTTACTTTCAGTCCATTTGGTATGATGTCCATCTGTTTGCACTTGGAGAGGAAGATGATGTCTGTGTGTATCTGTGAGTTTTTTCATTAAGTTGATGGAGTTCCACTTCATACGGCTAAATTCAGTGCCAAAGCCTTTCGCCATCTCTGACTCAAGGAATATTTTCAACACACCACTGAACAGAGCACTGACCTACAGGAATCTTCTTACCAACACTACAACAAGAAGAAGAATTCTGTGTGGACTCCTCCTGATGGTCAAAATGACAGACTGGACTTCTACCCAGAGTGCTTCTGCGGACGTGCACAGGCTGAAATTGTGAACAAACAGCATCACTTGCCGCAAAACCTCAGCTGTACAGAACGCAACGCCATCCACAGCCTCAGAAACAACTCTGACATTATAATAAAAAGGGCCGACAAAGGATGTGCTGTAGTCATCATGAACAAGTTGGATTATGAACAGGAGGCTGCCAGACAACTCTCCAGCACCACATTCTACAGGCCACTAACCTCTGATCCCACTGAGGAGTACTAAAAGAAACTACACCATCTGCTCAAGAAACTCCCTGATGCAGCACGGGAACAAATATATAGACACACCCCTAGAGCCCCGACCAGGAGTATTCTATCCGCTACCCAAGATCCATAAACATGGAAATCCTGTACGCCCATCATCTCAGGCACTGGCACTGTTACAGCATCTGGCTATTTGGACTCTCTCCTCAGATCCTACACTACCAGCACTCCTAGCTATCTTTGAGACACCACCGACTTCCTGTGGAAACTACAGTGCATTGGTGAAAACACCATCCTCGCCACCATGGATATACAAGCTCTTTACACCAATATTCCATACGAGGATGGACTACAAGATGTCAGGAACAGTATTCCTGATGAGGCCAGGGCACACCTTGTGGCTGAGCTTTGTGACTTTGTCCTCACTCACAACCATTTCAGATTTGGGGACAACTTATACCTTCAAGTCAGCGGCACTGCTATGGGTACCCGCATAGCCCCACAATATGCCAACATTTTTATGGCTGACTTAGAACAATACTTCCTCAGATCTCGTCCCCTAGCACCTCTCCTCTGCTTACACTTCATCATATGAAAGGAGGCCCTTGAAGAATTCCACCTGGATTTCAACAATTTCCACCCCACCATCAACCTCAGCCTGGACCAGTCCACACAAGAGATCCACTTCCTGGACACTACAGTGCAAGTAGATGATGGTCACATAAACACCACCCTATACCAGAAACCTACTGACTGCTATACTTACCTACGTGCCTCCAGCTTCCATCCAGGACACATCACATGATCCATTGTCTATAGCCAAGCCCTAAGATACAAACGCATTTGCTCCAATCCCTCAGACAGAAACAAACACCTACAAGATCTCTATCAAGCATTCTTAAAATCACAATACCCACCTGGGGAAGTGAAGAAACAGATTGACAGAGCGAGACAGGTACCCAGAAGTCACCTACTACAGGACAGGCCAAACAAGGAAAATAACAGACCACTGACCATCACATACAGCCCCCAGTTAAAACCTCTCCAGCACATCATCAATGATCTACAACCTCTCCTGGAAAACAATCCCCCACTCTCACAGGCCTTGGGAGGCAGGCCAATCCTCGCTTACAGACATTGCTCGCTCCTTGCCCCAATCTGAAGCACATACTCAGCAGCACCTACACACCACACCACAGAAACACTAACCCAGGAACCAATCCCTGTAACAAACCCCTTTGCCTTCTTTGTCCCCATATCTACTCTAGCAACACCATCACAGGACCCAACCACACCAGCCACACCATCAGAGGCTCATTCACCTGCACATCTACGAATGTGATATGTGCCTTCATGTGCCAGCAATGCACCTCTGCCATGTACATTGGCCAAACCGGACATTCTCTATGTAAAAGGATAAATGGACACAAATCAGACATCAGGAATGGTAAAATACAAAAGCCAGTAGGAGAACACATCAGTCTCCCTGGACACTCAATAATAGATTTAAAAGTAGCCATTCTTCAACCAAAAAAACCTTCAAAAACAGACTTCAAAAAGAAACTGAAGAGCTACAATTCATTTGCAAACTTAACACCATCAATTTGGGTTTAAATAGGGACTGAGAGTGGCTGGCTCACTATAAAAGCAATTTTACCGCTCTTGGTATTGACACCTCCTCATCAATTATTGGAAGTGGACCACATCCACCCTGACTAAATTGGCCTTCAACATTGGTTCTCCACTTGTAAGGTAACTTCCTTCTCTTCATGTACCAACATATATTTATGCCTGCATCTGTAATTTTCACTTCATGCATCTGAAGAAGTGGGTTTTTTACCCATGAAAGCTTATGCCCAAATAAATCTGTTAGTCTTTAAGGTGCCACCGGACTCTTCATTGTTTTTATGTATACAGACTAACATGGCTACTTGTCTAGCTTCAGCTTCCAGCCACTGGATCATGTTATACCTTTTTCTGCTAGATTGAAGAGCGCTTTATTAAATATTTGTTCCCCTTGTAGATACTTATAGACTGTAATCAAGTGACCTCATAAACTTCTCTTTATTAAGCTACATAGATTGAGCTTTTTGAGGCTATCGTTATACAGCATATTTCTAATCCTTTAATCATTCACATGACTCTTCTCTGAACCCTCTCTAATTTATCAACATCTTTCTGAACTGTGGACACCAGAACTGGACTTAGTATTCCAGAAGCAGTTGCACCAATGCCAAATATAGGGATGCAATAACCTCTATACTCCTACTCAAGATCCCCCTGTTTATTCATCCAAGGATCACATTAGTTCTAATGGCCATAGCATCAGACTGGGAACTCACATTCAGCTGGTTATCCACCATGAACCCCAAATTTTTTCAGAGTCACTGCTTCACAGGATAGTGTCCCCTTTTCTGTAAGTATGGCCTATATTCTTTGTTCCTCGATGCACACATTTAGCTGTATAAAATACCTATTGGTTGTTTGCACCCTGCTTACCAAGCAATCCAGATTGCTCTGTCCTCTTCATTATTTTCCACTCCTGCAATTTTTGTGTCATCTGCAAACTTGATCAGTGATGATTTTGTTTTCTTCCAAGTCACTGATAAAAATGTTGAATTGTATAAGAACCGATCCCTGTAGGATGTCACTGGAAACACATCTACTCCATAATGGTTCTCTGCTTCCAATTGCATTTTGAGACCTATCAGTTAGACAGTTTTTCATCCATTTAATGAATGCCATGTTCATTTTATATTGTTTTGTTTTTTCAATCAAAATGTTGTGTGGTATCAAGTGAAATACCTAGCAGAAGTCTAAGTATACAACATCAACACTATTACGTCTATCAACCAAATTTGTAATCTCATCAAAAAAAGATATCAGGTTAGTTTGACAGGATCTCTTTTCCAGAAATCCATTAGTTACATTACTCTTCTTTAATTCTTTATTAACTGAATCCCATATCAGCTGCTCCATTAACTTGCCCTTGATCAAGGTCAGGCTGACAGGCCTATCGTTACCAGGGTCATCCTGTTTACCCTTTTAAAAATTGGCACAAGATTAGCTTTCTGATCTTCTGGATCATCCCCAGTGCTCCAAAGCTTATTGAAAATCAATATTAATGATTCAGCAAGTTCCTCAGCCAGCTCTTTTCAAATTCTTGGATGCAAGTTATCTGGATCTGCTAATTTAAAAAGTCTAACATCAGTAATTGCTGTTTAACATCCTCCAGAGATACTAGTGGAATGAAAAGAGTGTTATCACCACCAAATGGGATTTTTCCCCAAATATAGAACAGGAATATTTATTGAACACTTCTGCCTTTTCTGCATTGTTACTGATAATTCTACCATTTCCATCTAGTAATGGGCCGATACCATTGTCAAAAAAAGAAGATGAGAGTTAACCGTGATGGAATAAATCATACTTGCAGTAAAGGATTTTTTAAAATAATTGTACATTGTTACAGTTCAGTTTCACAGAACTACCTCATGAAACAAAAAAGATAATCCACATATTTCTATCACTAAAATGGACAAGTGATCACATAATATATCTGGATTGTCTGCATCAGCTCGTACAATTTAGATTTTATTTTTATATGCAAAGATCTATAATACTTATTAAAAATAGGTTAAAGAAAATCTGAAATATTCCTGAATTACCCAATGAATTGTTATGTTGGATGTGAATTATTTTCTTGTATCACTTCACCAGTTTATTCTCTATAAACTATTATTTTGTCAAGTATTTCAAACATCTCTAAAGTAAGCTCAATTTCCTTTTCAATAAAATGGGAATACTTATTCCATAACAGAAGGTGCCATGATATGAGAGAGCTGCGATATCTCTAACTCAGTTCATCTGACTAGACTTGGGACCAGTACTGTTCAACATATTCATAAATGATCTGGAAAAAGGGGTAAACAGTGAGATGGAAAAATTTGCAGATGATACAAAATTACTCTAGATGGTTAAGTCCAAAGGAGTCTTTGAAGAGTTACAAAGGGATCTCACAAAACTGGGACACCGGGCAATAAAATGGCAGATGAAATTCAATGTTGATAAATGCAAAGTAATGCAAGTTGGAAAACATAATCCCAACTATACATATAAAATGATGGGATCTAAATTAGCTGTTACCACTCAAGAAAGAGATCGTGGAGTTACTGTGGCTAGTTCTCTGAAAACATCCACTCAATGCACAGCAGCAGTCAAAAAAGCTAACAGAATGTTGGGAATCATTAGGAAAGGGATAGATAATAAGATAGAAAATATCACCTCTACATAAATCCATGTATATCGGTTCTAATGGTTTGCCCACATGGTACACCCACATCTTGAATACTGTGTGCAGCTGTGGTCGCCCCATCTCAAAAAAGATGTATTAGAATTGGAAAAGGTACAGAAAAGGGCAACAAAAATTATTAGGGGTATGAAACAGCTTCCATATGAGGAGAGATTAATAAAACTGGGACTTTTCAGGTTGGAAAAGAGACGGCTAAGGGGGGATATGATAGAGGTCTATAAAACCATGACTGTTGTGGAGAAAGTAAATAAGGAAGTGTTATTTACTCCTTCTTATAACACAAGAACTAGGGGTCACCAAATGAAATTAGTAGGGAGCAGGTTTAAAACAAACAAAAGGAAGTATTTCTTCACACAACACACAGTCAGCCTGTGGAATTCATTGCCAGAGAATGTTGTGAAGGCCAAGACTATAACAATGTTCAAAAAAGAACTAGATAAATTCATGAAAGGAGGTCCATCAATGGCTATTAGCCAGGACAGGCAGGGATGGTGTCCTAGCCTCAGTTTGCCAGAAGCTGGGAATGGGCGAAAGGGGGTGGATCATTTGGTGATTGCCTGTTCTGTTCATTCCCTCTGGGGCACCTGGCATTGGCCACTGTTGGAAGACAGGATACTGGGCTAGATGGACCTTTGGTCTGACCCAATATGGCCATTCTTATGTTCTTATGTTGAATGGGGTTAATCATGCTTAAAATTAGGCATGTGGTTAAGTAATGACCTGAATTGAGGTTTTACAATGGCAAAATGACAGTTGGACCCAATGTCTTTAAGGGGCACACACATACACATTTTACAGCTATAGGAGAAATTTTTTATTTTTTTTTAATTTGCCAAGGCTTCTCTGAATCCAAAATTCCTAAGTTTGGTGTTGAAACCAAATTTATCAGAAATTTGATTCAGTTCTAACATATACTGTACAGGACCTGAACCAAAGGCTACTGAAGTCAGTTGAAAGAATTTCATTAGCTTCAGTGGCCTTTGTTTCAGGCACATAGAGATTCTGGTGTTTTTATCATTAAACTTGCAATAGTTAGTTACATGATAACTCTCTGTCATTGAGCAAACCATTACAACCTATATATAATCCATAAATGTTACTAAATTCACTGAGCTGACTTTACTTTTACAGCTTTGGGTTTGAACAAACATGCAATTTAAGGTGAAACATGTGCCCCAAAACTGGCAAGTTTAGCAAATTTCTGGTGCGAATCACTCAAGTTAAAGCTGCCCATAGATTGTTTTCCTTCTCATTAGCAGTCCAACTTTTACAAGTTTTTACAATATTTAAAGTAAGGTAAATAGGTAACATGCTAGTTTACAATCTTCTTTTCCTATTTTCCCCCCAATTTCTTATTAAAATTAATATGCAGTAAATCCAAGCCGAAGAGACCAAACTTCATAGGTCTTCTTTCATACCTTACAGATTTTTATTGCTCAAATAATTTTTGTTTCTTTATAATGGAAAAAATAGAATATAAATACTGGTGCAATTTACATTTCACTTTCCTTGCTTCATTAAGCATAACTGCAACTGTGTGAAATATGAACTAAAGAATATGCCATACAAAAGAAGATATTTAATGTAGAAAAATTAATCTTCACTTGTCTTCCATTTGTCTGCTCAAACTGCACATATTCTGATCAGTCTAACCCGCGGGGTAACAGTTCTGCAGAAAAAACTCCTTCATTTATTGTAACAATATTAACCATTATGAATTCATTTGGTTTAATGTGAATTTAATACGTATATTTCCATATGAATTCAATGATACTTTAAGATTTATTATTACCCACTTATTGTAAAAATTACTCTATTCCTATATAACTAAGATCATAACAAAAAAGACATTTATATTTTAAAGCTTCACATTTTTATATCACCATTTAATTAAGGTGGTGACAATACTTTCCTAATAACCCATTGTTTTCAGAGGCTTAATAGTCGGGCATACACTTGAGGATGAAAACTGGCATGAAATCCCTAATATGGGAGCAAATTTCTTTGATAATTAAAAATAAACTAATTCAGATTTGTATTGGTGGCAGTCCATCTGCATATTCATATTGCTCCTATAGCCACAGTCAGTATCTGAGTGCCTCCCAAATGTTTATGGGTTTATTCTCTCAACACCCTGTGAAGTAAGGTAGACTGAGGCACAACGACATCAACCCAGAGCAAGAGTCAGAAGGAGTTTCTCATAATACATGCTTCCTTCTCTGATCTCCCCTTCCTCTTTGGGGGGGAAGGCTATGCTACTTCACCCTGTCTAAGGCCAGGTCTACAATACAGAGTTAGGTCAACGTAACACAGCTTACATTGACCTAACTCTGTAAGTGTCTACACTACAGTGTTGCTCCCGCCGATATAAGTCTCCCACTACACTGACCTAATAACTCCACCCCCAGAAGAGGTGTAGCACTTAGATTGATGTAGATAGGGAGACACAGTGTCTGTGTAGACACTGCATTACTTACATCCCCTGTCAGCACCATGCTGGGCTTTCAGTGCCAGGCAGCCAGGCTCCTAGCTGGGAGCTCCACACTGAGCTGAGAACCCAGGCTCTCAACACCCCTCCCCCACCGCAACCTCCACTGTCCCCCTTAAGTTGGTACAAGCACTGCTAGTGAGGACGCGCACCACCGGCAGGAGGATAATGTTCTGCTCCCATTGAATTTAACTGAAATTATGCCTAAGGAAAATATCTCATGTTTTGTCTCATTGTATATATACCTAGCAGCAAGCCTTCCATTACTTCTCATTGGAGCCTATTGTACAGCATAATAGCAGAGCTCACAGAGAGGATGCTTTTCGTGATTCGCAGCCTACATTCTCCCTTTCTCGACTTCATCACATTCCTCTCTTCTGCTCTAAATAATTCCTGTCCCTCTTTCGTGTCTGATATTTATAGACCTACGTCTCCCTGCCCTCCCAGCAAAGGCTTTGCAGAGCTAGATAGATCTTTCTGGTGAGCGCCTCCAGCCCCTCCAGTGGTTCTCTTCTATGAATTCTCTCTTGTTTACCAGTATCCTTGTGAACATAATAAAATCCAATTCTCTTCTCACCCAAATTTTACACCATTGTAGCCCCACTGATTTTAATGGAGTTACTACTGTAACTGGAGTTCTACAGAGGAGAATTGGGCCTTTGGTAGGTCCTGGTATTTCCCTTTTCCTTACAATGCTGATCACCACTGCATTTGTTGCAGGTTTTTGTATTTAATTCTTGAATAAGGTTGCACTTCCAGTCACTGTCAGCACTAAGCATCGTGCTCAAAGCTTCAGGACACCATAAAATCTCCTTGAACTCTGTGAAGCCATTAGAGACTGCTTCCCCCCTCCTTTCCCCAGAACCATGCCTCAGGCACTTAACCAAAATTAGCTGTGGCCCGGGTCTTAAAGGTGATCGGCAAAGGATTTGCTGAAAATTAAAAACTTGCTTGAGATCCCAAAGGGACATAAAAGTACACAGCTGTTTTTAAATGGAATTAGCACCGTATTATAATACAATTGTCCATTACTCCATTCCTGCGCTTGTGGCAGTGAGGGTAGGGAGGATGCAAAGGAGGCTTTATGTCTCCTTTGTTCTCCCCACATTTTGGAACAGGCAGGGGCCTGCCAAATCCCCAGTAAAATTTACAGTAGCGTCAAGGCTGCTCTAATTTACACTCTGCTTTCCATACCCCTATGAGCACTGGAGTAGTTTTGCTCAAAATGTTGAGGAGGCAGACATTTCATTTCCCTGCAGCAGCACAAGGCCACCACCCTTCAGTGTAGCCCCCAAAAGGTTCCAACCTAAGTTCCTTTCTTTCTACCCGCTTAAAAACAATAAAAACCCCAGCACTTACTTTGTCCTCATCCCCTCTCTCTTCCTGTATGGCTGTATTTGACTGGCTCCCATTCTGCACTGAAGCACCCTGCAGACTATGTACTTAGATTCCACCATCCTGCTAGACTCCCTGATCTCCCCACTTTCCTTACTTCTCTCTGTGTGACATCTTCCTAACTTCCTTTTTTCACACAATGTATCCTCACTCTCCCCCAAGCAACCTCTCTCCTTCTCCCAAATCACTGCTCAAATCACAGAGCCTACCCTGCGGGAACCTTCACCCCCACAATCTCTGCTCTGCAGGAACCACTCCACTATCCCCCAGTCTCTGCCCTGCAGAAATACCCTCCTCATTCTCTGTACTCCCTTTCCCCATGCTCTCCTCATTCTCTCCCTCTTGCCACCAAGCCCCTGTCTCCGACCGAAACTGCTTCTCCCTCCAGTTTCATTTCCCACCCAACCTGTCCTGCTCAGCAGATCTCTAAAGCTAGCAGGTGAGCCCAGGCAAGGAAGGAGCTGAGAAAGGTTGTATGCTCCTATTTGCCCAGCAGGAGGTTGCAGTTGCAGCTTCTTGCTGTAAACAGCAGGCAGGCACACAAGCTGTACAGGGGAAAGAGTGCTGAGCCCTGTTGCACAAAGGAGATTCACTCTCCTCCCTCCCCTTCAAAGCCAAAAGTTGGGAAGGGGCAATATCCCCCCATTCCCCCTCTTATAATTACACCCACGGCCCTCGGAAGCAGAGAAAAGTCATTGGGCAGTAGGCTCTGGCCACGTCTCTTCCTGCCCCGGGGTCACACTGGGTAAGTCTGCACTGCAGTGAAACACCCATAGCTAGCCCAGGTCAGCAGACTCAGTCTCGCAGGGCTGGGGAGACAGGGCTATAATATTGCAGTGTAGACATTTGGACTCAGGCTGGAGCCTGGTCATCTACACAGCAATTTTACAGCCCCACAGTCTGAGCCCCATGAGCCCAAGGCAGCTGCCGCAGGCCAGTGGTGGGTATTTAATTGCAGTGTAGGAGTGAACCCTTGACATGCCTCTACTCTAGAGGCTGGGAGCAGGGCCAGCAGAGAGCTGTTATTTCAGCACTACACTGGCTTAGAAGGCCCCCTGTGAAGGAGTATTTCCAGGGGACCATTTTTGCCCCCAAGCGTTGTGATGGTGCCTTAGCGTAACTGAAAACTGGGCCTTGAGCTGCAGACTGCTGGTTTTCTTTGCTACAGTGAGTGGCATCACAAGCACAGGTGTGTCTCGGTCAGTCTAAACCCTAATTCGTTCCCTCACAAGTTCCTCAAGATTTTTCCTTTTGGACTGATTTTTCTGCTGCTTGCCCTCAGGAACTGTTCAAACACAACCTGGGCTCCTGGCAGACCTCTTCATGTGGGGTCCTCCTCCCATGACATCATTCCTTTGTTCCCCTTTCCCAAGTATTATTAAAACTGAGGGACTCTTTTCAAACCTTAATCCAACTTAATAGTTTATAACATGTTGGCGTCCGTTAGTCTCAAGAGACGATGGATATGCGCCCATGGGGAATGTTTAGTTGATGGTTGTGCAGCATCTGTTGTGGCTGTGGAGCCCCACACGAGAGTGGCAGTCTCGATTGCATTTGCTACATTTGAAGGTGGTGTCAGCTGTGGGTTGGAGCCGCTGCTTCCTTTTTCGTTGAACCCGCTTTTCCTCGGCAAGCTGCCGCAGCTTGTCTTCACCAGTTTTCAATCCAGTGGTCAGAGCGTGTCTCCATCTGCATCTGTCCTGGGCGAGCTCTTCCCAGCTGTTGATGTCGATTTGAACAGTTTTCAGGTCCCTCTTACAAACATCCTTGAAGCGAAGGTGGGGCCATCCTGTAGCTCTGTTTCCAGAGGCAAGTTCGGCATACAACAGGTCTTTGGGGATCCGTCCATCTTCCATGCGACT
Organism: Macrochelys suwanniensis; assembly: GCA_033296515.1. NCBI lineage: Eukaryota > Metazoa > Chordata > Testudines > Chelydridae > Macrochelys > Macrochelys suwanniensis. Next base: position 13,919,895 of record CM065783.1, read on the forward strand.
TAGATGGCCAAGCCATCTGAGGCGGCGTTGACGGAGGAGAGTGAACATGCTGGAGATCTTGGCACGTTCCAGCACCTCGTTGTTCGTTATTCGATCACTCCAAGTGATCCCGAGTATGCGACGGAGGCAGCGCATGTGGAACGTGTTCAGTCTCTTTTCTTGCAAAGCATAGAGGGTCCAAGTTTCGCTGGCGTAGAGAAGAGTGTTTAACACACATGCACGGTACACAGCGACCTTTGTGTTGATGGTCAGCATGTTGTTGTTCCATACTCTCTGTGACAATCTGGCCAAAATTGTGAAGGTCTTACCAATTCTACGGTTGATCTCAGGGTCCAGTGAGAGGTTGTCCGTGATGGTAGATACAAGGTAGGTGAACTGACTGACCACCTCTAGCACATAGTCATTGATGGCAATGCTTGGATGTTCTGCATCCTGGGCCATAACTTTGGTCTTCTGAAGACTGATTGTCAACCCGAACTCTTCGCAAGCTCTGGAAAAGCGGTCAATCAGATGCTGGAGATCGGTTTCTGTGTGGGTGGCCAGGGCAGTGTCGTCTGCAAACAGCATGTCTCTGATTGTTGCCTCCCGTACCTTGCTTTTGGCCTTTAGTCGAGCCAGATTGAAAAGTCTCCCATCAGACCAGGTGTGGAGATAGACTCCCTCTGTGGAATTTTCCAAGGCACGTTTCAGCAATGCTGCAAAGAAGATGCCGAAGAGTGTGGGAGTGAGAACGCAGCCTTGTTTTACTCCACTGTGGATGTCGAAGGCATCGGAGGACGAGCCATCATACAGTACTGTGCCTTTCATGTTGTTGTGAAAAGACTGGATCACGCTCAGCAGCTTCGGTGGGCAGCCAACCTTTTCCAGGATCTTGAACAGCCCATCTCTGTTCACAAGGTCGAAAGCTTTGGTCAGGTCTATGAAGGCAAGGAATAGCAGCTTGTGCTGTTCTCTGCATTTCTCTTGCAGCTGCCTTAAGGAGAAAACGATGTCGGTTGTGCATCTCCCTGCTCGGAACCCGCACTGTGACTCTGGGTAAACTCTGTCAGCAAGCTTCTGCAGTCTATTCAGGATCACGCGTGCGAAGACTTTACCCACAACACTCAGGAGTGATATGCCTCTGTAGTTGTTGCAGTCGCTTCTATCATCCTTGTTCTTGTAGAGGGTCACGATGTTGGCGTCTCTCATATCCTGAGGTACTGCACCTTCGTCCCAGCACTGACAGAGGAGGTCGTGGAGGTGTTCTAGGAGGACGTTGATGCCACACTTGATAACTTCTGGTGGGATGCCATCCTTTCCTTGAGCCTTTCCTGTGGACAAGCTCTCAATGACTTTCTTCAGTTCTTCCATGGTGGGCTTCTCATCCAGCTCAGTTTCAACGGGAAAACCATCCACAGTATTGAGGGCAGCTTCATTGACAGTGTTTTGCCTGGAGTACACTTCAGAGTAGTGCTCCACCCATCTATCCATCTGCTTGCCCTTGTCCTGGATGTTTTCGCCTGTTGCAGACTTTAGTGACACTCTCCACTTCTTTGGGGGTCCCATGGCCTTCTTGATGCCATCATACATTCCCCTGATATTTCCAGTGTCAGCAGATAGTTGAATGCTCCGGCAGAGCTGGAGCCAGTAATCATTTGCACACTCCTGGCAAATCGATACTCTTGTAGAGTCCTATGACTGGGGGAACGCTTGTACTCCAGGTGAACAGCACAGCGTTCTTCAATGGCTGGAGTGAGTGTGGTGGAGTTGGCCTCAAACCAGTCATTATTCATGTTTCGTTTCTTTCCAAAAAACTTTCATGGCTGTGCTGTGTACTGCGTCTCTGATGTGGTCCCATCTCTCTTTGGCGCAGCCACCGGGAGGCATACAGTTCAGCACCTCGGAGAGCTCATGGGTGAATTTCTCTGCCTTGTCTGGGTGTGCGATCTTGCTCACATCGATGCGGGGTTTGCCCTCTGGCCTAGAGCGGTGGATCTTCTTTGGCTGTAGCCTCATCTTGCTGCACACCAGCGGGTGATCACTGTCGCAGTCAGCACTGTGGAAGGTGAGAGTAAGCAGGACGCACTTCAAGGCAGACCGCCTGATGATGATCAGGTCGAGTTGGTGCCAGTGCATGGAGCGAGGGTGTCTCCAGGACACTTTGTGTTGAGGCTTTGTCTGGAAGAATGAGTTGGTGATGCTGAGGTCATGGTACGAGCACAGTTCCAGAAGTCGTTGTCCATTCTCATTCATTTCTCCAACGCCAAACTTTCCAAGACAGGTTGGCCAAAAGTCGTGGTCAGCGCCCACTCTGGCGTTGAAGTCACCCAGTAGTATCAAGTGCTCTTCTTTAGGGATACTCCTGATGATCGTGTCTAACTGATCATAGAACTTATCCTTGGTATCCCTGTTGGCGCCGAGTGTTGGTGCATACACGCTGATCAGGTTGACGGGTCCAGTGGATGTGTGGAGTCGGAGTGATAACAGTCTTTCAGTTCCTTGTTGACCAGGTTCCACCATCCCCAGTAAAGAATTTCTCACGGCAAATCCAACACCACACTCTCTGATTTCTTCGGCACTCTTCCCTTGCCAGAAGAACGTATAGTTCTTTTCCCTGAGAGTCCCAGCGTCTGGCAGCCGTGTCTCCTCCAAAGCGACTATGTCGATTTGGAGTCATGCTAGCTCATCGTTGATGACTGCAGTCTTCCGAACATCGCTGATTGCCTGAAGGGCTTGTGATAGGCCAGCTGTCATGGTCCGTATGTTCCAGCATCCTAACTTGAGGGCTGGTTTCTTAAATGTTGGTTTTCTTTTGTTGTTGCCTGGTGCATGGTTCGCAGTCCACTTGTCGGGTACTCACGTACACTAAGCCCCACGCACCCAGTGAAGCAGGTGAACTGTGGCGGGACAACACCTTATTGGCTGGGGGCTGCCCAGCTTGAGGCGAGCGATAGGTTTATAACATAACCAGCCTGATTCTCCATGGCCTTACAACTTGTCTAGGTATTTACACCTGTGCAAGGTGGGTGTGAAATCAGCACACTAGCGTGTTACACCTCAAGCTAACTGCTGCAATTTTTGGAATCTTAGGTGCCTGATAATAAATAGATACAAACCAAATGTGTTTATTTATTTGCCTGTGTTTATTAAATAAAAATAATGGATCCCTCAATTTAATGCATAGATGTGTGGAATGAGATTGGTGGGGAGGGACATGGGGTTGGGGACAGTTACAAAATGATAAAGCTCATCCATCATATGGCATCACAGGAACCGAGAGGAGGTGTTTCCTCTCTGGCTGCCATGGCCTTTGTAGGCCCTGCAGCACCTAGGGAATGAGCATGGAAACCATCCCAGTCACATCTCTTTCTGCTCCCAATGCATCCCAGTGGAGCTAGTGAACAGAAGCAGCAAACAGGAGTTTTTGCAAGAGAGTTCTCCAGGTGAAGGAGCAGCAACAACGTCTGGTGGGTTTATTGAGGATGAAAGACTGGGGGAAGGAGAACATCAAGCTACAGCAGAGGGAAACGATCCCATAGTTGGGACCCTCCTTCCAGCTGACGTCATGGTATCCTCTCTCACTGAGGATACTTCTCCGGGGGAGAATCTGTCCCAGTGTGTTTATGTTATGAAATACATTGCTCATACCAGAGTGGGCAGAAATACATAGTTAACACCTGTCATTCAACCTTCTCCAATTTATCAATATGAAAAAGTGACTTTTCAGATAATTGAACAGTCAGTTGTTGGATTTTTTTAACAGGTATTCACACATGTTCTATACAGAATACAACCTTTAGTAATTAAATTTATTTTTAGCAGGACTCCACATGCTCATGCTACTGCTGATCTTGTCACTGAAATAGAAGACATGTAGGGAAATATTAGAATTGCAATGTATGATGGTGAATGGACTGAATGTAATTGTAATTAGGTTGCAATCATTTTGTGCGAGATATTTAGGCTCCTAATTTAAGTTCCTTACTGAAGTCAGTTATCTACTAGAGTATTTTAGTTCAATTTTTTCCCCTATAAAACCAAAGTTTCTTTAGGTAAGGCCTGTGTAAAACAGTAGGGTTAACTTTATCTGAACTCCAATGATTGATTATATATTAGACAATGATGCAACATGGCAATTTTTTAGATTAATTGTAGACCATGCTGACCTTTTTAAAACCTGTTAGTCTGTGGTGCCATGTCAACTCATCATATAACAAGGCAGAAGATTCAGCTTTAGGTTTGTCCTTTCCTTGACCTTTGTTTTCCAGTGATTGCAGAACACTGCTCTTTGCAAAGAATTTGCTTGGTCCCCACTGCTAAGTTACAGGTGTTAGCAGGGAGTAATGAGTAGTGACAAGAGAGCTGGGCAGCAGAAGTCTAGGAAAAGAGTAAGTTGGTATACTGGCTGGTTTAGAACTTTAATATAAAGTCCTACAGAAGGGAACAAGGATGAAAACAATAGAATTCCATAGACATTTAATAGGGGTCTACAGAAATTAGTTTAAAAACTGGTAGGGCCAAATCCCCAAATGGTATAAAAAAATAGCTCCATTGACTTCAAGGGAGATATGCAAATGTACATAATCTGAGGATCTGGTCCATAGAATTAATAGCAAATCTCTTTTCTACAGATTTTCTGTACCACTTCATAAATATAGTTCTCTCTTGAATTCTATAGGATGATTCAATGAACCAACAGAAAGGAGATAATTTTTAAAGACCTTTTCCACACAGGGAAGCAGTGGTGGATGCAGCTACATACTTTACAGTGGTGGCTGTTAAACACTTTTTCCGTTTTTCTTAAAATATATAGCAGTGGTGAGCAACCTGCAGCCCACGGGCCGCATGCGGTCCTTCAGGGTAATCTGCTGGCAGGCCGTGAGACAGTTTGCTTACATTGACTGTCCGCAGGCACGACTGCCCACAGCTCCCAGTGGCTGCGGTTCGCTGTTCTTGGCCAATTGGAGCTGCGGGAAGTGATGGGGACCACTGGGACGTGCCGGCCGCCGCTTCCTGCTGCTCTCGTTGACTGGGAATGGTGAACCGTGGCCATTGGGAGCTGCAGGCGGCTGTGCCTGCGGACAGTCAATGTAAACAAACTGTCTGGCGGCCCACCAGCAGATCACCCTGATGGGCCGCTTGCAGCCCGCAGGCTGCAGGTTACCCACCACTGATATTTACCTCACTAATGGCAATATTCCCCAACATTTCTCTATTGTTATCAGAGGAAAAACCTTGAATACTAAGCAAAAATATTGAGGTTATCCAACTGCAAACACTTATTTAGAGTCAGATTCTGCAATCCTTAATCACTTTGACTTGTACTTACTTGTGACCATAGACCTATTAAAGTCAATGACATCACTTGAGTGAGAGCTGCTAAGCATGAATAAGAGTTGTGGAATCCTCAGTTAGTCCAGGCAATTGGCATGTTTTAAGGACCATTACTATAGGGCTCCACTCACCCACTGCTTTCCCCAATTCCATTCAATTGAAACAACACCAACAGTTCTCCTTACAGGTTCTGTAGCTGCCTGGGGCCTTGCACATCTTATTTTGCATAGGCTTGACAAAAGCTACAAGCAGCCTTGATGTAAGACACTTCTATAGAAAAGGGGATATTGAAAAAATGGCGAGAAAAAAGGGGAAGTGGAAAACCTCAGTCATTTTCTGGATATGTTCATTAATTGGAAAAAGAGAACGTGGAAGCATTAAGCCAGATTCTGATCCATTCCAAAATAATTCCACTGAAGTCAATGAAGTAGAGCTGGGTGAATACTTCAAAACATTTACTGTTAATGTTTGCTCAAACTACATTTTTTTCAGCTTATATTTTCTCCACTTTGGTGGTTTTGGTCTCCATAACTATTCTAGCAAATGACTTTTTCCACAGGAATAAAGCATTTTAAGGAATATTGGAAAATATTTGCAGAAAGTGAATTTTGTCTTTATATTCACATCAGAAAGAGTTCCGTTTCCATAAGGGAACAAAATGCCATGTGATTTGTGTCTAGGCTTGCCAGGTGTCTGTTTTTTGACCGGAAGGCCTGGTCGAAAAGGGACCATGGTGGCTCTGGTCAGCACTGCCGACCAGGCCGTTAAAAGGCAGGCTAGTCCCTACCTGTGCTGGCACTGTGCTATGTCCCGGAAGCAGCCAACAGGTCCGTCTCCTAGACAGGGGGACCATGGGGCTCTGTGTGTTTCCCCCACCCCGAGCACTAGCCCTGCACTCCCATTGGCTGGGAACCACAGCCAATGGGAGCTGGGGGGGTGATGCCTGCATGCCACATGGAGCCTCATGCCTTCCCCGTCTCCCCCCGTCCCCCTGCTTAGGAGCCAGACCTACTGGCCACTTCCGGGGCGCAATGTGGTGCCAGGACTGGCAGGAAGTCTGCAATATCCCCAGTGCGCCGCTGACTGGGAGCTGCCCACGGTAAACCCATGCCTCATTACTGAGCCCCGGCTCTGAGCCCCCCCCCCCCAAACCCGGAACCCCCTCCTGCACTCCAAACCCCTCATCTCCAGCCCCACTCCAGAGCCCGCACTCCCAGCCCAGAGCCCATACCCCCTCCCTCACCCCAACCCCCTGCCTCAACCCGCAGACAGAGATCACTCCCGCACTCCTAATCCCTTGGCCCTACCCCCCAGCCTGGAGACCCCTCCTGCACCCCAAACCCCTCATCCCGAGCCCCATCCCAGAGTCCGCATCCCCAGCCGGAGCCCTCACCTCCTCCCACACCTCAACACCCTGCCAGAGCCCCCTCCTATACCCCAAACCCCTCATTTCTGGCCCCACCCTGGAGCCCACACCCCCAGTTAGAGCCCTCACCCCCTCCGGGACCTCAATCCCCTGCCCCAGCCCAGTGAAAGTGAGTGAGGGTGGGGAAGAGCGAGCCATGGAGGGAGGGGGAATGTAGTGAGTGGGGGCGGGGCCTCGGGGAAGGTAAGGGGCTAGGGTGTTCAGTTTTGTGCGATTAGAAAGTTGAGAACCCTATTTGTGTCCTAGAAAAATTAACCAACATAGCTCAAATTTCAAATATTGAATAGTGACAAAGAACTAGCTGTTGTACTCACATTACCCAGTACATTAATTCCTCAAAGAATCCTATTGACGTTATTGGATGTTGCTTGTGGAGTAGAATCCTACACATCATGAACAAGGGGAATACAATCTGACACAAACAACCTGCACAATAAGCATTATTCTTAACAATTGTTCAGCAGATAATTTTGAAAAGCAAATACATTTGAGAGATTACTAAACTACTCTTCGACTAGTCACAAACAGAAAGTTATTGTCACTATATAGTGCCTTAACAAGACACACAAAAGGTCCACGCACAAAAGAGTTTACAGTCTGAAGTTTCAGCCTGCAATCAGATCCAGTAGCAAGAACCCACCAAGGTCAATTGGGCTCCACTTGGGTAGAGAGGTCTCCCGGTGTGGATCCAATAGAATTATTAGACCCCATGTCAATCAGACTCTGCCTGGGAATTGGGGCTAAGTTAAGAAAAATATATTAAACCAAATACACTATTCATTGAGTATTATTTACCCAGCTCTACGATGAAGTTGTATGAGATCACATTCTAGACTTTTGTTTATAAATGTTCTTTAACTCTAGTTGAGTTTATATAATATGTTTTTCATGTTAGTGGGAAACAGGTCATCCCTCCTTTAATAGTTAATCCACTGGGTTGAGTGTGGAAGTGAATTTCATACTTTTACTGCCAATACTTTTTACCTGGAGCAGAGAACGTTTTATATATTTGCTTATGCAGGAAAAGTTAATTATTCAGGGAAAGGGAATAGAAACTTTGGGCTAGATCTTCAGTGGATATAAGTGAAGTCAATGGAACTATTCCAATTTATAGCCCTGCAGATCTAGCCCTCTTTCTTTAAAATGAAAGAGTGGAATCCATTAAAAGATCATGATAGTACAGAACCCACATCTATTCTAAAAACTTCAATTTTCGCCTGAAATCGACTTGCTCATATTGTGAGAAGTCATTATAAAAATGAAGCCTCCGGTGGAATTACAGGTACATTTTTCAGTGATCTTAAAAGGTGTTTCTAAAGCTGGTGGGTGTCACTTTGCAGAGAACTTTAGCACATTTAAGACACACTTAAATTAGCCTCCCACGTCTAAGTTACAAGGTTCCCTAGGTAACCTTAGGGCAGAAGTTCCTCAGTTCAGGGTGTTTATTTTCCTGAGATACTATAACAAAGACAATTGCCCCAAGAAATTGCTTGTGTTCAGATAGCACCTTCTCTTGGTGTTATACCCTCACAACTTCAGTTATATTAATGCACCCCTCCTCAAAGTACAAGGGATTGCTACAGGTTTCAAGCAGTTCTACAGGACAATAGAGAGTTAAAAGAGCATATACAGCCAAAAAATATAATCAAAGCCTTCAGCATACTAAGGAGCAGAGAGCAGGCAGATAAAAATCAATGATAAACCCCAGGACACTAGGAGAGCAATTAAAAATAAACAAACAGCAGTTAAAAATAGAATTCAAGCAAAATGTTTCCCCCCAAGGGTTATAAACTTGTGGAGCACCCTACCATGAGCAGCAATAGAAGAGCAAATTCCTTTCCTGTTTTAAGGAAAGTGAGATCTATTCTTCTGCTGTAAAGTAAGCGAACCTGCCAAATGAAGCAGATTAAACACAGCAAAGGGGCTGATTTCCATTTTAGGGATTTGTAAGCACTAGACAACTGTTAAGGAAGGAGAATTTGGGAGACTTGGTTGCTGTGTGCCTTGGATGTTGCAAAACATGTTAATGCTTGGACTGTACCTGATTTATTGCAATTAGCTTTTGGCATCACTGAAAACCCTGGTGAGCTGTTTGCTCGCTTCTTTTGGCTAACACAGAATGCAGGTAGAAGAGCCTTCTGATTAACTGGCAGTCGCTTCTAAACATGGGATAACCTAGGCACTTCATCGAGCCACATCTCTTTAACCGATGTTGAAAATTTGTCTTTAATTTTGTCACTTCCCATCCCTGGAAAAGTGCAATAATCACACATGGGTGATTCGAGGATTAATGGGACTGTGGTGGGGTGTGCACTTCACACATACTCTGAGTGAGGTAATGTGGGCCTGAGAGGCCACTTATGTTACCTGGATGCAGCTGGAGGGAGAGGCAGCCTTCATTGATCATGAAGCTCAGCTGGGTGGGAGCAGGCTGGTTAGTATAAAGAGAGGAAGTTTGCGGCAGAGGGAGTCTGAAGGGGAAGAGTTTGTGGTCATGGGGTGGGGGAAAGGAGATAGTTGTATGGGTAGAAATAAGCCATGGGATCCTAGTGCTGAAAGAAGGGTCAACCTAGAGAAGTCATGGGGAATGAGACAGGCTGAGAAGGCGCTCGGGGAATAACAGCAAGGTGTGGGACTGTGTAGACCTTGGTTGCTGGTTATAGGTTCCCCTGGGCTAGAACCTGCTATGTTTGAACAGCCTGGGTTCTCCTACCAGTCACTGGTAATGATGTGAGCCTGGAGTAGAGGCCAAAGACCCACCTGTGAGGATATTAGTCAGACTTTCTGTTATTCCAGATGACTAATTTGTGACCTGACCAGAGGGCTGAGTCCCAGGAAGAGTAACCACCAGAGTGACTGTTTTTGAGGGGTGCTAGGCTGACAAGATGGTTGCTAGGCTAGGCCTTGCCACAAGGAGGTGCTCCAGTGGTGAGTGGTGTTGTGACTTATTTGAGGAGCTGCATATAATTGTGTGCTAAAAGCCGGCGTCATACTACATATACAGAAGGGGACAGATTTAGGATTAGCACCTGGTTAATCACCATTAAGCTATTTGGCACTATCTAGGTTTATGCCAACATAGTCCCAGTTAACCAACAGTTATTATTATTCCCTATCATTAGGCTAAATCAGCTTCCTGGGAGACATTCCAGTTATCCAGCTGGCCTAATATATTGTGTCCCAGTAAGATAGAATCCACTGTAATTATATTTGCTAGGCATATAGCATCTCTATCTCAAAACACTTTCTGCATTGTATTCATTGAGCACTGTGGTACTGCATTAGGCTCTGAAGTGAAGGGTCAGCAGCAACCAACTGGAGCAGAAGATGCTGATAGGGCAACACCACTGCAAACCTCTGCTTTTATTAACTGCATGATGAGCTCTTCAATACCCATGAGTTTTCAAAGTCTATTTAAAAAAAAAAACCTGCTTGGCCTATGCAGTTTATTACGTTTGAGAATGGGTGCATATGTTTGAATTGGTGTTCAGACTGCTAAATGGATCTCCTCCAACCTCACACCCACTAAATACGTGAAGTACAACATCTTACAAAGATCAGTGAAGATAACAGAAGTGGCTCTGAGGCTGAGATCCAGGATATCCTATGTACATTCCTCTGGATGTTGTTTTTTTTTGTTTTGTTTTACCAGACCCTGAATTTCCTTAGATATGCACATGGATCCTAGCTAGGTCTGAGTCATTCAAGGGATGAGAATAAAGGAGTAGATGCCCTGCCTAGCTTAGCTATGCACACAGACTCAGTGTGACTTTCCATAGCTGCACATTTTATTGAAGTCAATATGTTCTGGGTCAGGCCCTCAGTTGAGAGAACCCCAGATCAAAAGGTACTCTGCATATACAGAGTGTTTTCTTCAATGTCTTATGGCTGATCCAATATTTTACAGGAGATATTTTTGAAAGATTCAATAAGGGCTAGTTCCATGTCAAATGTAAAGTTTCTGCCACAACGTATTTCTGCTCTAGAGTTGACCCAAGAAGTTGCATTGTTTTTAACATAATGGAGATGGTGTATTTTATTTACTCTCCTTGTATTCTCAAATATCAGAACCTTTATGGCCTAAACGTTCCCAGACAAAATTGCCTTAAGACAAGAGATCCAGTCTGGGAAACTTCAGCCTGAAAGGTGAACATTTCAGAAAGATCCAAGCAACTGAAAATTAGGGGTTAAAAATAAAAACTGAAATGCAGCCTTAGCTACAATGCCATGCCTTACCTTACTATATGGTCCTAGGATGCTGCCGTGCTTGGGACCATACCTTTTCACTATTCAGGATATATTGAGATTACTGTTGAGACTTCCACCTTAACACCCTTAGTTTTTTGGCCAGCCTCTAACATGGATCAGGATTTCAAATCTGTCTTATCTTTCTATAACGGACCAAACCAGATATCCACGTCAGAAGAAATGTAGGATGCAGCTATCTGATTGGTTATCCATCAGTCCTTTCCATTTCAGTGACAGTGGTAATTCTTAGCCATTGTTTTAACAATAGAATACTTTAAGTGCTTATGATTGGCACTAATGTTCTCAATGTCCTCTAGAGTCAAAAAGCGATTTTTGATTGTTAAATGAGAATTGTTTAGTTCCAAATCTTTAATAAAAAAAAGTGATTAAGCAAGAATTATTAGACTGGGCAAAGGTAGCTTGGCATAATATTTCTCAAAGAATAAAATACAATCGCCCGTACTATCGAGAGCAGGTCCTTGAACTCTATGGGTAGAATTTTCAAAAGCAATCAATGCACAGATTGGCCTAACTCTGTTCCCACTGAAGTCAATCCTATATTTTGAAATTGTGTTTAGTTAAACATAAATTGAGTGGATTCTCATTCTATTTGAAGGGCATTTTATTATGCTGTATACTGGCACACAGGGGAAGTAAAACGTAGAAATTTCTACCCCAATAGTATTAGTTCAGCACATAGGCACATTTATAAAAAAGGGAAGAAAAATAAGGATTCTCATTAGAGCTGGTTGAAAAGAGGTAATATATTTAACAAAAAAGTTGGAAAAACAACAAACATTTTCATTTTGCTCAGGTTTTTTTTCATGTTTCATTTTCAATCAAAATTAGCAATGTTGTTTTTTCAACATTGTGAAAATTAATTTTAGGAAAGGGCAACAGGAAATGTACTCTCTTTTTACTTCCCTTTCTCTGGTGGGAAAAAAAGAGAAAATGTGAGAGTGGCATCTTTCCAATTAAAAAAAAAAAGAAGAAATTGTACATAAACTTTTTATTCAGAAGATAACAATTTTTGATTAAAGCAAGGTATTTTTGAAAAATATTTTTGTTAAAACTGCCTTCTTGACTGAATTGTTTTGGTTAAAGTATTTCCAATATCCAATTATAATACTCCAGGGGTCCCCTACTTCTCCATAACTTTTAATGCTGTTTCTATTTATATATAATTTGTATAGCAATTGGAAACATCTCCGGGGATTTTCTTTATTCTTATACCGTTAGCAGAGTTCCTATCTAAATGGGAATAATGACCAGCAACTGTTTATACAGCACAAGACTCTCTCTGTTAGGAGTTTTGAACATCACCCCTGGTGATCTATAAAACTAGTGGCTGGAGGCTAGATCTGTGCTGTTGCATGTTTTAAAAATCGATAAAACTTTAGCATTTGCAAACTTTTTTTCTCAAGAAATAACTAATTTAGTGCTCTAAGAGCTTTAGTGACTTAAGGCCAGATCCTGCTCTAAGTGAAGTCAATGGCAAAACTCGTTGATTTCAGAAATGGGCCCTAAGTACCGATGTTAGCCAGTTGTTGTTCTTCAGTTTAAAAAGCAGTTCTTAGCCAGCCAGCATTAGCTTTTTCTAAAAAATAGCCAGCTACTGTATGACATTGAAATTCTGTTATAAAGAAATTGGAATTAGAAAACAAAGCAATACATACTCCGGTTTTGGAAGTGCAAAGATATAGCCTACTATTAGAATATAGCTATTCAGGCCTGCGTGTAAAGGCCTATACTTTAAGAACTTAGATGTATTTTTATCATTTAGCTAGTTATAGAGGTTTAAAACAAAGAATCAAAATTACAAGTCTGCCTGTGTATGGGCCTTCTCTCACTAGGATAGTCTGAGGCCTTGTTCTTAAGCTAAGGCCTTTGGCTAAGCAACAGGGGCAGCCATAGGCTGGGAAGCCAATGGTCCCATCCTCACATCCCAAACCAGTTACACTGAAATAAGGTGGTACTGGGCTGTTAGGAAGACGGTCCTGTCCTGATTGTGCCCATCACCACCAGCTAAAGAAACAGAACTTAAGATGGTTAAAGAAAACTTAGTTTGATAGCATCCTGTCTGGCAAGAAATCACTTCTCATGGTGGTGGCTGTGAAACCCTCATTTCCAGAATAGTTTGATCTTTATGGCCCCCACTTTTTTATTTGTTAATCTGTCTGGTTCTCTAATTGTTTGTCGGCTGTATAAAATTAATTTTGCTAGGTGTAAGTTAATTAGGGTAGTGGGATATAATTGGTTAGAGAATTATGTTACAATATGTTAGGATTCATAGGTGCCGACTTTTGTCGGCACCGCTGGGTGCTCCCCCGGTCCCCCCCCACCCAACTCCATCCCCTGCCCCCTCCCCACGTGCACTCGCCCGCCCAACTCACTCACCTTCCGGGTTCCCTGCGTGGCCGGAGGAGTCTCCTGCCGAAGGCGCTTTTTTTAGCCACAGCAGCTGGCCGCCTCTCAGCTGAGAGGCACTGCGGCATCAGAGCTGGGAAGGGGAACCCAGGGTAAATGCTCTGCGGCACAGACATTGGGAAACAGACTCTATTGGCATATAGAAATAAGCCCGACTGGTGTGAAGGGCTTCGGAATATGCTTGCTTGGAAACTAACCCCAATAAACATTGCGTTGTCTGTACTTCGGACTTCTGGTCTTTTGCTGCTTGCTGTCTGCATGACAAGAACCAGGGAAGTGGGAGGGTGAAGGGAAAGCCCTCAACACCTACAGTATGCAAAGACATAAGGGTTATATACCTTCATGCTGCAGGATTTAAGCCAATCCCTAAGTACTGTGAGTTAGGAGGAAATTTTCCCTGGGACCAAGATATCCCATAGTTACCTACTGCAGAATTTCTTGCACTTCTTCTGAAGCATAAGATACTGGCCAGTACTAGAGATATGACACTAGTGATCTTCTCCAATATGACAACTCCAGTGTCCTAAGAATAATATGTGTCAGTTACATCAATCTCAGTGGAATATTTTTTGAGCTACAAGAACTTACAAAAGAAATTACTTTGTACAATTTGTTCCAAACTTATCAAAACAGGATATAAATTGCGTAAAACTAATTGAATAAAAAGATAACCTACTCTCACAAAGGGGAAACTTTTCTCATGGAGCTGGAAGAATTGGGTTCTCAAAGTCATTAGCAGGAAGGGGAACTATGCACTTAATTCTCTCATCACACCAATCTGCACATTTTACCCCTGGATGTTTAGGTTATCGGGAAGTGTTCAAACAGAGCTTGAGGGAAATATCAGCATTGCCTATGTCTATAATTGTGCAGCTGATAGTGTCAAAGAAGTTATTTGAATCAACATCACGAAACCAAAAAAACCTGACTTTAATTCTTAGTATAATATTTTATGTAATCTTTATAACACACTTGTCAAAGTATGTAGAAACACATGTGGGAATTTGGCAACATAAAAAACCTCGAGTAACATTGGGCTATATTAAATTATGCATAGTACAAGAGCAACTGACAGATGGTATTGTAGAGTGCACTGAGAATGGTATCTATACAATGATCATTAAAATAAGTTTGTCTAGATAAATGAGGTTATTTGCAGGTTTGACGCACCTAACTGAAATAAGTGTTTATTTTAGGGTTACGTACAACACGCACAAGTTATTTTAGTGGCTGCATCTGTCAGAATGTGAGTGATGTTCTGCAGAAATGCAGACACTAGTAAAGGGAGCTCACAGTAGCATGCGGAGCAGGGAGCTATGAGTGTGAAGAGGGAGCGGCTTCTGTAAAACAGCACTGCACACAATGAAACTGTCTCGACAGTGGGGGGAAATAGGAGAGATGAGTAGATAGGTAAAAGATATTAGAAATCATTGAAAAATGATTTCAGGAAGTTAAAAGGTCAGACCTGGGGAGCAAATAAATGGCTAAAAAGGAAGCAGCTATGTAGTGTGACAACTAGCTAGCAGGGGAATAATATTCCCTTGCTATCTGTATCTCCTGTCTACCCTCATGACTCCGCCCCCTCATTCTAAGAATACAGTTGGAAAACTGTAAAACTTCTAGGGCATTGGAAGATTGGAACTGCCATAACAGAACAAACCAGTGTCCATCCACTCTGCTATCCTATCATTGACACTTGCCAGAGGCTTTTTAAAAAGATGAAAGATACCCTGAGATGTGTAATTACCCCTGGGGAAAATGTCTTCTAACCCTGAAGAGTTAGAGGTTGGCTTAAGTCCTGATGTATGAGGGTTTAAAGAAGCGTTTTGGAAGGATATTTATCTGTTTAGCATTTACTGCTATAACTGGGCCTTTGATTTTGGAGAGAGAGTCAACTCTCTTTTCACTTATCTGTTGAGTTTGAAATTGTACCAACCAGAGCCAACTCATGGTGATGTAGGATGGCATCACTAAATCTATTCTAGATAAAATAAAAGGCTACAG
The DNA here is from genome assembly GCA_033296515.1 of Macrochelys suwanniensis. Lineage (NCBI taxonomy): Eukaryota > Metazoa > Chordata > Testudines > Chelydridae > Macrochelys > Macrochelys suwanniensis. The sequence goes on from CM065783.1 coordinate 13,935,313, forward strand.
AGCGGAAGGTAGAGCCACTTGTTTCTTCATGCAGCCACCTCAGTGAGCTTCACATTGTCCCTGCCAGGTCTAGCTCAGGCAGGCAGCTGCTTCTATTTCACATGAAGTTCCTAAGTTTCAGCTGATACGTCTTACTTGTGTCCCATAGATGCATCCTTGATATCTCCAAGCCTGAGTGAGACCTGTGTAGGACAGTGTGAAGCTCTGCTGGGGTGAGGTGGACAGTGTTTCTCTCTTCTGCTTCCTGCACAGCCTACCCCTGTGGATGTGCAAGAGGAAAGGTGGATCTCTTCTTGCAGTCAGTCCACAGGTCTGGACTGGAGAGTGCTGGCATCTTTAAATTAAAAAAAAAAAAAAGTGGGGTAAGCCCACTTTATAGTCCAAAGAAATACAGTGTGTGATATTAATGTTCCGATACCATCCGAAAACTCCAGGGATACCACAGACCCAACTACATAAAACACTGCAGGGTAGGGAATGCTGAAATTTTAGTGACACTCACTTTACAGTACTGGATGCTCAAAATTCCATCTGACCTGCAGAAGATTTCCTGCCCTGCAGGGTGAATTCAACTGAATAGTATTGAGTTCCTGTAAAATAAAGAACAGGAAATGCCATACTTGGTCAGACCAATGGTCCATCTAATCCACTATCCTTTTTCAAACAGTAGTTAATAAAAACTACTTTGGAGAAAGAAATCCTGAAGCAGGCAGCTATACTCTCTTAGAAAATTTCCTCTTAAATCCCAGATGATTATAGCCTGGTTTATGCTCTGAGGTTGTCTTGAAGATTTATATCCTTTCCAAAGCACTTTATAAAAACATATTTTCTATTATAACTCGGGATAGTCTTGTTTTCCTATAAACTTTCGTTCCTTTGTTACATAAGAACATAGGAATGGCCATACTGGGTCAGACCAAAGTCCATCCAGCCCAGTATCCTGTCTGCCGACAGTGGCCAATGCCAGGTGCCCCAGAGTGAGTGAACCTAACAGGTAATGATCAAGTGATCTCTCTCCTGCCATCCATCTGCACCCTCTGACAAACAGAGTCTAGGGACACCATTCCTTACCCATCCTGGCTAATAGCATTAATGGACTTAACCTCCATGAATGTATCTAGTTCTCTTTTAAACCCTGTTATAGTCCTAGCCTTCACAACCTCCTCAGGCAAGAAGTTCCACAGGTTGACTGTGTGCTGTGTGAAGAACTTCCTTTTATTTGTTTTAAACCTGCTGCCCATTAATTTCATTTGGTGGCCTCTAGTTCTTATATTATGGGAACAAGTAAATCACTTTTCCTTATTCACTTTCTCCACACCACTCATGATTTTATATACCTCTGTCATACCCCCCTAGTCTCCTCTTTTCCAAGCTGAAAAGTCCTAGCCTCTTTAATCTCTCCTCATATGGGACCCGTTCCAACCCCCTAATCATTTTAGTTGCTCTTCTCTGAACCTTTTCTAATGCCAGCATATCTTTTTTGTGATGAGGAGACCACATCTGTACGCAGTATTCAAGATGTGGGTGTACCATTGATTTATATAAGGGCAATAAGATATTCTCCGTCTTATGACGGAGAATTCTCATTCTCCCTTTTTTAATGATTCCTAACATCCTGTTTGCTTTTCTGACTGCCGCTACACACTGCATGGATGTCTTCAGAGAACTATCCACAATGACCCCAAGATCTCTTTCCTGATTAGTTATAGCTAAATTAGCCCCCATCATATTGTATGTATAGTTGGGGTTATTTTTTCCAATGTGCATTACTTTACATTTATCTACATTAAATTTTGTTTGCCATTTTGTTGCCCAATCACTCAGTTTTGTGAGATCTTTTTGAAGTTCTTCACAGTCTGCTTTGGTCTTAACTATCTTGAGCAGTTTAGTATCTTTAGTTTAGTTTTTAATCCTGCCAAACTTTTGGTTTCAAAGCTATCTTGTGGCAATGAGTTTCACAGGCTAATTTGGGTGTGATTTGAAAAGTATTTTAATCAATTTTTAATTTACCACATTTCATTTCCTTGACTGTTCCCATATTCTTATATTTTGTGTGTGTGAACACAAATTCCCGCTCTATCTTCTCTATACCATTCATTATTTTGTATATTTTTATCATATGCCCTCTTATTCAGCCTCTTCCTGCAGGATTGAAGGGTGTTTTTTTTTACAGCAACAAGGTTGTAGTTAACATATGTTAGCAATTATTGCCAGGTGAAAGAACACACTGAAGTAATAATCTCAATCTCTCTGTGTGCCCCTTTTATGGGTACTCTTTTATAGCTTTAAACATTTGGCTATAAGGTAAACATCTAAAATTTCCAAAGCACGTTCCTCTTACAGCCCAGCTTCATTTGGGTTTTCATAGCCCATGTACCTTCCCAGAGCCTCAAGGAACAGTGAAGGATGGGAACTCTTTTCTACTGTAGTTTACACCAGACCTGTACTTTTTTTGCTCCTGTAAAGAAGCCTTTATTATTTGAAACAGGAAATCAAGTAAGATGGTTCCATCATCTAAGTGAAGTATCTCATTCTGCCCCCATCTATATTTTAACTGTTAGCTATTTTATAACAATTTCAGTGACCCAAAGGAGAGACCCAATGACCCAAAGGTCTCCAGGTTTCATGGTCAAAGACACAACTGCAAAATCTAGGAGTGTATCCACCTGCGACTCCAATCTCTTTGAACAACGAAACCGTCGAATCAGTTTCCAGCTTTTGCTATCTGGGTTCTATACTTACCAGCGCCTCCAATTCTTACACGGAGGTTCTCCATCAGATTGGCATCGCAGCATCTGCCATGGGCCATTTACAATGGATATCATCTTAGTGTGACAATCAAGTTCGGGACATATTCGAGCTGCATCCTTCCCATACTGTTGTATGTCTGTGAAACATGGACACTATGCCACGCAGACTGGACAAAGCTGGAGGCTTTCCACACAAAATATCAACGTCATATATTGGGCATAAAGTGGAATGACTTCATCTGTAAATGCAGATGTTTGTGGTCATTCGAGTCTACAGACTACTGGGACCATTGTCCACAGACAGTGCCTTACATGTTGCAAGGGTGCCACAAGAATGCTGTTCTCTGGCTCTGGGTGGCTTGTAACATCTGGGACAAAATTCCAGCAACTGAGGGGTGGAAGCGGCCCAGAGGCAGACCCCCCCATTACATGAGTTCATCAAGTCTGTTCCAATATTGGACTCTCAGGCCGTCAAGCCTTTGTGGTTGCGCAGGAATGGACCAAATGGCAAATGATGGCTACGGCCGAGTGTCTGACTAAGCACTGAAGAAGAAGAGCAAGGAGAGAGCTTTAAAAAGACCTGTAGCCTGGAGAGAGTATTTGAGTTCCACCTGTTCTAAAGATAGGAGCGAGCAGCAGAGAAGCTGTCAAAATATCTGAAATCAAAGCTCAGAGGTGGTGTATAATGTACATTGGTATCAGAGTAATAATCCCATCTGCCCCAGTAAAAACCAATTAAGCACTAAATTCCTGCCTCTCTCTTGGTTGCCCTATCACATACATATTTTAGAATTTCTTCTTGCACTTGTACATATTGTTGCTGGACCATTCTAATTTATAGTCTACTACTTTTGTAGGTCTTCTGCTGATGCTGCTCATTAATATAACATCACCTTTCTCCATCAGCCAAATTAAATTAAAAATCTCCAACAGAGGCTCCCATAGAAATCAATATCTTTGTGCCCTACTGAATTTCTCTTTACAAATGTAAGTAGGGGATTAAGTACAGGTTTGATAATGTTGCTAAGATATAAACCATAAAAAGAATGTGTGACGTAGGAAGGATATAAATGTAGATACCCTTTAAATGGAAAGAGGAAATGCCAGTGTACCCCTCCCACACAATAATTCTACTGACTGATGTGTATTTGTGCAGTCCATTGGTCCCTGGTCACTATGGATCAGTGCCAGCAACCCTGCTTAGCCTACCAGCCATGCATCCATGCTCTTCTCTGTCCCAAGTAAAGTGGTTTGTCTGTGCACATATATAGAGCTATTCATGTAAAAACCATAAAAATAGCAGTTAACATGAATCTGAGCACCTCACTTTGTCTTTAGAAGCTCCTCAACTACATTATCCCAATTCTGTACAGCAAAATAAATAGTGCAAAAAAATCTAGTAAAAAGTATCTTCAGACAAGATGATTTCTCCCAATTTAAAGACTCGCACAGCATGTAATGCATTTATTTGCATGAAGAGGGCATTATGCCAGTCAACATCTGTTCTCTCTAGAGTTGGTAATTCTGCCTCCCATAACAAGTAATCAATTCTGCCTGAAAACACACAACTATCTCTTTGCTATAGATCCTACATACTGTCCAACTTCTATGTGCAAGTTTAGTGAATTACTTCTGTAGTTAAAAAATCTTATTTGGGCAGTGAGGCGCCATTCAAATCTCATTTTTTTTCTCCCTGAGATGTGGATGTCATTCTAAGAACTTCGCTCACATGTTTGATTACAAAATGTTTACGGGTCAGATCCGCAGCTGAAATAAATTGGCATAGCTCCTTTGAAATCAGCAGATCTATGCCAATTTACACACGATTTACTCAGGATCAGGCCTTAAAACGTGAGGTGTTTAAACCAGATGTGGTTACAGTGTGCAAATGGACTTAAAATCATATGTACTTTATAATGATGGATTGAGCTACATCAGCTTACAATAAAACAAAGCTATTTTCCCCATTGGAATACAGAGACATGCAGATAATGGTTAAGAATGGATATTTTTTTTAATTTAAAATGGCTTCAGGAAGAAGGTGCTAGATTTTTAAAGGTATCTAGGCCTCTAAAGATGCAGATAAGTGCCTAGTGGGTTTTTCAAAAGTGTCTAGGTCCTCGAATCCCATTGATTTCAATGGGAGTTAGGTGTCTAGTGCCACAGCTGCTGAGAGGGAAGAAGGTGTCTCTGCTGAGAGTCCACTTGCCTCTTCTGCTCTATGGGTATGTCTACGCTGAAATCAAAAACACCCACAGCTGATTGGAAGTTTGGGGCTGTAAAATTGTGGTGTAGACATTCAAGCTCCAGCCCAACCTCTGGGACCCCTTGGGGAGGGGGGGGGTACCAAATGTCTACACCACAGTTTTACAGCCCTGTAACCCAAGCCCTGAAAACCCATGTCAGCTGATTCAGGCCAGTCATGGGTGTTTTTAAATGCAAAGTAGTCATACCCTAATAGATCTCTCTCCCCAGAGTTCCCCTCCTCTTGGGGGACCACAGGACAGTACCTTGACTCTGCATAAAAAAAAATTACTTTGAAATGGCTAAAAACTCAACAATGGAGAAAACTGCAGTGGGCATTTCAACATTTTCTATGGAAGGTTCCTCTGTTTGTATTGACATCAATACAGATTCTCAAGAGCACTGGGATGTGCCGTCCCCCATTCCTGCAAATTATTCATGCAAATAATCTTTGGTTGGCTGTGGGTCTGCTTGGGGACATGAACTGTTTTTAGATGCATTTCTTCTGTCAGATTTCTCTTCTCCTTGCCGTATCAGGTAACCACAAGATGATACAGTGCTGCATCATCAAGTGATAGTAAGATCTGTGTTAACAGCCACCGAAATGTATGGGTTTCCCTGTCCTAACTTGATCTAATTTAGCCACTGGAAGAAAATAAAACAGCAATGATTCCAGCAACAGGGATGATGCTAGAGTTAATCCCCAAAGCAGAATGCGTTAGTAACCTGATTATTTTCCCATCTGCTAAGCGGTTTATGCCAGTACAGAGGAAGGAGCTAAGACAAATGACAATGGTCAATTTTGCAGTTCTTGTTTTGATGGACTTGCTTCTGATAAACAACGATGTTGGGTAAAATTTTCAAAAGCACCTCACTCATTTAGGAGACTAAAATTCATTGACTTTAATGCCACGAAGTTGTTTAATGCCTTCCCCTCAGTGCATTTTTACACCAGAAGAAAACATTAAGATTGAAGAGATTTGCTGATTAGTTGGCATATAGAGACCCAAGGAAGCACCAAACCTTTTTTGTGATGTCATGTAACATTTTTGTACCATACGCAATAGCTCTGTCCTTAAATAATAAGTCAGAGAGTCTAAGGCAATAATTGGACTTCATTGGAAATACCCTGGAATGCTAAAAATGTAGGGCTGGAAGGGGTCTCGAGAGATTAACAAGGCCAGGACGCAATGCTAAGGCAGGACTAAGGATATCTAAGTGTTTGTCTAACCTGTTCTTAAACACCTCCAGTGATGGGGAAATCCCCAACCTCCCTTAGAATCCTATTCCAGAGCTTACCTATCCTTATAGTTAGATATTAGGTAAAACGTTCTAACTCAAATGTTCCTTGCTGCAAAATAAGCCACTTACTACTAGTTCTACTAAACATCCTTATAACAGCCCTTAGTCTTCAGGTATGTTATCAGGTTTCCCCCCACCAGCCCTACCCCTACTTTTCTCAAGACAAAACATGCCCTGTTTTTTAATCTTCCTCATAGGTCAGGTCTTCTAAACCTTTGCTCATTTCTGTTGCACTCATCTGGACTCTTCAATTTGTCCACATCTTTCCTAAAGTGTGGTGCCCAGAACTGGACACAGTACTCCAGCCTAGGCCTCACCAGTACCAACTAGAGCAGGACAATTACCTCTGTGTTCTACATACCACCCTCCTGTTAATACACCTCAGAATGATATTCTCCTTTTTTGCATTGCATCACACTGTTGATTCTCATCCAATTTGAGATCCACTATGATTCCCAGATCCTTTTCTGCAATATTACCACCTAGCTAATTTTTTCCAGTTTTGTAGCCGTGCATTTGATTTTTCCCCTAAGTAAAGCAATTTGCACAGTTTCTATAAAGAACTATATTGCAATGAGAAATTTCTCCAAGGTCTAACTGCCTATACAGTCCACAAACAGAGCTTGTAAGTCTAACAGCACCATCTGTTGACTCCCAGTGTTATTTGGGCCACTATCATGTGCAATAAAATTGCAAAAATTAGCAGAAGGACCACCCCTCTTTACTACTATGTTCAATATTTGCAGCATCCATTTTGTTTGAAATGGTTCCCCAGGACTCTTTATGACTGCATGGCTGGGAGCTCTGCTTTGGCTTCTGTGTAACTTCAGCCACTGAATGAAACAGCCATATAACATGTCAGCAAACAGAACAAGAGCACTCAATGGAAATGCCATGTGCTCTGAATATCCACAGCAGTAGAAATGTCTTAGATTGGTGAGGTCAACAACATGCCCACTTCCTCATCAAGAAATTGTATAACACTGTTTACTGCTTCTTGAAAGGTTTGTGATCCAAATTATAGTTGCTATATTACTGTCAATTGCAGTACACTGTGCCTCACTTTTAGTTAGAGACAAACATCTTATTTCTTTGCTGAGGTTATTAGTTTTTGTGCTTCAAATTCAAATCCCCCTTTGGTCTCTGTATTTTCTCTTGAAATCGTTCGCATTTTGGACAAGATAGATAGATTTCTTTCCCTTGATATGGTTTTGACTTCTCATATCAGAGGTAGAAGAGTGTGGCATAGATTCAGGTTATTTGGAGAAGCCAATTTTCTAGGATTAATGCCTCAATCAAGTGGAAGTATAGCTTCAATTTTCTTCTTAAAAGGCGCATCAAATCACATCTTTCTCTTCCCTGGCAAACATTTTACTTATTTTGCAGTCTGCAAAAATTTTGAGTCATGTCTTCTCTCATGCCACCACAGCAAGGGCAGATTTGCTTGTCAAACCTGCATACAGATTTGTTCCAGAAAGTCTTATTGACTGAAGCTGGGTGGCTATACCTTACTCAAAGAAACAAGAGTAAATTCGCATCAGGTAAGGTTCTCCACTTGTTCATTTTTTAACTCAGCATGTTCTTCTATTCAGAAGCTGCCACCTTTTTTTTTTTTGTCATTTACAGGGGTGCCATTAAAGACAAACTTCACCAACCCAGGAACCTGCAGTAACTGTGGTACCTTCCTATACTTACAACAACAGGAGATATTACAGTGCGGCAGTCAGGTACCGTTTCTGCCGCCCCAAGCAGAAGACGAGAGCAGCCGCCCCGGCTGAAGAGGAGAGCAGGCACCAAATTGCCACTGCCGCCCGGGCTGAAGATGTGAGCGGCCGCTGAATTGCTGCCGCCGCAGGTGGCTGAAGAGAACAGTAGCTGCCGAATTGCCGCCACAATGGGAGGCGCTTGCCACCCTCACAGCACATGGACTGCCGCCCCTTCCAGACTGCCGCCCCAAGCTCTTGCTTGGAACGCTGGTGCCTGGAGCCAGCCCTGGTGGCAGTTGCCAGGAAGTACCAAATATGGAGGTTTCAATGGTTCTCATTGCATAATGCACAGATTGACCAGCAAGGGCTGATTAGGTGGGAAGTGCCTTGTGCTTCCCCATGCCTCTCAGAGACCAAAGTCTGTATTCTTACCAGGGCCAGTTAGAGGAAGCCAAGTTCCTTTGTGAAAAATACTGTGTCACTGCCTGATACAGCGTGAAAATGCTACTGAGGTGAAGGAGCAAACTGCACACTAACTTCTTATGTGATCCCTAGGAACTCTCCCTCAATGTCAAGCTGCTTAGGTAGGACCAAAGTGTTGTAAAAATCCTTTAAAAACCACAAGATTTACTATGAATATAAATGGCAGAGGCGGGGATGTCAGTCCCTTCGGCCACGGGATTGTGATTTCTATTTGCATCTTTCCCTAGAGTAGCTGAACACAGGCTTGATGAGAACAATTTATACCTCCCCTTCAACTCCCACAAAGTGCTTTTTCTGTAGCATGAAGTAGTGGCCTCCTTCAGTCCAACACCATCGTCTCTCCATAAATCAGTTGGCGGCAGCTGCAGGCACTTGTTACTTTTCTCAGAGTCCTAGCGCCTCAAATCCTTAATGCATTTGACTGCCACAGTCTCAGATCTGGATTCTCCAAGTTGTCCCCAAATATAGTACTCCTGCAACCTTTCTGCTAACCTAGTAGACCAGCTTGTCACTCATCTTTAACTAGACATTTCTACAGTTTAGCTTGTTTTAATTTTAAATATTTTCTGTTGTATTTTGCATGATACATTTAACTTTTTGTTGACTAAACTGAAATGTTCCTGGCTGCCATACTAAAAACAACTCAGTTTAGCAGATGTTGTACATGTCATTCTAAGTTTTGTGTCTCTCTCTACAAGGATAGAAAATTGGTTTAGTGAGAGTCCCTATTGATCTGCACTTAGGCTTGTAACATCAGTGCCTTCAAAGTTTGCACTGGCATGATGCATCAGCCCTACTCTACTGTGTCAGATGGTAGGGCAAGACTAAGGTGTGTTTCTCTCCATGTTTGCTTTAACAGTATTCAGACTGCTGCCATACACTGAGAGTGACATTATGCCAGCGTAAACCGCTTAGTCCTCAACATGCTCATCTAAACAGCTGGAAAAAGCTGGTATCTAATTAATATCATAAGCCTATTAATAAGTCTATATTAATTACAATGAATAAATTAATATAATAAGTCTATATGAAAAATAAAGGAAGCTACTTGTGAATTTGTAAAAATCCACAACATTATAGCGGATAGTTAGAACTGGTAGAGTTAAATAGAACCTCAGTTGTCTAAAATATAGTTCTTGTAGTCTATCATTGAAAACTCCCTCAGGTATTTGATATAATTTTTTATCCACATTCAGTGTCCTGTATCATACTCATATCATCAGGGATTTGCTGTATAGTGAATCTTATATACAGTCCTTGGGAGACATCTGTACTCACAGGGGAATGTAACAAGAGGAATGCTAGCTTTATTTTTGCACTTTCAACTTTACCAGTTGATAGGTCCCAGGGGAAATGTTGCTCCTTTCTTTTATGAATGGGGGACGTCGGAGAGCAACACCTAATAAAAATAATACCTAGAACTTACATTTACACATTTTTTATCTTCAAAGTACCTTATAAACAAACATTAATTAAACCTCACCACATTAATGTGAGTTAAGCTAGCTAATACAAACATCTGTATTTTACAGATGGGAAATGGAGGCAGAGAGGCCAAGTGATTTGCCCAAGGCACAGTCTCACCAAAGTTCCTACCTGCCAGCACTGTGCTCAGACCATTAGCTACCAACTGATCAAGCCATTGACATTCCCGAAAGGAATGTACACCAACACAACAAGCTTCTTCTGACTATACATCAGCACCTTAACGTGCTCTTTTGTCCATTACACTTTCTACAGTGGCCCAAGAGAACTCTTTTCAGTGAGACACTTTTTGGAAAGTATGTCTTAAGCAATTTGCTGGCATCTAGGTTTGGGGTGGGGGAATGGAGATCAATAGAGTCACCAACTCCTCTAATTCCAGAGGACAATATTAGTGAATTCTAGCAAATTAACCATCTACATCAACAGGAGCTGGGGAATAGAAAGACACTGCCAGGGGCACAGAGATGGCATGGAACCACCCCTCAAATTGCCTGGTCCTCCAATGTCTATAAGAGATCCATGGGGGGTTGAGAGTTGTCCCTCAACATGTTCTGCGAGTGGTAAGACCCATTCCCACAATGAATATCAGGATAAGCCTGCAGAAGGAAAATCTCACAAGGTTTCACCCCCTTCCTTTCTTTTGCAGGTTTTCCTGGGGGAAGAAGTAATGACACTCCCTGTTATTTTATTATTATTATTTTCATTCCCAGTACAGCAAAGGAAAGTCCAGTTCTAACAGTTTCGTTCTGTTCCATATCCCCCAGCCCATTCACTATCTCTAGCCAATGCTTTTATTTTATGCAGTCCAAAAGTAAATATAGCATAGTACCTCGAACACCATTGCATCGCCAGCATTTGTGTGAGCTCTCCTGGCTAATTGTATGTAGCTTTTTCTGGACTAGGGTGTAAATCATTAACTAGGCAAGAGCAAGTTAGTCTCCATTTGGAGAAAATGGTCTTATTTCTCATGAGCAAGTATTATTTGCATTCCCTGTGTGTGTTAGTTCTAGGCCTGGCTAATTTTTCCCAGCACATGATGGAGGGATTACATTTTTGTGTAAAGGTATCACAATTACCAGGCTCTCTGTACTACTCTCTTTTCTTGGGATCTCACCAAGGGCATGCCCCCACAGGTGTCAGGTCTTAGGCCTTTACCTCCCCTGCAATTTGCCCATTCTTAGATCAGGTCCTGAGCTACAGCCCCCAGGTAGCCAATGGTGTTAATTCAGCAAGTCCAACTGGGTTTAGACCCGGCAACAGTTTCTTTTTTGAGCCTGTGAAGCTGTTGATTAAAGTGATTCAAAAACAGCTTCTTCAAAACAAAAGTATTTATTTGTTCCTCAAAAAGGAGACTTCAAAGAGAAACTGTTGAACTCGAATTGATATGCAAACTAGATTGCATTACCTCAGGATTAAATAAGGACCTCGAATGGCTCGGCCATTACGTTAATTGAATCTATTTCCCTTAAGTTAACGATCCTCATTCACACCTGTGTGACCATCTTGTTTATCACTTCAAAGGTTTTTCTTCCCCTGCTGTTATGGTTCCTCTCAATTAATTAGCCTCTTAAGGTTGGTCTATGCACCTCCACCTTATCATGTTTCTCTGACTGTATAAATACCTGTCTACTGTATGTTTCATTCCATGCATCCGATGAAGTGGGTACTAACCCACGAAAGCTTATGCTGAAATACATTTGTTAGTCTCTAAGGTTCTACAAGTTTTTCTTTCTTATTTTCATTTTATTTGTTCCTCAGTTACATTTTGTTCTAAATGCTTGTAACAGTAAAAGACCTGCTGCATGGATGTATACATTGTAGTTGTATTAGTGTCGGCCCCAGGATAGGAGAGAGACAAGGTGGGTGAGGTAATATCTTTCATTGGAGCAACTTCTGTTAGTGAGAGAGACAAACTTTTGAGCCACACAACTTTTCGGGTCTGGGAAAGGTACTCCAAGTGTCACAGCTAAATGCAAGGTGGAACAGACTGTTTTTCATAAGTAGTTAGCACATATTCTAAGGGACCATTCAAGGGAGAGTGGCCCATTAACACCTCTGCAGGACAAAAAAGGGGGTTAGTGAGTTACAGATTGGTGTAATAAGCCATAATTCCAGTATCTCTGGTCACTGATTTTTAGTGTCTAGCAGAGTAATGAATTTAAGCTCCCAGGCTTATCTATTGAAAGTGTTGTGCAGATTTCCTTTGAGGATGTGGACTGATAGGTCAAATATTCAGTGACTGCTCTGTGAAAAGTGTTCACCCACAGGTGATAGGGTGTTTTTGTCTTTTATCATTTTCCTCTGACAGTTCATTCGAGAGTGTAGTTTCACCCACATAGTTGTTGTTGGGTGCATTTAGTGTACTGAATGAGGTATACCACATTGTCATAGGCATGTGTTGGATCCATGGATCTTGAAAGATGTGTTGTGGGAGGGTGTTGATCATTGTGGCAGTGGAGATATGTCTGCAGGGTTTGCATCTGTTATTCTGGCAGGGTCTGGGGCCGCTTTGAGTTGGTGTGTGCTGGTTTGTGGGGAGCTTGCTTCTGATGAGCTTGGAGAATTTTGCGGGGGAGGGAGTTGTTTGAAGGCCAGAAGTGGGGGTTCAAAAAAGATTTCTTTCAGGATGGGTTGTAGTTGTTTGATGATCTGTGTGGGTTGCAGTGTGAAGTCAGAGGGGATTTTAGGAAAGATGTGGATAAAGATGAGAAAGTCTAGAGGAGACAAAAATGAGAAAAGATTTAGAAAACCTGAACTATGAGGCAAATTTAAAAAAGAAAATGGGTATGTTTAGTCTTGAGAAAACAAGACTGCAAGTGTACCTGATAACAGTCTTGAAATACATTGTGTTATTAAAAAAAGATGGTGATCAATTGTTCTGAACATCCACTAAAGGTAGGGCAAGAAGTAATGGGCTTAATCTGCAGCAAGTGGGATTTAGGTTAGATATTAGGGAAAATATTCCAACTATAAGGGTAGTTAAATTCTAAAAGAGGCTTAAAAGGTTGGACTAAAAGGTTCTACAAACATCTATCAGGGATGGTCATGGTTTACTTAATCCTGCCTCAGTGCAGATGGCTGGACTTGATGATCTCTTGAGGTCGCTTCTAGCCCTACGTTTCTCTGAAATTGCTCTAGAATTTTATATTTGATTATTATATGGGACATAAAATAAAGTGATCACAAATTCTCTATGGTGGTTCTTGCTTGACTTGCAATATAAAGTGGAGAAAGCCTGACTTTATAGACTCTAAAATATAAAAAGGACCTGAAATCCAATATATAGCCTTTTTGATGTTGTTGGCTTCAATAAATCTTCATTTTATCTTCTCAGCAGTGCACATCTTTATCTTTCAAACAATGACCACTTCCAAGATATTTTGCTGTGCTGCTGACTGTATTCCCCCCGCACACCTCTACTCCCCTCCCCCACAAGAATCTGTGTGTGACAGGGGCTGGGCTTACCAGTAGCAGGGCTTATCAGTAGCACTGCCTAGTGGTTAGGTCAGTGGGCTTCCACTTTGCCCCTATCATAGAATATCAGGGTTGGAAGGGACCTTAGAAGGTCATCTAGTCCAACCCCCTGCTCAAAGCAGGACCAATCCCCAATTTTTTTGCCCCAGATCCCTAAATAGCCCCCTCAGGGGTTTGGCAGGCCAATGCTCAAACCACTGAGCTATCCCTCCCCCTCTATATCCAGTACCTACTGCAGGCAACCATTCCAACACTGTGATAGCTCACCCCTTGCTGGGTCTCCAATTCAGTTTACTCCCTTTCAGGGTAACAGAGTTCAAAGAAACATAGACTTCCACATCCTCACAACAGGCCAGGCTTTAATACAGCTTCTGACCCTTGGAGGTGGCCTGCCCTTGCCTCGGTGCTTTCAGCATCTCTTCCCCGGTCCTTTCTTCTGAGCAGGAGGTTGTGGAAGGGAGGTTTATGCCCCCTCTATAATAAGGGTGGTTGGTAGGACAGGCCGGGGCCTGTGAGGGCAACAAAAGAGTCTGTCACCCAGGATCACCTTAAGGCTGCCCTCCCTGGGCCACTTCTTACCCCCATGCTATAGTCCAAAGTTTGCAGTCTAGAATAGGAAAGTGTGTAGGGGGGGCAGCTCACCCATGGCACCTCTTCGCAGCCAGGCATGGCATGCTAGCTCTCTCCCTCCTGAGGCAGCAGCTACCTCCTCTTATGCCTTGGCCCTCTGGTCAGGTCAGTTCCAAATCTCTCCCCTTCAGGGGTAGTCCATAAACAAAACACAAACACAAATAAACCGGGTTTAGGATGTGGAAGGGGGAAATGCCTCCATCCCAGGGTCTGTCAGAAGCAGGTCCTCCCTTCCCTCAGGGAGGTACCGTCAGGCCATTGCTGATGGGAGATATCCTGTCTTCCTTCAGGCTTTTTCCCAGGAGCTGTACAATAAAGGTTCTTTCTCTTCTCTGTCCTGCCCATAAGTGAGCTGTGCTGCTCCCTTTTAACTCCTATGCATCAGTTGCAGGTGTGGCAATGCAGGGCTACCTGAACTCAAAGCAGCTGCTCAACCCCTTGTTGCCCAGTGTGGGATTCATATACCCCATCACCAGAGGCAATGTTAAAAATTGGATAGCCATACTTGAATCTTTAAGAAAAGAAACAATTTAGCACCATCCAGGTGTAGATTCCATGAGGTATACAGATGCATGCAAGTATGCTGGATTCTAAAGCTATATACAGCTGGTAGCTGATAATGTACAGTTAGATTATCAGTAACTCTTAGCTTTGCATCTCTTTTTAACTTTCTGGCATGAAAGAACCAGCTCATCACATTACATATTACCATTAAGACCCATTACCACAGCTTGATCTTTCATTAAAGTATCAATATTCCTCCCAACACCCTTTGCTCCAAAATTCCCAATTAAATTATGGCTTTAATTGTCTGCTGTCATTGATGGATAGGTAAAATACATGAACATAGTCTGCAGCAGCAATTGAAAGTACTTGCCTTGATGCTGAATTACAGTGTGGATTTAAATGGTCTTTCTTAAATGCATGAGAAACTGTCATAAATCACTGCTTCAGCAAAGTCCTCTTTTAACAGTGTTTCCTGAACTGTGGTCCCAGAGGGCACTTACTGGTGGCCTGCAGAAAGCTGGCTGTTCATATGATGTTGGCCCTTCCTGATTTCCAGCCTCAGTAACTGAATTGTGTGACAGCTAAAATCACACTAAATATCTCCCTAATATTACTATTCCAGGTAATCAACTGCTATAGTTGTCACAGGGATGTTATTTCTTTGCCATTAGGCAGGGAGGTGGGTCCATGAGACTATTTATTAAAAAGAGGTCCATGCTTTGAAAAAGCTTGAGAACCCTTTCTATAACTCAGCACTGATTAAACACTAAATATATACATTCAACTTAGTGATTTGATTGTTTTATACTAGATCGCAAATTTAAATTGTGCTGGAATGGATTTATAGTTCTGGTTAGGTTAAAATGAGGTTGGCATCTTAAAGGCACTTTTGTGGTATTTATACAGACAAATCATATGATCCTGACCTGGTGAGTTAAATGTAGGCCTGGGTATTTCAATATAAAACACCTGGGTTCAAGAAAAGCCTCAAGTCTCTTTCCCCTTTTGAACCACTAAAATGTAGGTAGACTGTGAAGTTGACAGCTGTTTACTATAAGGTTACCTCCTGCCTGCCAAATAACAGGGCAGCTATTGGCACCCATCCACTTTCCTGATAGAAAAAGGAATACTGAGTTCATTACAGTCAGAATAGAACTAAAAATGGTAAATTCACCCAATTGGAAGGATGTGAGCTTAAGTGGTACATGTATGTTGTGTTGGCATTCTGCACAGGGGTAATTTTCACTCCAATATTTGATTGCAATATAACTACCAAATTGCAAAAATGATACATATTTGTATTTCTGGTCTGGAAGTGTTACAGGAAATCGTGAGACCTACAGCACTAACTCTTAAAGTGCCTCCCAGAATACTTCTGTCTTGAGATAGTCTCTGTGCTCAGGAAAGATGGCCGGATTTCCTCTTTTGTTTCCCTCAGTTGAAAAATCCATTTTTATCTCACTTGTCTTCTTCTTTGGGTTTTTTTTCTTATAAAGGAAAAAATACTGTTACTCATCAACACAGATGTATATTACATATCAAAACTAATGTCAATGCCATATTAAAGTTGAGAAATCAAGGGCAGAGGTGTCAATAAGAAATTCCTTCCCACAAGCATCCAGCTTACTATATTGGATTATTCGTAAACTCTTATTCGTAAACTCTGCAAAAGGCTGCAACAGCTGCAGAAAGTGGCTTCTCTCTTGCTGCATAGGAGGAGGACAAAGGATTTGGGCAAAATTTCCAAAGCACCTAAGTGTTTTAGGAGCATAAGTCCCACCTTCAACAGTGATTTAAGCACTTAGGCCCATATCTTCAAAGATATTTAGATGCCTAACTCCCACTGATTTCACTGAGTTAGGGGCCTAAATACCTTTGAGGATCTGAGTGATAGGAACATAACTCCAATGAGAATTAGGCTCCTAAATGCCTAAGTCACTTTTGAAAATGGGACTAAGACTCCTAAGTCACTTAGGGTGCTTTTGAAAATTTTACCCAAATTCCATGATTAACACTGGATGCCAGCATGCCAAAGAATACAATACAATTTCTCCGCATGAATATTAGGGCTGTCAAGCAATTAAAAAAATTGTGATTAATCACACTGTTTATAGAATACTATTTATTTAACTATTTGGATGTTTTCTACATTTTAAAATATATTGATTTCATTTATAACTCAGAACACAAAGTGTACTCTGCTCACTTTATATCTATTTTTGGTTACAAATATTTGCACAGTAAAAAAACAAAAGAAATAGTATTTTTCAATTCACCTAATACAAGAACTGTAGTGCAATCTCTTTATCATGAAAGTTGAATTTACAAATGTAGAATTATGTACAAAAAATAACTGCATTCAAAAATAAAACAATGCAAAACTTTAGAGCCTACAAGTCCACTCAGTCCTATTTCTCATTCAGCCAGTCACTCAAACAAGTTTGTTTACATTTGCAGGAGATAATGCTGCCCACTTCTTGTTCACAATGTCACCTAAAAGTGAGAACAGGTATTCTCATGGCACTGTTGTAGTCAGTGTTGCAAGATATTTACATGCCAGATGCACTAAAGATTCATATGTCCCTTCATGCTTTAACCACCATTCCAGAGGACATGCATCCATGCTGATGGTGGGTTCTGCTTGATAACAATCCAAAGCAGTGCGGACTGACACATGATCATTTTCATCATCTGAGCCAGATGCCACCAGCAGAAGGTTGATTTTTTTTTTTTTTTTGGTGGTTCGGGTTCTCTATTTTCCACATCAGAGTGTTGCTCTTTTAAGACTTCTGAAAGCATACTCCACACCTCATCCCTCTCAGATTTTGGAAGGCACTTCAGATTCTTAAACCTTGGGTTGAGTGCTAAAACTATCTTTAGAAATCTCACATTGGTACCTTCTTTGAGTTTTGTTAAATTTGCAGAGAAAGTGTTCTTAAAATGAACATGTGCTGAGTCATCATCTGAGATTACTGTAACATGAAATATATGGCAGACTGCAGGTAAAATAGAGCCGGAGACATACAATTCTCCTCCCAAGGAGTTCAGTCACAAATTTAATTAATGCATTATTTTTTTAACGAGCATCATCAGCATGGAAGCATGTCCTCTGGAATGGTGGCCAAAGCATGAAGGGGCATATGAATGTTTAGCATATCTGGCACGTAAATACATTGCCATGCCGGCTACAAAAGTCCCATGCGAATGCCTGTTCTCACTTTCTGGTGACATTGTAAATAAAAAGTGAGCAGCATTATCTCCTGTAAATGTAAACAAACTTGTTTGTCTTAGAAAATGGCTGAATGAGAAGTAGGACTGAGCGGACTTGTAGGCTCTAAAGTTTTTGCATTGTTTTGTTTTTGAGTGCAGTTATGTAACAAAAAAAATCTACAGTTGTAAGTTGCACTTTCATGATAGAGATTGCACTACAGTACTTGTACGAGGTGAATTGAAAAATACTGTTTCTTTTGTATCATTTTTACAGTGCAAATATTTATAATAAAAATAATATAAAGTGAGCACTGTACACTTTGTATTCTGTGTTGTAAATTAAATCAATATATTTGAAAATGTAGAAAAACATCCAAAAATATTTAATAAATTTCAATTGATATGCTATTGTTTTAACAATGTGGTTAAAGCTGCGATTAATTGCAATTAATTTTTTGAGTTAATCGCAAGTTAACTGCGATTGATCAACAGCCCCTAATTAATATACATAGCTCTTTGTAATATAGGTCGTAAGTTACGAAGCAATCACCTGTGTTGCCTGGCAGTTTTGGTCAGTGTAGGTTGATATGCTGATTCTCTAGATTCAACATTGATCAATGGTCCTTTGTTGTGGAATTCTGACCCCAAAGAGGGCCACTGGAGTCCCCCACTTTAGGGCCACTGCAGTTTTCGTTTGTCATTCCTCTTCTGTGTATTTGGGGCTCCTTCCCTTTGCTTTTGTATCTTTACTTTCCCTATTTCCCCTCACTAAAGGGATGTTGAATCCTTTTCAAATACAGTGGTATGACAGAGCTGTTTAGTTCATGTTCTACTAGCTATGGCTGGCTGGCCCTTTTTTATTGAGATATTTCCAATGTTTAGTATTGTTTTTAATAAATGAAAGTGAAATGCCGTATTGGCAAGTGGAAATCCACTTAAGTGGAATAAGTTATTTATCAATAGATTGCATGAAATAAACAAGGCTTTCTTCAATTAATTTCTTTAATTTAAATAGATGTGATATATCTCGATCTTAGTGAGGCTTTTGACAATGTCTCACATGACCTTCTCATAAGCAAAAAGGGAAATATAGCCTGGACAAACCTACTAGAAGGAGGGTGCACAACTGGTTGGAAAACCATACTCGGAGAATAGTTATCAATGGTTCATAGTTAAGCTAGAAGGACACATCTAGTGGGGTCCCAGATGGATCTGTCCTGGGTCCAGTTCTAATCAATATCCTCATAAATGATTTTGATAATGGCATAGAGAGTACACTTATAAAGTTTGCAGACAATACCAAGCTGAAAGGGGTTGCAAGTGCTTTGGAGGACAGGATTAGAATTCATGATCTTGACAAAACTAGAGAAACACTCTGAAATAAGTAGGATGAAATTCAACAAGGACAAATACAAATACTATATTTTAGGAAGGAATAATCAATTGCACAAATACAAAATGGGAAATGACTCCCAGGAAGGAGAACTGCAGAAAGGGATCTGGGGTGATAGTGGATCACAAACTAAATATGAATCAACAACATCACTATTGCAAAAAAGCAAACATCATTCTGGGATGTATTAGCAGGAGTGTTTTAAGCAAGACATGAGAAGTCATTCTTCCACTCTACCCAGAAATGATGAGGCCTCAATTGGACTATTGTGTCCAGTTCTGGACACCACACTTTGGGAAAGATACACTTTGGACACACTGGAAAAAGTCCTGAGAGCAACAAAAATGATTAATAGTCTAGAAAACATGGCCTACAAGGAAACTTGGGTTTGTTTAGTCTGGAGAAGAGAAAACTGAGTGAGGACATGATAGCAGTCTTCAAAGGGTTGTTATAAAGAGGAGAGTGATAAATTGTTCTCCTAAAGCATTGAGGACAGGACAAGAAGTAATGGGCTTAAATTGCCACAAGGGAGATTTAGGTTGGACATTAGGAAAAACGTCCTGTCAGGATAGTTAAGCACTGGAACAAATTCCCTAGGGAGGTTGTGGAGTATCTGTCACTGGAGGTTTTTAAGAACAGTTTTAGACAAACACCTGTCAGGCATGGTCTATAATACTGAGTCCTGCCTCAGTGCAGGGAACTGGACTGGATGACATATCAAGGTCCCTTGTAGTCTTACTTGTCTATGATTCTATGACTCTAATCACAAGACCTTAAGTAGTTGAGAGTCTCAGTAAATGCAATGTTCTAACCTATTTTAGCTTTAGTGTGTCCTGAAAAATTGTGTGGAAGTTATTCTATTGGACATTATGACTTTTTTTTAAATTTTAAAAATACTATTTTCTTCAAACTTGAATACTTTTTTTTTTTTTTACCCTAGCGAGGACTATAAAAACACACTCAATTTGAAGTTCTATCTTTAGCCAATTTTTGGACTTATTCAAGTCCAAAATTAAAAATGGAACATACGTAGACACTGTCTTTTTTATACTCAATTGAATAAATGGCTGAACCAATCCCGATGAATTTTTTTTAATATTGCCTTCAGGCTGAGCTGGAGCATGGAAAACTCCAGCATAAAAAAAAGTATACTTTGAGCACGTTATGGGTTGTTGAAAAAGCTGGGCTGCATCTTAACCTTCACGTTAGCATTTGATATCAGGAACACGATAATAACATCCTAATTATGTATAATATCTGAGAATTTTCTGTTCATCCTACTTAAAGATAATGCAGTGTGAGTCAGTAAAAATGATGAAACCAAATTGCCATTTTAATTCCAAGATATTATTATCTCAACTTGCACGACCCAGATATATATCTCTAGGCAGTAAGTTTTCATACTTACACAGGGAAAATATATGCAGAATAATTGAACAGCCATTGGTTGAGAGCTGGTCTTCTGGGCATTATTATACCGGAGACAGTAAGATTAGGTCAGCCTGTGGTGCTTCACTTCTCCATCTGCTGTTTCTCTTACTGATTTTTGGCAGTTTCCCTAAGTGACAAGACTATGGCGAAGGTCTGAATCCAGTGATCTGAGTGGGTGATATCTATCAATCTTGTGCCAAACATATGCAATATTGCTAGGCAACAGGTAGCAGCATGACATCTGCATTCTACATTTTCCTCTTGGTGATTTAAACGTCTACTATAATGTATTAACTATGCTGAACTTTCTTTCATATACTTTGGATGGTAACTTTGATTGATATTATTCTTTGAGCTTAGATTTCTTTCTGATGGACATCAAATATTGATCCTAGTGGACTGGTACATCATTACTGTAATGGTTGCAAGGAGTGGATGTGAAACACAGACCCTCCTAATATTGCTGGTAGGTGTTGAAGGCAACTGTATGGCCAAAAAGAAAGTCTCTTCAAGGCTGTCAAAACACCAAAGATCATGAGGAGATAACTCAAGTTCACTCTGCAACACCCTGATTTGCCTAAGCTCACACAAGACATCTCTGGCAGAGCAGGGAATTGAACTTCAGTCTACCAAGATCCTAACCACTGGATCAGAGATGATGGACAAGAGGGAGCAAGAACAGGTAAGTACATCAGCTTCCCCCTTGGTTATCTCCACTAATGTTATTTCTCTTGAGTTAGCCTAGCTTGAGTGAGAGTGGCCACACTGTGAAACAACACTTGAACTGCTGTGTCCCCACTGGTGCTGAACCCACTAATGCCTGACACTAGAACTTCTGGGGGCACATCCCATGGTTTTTTGTGCTGCAGTGATGCGAACCACTCTATGAATTTTCCCATGGAATTGTGGGATAACTTGTCTGTCTGTCTTTTCAAGGCACACAGGAAGAACTGTGAGAAGGCATTGGAGGACTATTGGCATTCAAGTGGAGCTAGTCTGCATCCACACTGCAGAGGAGTCATGTTAGCAGCTGAGTTGTGCTAGCTCGAGCTTTAACCTTGACCCCTGACAGATCAGTAGGGTTGCCAACTCTGACTGAAGCTATTCCAGGAGAATTTCTCTTTCCCAATATGACATATCATTTTCTTAAAATATTCTATTAAAATCTTCTGGAGTGCTTTCAATAGTTCCCGGGAGATCGATGCCAATTCCAGGAGACTCCAGGCCAATCCTGGAGGATTAGAAACCCTACAGGCCAGCCATCTTGAGTTAAAAGCACCACTACATTCAAGTTGAGTTGTCAGTCATGGAGGATAGGTCCATAAATGGCTATTAGCCAAAATAGCCAAGGATGCAACTCCATGCTCTGGGTGTCCCTAAGCCTCTGA
Organism: Macrochelys suwanniensis; assembly: GCA_033296515.1. Lineage (NCBI taxonomy): Eukaryota > Metazoa > Chordata > Testudines > Chelydridae > Macrochelys > Macrochelys suwanniensis. The sequence continues at coordinate 13,957,316 of CM065783.1, forward strand.
CTTCCAGCTCATGGGATGGATCAAGTGATAATTACCCTGTTCCTTTCATTCCCTCTGAAGCATCTAGCATTGGCCTTTGTCAGTAGACCATATATTGGGTTAGGTGGATCATTGGTCTGACCCAATATGGCCATTCATTCTTCTCAAGGGAAGCAGGGGCAAAAAACTTAACTGGCTTCAAGACTGGTCTTGATAAGTTTATGGAGAGGATGGTATGATGAGATTGCTAATAGAATCATAGGAGTGGGAGGGAATTCGAGAGGTCATCTAATCCAGTCTCCTGCACTCATGGCAGGACTAAGTATTATCTAGACCAGTAGTGTCCAATACAGTCGCCACTAGCCACATGTGGCTAATAGGCTACTGAATTGTGGCTAATGCATGTGGCTTTTTTATAATGTGGCTAATAAGAAAAATTCAAAATCATAAGTGTGGCTAGCAGTGTGGCTAGCATTGAATTTCTATTGAACACCGTTGATCTAGACCTTCCCTGACAGCTGTTTGCTAACCTGCTCTTAAAAACCTCCAATGATGGAGATTCCACAACCTCCCTGGGCAATTTATTCCAGTGCTTAACCACCCTGACGGGAAGTTTTTCCTAATGTCCAGCCTTAAACCGCCTTTGCTGCAATTTAAGCCCATTGCTTCTTGTCCTAGCCTCAGAGGTTAAAGAATCATTTTTCACCCTCTTACCTTTTATGTACTTGAAAACTGTTATTAAACCCCCATTCCCCCATCTTCCCTTCTCCACACTAAACAAACCCGATTTTTTTTTTTCAATCTTCTTTCAGAGGTCATGTTTCCTAGACCTTTAATCATTTTTGGTGCTTTTCTCTGGACTTTCTTCAATTTGTCCACATCTTTCCTGAAATGTGGTGCCTAGAACTGAACACAATACTCCAGTTGAGGCCTAATCAGCATGGAGTAGAATGGAAGAATTCCTTCTTGTGTCTTGCTGCCAGTACTCCTGCTAATACATCTCAGAATGATGTTTGCCTTCTTTGCAACAGTGTTACACTGTTGATTCATATTTAGCTTGTTATCCGCTATGACCCCCACATCCCTTTCTGCAGTGCAAATATCTCCAACCATTGGTGTTGGGACACTACCTAAGGAGGGCTCTCAGTTAGCTGGGAAAATTCTCTGTAGTATCTGGCTGCTGGGTCTTGCCTACATGCTCAGGATCTAGCTAACTGATCACCGTATTTGGGGTCAGGAAGGACTCTTCTCCCAGGCCAGACTGGCAGAGAGCCGGGGGGGGGGGGGGGGGGGGGGGGGGGGAGTAGCCTTCCTCTGCAGCATGAAGCCCTGGGCACGTGCAGGTTAATCTAGTGTAAATGGTGGATTCTCTAACTTGAAGTCTTTAAATCATAATTTGAGGATTTCAGTAACTCAGCCACAGGTTATAGGTCTATCACAAGAGCAGGTGGGAGAGGTTCTGTGTGTGGCCTGCAACATGAAGGAAGTCAGACTAGATCAGGGATGGGCAACTTTTCAGAATTGGTGGGCTGAGTCTTCATTTATTTACTCTAATTTAAGGTTTCACATGCTAGAAATACATTAACATTTTTAGAAGGTCTCTTTCTATAAGTCTAATATATAACTAAACTATTGTTGTATGTAAAGTAAATAAGGTTTTTAAAATGTTTAAGAAGCTTCACTTAAATTAAATTAAAACAGAAAGCCCCCCAGACCAGTGGCCAGGACCCAGGTAGTGTGAATGCCACTGAAAATCAGCTCGCGTGTGGCCTTTGGCACCCATGCCATAGGTTGCCTACCCCTGGACTAGATGCTCATGAAGAGCCCTTCTGGCCTTAAAGTCCATGAGTCTGACAAGAACTGAGTTAGAGGCAACATTCAAATTATAACTCAAGTTAATTTTTCAGTGAAGACAAGCCTTTTAGTCTCTCTGTACCTCAGTTCCCTTTCTGTAAATGGGGATAATAGCACTTCCCTAACTCACATACATGAGGATACATACATTGAAGATTGTGAGATGCTCAAATACTATGGTAATGGGAATCATAAAAATCATAGATAAAGCTGGAAGAAAAGAGAAGTTCTAAAGTTACATCAGTCAGTTCTTTACTATATCTCCTTTGGAAAATGGATATAAACTAAAGTATTTTTTCTTTTTATTCACACGTACACATACTTTATAATTAACTTGTTTTTATGAACATAACATACTATTTTACAGCAATAATACAGTTTAAAAAATAAAAACCGAGTGCATTTAATGATCAATAACTAATTGGTTGTAGGCACCAATTGTTCAGGTGTCTAGTACTCCATAGCTGGGTTGGTTTATACAAATGGGCATATTTTTAAAACATCAATGGCTGTCTCTTAAATGTCAGTGAAGATTGATGCATCTCTGCAGTTTTAATTCACAAGCATCTGTGCCCAGGTTCTGAATATCACACAATACTGTTAATTCATCACAGGGCCAGATTCTGCTTCACACTGGTGTAGATTTGGAGTAACTACATTGGAGTCAGATTACTTTGGATTTATATTGGTGTAACGGAGATGAGACTCTCATCAGTATTGTGTACATATTGAGGCCATTCCCATGATCTGCAATACGTGGGCACCTGCACAGAGGCCTGTAGGCTTCAGTGGCGCTCAGCACTGGCAGATGTGCCTGTGCGAATTACAATAAAGGATCAGGTCTTAGTATGTAAATTGGATATTTCTTTAGGAACTACATTTCAAAACCATAGTCCAGGCTGGAAGGTACTTTGCTATTTGTTGTCTTTGACACCATCTCCCTTCTGCTCCATTTAGGTTTTATGCTGTATACAAACACCATGCTGTCCAAGTGCCTTCCAGTGGCACATTAAGTGAGGCGACTAATATCTCTTACAAGTGGTTGCTTCGTCCTTCCTTTCCCCCAGGGGAAAATAGCATGTGGATATTCTTGGGGCTGGAGGGTTGTTGTGCATATGTAGAAAGTGTATTTATTTTAGTCTGGGTTTCATTGATCATATATGAATATACAGTTAAATCAGTCTTAATCACATTCTTTTTCATGCAATGGATTTGAAAGTGCCATATTTATTCACATTTTTAGGCAGTGTCAGAGTTCACTCACCATAGTGGCACCTGTTGCTGGCCATCCTGGGGATTAGCTCTGCCAGTTGGTGAGCCCTCTTCCAGCGGTGCCTCTTCTGTCATCATCCCTGCCTGCAGACCTGCGTCACTCCAGGAACCACACAATCTTCTTCATGACTCGGCCCTCCAGCCAGGCCAACATCTTGGTTTCCCCCTTCCGGGGTGTGTATCATGGTCCAATAGGCAGGCCACTTCCACAGGGGCTAATGGGAGGGACCCAGGCCCATCCATTACTCTGGGTCCTGACCCAGGGCCACGTAGACAGCAGCCTTCTGCTGTGTCTCCAACTTTGTTCAGTGCTGCTTCAATTCCCTGGGCCACTTCACCACAGCCCCAGCACTTTCTTCACCCTTCTTCAGGGCAGTCAGTCAGCAAGTCCCAGCAGCCAGCCAAAAGGAGCTCCCTCTTGCTCCCCCGGTCCCTGCCAGCAACTGCTCTGTCCAAGATGCTGCTTTTCAGCAGCCTGCTAAGAACACAGTCCTCACTCCTTGGGCTCCCTGTAGCAACCACCCCTACTCTGCCTTGCAGTTCCTTTGTACTAGCCCACTTGACCCTGATTGGCTTCTTTGTGAAACCTCTCTCCCCAATTGGCTGCTTCCTGCACAGTCTCTCTAGGGTGCTTGGAGGACTCACCTCCACTGCTCGTTTCTGGGACAGGGTATGGCAGGCCCATAAGGCCTCCATTAACCTCTTCCACTCTGGAATGAGGTGAACATCTTATTACAGCCAGCAACGCATCCCAGATTATAACTTGAAAGTTTTCCCATACACGAGTAACCTCTTCAGGAATTCGAGAAATGTGAGGAACCTCTTTCTCCTTATTTAGGTACCTATCCTCACCCACTATCTGCTGTGCAGTGCATAGAGGAGCAAAATAGAGAGTGGGGCAGAGAGCAAAAGTGGCCAGATAGACTGTTCATCCCACCTCTGCATAGCTGCCCCACTGCAAAAACTCTGCACAGCCTATGGGTTATTGTGGGGAGGGGGGTGGAAGAAAGAGTGACAGCAGCAGGAGAGTTGGAACTGGGGAATAGGTGCTGTGCGTGGCACATTCTCCCTCCCAGGTATATTATAAAATCCATGGGAGAAATACCAGATCAGTTGCTTCTGGCTTGTCATGGCACCAGTTTATCCCGATATTTTATGAGCTCCATTAGAGGAGTCAGCAAATGCCTGCATTAACCAACAGCTAGTGACAGTCAGCTTATCCATGAGCTAACCTGTACTGCCATTGCTGGACTGCAGCTCTTGAAGAGCTGTGATGGGAGAGACCTTTGCATTGGGCTGAGATTAGTGGGACTTGGGGCCAGTGTCTCAGCTGCCAAACGTCTACACTGAACCTCCCCCCCACCCCCAATACACACAAACCACGGTAGTGAGTCTCAGAGCCCAGGCCAACTGACTTAGACCTGTGGGGCTCTTGCTGTGGAGCTAAAAATAGTAGTGTAGACATTCAAGCTCAGGGTAGAGCCCAGGCTGTGAATCACAACAAGAGGAGAGGGGCTTGGAGCCCTAGCTCCAGCCTGGATGTCTACACTGCTATTTTTAATCCCATAGCGCAAGCGTAACAAGCCTGAGTCAGTTGACCCAGGCTCTGAGTGTCTCTGCTCACACACACACACTGCACACTAACTAGAGCTGGGGGAAATGCAGGCTGACAACTGCACATAAAAATCTGGATGGGTTTTGGATTAGTTTGTTCCCTGTTGCTGCAAATTTTTATGTGGCATATGAGCCTCAATAAGGGAAAGCCTGCCATGCTTGCAAACTCCATCAAAATGTGAAAATGACTGGGATCCAGACAAATCTTTACTTTTGATTAAACAAAAGCATTTTTCAGTAAAGTTAGGGTCTGCATTAAATGTCAGGATTTTCTAAATTTCTGCTAACAGTTTAGTGAAAAACATCAAAAGGTCTAGGCTGGGGAATTCATATTCAGGCAGGGATTCAAGTAATATCATTTTGGATGTATTTGCAGTAGGTGTGATATTGACTTTGGGGACTGATACTTTAATTAGATGCCAATTTATAAGCTTGGCATGCCTAATTTCAGGAGCATTTTTTCCAAAAATAAATATCTTAATTTTACATAGGGTGTTGCTTTATTTTTGCTGAACAAGCAAACACTTGATTACTTTGACAGCCTGGCCTTGACCGAGCCCTTAAAATTAGGATCTCATTGTAAATGAAGCTTACTTACTTACTGGCTCTGCATCATCCCACTTATGGGGACTGTGCCAACTGGTGGCACCCAACAGTAGAACTTCCTCCAAGCAGGGCCTGTGCACCCCCCTCCCAAGGGATTTTCAAACATTGAGGACAAAAGGTATATAAGGGGGCACTATGCACTTTGCTGCCTCACTGTGAGGACTTGAACCTGGGTCTGGGGGGTTCCAGGCAGGCTGCATTTCCATAGCACCTCTTTGGCAGAGCTACTATCAATGCCTCATACATCCTGGGAGATCAGTCACTGCAGGAAGTGCCACGCAGTGACTAGCAGCTCCTCCCATGAACCTCTGACTCTGACCTACTGTTTAAGCCTGGAGGGAGTATCAGGAAGTTGTCCATGCAACAAGGTAGATCTCTCACCTGTTGAGATAGGGTCTGCCTTGTTCCTGGTCCCTGCCTCCTTGCCCAGCCCTCTGGTTCCTGGCTACAGACTCGAGCTTGACCCCTGGTGACCGTTCCTGGCTGGACCCTTGGCTACAATTGCTGGCTACTAATTCAGGCTCAACCCTGAGCTCTAGACCAAATAGTGGGAGAGCTGCTGACTCTGGCTCAACTCCTCAGGCCTGACTGTCTATGGCTCTAACTGCTAGACATGACTGTCCATGCCCTGGTTCCTGACACCCTGTTCCTTCCAACCACTGCACCAGATGGAAGTGACCCATTCTGGTCTTTTGGATCCAGGGTTTTCTCCAGTTATAGTGCTTTGCTACAGTTGTTGTGAGTATAGTTGGAGTATGCAGTAGTTTTTAAGTATAGTAGAATATAGATGGTTTAAAATAGTTTTGTGAGGCAGTTCTGTGTGTTTGAAAACACCAAAGGGAGCTTAGGAGGGGGTGCACATGCATTCTAACGGACACAGCTTGGAGAAGATCCTCCTGTTGGGTGCTGCCAGGAGGCACAGTAGCCATAAGTGGGAATATGCAGAGCCACTTAAAGAAGAACTTCAATATTTGAAGTTAGTCTTAGAATATAGACTAAACATATCTAAAGAAATGAAGCACTGATATGAAAAAGGGTCCATTTAAAATTTGTGAATTTCAAGAAAATTCAAATACAGGTATGTAGCAAACCAGACACTCACCAGTGCAGCGCCTCCAGCTGGTCACCTCAGGAATTAGCTCGATTCCAGCTTGGAGCATCCCCGGCCGGCCAGTAGCTCTCCTGCCTCAGGGACCCCCCCAGGTCCCTCCCCAACCCCCTTACATTGGGGTTCTGCCCCAAGCAGTACCCCCACACTCTGGATCTCCCCACCCAGGGGACCACCAACCCTCTAAGTCCACCTTGCCTCAGTGGCTACTGCCAGTTGTCATCTAGTCCCCTCTCACTGGGGCAAACCGCAATCGGTTATGGCCACTCATCACTGGCAAGGGCATAGGACCAGCTGCCTCTGCCGCTTCCTGGGCTACATCTCTTCAGCTCCAGTACCTCTTTAGACCTTAAACAAGGCCTCAGCCCGAGGCGTTGCCAGGATGGAGCTCCCCAACAACTCTTACCTTTCCCCAGCACTACTCTACATTAGATACCCTCTGTTACCACCAGGCAGTTAGGCCCTTCTCCCTCCAAGGCTAGAGAAAGATTCTGACCTAGTGCCTGCTTTAGCCCTTCTTATCAGGGCCTGCTGTGGCCTGATTAGGTGTGGCCCCAGCTGTGGCCACTTCCCCAATCAGCCTACCTTTTCTCCCAAGAGCAGGGTAACTGCCCCGCTACAGGGTAACTTAAATAGAAATTAAAGCAAATGCAAATGTTATATAAAGTATATATGGGGTAAATTTTATAAAGCATTCAACTTTCAGTTTTACACAAAGATCTTTAGTGCAATTGACAAGAGAGAGTAAATAAAATTTTAGATGTCTCTGTAAACTGCACTGCAGTAACAACACAAGTGCTGGTTATATCCTTCTCTGACTTAACACAGGCATAAATCAGGTATAATTCAGTTGACGTCAATCGAATTACACCAGTGAAAGTGAGAGGAAAATCAGGTTCACAATTTTTTAACAGAACAGAAATATTTCTTTATAACTTCACAGAATCGCACTTCATGTTCTGATAAAGCAGTCTGATGTGCAGTCAGTAGCAACTGCTTCTCGGATTGATTGCATAATTTAATATATATATATACTGTGTAGTTATAAAACATAATGCAAAAGCAGTTGGCTGTATTTGTGGACACAATGAAGGTCAAAAATATTTTATGGACTTTTTTTTTAAACAGTGATTCAGTGGTCAAAGTTTTCACATATAACAACCCTGTAGCAATCTGTAACTAAGCAAAATAATTAAATGTTATAATAAACACAATGGCAGAGAATCATAAATACAAGGAAGAGGGATTTTATTTGCATTAGTTTTGAAAAGATATAAAACAATTCATTCGGCAGAAAAGGAGGAATTTGTATAGAAAATCCTTTGTGTTGTTCCTCTCCCTAAATCTGTGTCTACCTGTCTGTCCATCATTAGTCTTTGGGGCAGAAACCATCCCCCTTCTTGTCCATCTGGACAGCACATTGCACATTGTGGCTGCTACTTACCACAAACTAATAACAATAATAATCTATCAGGGTCAAATTCTATACCGATTTACATGCCATGCGACCCCATTGTTTGACTTATGAGTCAGGACAGAACTTCATCCGTCTGTGGGAATTTATATGACCTAGGGTCTTCAGTGGTTCTCACAGTGGAGGATTTAGAGTTAGTGAGGCCCTGTGTGCAACTTCATTTTCAGGGGGCCCCCACTTGGGACCCAGCCAAGTAAAAGAACATTCTCTCTTATCTTCCCCCCCTCCCCAGTTTTTCATTTTTTTTCTTCATCCTCCTCCTATATTGTAAGTAATGGGAAGTAAATGAAAATAAAGTGAGGTACCTTGATAGGGGCAGGGCTCTGGGAGGAGGTTTGGGTGCTGGCTGCGGGCTCTGGGCTGGGGTAGCGGGTGAGGGGTGTGGGCTCTGGAAGGAAGTTTGGGTGCGGGTTCTGAGCTGGGGCACAGGGTTGGGGTGTGGGAGGGGGTGAGGTGTGCGGGCTCTGGGAGGAAGTTTGGGTGTGGGGTGCAGGTTCTGGGCTGGGGCTGGGGCAGGGGGTTGAGGGGCAGGAGGGGGCGGTGCTTATCTCAGGTGGTGTGGCTTCCAAAGCGACCAGCACACACACCCCTCTGGCAGCAGCTCCTAGGCAGGGGGGAGACCAGGGGGTCTCTGCGTGCCGCTGCCTGCAGGCACCACCCCCGCAGCTCCCATTGGCCAGGAACTGTGACCAATGGGAGCTGTGGAGTCGGCGTTCGGGGTGGGGGCAGTGCACAGAGACAACAACCCCCCCCCCCGCCCCAGGGGCCACAGGGCCATGCGGGCCGCTTCTGGGAGCGAAGCGGCGTGGAGGGAGGGAGGCAGAGGTGGCAGGGAGCCACCTTAGCCCTGCTGCTCGCATGTCTCTGCACGCCCCTTGGGGGGAGGGGGCAGCGGTTCCCCACCACCACCACGAGGACACACAGAGACATGCCAGCAGCCAGGGGAGCGGCATGGGACCACTGACCATGGCATGCAGGCAGCTTGCCTGCCTGAGCCTTGCTGCGCTACCGGCTGGGACTCGGGGGCAGGTTGTCAGATATTTTTGGGGGGCCCTTTGTTGGGGGCCCCCTGCCACCACACAGTTTGTTTCATGGTAAATCTGCTCCTGGGTTCTCAAACTGTGGGTTGGGACCCCAAAATGGACATTCCCTGAGTGGGTCCATTTCAGACAGAATTCCATCCCTGTGTAGTGCCTAGTTCAACTGCTAATAAGATCTTTTGAAGTCATGAGAGTGTTGCTGCTGTGGGGGAGAAGCAGATGCAGGGGTGGGTTAGTGCTGCACAGAAGTAGCAGTATAATGAGGCTGTCCATTCTCTTTGGGGAGCCCAGGTCAAAGGACTACATTTCTTGAAGCAGATTCTCAGTGTTTTTGATGTCATCACAAACCCTCAACGGAATACAGCAATTGTGAGGCTACACAATTTCTCTGCTTCTCTTTCTCAGGTTCAGTTCCAAAAAGCAATTTGTTCCTAACATTTAACAAACCCTTCTCTCAGCCCAGACTTATTTTGGTCTTTTGAAGACACCAAACCATAAAGGAGCCTGATTCTCCATTGCCTTGTACTTCGCCTCTCATTTACCCCTGTGCAAAGTGGATCTAGAATGCTGCCAAACGACAATGATGGCACTTTACACCCACTCTTGCACGGGTGCAAATGACTACACAAAGTGCAAGATGATGGGGAATCAAGCACATGGTTTTGTCAGTGGCTTCAAGTGTTTGATTGCTCCGCGATGGCAGTTTCTTTTTAAAGCAAAAATTGTCTGGTTTTTAGTCCTTAATCTTACCTAGCCATTATGGGTATGTCTACCCTGCCAAGGGGGAGGGTCTCAGATCCAAGGCTCCAGCTCAAGCCTGAATGTCTACACAGCCATTTGTAGCCCTGCAGCCTGAGCCCTGCGAGCCCAAGTCAATTGATCCAGGCTCTGAGCCTCGATACTGCACTGCAGGGTTTTTCCCTGCAGTGTAGACATACCCCGTATTTCCTCTTCACATATATGCACACACAGAAAATCTAACACCACAAAGTGATGAAAAGAATGGTGCAGCTTGATTTCTTATTCAGATTATTGAATCATTTCAAGCTTCCTGCTTGGAGCAAGATGTTTATTATAGTTCCAGCTGGAATATACATAGCTAATGTGGTACATTACTAATATACAAACCAGATTTCTTATTACAAGGGGGTTTAGATAGTAAACATTTAATGAGTCCACAAGTCATTTCTTACTAAAAGCAAAAGACGGCAGAGTCTTTCACCAAATTGTCTTTTTTCCCCCCTCAAGACGTCCAAAACCATAGCAAGTACATAAATTGAAGGCTATAATGGCTATATCAATATGTCCCTAGTTTCATTCTGAATCATGAACGTGATCTACAATAAGACCAGCCAAGGTTATCACCAGAGGTTTCTTGTCCCATACACCAGAGATTGATTCTGGTGTAATTTATTCAGCAGAAAAGTTTTTCTGTAAGAACTGTGTCTTCAGCACAAATTCAAGTTTGATTTCAAATACCAGAAAGCCTGTTAGATTTCTTAAAGTGTCGTGGAGAATTTGAAACTCTGCAAACAGTGTATGAAAGAAAGTATTTAAGAAAACTGCATTTAAACAGCATCAAAGAGACACTGTCAAAGCCGTTATGCTAAAAACAAGACTTATGTGGTTCAGAGGCTTATACATGTGTGATACACATAGTGTCTATAATGATATCTCCCTCTAGAGGCTGGCTCCCTAGAGACTAACAGCCCACTACTTAAATCTCCATGTATTTATTTATAATTTTTGTTAAAAAAAATCTTAAGTAAATACAGCTTTCGCCCTCCCTCTCAGGAGACAAATATTCTCCTGCAGTGTAGTGGATTCCGCGTTGTGCTAGTGCATGAGAATCCAAAAAGTTCAATTATTTATAAATGCATGAAGTTGGCCAGTCTAATTCCATTGTGTAAATGTGTGAAATGCACAGTGAACAAACAGAATAAATGGTGAAAAAAATATTCAGTGGGAGTTGGATTCTTTGTCCCAGCTCTTCAATCCAATTTAGGCACCTAACTCCCATTGAGGAGCTGTGCCTAGGTGCCTTAGGGATTTTTCAAAAACACCTATCTGCATATTTAGGCACCAAAACACCTTTGAAAATCTGGTTCTAAGTGACTTACCCTAGGCCATCCAGCAAACTGGAGTCAGGACAGAGGTTCAAACTCAGAACACTGGCTTCTGCATTTAGCCCATTCTTTTTCTCATATAATATTTATCCTATTTAGCCATCCCTAGTATGAGCAAGCAGATCAGAATTCTTTCTTCATGATAAGTTGCAGCCATTCCTCTAGTTCCTTATGGCATGTCAGACCAAGGACCTAACACAATTCTTTGTTGTGGAGAAATGATGAATATCAATTGTCATTTACTTTGAAGGTCTGAATTCCAGTTTCTCAAAAATGTGAAGTAAACCACTCAGTCTGATACTAAAACACATGGAACTACGATGGGGAAAAAACCTAATGTATTCTGTATTTTTAAAATTGTGTAGTAGTAATATGATTCATGACTTTATTGTGTGGGGATTATTGCAGTCAGTTTATACACAAACCTGCTGCACAATTTATTCCAAAACCAGCCTGTAGAATATTAGCTTCAGCGCTAAATTAAAGGTTAAGGGCCCAATTTTCAAAGGTACTAAACACCCATTACTCCCATTTACTTCAGGCGGAGTTGTGTGTGCCCAACACCTCTGAAATTTAGGCCCTAAATTAAAGATAAATATGATTTTTATCTTGGTGATATCCCCTTAAGTATCACCCAGGAATTATGCACTCTAGCACTTCCCATATGAAAAGTAATTGTCCTTTGGGGTTATTTTAAGATAAAAGCATGGACCAGTGTTAGTCCTCTTACTAATACAACTGGAGAAAAGAAGGATTTATTTGGAGTCTTCTAATTGACCTCAGTGGAGTTCAGGCTTGGAACCATTAAAACATTTATGAAAACATGAAGAGTACCCACTCTAAAACATTAATATTTAGGCAATATTAAAAGTAATTTGTTTAAAAATAGGCCGGGGGAGAGCCTGTCTGTATTAAAGCCTAAATGTCTATCAAGTTCTGTTGTTCTTTTTAAGTCACTGAGACAACTTCTCCTTAGGCGTCTCCTTTCCAAACTGCATCTGGGTGCAGATATCTGGGTGCAGATAGGATCCAATATCTCTCATTTTTACTTCAGTCTGGTACTGTCTCAATTTTAGGTGAATGGCCAAACATGCCACTGTTCTTCTTAACAGACAAGTTCTACCTCTTCCTCCTCCTCAGCAGGTACATATGGCCCTAAAGGCAACAGAACTGACTGAAGTGGTTGAGAGGGGAAGTCAAAACACAAAGGGCATGTGCTGAGTGGGGGACCATAGCCCCCGTGCACCACAGAGAATTTCTGCATTCTCCATCACTCCAGGTTGGCAGCACCTCTTCTATAACACAGTGATAGGTACTTTAGAATTGCCATATTGAGGCAGGGGTAGCGGCATGGCTACTGGATATGGGACTATGAAACTCCACCAGTAACACTATCCCACTCTATAAAGGGTACAGCTGCCACAGAAGTAACCGAGCCCCTCAAGATGCAATAGTGGCTGCCCTGTGTCTCTGCTGGTGCTCCACAGTCTTGAATGAGAGTAGAAGGATGGTGTTCTCCATGGAGTACATGTGCAGTAGGTCACTGAATGCAGGATTTGGTCTCTGTTGTATTGTAGTTCAAGTAGATGCTTTCTCTCAGCTAACCCAGTGTCTGAATGTAATAAGCACTGGATGAAGAGCAGTTGGATCAGTCTTAATCCAGCTATGAATGAGATGAGGCTGGTAGATAGAGAAAAGTGATTAGACAAATTATTGGGGAACCTTGACTGCTCCCTCCATCAAGGACATCATCCCTCCAACTGTCAAAGCGTTGTGAAGTCTCAGGCTCCCCCATGATCTCTCTCTAAAACATCCCAAATATCAACAGTGACCAGACATGTTTTTTTCTTTCAATGTGTGGAATGCTATGCCCTATCCTGTCAGATACGGATCACAGCAAAGTGGTCCATGCTTTTCTCGCATCAGCCTATGACAATTGCAACAGGGTCATCCATAAAAATTAGCTAGAGAATCTTAAGGTGACACAGAGACCCATGGTTCCAGTTGACAAAGGGTTCACTACTGTGTGTCATCAATCCCTGTCTCTGATGTAAATTAAGCATTGCAAGCCAAACCCAATGGGAGCTACATTAGCATTCCAAGTCAACATGAGGCACACCAGAGAACAAACAACAGGAGAGCACTGTGAAGGTTTTCTGGACTATAACTGGGGGACACGTTACACATTTTGTTATCCTCACAGAGGAAACCCCTGACGGTGTGGTGTGTTCATAAAAGCTTGGATCCTGCTTATGACTGAAAACCAGCAGCTCTGTCAAAGACTGAATACTTGGGAGAAAATCTACTTTACTAAATGGGAAAGTTAACCATTAATAAGCATAGACCTAGGATTGCATTTTTTCATTTAGTTTTCTATGAGTAACCATTTTTGTTTCCACTTATCTTTATCTCTTTAGACAACCTTTACTATTAAGCTTATGATTGTTTCACTATAAATATATTTTAGTGCTGTAATGTAATAAAGTTGCCTGATCTTGAGCTGTGCCAGTCAAGCTGTCTCTTGAGGGACAGCTCACCTGGTGATTTCTGTGACTGTCCAGTGACTGGGGCTGGACACTGCAGGGAGTACTTCAAGGACTCGGGGATTGGTGTGTGTCTATCACTAGCCAGCATGAATCATAGAATATCAGGGTTGGAAGGGACCTCAGGACATCATCTAGTCCAACTGCCTGCTCAGAGCAGGACCAATCCCCAACTAAGTCATCCCAGCCAGGGCTTTGTCAAGCCTGACCTTAAAAACCTCTAAGGAAGGAGATTCCATCACCTCCCTAGGTAACCCATTCCAGTGCTTCACCACCCTCCTAGTGAAAAAGTTTTTCCTAATATCCAACCTAAACCTCCCCCTCCACAACTGGAGACCATTGCTCCTTGTTCTGTCATCTGTTACCACTGAGAACAGTCTAGATCCATCCTCTTTGGAACCCCCTTTCAGATAGTTGAAAGTAGCTATCAAATTCCCCCCTCATTCTTCTCTTCAGCATGGAGAGGGCGAGGTCTGCAGATACATGGAAGTCAATGTTTGTGTGGCCAGTGGCTGTTGGTTTCAGGGAGCTGAGCTAGAGTAGGCATTAGACAAAACTGCTTCATGCTAAGGGCAGGTGGAGTGAGGTGCCTCACAGCCCTGGGTACACCTGGGGAGTGTCGCACTTAAATGGTCCAATACATGGCCACCCATTTTTTAATTGGAACTGGTCTGAGAAAGTATATCAGCCTTGTGGTCCATATGCTATTCTGGCTCCCCACCCAGGTACAGAATCCAGCTCAAGGACCTAAACCTAATTCACAAAGCACTCCCTGGGCTAGGACCTGATTTAGTGACCACCACTCTTTTCACATGCTATCTGGAATTCTTTGCTCCACAAAAGGACTACAGCTGACAGAGTCCCGGAAGAACCCTTCAGGTCTCTGAGAGCATTCTTTGTCAGAGAACAACTTTGGACTGCAGAACCCCTTGCCACCATAGAGTAGGTTTAGTCCACGTCCTCCTCCTTTCAGTGTACAGTACCAGACATTAGAGCTGTTTTGGAAAATTGGGGGCATGCAAGGATACTGCACCGTGTATGGTACCTCCTCAAATCTTCCTTCTGTTTCAAGTGCTTTTGTCAACAGAGTCAGGAAAGCAGAGAAACATAGGGAAATAGCTTGTTATAAGCATGGCTTAGATCCCTGCAAGCAATTATAGGATGTATAGCATATTACTCCCAACAAACAACTTTTATTGGGCTTCAGCTCTGCTACTAGTACCCCCAACACAAGACCAGTATTATGAACAAGTAATGTAAATCATTTCTTATGCCTTGCAACGTGGTCTGAGGGAGAACACATAGTTTAGATCTGTATTGATCTGGCAACTTGTTTCCCAGTCATGGGGCCATAACTAGGAATTGGAGGACCTCTGTCAACACGGTGATAGGGCTATAGGTTGTCGAAGGAATGCTTATGGGTTTCCACCCCACAGAAACCTCTAGCCACCCTGATCTTCCACTCCCTTCTTGCCGCTTCAGATGCTGCTGCTAGCTGTTTTCCTCTCTAACTGCTCTGGAGCCCTACCCCCCACAGTGAAGCAGGAGGAATGGATAGAATGTAATGTTTCAAACCCCTCTGGGTTCCACCTGCCACTTAGGGGCCATACCCAGGTTGCACCTGGGGGAGCTGCAGCTACTGCAAAGTAAGTTTCCACAGTTAAAGCGTCCATCCTAGATGATCATTCATTCAGCTGCATGGTTGTTTATATGAGGTTGGGGCAAACTAACCTATGACCTTTGGGATAGCTCAGTGGTTTGAGCATTGGCCTGCTAAACCCAGGGTTGTCAGTTCAATCCTTGAAGGGGCCATTTAGGGATCTGGGGCAAAAATTGGGGATTGGTCCTGCTTTGAGCAGGGGGTTGGACTAGATGATCTCCTAAGGTCCCTTCCAATCCTGATATTCTATGATTCCCTTATGAAGGTTCATTTTACTTTGATTTAGCTGGGAAAGGTGACCCCTAGCTCTCCCCTTACAACACAGAGACACCCTAAAAGAGAACTAGAGAAGGCTCATACCTGTAGTACAGCAAACCACACCCTCTTTCTCCTTCCCCACTCACCCAACAGAAGAAAAGGCTTGGGAATGGGAAGCTTCTCTTTCTTTCCAAATCACCTAAATTTGCAACCAAGCCTCAACAATAAAAAGAAACTAAAACTTTCTTCCAAGCTGCCTCCTCTCCTCCTCATCAAATGTCTCTCCTACAGTCAAGTTCCCGGCCATTCCCTTGTTCCCTTCATTGCCTAAAATCAGGCTCCATCCAGTGCTGCCATCTCCCTGGACACATCAAGAGGGTTCCCCAAACTCTCTCCTCTACCTGCTCCCATCAGGGTCACTTAAGTAAAAATTACATTCACTAACTTTGAAGGGCTAGAGAGGGATGGGCAGAAACCTCCTTTCTTTCTGTGTCTTTTGTTTCTCTATTGCTTTCTCTTTCCATCTCACCTTCCCCTCCCATCTCCAGTCAATTCTCTCTTTCTTTTCTCTGATTATTGCATTCTCCCCCCCAGGATTTCTCACCTTCATCCCTCCACATTTGCATGGGTCACCCACTACCTCTCTGTTCCTCCTGGGAGTCGTCCACTTTCCTTCTTGCTGTCTACCCAACTGCACCTGTGGCTGCCTGCATTTCTCTTCCTCACCCTTCTTGCTGCCTTGGATCCCTTTGCCAGCCCAGTCCCACTGTTCCCAGTACCACTGCTCCATATGCTGAAGCCCAGCAGAGCAGGAGATGTGGATAGAAAGTCCTGTTTCAAACCCCTCTGGGTTCTGCCTGTCCCAGCAGCCACAAACTGGAGCAGGTGCTGCTGAGGGGCCACACCCAGGACACAGCTGGAGGAGCTGCTCAGAGGTAGCACCAAAAGCAAGTTCCCTGGTAGGTGGAGTTAAATCATTCAGCTGCCTGGTTTGTAACAATCTGGTGCATTTATTGTTCTGTTTGAGACTTTAGGTCCTATTTGTTCTTGTTTATTGTATTTTCTTTGTGCTGCCTTATCCACCTCTTTACCTCTGACAATAAGGCTTTTTAGTGTTGAGGACTTCAGGGGATGGATTCAAACTGATGTTTGTGAGTTTGATTTCTCCATGTAACCTCTTCTGAAATGTTATTTTTAACAAATGTGCAGTACTGAGGCACTGGATCAAATATCAATATGACAAGCCTTTCTCTACTTCTGCTTTTTAATCTGTTGTCTCATGAGTCCTGTTCGTTTGAGTTAGAAGGGCCAGGGACTTTGTTGCTTTATGTGTTCTCTAAATGCTGTATATACTTATGGCCCTCTATAAAGATTAATGTTAACATGTTACTAATTGTAGTTCACCCACACAGATTTAAATGTGTGCAGCATTTAGCATTTCATCAAGGGAATGAGCAATAAACATGCTATTGTAAAAAATGCTTAACATTTACATTTGGGGGAGGTCAGGTGGGAAGGAAATGAAGATGTCATGGGGTCCTATTTGATCTGCGAATCTCTCTGCCTGGGCTCACAGGATGGGTAATTTTAGCTGCGTAAATGCTCCTGCTTTGTGCTGAGACAAGCTGTGAGTGAAGTGATAGGATAGCAGGGCAGGGTAAACAAACTTCCCCTGAGGAGGGTGTGCTAATAGGGTCCGTTACATCAGGTCTGGCATGTTCCAACTGCAAAACATGATCTCCTCAAGGAAAAAGGTATTCAATTAGGAAGGATCCCCACACTCTGACTGGGCTGGGCTGGCTCACCAGCTTTTCAGGAGGAAGTGTTCCTTAGAGAGGAAGTGTATGAGTAAGTAGTTGCATGAGGATGCAGGAGATATGAATTCAGTTCCCATCTCTGCTACTGACTTCCTCTGTGACCATGAACAAGACACTTGCATCTCTTTTTGGGTTTCAGTTCCCCTTCAGTAAAATGGAGATGATGCTGATAATAATACTTCCTTTCTCTGCTTTGTATATTTGGATTGTAAGCTTTTGGGGGTAGAATCTTACTATGTAAGTATGTATGTACTGGCGCAATGTAGCCCTGATCTCAGTTGGGTGTTTGTGTGCTACTGTGATGATAATCAATATATTAAGCACACATAATTGCTCTGCACAGAAGTGGATTTAATGACTTTAGGCCCCGATCCCATAAGTGGCTCTGCATGGATGTATCCTTGTGCCTGTGCTGATCCAAATGCAGGATCAGGGCCTCAGCTGGAATTTTGGGACCTGGGAGAATTCCTGCCAACATTTCACCGCTATAGAGAAGAAGAGAAGGAACATGAGACTCCAAGCCAGTGAAAAGAATATATTTTTTCAGACATTTTGATTTTTATCTCATTGGGCTTCCTTTTTCTCGGTAGATTTAATAACCTGTTCTAAATCTAATATCCAAACCCATAGTTCATCAGTCTGTTTTATAGTTGGGGGAAATATAATCTGAAAATGAAGTGGAACTTTTTTCCCAGTAAAGTTTAAAGAATGCATGACAACTAATCTTAAAATATTGCCACTTAATGTCAGCTTGTTTACTGAAAAAATACACGATAAAGCCTTTTCGGTAATCACAGCTTGAAACAAAGCAGAGCTTTCTTGGGCTAATGAGTAGAGATACATTTATTCATTTATCGGCTTTTCAATGGCACTCATTATCCTAATACCTTAGTGTTTCACAAGAATTAATAAGTTTATTCTTGCAGCACCCTGGTGAAGAAGGGAAACATGATTATCTCTCTGACGGACAAAGATCACGTGAGTTATCCAAAGCCACGCAGGAAATCTTCAGCAGAGCTAGGCTAATACAGATATACTGGTTCTTACTCCAGTCCACAGCCTTAACCACAAAACCATCCTTCCTCATCCAGTATTGCTACTCCTAAGCAATACAAATCATTACTTGAGCTCCAAAAAATCATGAGATTTAAAAAAAATAATACATTTGGAGTCTTTTTCTTTGCCTTCTGGTTTCTGAGCCTTTATGTTGCACTTGGGTCACTTTTGCAAGCCCTTCTTTGTAATCTTGAGGGGTGTTTTCTTTTGTTTTAATGAAAGCTGAGCTTCTATGAAGCTTGGACCTCAGGAAGCACTCAAGATATGGTGAGACTTGCTATAAAAGCATCATGGTTATATCATATACGTTTTGTGTAAAACATTACATTGCCAAATCAGATTCCTCTTTTATCCCATCCATACTGTGCCTTGATTTTTCTAATTTCTTCTTTTGATTTCATGTGAATTTGGGTTGCAGGATGGGGCCCACATTATAACTAAGGAATATGCAAATATCACCTTTATGCATATAATTCTGGGATGACACAGACCGTGGAGTGTTATTCAAGTTATCAAATATTACTTACAAAAAGCATGTTTTATTAGGTCTGTGCTATAGTAGTTGCCCTTTAAATGCTTTTCAGTGTTGCCTTTGCAACTGGATAACGTTACTAGGGTATTCACAGTAGTTTCTAAAAAGGAAATTGAAAGATGTTTATGGACAATCACCAGTTACATAGAGAGTGGATTTTTAAAAGCATTAATTGTGCTCCCACTGAAGTCTATGCGAATTTTACTGTTGAGTTCAATGAAAGCAGAGTTAAACCAAAAATGAGAAAATCCCAACCACTATTTTAAAAGTGTGCAGTGAGTGCAGTTAAAAAAGTTTTACTGGTTCCAACAGTATTACTCCACTGTAAATATAGGCCCTGATCCTGCAAACACTCATGCACATGCTTAACTTTATGGAAGTCAGTGGGCCTACTCACAGGTGTAAAATTCAGCCTGTGTCCGGGTGTTAGTTCTTAGCACCATAGGGAATACATGCTTGATGTAGTAAAATCTTATCTAACACTTTAACAAAAAATAAAGACTAACTGTGCCCACTCTATTTCAAATATTTATTTAAAAAATTTCAGAATGTGCGATATATATAAAAACCCTGTAAGCCTTAGGATCTTGTAGGCTCCTTAATTCTTCTGTAACTAGGCTACAGAGTAGCACTTAAGCTGCTGTGCCTTTGTTGCCTCTTTGAAAATAATGTAGCTGCAGTTGCAGCAGGAATTTAAAGAGAAGCTAGTGTTTGAAGCAAGCTCCACTAAGAATTTCCTGTCTTTGTGCTTAGTTTCCCCCCCCCTTTTTTTTTTTTTTTTAAATTTAATTCCAGCATCCGCTCATATTGTGCTAGTTTCATGGTGGGAATGGCAAAGGGTTGAATTCACAGTGGGTTTAGTTTGGCCTTGCTACTGAAAACCTCTCCATTTACTGTACCTCTGTAGACACAGCCATTTGGAGAACAGCAAATGATATCTCATTTAAAAAAAATTCTCCCTGACCAACACTAAAGCAATTTCTTTAAATGCAACAGTATCAGGAAAAGGGGGTGGGGGAATATGGGCTACGTTCTCAGGTACGCTAAGACCCCTTCACACTTTCTGCAGCACAAGAGGGCACCAATATCCACTGTGCAGGGGCTGACCTTGACTGGTGCAGAGCTGACTGGCACTGCTCCTTGATCCTAGCACGTGGGGATGGGGGTATATCAGGTGCAGGGTGGAACGTGTGATCTGTGCATTGCATTAGTTGTTCTCTGCTTTACAAGGCCCACAGGGGACCAGAGGAAGCAGAATGTAAAATGTAGCAGTAGGGCTCTGAATAGTCCCAGAACAGAGGCGGCACAAAGGAAACTGCCACCATCCTCCCCCTGTTCCTGCCCCTACTGCAAGAATGAAGTAACTGAGAATCAGGTCCAATAACTTTCCCCTTTTTCAGGGCACATTGATATGATGGTGGGTGGGGTAATTAAATAATTTTGAACTATGCAATTGAATAAACCTGCATAAGTGACTAGGAACTGACATCAGCTAATCACACCACTCCATCATTCATATCCATCCTATAAAATAAAGCCCTTAGAAGAACACTCATTTTACGGAGCTTTCCAATAAAACGTGATACAAAAAAAGCAAACCATCTTTTTAAATTTGACCTTGGATTATTCTTTTTTAACTTGAAAATGGTCTCTTAATCCAGCAGTTTGGGTTTCTGATCAGACATGACCTGTATTTCTAATTCAGGGGACACAGCAATGAAAGCACCTGCTCCTTTTTTAACCTGGATTTTGCAGCAGCCAATAGAACAGCTTGGAAGATCTACAGCAATAAAAGTCATGCTTTGGCAACAACTGTGATGTCATGGTCCCAAACATAGCATTACCACACACTATCAGATTCTCCTGGCAGTTTTACAATCATTTGCATACTGAACGAGGGAACCAATGTAATTCCCTCTCAGCTGGCATAATATTATGAGTCACCTTATTGCAAGTTAATATTCAGGTTGCAACATCTTGCACCCATTGGAGCCTTGCAGAATTTTCTCAGGAAGGTCGTAAAATAAAACATTACAGTAGTCTAACTTAAAGGTTACGAAAGCATGGACTACAGCATCAGCATTAGTCTGTGACAGCATTGGCTTTGTTCCAGCAGTAGTCTGTAGGAGATAAAAGCAAGGACTAACCATATATTTAATATGATAAACACAGGCCTGAGAGTCCATTGCAACCCCTAGGTTTATTTATTTTTTAATGGAAGTAGAAGGAACATTTAAATCAGCATTAATGCATACATATAGAAAGTGTGTACTTGGTAGGAAGGTTTCCAGGATAAATAGGAAGCCTACAATGCCTTTTTATGTCAGCCCCTTCTTTAGATGTGTATGACCAAACCAAGCTGACTGCAGTATTCAGTAAAGAGAGAGAAAAGAACTAATGTTCTTGTAACATTGTACTCTTAAAATCCATAGTGATAAAAAATAATGCATTGAAGGTAATAGACACTGCTAAAGCAAGAGCATGGAGATCAAAAAGAGATCACCAGTCCATGAAAGCTAGTTGTTGAGAGATGAAGAAACTGAACTAAGGTCAGAAATTAGGACCAACCCACTGGTGAAAGACCAAATAAGCTTCAAAAGTAAGAGAGCTATATCAGAGACCAATTAGAAGCTTGTGATTGTTCTAGGAGGACACTATAATCCAGCGTCAAAAGTTGCAGGCTAATGAAAAAGAATAAAAAGAACTGAACTAAAGTTTGCAAAAAGGGTTTAGGTCATCTTAGTCCTTTACCAAAGTGACCTCCGTCCTTAAGCAAGATATATAAAATGTAGAAGGAATCTTTGGGGCAGTACCTGCTCTAAAGTTAAGGCTGAGATTTGCAGTTAAAGAATGGATTCAAATTCCTTATTATGTATGGGAAATATAGCGTACCCTCCCCAAAATGACAGCATTTATTTTATGAGCACAGAATGAATTTTCTGATCATTTACAAGTAAATCTGTGTGTAAAATTAAATTTTAAATTGGTAGTTAAGAAATTTAACAGCCTGTGTCACATGTTGTTTTTATCCCAAATGATATACAGAACAGAACGTCACATACTCTTCAAAAATTTCAGGTAGTTAAAACTCATTGAAATCTCATACATAAGGCACTTTTGAAGATAGTCGGTTGTAATTAAGCTAAGTTATTATTATAGACCAACAAACAGGGCCAAGTCAATAACTCAGGTCACTGTTCAGTGGGGCTGCTGTGACTTAAAGAGCAGCTCAACCAATTATCATATTTCTCTCCAGCTAATTAGTGTACTGCAATTCTGTTGGTTGAGATAAGTCATTGGGGTGAGGGAGAGGAGTCTACACAAATTAATAATTCTCATTGGTAGATTTCTTGGCCCTCAACTGTTATTGCTCTTAAAAATTCTGTGGCTGCATGTAAGCAAATGAAGGGCCAGATTCGCCAATACATGCTGGATGGTTTGTGTTGTTTCACTGGTGCAAAATGGCTATAAACCTGGTGCTCAGATACTACAGCAATGAGAGCCACAAAAATCCATGGAAAGAGAGAGAAAGAGAGATAATGCTCCAGCTGTTTTGCATTGCTCCAAAGTGATGCAAGGCAGCCAGAGGAATCTGGCCTTAAAAATTAAAATATAAAAAGTAATTTAAAAGGTTGGTATCATCTGCGATAAACTCATTAGAGATATCATGACACGACTCTTTAGGTCTCCAATTTTGCATTCACATGTGACATTTTTAATAATAATAAAATAGGAAATTCCTGCGGGAAAACTATTTTAAAATGGAGTTAAGGTTGAGAGTACATAATGGTATTTTAAGGGTAAAAAAATTATATCACAAACACAAGCCTAATAAACCCAAGATATTCAGAGTCAAAGTTACTTTTAAATGACACCCAAATATGTTACGGTAAGGAAATGCACAGCTAAAGCACTCAGGCAACTTTGATGATGTCATGTGAGGGGAAATTAAAATCTAATTTCTCATTACAAGTCAGGTTAATCTAATTTGAGATAACAAACACTAAAATTGTAATTATGATTATTGCATGCTCTTATTACACGACATAGCTAAGGTTGTTTCCTTTAAATTACTGATGTCCACTGTCACTATCTCCAGTTTAATGTAGGTTTTCATTTCTTCTTTTTCTTGTCAAGGACTATTAAATGAAGTCCACGTTATTCCACACTGCATGATATGGAATAAGCATATCTTGCGTATTTGCTAGAGGAGCTAGTGTAAGTCAGGACGTGGGACCTCCTAAGGTCTGGGGAGCTCTCTAAATGCTTCATCATTCATCCAAGCCTTTGAGTTTGCCTAGCTATAGTTACTATCACTACAAAAATATCGTAGCTAAGATGAAGAGCAAGTAGCGTTTTACCATAAAGATAAGGCAAAGGGCAGTGGCGGCCTAAAGAAGGAGCCTGAATCTATAGGACTGATCATAGGACTAGTTGCCAGGAACTCCTGTATTTTAGTTCCTCCTTGGGCATTGAGTTACTGTGTGGCTTTGGGTAAATTGCTTAACTTATCTGCCTCAATTTCCCCACTGGTAAAATAGAAACACTAATGTTTAATTTCATACCTCTTGGGGAATTCAGCCTGAGTGAGGTACTGCGCCACTTCAGTTCTCCTGGTTTGGTGGGAGCACAGCCCCTTGCAGTATTGGTTGGGGCTGCACTGGGGATTCATTAGCTTATATTAAAATAGGGCTTTGAAAATACAGAGCACTTTGTCTATTCTGAGTAAGACAATACTATATTTGCTACTATACTATACTGTATTATTCAACCAAACACTGATGTCCTCTTATTATTCTGTGTTATTTTCATCAAGTAATACTCCGAGGCCTCAGTCGAGATCAGGCACCATTGTGTTTGCTGCTGCTGCTTCTAAATCTAATTGCTCTTTGCCACCACTAAATTTAAAGTGAAGTGTATTTATTGCTGGAGGAAGGAGCAATCATCTTTTTCCATCACCAGGATGACTCCTCCCTTCCCCTCTGTGAGCACTTGCAGTACTCCCTAGTGAATAGCCCATTTAATGAAGCCATGCATCGGGTCTCAGAGTTAGACCTCGCTCTTTAATTGCTATAACAAAAATGAATTATTAGCACAGACTGTTGCACATGAATAAATGTCTGTGGTTTTTGAGAATAAACGTCTCCACTTTACCTTGATGTTTATTTTTGATAAATGTCTTGTCATCTCGACGAGGAACCTAAGTCATTTAACCATCACTCGTTGGAATGACACCTGAGCCTAGAGACTGACTTGAAAGTTTCAGCGATTTAAGTCCCTGTTGCCCTGCATTCCTTTTCTTTTCATGGCATCGGGAAATTCCAGGTTGTGGGTGTGCATTTGATATCACATGCATGAATGCTTCAGTGCCCTCCCACCACTTATCACTTTGATTCTTATTAGCCAGCCTAACTCAAGCAGAAGAATCCCAATACTGTCTTTAAGGATCGTCTGAGCAGAAGCTTCTGGATAAATTGTATTGTTCAATGAATGCACCCGAAGTTCTGTGCAGCTAACTTGTCGGAAAACAACTTAATTCTGTAGACTGAAGTACAAGGATTATGGTTATGACATAGTTTGCTCATTCTTTTCTATGAAGAATGAACTTCTGATACATAGGAATTGATTAGCTCCCAGAAGGGGTCACCAGCTTCCCTCTTTCCAAATATGTGTGCAGGAAACTCCAGGGCAGATCCAAAGCTGGTTAAAAACTCAATTGTTGCCAATTTACACCAGTAGAGGATCTGGCCTGACTCTAAGATTTCCTAATTCTCATATAGGGACTGGGGCCCGCATGGACCCTTCCTGCAACATTTTCTCAATTGTGGAACAGATTATGCTTTTCAACATCTGCTGTCTGCTGCTCCATGTTCCAACCCTTGATTTTGCTCTGCTGTTTTCACTGTTCTTCTTTCCACTTCACTACTCCTACATGGGACATCAGATACAGTAGTTACAAAGCAATCAAAACAAAAAAACCTCAACCAGTGAAACAGACCAAAAATGAACTTTAGAGTAAACTAAATGTTGTCAGGGAGACCTATGCAGTGAATGAAGATAATATGGGTGGACATTTTGGAAAGAAGAATGCCCATCGGATAGCCAAAACTGGCTTATATATTCATAGGTGAACTAACTGGCTTATATAGTCATAGGTGAGGGCTAAAACTGGCTTATATATTCATAGATGAGGAGGGCAGTTCTGGGGTGGCTTAAATTTTCTTCTCTTTCTCAGACCCCTCCTTCTGATTTCCTTTGCATCTTTTCTTCTCCCTCCCTCTTCTTTTCTTCTTTCCATGATCATTCTCCTTGTCGTCTGTCTTCCCTTCTCTCTTCTTTTGCTTGTCTGATTTTGTGATATATAAGGCTCATTCTTTAAGCCATAAGCCTTTTCCTGTGTCCCAGTGGAAAACTTTTCCCCCAGTTTCTCCATAATTTTGTTATTGATCTTTCAAGTAAACTTATAACCTCCACACAAATATTGTATCTTGGTTTTGTGCCATTCATTATTGGCAGTTCTTTAGCTAACTCTAGAGTAGCACAATATATTTTGTAACGATTGGACATAAGTATTTGAACTGAGCCTATTATTAATCAGACATGTTAGTTCTCGCCGGTCCTTCTACATATTTTTTGGCTTTTTTATCTTTGATAAAGGGCTGGATTGAAACTTTAGGCATAACCCCGATCAAAGGTAATGCATCAACTCAGGAGTAACCCCAGGAGACATTATGACTCAGACGCTCCTCTGAGCCACAATTCTTATCTTGCTCCTTCCTTGCTCTGTGGAGTAGTAATTAATTGCTGACCAATACCAGCTGGTTCTCATTATAATCCCTTTTTATATGGTTTTCCTGGCCTCCTAACATAATTAGAAAATATCACAGAACCCACATTCCCAGCACCAGAAAAAACAAACAAACAGGATCTCTGGATCTCTTAGCCCCACCTTCCCAGCTCCTAGCCATGGGGAAAATCTTCATGATTTAGGGATTTCCCTGAACTTATTTCCCTGTTTGTACTCTACACATACACATGCACCCTTGTTTCTCACACAAAGAACTGATCTTTTTCATGGACTTCTCCGAGTTTCTCTTCTTTTCTTCCCATATTGGCTGTTAAATCACTTCTTTATATATATTTTTAATTTCTATTTTCTCTCCCCCTTCCTCCCTGACTTTCACCCTGTGTATAACTATGGCCATGAAATTGTACGGCTCTGCTCCTGCTTTATTGAACTGCTGGTCCCTTCTAGAAAGGCAGACCAGGCCTCAGATCCCACTCAGGCACAATACTGACCTCACAATGTTGGCTTTGTGCTGATAGGAAGACATCACCATGCAATGTGGAGATGCTCTTCTTGCTGTCTCTTTTCTTTCTCCGGCGGTTAGGCAGTATTTACTCCCTTGATTTTTGATGAAAGTCTTTTACTAGCAGATAGAGTGAGGAATTCACTTCCACAATCCCTACAATCTTGCATAGGGGAGCTGAAATTGTCACTTATTCCCTTTACCTTTAGCTGGGGAGAGTTTTTAGGTGGTATTAAAATGGTATTAACTGTCCCTTTTTTGCAAAAAGAGAAGAAGTTATTTGTTCCGGACAATCTTAGTGTTGTTACTTTTGTTGTGGTTGGGTTTGATCCTGTTTTCTTGAAGACAAAACAGGACAAACACATCAAAGGAGACAGAAAAGAATGGCAAAGATAGAAAATGCAGCTTTTGTCGCTGCTGCTGACTTGCAACCTTGCTGCTGGAGAAACATAGGCACAGAACACGGTCTGATTGGCCACTCCAAGACCTGGCAAATTTGTACCAGCACTGGGCTCTTTAGGACAGTACTTTTAGCTGCTTCACTGGCCACTGGTTCACGGTAGTGTTGCAAAACATACAGTCTTGGCCAGCTACACTAAACAAAGGGCAAAAAATGAAAGATAGGAAATAAGGTGCAGAAGGAAAAGAACTCGAGGAGGGAGTGGCACCAGGAGACCACATCTCATGTTCCAGGAGCTGTTCAGAATTTAGACAAAGCCAGTGGAGGTGGTGATGTCATCATTTCCCTCTCTGTGGCCCGGTCTGGTCAGGATGCCTTTCCTGGTAAGGATGATGATGGCCCAACAGTGATATGGTGAACTTGTGGACAATGGGAGAGAGCCCAAAGGACTGGAAATGGGCAAATATAATACGTGTCTATAAAAAGGGGAATAAGGACAACCCAGGGAGTTACAGACCAGTCAGCTTAATTTCTGTACCGGAAAGATAAAGAAGCAAATAAACAATCAGTTCGTAAGCACCAAGAAGAAGATACGCTGATAAGTAACAGTTAATATGGATTTGTCAAAAACACATCATATCAAACCAATCTAATATCCTTTTCTGACAGGATAAGAAGCATTTTGGATAAGAGGGAAGCAGTAGATGTGATATACCCTGACTTTAGTAAGGCTTTTGATACTGTTTCAGATGAACTTCTCATAAACAAACTAGAGAAATATAGCCTAGACAAAGCTACTGTAAGGTGGGTACACAGCTGGTTGGAAAAGCATACTCGGAGAGAGTTATCAATGGTTCACAATCAAGCTAGAAGGGCATATTGAGTGGGGTCCCATGGGGATCTGTCCTGGGTCTGGTTCTAATCAATATCTTCATAAATGATTCGGATAATGGCATAGAGAATACACACATAAAGTTTGCAGATTATATCAAGATGGGAGGGGTTGCAAGTGCTTTGGAGGATAAGATTAGAATTCAAAATGATCCTGACAAACTGGAGAAATGCTCTGAAATAAATAGGAGTAAATTCAATAAAGACAAATGTAAAGCACTACACTTAGGAAGGAATAGTTAATTGCACAAATGAAAAATTGGAAATGACTGCCTAGGAACAAGTACTGCAGAAAAAAATCTGGAGGTTATAGTGGATCACTAAATATCAGTCAAAAATGTAATACTCTTGCAAAAAAAAAAAAAGCAAACATAATTCAGGGCTGTGTTAGCAGGAGTGTTGTAAGCAAAACACAATTCTTCCACTCTATTCAGAACTAATGAGGAGGGACATGATAGCAGTCTTCAAGTATGTGTAAGGCTGTTATAAAGAGGAGGGTAATAAATAGTTCTCCTTAACCACTGAGGACAGGACAAGAAGTAATGGGCTTAAATTGCAGCAAGAGAGATTTAGGTTAGCATTAGGAAAAACTTCCTAACTGTCAGGGTGGTTAAGCACTGGAATAAATTCCGTTGGGAGATTGTGGAATCTCTGTCACTGAAGGTTTTTAAGAACAGTTTAGACAAACACCAGGCAGGCCTGGTCTAGATAATACTGAGTCCTGCCTCAGTGCAGGGAACTGGACTAGGTGACCTATCAAGGTCCCTCCAGTCTTGCATGTCTACAATTCTGTGGGATCCCCATCAGACGATGGACATGACAGCCGTGACGGTAAAGCTCACTCTTTCCAGTCCATGAATCCCACCCCAGATAAACAATGTCCAAGGACGCATGGCATCCTCATACTGTTAACGTTAAATCGGTTGAAATATATTTCAATGATCTCAGCTATAAACATTTCCTTTCGTTTCTAGAATCTTTCAGTTCATTGTCCTGCCAACCCAAGACTTTACCAGGAGCCTTGAAGACCCTTTATCCCAGTTCTTTTAACCCAAACAATCTGGACTATTTTACTTCAACTTTAGCTGACTTTCATAATCAATTTTATGAAATTGGCTGACTTGGACTTTTGTTACCTTGGACAACTTAGAGCACAGGCGTCTCCACACAACAGTGCCCAGAGACTTAACTGTCCTACTGATGTTAACATAAAGTCTTTCTGTGTGAAATGTTGTTGTACCTGTGTCACTCCCAGGATATTAGAGAAACAAGGTGGGTGAGGTAGTATCTTTTTTTTGCACCAACTTCTGTTGCACATAGCTCTTCCTCTTCCCAGACCGGAAGAAGAGCTCTTTTAGCTCAAAAGCTTGTCTCTCTCACCAACAGGAATTGGTCAAAAAAATATATTACTTTACCCACCTTGTCTCATTAATTATTGTTATTGTTAGTTAACATTTATATTCTGATGGTGCCTACAGGCCAAGTTGGTCAGAGCCCCATTTTTCTAGGTGCTATACCAGGGATCAGCAACCTTTGGCATGCAGCCCGTCAGGGAAATCCACTAGCCGGGATGGTTTACCTGCAGCATCTGCAGGTTCGGACGATCGCAGCCCCCACTGGCCGTGGTTTGCCATTCCGGGCCAATGGGGGCTGCGGGAAGCAGCGGCCAACACATCCCTTGGCCCGCGCCGCTTCCTGCAGCCCCCATTGACCTGGAACAGCGAATCGCCACTAGTGGGAGCTGCGATCGGCCGAACCTGCGGATGCTGCAGGTACACAAACCGTCCCAGCCTGCCAGCGGATTTCCCTGACGGGCCACGTGCCAAAGGTTGCCGATCCCTGCACTATACAAACATATAATAAATGATACTCCCAGCCTCAAAGAGCTATGGGAGACATATGGCTAACTCTCTGCAAACTACCCTGAAAAATTACCACTCCTCGTGCCAAGGTTTAGCCGAGAGCACAATTTTATTTTGTTTTGTTTTTTTACAACCAAGTTAAATAGTGAAAACAGTGGTTTATAGGGGAACTGCTGACAAAACTTTACTGCAGCAGCCTGGACAATGCAGCTGTAATAATGGCAAGTGTGCCCTTATCCCAGCAAGAAAAATGTAAGGAGTTCTGATTTTGCACAGAATGAGCTATTACTTATGTCTACCACAAAGAAATAGAGTACCTGGGAAAAAATACATTAAAGTTTTTTTTCCAAAGGAAAACTAAAAATAAAAAAGATGAGATGTGACTCAGGCTTTCAAACAATAAAAATAGCAAGATGAAAGAACTAGGTTGCTTCATTGCCTAGAGAAATGGCTAGAATCTTTAAAAAGTCTGAAACCTGATTGTGAAAGATTCACTTTTATGGACTGCTAAGAAGGTGTTGACCTTCGTCATCAATAGACAGCCTAAGCTTTTGTGGTTTTCAGCAGTAAAGGAAGTGATTAAGAAGTCATCCCATTGAAATGGCAACTGGAAAAATCTCTAATCTGAATCTCAGTGTAGTTGCTGTCTGCGCGCGCGCGCACACGCACACACAGAGTAAATTTGATACCGATATATCTTGCTTTATTTTTAAGTGACAAACCTGGTATGCCTTTACTTTTTGGACTGATGAGGATATCTGGAATCTGGTACAAATGCAGTTATGATAGTTGAAATTTAGCTAATGTCCTGTTTGGTGGAAGTGGGGACTTTGGATATGTTTTGCAATAGTACTATATATCTGCAGCCACTCTGGAGAACTGAAACATAGGTCACTGAACTGTTGGGATGACAATGGTGTAGTAGGTCCCTGAAAAATAGGATTGCTTGCATGCTGTTTATGACTACCTCTGTTCCAGCACTGGTATAAATGTGTAGCTGACTCAAACAGCTCTGGAGGATAGCCCAATGTATGAGGATCGTCCAGTATAATGGCGTCTATGCCATACTGAGACTGAGGGTAGAAAACAGCTGGAGGAGAAAGGTGTGGTAGCCGCAGCATTTCTACACCCTGCTACTCCCCAGTGCTGTACAGGCCTATTGGAGCTGTTGGCTTTTGACAGGACTTCCTGATGGCTACTCCAAATTATGCCAGGGTGCCAAACAAGTACACAGTCAGTCAAGGATTGGATGAGCACAAACATCACCTTTGTACCTTTATCCCTCACCCCGAACTGAGCTCTGTGCTTCTCCATAGCTAAGGCTCTTTGCTCTAGTCCGGTTTTCGGAGCTTTCAAAGGGCAGGAAAGGGATCCTTGTCAGTAGCGAGTACAGGAGCATGGAACTCTCTGCTAGAAAAGCTAAGGACCTGACACAACTCTGACGTCAATAGGCTTCTCCTCACACACACACACATTCATCCACACCCACGTGCACACACAACTTCTCCTCCACTAAAATTCACTACTTTGCCTGCTCTCGGAATGAGGGAAAGAATATCAAAACAAGAACAACAAGAAAAGAAGCGAATGTTTCAACCAATCCAACTTGCCTCTGGACAAATGGAGAGAAGCATAAAATCAGGTTTCTGAGTTGACTACTCAGATTATTTACATTTTGTTGGTCACATAAATACAATGGGCAGGTGCATGAAATAAAAATCTGTTTGTTATGTAACATTGGCTCATTTTAATGCCACTGCTGTGGTTAATGATGACACTTAAATACTGTCCTCTTTAGGTGAGCACCTGCGAGGTGCTGGGCTTAAGGCCCTGATCCTGCAAAGCGTATAAGCACGGTCTTACCTGTAGGTTTGTGGATAGTCTCATAGTCTTTAATGGGACTACTCACGGGCTTAAAGTTAACCACATGCTTAACTGCTTTGCCAGATTGGGGCCAAACTTCTCACCTGCTTGCAGGATCAGGGCCTGGGCGACAAAGTGCAATTCACGTCTCTGTCAGAGCAGCTGGGCCAAGTTCATCTTTGGTGTAATTCTGTTTAAGTCAATGCTGAATTTAGCCCACTGTTTCTGTCTGCAGATGCAGAAAGGTAGCGCTGTATCATTTCATGTTTGGAAACGGTTCTTTGTAATTATAAGGGCTAAAAACGTTTTTGTTTAAATTCTGAAGAAACTAATGGGATCACTTGAGAAGTGACAGAAGAGCTTAACATCAGGTGCCATCTAAAGTGCCTGTATGATTTAGCTACAGGTGCTGTTTTCATCTGATGACTGATGATAAGAGGGTATTGAAGGTAGAACCTAACTAGCTACAGAATAAAAAGGCATGAGGAGCAGAACTGGTGCATTGAATGAAGGCTACTAGGTAGGCTACTTTCCCTTAGGAGGGCGTTCTTAGCCATTATAAGAGCAGAACAATTAGTGAGCTAAAATTAGAAGATTTTAAAGATAACTGATGTGACAAGATTTCTTCAGTAAAAATAACACATTTTAAAATTGAAACCCTTCCATATGAAAGAAGCTGATTCTATCACAAAGAAAGCCAACAAAAGCTTTGTTGGGGTGCCTAGCAGTTCTGTGAATTCTAGTATATGTGCAAGAAAGAAGTAACTCCAAAATACATAGAAGGCTATTCTTGGTTGTGTACCACAAGTAAGCTCATTCTTAAAGAGTCCACTAAGTAAATTTAGAATAGCTGCACTCTGGAAATGATGATGAGTTGCCCCTCTATGTTCACATTGATTCATGATAAGCATTTTAGATTAGTTTTGTTTTTAATACAAATCTTTTCTTTCAACAGTTGCCAGAGTTGTGTTTTAGATTGCTTGCTACTGTAAGGAACCTAGTTTTGCAGTGCATGGTTCCAAAATAAAGAATGGGCATTTTAACCAAAGTCTATCAGGAAAATACTTATCTAACAAAGATAATGATTTTCTAATAGCTTTTTCCTAAAAGTGTCCTTTATTGAGGCAGTGATTAAAGTGTAGTCCAGCTGAGTTATAACGTGCTTCCATAGTACAACTTAACGTCACGTTAATCAACTTGAACACATAAAAATACAATAGGAGGGGAGGCTGGTGGTGTAGATCTATTTGATACATTGGGGTCATTTCAGACACCATTCAGAGTGGAAAAATCTCCCACCAGTGATTGCAAAAATATGAGTCTATATTTTACAAGAAAGGGGCACGGCATGATTTTTTTTTTAAGCTTAATTATTTTAAACTTTGCTCATGAGGATGGTTCCTGATGGCATCTGTGGCCTGCTCCTGCTCCCATCACAGCCACTATGAAAACTCCTATTGAACTTGGTTTTTTGAGTTTTTTGGGGCTACAGTGGAGTAATTCAGTCATTTTCCATCGTGTCTCAGTACAGTGCACACAATAAAATGCTGGACACTTAAAGCAACTTTTTCAAGAAAATGTGAGTGACTTAAGAGTCCTAAGTCCCATTTTTAAAAGTAACTTAGGTCTCATTGAAAGTCAGGGGCATGCACAGGAATAAAAATTTGAGGCTTCTGGAAGGGCACCTTTTGTGCTTCTTCCACTGCCCCAGGGCCAGATGTCTGTGACATCCCACAGCCCTGGGGCTGGAGGAGCTCTGTGACATCCCACAGCCCCAGGGCTGGAGGAGCTCACTCTGCCCTCTCTGTAGCCCCAGGGCCAGAGGAGCTTTCCCCCCACCCCCTTGTGCATGCCCCTGTGAAAATCAATGGGACTCAAGCTCCTAAATCACATAGAAGCTTTTGAGAATTTCACCCTTAATCTAAAACTGCAGGCAGCATTGAGCAATCACAATTCCAGGTCATTATGCTGGTTACTTTAAAAAAATGGTGCATGTTATAAAACCGGCACAACTGATGCTTATTTCAAGGGTAGCTTCCTTCAGCCACTTGGGAGTTCTGGGTGCTCAGTGCATCACAGCAGAGGGCCTTTGAAATCCCCTTAAATCAGGTGCTAACATATTACTTCCCCATCTATAGTATTTGTAGAGGCCTGAAAAAGCTTTTCTGGAGGCAGTTCTTCTAAAACAGATTTCTCAACCTGGAAGTTGGGAACCGATGTCTGCGAGTTGTGACTACCTTGCTATTCCAATACTGTGAAATCGGAGAGGGGTCCCAGTGAGATCCCAGCTAAATGAGAGGAGGCCTAGGGTGATCAGGTGGGTCGCAACATGACAAAGGTTTGGAACCCCTGTTTTACGCTGTGACTGACAAAAAAAACATGGTCTCATGTGGCCTACAATGCCTCCACCTGTTTTCTCCGTTCTCTTCTCTCTTTTTCTTTTCCTTTCCCGTTGTCAAATACCCATTGCCCTAAACTAGGGGTTCTCAAACTTTTGTACTGGCGACCCCTTTCACATAGCAAGCCTCTGAGTATGACCCCCCCCTTATCAATTAAAAACAATTTTTAATGTATTTAACACCATTATAAATGCTGGAGGCAAAGCGGGGTTTGGGGTGGAGGCTGACAGCTCGCGACCCCCCATGTAACAGCCGCGTGACCCCCTGAGGGGTCCTGACCCCCAGTTTGAGAACCCCTGCCCTAAACAGTGAAGCTGATAGATCACTGTGCAATGGTGTCCACAGACACATTTCCGGTGCCTGCAATAAGCCCCACAGTACTCACTGGAGACCTTTACCAAAGGTGAAAAAGTTTGCAATGTGTAATATTTTAAAATCTGTTTTTGCCGAAAGAAATCATTGCATCTGTTTTGTAACTATCATTTGTACCATCTGTACTTGTATTTAAGCACTTAAAGTGTGTAGAAGATTGTTTAACGGTAATGCGAGGTTAGAGGCCAAACCTTTCTGCTTAACAAGCCATTCTGAAAGACAGTCGCCATTAAACCTATCGCAATTAAGGTTCTCATAATAAATTGAAAAATAAAAAAAAATTCCTTCTGCCTCCCACACTTCTAGACTGAGTTCAGAAGAGGCAGCTGTGAATGGGAAAAAAATTGAATCTGAAGTCTATTATGCAAGCTAGCAGTCAGCCTTGTAATATGGTTCTGGCCACCTGTCTCTTTCTGAGAAAAGTAACGCAAAGGTGAAGATGAGCCTGATTCTGCATTCTGTTATGCTGCTTTGATGCCTCTGTAACTCCATCAAAATGGAGTACAGAATTGGGCCCTTCGGCTTTTATGGTTTTTAATAGCAATATATGCCTCAAAACTCAGAGTAACCTGTAGAGTCTCTATCCATGAGATGCGCCTGAACCATCAGCCCAGATGTGAATGATCTCAGACTTGGCTCACATTAGGATCCATCTTGGAAATGTGCAGTTAGGGACCCCTCTGTAATGCCCTCCGTGGTCTGATTTTTGTCAAATATCCCACAGCTCCCATTACCTCAATGCCTGAAAATCAGGCGATGGTTTTCTCTTGAGATAACTTTGAACAGTCCATGAAAGTGTGCCTTGTGGGTCAGTCAGCCTCAGATGATTCCTTCTGAGACAAAAGGCCTGACTCTTCCATTCCTGTTGCACCAGTAGCTCCCACTGAAGGGGCTGAGGGTTAAGCCCTAGGACTCGGTATTTACTAATAACAATTTAGGACTAGATTTTGTCACAAAGATACAGCCCAAACTGCAATCTAGTCCTTAGTATTTTTGTTTCCGTGAGCCCTAAATAAGAATCTATGAAAGCTGCAGTTTTTTGCATGTCATCTATGTAAGATACAGAGACACTGATGTCACCATTAAAAAGATACCCTTTGCCAACAGCTACCAAACAGTATCAGACACCTTATTTATTGCCATATGCACAGAATAACTATGCAGTCTCTGATAAGCTATGTGCTAACTGCTGGTGAATGTTGACTGGTAATGGTGCCAGCAATAGATGTGCTGAATAAAACACTTCCTTGCATTGTTTACTTTGCAGCAGTTTAGAATTCTAAACCTTTCCACATTTTTCTCATAGGCCGTTCTGCTTTCTTCAATGAGTAATGGAGTCAGCAAGCAACACGGGTTTTGAGAACATCATAAACAAGGTGTGCCAAAATGAAACCTCCCCAAAAGCAAATGCTAGTAGGGAGCCAACTGTAGCAGCCAACAAACTGAACGATATTCCGGAAGCATTGCAAGAGGTGAAAAAACACCCCGGGGAAACAGCAGTAGAAAATGTAATGGAGAGAATAAAAATGGCAAAGAATGGAAAGGAAAAACAAAGTAATGATTTAGACAGAGCAGGATTTAAACGGAAATTAGAAAGTGAAGAAAAGCCAGCTGTGAAAAAAGAAGCAAGAATGTTAGAGCTTGATAATCAATTAGCCACAATGCCTCTGCCTCATATTCCTCTGAAAAGTCTAATGGATGTGGAAGTAAAGTTGGTCTACATTGATGAGGAGGAGATTACATATGAGTTCGTTGGGTCCATGGCGTCTACCAGCACACCATCAACATGTCGAGATGTTGAAATAGTAGACACTCTGAGTGCACCTAATTTCAGCTTTCTGCCACAGATTGACAAATGGCTTCAGGTAGCCTTAAAAGATGCCAGCACTTGCTATAGACAAAAGAAGTATGCAGTAGCAGCAGGGCAGTTCAGAACAGCACTTGAGGTATGGGATTAAAGTAGTATAGATTAATGACAGAAAACTATGAAATGCAAGGCTATGATTGCACAGAGTGGTTCTGACAACATCATAATGAGCAATGGTCACAAAACTCAAGTGTGTTTATGGTTTCATCAGAATCTTGAGATGTGATTTCAGGCCAAATCTGCAAACTAAGGGATATACATAAATCCTGGGGTTTGTGAGGCATTATAATAAACACAACAAAGCTCAAGTGATTTGTGGTGTTAACTGAACCCTAATGTACTGTAATATACTGTACGAGGGGAAAAATTCGACTGCTAGGATAAATGCATTGTTCCTCTATCACTTTATTTACTCCTATATCCTACAGAGAGTGAGGATGTATCAGTGGTTAGGGCATGAGCCATTCCAAAGACTTGGGTTCAAGTCCCTACTTTGCCACAATGTGGCCTTGAGCAAGCCATTCTCTCTTTCTCTGTGCTTCCATTCCCTCTTTCTCTGTGCTTCCATTCCCTATCTGTACAATGGGGATAATACTCCTTCCATACTTCATGGGGGTGTTTGTGAGGATAAACACATTAAAGCTTGTAAGGTACTCAGATACTGCAGTAATAGTGATCCTATGAGTACTTGGGATTGATGTTTCTGCTAGTTCGTTGCCCTTACTATCCATCTTTAACCCCAACTTTTTCCTGTTGCCTTATGAACAGATCCATGTTGCATTTATTATTATTATTAGAGCTATGCGAACAATACTTATTTTGATTCAGTGGCCAAACCAAAGAAAAAAATAATTATGGGTCAAACTAAACACTTTTCATTTTTGTGTTTTTTAACTTAAAATTGAAGCAAAATTTAAAACAAAAAGTCCTTTAGAATCCAAACACTTTATTTTTGAGAATGTCGACACAAATTTTTTTGATTTTTTGGGGGCGAGGAAGGAATTTTTTCTTTGTTTTTCAAACAAAACAATTCAGTGAATTTGACACAAATCTGTGAAATGTTTCAGTTGACCTGAATCTGCATTTAAAGTTTTAGCTGAAAAAATTCACCCAGCTCTAACTGTTATGCCCTTCTTGTGGGGGAATGTGACATCAGAGGTAAATAAACCAATTATCATTCTCCATGTTCTCCCTTGATGCATTTGCATCTTATTAGTTTAAAATGTATCATCGTATTTTTAATGAAAAATTAAATCTTTGGATGCATATATGGAAAAAAAAGAAAATTTGATTCATATTCCACTCACTGTAACTGGATCAGAACTACAGAAGCAAAGTGAACCTGGATTATCTGAAATCCCCCACCTCTTATGCTCCCATTTACTGTATACTAAAATTCTCATGTTCATCTAAATTACTTTCATGTATCCCATTGTGATATTAGATGATTCATTGCTATTTGTTGCAAATAGAAACGTGTACAGACAGACAACTGAGGGCTGATGGACCACAGTGAGTGAGAAGAAAGTAATTCTATGTTCCCGTATACCATCCAGGAAAATGGGTCTGCCTACCAGTAGATGGAGACTGAGTAAAGGAACATTGTTGTGATGTCACTTGTCCCATAAAAGGAAAGGATCCTGCCCAGTTGTTGTCCTCTTCCAGCAGATATACCTGTAAATAGCTCTTTCAGTGGCCAGACAGCAGTAGACTTTAGTTATTTATTACTTTTAATTTTTCCTCCAGTCACTTATCTTCTTCTGGGATTAGACAGGCTGTAGAGTGCTTTGCAGGGAAGGCTTTGAGTTTGTGAGGAGCTGGGTGTTGCTCTCATGTTCCAAGAGCACTCTATGGGGAGGTAACCCTGGCTGCTATGTGTGGTCCTTTTTCTCATAATTATCAGGGATCAATCTACTAGACGGCAGCCCTCTGTGGATATAGCCCAATTTTTCTCAGCCAGCTAAGAGACTAGAGCTTCAGCTTCAGTGACTGCAAAATCTCATCTGCTCCAGACACAAAAGAAGTAAGATCTTGGCTAAGATTTTCAAAACTGAGAGATGATTTTGAGTGACTATTCTTAGTGGCCCACGCACCTTAAAGGAATCTAATCTTCAGAGGGTGGATGCTCTGCACTTTCTGAAAATCAGGCTCCCAAAATTAAAGTTCCCCAAATCCCTAGTCACGTTTGAAAATCTTGGCCAAGTTTGTGAGTGAGATACCATAGTTTCACCAGTGCTATAATAACTTCCTAGATGAATGGAATAAAAGGAGGAATTCCCAGGGCTCTAATAAGAATGCAGTGAATTCTATTGGAAGAGAAGGAAGAGAAAAATTGTGGAATCTTTAGGAAGCCATAGCATTGCAAAGTTATGCCCAGATTTCTTTGGTGCTGCCAGTCTCAGTAAATTATATTGGAAATCCCTTGTATTATAACCATGTAATTCAAAGTGTGCCAGTAGAAGTCATGGTTCAGAATAATCACATAATGGGCAAGGAATTAGATGTAATCAGATTTTCGTTTCCCTGTCATGTTTCCATAATGCTGCTATAAAACCGACATAATAGCAAAAAAACACCAGTTTTTTTACATCTTTATCAGATTGATGTACAGTCTCTCTCTCTCTCTTGCTCTTGCTCTCTCTCTCTCTTTTAAACAATGAAAGATAACAGAAATTGGATTACAATTGCTGGGAACAGGCTATGATAAACTGTTTGCTTGTGTGCAGAATCAACCTTAATGATGGCATCCATCTCTCTTAATCATTAGTGATTAGCCTGTTACACTTGTATCATGTTGCAGCCAAAGGCTGCATCAAGAGAAGTGATATTATAGCATTTTGAAGGTAGTGACTCCAGAAGTTCATATAGTTGCCCTATAAAGCTTGAGTGATGGCCGCTATCCTCACAGATAAGGCAACAGCCCAAGTTAGTCTTGCCTTCTTTTCCAATAAGTAATGCAAAATCTCACCCATAAAGGGCTATTGAGAATTTGGCAGCTAGAAGTCTTGCCTAGCCTGATGTTAGGCTCCTAAGTCATATTTAGACTCCAAAACAAGTGGCCTGGTTTTTGGAAGTGCCAAGCATACAGCAGCCACTACCTTTCCCCAACCACCACCCACCCTTAACTTCACTGAGCCATCGTCTTGGCCATCATCTTTATCAAAAAGTACGTAGATTTTTATTATGGCTTCATGAAGGAGGACAGGAAAATGTTGATTCTACATAGAAGTCATTAAAAAAGCACATTATTTTGAGGGTGATGCTTATTGACATCTGGCCTAGCTTTCCGGTTTCTAAGGACTAATCTCAGAGGGACTGATATTTATACCCTTATTTTAGACACTTTATTGAGCAAATCAAGGTGATTGGAACTTGTAGTTGTTTAACACATTTCGTCCTGCAAACGTCCACAAAATTTCTCCGTGCTTTATAATTATGTGCAAAAACATAAGTGTATCAGAATAGCCATCCTGGGTCAGACCAATGGTCCATCTAGCCCAGTATCCTGTCTTCAGCAGTGACCAATGCCAGATGCTTCTGAGGAAATGAACAAAACAGGGCTATTATCACATGATCCATTCCCTGTTGTCCAGTCCTAGCATCTGGCAGTCAGAGGCTTAGGGAAACCAAAAGCATGGGGTTACATCCCTGACGGTCTTGGCTAGTAGCTATTGAGAGACCTAATCGCCATAAACTTACATAATTCTTTTTTGAACCCCATTATAGTTTTGGCCTTCATAACCTTCTTTGGCAAAGAGTTTCACAAGTTGACTGTGCATTGTGTGAAGAAAAACACTCCCTGTGGATTTAATTGGTTGAGCCCTGCTTCCTGTTGGAAGGACTAAATAACACTTCCTTATTTACTTTCTCCACACCATTCATGATTTTAGAGACCTCTATCATATCCCTCCTTAATTGTGTCTTTTCTAATCTGAACAGTCCCAGTCTTTTTAATCATATGGAAGCTGTTTCATACCCTTAATCATTTTTGTTGCCCTTCTCTGTACATTTTCCATTTCTAATATGTCTTGTTTGAGATGGGGTTACAAGCACTACATGCAATGTTTAAGGTGAGGTTATACCATGGATTTATATGATGGCATTATGATATTTACTATCATATAATCTATACCTTTCATAATGGGTCCTAACATTCTGTTTGCTTTTTTGACGGCTGCTGCACATTGAGCGGATGTTTTCAGAGACCTAACCACATTGACTCTGTGATGGGGCGCCTGCCCCACACTGGGCTCTAAGGGGTTAATAGAGCCAAGGGAGGCTGCGCAGGAGGGAGCCAATCAGAGAAGGGTTGAGCGGAGCAGCCAGTTAGGGCCCGGCAGGGCAGAGCAGCTTCAGTCACTCCCGGGAGCTTGAAGAGGGAGGAGGACTGGCTGCCTTGCAGGCTGCAGGCAGCAAGCACCCTGGACAGAGCTGTGCTGCAGGCAGAGACCCGGGCAGCTAAACGCAGCTCCTGGTGGGCTGCAGGGATCTGCAGGCTGAGGCCTGGAGGCAAGGGCAAAGAGGGTGCTGGGACCACAGGGAAGTGGCCCAAGGAAATCTACGAAGGAGTTGGAGGGGGCGCAGCAAGCAGCGGCTTTCTGCAGGGTCCCCACCCCCACTCGCCCCTGGGGAAGTGGCAAGACAGACTGCAGTCGCCAATGAGAGAAGTGGTTGGACAGGGATTTCAGAGACAGCCCCAGAACGGGGGAGCACAGTGTGTGGCATAGCCGGAGGGCTGTGTCGCTGAAGAGGACACTGCGGTCCTTGGAGGGACGGGGGTCCAGGAGCAGAAGTGACAGGTGGACCGCCACCAGAGCAGGGCACACTGGCTGCCAGAGGTAATTCCCGTATTGGCCATGCAGAGGTGCCAGAGTGGTGAGTCGCACCCAGTTACAGACTCTAAGATCCCTTTCTTGAGTGGCAATAGGGTCTAAATTAGCTATCTCATTTTGTAAGTATAGTTCAGATTATGTTTTCCAATGTGTATTTGTATTTATCAACATTACATAAGAATGGCCATTCTTGACCCAGAATGGCCATTCTTATGTAATGTTGATAAATACAAAGTATACAAACCATACTGGGTCAGACCAATGGTTCATCTAACCCTGTATCCTATCTTCCAACAGTGGCCAATGCCAGGTGCTTCAGAGGGAATGAACAGAACAGGTAATCATTAAGTGATTCATCCCCATTGCCCATTCTCAGCTTCTGGCAATAGAGGTTAGGGACACTTCAGAGTGTGATTTTGCATCCCTGCCCATCCTGGCTAATAGCTATTGATGGACCTATCCTCCATGAACTTATTCAGTTCTTTTTTTAACCCTATTTTAATCTTGGCCTTAACAACATCCTCTGGCAAGGAGTTCTACAGGCTGACTGTGCGTTGTGTGAAGAAATACTTCCTTTTGTTTGTTTTAAACCTGCTCCCTATTAATTTTATTTGGTGACCCCTAGTTCTTGTGTTATGAGAAGGAATAAATAACACTTCCTTATTTACTTTCTCCATTATTTTATAGACATTTGTCACATCTCCCCTTAGTCGTCTTTTACAATCTGAAAAGTCCCAGTCCTAATAATCTCTCCTCATATGGAAGCTGTTCCATACCCTTAATCATTTTTGTTGCCCTTTGAATTCCATCTGCCATTTTTTGCTCAGTCACCCAGTTATGCAAGATCCCTTTGTAACTCTTCGCAGTCTGCTTTGGACGTAACTATCTTGCATAATTTTGTATCGCCTATAAATTTGCCATCTCACTGTTTACCCCTTTTTCCAGCTGATTTATCAATATGTTGAACAGCACTGATCCCAGTACAGATCCCTGGGGAACTCCACTACTTACCTCTCTCCATTCTGAAATCTGACCATACATTCCTACCCTTTGTTTCCTGTCTTTTAACCAATTACCAGTCCATGAGAAGACCTTCTCTCTTATCCCATGACTGCTTACTTTGATTAAGAGCCTTTGGTCAGGGACCTTGTCAAAGACTTTCTGAAAGTCTAAGTACAATATATCCACTTATCACCCTTGTTCACAAGTTTGTTAATAGAGTGGTGAGGCATGATTTCCCTTTACAAAAGCCATGTGGACTCTTCCACAACAAATTGTGTTCATCTGTGTGTCTGGTAATTCTGTTCTTCACTATAGTTTCAACCAGTTTGCCTCATACTGAAGGTAGACTTACTGGTCTGTAATTGTGAGAATCATATCTGGAGCCTTTTTTTAAAAAATGATGTCACATTAGCTATCCTCCAGTCATCTGGTACAGAAGCTGATTTAAGCAATAGATTGCATACCAGAGTTAGCAGTTCTGCAATTTCATATTTAAATTCCTTCAGAACTCTTAGGTGAATACCATCTGGTCCCAGTGACTTATTACTATTTAATTTATCAATTTGTTCCAAAGCCATCTCTATTGACACCTGAATCCGGACACTTCCTTAGATTTGTTATCTTGTGGGAATCTCCCTCACATTCTCTGCAGTGAAGAATGCAAGGAATTCATTTAGCTTCTCTGCAATGGCCTTGTCTTCCTTGAGTGCTGCTTTAGCACCTCGATTGTCCCGTGGCCCCACTGATTGTTTAGCAGGCTTCCTGCTTCTGATGTACTTTTAAAAAATTGCTGTTAGTTTTTGTGTCCTTTGCTCGTTACTCTTCACATTCTTTTTTGGTCTGCCTAAATATAGTTTGACACTTGACTGCCGATAAGTTAATGAACATTATGGTTAAGAGTTTTCATGCACGTAGGCCAGGAAATTTAATCTTATGGTTCCCAAAGCAATTGTAAGTAAGACACTTGGCATCTCAAGTGAGTCTCCAACTTCGAAACAATCACAGATACTATTCAGATTTAAGGCAAGAAATTATTGTTTTATCCTGACATACCATTCGTTTATTTTGAGTCTGAGGCACCAATTCAGAAAAAGTATATGCAAGCTTTAAGTGCATGAGCAGTTCCATTGGAGTCAAGTGCTACCATAACACAAACAATAAATAACAATAATACCAGTTATTTTGTTAAAATATCCTTTGCACACCTACCTATATGTTTGTACAGCATCAACACTCTTCTGTCCTTGTTTTAGACATGCCTGCACTAGTGACGCTATCCTGGTATTTCTCAGAGAATGTCCTAAGTACTAACCTGATAATATATTTACACGTGTAAATGTTGATTTTGAAAATCTAACTCTAAAGATGTCACATTTCATTCATCAAGGAAAAATATTTGGAGAAGAGGAAAATTGAATTTCTTGTCTCATTCAGAGACTCTTGCATATTAGACAACATGCTATTGATCACCACAGATGTAATAAAAGTGCTGCTATCGAGAAGAATAAGTTGCTTTTCACCATTTCTGTACTATTTATCAGCCATTAAAATAGTCAGAAAGGATTTTTTGCTGCATTACACTTGATCTTGGGTAGGACAAAATAATGCTTCCTTGGAGAACTCTTATCAATGGAGCTTAAGAATTAAGTGGTTTCTGCCACTAGCGA
The DNA here is from genome assembly GCA_033296515.1 of Macrochelys suwanniensis. NCBI lineage: Eukaryota > Metazoa > Chordata > Testudines > Chelydridae > Macrochelys > Macrochelys suwanniensis. The sequence continues at coordinate 14,000,720 of CM065783.1, forward strand.
GGAGAACACCTGAAGAAATTGGGGTACTAGTCCCTGTATCTTGACAATATGGTATGTAGAGAGGAAAGCACTGTAAATTCACCTTAGTTTTTGGCATCCATCTGTTGGAACAAAGGGAAACATCTGGATTGCTATGAGGGGATATGAGAAATAACTCCTCCACTTCAGCAAGTGTAACACTGACAGACTCTGGTTGTTGGGGGGGTGGGATTGAACCTGGGACCTCAGTTCATGAGTTTTTACCGCATGAGCTAAAGGCCAACTGGCTCTTAGCGAAGAGAGTCAGTCTCTCTCTGTCTCTTTCTCTCTGTCTTCCAGCCAGCCATTAGATGGTACAGAACACCACACCCAGGAGACATGTGGGTTACACAAGCTGTACAAAACCAAAATATTGTTGCAGCCATTTGTTAATAACTTAGCAAGAAACATGGTACCTTTGGGGAGAGAAGAGGGTCAAAAGATCTGATCTTAAATTAATCTTCCCAGCATCAGAAAGTGTAAAAATACTTCATAAACATCATGCTGTCTCATATATCTTTTAAAACTTTACACTTTACACTCTGTTGCCCTGAAAATATTTTTCTCCTGGTCACTAAACCAAGAAATAAAAGAAGTTAACAACTACTCTGTTACTGAAGAGCATAGAAAGAATCCCACAGTATCACAGTACATACAATATCCAGAGTAGCGTGTGTCTCTGGGATATGAAATTCATCCCACGAGTGAGGTGAAGACCTCAAATAAAGTGTGATTAATTCACAAGAGTGCTATAGTGGTCTTTTTCGTGAGCTGGATTATTTCCATATTCCACAGATGGCCATAACAGGCTCTGTGTCTATGACACTGAAACAAGTATTAGTGTCTTTTTTTTTTTAGGTGCACTTTCTGATTTTAGATTAACCCTCTGTGTGACTTGCTGTTGCCTTGTGAAACAAGAGTTTAGCAGGGACACCCTCTCCACCTTCTCGACAACACCATCCTTGAAGGCCAGTCATTTGGGGAGAGAAAATTAAGGTGGTAGGGTACAGTGGGCAGAATTATAAGTAGGCAATAAAATCCAGCATAGCCTTCCACCATGTGGCTTATTACATACCTTCTATGCAAAATGAGGCATGAAGCAAAGATGAGTATTTCCTAAGCAGCTGCAACACCTACACAAAACAGAAGGTTAATCTGAAATAGCATGGTCAGATAGTGCCAGCTAGGCACATCTGGCCTGCATGGAGACAACATAGACCCCTCTGCTGCAGTGGGCGCTTTGGGAGGCATTGAGCACTGTGTCTGCTAGAGCTCTTAGGGCGTGCAGCCACTGCACTGTGCTTGGAGATATAGTGGATATATTCTTTTCTGCAGCCAGTAAACTCTTACTAGCTGCTCTGTAGGGATAGGGGGCAGCCATTTACTGCCTTCTCCGTGTTCCTTCCTGTGCCTTTTGGCATGTCTTGTGTCCCAGGGAGTACACAGGGGACTGCAATTTGTAGCTGATTCATGCACAGGCATGAAAGAGCAGAGAGGGCATCTCCATGTTACTTCCCCCCAACCCCTCCTCACTGTGCCCCTGAACAAGCCAGCCACAGTCTGACCCCTATGAACTGAAAAATCCCATGGGCTGAAGCTGGAAATTCAGCCTCTGTACTGTATTGCTTTTCAGAGCTGAATCAGACCCGTAAGTTATTTTATTATCATCATCATTAAGGCAACCAGTAGGAATCCCGTCCAAGGATCAAGGCACCATTGTGCTAAGCACTGCAGAGATGAAGATAGTCTTTGCCCCCAGAGTGCTTAGAATCAAGATGCTCAGCTTACATTCCAGTAGTAAAGTTTTCATCCTCTAGTAACAAAGCTGTTCCTTAAATGTATACGTTGAATTTAACTTTCTTGAAGAAAGGCCTCATAATCAGCAGTTTTTCTCTCCCTATAGTACAATCGTTATATTTTTAGGCCTCAAAGCCAAGAAATTGATTTTTTTCACCACTACTTATTGTCTTTTATTGCTGTAGAAGATTTTAGATCAGGGATGTGAAACTTACAGATGGGTCAAATCTGGTTTGTGGGATTCTGTTATAATGATCCATTTGGGCATACCCTCACCTTTTCATCACTGAATTTGAATCTTTCTGTCTTCCAGGCATTTCTAGAGTGCCTGTCACCATGGTAGAGCTAAAATCTGCACAGCAATTTGTCCAGAAGGGATCTCACTTTGCCCTACTCCTTGTTTGAGCTGATGTTACTTATTTGGCTTACACAGTGCTTTTTCACAAAGAATGCTATGTGTGAATCCATAAAAAGAATGTGCTTCTGCAATCAGACTTAAACAGAAGCAAAATCCCCATCACAGAAGGCACAGAGCATATTTTGATATCGTTTCAGGGCCAAAGCAGATCAGTCAATTTATAATTAGTTCTAACTGGCATCTTTACATGCTATTAAATTATTTACCTGGAGGTGACCGGCATTCAAAAGCACAAAATATTTTCCTAGTTCCTTGGAAACATTAATAATCAAAATAAAAAAAGTCACCCTTACCTGTCACTTACAGCTGAAACTCCCACTGCTCTGTATGATGGCGGGTAAATGTATCACTACCAGTGAGAAACTAAGATGTGGTCCATATAGTGGGCCCTCAGTAGGCATCATACAGAAAAGGAAGGATGGTCCAGTGGTTAGGGTACTAGCCAGAGATATGGGTTCAATTCCTTGTTGCCACAATCTTCCTGTGTGACCTTGGGCAAGTCTCTTAAAGTTTCTGGGCCTCCTGGAAATCAAAATGGGTTACTCGTACTTCCCTGCCTCACAGGAGTGTTGTGAGGATGAATATATTAAAGATTTTGAGGTGCTCAGATACGACAGTAATGGCAGGCAGAGAAGTACCATAGCCAATACGATAGCAGGTGGTTGTGTTTGAATGGACAGCTTACAGATCTTGCATGCTGGGGAGCTTCTTTCCTGCTTAGTAGGCTGGAACCATCTCTAAACTTTCCTGAATATTGCACAGAAATGCAGTGGGTGGATCCAACAATAAGGAGGCCCCAGATATGGCTTGTGACTAATTTATTTTAGCTAATATTTTATTACCTGCCTTTATAAGCCACGCAACCCACTTCTGAGCGTGTTTTTGATATGTTCAAAAACACCACTTAGTAGTGATTCACCGACAATTACGAACTGGCAGGCAATTGCTAGATTAGTCACAGTCACCTCAATAATGTGAAAGGAACCCCAAAACACCAACCTCACCCAATTCTATAGGCCTGAATTACTGTCTGCCTAAGCCATTGCACAAAGGCCAGGGTCAAAGTGTGAGCCTTTCACTATGTTAGGTGCTTTTATGGCCCTGTCAACCTATTATCTGAGCACCCCGCAGATACTAAGGCAAGTACCTTCACTATATCTCTGTGAGACAGGGAAGCGTAATTTTCCATATAGTTACAGATGGGGCTGTGAAGAGAGAGATTAAGTGACTTGCCCAGGTTCACACAGGAAGTTGTTGATACAGCTAGGAGATGAGGCCAGCTCTGCTTTGGCTCAGTTCAGTGCCTTAAGCATGAGTCCATGCTTCTTCCTAGAATCAAGGTGCTTCCATAGAAAAGTTCCCCGTCACTGATGTCTGGGAATTTACATGCTGGGACAATTAATTAGAGCACCTGGGCTGGTGGCCACTGTCTGGAAGGTGCATAATAGGATTACACAGGGCACGAGGATTGTTATTTAATTTGTGACTGTGGCAATTTCATGACTGGAAGCAACATTGATTGAAAACATGGCGACATTCAGCTTAATTTGTAGGGAGAACTCCTATCTGGGCAAGTATGGAGAAAGTCCAAACACAGATTAAACAGCACAGGCAGGTGGTGGTAATAGTGGGGGTGTTCTGTTATAGTATTTTTTACCTGAAGAGTCTTTAAATCAAATTGCTGCACGCGTATACAGACTCCTCTGAGAAGAGAGCTGAAGGTGCAGGCTGAAGTGGGCACTCTGAGTTGGTAAGTGTTCATGGACTGATTGGACGGTAACTTTATCTGTGAAGACAGTTCGGAGAAAATGTGTTATTAAAGTACTTTGTTTCCATTTAGAGATTCACACCAGCACACACAGACAGCAGACAGTGACAGCTCTTACCAGACCCATTTGTTATTTTACACTCTCAAAGGCTGAGCGGGAGTAGGATGAATATAAGTGCTGAAACGCTGTATACCCGTGAAGCAGACAATGAAAGGCGTAGGTGGGTGTAGTTGGGTTCTGGATGTTTTTGGGGAGGGCTTTGGTTTCGCTTGTTGATAATGCAAGTGAGATTGCCAGGTTTCTAATACCTCGTGCTAACAGCAGCATTCAGAGCAAGACTTTCTTTGGAGTTTACCCCACCACACACATTACTGGAATTGTGGAAGCGAGGGAGGCTGGCTGGGCAGCTAACTTTAGCTTGAGATGCTGATACTGCTTGAAAATAACTTCCGCAAATGGCTGCTTTTCACCAGTTCTGACGAGTTGGCCATCCAAGTGAAACAATTACTTCTGTTTCTCACCGATGTTGCCTTGGGACTCGGTTTGGTGCACGGAGATGTGTGAACATTTGTATATAGTGGTAGCGTTAAATGACATTGTGTCTTTTGGGTGGGATTTGAATGAAGAGAAGGTGGGGATTGGTGTAGTGAGAGTGGGAGTTGCCTGGGGGCAAGATGGTCAGATTAACAGGAAAGGAACATAAATTGAGTGGCTTCATTTGGGTGGACTGAATGTGTGGGATTACGTATCCAGAGACCAGAAGAAAGGAGGCTGCAGGAATCAAGAGAAGAGAGAGAAAAGCTGAGGAGGACCCCTTGGTTACAAGCCTGGTTGACAGGATAATGGTGTAGCCAGCAGTAACAGAGAATAGGTGCAGAAATTTGCATTTCCTTGCACTAGTAGGGTGAATCTGTCCCTTATCTGGACTAACATATTAACATCTCATGCTGTGGATGTGTGATACTAGATATGGCAGATCAGAAAGTGCCACGAGACATTTGCAAGACAAGATGCTCTATAAATGAGATTTGATTGTATTGCTTGGACCGCAATACCTCCTCTGGAACCATCATGGTATATTGATTCAATAATCTATGTTTAATTGCAGAGCTTGTGGGTTTTTGCTTCCCTGACCACACCTTTCACCTTGGCAATATTCGCATCTGGAGCATATTGTGAAATAATGATTCCTAATGAGGGTCACCGTTTTATAGTACTGCACACAGGTTAATATGACGGTGGATTCATTTCTGGAAAATGGATGACATTTTCTGAAAACGTAGTGTCCTGATTTAACACTTCTGATGTAAATAATTTATGATAACAGCACCAGCTGCGTGTTACAAGTAGGGTAGAACTTTGGACTGAAATTAGGAGAATAGACGGGCATGACTAAGGGGTAGGACTGCTGCCGGGACAGTATGCTTAGCTACTGTAGACGAGAATGCTTCATGTCGAGTTATATATATCTATAATATAGTGTAGCAAACGACCGCTGTCTTTTAACAGCCAACTAGAAATGAACACAAACTGTATTGCGAGATCTAAGCATCACCTGAGTTTTGTGGGCATTTGAAATCTGAATTTTTCAAATGGCCCCCATCTTCATAGGGGGCTGAACCAAAGACCCACATCCACATACCCTCACCTTTGGAGGAGTTAGAAATCTGGAGCTGGATTTGAATTTTTTCCTTTCAGGCCCGTTTACATCCTCTTAATTGTTGAAGTGAAACACACTAAAAGTTATTTTAGACTCTGGCTGAGAAAAGCACGTACACGTGCTTCAAGGCCCTTCCGGAATAGTGATGCTTTCCTGAATGGGGGCCATAAGTCTAAGAGAGAATCTTCCAGAGTTTTGCATGTCACAGGTGCACCTAGCTCACTGCCAGCACTATCTAAATAATAGACAATCATATTCCCATCTATACACTATACAAAACATCCATGGCAGAACAGCTTGTGCAAAGCCTGGTGAGTTTAGCTCTTCTTGTGTGACAGCGGCATACAGTTTTAATAATGAATTAAAATGATATGACCCTTTCAATTCATTGTGCAGAAAGTTATTTACACAAATATCATTAACAGTAAAGGCAGAGTTTTTGCATAGAATTCCTGCTCAGTTGACTGAAGCTATAACCCAAGATGTCGATATAATGTTGACCTGAAGAAGGAAAGTTGGGCTTTGACCAGTGATATCACTAAGAGCCAGTCCTTTCCTCTCTTTTTTTTTTCATGAACACTGATTGTTACGGGTTATACTATGCCACTGTTAACTAGTTCTTTATTATGCTGATTTCCTATCATTTTGCTTGGAAAGTGAGGTTAATAGGTTTCAGAGCCTGTATTTATTTAATTATTTATTTGTCTATTTAGAAAAGGAAATCTAGCTTATATGAAGGTTGTTGTGGTCAAGCCATAAACAGCAGAGGGTGCTGCCAAGTTTTGAAAGCTATTCCTGGAAGTAGCCTTCCGTAAGAGGCAGTTCCTGGGATGAAATTGCAGTGTTAGAACTGTTGGCTGATGGACATGCAGTATGATTTGGTGGTGTTGTGGGCCTGTTGGTCCCAGGATATCAGAGAGAGAAGGTGGGTAAGGTAATATCTTTTATTGGATCAGCTTCTGTTGGGGAAAAAGCCAAGGTTTCGATCTTACACAGAACTCTTCTCCAATCAGCGGACAAAATTCGGTGATGACTCCTGGTCATGAGCTGCCTGAGGCATGTTGCACATACACTAAGAAGAAGTAATTCTCATCCTCAAAGGAAACCTGCACAACACTTTGAAAAGATGAGCCTGGTAACTTAAATTCATAACCTTGCTGGACACTAAAAATCATGGACTAGTGGTTTTATTATGTCGGTGTAGCAGAAAAGTTAAATCAGCTGGAAGAGCATTGCAGTGTGCACACCTCCACTGTTTCGTCAACGAAAGCTGCCTTTTGTCGACAAAACTGTGTAGTGTAGACATGTCCTTAGTTTCCCAGACTTGAAAAAGAGCTCTGCGTAAGCTCGACAGCTTGTCTCTCTCACCAACAGAAGTTGGTCCAATAAAGATATTTACCTCACCCACCTTGTCTCTCCTGCAATATGATGGCACTCCTGAACACAGTCCTTAGTGATCATAGTCTTGTGGTTAAGGCATTGGATTAGGATTTAGCAGATCTGAGTTCAATTTCTTCTTGTCACAAACTTCTTCTGTGACCTTGGCCAAATTTCCTTATTTGTATTCCTGTAGCACCTAGGGGCCTCAGTCAATATGTGCTAGCCTCTATACATCCAATACACACGGTAAGAGACAGTCTTTCCACTGAAAAGTATATAATATAATTAATCTCTGTCTGTTTCCCAGCTCTAAAATAGCTTTCTCTCACCCTTTGTCCTCTCTATTTACATAGTAAACTCTTTGGCACACACACTATCTTTTATTATGTGTATGTACAGTGGGACCACAATTGTAGAAGATACCTCTAGACGCTGCCATACTATAAATTAAAAAAAATATTGTTCTGCAGCTATTCAGACACTGAGCACTATTGGTGGAAGTACTCTCCCTTCAGTGTACCCTGGGTAAGTAGTCTTAGGTAATCTGAGACTATCTCAGTTTAAAAGTAAACCTTCTGAAAGTAAAAATACTGTCTGTCATATGTGCAGGACATAAAACGATACATTTCAGCTTTTTATTTTTTAATCCCAGAATGGCTGTAAAATTTCAACTGTTTAAATTGTTTTCTTCAACTTTATAGCACCTATAAAAATTCTAGACACACAAAGATTTCCACAGACCCAAAATGGCACAAAAATCTTTTGTAAATAGTGCCCCAAAATTTCCCAGTTCGGCATTAAAAACAAATTGTGCTCTGTAACATAACTGGAAAACAACACCACCTATGCAAAAGTTTGGAACCTTTCCAAGACTTCCTCCATCTTTTGAATGGTTTTCAAAAGGCCACATGCTTGCTGCAATGAATTGGGGTGGATGACCCAACAGAGGTTTCTTCCAACCTTGTTCGTATTAACACAAAAAAGTCTTCCTTACAATGATGGTAATAGCTATTAGCTTATTTAATTTACTGTTCATCTCATTAATATCAGGTACTCTAAACATTTCAAATATTCAAACCATTCTGTTGTGTATAGACTTTTACTTTTGAAAATAGAGAATGTTCTAATTGCAACGCTGTACTTGGGACATTACAGTAGCATGTAGAGGCCCAAATCAAGATCAGGACCCCATTGTCTTAGCCACTATATAAAAACTTAGAAGACAGTTCCTGCCCTGAAGAACTTACTATATAAATAGACGAGACAGACAAAGTATGGTTCCTCCCATTTTGCAAATAGGGAACTGAGGATCAAAGAGATTAAAGGAGAGATTGTCATTTAGGTCTTTGAAAAATCTCCCCCGAAGGATATATGGCAAGTATATGGTACAGGTAGGAATTGAACCCTTGTGTCCTAGCCCAGTGCCTTAATGACAAAGCCATCCTTCTTGTCTATGTCAAAGCTTGTCTGGCAAATCCTTATCTCTTTTAAAGTAGTTTGACGAGGCTCATGCTCCCTTCAGAGACTTTAGCAGGGTTATAGCATTGAACATGGTTTTTCAAATCAGCAATAAAATGAAACCTTGAGAAAGACATTGAATTGAAGAATTTTCAGTGTTTGGATCCTGAATGATTCCCTCCTTGCTATCCTTCAAGAACTTGCAGTCTAGGGAGTAGCCTCAATTCTCCAATTCCCATAAATTTAACAGAGGTCACAGCATGACCTGCTGAGAAGCATTACCACTGAGAAACCCAATGATACCTTTACACTCACTGATGTGTGAACATAATTCTCTGAATCTTTTAGTCACACATAGTGTGTCTAACCCATAGAAAGACTTCAGCAGATGTATATGGCACCATGAGTAAAGTTACAAGTGATGAATTATCTGATTTATAACTCCTCCTGGTAACAAGATAATAGAAAATTGTAAGCTTATGGGTGTTGCAGAGTGCACAACTTCTTCCAGCAGAAGTGAGGAGGGAAAGACAAGATATTCATCACCCCTAAACTAAGGGGACGCTTGGTTGTATGACCTCCATTGTCTGTAAAATATGGCGCTGGTCTCAAAACAATCACACAAAATGAATTTTAAAGACCGTGTAGCCTTGTAAGTGTTAAATGTCAGTGATGGTACATGAACCTTCCTGTTTCTAGTGTGTGTATGTGCAAAATAAGATGAGACTATGGAGACACTTGCTTACTGTGCCACCTTTGTTATTTAAAGAGATGTGTTGGCCTGTTAATGTGGCTTGGCACATTTTTAAAAACAATTGAGTATTGCATCTAAAACAGATATTAGCAGGTCACAAATTTTGGCGGGGAGGGAATGGACAGAGAAGAAACCAACATACGCCCACTCCTCCATTCTCAGGTTCTTGATCACAGTAATGTGCACAGTAGGCAGTCCAGAATTGTCAAACCTGAACTCGGGTGGGCAAGGCCTCGGTGAACCATGAACCAGGCAGAAGTTACTCTTCTGAAATAGAACTTGCTTGTGGGTTAATGATCTCTTGGGGTCGTATAGATCATTTTCAGTGAGATCTTAGAATTTAAATGCACATCTTTGGCAAATCTGAAATCCTAATTCAGTATTGCCAACCTCACGAAATTAAAAATCGAGAGTCGGACCCTCAGAAAGCATGAGATTGGTCCAAAAAATCATGAGAACTTTTTGGCATAAAGATTAGACTGCATTTTTTCAGTCTGCCTTTTGATTATTTTTTCTCTCCCCCTGCCCATCCCATGTGTGTCTCTCTCTCACACACACACTGTTGCCCACTCTCCCAAATCTATTGGGCAAGGTGTTTTTGGCCTCTGCTGCAGAAGCTGCCCATCCCCTGTCCCCCAGCACCACAGTCAGTTCAACCTCCACCCCTCCTGTTCTGTTGCCCCAGCCTCACTTCTGCTTTTTTCTAGGGCCCTTCACCACCCTCCCCAGGCCTGAGGGGCTGAAGTGGGTCCCCTACCCCCTGCTCAAGGCTGATGGGGGGCAACTCCAAGGGCTCTTCACACCCACTACCCTGCCCAGACCAGATGCTGCAGCGGTAAGAGGGAGGTGCAGAGGTGTCATCCTGTTCATATTTCTCACAGGAAGGGAGCGGGGATTAAAGAGCAGAGTCACACTGGGCTGTTGGGCTCTTAGGGCACATCTACACTGCAATTAAAAACCTGTGGAACTGAGTCTCCAAGCCTTGGTCAGCTGATTTGGGATCACGGAGCTTGGGCTGCAGGGCTGAAAATTGCCGGGGGCAGGCGGGTCTCCAAGGCCAGGCTCCAGCCTGCCCCAAAACATCTACACTGCAGTTTTCAGCCCTGCAGCCCAAGCCCTTTGAGTCTGAGTCAGCTGACCCAGGCCAGCCACAGCCATGCTACAGGTCTTTTATCACCCTGTAGATGTATCCTTTGTTCTCTCCTCCCCCTGTGGGAAGGATGAACAGAGGGGAGAGACTGTCAGCTTCTGGCAGGGCTGAACTTCATGAGGGGGTGGAGCTTCTCGTGTCATCGCCAGATGAGCTCCAGCACCCTCTGACATCCCGTCACTCATGAAAACATCACAAGAGTTTAAAGCTCGGTTGCAATGATGCTGCTCAGCTACCACTAAAGCCATCATTTGTTGTCCCCCCGGCAATTGCTTGGGACCTGGGTCCGGTAGCTCCTCCTCCTGAAGGGAGGGGCCTTTAGATGTGGGCGGGCTTGCGGCCCCCATCCCCAGTTCCCAATAGGTACCACTAAAGCTGTCCTCTTAAAGAGACCTGCTCTGGCCAAGTTATATTACAATTGCACTTCTGTTAAATTATTTTCTCTAAAAACATTGTTTTTCTACCGGATCCACAGTGTGTTTGTGATTTAATTTCAGTGCTCCCCTCCTAGGAATGGTCAACTAATTTATCCTAATTTCAATTTCCCTTTTTATGTGACACTAGAAAGTTATGCTATTGTCATGGTAATACCCTGTTAAATAGAAGGACCTGATGACTCTACTCCTGTAGATTGTCTCTGTAAACAAAAGCTAACTCTTGTAATGATTGTTTTGTTTCTGATATTTACATGGCAAGGATTTGTAAACGTGTTAATTTTTCCTAAATAAATAAAAAGGAGAGTTTATTACATTGTCTGTAGCTGAGGCAGTTTAGTACCAGCCCATCAGAGAGCTTGAAACGCAGTTATAACCAAACCAACTTTTTGTTCTTAAATTCTACCCAGGGGTCTCTGCGTACTCTTTCTAAGCACTATTCAGTATTATGGTACGTCTACACTGCAAGCAGAAACTGGCAGCAGTAAGTCTAAGAGCATGTGCCTACAGACTCTGGCTTGCAGGACTCAAGCTACAGCCCTAACAATAGCTGTGTAGATGTTCAAGGTTAGGCTCCAGAGCCTGAGGTCCAGCCTAGGGAGCGTGGTGGGCTTCAGACACAGACCTACACCTCAGCGGCAGTCTATAGCTGGAAAGGCTTGGGAACTCACTGCAACTTTGTGGTTAACAAGCAGAATCCACTAGTTCAGTAATGGTCAGATCCAAATCTTACTCTTCCCTCCCCCATCCCAGGCACCCTGAGCAATGTTCCCTCTAATTTTTGACAGGCCGTGTGCACAAAAAATTTCTTCTGCGCAAATTGTTGTGCTTCTATGCAAATTTTTGTGTGCACAGTGTTTCGCCGTGTGCGCGGGGTTTAGGATCTGTGTGTGCGCGCACATGCACACAGCTTAGAGGGAACAGTGACCCTGAGTCTAACCATATTAGCTATCCTATTATTATTATTATTATTTGTGTTACCACAGTGCTTAGGAACCCTGGTCAGAGAACCGAACTCCACTGTTCTGGGCACTATACAAACACAGAACAAAATGATGATCCCTGCTTACAATCTAAATATAGGATAAGGGACAACAGATGGATGCAGACAGATTGGGAAATACAAGGAAACAATGGGACAATATTGGTCAATATGATAGTCTGTGGTCTCAGCACACCAGCAGCCTAACTGTCAAGTTTTTGTAGGCATCACGGAGAAGAAGGATTCTGAGGGAGGATAATGAGCTCATTTTGTGGCTGTTTATGGGGAACTCCTCCCCAGTGTGAGGGGCAGCCGAGGAGAAAGCATGATGGTGCTTGTCTGAAAATATAACAAGTGGACAATGGAGGCTGGCATCACGGGCTGACTAGAGGGAGTCAACATCTTGATAGTGAATGAGAAATGATAGACCTTGAAAGTTACAGTTTTTCCTTTCTCTTCCCTTTCTGTAAGGCAACCCCCGATATAAGGCTTTTGCTCTTTAGGGCAATTCCACTGAAATCAATATTAAACTCCTTCATTCTGTAGAGCACTCACTATAAATGTTAATGCTTCTATAAACAACCTTATAGAAAAGGACCATTTATACACCGTGTCTAAACTGCTAAAGGATGAACTAGTCTGGCAGAAAATCTAGATCCCTCAAATTAGTTAGTCAGCTAGGCCTTGAGGTTCCAAAGCATTAGAGACCTTGGCTGAGGATTCTTGGAGGATATGACAAGATAAATGGATTATCTTTATCTCCAATAGGCTGGAGACATATGAGCTTCAAGGCCAGGCGAAGAGCTATGAAATATCAACTGTAAATCTTAACAGTTGGCAAAGAAAGCTCCCTCAATGGAAAAATATGTATAACCTGCAATGGGGGATGGAGCAGGATAGCAGAAAACAGATCATAACGGAAGAGCAAATTATCCTCATCCCGTAAAAGCATAAGGATCTTTATAAAACATTTTTTGCTTGCAAAGTAGGTATTGAGGTTATCTGTTAACAAGGGAAAGTTAGTGTTAGTGCGATATATTCCCACTTCTCTGCTATTCCTGGCTGTTCTTGTAAGGGGCAGGAGAAATCTTGAGAGGAAGCTTTCTCTGTAAGCCATATGACCTGTGTATCCTCAAGTATAGTATACAGTTACAGGTATATTTCAACTTGAGGACTGTAACTTTCTGTGGTGAACTATACCATTATTTTCCTAACACATCTGAGGATGGGAGCTCTTTTGAGGAGTCTATTTGCATGTCTGGTGAGATGTGAGGTCCTTATTGACAAGTTATTTTACAGCTTTTATGGTCACCACATATCTAGCACTCTGGATTTTCATTAACAGATTCTACTGTTACCACAGCCTATCTATTTAACACAGCTGGACTCATCTCCCATAGGACCAGATTCTAACATTCTATTGGTGTTCAATAGCACCTTAACCCATTTATAATCCCATTCAAACGAATGGGGCTATATGCTGAGGAAGGTGCTGCCTAAATTGAGCACTGGATCAGAATCAGGCATAGAGAGATTTCCTTGGCACACAAAGAACAGTCATCGTCTTGATCTCTGTTGGTTCAATAATCCTTCTGTGCTTCCCCTGAAGATCTCAAAGTGCTTTGGAAACATTCATTAATTAACCCTTACAGACCCCAGAGAGGTAGGTACATCTCATTATCACCATTGTACAGACATGGAAAGTGAAGCACAGAGTGTCCATGAGTTAGTTGCCCAAGGTCAAAAAGTGAGTGTGCTGGAAGCAGAACCAAGAACTGTAATTCCCAGTCCTAGAGCCTAACCACTGCCCTTACACAAAGGTCCTGTAGAACTTTATTATAAAATTATTCCCTTTCATAGACCTTTTAAAAAGCTCATATAATTGAATAGAGAAATATATTTGTGCTTCAGAATTCTGTTAGAGTCTTAAAAAAAAAACACCTATGCATAGGAGATTAAAATTGTATAGAATTGAATAGTGAGTAGAGAAATAGAATAAATTCAAGACTATTGGCTTCATCCCTATTATATTCCATGGGACTTTTCCATAAAGGCAAATAATCCTGCCCATTACCTGGGAACTGGGAGAGACAATTGCCTCCTTATTTCCCTTTGGTTTCCTTCTATTATGTCCTGGGATTTCTTAACAGTAAGACTGACTAAGGTCTCCTCTCTTTTGGTATGTAGACATTCATAAATGGCTTTCTGATACTACCCTTGCTTAAGTGCCTGACCCAGGGACTCACAGTGAATTCGATGAGCTTGGAGCAGGTTCTTACTTTGTGAATGGGGGAAACATGGTTATCTTTTCTAATAGTGATTGGTTAGCTTTTTATTTGTTATATGTTGTCTGGAATATCCCTTATATGGAGGATTGCACAATGAAAGGTGATAGTATATTTTATACTACATTCATAGATAAAATGTGTATTGATAGTTATTATATTAATATGAATATTTAAAGTCAGAGTATGTTTCACTCAGAAGTCAACTTTATTCATTCATCAGCTAACAAATGCATTTCTGCGTAACAGAAGTATATTGCAAATTAGTAAACAATGTTTTTGTTTCTTGGCTAGCTCTGCAGTAAAGGTGCAGCTTTAGGGAAACCCTTTGATGCGTCCCCCCAGGATATTTCAAGTATTGCCAGTTTTATTGAAACGAAGCTTGTAACCTGCTACCTAAGGATGAGGAAGCCTGACTTGGCTCTGAATCATTCTCACAGGTAAAAATGAATATTGATTAATGTGTTACTAGGGCTTGAAGCAGGGAAAAGAAAAACAAGTACACATTTTGGACTGGAAGGATTTGCAGCAGTTAATTACCCAATCCTATGACAAGAAAAGGGGAATCAATAACCCACCTTCAAGAAAATCCCACTTGGAATAGGCTAAGAGGAATGCTGGGAATTTGGTCATTAAGGCACAGTGATGCTAGAAGGCTCAAATAATTGGAAATGAGATATAATCCCTTTCTACTCGGTATCAGTTCAATGTCAGGCCAGAGGTGACTTCAAATTCTTTCCATCAGATGGTTCTTTGGTGGTCTCAGTCATTGTCCGCATCTCAAAGACTAGCACCACAGCTGCAGTCTCTGCAGAGAAGCCAGAAATCAAAAAGCCATGAAATCACATGCTCCCTTTGACTCTTTGGAGTCAAGATTTTACCTGGACTCTCCACTCAGTGTTCAGGCACATTAGCAGAAGCTTACACTGCCACTCTCCATCCTGTACCTGTTTTGTAAACAAAGAATTTTACTCTGTGGCCTGCCAGTCCACCACTTTTCATTATCATTAAGTATATCTGAATAAATACTGCAGTTAACACAGGTTGACTTTTTCTTACAATTGTTTTAAGTGAATGTAAATGAAGGAAAACTATTGTGAAAGAGACAACTTGATTATATCTAAGAAGAAAGGTATGTTTGTGCCTAATACACTAGAGAAATTGGTGACAGGCAATTCATCAGTATAAAAATATGATCCCTGTCATGGTGCTAAGCTAGTAATCTGCTACATTAAGGTCAAGTGATGTAAGGGGGAGTTCTGCATGCAAATCTACAGTGAGTTATGGCTCTAGGTGTTTGTGCCCCCTGAACAACTCTGCTCTGTAAATGACAGACCACATTTCTTAAAATATTGTGCAACGAAAAATACCTAAAGTTTGCTTATTTGCCTACTTTTGGAAACATGATAATGGAGCTCCCTGCCTCATTCTAACCACCATCCCCAAGATGCACACCACAATAAAATGGGAGGCTAACAAATGTGTATAAAAAGGATGGGTAAACCTTCCTTTGCATGTGTTAAAAATACTAGGATTGGAAAATATGACCCTGATTCTGTAGTGAGCGCCATGCTGGGGAACCCCAGTGCCTGTTGCACAGCCAGATGGTGGGGCCTTTTTGTATTCCATGGGAGTCTGCCCATGTGGAGTCATAGCAGGAGATAGGGGCCATACACAGAGTAAATGAAGTTGGCTTAGCATCTCTGGGTTACTGAAGGAATAAAATATCTGGTGTTGGGTTGGGGTGCTTTCTGTTCTTTTTTTTCGTGCATCTGATTTTAACAAACATTCTAACTTGCTTTCCTTTTAGTTAATACAAAGGAGAAATGCAAATCAATAATGACTGAATCCTCAATTGAATTCAATTAATAATGCAGATTATGAAATAAATCTACACACTGTGCTTGTCAGACTGTGGAGCTGCTGGAGCAGATACAGACAGTATTCTAATATGAAAATATTCTGAGATACTATTAACATAAATACCAAAAATGAAGCATAATCAATATCTGTTTCTCAAAAAGAATAAATAAATAAATTACTCTGAGTACTCATACTATAAATAGGACTTAGCCATCAGTTATCTAGTGCATGCAGAATTTTGCTTCCTTTTGAGTTTTTATATCATCACTGCGTTGCAATGGTTAGGTAGTAATCATGAATCAAAATTAAAATATTCCTTTCTGCATTTATTTGCATTTGCTAGACTATCTTTGTTTAATTTCATGTAAATCTCACAGTTCCTGCATACACTTTAGAAGCCTTATTAACTAAAAATCCTCACACATCTTTGTGTGCGTATGCCTGCACTCTGACCCAAAGATGCAAAGCTGTTCTTCAAAAGTCTGCTCCTGCATGCTCTTCTTCACTAGGGTCCGGTCTACACTACAGACATATATTGGTATCACTGTGTTGCTCGGGAGTTATGCCGACCTTAACCCCTTGCATGTGTCAGTAAGAGAGCTTCTCCTGACAACATAGCTAATGCCTCTCGGGGAGATGGATTAACTACACCAACAGGAGAGCTTTCTCCTGTCAGGTTAGAGTGTCTTCATTAAAGTGCTACTGCAGTGCAGGTGCACCGATGCAGCCTTTTAAGTGTAGATGTGCCCCTAAATATAGAAGTTTTGTCAGTTAGGACACTTCCTTCTGAGCATATAATATAATAAATATATAATATAATATGCTTAAAAGAAGCTTGCACAATGTTACAACTGAACAAACTCCAATGTTTAGGTTAAGAGGAGTGTGCCGGTTCAAACAGCTTTCCCACTAACTGAGTGAAAGAGAGACATTTCCATTGTCCTTGGCTTTGGAGCATGTATCGGAGGTAAAGCTGGGCTCTTCCTTATGACTGGAAATAAATCAGCCGGTTATTGTTCTCAGGACTTGAGACTGCCTTTTTGCCCTGTTGGTAACATTAGAGGAGAGGACATCCTTTGGATTTTGACCATTTGGCAGGCTGACATAAAAGATGCACACTGGGTGATAAAAGGCTATTAGAAACACTCCTAATTCATCACCAGGGTAAATAAATGCTTCTGAGTTGACCTAGCCAAACAGCCACCACAGTAACTTATTTGACCACTAGCTGTCATCATTAGGTAGCCATCAAGCTAATACCTAACATCCAGTCTAAAATGGTAAAAATACAGTACTCCAATAAATACTGAATCATACAACGTTTACATTCCCTGCAGTCCCCTTGGCCCAGGCATTGTGGCATATACCAGGGTTTAATGATCCTAATAACCCCATATGACTTGCTGAGAAACTAGATTTTTCCCCCTTTGATGCAGAAGGCAATTTTCAATTACACCAGATGGCAAAACAGTGAAGGTCTAAACTTTACGTCAAGAAACTGACTGGAACCTCAGAATCGTGTTGAGGCCTTATGTTGCTCAACCTGATCTCCAAGGTTGATTTTTATTGTATTTATTTATTTATTTATTTTGGCTCCAACTGAAAGCCGTTTTGAAACAGAAC
The DNA here is from genome assembly GCA_033296515.1 of Macrochelys suwanniensis. Classification (NCBI taxonomy): domain Eukaryota; kingdom Metazoa; phylum Chordata; order Testudines; family Chelydridae; genus Macrochelys; species Macrochelys suwanniensis. The sequence goes on from CM065783.1 coordinate 14,018,311, forward strand.
ACAATGTTTCAGCTCATCAGTCTCGTCTATTGAGCCTGTCCTTTTGTTTAGAAGGTCTAGCCCAACAGAGAAATACAGGAAGCTGCAGTCATGTGAGGAAACATAAGTGGCAGTGCAGTGGCATGCATGACTATGTAACCAAGAGGAGCTACTATGATTTGGTTTTCTCTGTGCCCCTTTAACATTGAAGAGGGTGGAGATGAGCTGCGATTCAAGGTGGAGGATCTGGCAAAGCAAGACAGACATTCTGTTTTTTCAAGGAGACTTCAGATTTGTGCCTTACTTTGCTGGTATTTTCCCTCCTCCGATGAAAACTAATCTACACTGACCCCAAGTGCTTCACAGCTGTTGTGTGGGGAAAATAGCACAGTATCTTTGTATTTTCAAGAAGGCATGTCCTCCCCATCACCTGCACACACATTTTCTCGGAGATGCTAGTTCGTGGGAATTCTCATCAATCTGGAAGATTGCAGGAGTACAGAATGAGAAATTCCAGGGCAGATATGTTGGAATTCTTGTAAATGGAATTTTTCCTCAAGTGCTGGAGGGGTGCAAGTGTTAGGAAACAGAAAGAAGCATTGGCCTCACCTTCACATTTCAGATAACTACACAAAGGCCAACAGGAATTTGTTTTGTTCCCTGCGCTGTTTTGTCTTATGACCGTAATCTATCCAGCAATACTATGGTTGTGGAGTCCATAAAAGTGCAGATTATAAATCCAGGACATTGCCCGACTCCTTCAGACGTTCAGGTAGGATAGTTTAGCAATAAAATATAACTACCCAACCTGGTCAACTAGCAGGATTTCACATGTTATTTCATTGAAAAGACAGTAAGTCTTCTGATGTTGTAGCACAGAGGTATAGAGATGGTCAATCCTTAGGCAAGCAATGGCCATATGCTCCCCTCCGTTGAGCATTGGAAAATAAAAATCACAGAAATGCTGGGTGGAAAAATGAGGTATGTTAGGGAGGGCCATCTGGAATGAAAAGTGTACTATGCTCTTCTTACCAAAATGCCAGTGGCATCCCCTCAACATATGTCCTGCAAGAAAAGGAATGTGTCGAGCAGGAGACAGCGAGGAGTCAGGAGAAAACCACCCTTCGTGGCATGTTTCCCTCTCTGAATGGTGTAAATGATGCTTGACAAAGCCAGAATTACTTCTGCCTTGATGAGGGTGGCTGTGGACAGTCTGGGAACTGTGGGGTTTAACCAAGGTTTCCCTTCAGACCCCACACTTTCTAATGGTATTGCCACCTGCTAATTCTGCATCTCCCTTCCGAAAATGGAATGCAAGGAGGACTTCACCCTCAGCAAACCCATGTCCCTTTTCTACTAAGGCTGCTTCTTCTGTGCCTTTTTATGTGTTCAGTAAAGGATATGGCCCTTTGTAACACCACTTGCACAATTTATGGAGAGACATATTGATTATGTAATTGTTATGTGAGACAACTGTTTCTCCCTCCCCCTGTCTGAGACAAAACTTGGTTTTGTGTAATCGGATTTTGTGATAACTAATTGATAATAAATAGCATACTGACAGCTTAAGGTAATACAGTTAGTGGGAATCAAAGGGAGGAAAAAAATAACTATAGATGGGAAGAGAGATTTGCTGATAAAACTGGAAAAGAGAGAGGAATTGAGACCGATGCTGATGATTTGTGGAAGGGAAAGGCCCTTCCACAAAGATATTGTATACATCCCTCCAATCCCATGCCCGCACACACACACACCCCAAAAGAAAAAGAATATACAAACTTTCTGGAGAATCCAAATGAGTGGCTTCTGATAACCTTTAGCAAATACAAGGGGAACACTGCAATATACAGTGTTTTATATTAAATAAATTGTAATAAATAATAAGCAATTATTTAATACAAGGCTATATTCACTTGAGATGTTCTGAGACATCATAAGCTAGATGCACTTTAAAAAAAACCTAGCATCCCACAATAGAATTCCCTTCTCTTATGCTGCATTTTGAATATTTCTATATAATACAACTGCTTTATGAAAAACATTTTCAGTTAACATTCCCCACCTTTGAACTATATTTTATTTCCAGGGCGGTAGGCCAATTAGATATTTGTTATCCAATAGGGTTGATCCTGCCCCACACACTCCCATTGACTTTGGGGGTGACCAATGCCCATAGTGTGAACTATTTTGTAGGATTCATTCAAAAAGAAGCACCTAAAGCAGCTTTTCTTTCTCCTTCGGAGAAACACAGTTCATGATTGAAAAGATTAAAGCAAAGTCCAACAGGTTTCATGCAGGCTGAGATAAATATCCTCATCCTAGAAATGACAGCAGTTGTAAAGATGTTAGTGAAATTTGGAAGTCAAGAAATTAGTACTTGTACAGTTGGGAAATCAGTCAGCAGTGGATTACATGAATAAAACAGAGAAAGCAGAATCTGTCCACCCATATTAGGAATAGCTCAGGCTCCTGAACTGGATGCTTTGAAACAAGGCCTTTCTAAATATCCTTTCATTTAGCAAGGAAGGAGAATGTTCTCCTTGTTCTTCTCCTTCATAGCTAATGAATTGAGAGCAGGCGGGCAGATTTATCTCTTGGTTTGCAATTCAAAGTGATTCACCACTCAATCCTATGTGCAAGAAGAGAAATGTTTAGCATGGAAGATGCATTCCCCTTTCCTGTCAGAAAAAAAAGATCCTATGTGTATGAGAAAGCCTTGGTGTAAAAAAACCCTTCATTATGTTTAGACATGAAAGCAGCTTCATGATATTTTTTGGTCTGTGTGCTAAAAATGTCCTCGGCTGTCGCAGACACTATATTCACGGCTTATTCTGTTAGGCTGTACTAAAAAATCTGATTACACAAAACCAAGTTGTGTCTCAGACAGGGACAGGGAGAAACAGTTGTCTCACCAACAATGCTGTGATCCAAACTCCATCAAAGTCAGTGGGAGTCCTTCCATTGATATCAGCAGTCATTGGATCAGCTGTAGTGAAGATTAAATTAGAAAAGATTTCAAACTAATTTTCAGGTTATTATAGAAGACATCTTAAGTTGCCTTCTGGGCAGGCATTCTCCAGCATGCACATAGCACCATTCACAGATGCAGCCAGTGGGGAGGTAATAGGGTACATGTCCTCCAGCTTTTTAGCTCCAGATTTTTATTGTCCTGTTGATATCCTTTTCAGAGAGTGCGGGTGCCATGAATATCTGTAAATGGTCCTCTCCTTCCCACAATATTTTTTTTTGTGTGTGGTGACATTTATACCACCACATTTTCACCATCATGGAGAGATTGCCCATGAAAAGTAAGCTCACACTGCTTCTACCCTCCAGAAGATACCAGCAAAATTAACGCAGCCTCTGCTGAAGAAGGTATGTGCAAATAGATCATCACTAGGACAGTGTGAAACAAAAGGTCAGATTACTTGCAGCAGTTTTCATACGTTTTATTATGAACTCAAACTTGGGCCCATTTTTCCCTGTGCTGTTCCTCCCAAATTGCCAGATTTCATGGGGAAAAAAATGTTGCCAGTTTTGCCCAGCACTAGTTATTTTATGGGCCTACCCAACCATTCCAGCTAGCTTATTCGCTGGCTGTATATGAAAGCTTTCAAAAACCATTGACACAAATTTTCAGAAGAACTCCAAGTTTTGTATGCTGGGAGATACTCCTCCCTATTTTCAAAACAGCATCAACAAGGAAACCTGTTCAGAACATTAAGATGTGTGTAAGGAAATGCACCACCGTACTGTTTCCCCCAATATGAAATAGTTAGAATCACCATGTAGCAAAAAGACACACAAAATTCCAAACGCTATGATGGGGTCAAGTCCTTGGCTGGTGTAAAGTTGAGTAGCTTTGTTGATTTCAATAGATATGCTGATTTACACCAGCTGAGGATACAGCCAATGGGGCTGTCATTTTGTGGGGCAGGAACTGTCTTTTTGTTCTGTATTTGCATAGCACCTACCAGAATGGGGTCGTGGTATGAGTATGGCTCCTAGGTGCTACAGAGAGACAAATAATAACTATAATTATTGTAAGAGAGACTATATCGTGGTGGACTCAAACAGTTCTTAGACTAGTGTGATGAGTACTGAACTTTAGATAATGAGCTACCTGGAATATACAGGAAATAAAGAAAAACAGCCACAAGTTAAAACTAATTGTATAATAATCACAACTTGTCAGTCTCATCTATATACTGAATGTATAACTACTGAAAACAGTGGAGCCATGCCATTTTACATCAGCTGAGGCTCTAGTCCACTCCATATATTTATCTGGTACAGTACTGCACATAAATTGTGTATAACAATGTTACACATAACATCTAGTGACTATATATGTATAATTATTGTATATCAGTGATGTGTGTTCCTACTAGTGTATATCATTGCTGCATCTTACACCTATCTATACATCTCCTTGTCTAGGTGATGTCATACCAGCCAGACCTATCTGACAGTATAAATCAACATTGCATCCAACATTTACTTCTGTACACCAGGGCAATTAACCTGTAAATACCCCTATCACTTAAAAATGTTAATGCAAATGTTTGTGCAATAAGCTAGGAGTGCATTACATGCAGATGTAGACACCACAATTGTCCGCTGGGAGAAATCCTGCAACTTCAACCCCAAAAGCACAAGCCCATGCCACTTCAGTTAAAGAAATCACTATGTTCTCTTCTAGGAAGTAGCCAGCTTTTAGCTTTAGTGCCTAGCCACCAGAGAGGGACATGATCACAAGCACTTAAAGCCAGTGAAATACATTTGTTTACTTGTATCTTTCATCTATAGAGACATCCCCTTGACTTTTTTTTTCTACAAAGGCTAACTAAACACAATGTGCTGGTAGGTAACTAAGATGTTCCTCTTAATGTTAATCAGATTTGTAGAGCTAAATCCCCATTGCAGTTGGGAAGAGCTGCAATAAAAAGATGTGCATCTCCGGAGAAAAGGAAGAGTGAGACTGATGTTTTCCAAAGATCAGTTTTTATTCAGCAACTTGCCTTTCTTGCTGCATCTGGTGTTTTTGGAGTTGGGAAGTCAGGTGGAAGGAGAACTAAAGGTAGAAAACTATGGTCAGATATGTACACCTTTAATTCATGTGCCCTGATAGCTCTGGTGAGAGAAAGCTGATGTCTGGTTTTCTCTTTTTTTCCCCTTAGAACTTGAAGAAAAGATAATAGAACAAACCCTGTATTATTTTTAAGGGAAGATGTCAAGATGAAAAAATGAAAATGTCAAAAAAAAGGTTGATATACTGTATTAGTTAAAAACTGTTTTGTTGAGAAAAACTGACCAAATGATTTAGTAAAGCATTTACTGGACAGTCTTTGGATTACACTGCAGATGAAAAATAAATGAAAATCTATTTCATGTTTACTTTAGTCTAGTCACTTTAATGGTGGCGGGGGGGGGAAGAGGTCAGTGGAAAGTCTGGCAAGAACACAAGTTTTAATCTTCAGACATATGGTTTTTATTTGCAATGTTTCCAATTACAACTTTTTTTGCATGCGAATCAAGAAATAGTTGTTTCAAAAAATGTTATTAAAATGCCTTTCTCCTTACGATGTCCCCCCCGCCCCAAAAGCACATCAGTAAAGTTTCAATGGAAGCTTTGCACCTGGTGGTGAGTGATGCTTCTCCACATGATACACACTCAGCTCTACAGACCCTGTAGTATATCTACTAGGTCCATCTCCTTCATTGCTGGATCTTCCCCACCTCATTTTTCTTTCAGCGCCTGTCATTGTCATTGTAAATCTTTGGGTAGCTGGCCTAGGGTCGTGTACTGTCCATGGCTGGAGATGGATATTGGAGCAGGGAATTGTTCTCAGTGTTCACAGCCTCGCAGATTCCCACATAGTTGGATGGAACTCCAGTCTGCTCTCATTTCAGGGATGGGCTTCCTGGATTGTTGCTTTTCTTCCCGACCTCTGTTTGTATCATTCATTTTCCTTTATATGATCCCCTCTCACTCCTTTCTTTGCTTGTTTACCAAAAATGGCTTCTCAGATCTGGAGATAGTTTTATCCAAGTCATGGGCCAGCTTCACCCACGTTTAGGTTCATCACATGACACGAATGATAATTATTCTACAGAAAAGCTGCTAAACTGTAGAGGTATTGCTGTGTCAAACAGCTGTTCTATGTAAATCCACAGACCTTGTCATGCCTGGGAGTGTACACATCTCTGAAGAAATAACAGCATTCAGCTGAACTATCAAATAATCAAGGGTACTTTTTAGGTCTCCGCTTATAGCAAGTGAGTGAGATATTTGTTGTAGGTTTTAGAGAATACTATCATATTTTTTCAGTATAGAGTTTATAGATAGAAAGAAGGAGTTGATCTTCTTAAGATTAGGAATGAATCAGGATGAAAAAGGAGAGCTGAAATCTAATTCTTTGAGATTCTGCTACAATTCTGTATTTATTATAAACCTATCAGAGTACATCCTGCTCTAAGACTTGTAGAAAATGTGTTGCTAACTACCAGGAAATTATTGATTTTTTTTCATTGCTGTTGCTTAGCTGTGGTAGAGCTGATAACTTGAAAAAAAATCGATGTTGCTATTATCAAGTGTTGACTACAGTTTATAACAGCAATAATCTCCTTTAAAATCTCTTCCTGCAGCACCAGTTATCATTCAGTTTGTTAAAGTGTTAATGCCTTGGGCATACTGATCATTAAATGTCAAAAATATTTGAAGCCCTTTGGGATTGCTTTCTGGCTAAACTCGTTTTTGGTGTGCTTCAGAGTCTTTTGAACTTCCAAGTTCTCCTGCATTTGGTTGAAAAAAATGTAGTATCTGATGCAATATCTGTCTATCGTTGGTAACAGTGATCAACCTTTTAAAACGATGGTCACTCACCACAGCTAAATTATAATTAACATTTCAAATTACTGAGGGGCGTTGGGTGCTGTATTCTGGATAAATCCTTGTACCACCCTTATGACTGTAGTATCTAAGCTCTTTCTAGTAGTGAAATTTTAATGTCAGCAAAGCAGAAGTAGGATCCAGATTCATCCTGAATCTCTGTCCCCTTACAGCAAAAGACATACTGCCTGTCTAGTCTAATAGTATAGTGTATACTAGTTTTCTTTAATCTCTTATTGATGTAGGCCCCACTTCTGCAACTGGATCCATGTGTGAGGATACCCTCATTCAGTGAAGTCAGTGAGGCTGAGAAAGGTACAAGGATTCACCCAGACAAATCCAACCTGGGTGGGACTATCCTTTGTTACAATTTTGGAAACGCTCTCACTGACTTTTAGGATTTTTTAAATTAGTTATGTGTGAATAATTCCTTTAAGACAATAATGTAAGATTGTCGTCAAACCCAGAAATATAGATGACAGATAACAAAGGAAGTTCTGCAATAATATGTGGTATCTTTGCTGATGTTATAAGCTAGCTAAATGCAGTATAACGTGCGCTCACCGGGACTTTAATAGCTGTTTCTATAACAATAGGCAAAGCTATAAATGAAATTGCATTTATGATACAACTTTAATAGACATTTTAATAATGCCTGTTCATCCATCTTAGCTGTCAAGGGAAAAAGTGATAATTCATTATTGGGTTTTGGGAGATAGATTTTGAATTGTGTATAGAAAGTGTGTACAGCATGTGCCTTATTCAAAGTTTGATATTAATGATCTTTTAATAGTGTAACAATTTGAGGTTTAACTTGAGCATCTCTTTTATATTTCAAAGGAGCATTATTTTGAACCCAACGTATTTCCTGAACCATCTTCGTCAAGCTGCTGTATTTAGATGGTTGGAACGATATTCTGAAGCTGCAAGGTATGGTTGGCATTTGTGGATTTTCTACATCTAATGTTTTCCCTACAGCTCCTTCATTCCAGCTCTCAGTACTACAGACAATTGGGGAAATTATTTCCTACAGCTCATCAGTACTAGAGACATCATCATGTGTCTGTGCTTCATTCTAGTGGTCCATGACTTTGTCAGAACCCCTTGATAGAATCAAATTAATGTAATACTGAGTGATTGCTCCTCCTTTCTATATTGAAGTGCTACTAGAGGCCCTGATACTGCACCATGAAAGTCCATGGCAACTTTGGTTTCAGTGAGCATAGGATCAAGCCTATAGGAGTGATCTGATCCTGCTGCCCTTATTCACATGAGTAGTCTCACTGAAGTCAATGTGACTGTTCACATGAATAAGAACTGCTGGCAGGGGTAAGGTCTTGCAAGATTGAGCTTTACTTGTGTGTTTAGACTGGAAAAATGTGTAGCTGTTGTGCAGCAGTGGTGCAGCTGCACTGGCACTACCAAATGGTGGAAACTGTAGTGTCTGCAGGGAGCAAATATTGTTACCACCTGACAGGTTTACATGAAAGTAGTTACCTTCCAGGAGGTGAGTGAGGTTGCCTGGTGTAATGCAAGCGGTAACTATATACCTATGTTACTGCTTCTACTCAGCACTTATATAGAACCTTTCATCTGAGGAGCATAAAGTGTTTTACAAACCATTAGTGAATTAAGACAGAACAGGCATTGTGAATTAGGTAAGAGATATAGAACAGTCACTTCACTCTGCTGAAATCAGTCACCTGTGGCCTAAAACATGGCAGCTGTTTAACAATGAATGGCAACCCTTACACAACGGTTTAGTATTGGAAGGGAAGAATACTTTATCCAATCAAAACTTCAGAGAGAATTTAGGGAGGCCGCTTGTAATTATCTCTGGTGAACTTTGCCCAGGAGCTGTGATTAACACTCTGTAAAAGTAGTCATGGGATCTTGGACCACAAGTGATCTGTATCTTGGTCTTACATCTCATTCTAAAGAAAGTACCTCCAACAACACAATGCTCCCTAGCATCTTGCTGGGGTATTGGGTCAGTATTGATTCAGAAAAAATTGCCACCTATTGAATCACCAACACTCAAGGTTCAGTGATCTTACACAGTTTTAAAAGTTGTAGCAGGAGATGACATTATTCCATGACTGGCAAGGAAGCCCGATTAAAGCGTGTATTTACAGATCCGATAATTCTCTGTTATCCCACCAACAGGCAAGAGGGTTTTACTTGAAACCAGGTAGAAGACTGTATTTTTCACTTCCAGGAATTGATCTTTCCTAGAAAGTAATGCATAGAAAATGAAAGTATCTGAGAGCATAATGTGATCCAAGAAGAAAATGAGATGCTCAGATATCTAGTAACAAAAAAAAGGTGGTTGGTGTTGCTGCAGATAAGTAATCATTCAACAGGAGTACTGCATCAGCAAGCAGGAAGGAACTGCGTCAGCATTTTTTCATGTCAGGAAGCTTTCATGGAACTAGTTGTTTTTAAATGAGATTATTATGTATTTTGCAAAGGAGGAGAACATTCTGACAGATGGAGACCAAGTGGATCCAAATAAGTGACAGTAGTATTGTGAGTTTAGCTTAGTTTAACATAATATTGTAATAACTGTGTGGAGTTTTTGTTCCAGCCTTGTGTTAAACTAAGCTAAGCAGCAGCATCTCTTTGGAGTCAGTGGTATCAGTCTGACCCTGTTAACAGTGTAGAATGCAATCTGTCTGTTACAAATAGACTGCAGTATGCAGGTGTTTAGCTGCAGTTTCTAAAAGTCGAAATATGCTTTTGTTAGCATGAGCTGTCATTTATCTTTGCCTGCTCTATGTATGTGAATGAGGTTAGTGTGTTTCCTTGGGTGAATTTTTTCCCTCTTAGTTATTATTATACATACCCAGAACATTGTTATAGGCTGTGAACAATTGTTTTTGGTGGAGGTAGCACATATGTATACAGCAAATTGGCAAGAATAACTCAGCCCACCTGGCAGGTTGTGGGTGCCCAAGAGAGAGAACTATTGATCTCTTTGAGGATATAGCAGGCTTAATTCCCTGGAGCAAATTCTGTTCTCTGTTCCAAATTCAGAGATGATGTGTCAACTGATGTATGTTAGACCCCGCTGCGTTCAGTTCAGTTCCTTCATACTTACTTACACCTATTCTCTGCATATGTAAGAAGACTGGACTGGTATAAGTTACACACTGAATAGCTAGAAGGTACAAGTTAAAGTAGGATGAGGAGTATTGTAATTTTTACTACTTTCTGGCTCCTCAGTGTAACTGACACCAACTCAGGCTGCCTCAGACATTGGTAGAATGGATGTAAGTATGCATGAGGCAACGTGAATGCCAGGGCGTCTAAATCAGTGTGAGCAGTTGAATGTGTAGCACTGCCTGCCTCATCTCTGAATTTGGCTCCATGTGTCTAAATGACTCCTGGATGTGACTCTGATAGGGTTGCCAATTTTGGTTTGATGTATTCCTGGAGGCATCATCACATGACATAATCTTTACTTAAAGATTCGTCTTCAATTCCTGGAGACACCAGGACAATCCTGGAGGGTTGGCAACCCAAGACTCTAACAGGCTGCACTTCATGCAGTGTACAGTATTGCGCAGTAATCCCAAAGGCACTGCTTGAGGGATCAGAGCTTTGAAAAATGAGCAGTTCTAGAAGGTGGTAGCCACTGACTCTAAGACATCCTAAATATTTTAGCCAAAGTGTTTCTCCTCCAAAGGCATCTCTGAAATTTGGAGAAATGGATTAAAGGGTGGGGCAGAACTTGGAGTCTGACAGGAAGCATGCTGGATTGCCTGTAAGTAAGAGAGAGCATCTAGGGAAGTTAATGAGGGAAGTCAAGGAGAGTTGTCATTAAACTCTCCCATTGAGGGATGTGGTAAGGCAGTAGTCATAGAGAATGTATTTCCTGCAGAAATAAAGGGCAAACCGGAAGGCGTAGATATGAAAGCTATCATTCTTCCCTACCTTACTAATATATGTTACATGTGATCTAACCTCTTCAGCTGGAGCAGACTGGAGCCTGAGTAATACAAAGTGAAAATCTGCAATGCATAAAAACAGTCAGGCTCCATATTGGGTTTGAAACCTGAAGTTCAAAGTCCAGAAGCTTATTTTTGCTTCTTACAATAAAACCATTTCGCTGTCATCTTTTTGCTGCTCAGAATGCTGTACTGCCTGGTTTAACTGCATCATGTTCTGTGAGGCACTTACGATAGTACTTTTTGTAACCAGCTAGAACACTAGCGACTTGGAACTAGCTGTATAAAAGCAGAGGAAAGTGAATTAAAGCACAGACTCATTCTCCCTATGTCAGAACACCTCATATTCACCCGTGACTCCATACAGGATCATGCTAAGCAGTGGTGAAGGAGGAAGAAGGTTTAGGAGCTTAATAGCCCCAGTATGGATGACTCAGCTGTTTACTGCTTCTTTTTACAATAGGTTACAGTGTAGCAGCCGTGTTAGTCTGTGTCAGCAAAAAGAAAATAAGAAAGAAAGAAATACTTGTGGCACCTTAGAGACTAACAAATTTATTTCAGCATAAGCTTTCGTGGGTTAGAACCCACTTCATCGGATGCATGGAATGAAACATACAGTAGACAGATATTTATACAGTCAGAGAAACATGATAAGGTGGAGGTGCGTATACCATTCGATAGTCTCATCAGTTCTATAGCAAACCAGACTTGATAGTTCTGAAACTCAGCATTTTGTCTATTACAGGATATCTCTCTCTCGCTCTCTCTCTGCATGAATCTGGTCCCTAATACCATTTTATCCAAACCCTCCAAATTTGTACTGTGGGGAAAGGAGTGGATAAATTGTTCTGATTTATCACTTGAAAGGCATGTGTTTGAACAGTTTAGTGATTCTAAGAAGTTTAGTCATTCTGTTCTTAGGAACAGTATAACTTTAAATTTAACTGTGGTGCTATCACATAAATATTGATCCTATATTCTTCTCCCAAAGCCATTAATTGTCTTCCTTCTACACTTACCTGTTTCACGGGCTACTTCCTGTTTTTAAAAAAAAAAATCCTACAAGCTGTTTTTTGCTTTTCAAGAAATGGAGGATGGTCTATATCTCTCTCTACTGATTTTCTTTCAGTTTACAAAAAAACAAAACAAAAACCATTTCTATAAAAATCTGTTGTCATGGAAACCAACTTTGTTCTGGTTACACTAATGAAAGTCCCGTTGGGGGCGCATGGTTTGCGCAATGTTAACAAATCTTGTAGCGAAGGTTATTTTTATACTAGTATCTCAGGCCCTGTGAATTTCTTGGGGTCAAGACATAGAGAATGAACTTAAGGTAGTATCCTGTGCAGTGCTTCTTCAGTATGCCAGAAAATCATTACAGCAGAGGAAGATGTAGCCAGTGAAAGAATCTTGATATCAGCTACCCAGATACATCCAGTGAAGCAAGAATCCTTATGTTGGGCTGGCTCAACGCTGAAGTCTTTTGGGGTGCCATTTACTACTGCTGCTTTCAGGAAGTGCTCAGAGACAAAGGAACTATTTTGCATTTGCTATTCATGGTGGCATTAACGCCTGTACCAACTCTACTGTAAGCAGCAGGCATGTGTGATGGCTTCCCTCTTGGATGACACGCCGGGGATTGAATCTGGGACTTCCAGAACTAAAAGCACAAACTGTTACAGCGTGAGCAAAAAAGCCAAGGCTGTGTAGCTGGGGGCTGTTTCAATTCCTGTCCTCTGTAGATTGGCACAGAGAAGGGACCTTAACCCACATTCACCAGAGGGCTACATAAGGATGGTGCACAAGACATGCAAGTATCATTTAGAAGTTTTAATGTATGGACTAGGCAAAGAACACACCTAGTGAAGGACACTCATGAATATTCTATGCATACATTATCTTTGCATTTCTGCCAGTGGAAGTGCTTGCCACATTTTGGACCAGCCACATCCCTTTTGACTGAAATCACATACTCTGCTGCCTTAATAATGCCTTGTTGTCTTAGAAACTCACACCTAATAGCATGCTCTTGTGCATGGGTAGGATCTCATTTGGATGCCCATATTGCATGCCGACTTTGTCCACCTTGCTACATCCTTGCATAGATAAAATAAAGGAAGAGTCTAACGATAACCCACCTTATCCCAAGTTATTTTGCTCATTTCCCCTGCGCCTTGTTTTTTACTGTAGTGCAGCCTGATGAAAGCATTTCTTGTTAGTTACAGTCACTGACTTCGCGGAGCCAGGGGGCAGGGAGACCTCTTCTGGCAAGAATGATAATTTGTGATGTCAGATTTTTCAGTATTGAAGGAAGAAAATGAATCTGGGGGTTTTCTGCAAGCAAAGAACGGAGAGTTTCCACTATGTGTGTGCTATTTCCCCAGAGAAATATTACAAAGGAACACTTCATAAATTGCAGCTAAGAAAGAGGTTTTAACATTTATCAGGATCAATCAAAGCCCAACGGAAAGTCCATGTAGCTTATTATTTAATTTCACACTAGTACATGTTGTCAGTCTGTATCCAAAAAAAACTAGCTGTTATTTCTATGTTCTACTCATTATGCTTTTATCACTCTCAAGTTTTATCACTCAAAGATAAAGTGCTTTTAACACTTTATCAAGTGTTTGAGTGTCAAACAATAGTTCATTCAGCTGAAGCAGTGTCAAAAATAGAACGCAGCTTTAGTTACTAATATTTTTTCCACTAAAAGTAAAGAGCATTATTAAGAGTACGGGTTTTGTCTTTATAGAGGGGACACTGGGTGTATCAGAAAAGGGAATACAACCAATCTGAGGAAGTATCAGTTATGACTTACAGTGAGTATAGATACTATTATTCTAAAAGTTACATCAGCTACCTGTTTTTAAGCCATTCGTCCCAGTTACTCCATCTTTTCTCAAACAGTTTAGCTGTTAACCTAAACAGGCAGCATAGCTTTCCATGCCTCTTGAGATTTGCATGACACGCATCAATGCAAACTACTACTTGTTTGATATTATGTCACAGAGCATCTGAGATCTTGCTGTGCTTAATGACCTGTTTTCCTAAGTGCCTCCTGTCATTTATTTCCTTTAAATTTTGTCCTTTCCAAGTACATCTTCTCTGATTTTTACTCCACATTTGCAAGGTCTTTGTTTCCTTACAAAGTAGTTGCCATTTCAAAGGTAGCATTTTTGTAACAAATTATATTAATCTCAATACAACATAGGAAAATATTACTACTTACTACCAAAAGACAGGTTCTTTTAAAAAGGCAACCACTGCACAATAAGAACTACTGACCTGGTGGTTAGTACTCTTTATTGCGCCGCTGGAGACTTATTTTTGTTTCCTAGTAATGGTCTCTCACTGCCTAAGCCATCTGGGACTCGGAGTACAACAGAGCAGCGCGCTCAGCCTTTGAGTGCTTTGTGTTGCTTCTCCATATGAGAAAGGTTCACTGTTGGCAGGTTCCCTGGGAGTTCTATCCACTCCTCTGCAGCCAGTAAGATGTTAGCTACGTCATGAGCCACAGGGCTCCCTTTGCTGCATTTGGTAGCTATTTCCATATCTGTGTACACGTAATCATCAAACCCTGATTGTGCTAATTTTACACCTCTCTCCTGTATTCAAAATTCTGTAGAAACCAAATTTTGTTTATCTGAAACGCTGATTATCTGGTGGTTTCAGATATCTCCAGTGACCTTAAAATAATCAGAGTTTCCCTTTATTCATGACCTGGGGCAGATGTTTAAAACTGAACTATTATTTCTTTGTTCACTCTTCGAGTTAGCTAATTAGGTAAAAAAAGAACGGCCTCCAACCCTATTCATATATATAATCTTCTTTCTGTTTTTAACCTCCAGAAGAGGATAGTGGTTCACCTAGTCTATACCTTACCTCTGAAGGGCGGTATCAGGATATTGGAAAGGAAGGTTATGAAATCAGAGTAACATTAACACCAAAAAGACATGGGTTTGTGTATTAGAGACAATCTTGTAGAGCTATTAAAACTGCAAAAGAAGTATAACTATATTTTCCATTTGACGATTGAGAGCCAGCTAACAGACGGTACAATGAGGCCCTGATTTGAACCTTTAGACACTATTATAGAATCATTAAAACCATAGAAACATAGGACTGGAAAGGACCTTGATAGGTCATCTAGTCCAGTCCCCTGCACTCATGGCAGGACTCAGTATTATCTAGACATCCCTGACAGGTGTTTGTCTAACCTGTTCTTAAAAATCTCCAATGACAGAGATTCACAACCTCCCTAGAGAATTTGTTCCAATGTTTAACTACCCTTACAATTAAGACTTTTTCCTATTGTCTAACCTAAATCTCCCTTGCTGCAATTTAAGTCCATTACTTCTTGTCCTGTCCTCAGTGGTTAAGGAGAACAATTTGTCACCCTCCTCTTTATAACAACTTTTTGCATTCTTAAAGACTAGTCTCATGTTTCCCCTTAATCTTCTCTTCTCCCCACTAAACACATTTTTTTTCAATATTTCCTTGTAGGTCATGTTTTCTGGACCTTTAATAATTTTTGTTGCTCTCCTCTGGACTTTCTCCAATTGGTCCACATCTTTCCCAAAGTGTTGTGCCCAGACCAGCACACAACAATACTCCAGTTGAGGCTTTATCAGTGCTGAGGAGAGTGGAAGAATTACTTCTCGTGTCTCGCTTACAACACTCTTGCTAATACAGCCCAGAATGATGTTTATTTTTTTTTTTTGCAACATTATTACCTTTTTGACTCATATTTAGTTTGTGATCCACTATAACCCCCAGATCCTTTTCTGCAGTATTTGTTCTTAGGCAATCATTTCCCATTTTGTATTTGTGTAATTAATCATTCCTTCCTAAGTGGAGTACTTTGCATTTGTCCTTATTGAATTTCATCCTATTTATTTCAGACAGTTTGGCAAGATGATTTTGAATTCTCCAAAGATCTTGCAACCTCTCCTAGCTCGGTATCATCCACAAACTTTATAAGTGTACTCTCTATGCCATTATCCAAATCATTTATTAAGGTATTGAATAGAGCCAGATCTAGGACAGATCGTTGCCGGGCCTCACTCAATATACCGTTCCAGCTTGATTGTGAACCATTTATAACTACTCAACCAGTTGAGCACCCACCTTATAGTAGGTTCCTCAAAGCTATATTTCCCTAGTTTGTTTATGAGAAGGTCATGCGAGACAGTATCAAAAGCCTTACTAATGTCAAGATATATCAGATCTACTGCTTCCTCCCTATCCACAAGGTTTGCTACCCTGTCAAAGAAGGATAGTAGGTTGGTTTGACATGATTTGTTCTTGATTGTTACGTATTACCTTATTTTCTTCTAGGTGCTTACAAATTGTCTATTTGATTATTTGATCCATTATCTATCCAGGTACCAAAGTTAAGTTGACTGGTCTATAATTCCCAGGGTTGTCCTTATTTCCCTTTTCATAGATAGGTACTACATTTGCCCTTTTCCAATTCTCTGGGGTCTCTCCCATACTCTGTGAGTTCTCAGAGATAATCACTAATGGCTCAGAGATCTCTTCAGCCAATTCCTTACGTATTCTAGGATGTATTTCATTAGGTCCCACCTTGAAGACATCTAACTTGTCTGAGTAATTTTTAACTTGTTCTTTTCATATTTTATCCTCAGATTCTAACTCATTTATGCTCATGTTCACTACGTTAGTCATCCAATCACTGCTAACTTTTTTGATGAAAATTGAAACAAAAAAGGCATTCAACACTTCGGCCGTTGCTGCGTTTTCTGTTATTGTCTTTCCCTCCTCATTGAGTAGTGGACTTACCCTATCCTTGGTCTTCCTCTTGCATCTCATGGACTTGTAAAATGTTTTCTTGTTACTTTTAATGTCCATAGCTCGTGTAATCTTGCTTTTTGCCTTGGTCTTTCTTAATTTGGTCCCTATGTGCTTGTGTTATTTTTTTTATATATTCATCCTTTGTCATTTGACCTAGTTGCCACTTTTTGTATGACTCTCTTTTGAGTTTCAGGTTGTCAAAGATCTCCTGGTTAAGGCAAGGTTGTCCCTTACCATACTTCTTATCTTTTGTATGTATTGGGATAGTTTTCTCTTGTGCCCTTATTAATGTTTTTTTAAAACTGCAAACTTTCCTGAACTCTTGTTTTCCCTTAGACTTGCTTCCCATGGGATCTTGCCTACCAGTTCTCTGAGCTTGTTAAAGTCTGCCTTCTTGAAGTCCATTGTCTTTATTCTGCTGCTTTCCCTCCTACCATTCCTTAGAAATATGAACTCTATAATTTCATGATCACTTTCATCCAAGATGCCTTCCACTTTCAAATTCTCAACCAGTTCCTCCGTTTGTCAGAATCAAATCTAGCACAGCATCTCCCCCAGTTGCTTTCTCCACCTTCTGTAATAAAATGTTGTTTCTGATGCATTCCAAGAACTTGTTGGATAATCTGTGCCCTGCTGTGTTATTTTCCCAGTGGATGTCTGGGCAGTTGAAATACCCCATCACCACCAAGTCCTATGATTTGGATGGTTTTGTTAGTTGTCCAAAAAAATCGTCATCCACTTCTTCTTCCTGGTTAGATGGACTATAGGAGATGCCTACCATGATATCACCCTTGGTTTTTTACCCCTTTTGTCCATAACCAGAGACTTTCAACAGGTCTGCCTTCCACTTCTATCTCAACCTCAGTGCAAGTGTATACATCTTTGGTATACAAAGCAACACCACCTCCCTTTTTTTCCCCCTACCTGTCCTTCCTTAGCCAGCTGTATCTTCTATTCCAATAAACCAGTCCTGTGAATTATCCCACCAAGTTTTGTTGATGCCAATTATGTTGTAATTGTGATTATGCACTAGTATTTCTAGTTCTTCCTGCTAATTCTTCATACTTCTTGCATTAGTATACAGACATCTAAGGTGTTCATTAGATTTCCCCTCTATATTCCCTCTTGTCTCTCCCTTGTCCCTGTGAATGCCCATGTTCCCCGCATATTCTGACCTGTTATCTAGCTCTCCGTGTTTTGGATTTACCTTTGAGTTTTATCTCTTGCCTCTGTTGAACCTCATTTAAAACCCACCTCACTGGATTAGTCAGTCTGTATCTGAAGATACTCTGCCCTTTCCTTGATAGGTGGACCCCATCTCTGCTCAGCAGTTCTTCTTCTTGGAACAGCATCCCATGGTGGAGGAAGCTAAAGCCCTTCTGGTGACAACATCCGCATAGCCATGCATTCACCTCCAAGATGTGTCTGTCTCTGCTTGGGCCTACCCTTGACCAGAAGGATCATGAGAACACCACCTGAGCCCCCAACTCCTTCATCTTCACTCCCAGGGCACTGTAATCACTTCTGCTCTGCTTGCAGTATCATTCGTCCCCACATGGGTGAGCAGCATGGGTTAACAGAGGGTCAGATGATCCTCTGCAATCTTTCTGTAATCTCTCATATATGGGCCCCTAGCAGGCAGCACACCTCCTGGGATGCCAGCTCAGGCCAGCAGATGGATGCCTCCTTCTCTCTTAGAAGGGAGCCACCAACCACCAGCACCCGTCATTTCCTCTTGGGAGTGGTGGCCACGATCCTTCCAGCCTTGGGGGTCAGGAGCAGTGAAAGCTTCCTAAATGTGGGGGGCCACTTCCCCTGAGGCCACTTCCTGCTCCCCTCATGCCACTCCTTCCCCCCAAACTCCTGCTCTCACACCACCCCTCTTCCCTGATTCCCCACCCCTGCGCTGCCCCTTGCCCCAAGGCTCCCACTTGCTCTTCTGTGTCCCCTCCTCCTTGTTGCTTGCTCTTACAGCCAGTAAAAAGTGGTGGAGCCATGGTCCCCTGGTTCCCCCTGTTCCGGCGCACCTGTTGGGGGTACACGCCTTCTCCGCCTCCACCTTTGGGGGAGATTCCTCATCCTATTGCTCCTGCTATTGTAATAGTACTAGTAATAATAGATGCTCAGGACCAGTGGAGATCACTGAGCACATCTTGGGTGGGGAGCAAAACTTACTTTCTGCCACTTATCTGCCTTCTCCATCTTCTCCCAATCCTGGCAGTTCAGGCCAGTTCAACATCTGGCACAATTTAGAACATCCTGAGGGCTGCTCTAACTTGTACAGAGTTGTGATGGCCCCCTGTGGGCTTTTGCACCAACAAGGCCATGCTCCCTACTGCTCCTGACATCTTTCTACATTAGAGGGCCACAGAGGATGGCACAGAGGTGTCTACGTCTCAAGAGGAGAATCCCCCCACACCTGGGAAATCCTCATCTGATCTTTAAGGCATCCTTAAGTCCTCTCTTAGTTGCCAAAGTGGCATCAAGAGGACTTTAGCAGGTCTGAGGATCTGACCGTGAGTCTTACTATTGCCAGAATTTACATAATGATTTTCAAGTAATAATGGTAAATTTTTTGTCCTTTTTAGAAATTAAACACTTTGGTGCATTCCATAAAATCATAATTTTATCATATAAGTTTATCATAATTACACCTTCCAGGTCTCATCACAGACCGCTCATGCTGTTGTGCCTGGTCTGGCCATACGCTTTCTGTTAGAATCAGCAGTACTCATGTATCTAAAACTTTCTTTGATTCTTTTAATATGTATCCTTTAAGATTAAGACAGACTTCAGGGTCTGTTGTGGTGTTCTTCAGGTCTATATAAACATCTTATTGTTTTACACCACCAAGTGGCCAGATTGAGCAGATATAGCAAGAATTTTTGAATCTAGCCTTACTATCTTAACACAAGCTCGGTTTGGCTTTGTTGTGGTAGCCCTTTGTTGTGGTAGCCTGTTGTGGTAGCACAGGTGTTTAACTAGCGACTTCATTTGGATATAACAAAAGACCTCTCAATTTGGAAGAGCCAGTTAAATGTCAAGCAGATTCTTGAACAATTGCCTCTGCAACCTCCCACTCTTGGATGCAGCTGCCGTTAGCACCTTAGCCATCCTGAAAGCAGTGACCATTGGGGCAGTGTGCAGGCCCCCTTGTGGCAGTGCTCAGAGTGCAAGCACATGAGAAGCTGCAACCTCAGTAGCTCTCATGTCCTTTACTGTCCAGGTGAGGGGCTTCAGAACCAACAACTCCTCTGCCTATTCTCTGTCAGGCTTTAGGTGAGTTGTCAGGGGTTTGCGGAGTTGGTCGTAGGTTTTGGGAAGCAGTTCTTAGTTCAGTCCAAGCTCGACACCAGTACAGACTTCAGACTGGATGGCAAAGGGTAGCACTACATCAGAGCAGATCGCGGCAAGGACAGGAAAAAGCTACGTGCCACCATGCCACTCCACACTGCCTCCTAATTGTTCCTTTCTTCCTGGGCAAGTAGCTGAAGGAAGAAGTTGCGACGCATTTCTCATTAGGGGCAACAAAAGAAATTCTCAGAGAGAGTGGGGGAAAAGACTAATTTCTAATGGCTAAAGAAGGGTAGTCTCTGTGGTGCATTGCTAAAAATAGAGGGTAAGAATGGAAACTGCCCGGCAACATTTTAGTGGTCATTGCTGGTCCTGCTATTAAACTTAGTACCTTCCACCTGAGTTCTCAAACATTTTGGCTATTAATGAACTAAGCCCCCAATACCCCTATAATGCAAGAAGTGTTATTTAATTTGCAGATGAAGAAGCAAAGACAGAGACTAAGGCCAACGTTTTCAAATGCATCCACTAACTTTGGGTTTGTCAGGGTTGGGAATGATATTTCAGAGGTGCTGAGCCCCTGGTACTGCCTCTGATATCAGTTGGAGTTGTGGGTGTGCAGCTCCTCTGGAATTCAGGCCATATTTTAGGTGTCTCAAGCTGGGCACCACGCTTTTGAAATTTGGGTCTGACTTACTTAGTGTCATCCAAGGAAACTATGGCAGAGCTGGAAACTGAACCCAAATCCTAATTC
Organism: Macrochelys suwanniensis; assembly: GCA_033296515.1. Taxonomy (NCBI): domain Eukaryota; kingdom Metazoa; phylum Chordata; order Testudines; family Chelydridae; genus Macrochelys; species Macrochelys suwanniensis. The sequence continues at coordinate 14,038,994 of CM065783.1, forward strand.
CCAGTCCCGTTGCTTTAACCAGAAAACTTAAAAAAAGAAACTGTGAAGAGAAGAAGCCGCTTTCCATGTAGGACTGTTCATTGGAAAAGCCTGGCTATCTGACCTGACTTTCTAATAAACTGCCAGCAACTACTTGTTCTTTTTCAGTCCAGATTATCCGTGCACATTTGGTGCCACCTGAGCAATATGAGTAATTAGGAGTGTATTGATAGCCTTAGAAATTACAAGTTTGTACAGGTCTGTGTTTTATACTGTGATGCCATGTCACTGAAGGTGTCAGAAATAGGGAGATGATGACATGAACTGGAGTCATATTACATAGCAGTATCTTGAAAACAGCGTTTATCTGACCCTAGGTATAAAGCTAGAATTTGTTCTGTCCCTGCATAGCTGCTTTAGGGGAGGAAGTGAGCTTTCTCCCCTTCTTGTGTCTCTCCGCCTTACCCCTCGCCCACCCCATGTAGGGACAAAGGACAGGTACATTCCCTGTGCTCAGGGGAGTGCAGGGACAGGCTAGGCACCTAATTCCCATTTAAATCCAGGGGAGTTAGGCACTTAGCTCACTTAGACACTTTTGAAAATCTATCAGCATCTTTAGGCATCTAAATACCTTTGAAAATCTAGCCCTTGGAAGCCTAAGTCCCACTGGCTTTAAATAACAGCTAGGCTTCTAAGAACCAAGGGCTTTTTTGAAATTGGGACTTAGGCTCGTAAGTCACTTAGGCACTTTTGAAAATGTTACTTCAGATCCTCTGCTGGTGACCCATATTCACTTCCTTCTCGCTTTTCGGCTCCTTCATTAGAGCTATAACTTTATTTCTGCAGATGACTCATGATTCCATATCCTTTGCTCTGATTTCTGTCTTTGTTGCTTTATGTTTGAAAGGATTTCAGCAAAGGGGACAATGCTGTCTTCAAATCTAAGGCAATTTGGGACTCTCTCTGTCAGTCTGGCCTTCTTCTTCCTTTTATAATAAACAAACAAATTACTGATAATACTTTACACAGTTATGAAGGGCTTTCCTTCTGAAAATGTAGAGCGCATTGCAAACATTAATGAATTAATACAACACCTTTAGGAAGAAGGTATTATCCCCATTTTGGAAACAGAGATATTAAAGTGATTTTCCCAAGGTCATAAAGGAATTTCATGATGACCTGGGGAACAGAACCTGGATTTCCTAACTGTGAGGCTTTTGGTTTAACCACAAGATTGTCCTTCCTCTCATTTATGATTTCTGAAGACCTTCTCCAGAGAACAGTTAAAGCATTTAGATGAAATAGTGTCTCTGATGAGTAATCCCATGTGTCAACTTGATCTTCTAATTTCCCATAGTCAGTTCTTGTACAGTGTGTGTCTATTATCACCTCTTCTAGTGCTTCCAATATTCCATCCTTTTCTACCTTTGCAAAATTGACAATGTGCATTAGGCAGTTAAAAAAATAACCCAAGTTATTAACATTCAGAAATTAGCTACAGTAGAAGCAGAGTATCATTTATATATGTATATTGAATGGGATGGACCAAATGGCAGGTTGATATAATACTAAATATGGATTAACACCAGAGACAGTAGACTCTAAGGGACCCATCCATTGTGAGTTAGTCAATTTTACACTAAAAATTAGAGATAGAATAAAATTTACACAACTCTACATTATACTGAAAGATTGTATTTTTATTAAGGGTTGATGATGACAATACATATCACAAGAGTGAAACCCAATGGCTTTATAAATGTCACCTGAACTCCCAAGATAAACAGAACGCTATAACACGCACACCAGATTATGGGGTATCATTTATTTCCCATTTCCATCTGTGTTTTGGGAAGAGCAGAAAGTACAGGTCCCTTGAAATAGAGGTCCCTTGTGTATAGTAATTGGCATTCATTTAAAACAGAGTGAGACACCATCTTCTGTATTGCTATTGTGATTTGTATTACAGTAACACCAGAACTGAGATTGCGGTACTGTAAAAACACAGGGTAAGAGAAAGTCCCTTCTGCAAAGAGCTTACATGCTAGAGTTAGGATCGGTAACAGTTAGGAGAAAGGAAGGATTATTATCCCCATTTTGCTGATGGGGAACGGAGGCAGAGAGAGACTAAGAGCCAGATTTGTAAAGATATTTCGGTGCTGAAAGGTGTAGATACGTTCCTATTGGGATTTACGAAAGTGCCTGAGAAGGGGCAGAAATTTAGCAAGAACTGGAGCAGATGCTGTAAACTAAACATGGAGGCATGAAATGTGTACATGGTTAGAATCCTGTTCATAGAAATGAGAACAAAATAATGGGGAAGAATAATAGGGGAAGGGTATCCTCTGAAGTACAATGGTGCCTCAAGGCCCTACCATTGGGCTCAGCACTGTACAAAGATTTAGTAAAAAATGGTCCTTGCTGTCTTACAAACTCAATAGGCAAGACAGTCAAGTATTATTGTTCCTACTTTACAGACAGGAAGCTGGGTCAAAGAGTGATGGGGTGACTTGTCTGTGTCACTGTGTCACTTTGTGGCTTGCCTGAAGCGAGGATGGGGAAACAAACTGCTGGCATATGCCAACTGACCCATCTGGTCATATTTGGCCCATGGCAGGGCTGTTTGGCATCCCCACAGTGACACATTCATACTGCAGTGGACAGAATGAGGCCATGATGAGCATGATATTTTGGACTAAGGATTTGCAAAATGTAATCTTTAAAATTGCAGCAGTTGTTGAGTAATAGGTCCAGATGCAATCCCAACTAGCAAATGTCCGCTTATTTCTGCATTCTCCTAACATAAAGCCAGCTGAATGGATTATGGATCCTATCCGTGCACCTTCCCATTTCAGCAAAGCTTAAAAAATGGACACATGTCAAACCTGGCTAGATAACATTTCTTGGTATTGGAAAGAAGCCATAGCTGCAGATAGCAGGCAGTTATTAAACAAATCGCTCCTCATCACACACATGCCTGGTGAGCTGGAACTAGAACTAAAGACTTTCAGCTTCTCTGGCCTTCTTCAGGCCTCGCCACATGACTTGAAGAAGAACTGCTTTAGTTCATAATATAAGTCTCCTGTCTTTCTTTTGAGCTAGACGCTAGAGGGCAGCATCACTCACATACACACACAATACATTGCAATACTAACTATTGCCTTTACCAGAGCAGGTAGAAATATTACAGACCACCCTGCATATAAATTATGAACAACAATACAGAATCGTTCTACAAATGTAGGCAAAATCCTTTCAGATCTCTTGCAGGGTACTTATGTAGCTTCTCCCTTCCTCCTCAGTTACATGCTGGGGGTGAAATCCTGGCCCCGGTAAAGTTAATGAGAGTTTTGCCATTGACTTCATGGTGGCCGTGATTTCACCCTTTGTGTCTACTGTATCAGGGTACAAAAGTGCTAAATGTGCTCAGTTAGATGCTGTTCTTTGTCCTACTGAAGTCAATGGCACTTGAGGGCTAGATATAGAGCCTTAGAGCTAAATCCAGCCCTCAGATGCAAATCCGTGGCTTCCACTGAAGTCATCTCTCCCATTGAAGTCAACTGCATGCATACAACTGAGAGCAGATTTCGTTCCTAGGGCTATAATACAGTATCACAATATGCAGCCCCCTAATACCAGGCCTGCTTTGAAATGTTTATTATTAAATCCTTGTAATTTTTGGTCGGATCTTGTTAAGAACATAATACTGTCTTGGAAAACAATCTGAAAGGGTATTACAACAGGATTGGGATTATGCATTGCAATACACATAACTGGGGGGAGATTTCAAATTCAATTTACAGTAATGTCAAAGTACAATTAATATATAGGCAATGATAAGGGAAACATGCAGACGTACACATTGATAGCACTACATCAACAAATAAACTTTTGGTGCTAGTAATTAGGTACACAAGATTATTATATGTTTAATTGACTAAAGTGACAATTTGGAATTACATCTAGTCACATTTAATTGGATTTGGAATCTCCAGGGGATAGGAAATGGAGAGCAGTGTGGAGAAGCAGCCATAAAAGCAAACTGATTTTCTAAAGTCAGTGAAAGCAATGCATTAATATCTGCTTTACAATAGTTTTTAATATCCCCCCAGTCTAATAAGAGTAATGCAATGGTTGTAACAAACAGTCTGGATACTAAAGCGTATTCAATTAGATACAAAGATTGCTGATTGGTTTGGGTTTTTTAATAGCATAATTTAATCAAAGGTGAACTATGTTTGACTTTGCTGTAGACTGAGATATTCTCAGACTTGCAGTACATCTCAGCGCTGTTCTGGAAGAAATTTAGACTGTATTTAATGTATTTTAGTTCATAAATGCTTTAAGGCATAATAAGCAGCAGCCAGAATAAAATATTTTTGAGCAGCCATTAAATATCTGAGCACAATATAAATAGAAAAACCATAAAAGGAAAAAAATGTAAGGTTGTTGTCTCGCACATAGTTTAGCTACCTAATAAAAATGCTTGCTGTATTCCCAAAATGTGTTTTACTGTTGAGCAATGACTGATAGTTATGTATAACCGTGTGCCCTTTTTGTATAAACTTCATATTATATTCATTTTATATTATCTGCTTTAAAAACTTGGTACTTTTATCTCACCCCCCTCCCCAACATTCACGTCTTTATTCTGCTCTTGTCATTAGGAGTGCCATGACTGCTGACTACATGTACTGGCTGTCAGGAGGCAGTGAGCAGCATATAAGCAAGCTCATCAAACTGTATTGGCAGGTAAAAATTGATGGTCTAACTGGAAAGGAGGGGCCCCTCTCACTATTAGAACCAAAATGAAGGATTAGTGCTTAAAAGACTGCAGACAAAGATAGCTCTGGGGCATATCAATCAGCAGGACACTGTATAGCACTAACGTATTTATAATTAAGTAGATTTTCTGCGACTAATTTTAAGGGCAAAATTCAAGGTTGTTGTTAACCCTTGGCTCATACTTCAATTTTATGGAGTGCTATAAAATTTAATTCCAGATACTGACCCTTTTTAAAAAAAATTTGGCTGATGCTGTGTTTCTGATAACTTTTCATACTCTTTGAAATGGAAGGAAAAAAGACCTAACCAGTGGTCTCAGGGAAATAGAGTACAAGAAGAAAGACAACTAGTAAGACCCCAATTCTGCAAAGATTAATCACTGCAGATAGACCTATCAGCTTCGATGAGCCTCATCACTCGAGCGATGATTACTCACTTGAGTAACGTTCTGTAGGATCAGGGCCCTGATCTAACAAAGCACTCAAGCACATGTTTAACTTTAAGCACATGTGTAACCCCACTGACTGTAATGGGCGTACTGGTATTCTTGGAAGTAATCAAGTAAGTGTTTGCTGTATTGGGGCTTAGTGCTAGTTCACTGGTACTGGTTACATCTCTAGCCTCTGTCTCAAACACACCCATGTGTACACATACACACAATCTATGCTCCTGAAACTCTACTCACTCCAGTAACTGCTTGAGAGTCTCTCCTCCTTCCTGTCTCTTGATTTTTAGGATTGGGTTAAGGGGCTAATGGAAAGATCTCCTCATTTTTTCAGTTGCTTCTTCCCATCCACTCTCTGAGCATTAGTTCCCTAGTTCTCCCCTTCCTGTTTGTGCCTTCCCTCCTGATTGCCCAAGCTGGCCCTAAGCACAACCAAAGCATGTTGCACAGACTGTGTGGCAGCTGGGGTTCCAGCCTTTGGGGGACCCACCTCCCATGCAACCTCTGCAATTTGCAGATGGGGCCCAGTCCACTCTTCTGGCAGTGAGACCCAACAGGAAGGAAACTGTTCATCCCCTACCATCGGAGGGTAAGTCATGGGCTGTCCCTCCACGCTCCAGCATTTAGAGGGCTCATCTTTGCCTTTGGCCCTATCAGTCATAACACTAATTCTTTCCACTCCCTGATCAATATTTGCCCCAGCTGTACCTCCCTATCTGCACGCCCCATTGTCCATAAGCAAGTGCTTCATGGCCTGATTCCCAGGATGAGCTGAAAGAGGTTGTATGTCAAGCTACTTTGTCGCTGGTTAAATGGTTAATAAAAATCCATACAATCTACAATGGTTTCATACATTATTCATAAACTTTACCTTATGATAAAATATCAGGGTCTGATTCTGATCCAACTTACACTGGTGTACACCGCATCACAGTTACTCTTTGTTGTAGGAAGAGCAAAAGAAATAACACTTCTAATGTACTCCAATGTAATGAAGATTGGAATCAGGCCCGTTATGTTCCAGGGTCACTCCTAGAGGTCTGCAGGATGAATCTTCCCTTTCCTACATTGTTAGCTGCATCTTCTGACTTCTTATTTATACACACACAAATACATCTCACCCTAGGATCCACCGTCTTTCAGAACTGTTGTGAGTGCAAAACATGTCTAGTTCAGAGTATTACCCATTGGGCTAGCATTTGCTGTGCCTGTGAACTTTCAAATGTGAATAGACCAAAGGACCTGTGTATTAACCTCTACCTCAGCCCAGGTTCCAGCTCCACTCCCATTCTGTGGGCTTCATTCATGGGCTGGGCACTGGGAAGGGTACTTGCCCCCAGGTGCTTACTGCATGTGCATCAGGAGATCCAGTAAAGTCCCAACTCCCCAAGACCTCACTGGTGGGAAGATGAAGTCTTTGCCCTCTCTGTTTCTATTTCTTTTCTGCCTGTCCTGGAGCTGGAATTGCTTGTCTTCTTTGTTTGCAGAAGCTATGAAGTGTCAATGAAGATCTTCCCATTTGTTTGATCTCTCCGGGTGCTTGATTTTCACTATGAGGCAGACATTGCTTCACTGGACAGTCATTGGCTTTCAATTTAGTGTCTTTAGCGTGGGCTAAGGACTCAATAACATCTATCAGTGTTCACATACAGGCAGCTAGGGACCCAATATTGTGCCCACTGAAATCAATAGAAGTATTGGGGCCTGAGAAAGCACTGTATGTTGAAGATGCACAAACAACAACCTTACCTTTTTGAGTTGCTGAATTCTGTGCATTCAGCATGAAGGGTCACTTCAGGGTTAATAGTGCCCATAGAAATGATTACCCAGTACTTTGTGGGGCATGACACCACATTGAGACTATCACCAGAGGGTGACCAGGTAGCATTAACAAGTACTAATCTTTTATGTTAATGTTCTCTCTTTATCTCTGGATAAAGCTGAAAATAACTTGTCACGACTGTACCTGCTTATGTGCCTTTGTAACCAAAGCAACAGCTATTGACGCACGCTCCTTTTCTTGTTAACCATTCTCCTCCTCCGGAATTCTGCAAGGCAGTATCACGATTTTGAGGGAAAGTCGAGAAGAGGACATACCCAGGACAGGATATTTTGGTGGAGATCATTGAGGCTCTTTACTTTGGTAAAGACTGATTTTTATGCAGGGGGAGGCTATCACACTTTACTTCTGATCCAATGGCCTGACACAAGGTGTTCAGGATTCTACTGGCTATCTTTGTTTCTTCACTTGGTGATTTTGCTTTGGAATTAGACTCACAGCCCATCTTCTGCCTCTTCCATGGCTTCGAATGTCACCCTTCTTGAATCTTTCCACTGGCTAGCTTCCTCTTACTGCATAAAACTAAGGCTCTTTATCCATATAGACAAAGTTCTTTATTATCATCTTGCCTCCATCAATATCTCAGCCTTTTTTTCTTCCTCTGTTCCTTATGATCACATTGATCCTTTCACCTTATTTCTCTCTTCCTCTCCCTCTCTAGTTTTTGGTTGCCCCTATCCCTGGCAACATCTGAAAAATCCTCTTTCTCCTTCAAATCCCTCCTTAAAACATACCTGTTCAAACAGCCCTTTTTCATTGTAGTAACCCCTAGACTTTTTTTCTTCTTCACTAATGGCCTATGTCTTCCCTTGTGTTTGTTATCTTTTAGAAAGAATCCCATCCTGATTTAGACAGTTCAGTGATGGAGAATTCACTTTGTCCTTTAGAAAGATATTCTGTTGGTTAATTATTCTGTGTTAAAAATGCACATCTTATTTCCACCTCGAATTTGGCTTGTTTTAACTTTCAGCCATTGGATATTACTATGCTTTTGTCTCTACTAGAGAAAAGAGCTATTTACTGACAGATATCTTCTCCCTAGTTACGAATTTATAAACTGTGATCAAGGCCCCTCTTAAGCTTCTCTTCGTAAACTAAATAGATTAGATCTCTCACTATAAGGCAGGTCTTCCATTCACTATACTTCTGTGAAATGATGTGTAATATGACATACAATATTAGTTTTGAATAATAATCTTTTCTGTCTACTCCATGAAGAGACGGAGGTATAATTAGAGCTCAGTGGGGAATGGTTTTCCCATCTCAAATAAGGATGAAAAATCAAATTCTCAAGTTCTCTCAAACTGAAAATCTGAAAAAAACAAATTGAATTGGGTCAATCGAAATATTTCATTTACATAGTTTCTGTTTCATTTTTATTTCAACCTTTTTCTACATTTTTGCTAACTGAAAAGTCATTTCAAGCTGACAAAATGACTTTTTTATTTCAAAAATCTTGAAGTGGGATGTTTTGACAATTTCAACACTTTTTTCCAAAAAAAATTTGAAATTGGAACTTGATCAATACTAACGATTTCCTGTGACCAATTTTGGTTTTAACAAATTGGGTTTTTTGGATGAAAACACATTTTGTCAAAACAATTCCTATGTATAATGCTGAATATAACTGAGCAAATAATTTGCAAAGGATATTATTATTCAATGAATTAAGCTTTTTGTTCTGGTCACAGAATATCTTTTCAAAAGTTTTATCCCACTGGGGGATAACAAATATGTAAAATTAGCAATGTCTGGCTTAGTTGCGATTGGTCATATAAGTCACAAGGTATTTTTTTCTATTCCTGGATTATTGGGCAAGTGTAACCCCTTGGTGAGTATGTGTTACATGATGATGATCCATGAGGATCTGTCTGTTACAACCCCAGCTAGAGAATCTTCAGGATCTGTGGCTGTTTGTGCATGGGCCTTTTGGACTTGGCTTTCTACAAATATTTATGTCAGTTCAAGTGGATCTCTCAAACATTTACAGAAAAAAAGGGGGCACTAGTGGTAGAAGCAAATTCTTTAAACATTTAAATGGAATTTATTTTGTTCTGTTCATGCAGTGTTCATTGAGACCTCAGCCCTTTCCATGTCAAAAATCTATGGTATCATAAACACAAAATAATTCATTTACTGTGTGATGAAGCAACTAGACCCCAATCCTACATGGTCTGAGTACTTCTTGAGTAGTGATCAGTACCGTCAATTCCCACAGAGCTCAACTTCAATTGACATCTTGCAGGATCATGACCCAAGAGAACAAGGTTAATAGCAAGAAAACTCAGACTATAACCAAAATACCATCAGCAATCTTCATCTGGTTATGGAGGCTACCATCAGCATTATACACTGGTTCTATAGATGTGTTCTGTAATCAGCACTGCATGGCATGTCAGGTTTTCAGCATGGTAACAGGGAGAATGTTTTGTTATCCTTCTAAGGGAATGTTTCGCGTGAATTGACCGTTTAGTCTCTTTGGATAGCTGGGGTATCATCTTAGTGAGAAAATGTATTTCTCATCAATTCTGGAGTGCTCCATATATTTTGTGATTAAGCTTGTTGTCATATTCACTTCAGAAGTGCTCAATCCGGCAATTCATGTTCATAGAAAGTCCATTGACTTCAGCTGGTATTTTGTAAATGTAAGTATTTCAGGACTGGAACCATATTTTTGAAACAATGTAGTTAGAGGGAAATATCCAAGTTACATATACCCTAGCAGAATGTATTTTTGCCCTAAGAAGTATTTGTTAAACTTTTCTCACTGTGGGAAAGGGTGACGTGTTTCTTTTCATCTTCTCTCATCCCTCTTGCTAATAAAATCTGTAGGCCTATCCAAATTGTATATATGAGACATGGATGTTTTAAAGGATTAATCCCTTTGTGCTTTTAATTTTCCGGTTGAAATTTGGAGTGAAATCATCTTGCATTTCCATTACAAAACCAAAACTGTTTTTGCACACAAAAGGATAGTCTTCTTCTTAAGACATTGGACTGGGACATAGGAGATCTGGCTGAAATTCCTGACTCTGCCATAGACTTCATGTGTCATCTTGAGCAAGTCACTTAAGATCTGATCTACAGACAATTAAAGTTATTTCTTCTCTGTCATACTTGGATTATAAACTCTTTAGGGCAGGAACTGTCCTATTAATATGTGCTTCCATCATTATAGTATTTGAGCACCTCCCAAAATTTAATATATTTTTCTTCCCAATACACCTATGAGGTAAGGAATTTCTATTATTCCCATTTTGCAGATGGGGAAACTGAGTCAGAGAGAGACCAAGTGACTTGTGCAAGATCACACAGGGTGGTTGTGGTAAAGCAGGAATTAAAACTAGGTCTCCGTCAGCCTAGGCTACTGCACTTACCACTTGACCATCCTTCCCCACTGAGGCGGTGTTTGTACAACCCCATTGCCATCAGAATCCTCATCACAGTTGGAGTTTCTGTAATATTTTGTTCCTTTGCTTATGAGATTGCACCAATCACTTGTTCTTGAATTTTTCACTGCTTCATAAAATAGCAGTGAGTTAATATCATGTCTGATGCTATTTTAAAGACTTTTTGTTGCTGTAGTTGTTACTAGTATCTTCATACAGGCAGCCTTTTGTATGTATCTAGCCAGGTTATTTTTAAATTATTTTTTCCACACAGTCGTTTCCCTTTATTAATTTTCCTCCCTTCCACATGATTTCTACTTAGTAATATTTTTTTTAATATCAGATGATTAATGGCAGGGTCATTGCTGGTTGGATCATACCAATTTTTTCATACATTGAGAAATTAACACTTTGAATGTCGCTCTTATTAAAACAAATGGTTTAATTATCTCTAATTTCAGAAGGGATGGATTTATTTAACCAATATTTCAGTTTAAAGTAATAGACCATACATATGTTGGTCATAGTCAGTAGCTATTGAAATCCCAATATAAAGCACAATACAAAGCCCAATAAAAGTTTTAACCATTAATGAAGACCCATAACTCATGTTGTCAATATGAGGTGTAAAAAGAGAGCAATCTGATTGCCTAACAAAAGGTACATACCATTTTAAAAAATGCAGGAGGGAACAAAAATAATATGAAAATGCCAGGAGTGGAATTCTGAACTCATACTCTGCTTAGGGGACGGGTTTACTAGACCACAGAGGGAAGAGAGCTTGAAGATTCACGGTGGAATCTAGACCCATCCAGGAGGATGCCAAGGAAACATCAGGAAAACCCAGCCTCACCTCACCACCATGACATTTTGTGGGATTTGGGGGTGAGCTTTTGTAGACGTGTGTAGATACATTGCTGAATGCTGTCCCCAACCAGTAGCAATGTATGCAGGGAATTTCAGTAACAGCCTAGACTTCTCCCACCCATTTATGGTAGGTTTACTTTTTTTAATGAGTTGTGATCTCTACAGAAGGATGTAAAGCCTGGATCCTCTTCCCCAAAACATAAAATAACAGTTATGGAAATATCTAATACATCTTGAACAGTAAAATAACCATCTTAAGCATTTCTGCTTCCGCCTTTTAGAACTCAGCAGAATACACAGATGTATTTTTATGCTGCTCTGCAAAGCTGGTTTTAAAAATATACCACACTGGTAGCGACTTAAATACATTAATAACTTAAGAACCTAAATAAGCTGACATTTGATGTGACATACGTTAATGAGGCGGTATTACATGGCAGATAAACAGAAATTTCTCATCTACTGTACAATATATGATTTTTCATAGCATAACCAGATTGGGGAAAAGAACATGCTACCTATTTTTCCCCCAGAAAAATGAAAATAACATAAGAAGATCACAATGATAAGAAGATAGTCATATCACAGCTCTGACAGACTTAGTGCAGAGCTGCCAAATATTCCCTCATATTAGGAAAAATATAGAGGACACTGTGTAGGTTCCATTGCAGTGTTCCCATATTTCTAAGAAGTGTAACATTCCGGCATCCGAGCAGTAACCATTTGTAGAGGAGTCTCTCAGCTTTGCCCTGACTTATATCATCACATCCATAAAAATCGTCACTAAGAACATCAATTCCTGCTGTAATGTATACGTGACAGTGGCTAAGCTTGCCCTGCAGCCCCGCGATAAAGCTCTAGGAAGAGGTCTAAATTTCTAGCTAACTCTAGATGTCAAGATAATTGGATTTTCCAAATTAAACCTTTATGCACTTTAAGGTTAGGGAGGGGAGCCACAAAAGCTTCTGTCACCATTATGAAGAATTTGCAGCCATGTTGTAATTTTTCTTCTCCCATGTCTGTTAGGAGAGAGGCAAAATGGCAAAAGCTTCATTAAAGAAAAGTAGTTCTATCATCTGCCATGAAAAGTTGGCATAGGAAAGCTTTGTTTCTTGTAAATCTACCTGGTCATTTTATGAGTTCTTGCCAAAATTTTAGAGGTTATTAAAGAGACAATGTAAGATTGTTTTGGCTAAAATTTAGGTTTCATTAAAACATCTATGAAACTGCATATTCGTAGACATGATATAGGGTGTTTGATATATTTCCACAGAAGTTGGGTGGTCAGAGATAAACAGGATATGTGGTGTTCCTTCTGTTTAAGTAATATGTATTTAAACCCTTGGCTCTGTCTAGACAGAGTTTTTGTTTGGGAATATTTTTAGTTTAATTTTTTGTATTGTCATGATAGAAATGTAATCGTAAACATTCCTTGGATAAACCATGGAAATGTTGAACATATGAACGACCATAGTGGGTCAGACCAAAGGTCCATCTAGCCTAGTTTCCTGTCTTCCGACTGTAGCCAATACCAGGTGCTTCAGAGGGAATGAACAGAACAGGTAATCATCAAGTGATCCATCCCCTGTCACTCATTCCCAGCTTCTGGCAAACAGAGGCTAGGGACACCATCTCTGCCCATCCTGGCTAATAGTCATTGATGGACTATCCTGCATGAATTTATCTCGTTCTTTTTTGAACCCTGTTATAGTCTTGGCCTTCACAGCATCCTCTGGCAAGGCGTTGCACAGGTTGACTGTGCATTGTGTGAAAAAATTCTTCCTTTTGTTTGTTTTAAACCTGCTGTCTATTAATTTCATTTGGTGGCCCCTAGTTCTTGTGTTATGAGAAGGAGTAAATAACACTTCCTTATTTACTTTCCCCACGCCAGTCATGATTTTATAGACCTCTACCATATCCCCCCTTAGTCATCTTTTTTCCAAGCTGAAGAGTCCCAGTCTTATTAATCTCTTCTCATACGGCAGCCGTGCCATGCCCCATGGGTATTTTTATTTCAGGTTAAAATGAATCAGTGATTCAATATCTCAGGTTGAAAATTTAAATACTCTGCTGCCTAATAATTACTCTACAGACTCTGTGATTTCACACAGTTCCAAAACAAGAGTTTTGGAAAAGATATAAACTTTCATTCTTCAGGGCATGTCAACCACGGACTATAGGAGGAAAATGTTCCTGTGGGCGAGTTATTTCATAACTTCCTATTAAAGAGTGTCTTGTATCTTCTCTGAAGCAATGGGTACTGGCCACTGTTGGAGTCATGATACCAGATTGGAGGGACGGGTCTGATCCAGTATAGCAATTCCTATGTTTCAATGCGCTGCCGAAGAGGGTATTTTTGATTCTTTGCGATGCTCGACACAGGCCTGATTCAGTGCCCACTGAGTGGGAGTCTTTCCATTGATTTCAATGAGCACACATCAAGCCCTGAATCAGAGAGAATGGAGGCTATGTTAGCTTGACTTGCTCCAAATCTGGAAGATCTGGGGAGGAGAATGTTGGAAAATGTTTCAAATTTTTATAAAGAAAAAAAATTGTATTCAGATTTATTGTGACTATATTCTAACTCTAGGTATACCCTAGCCATTTTATATATGTTTATACATAAATATAGAAAGTCTGGACTAAAGGCCAAGAGATCCCACACTCCTTCCTCTCTCCTTTTTAAAGGAAGTGGGAGCCCACCTGTCTGTGCGGGGACACCGTGCTATACTGCTGTCACCTCCCTTATCCCAATGCATTTTACATGGTAGGACAACATTAGTCCCAAAGGACTGGAATCCAGTGTGACCTGTAGGGAAGATGTTTATCATGGTGTTCACGGAAGTCCCAGATTTCACAATCTTCCATCTTTTTCTCTGAGCTCCTTTTTGTTCTTTCCCCTCACCCACTTTTCTAATTCCCCTGGGCTCAAAGAAGTGCCAATGCCATCGTTGAAAGGTCACCACAAATCGCTTGTGTCGGGCATGTGTGAAAATTCAGCCACGGCCTTATATAGTGATGTCTCTGCCTACCTAGAGGGTGTCCACCTCCATCCTTATGCAGGGGTATGAAGCTATTGCCACTAGTGGGGTAGATCAGCATCATCCTCTCCCGGCTACCTCTCTGCAGAGCCCATCAAGAGGTATGAAGGCAGGAAACAGAATGACTTTCCCAATCCTGTTCTCCAGGGTCCCAATCCAAAATCCAGTGAAATAAATGGAAATCTTTCCACTAACTTGAAAGGGTACTGAATAGGCTTTGGGTGAACACGGGAAGGGGAATAACAGTTGTTAGCACCTCATTCTCAGTGCCTAGACATACCTGTAGATTTCTGTGCTGAAGTCTCCCTGAGCATATGGACTTCAGTGCATAAAGACTTCAGCAGAGAAATCTTTAGGGACCCCACTGCATAAAGTTTTCTGTTCCAAAGTTTTTATGCACTGAAGTTTTTATGTCCTTAAAGATTTTAGCCCATAAAAATCCAAGGGGATAATAAAACAAATAGCAGCTACATACAGGCTCAGGAGCTGGAGAAAAAAATTGCTCTTGGATAATAATAGGACCTTCAGTAGTAGTATTGACCAAAATCTAAGGAACTGTTTTTTCTCCTTTGAGCGATATTTTACCACATTGCACTCTGACCCAGCTCCTATTTGCATACTGCACAGACTGTTTATGGGTACATGGCAGTGTAAAGGTTTTATTGCCATGATTTTTAATTGTTCTCAAGGCTGGTGAAGCCAAAAGTGAGTTAGGCAAGTAAGTTCCAGTAAAACCTCTACACTGCAGCATGCCACCATGCATTCCATTTAGACTACTGTGATGCTCTGAACCACGGGGGAACACCCAGCACCCCCCTCTTCATCCTTGTAGACTGATTGTGCGGTATCCAATGCAAAGTTTGTCATGTCGGGTGTCTTCGGAAGGCTCATGACGCACTAAGCATTGTTATTATAGTAATTGTTATTACAGTAAGGTTATAGGTTATAATTTCATGTATATAGTTATGAGGCTGAAAATGTATCCTCATGGCTTAAAATAAGCCCAGGCAAAAACTCTTTAAGAGCAGACAGGCAGTTCACACCTCAACAAGGCATGTATGGGACAAATCCAGCCCAGTCTCAAAGGACGCTGGCCTAGGCAGCAACAAAAGGATCTGTTGGACTCTCAAGTGAGTCACCCCCCCTTCCTTTGTCAGTTTGGGACTGCGATGAGGTAATGCTCACCTGACTCTGAAGGGAGGGAGCAAAGCCAAGAAGGAAGAAAGGATACTATAAAAGGGAGAGACATTTGCCATGCTCTTCCTCTCTCTTCCACCTACATCTACAGACACCACACCAAGCAACTGAAGTGCTGATCAAAGGGGAGAGCCTGGCTGAAGAGCAACCAGCCAGCCTATGGTGAAAAGCATCTAAGTTTGTAAGGGAACTGAAAGTGTTAAGATCAGCTTAGAATGCGTTTTGCTTTTATTTCATTTGACCAAATCTGACTTGTTACGTTTTGATTTATAATAACTTAAAAATCTATCCTTATATTTAATAAATCTATTTGTTTATTCTACCTGAAGCAGTGTGTTTGGTTTGAAGTGCACCAGAGACTCCCCTTAGGATAACAAGCCTGGTACATATCAATTTCTTTGTTAAACTGATGAACTCATATAAGTTTGCAGCGTCCAGCGAGCATCATTGGACACTGCAAGACGGAGGTTCCTAGGGTTGTGTGTGGGACCAGAGATATTGACTAGTATCATTCAGTTGCACAATCCAAGGAGCATCTTACATGCCAGAGGCTGTGCGTGAACAGCCCTGGAGTGGGGGTTCTCACAGCAGAGCAGGGTAAGGCTGGCTCCCAGAGTCAAGGATTGGAGTGACCTAGCAGATCACTGGTCCAGATAACACCAGAGGGGAACGTCATAACTACATATTAGAAAATTGCTTTCTATAGCTTTATGGTTAACTGCTAATAAAGGGTGCCCAATATCGGCCCAAAAATGCCAACCTCATTGAGTACTTGTATTAGACCTGTAAGTTGTGTTGATTGTGTGTGTGCAAATAGCTGGGCCTCTGCTCTTTAAAAAATGTGTCTCTTAAAGACTTTATTGGTGCTATTTTTCATATTTCTTAATCTCTAAAGCCAGGTTTTGCAAGTCCTAGAGTGATAGAAAAATTAGAGTTCATAAAACTAACGTACAACATCTGAAAGAGCTTTCCTATAAATCACGGTGTTGCTATTTTAAGGTCTACTATTTTTCAGCTTGCCAGAGCTAGCCAGGGCTACTGTAGATATATATCATGTGAATGTTATTATCCCATCTCACGAGATGGAAACAGTCAGGGTACATCTACGCTGCAAAAAAAAACACCCCTTAGGAGCGAGTCTCAGAGCCCTTGTCAATTGACTTGGGCTTACACTGTGGAGCTAAACATAGCAGTGTAAACATTCGGGCTCAGGCTGAAGCCTGGGATCCAAGACCCTCCCCAACCCCGCTGCTGAATTTCAGAGTCTGGGCTCTAGGCTGAACATGAATATATACCCGCTCTTTTTTAGCCCCATTGTGCAAGCCCCTCGAGCCCGAGTCATTTGACCCAGGCTTTGAGACTCGCCGCCACGGGTCTTTCTTTGCCATGTAGACATATCCTTAGTATCCCTACATCTGGTAGCTCATGGTATAACAGATATTTTAAACCTGTTCCTGGTCCAAGACTGAATATTGCCCATTCTGGACTGCAGAGCAGGGTAATTTTCAATCCTGGCTTTTCCCTACTCTGTATTTAGGGTGAAAGAAGGCAGGGTTTGGTTTTGTTTTCCATGTCTCAGAGGTTTGGAATGTTAGAAGTCAGAGCGAGATGAGTGGGCAGAAGGCAGGTGAGTAGGCTAACAGGACTTAATGAGCCCCAAATGCTGCCCTAAATACCCAGCCTGAGTATTGTGGCAGGGCCCTGGAAAACTCCTCCAGGGCAAAAGGGAGAGGAGCAGTCTATATGGCCCTTTCACCCACAAACTGGGAGAAACAGACCAGAAGGTCCACTCAGCTGCAGCTCCTTTAAGACTGTGCCTTACCTACCAAGAGTTGTGAGCATGATTGCATAGGTTGGTTCTATGGCTTTGGGCCCCACATTGCATAGGAGTTACAATTTCCTGCATGTATTCCCGGCATCCTGTTTGACTCCCTGCAGAGTGAAACTGCTCCATTTCTGCTGCTGTGAGGGCTGTCCATGCCAGCAAAGGAGATGGAAGGATTTGGGCCTGAGTGCAGTTAATTTCCTGGTTCCACATTATATTCCGTGGTTGTATCAATTTATTTATGCAATGGTATGGGTATCATTACCATATATATGGTATTGTCTTGCTATTGAGAGCATGTGTTTTCTCTATATAAAGTAGCCTATTTCTGAATTTTGCCTTCTTTTGAAAATGTTTCTGAAGGGCAGACCCTCTGACCCTTAACCACATCCACAAGCAAGTCATTTGCGAGACACATTGTACAAAGGGACTAGATCTTTTCACTGGATCCAGTATTCTGCTACTGGAAGTAAATTGGTACAATGCATGTAAAAGGACCTGCTTAAGGCCATTATAGAAAAGGAGATAGATACTTAGCTCGTGTCCTATTGCACTCTTCCATTCCAGCCTAGCAGAAACAATTGTCTGTTGAGCACATCGCTCAGATATGCTCATTATTTCCTGGGCAATTTTACATCACCAAGGAATGACTTCAACAACTGAAGAAAGGTCCATTTGGTCTGTCAGTAAAACAGCTCAGTTCAAAACTCAGTTCAAAACCTGAGATTTTCATTGATTCACTCCAATATAGGATGTGACACAAGGGCTATTCCCTGTTAGAATATGCAGATCTGTCTCTTTCTGCTTTTTCTTTGGGATTGTCTCCACTAACCTTGTGTTGGGTGAACGATTACACATAAACAAAGTTACACTGAAGAAATGTTTCCATGTTCCCAATTTTATTGAAGCTTTGTCGACATTAAGTAAAATGCAACATATGTCTGTAATGGATGCAGCTGAATCGGTGTTGAACATGATTTAACAGGACATGCAAATCAGAATGAACTGTCTGTGCTCAATGTTGTTTCAGAAACTGGTTAAATCCTGCCCTATGTAGGGGCAGTAATAATGCTGAGCAAGATTAGTTCTGATTGATGTTGGCAGGTAACTCCAGCTGAGGACCAGTTCAACTGTGGGGTGATCTCATTTTACTCTGGTAGTCCATTTAAGGTGAAATTCACCTCTGTTCAGGAGGCCAACATAATGTACCATTTAGCCCTATTTTAAGGGTTTACATGATGCATACACCTTGTGCTGGCCCTCTGCACAAGCATGAATTCACTCTTTATGCAAACTATGTATAGAATTAATATTTAAGCCCAACATTCCATACAGCCCCAGTACTTGATTCACGCCAACCCAAGGGGTAACGTAAATGTACAGTATTGTTTAACCAGCTTCCAAATAATGAATAAAACTTCAGGTGAAGGATGTGACCTTCAAAGAACATGGAATCAATTTGGTCTTTTTAACTTGAAGATAATTTACCTAATACTTTTCTCCCCATTGAAGACATAGGCTCACTGCACTGAAAACTGTTTACAAATGGTCTTTTTTACATTAAATTGAGTTTCTGAGCATGAGATAGGCAATGTTTTCTGGAACTAATTTGAATTCCTCTCTAATTAATATTCAAGACCAAAATATGTTATCTTTGCATGACTGTGCAATTATTAAAGGGAAAAATATCATCTGTGACAGCAATTATTTTTCTTTCCCTCCCCTACTTTTTTTTTAATGGCAGTTCACTTTTTACCAGCACAGCATGTATCATTTCTCCCCCTTTTTTTCAGGCTATGATTGAAGAAGCCATCACCAGGGAGGAATCTTTTTCAGTTATGTACACACCATTTGCAACAAAAGCAAAGGCTGACAAAATAGACAAGATGAAGGAAGCTTTTGCTAAAAAGCACCCCGATTATGTGGAGTACATATATACAGGTAAGAGTGGATTTCACATCTTCAAGCGGCATTGGACCTTATTGGATTGTGTGGATTGTATGTTTGTAGCTGATGTCGAGTTTGATTTGTGGGTGGTTGGGGTCTGATCCTGCAAATTCTTACTCTCACGTGGGGTGAAATTCACCCCTGAGCGGAGGACCAATATATGACCTATGTAGCACTTAAGTCCTCAAACACAATGTAAGGGAGGGGTAGCTTTGTACTGACACCCAGCACAAGGGTGAATTTTACCCATGATGCCTCGAAGTGTCAGTCTTTGACTTCCATTATTGCAACAAAGCTTTTGTTGTACATTGGGCTTTGTAATGTGCTCTGAAGATGATCAGACTTGGGCTCAGCCTAATCTCTGGTAGGAAGTTCCATAGTCAAGAGCCCCTCTGCTGCTGCTGTTCTGCCTCTGCATCTTACCGGTCTCACCCACCAGGGGCACTAATGATTGATCGTTCCCAGCTGTCATGAATGGGTAGCCTGGCCTCATTCAGAACCAGGACCTTGAGTAGGACCCGGAAGTGAATGGGGATCCAGTGGAGGGCATCGAGTTTTGGTGTGAACAGGGTAATCTTTTGTGTGTCCCCCATTGTCCCCTGCTGGTTGAGCGAGTTAAAGTAGCCTTTTCCTGAGTTGATAAGCACTTAGATCACAGTGAGTAGGTCCTCATCCCAGAAGGAAAGTGGATGATGGGCTAAGGCATGTCTTGTCATCATTACTAACTGAGTTACTTGGAGCAGTGGTGACTATGGGAAGACCCTAAGGCCTCACACTGCGTTGATGACTGAGGATCAGACAGAGGGAGAGGTAAATTTCTCAGTATGTCAGATTGCTTGAGGACATTTGCTCCCATCACAAGAACCCACACTATAGCTGGAACTTTGTGGGCAGTTCTAGCAGAATGCTCCAGAAGACTGAAATGCTCTTTAATTCTTTAATTCCTAGAGGTATTGCCCTGGGTCAGAGCTGAGACTTATTGATTGAGCTATATGGCTATACCACTTGCTATAACATACCAGCTCTGTGAATAACGACTTCATCCTTCAGGGCAATCAATATGGAACCTTTCAGGAGCACTAAAAACTTCCTTGATAAAAAAACAGAGACTAGTAAGTCCAAGCACTGACAACAAAGTCATGCAAGTATTGTACACAACTAAGCACATTTATTTTGCTCATTTTATGTTTTGTTTTAAAAACGTCACTGTAAAGACAGATCACCTTGATTTTACAAGTTGAAGAACATCCCTACGTGTGTGGTAGTGTTTTTTTAAATAGAGAAAATAGGGACTTGTTATTTGTCATGGAGGTTATAAAGTAGCTGTCTTCTGTTTACTTGCTGATGTGAATTTGTGGAGAACATCCAGGGAATAAAAGTATTGGCATTAAAAGGAGTATAATATAAAACTCCTTGAACCTGATTGAAAAGGAGACAAACTCATACCTCACAGAATCCCGTCTCCCCCAAACAATATGGAGAGAGGGTGGGATTTTCAAAAGTACATACGTGACCTAGGAGGACAAGGTGCTTGGAAAGTCAATAGGACTTGTGTGCCTAAATCACACAGGCATTCTGAAAATGTCACCCTTAATTTTTAATTTCTTTCACTACTACACCCAAGGGGGGGAAAACAATAAAGGGGGAGGGGAAAGGGAGAGGACCTGGTTATAGACCATTTTAAACAATTATTTTGCTTATAAATAAAGGTAATGAACTCAGTTGTGGCCTCAGATGCATGGTTATAACACCCATTAGACTTCAGTGGAGTTACTTCTGTTTGACACTGGTGTAACGGAGAGCAGAATCTGGCTCACTGACTTCTCTGGGAATTGTCCTGTGTATCTGAGGTCATAACCGGGTCCGTTGTGTGCAACTTCCTGTGTAATACAAGTTAAAAAACCAGTAAAAGATTTAGCATGGCTTGTTTTATTTTGTTTGCTTTTGTGACTGCAATGATGGTGAAGGATGCTGAACTCACAGCTCTGGAGTTTGCCGCCCTCATATGTTCACAGAACAGGTAAAGCACAGGCAGTGCTCAATGCAAGCTTCTCTACCAATATGCCCCATTTCTGACCTGCAGGGAGCACCCTCTAAGGCTGAGAACTTAGGACAAGGATGGAAAAATTAACTGTCACTAGATGCTCTGCTGAGGCAGCTGACAAGGGTAACAGCTAGCGCCAACTGTGGCAGTGTTGTTTGTAATTTGTCTGTTCAGAACCGGACTGAGACCCCCCAAGCCATTTCACTTAGCTCATCAAAGAGCTTTCAGCTAGTGACAGTCATAGTTCAAGGCAATCGCACCTCATGGACCAACAAGGACACCCACTGTAGGCTCCTGGCTCTTCAGCCGTCACCTCTCTGAGGTGGAAACTGGCATCTCTCTCGCTCCTGACCAGAGGGTTTCCAGACAGCATAGTCCCCTGTCTACACTGTGAGTTCCCCAGCAAGCCAGATGGCCTATACAGCCAGTATCTGCAGGTTGCTTTCTCTCCAGGGAAATTGCCCACTGTTGTAAGTTTCCACACAGCCCTTTCTAAGTAGCACAGTTATTCTTAAGGTGAAAGCATAACAGAGAAAAATGTATTACAAAACAATGAAAGAACCTACACACATGCTAATCTTACCAGAGTAGGGTGACCAGATGTCCCGATAAAATCGGGACCGTCCCGATTTTTCATCTTTTGTCCCGCGTCCCGGTGCTTGGTCGGGATGCCTTTTGTCCCAATTTCCGGTCTTCCGGAACTTTGCTCAACAACTTCCGGCAGACGGGAGAGAGGTTTTTTTTTCTCAACAACTTCCAGCGGGAAGTCCTGATTTTCGGGTCTTCTCATCTGGTCACCCTATACCAGAGATCACCCCCAACTTCAACAAAGGCTCTGGTAAGTGATCAGTCCTTCAAATCCCACCCAGGGGTTTTTCTGTGGTTACAAGTTCATAACAGCTTTTCCTCAGAACAAGAAATAAACTAGACTTTCCTTTATACAGCTTGGAACTTTGATATTCAGGGACTGGGAATAGGTAATCAGATGGATACAGTGATTCTCTCTTCAGGGTGTATCTTCAAATGATTGCGTCCAAAAGTGAGAATTTGCATTTACCTCCCCGCAGGTATTTCCTAGGAGACCCATTTAACTTTGTTCGTCCAGAATGTTCCTTCTTGTCTGGCACATTGTTTAAAATAGTCTGTTGAAGCAAATACAATTTACCAGGGTTTGGATTGTCCATGTCTCTCCCCTAAAGAAGTTACATACAATCCCTCAATAATACATAAACTTTGCATTTGTAATACACTTGACTGCAAAGCTATCTAAACTTAATTCAATAAGATCACCCAAAGATATTGCAGGAAATTGCCATATCTATCACAGTGACAATTTTCCATCACTGCCAGATTGGCACAGGTCTGAACTTATGACCTGCAGGTGAGAGGCGCCATACCCCTCATCTCTGGGATTTTACATGTGAATTAAACCACTTCTATGAAAATACAATTTGAAATACCAGCTCTCTCATTAACTTGTTAGTTAAAATAACCTTAATCATGAATTTCAGTAAGATTCATTTGTCCAAATCTTGGTTCAAGTTTTGACTTATTGTAAGGATGTATCATACTGAATTTCTCCACAAGTTTTCCTTTGATCCAGGGGAAGAAAAGGAGGTATATTTTTAAATTCAAATGCACAATACAGTCTATTTTAAACTTTAGAATCCATCAGAGGCAGAAAGCTTTTATAATATAGGTAGGGCTTTTAAGAGCAACAATTGCAAACCCCTAGTATCCTATTAAAAGTTACATGGAACTTCAGTAGGTAGGATTTTATAATTTCTGGCTGTTAACCACCTGCTAAGTAAACTCTGTATATACAAATGAGATAAAAAGAATGGAATGGTACAGCACAAAATTAGATCATTTGAAATATTTGCACACATCCAGAACATGCATACATTCAGAGTACAGTGTATGAGTAAAACAAGGACTCTACCAAATAGAACACATTCTGAGATCACCTGAGTGGAACTCGGTAGTTACTCTAGCAAAGTTAATGGAGATCAATTGGCATAATACTTGGGGAAGAGGAATATTTAGCTCACTGTATTTTATTTATGTGCTGGTAAGCCCAATGAGCAGTAAATGGGATTCTCTGTCATTCTCTGACTATATTACTAGGCATCTCAAAAGTAGAGCTGATTGAAAACAGGATAAAAATTTTGTGAACATTGTCACTAAAATGTCATCCTGCTTTTTCTGCTGGACGGTGGTGTTGGTGGTTTTTGTTTTTGTTTTGTTAAAATTAAAAATTTCAACAACAAATGTTGAAATATTAAATTTAGGAATTTTTTGATGAGCTTGTCAAAAAATGAGACGAAATTTTCATGAAGATTTTTACCCTTTTTTGATGAAATTTTAAATTTTGATGAAAAAAAATCATCAACATTCAGAATTTAAAAAACTACTTACACCTATGCCTTGGCACCAAACATGTTTAAAAGGTTTCTCTGGTCACTTGTTTTGGTGGGTGTTTTATGTTAAATTCAATTGACTGCAGTACTCTTTTAGCCCTTTTATTTTTCAAGCGAGGAGGCTAAAAATTTTCAAGAGAGGAGCTAACATAAGCCCTCAAGAAGAAGAAAGGGTGCAAAATACTGTCACTGTCCTGTTCCAGATCCTCATGGACTTCACATCTTACCACAGACAGCGGATTGGGCTTCTTTGCCTCCCCAACAATATTTGTTGACGCTGGGTTTCAAAAACAAAGACGTTGGGAAATTCTTGGAAAAGATGTCAAGTAAAAAGCTGCCATCCTTTTCAGGTATGCATTACTGATTTGCCTAGTAGTCTGAATGCAATATGGTTTGTCACCTGCAGGGGCAGATGACTGGTTGGGGCAGAGATCAAGGGACTATGCTAAAGCACAGGCCACAGTGGGCATGTCTGCTCTGTCATGCGATCAGACAGCCATTCACCTCCTCCCCATCTTGTATATGGAGGCACTTGTCACTCCTCCCCACTTTCCACTCACTTCTCACCATGCCCCACTCTTCTCCTCCCCACCCTATCTATGTAGACATTTGTCAATGTGTTTGCCAAATGCCAGTGCAGGCAGATATTCACTTTAAATGATTCACCTGGCTGTAGAGAGGAAGGCGGTCGTGTGGTTATGGTGCTACCTTAGGAGCTGTGAGTTCAATTCCCTGCTCTCCGGACTTCCTTAGGCAAGTCGCTTAATTTCTGTGTGCCACAGTTCCCCATGTGTTATTAGCATTGCTCTACCTCACAGAGGTGTAGTAAGGATAAATGCAGTAAAGACTGTGGGATGCTCAGATACTCTTAGAAAACTTTAGGTGTCCTGAAAGCACTCGTATTACAGTAATCTTTGGAGACCAGTCACCTCATCTCTCTGTGCCTCATTTTCATCATATGGAATGTGAGGTTAAAATCACTCACCTCACAGAGGCACTGTGAGGCCCAATTAATTAATATTTCAAATGGAAAACACTGTAGGAGTGCAAAGTAGTATTACATTTATTATTATTATTTATTTGATTATGGTGGTACCTAGACACTCCAGCCAAGAATGGGGACCCATCTTGGTAGGCAAGGTACAAACGTAGAGTAAGAAACAGTCCCTGCCCCAAAGAGTATAACAATCTAATTAGATAAGACAGACAAAAGGGTGGGAGGAACAACGTGATGGTTGGCAAATGTCACATCGGTGCCATGATTTTTCGTGTTTGGTTGATTTATTTCTATCTTTTAATTTTTTTGGAAGGAAGGTTTTGTTGGCAGGGGATTAGCTAAACAGAAACAAAGGAAGGTAGACAGAGCATTGAAGGGAGGGTATAGTGTATAGCAGGTGTGGCCAAACTGTGGCTTGTGAGTGCATGAGGCTCTTTTACAGTTAAAGTGCGTCTCGCAGAGCCCCCCACGCACCGCCGATTCTCCGCCTACCAGACTGGATGGGGGGGAACTTGGGGTTCCTGCCCTGCAGTGGGATGGTGGGACTAGGGAGGGGGGCCTAGGCTTTAGCCCCTCGCCCCAGCGGGTGCCACCCCACAGGGCAGGTTGTGCATGTCATGCAGCTCTCAAACTTCTTAAGTTTATTGTTTGCAGCTCAGCGGGTCAGTACATTTGGCCACTCCTGGTGTATAGGAATAGGGTAGTATTCCTTTAAATAGTTTGTCATCCCTGAGTGGTGCTCACATATTTTTAGATGCACAAGAAACCATGTAGGTAAGCCTAGCATGTTTTGTATTTATTGAGCAAATGCAGCTGTTTGGGACCCAACAGTGCCCCAAAGGTTCTGCCATATTATTGTTGTGCAAAGAGCAAAAGATTCAACAGTAGAGGGGAGTAAGGAAAAAGGAGGGAAGAAAGGGAGCATGAAAGGCAGGGGGAGTGAGGCTGAAGTATAGACACAGTGAAGGAAGGGGGTTGGAGTGAACATCCAACCAGCACAGGGGAGAGAATGACCAGATTAAAAACTGGAATAAAATAAAGCAACCAGGCCCTGGCGACATCATCAGCTTCCAGAGGTCCCTCCTGCCCCTGACTTTCTCTGCTCCTGCCAGCTGAGTGTCTAGGTGGCTTTTCCCAGCAATTTCTCACTTCCCGAGCCCACATGGTTTGCTAAATCCCCTATAGAATACTTTGTATGAAAGGTGCACTGTGCACTGATATGATAAAAACAATATCAAGGTTTACTATTTCATTTCTTAGAACACAGAGCTCCTTTTAGTCCTCTTACAAGAGAAGAATCAGTAAGACACTTGGAGACCGTAGGGAAACAGATCTTGCCAATAATGGATTTTATCAGAGGCACCAAATTAACTGTGGGTATAGAATCTACTTTATAGAATGCAGTGAATGCAGTATTAGAGGTTTGTGATGTGATGATTAAGATGTGTTTTGTTGATGTCATTTATTCTGTTGTTTCAGACAGATGTTTAAATGGATCTGTAGTTTGAGAAACAAGAAAATATTTTTAGTTAGCGGTTCTTTGATGTGTGGCAAACTATGCATGTATGTTTGCAAAGCACTCAGCTGACTTCAACAGCACCCTGAGCCGGGACATCTACACTGCAATTTGATAGCCCCACCGCCCAAGTCCTGCAAGTCTGAGTCCGCTGATATGGGCCAGCCATGAGTGTTTTTATTGTAGTGTAGACAGACCCTTAGATTCAATTCCAACCTAGCCTCTACATAATGAAGTATGTGATATTACTTTCATATCTGAGACAGACTTATTGTAGATATATTAGCATATTCCACACCATACTTTTTACTATAATGTACACAGCCTTTTATCATTTTGGCTTTTGATTAGCACAAAAGGTCAAAAATGAAATTTGCATGTAGACTAGACTATTTTAATGCAATTCTTAAATTGTTCTCCAGAAAATAAGTGGAAGATACCTCTCCTCAACAGACTGCAAATGCTAATGTTAAATTTTTTTCCCTAGCAATAACAGTTTTCCAGTTATCTGTGTCTTGGAAAAATCAGAGGCATTTCCTCATCAGGTGTTTTAGCAAATGACAGAATTAATATTCTTACTCCCTGACAGTAGGTAGGAGGTTGACAAAACTGCTACTTAGCAACCTCTGTCAAGTGAAAAACATTAGCTAAAATCGTGGAGAAACTATATCTTCTTCACTCTGATAATAAGTAAACAGACAATAAAGGATTGATCTCACAAACTCAGCACTTTGCAGAAATGGACCCTAATAAAACATTTGCTTCTTAGCTCACTATGAGGAAGGTGAAGGAGTCTCATGGTACAGATCCCGAAGGAAATGTATCTTTTTGTTTTCAGTGTTAGTGTGTCTCTTTGAATTCATCTGTCCTTGACCATTCTCTGACTGACCCAAATCCCCTTCTAACTGGTGTGCAGGCTGATTTGAAATGGCACCACTTTGAGAAAGTACATTATGTGTTACTGATGTGCTTGTGCATCTTTAGCATAAAAAAATCCTGAAGTCTATTTAGACTCTCCAACTTTGATGTTTCCAAGAATGGAATCCTGGCCCCTTTGAAGTGAATGGCAAAATTCCTATTGACTTCCGTGGAGCAGGATTTTACCCCAAGTTTTAGAACATACGAATGGCCATACTGGGTCAGACCAATGGTCCATCTAGTCCAGTATCCTGTCTTCCAACAGTGGTCAATGCCAGATGCTTCCAAGGGAATGAACAGAACAGGGCAATCAAGTGATTCATCCTCTGTCGTACAGTCCCAGTTTCTGGCAGTCAGAGGCTTAGGACAACCAGAGCATGGGGTTGCATCCCTGACCAACTTGGCTAATAGCTATTGATGATCTTATCCTCCATTAATTTATCTAATTCTTTTTTGAACCCAGTTATACTTTTGCCCTTCACAGCATTCCCTGGTAATGCATTCCACAGGTTGACTGTACATCATGTGAAGTACTTCCTTGTGTTTGTTTTAAATGTGCTGCCTATTAATTTCATTGGATAACCCTGGTTCCAATTCTAATATATCTTTTTTATAATAATATATGGAGATATACCTATCTCATAGAACTGGAAGGACCTTGAGTCCAGTTCCCTGCCTTCACTAGCATGACCAACTACTGTCCCTGACAGATTTTTGCCCCAGATCCCTAAATAGTCCCCCTCAAGGATTGAGCTCACAACCCTGGGTTTAGCAGGCCAATTCTTAAACCACTGAGCTATCCCTCCTCCTGCTTTTTGAAATGGGGTGACAAGAACTTCATGCAGTATTAAAGGGCTGGGTGTACCATGGATTTATGCAATGGTATTGTATTTGCTGTCTTATTATCTAGCCCTTTTGTAATGGTTCCTAACATTCTGTTAGCTTTTTTGACCACCACTGCTCATTGAGGGGATGTTTTCAGAGAACTATCTCCAAAGTATGTAATGTTACCATTCCTTCATATAAAACCTTATGGAAACATACCTGGGTCCAAAACGAACCATTCTTTTTAAGGTAACAAATCTTAGGAACTGTCCCAGAATAAATTGTCAATAGAGGTTTTGGAACAAATTGATAAATCAAACAATAATAAGTCCCTAGGACCAGATGATATTCACCCAAGAGTTCTGGTGGAACTCAAAATATGAAATTGCAGAACTACTAACTGTGGTAAGTAACCTATTGCTTAAATCAGCCTCTGTACCAGATGACTGGAGGATAGCTAATGTGAAGCCAATTTTTTAAAAAGGCTCCAGATGTGATCCTGGCAATTACAGGCCAGTAAGCCTAACTTCAGTACCAGGCAAATATGTTTCTCCCATTTCTAGTCTATCCTGGAAATGAATTTGCAGAAACAAGGCTAGATGGTCTAAATAGAAAAGTTTCACATTTGAGATCTTGGTATATGGGATGCAAGAGAAAAGATGCAATCAACCAATGTAAGAGACAAGATCAGTGGAATATGTGGTAGGGTTATTTGAGCTTATGAGCCAGATACTCAGCTGGGGTGAATTGGCATAGCTCCATAGACTTCAATAGAGCAATGCCAATTTACAACAGCTATGGATCTAGCCCTCTGGTTTTAAAATGATTGTTTTTGATGAGATGGATACCTGCTGAGGAACCCCAAAATAGATGTGGTGATCACCTGCCCCTATTGAAATCAGGGGCAAAACTTCAATTCACTTCAGCAAGACCAGGATTTCACCCATGAAGTTTTGATGAGACCTCCCTGAATGCAACTTAACTTTACAAGAAGCAGAATTTTAAGTGGACTTAGTAAGACGTATTCATATAGATTCTAAAGCAGCAGCCACTTTACCAGGAGGTCATAAGTAGGGGCTTTGCTAGAGGAGAGAAAAACCTGACACAAAACTAATTATCATTGATTTAGAACCAGCAGCTGTCAATCTTGCTCAAAAGTATAAAGATGCAGACATATATTATTGGGGGGGGGGGGGACTGTTTTCCTTCTCTTCAGTCTTCTTAGTGCAGAATGATCCTGACAACATAGCACCCCGACCAAAAAATCAGATTACAAAGCAAGCTAGACCTAATAGTACAGAGCAAGGTCTATTCTGCTAGCCCTGATTAAAGCCTCATTCGAGGCAATGTAAAAACTGGACACTTCAGTTTGCTTGAAACTATTCCAAGTTTTTCTTGAAGCCAGAACTTAAGTTTCACCTATTATTTATTTCTCACAAGCTACATACAATGTAGTTCCAAGAAGAATATGCTTTGTAGACCGACCACTTCAATTACTGATGTTAGTTGCACAAGCTTCTCCTGAGTTAAAAGAAAACAAGGTCATTTATGGGGGGAAACAAAAACAAAAAAGCTGTGCTTAAATTGAAAAGCCAGAGCTACCCAAAATGCAACCCAAAATTCTTCTGCAACCCAAAATTCTGTGCAACCTAAAATTTTTCTCCTAGTCATTTTAATGATATCCATTGGTGGAAACATCTTAGTGCTAAAGCAGAGCTAATTAAACAATAGCAGCTGTCCTAAATATAAATCAATCCCACCACTTCAGACGTGCAGCACAGTAACTTGGAGTTAATTATACAATTCATTCAAGCTTTGCTGTTCATAAGTCATGGAGTTAATGATAAATATACGCCCAACATACATTGTGCTCCCAGTTGTGATACTCTTACTTTCATTGAATAGTAGTACCTTGCTACCCACACAGCCCTACTGAAATCACTGAGACTGTTTGCATAGTCAAGTAAGACTGAGAATGAAAAAGGATACCACACTCTAGTAACAACTTCATCTGATGGTAAAAATTCTTTAAATCTAATCTTCCAGACATTTACACCAGGCTCCCCTCTGTGGTATCTACGTGTTTCCCACTTCCTGCTCCCATGGAAGTCTTTCTTGCTGAGCCAATGGGAGCAGAAGCAGATTTTTACTCTAGGGCCAGATTATGAACCCCTTGGTAAGCAGGTACTCAAACAAATAGTCCCATTGGGCCAGACTCTGCCACTGTTGTCTATGTTGAGTAAAACCTTGCTCCTGGAGCCATCCTATATGTATGGGACAGGGTGCTACATAACATGACCAAAGGGGACCCTTAGGTATATACTCCCTGTAATGGGTTCCACAGGAAGACATACAGAAATAAAACACACTTAGGGAACAAATTGATTTGCTGTCTCTTTTCAGTTCTGTAACAGTGTTTATTATAAGCAGATTCCAGGATATGTTATCTGGCGAATCCTGAGGGCATTGACGAACTGTGATAACAGATTTCCAGATTGTTCCAACTCACTATTGGGCTTGTTTGCAAGGCACAGCATCATTCACATGCTAAGCTGATAAAATGGAGATACCATAAAAATGAAGGACAACAGCTGTAGGGGACTGGATTGCAGAAGTTTGCAAAATTGTGTTCCTCAAGGCTGGATGGTTAGACATGCCACTTGCATTTGATGTCAGAGTTCCAGCTTTAAATCTAAGATGAACAACCACTTTGTTTCTTTTATTCTCTAGGACTCAGCAAGCAAACTTTATTAATGAATAGAAGGGACACAGATATTACTTCTTAAATAGTATCTAGCAAAACAAGAGGGGGAGAATACCATCTCTCTGATTTAGCTCAATGTCATGTGGGACCATATGCAACCTAAAGTTCTTAAGGACACTTAAGGTTGCCCTGTATGTTACAGGCTCTCCAGCTTCTTTTGCAAGAAGACAACAGTCTTGTTTTGCTTTAGGTTTTGTGCTTCAGAGGCCCCTCTCACTGCCCAGCTAATGGTGTCAAGCAAGCTCCACCTGGTGTAGGCTGGTTTGCTGTTGGGTTGGTCCTTTCCATTGGCGATGACCATTCAAGGACTTACAGAGGGATTCCAGAGCTGGTGTTCAGGAACCACATCTTTAAATGTTCCTGTCCTTCCAGCAGATCCCCCAAGATTCCACTACTTTTTCTGTGGACAGGCAAACCTCACCTGTCTAAATTCAGGGGGAACTCTTGTGAGATTTCTCTTTTAGCTGCGGGTTTTCTCTGGGGAGGGGGCAATCTGGCCCAGAGTAACTATGGCCCTTGACTTCAATGAGATGATAGATGTGAGTGAGGGCTGCAGGATAAGGCTCAACAATTGTTGATTTTACTTTTCATTTATCCTGTGTGAGTCCTGGGTGATGTATGTCTGTGCGCACCTGGAAGGAAAAGCTTTGTGATTTGTCTGCAAATTAATGTTTTAGTCCCTTATTGCATTCCTATCGAAGATGCATTTTCAGCCCTTCTGATGAATTTGTTGGTTACATCACAGTCCTATTTCTTAGACATTTAACTCTTCCCTCTATTAAATAGGCCAATTCTTTTCCCCTAAAGCCTCCATTTAAGATTGCTATTTACTTAACCTTCACTGTACCTGTAGAGGCAGTTTCAGCTTCATCCATGGCCACTTTATTATATTTTTACTGCAGCTTAGTAGCCTCTTGATCTCCACTCTAGTTCATGTGATTCTCATTATGTGGTTCATATCCCTGTGAACTCTTTTTCGTGCCAGAAGCGGTTATTTACGCTCTCTTTCTTCGTTTTTCATTGTCACTGAAACACAACCCCTGACAATATTCAACCTGTTATAATTCCTTTAAAAATATCCTGCTGCCAGTTATTTATTTATTTACTTCTGGCCTACTGTAAACGTCAGTAACATTGCTATGGCCATAAAGCACAAGCTGGCTCAGGCACCAAATCTGTTTTCTTTAGCTCCATGATGTGTTCCCATATTTTTCTGGCAAATCAAGATGACAAAGAGCAGTTTCCTTTCCTTTCCCCCCACCCCTTTACTTTTATAAAAATTGAAGAAGCACGGTCCCCCTTTTCTCCACCCCAAGACAGCATGATTCAGCCAAATGAAGAAGCATTTTTAACCTCTTCCTCAGCTGATGAGTCAATACACTCATTTCTTATCATTTATATAGGGGTGGGAGATCAGGAGTCCAGAAAACAACTTTCTGCGGCAACTAAAAATGTTATTTGACTTGTTTTCAATTGTTACACATTGATAAATTCTCTCTCTCACTCTCATTAATTAATGGCTCTTCTTTGTTTGAATTAATATATATCTATATTGCTGCAATGATACAAACCTTTTCCTTGACTTTGCATTCTAATTATTCTAATTCATATCTTGGGGACATAGAAAGCCTGTAGAATAGGGCTTTTCTCACTGCAAAAATGATGACGGGGCTGAGGGATGGAATCTCCCCTACCCCCCATAAGAATCTAATCTGAAGTTCATTGAAGCCAATGGGACTTAAGCACCTTCCTGAAGTTAAGCAGATGCTTAAGTAGTTTGCTGAATAGGGATGGACTTCGGTACATGCTTAAATGTTTTGCTAAGCTGGAGTCTAAATGACTATGCTATCTGTACATGGGGAGGAGTAACAAACATGGCTTGCTACATCCCCTATAGAGAGATTTGGTTCAGTGAGCCCACATAATGAATGCACCCACTGGGTGTACACTTGTCTCTGCTATAGTCCTCCTATCTACCAGAGGCTGTGTTGACCTGCTGGGGTTACCTTCTTTGTGGTGCACAGAGGACAGCATCGTTTCTCTTGCATAGGCTCTCCAGTGGTTTCTTCTGTAGCGCTGTAGTTTTATGAGTAGGAGTTAAGGAAATGACTTCCCTGGAGAGATGAAGGGATTATTTCTTTGTACTTATATAACTGCCTATCTTTCTTTTATGGTTAG
Organism: Macrochelys suwanniensis; assembly: GCA_033296515.1. Taxonomy (NCBI): domain Eukaryota; kingdom Metazoa; phylum Chordata; order Testudines; family Chelydridae; genus Macrochelys; species Macrochelys suwanniensis. The sequence continues at coordinate 14,071,971 of CM065783.1, forward strand.
GCTTGAAGACCCTGATTTCTAACTGGGACTCCATTCCTTTCCCCAGGGCAAAAGTCGAAAATTATGGGCAAAATTAATTACATCCACAATTGCTCGCTCTTAGGAGCCTAGTTATTAGCACTGGTCAAAAATGGGAAAAAAATCATTAAAAATGTCAAAGTTGTTTCCATTTCACAGATTTTGAATTGGACCCTTTTTTATTTTTTTCAAAAAAATTGTGAAATTTTGTAAGAACATTAGTATCAAAAACTGTATCAAAACCATTATCAGGATTCTTATCAAAATCTTCCATTTACTGAAAATCCAAGTTTTTGATAAATAATAATTGCAATAACTATTGGATGACTTTTTAAATTAAAATGTCAATTAAAAATATCTCAAACTTTTGTGAAAAACGAAGAATTAAAAGTCAAGATTTTTTCCAAAAAACCCTCATTTCATTCAAAAAAATTTCAACCAACCCATTAACTGATTGAACCCACAAATCACATAGGTAGGTATCTAGCAGGATGCAACCGCCCCTGCAATTTTGCAACTGTATGTGATTGTGGGAACAAAGATCTGCCAAAACTATTAGAAGCTGTCTTGAAAATCTAGTCCAACATTTTGAATTTCAGGCTCTTATATAAGTGGGATGATTTTCAGGGATGCTGAGCACACATAGCTCCCGCTGAACTTGTATATTTCCTTCTAATCAATTTGCTTTCATAACACCAGTTGAGGAGTTTTCAGTGAGAGAGCTGGGTACCCTTCAAAAAGAGGGTAATGAAAATATTAGCTCCCCTTTACAAACCCCTTGTGCCACCTTCCTCAAGAAAATACTTGAATATGCTCTAAAGATCTGATTTTTCAAACAAATATTAAGCACGTAGGCTGATTTTCAAAAGTACTGCGTAGATTAGGTGCCGTGGGAGTTAGGCACCAAGGCACTTTTGAAAATCCCACTAGGCACCTATGTAGATCTTTAGGCACTTTTTAAAATCTGGCCCTAATCCTGCAACCACTTGGGCATGTGCTTAAATATCAGCACATGACTAGGCTACTCATGTGCTGAAAGTTAGCCCTTGCCTAAGTGCCTGCAGGATCAGACTCCTACTCTGCAGCTTTCTGGTGGTGAAGATCAGGTTTGAAAGCTGTGGATTTTCTTTGCCTGTGAACATGTGGTAGATTTATGCATTACATGGTTTCCTCAACCTCTTCCCTGAAACATGAAAAGCATAAAAGCCAAACCATATTTTAACAAAGAGGATTATGGAAAAGCCTTTTCTAAGTGATGACAATAAAAGTTACATTAATATCGGATATCTGCAGTCTCCCCCTTCCTATCTGTTTTAAGCTGTGTTTATTTTTCTAGTACTACTAGAGAGATTGTGTAAAGGATGTCTTTTTTCTGCATAAGATTTTAGAAAGCATTATCTTAAAGGTGCTGTATGCCTCTTTGGTTACAGTATTGCCAGCGTGAATATATATGATGATAAGCCCTGACATAAGTCTCAAGAGAGAAGTAGGTTTTCTGTGGCTCTCTTCTAACCCGTTTGCTTTTGCTGAGAGGATAGGAGAGTTTCTCTGCATGTTCAGGTGTGATAGAGAAGTTGCAGTATGCCAGCCTCCTCAGTCGGTTGCAGCGAGTCAAGGAACAGTCTCAAGTGATTAATCAAGCGATGGCTGAGCTAGCAACCGTTCCCTATCTACAGGACATCAGTCAGCAGGATGCTGAATTGGTAAGTATTTATTTTTAATCCTTGTTTCGGCTTTTGTAGGCAGCGCGCCAAGGGGGGAAAAAAACATTGCAATTCTATTTGTAGTGGAAGTCCATTTTTAATGTGCAGAGAACTTGGAATAGTTTTGAAATCCTCACTGCAGCATTTTGTCAGAGGAGGGGCTAAGCACCTGGAAGAATAACTTCTATGCAACCCGTCTGAATCATTTACACTTGTGTTTTTAAAATGTTTTCCCTTCCTCTCGCCCTAAGAAAATAATCCTAGAAAATGATTACAGTTATTTAGATTGTGATGTATTTAAAACATCTAGCGCTGTAGCTGGATGAAACAAAAGAGGCAGAATGGTCTAGTGGTTAGAGCACCAGAGTGGGAATCAAAAGTTTTCTATTCCTGGATCTGTCACAGAATTGCTGTGTGACTTTGGGCAAATCACTTTGCCCGTCTGTGCTTCAGTTTCTTTGTGTGCAAAATGAGGATATTAACACTCAGAGGGGTGTTGTGAAGCTGAATGCATTAATGTTTTCAACCAACTTCGATAGCCACAAATGGAAAGTGTTCTAGAAGTGCAAGCATTGTCAATATTGCATAGGATAAAGGTTGTTTTATGAAGCCACCTGCATGTTTTAAACATTTTAGTCCTCTTATTCAGGCAAAACAAATCTCTCTCATGATTTGCCTGAATGAGGATTACATGATCCTCACTCCCTCCATTTATTTTTGGTCAGACTTTGATGATCCAAATCCTGGTTTACTGAAGCTCTTGGATTTGCCAAGGCCAATCCCCGAGGTTTGACTGCAGTCCTGCAAAGCTCCTAAGCTCTGCAGCACTGAAGCTTCTCAGAGTAGCTTGCTGTAGAGAAGCTGACCAAGTGCCTATGGCTGAAGGAAGTAGTCGCAGATTTTGAAGTCTGTGCTCAAGATAAGGGGAAAACACATTACAGAGCGAATAGTTTATTAAAAGTCACCATCCTTTTGGTGAGGGTTTTGTGGTATTAGAACCCTATGTTCCCATGTTTTAAGGCTGACTAGAGCAATATCTTAAGTTACTGATACATTTGTCAGCCCAGACTTTCTCCAGAGTACTATATTTTTATTATTTCACTGCTAAGAAACATACTATTAAAATGTTGCCTACATCTACTTACAACAGCTTTTCTCCAGCTGTGAGCTTGATCTTCCTGGGAACCTTTTTTGAAGCTAGGTTTCAGGAAGCCTCAGGAAAACAAGGACAGGGAGAAACTTTCTTTTTTGCATAGGACTTGGCAGAACCAGAGCCCATTACTGAATATTCGATCATGAATGTTAAACATTCAATAGGAAATTCCTTGTTTGCCAAGCTCAAAGTACAGATGATTTAAAAGGAGGGAAAAATTAACAAGCTGTCCTGTCCACAGTATTAAAATGTACTTGTGATTTTCTTCATTTCCCAGTGGTTCTTTGCCCTCTCATCTTCTCCAGGACTCTGTCTGGCTGCATTTTTTATACTGTTTACATTAAAGGAGACACAAATTCCTTAGGGCTGGAATGTTATAGCAAAGTTTGGGTCTCTCTCAGTTAGGGCACAATTCTGCAGTTACTCCTGCTGAGTGTCCCAGTTATTTCAATGGGAAGCTACTTGGGAGAGACTGTACATGCAGGAGTAACTGTTTGCAGGATTGGGCTTTCAGAGCCTGATACAGTGTCCATTCAAGTCAGTAGAAAAATTCTCACTGATTTCAATGGGCATTGGATAGCATCCTTAATGAGAGCACACTCTGTGGTGGTTATGCTTAGTCCTTCATTCCCTTTTATAGCTGTCTGACTACATTTTTTATATCTTTCCATCAAGAATATAATAGGCCAAATCCTGTTCTCATCTGCACCTGTGTAAATCAGTGGAGATACTCTAGATTTACGCTGGTGCCACTGAAATTAGACCTAAGCCAATGTAAGGCCAGTTTTAGATTTACTGGTAGGAAAATGCTAAACCTGCCATATGTTTATTATTATGTACAGTATAAGCAGAATAAAAAAAAAACCCTCTAGAATTACAGCAGTGTGCCATTTCCATTGATACAGTGAAGGGCTCGGCGGCATTTCAGATATAAACTCCTTTCTGTAACTACTAAGCCATATAAATTCACAGAGCCCTAAAATATGGCAGAGAGCAACTCAGCTCAGGATTTTTTAAATTACTGTTAATTCATAAAATCTGTGGAGGACGGGGAGACTTCAGTTAATTTGAGCTGTCAGTGCAAACAACAATCAATAAAGACCTTCCAGAGGTTTTGTGGTTTCACATTTGCATTCCCATAATTCAAAGACCAAAGCTGTCTGAAAAATGGAACTCCATTCTCATGAAAAACTTTTTTTTTTAAAAAAAACTGCCCGTTTTAAATGGGATGAAATATCAAAAATAAGAAATTTTTCATGAGAAGGAATTTCCAGAAAACTTTTCTTTCTGGCGAACCAAAACAGAATTTTTCAGCTTGCCGGCTGCCTTCCAAAAAGGCAGAAAGAGAAAGTGACAGGAACCTTCCTGAGGGATAGCCAAGAGCCGTTGTTTGAATTTTTCCTGATGGAAAATTAAAATTTTTCAGCAAAAATGAAATTTTTCTGCAGAAAATTTAAATTGTGCAAAAAGGACATTTTTTATCAGAAACCTATTCCAACAGAAAATTCCCAAACATCTCTATCAAAGACTTTCACTCTGCTCCTGTTAAAGCCAGTGGCAGAACTTGCATTTTTTGTTTTCCACAAATACTTATGCGAAAGACTGACATTTGTTTTCTGCAAATATTTGGACCAATAAGACTCTGTCCAATGGATGCTTGTAGAAAATTAACACGAAAGTGGGGAGTGAATGTAACCAAAGCAATCATTTAGAGATTCACAAGGAGATGATTTTCCATTATTTCTCTAGCACTGGAGCATAGGGAAGGAATTTTAACTGCAAAAACTTTGATGTTGAGACTTTCTTCCATAAAATTAGGAATTATAGAGCTACAGCTCAGATTACAAATCAGCTTTCCCTCACCTTGCGCTATTGAGCCTAAATGTCAGTGCTCCTATAGGTAATCAGACCACATACTCATATTAAATCCTTGCATTATCTAGGTACAGGAAGGTAAGCAATTGGCAATGTTCACCTGAATCTTCTGAATCTTAATTCCGCATTCCCTTATATATGTGGGGTTTTTTATACCAAACCTTTGAGGAGATTGGACATTTATGTGAATTTCCAGAGTTATAATAGATAATGCTAACAAATTTGGAAGAGATATTAAACCTCATATTTCAGGCTTTAAGCTGATCTCTAACTAAAGGGTTTAGGAGGAGACCTAATGGGGGTGGGGGGGCAGTTATCCCACATCTGCCTAATGTGAGGTTTCTTGCACCTTCCTCTGAAGCATCTGGTGCTGGCCACTGCTGGAGACAGAAAACAGGACTAGATGAAGTATGGGTCTGATCCAGTCTGGCAATTCCTATATTATTATGCTATTTAAATGCAGTTGAAAATGTATTTTTGAAAATGTATGAGAGGAAGACCCTGAAAGAGGCAATGCCATAACCACACTGAATTTTGGGCCTAGCCTTTTGCTCTGAATACTGGTTATCAAGCATTTATCAATACATACTTTTTATGGTTTACAATAGAAATAGTCTGCCTTGTTCTTTATGCTCTGTTATGCTGAATGATGGGAAGGCTCTGTCAAAGAAAAGGATAGCAAAAAAGGTACATGAGCTACATGCTTTGAGATACCATAAAAACATCTCAGCTTTAGCATTGTCCTCCAGTGAGGTTTTACATGCTGTCTTAAATTATGATACATTAGCCTTGGAAGAAAACACACACAGAAATTCTTGTAATCCATAGAATATCTTGGAGAATTAAATATAATAAAATATGGAACCTTTATTCTTTACAACCCGGAAGTGGCTTTAAAAAATATAAACATTTACTGCATTAAAATCTATAGTCTTAAGTACAAATTTTCCAGTGGAATTTTCCCCATTGTTAAGTATTTTACATCCACAATAATACAGGGTAATGGTGAAGCGAAGATGAGGTGGCGGTGCTCATTGTGTGAAAGATGAGTAATAAAATCATCAGTGTACAAATGAATTTTTAATTAGGTTTTAATCTGCGTATTTAGAGGAGTTATTTCTGTGTGAATTCCACACTGATAATTTTTATCTTGGTGCCACAGCTGCAGTCGCTAATGGCCGATGCCATGGACACCCTTGAAGGAAGAAGTGATAAAGAACGTGTGTGGAATAAAATTCAGAAGGTAAAACTTGCAGCTGAAGACAGCAGAATTCTCTGCTTCTCAGGGAGTGAATGTCCATCTTGGGTCACATTTGTTCCAATGGTGAAAACGAAAGTTGGTGCTATTGTGAGCCCAACCCTTTGTCTTGGCGCTTGTTAGTGCACGGACAGTTAGCCCCAAATAAGTATTTGTTTTTGCCGTAATGCTCTCATATGTTCAGCCTTTGACAGCGTTAACAGCTTCACATGGTCATCGTCTGGGGAAACAGTTTGAACCGCTTCGTTTTGATGATTATTATACTTACCTTCATTCTCCCACATTTAGGATATCGTTTTAACTGTTTTTCATCAGGAATGAAATTCAGCCCAGATCAGAGAACTCTGTGTGCTATTTACACCTCACTTAAACCCTACTGAAAAGCTTAAGTGAGGCTTAGGTGGTATGAAGCTTACAGGGTGCGTAGTGCCTTTCTTGGGACCTCTGCATTTGGTCAATATCATCCTTAAGGGGCTTAAGAAGGGCTTAAATGGTACCTAGGATCTTGTGCTGACTGTCAGCATGGGGATGAATTTGACCCTATAAAATAAATAATGGCCTGCCTGTGAAGAACTAAGGATATCTTATATTGACACAAAGCCTTTCACCCCAAAGCACTTTACAATTGTACACATACAGCACTGGTTAAATACAGCCACCTCTGAAAAAGGGGATGACAGCACAGGCAAGGGGAAATTTTGCTCGAGGTTCAGAGCATTGCTCTGTTACAGATTGTCATGGGATCTTCAGTGTCCCAGCTGCACAGATGGGACTTCAGCTTTAAAGATCCCATCTAAATACCCATGCATAGCAAATTGCGTCTCTCTTTGAAAAAATAAGGGCAGATTACTTGAATTTGAATACTGCCAGGACCTGAATTTGTGATTCCAGGGAGTTGAGGAGCTAGATTCTGGTCTCAGTCACATCAGTGCAAACTCTAACCCTAACTCCACTGACTCAATGTAACTCAGTAGCGTGTACTCCAGAGTTACGCAGCTGTAACTGAGACAAGAACCAAAAACAACAAGGAGTACCTGTGGCACCTTAGAGACTAACAAATTTATTTGGGCATAAGCTTTCGTGGGCTAAAACCCACTTCATCAGATGCATGGAGTGGAAAATACAGTAGGCAGGTATATATACAAGAGCATGTCCCTAGTTATTTCAGAATACGAACGTGCTTCTACATCTGTGCAAAGAATTCAGAGGAATTTGTGCATTGAGGGTCCATGCTCTCTCAACCAGCAGAGCTATAGTGGTTTGTGATATCACCAGAATCCCCCAATAGCCTCCATTCCATGCCATTAAATCCAGTGTGTTTATTTCCTTATATTCCAGTGATCTGGGTCTGTTTTTGAAATTTCAAAATTTTTAAACAAGCAAAAATATCTCTAACTTAAACCAAATATGACAGAGATGTTGGAAACTGTTCAAATAGATGCTGCCAGAGGAATGTAGAGGGAATTAGTCACTTTCAGAATCAGTGATTACAACTGAAGCCAACTGAGTTAAAATTCCCAGAATATATTGTGTCTGAATGCAGTTTTAACAAGAAATAATTCATTGTCTAGATGTCAGATCAGTGGCTCATGATGACTTTTTCAAAGTACAGGATTGTTTGCAAAAGGCGATTATTGGGGGGGTTTTCAAATGTTTTTCAAAAATACCTAGAGTAATAAAGAGATGTCTTTTTGTCATATTTTATTAGAAATATGAAGAGATTAAATAAATGCTATAATATTCACAACATTTCTGCTCTGCAATTGGTATATCTTCTGATTATCTCACATCTGCCCACAGATCCCATGAGATGATATTTTTAATGCTTATACTAATGTTTCCTTTCATAAATAATAACTAAACATTGATATAAAATTTAAAAAGAAATACAAACAGCTAGTTGAATGTCCACAAAGATCCAACTGCCTTATGCCTCATTTACAGTTACCCCTCCGAGTCCCGCTTAGTTAAAAGGGCCAATTTCTAGCCTCAGATACAACTTCCATGGACAGCAGTGGGAGAGGTGTGCTCATATCTGCTAGCAGAATTTGGTGCTTTGAGATTATCTCTTCGTATAATTAGGTGCCTCCCAAAGAGTTGCAGTTTGAGCAATAGAAGTGTGGAATGGTTCTGTCTTAGGTATACAGAACTCCAAATCTGTGTTAAACAAATATTACGTTTGCAACGTCAAGCACTCAAAGGTAAGAAATACCAAAATTAAGGTTGATTGGGCAACTTTATTATTGGTATTATGACACTGTTTTTAATTACATGATCACACACACATGCACACACATTGGCACCCAGTCCCAGTCTTGCCCCCCAGGCTCTTCATCCCAATCTACTCCCTCGAACCCCTCTCCCTGCCGTCCTCACTCCCTCCCTGCCCCATGGATCCAGCTCTTCCCTGTGCAGTCATTTGGCTTTCTCCTCTTCTTCCATGCTGCCAGCATGCCACCAAAGAGACCACTGAGAGCACAGGAGAAACAGTCTCCCCCCTGCTCTTGATTCTGGTGCCCAGTGTGACCATCTCAGTGATCTGTAGCAACCAGGAGCAGCAATTGAAAACAATTGCATTATATGACCATCCAATCAACATTAAGGAGTATGCCTTTCATACAATATGCAAGTGCAAGCTTCAGTTTACATAATTTTTGCTGTCCATTCTATTTCCATGTTGTTATCTCTCTCTTCTAATTGGTTTATTATCACTGATCACACACTGATCATGCATGCTGACCAGGCCTTTCACCCCTTGCTCAGTGTAGGAACTTTCCTGTTTTTTCACAATGTAGGAACTTTTTGGTGGTACATTTTGTGCACTCATTGTGCTGATAACTTCCTCTTATCTATGTAATATCCTCCAAGTCAGTACGTTCCGTGAACAAAACATCACCTTTGTTCTATAAAACACTATTAACGAAGTTCACATAAGGACATATTAGCAAGACAAACACCCATGTCAAAGACTAGGCCATAGCCAGCAAGTTTAGTGTAAGTATTATCCTGGCCTGTTCAACCTCATTCACTATACGTATCCCATGCTTATGACATTTCCAACAAGCTATGGGGGGATGGCGCGTGCTCAGTGCAGATGAGCTCTTTGGAGAATGTAGCTGCCAAAGTCTTAACAAGTTTTTACTGAGCATGTGAGAACTGAGATTTTTCAAAGGCTTATAACAGCCAAATATTCATGAGGATGGTCAAAGGCATATCCCTGACACAAAGGGCATCTCCTGCCAAATTTCAAGTCCCTGCTCCAAAACATGGGTGCAGTAGACCTTCTCAATGAAACAATTATATGAATTTTAGCTCGGAAACAGCTAAACTATTTTCACTGAAACTTTCCAGATAAATTCAGTCAGGAGCAGCCACCCATCATAGAAAACTTCTGCCTGAATGGTTAAAGTTTGGCTAAGTTATAAGCAACTGAAAAAAAGTCTTATAGTGAAAAGTGTTGGGCAAACACATATAGACAGCACTATTATCTCTGCCTATAATACAGAGGCACCATATAAATGTATTCTAGAACAGTGAAATCTGAAAAAACTAAATGTAGGAGACAGGTTTTTTTCAGAAATGGACACCTAAAGTAAGGAGTCGAATCTGTATTTGGGCGCCTGGTTAAATAAACTGATTATCCAAAGTGTGGAGCAACCCCACAGCTCACAATGACTTCAGTAGAAGCTGCTAGGTTCTCAGCATTGTTGAAAATCAGGCCACTTATCTAGCACTTAAATATTGACTTAAGGCCTAATCGAAGGCCCACTGAAATTAATGGACGGATTCCCTGACACTTCAACAAGTGCTGGATCATGCTTTATGTATCCTAACTTTAGACATGCATTTTTGAAAATCTTGGCCAAGGTATTTTTCTCCTTTTTATTGTAACCTTAACATGAACCAGTTCAACAGTTAAAACTGAACAGAAAATTCTATGGTTGGGACTAGAGCTGTTCGAAATTCAGAATTTCCATTCTGTGGGAAAGTCCAACCTTTCAAATTTTGTTTTTGTTCTGAATTGTAACAAAAACAAACAAAATTAGAAATGTCCCACAAAACAGAATTTTTGAAAACACTTCTTTTCCAGTCAATCAAAATGTTTCATTTTTGTACGATTGAAACATTTTGTTCTGATTTTTTACTTGTATTTTATAATTTAACAGAAAATTGAATAAAGTTCTAAACAAAAGATCAAAATGTTCCATTCATATAAGGTTGAAATGTTCTGTTTTGACTTTATCAAAACACATTTTATTTGATTTTTTTTCCTAAATCAAATTTAATTAAAATCGACATGTTCACATGGAAAGTTTCAATTTCAATGAAACAGCATTTTCTGACAGAAAAATCATTCTGCTGAGAATTTTTCGACCAGCTCTAGTTAGGAATGTTAAATTAGGTTAAGCGGCCCTAATACATAGCTGAGGAGAAGGATTACCTCAGATGATGAAGAGCTGGTAGGTGGAGGTTGTATATAGAATACACTTTGTAACTCACATATGCTAAGACTTTTTGGAGAGGTTCAAATTTATCAAAGGGCTATAAATTGCTCAGCCATCACATGACTGATTATGTGGCTGTATGTATACAGCTGTATGGGGCTTTATGTAGTTACAAGTTAGTTAGTTGCCTTTATTGCCATTGAATTAATTTACATGTTCTGGAACAAGCAGGAGACCACAGTGGAGCTTGTGCAATCAGTTATAAATGCAAAGCTCTTAATAAATCTGATATCCAGATTGCCACCACTGAAGTTTGGTTTTTGCAATAGAAGCAGCAGTTGCATCTAACCAAAACACAAAATTTTCCTCTAAAGCAGCGGAATTCTAGCTGTGCTTATTTTCCAAATGGCTAAAGGGTCTGTCAGAATTCCCATTGCAAATCACTATTTTCAGGATTTTATACTTGAAGTCAACCATAAAAATTCATTCAGGTTGAAACTTGATATACAAGGACCCTCCGAACACATTTCTTTCCTTCCTGCGATAGTAGAGAGGGCTTATCGAATTAGTTTCAAATTATTCTGGCCATTTTTAAACTGTAAGAGTGGCAAAAACATTAGACTTTGGTGGAGGCAGATGTTTTATGGGATTCTGCTCTCATCCAGTTCATTGATGGCTTTGCCTTTTTTCATTAAATGCTGTGACCGAATTTATCATTCGGGTTAATTGTTATTTTAAAGTATTAAAAACAAAGAAAAATGGCTGAGTAATTTTACTGATAAAAGCAAATGACCATGTAAAGCGTCTGTCTTTATCAGTATTAATGGGACATGGAGACTTTCACCTGTAGGTCCCTGCATAGAATTTGGCCAACGTCCAAGTTGTTGAAAGTATTGCTATCTGACAGCTGTTTGAGTTGGAGGCAATCTCAGTCCATTTCCTACAGAACAGGTGTCAGACCACAGCATGCTCACTAATCACTGACACCCCGACTGGTATTCTCATCAGACAGGCCAAGAAATTAGGTACACAGGAGCTGAAATTCACCTCCCTTCACCCTCAACCCAAAACCCAAGTACCTGTGATTTGTGCAGGGAAGCTAATGTTGCAGGTGGCAGGTATAAAATCTCTTCCACATCCATCTGTCTCCACACCTGCCCACAAGCTAGAATAGAGGCTGAGACCTCCGCGGATCCCTTCCAGAGCAGGTTGTGGCCACTGGATCCATGTAATCAAGGATCCACTGGACATGCTTCTGTCCAGTCCCAGCCCACTTTCCATGTTCCCAGGTGGGGCTGACATAGAGCCTAGTTGCACCATGTGTAGAAGGTATAGAGTTCTCCTGCATCCCCATTATGCTACTGTTCACCTTTCATGCAGTGAATCCATGGCACTGGCAGTTCTGCAGTGAGGACTTTCTGTGCCATATATTGCTAGATACATTTAACCCACGGAGACCTACCCTTCCTCTCACTCATCAGGATAATCCCTCCAAGTCAGCATTCAAACACATTTACTGAGCAGTGTTGAAGAACTTACACTGTCACTGTCTGGTCTGCGTCTATATTTAAAAATGATCTTCTATCTACCTGCCAGGACCTTGTGTCAGGGTCCTGTATCTGATGCAGTCCATACACTGCTGTAGGTGTTAGTGATGTCATTAAATATTGCAAGGAAACACAGACTCATGGACTCAGGACCATTCGGGTAATAAGGGAGGAATTGATTTTCAGTCATTTCAATATAAGACCAAGTGCATTAATAAAATATCTTTGACTTTCATCCCTTTTTTCTACAGTTTTAAGAAACTCCCATCTTAAACTTGCCAGAGCCTGCAAATCATAACTTTTGGGGTTACAACAGCGAAGTTTTGTCTTGTGTTCAAGGCACTGGGCCAGGACTGTAGCCTGATCTATGGATTATGAATTCATTATATTGATTGCTTAAGACCCAGTTATCACTTTGAAGTTTGACAGGTTCTTATCCCAAGATCAGGCCCAGTATTATTAAAAGTACTGTTCAGTTGGGAACGCCGATGTGCCTGGTAGCAGCACTCACACTTTAGGAACCCTTCTATATTTACAGTAGTTTATTAATACATTTAGGAAAGTCACAAACACTCTAACCCAGCAAGGTAGATAGAGATAACAGAGACTGTACATCTGAACAGTCATATACTCACACCATCCCTTGCAGAACAACCTGAAATGTTAGACATTATCTTCCTCCTCACCATCACCTTCCTCATCATCACCAGTGATCATCATCCTGGCACCTCCCAAGGGCTTCATCTCTCTCTCCTGCTCAGAGGCTGGGAATCCAACTTTTATAATATGTTATGCTGACACCACTATGCCTAATGCATATTCAGTAGGGGTGTCTCTCCTCTTCCGTATTTGTATTTCCTCACCCTACTAATGTTGGGGTGCCCTTCTCCTATAGGTTAGTATATTAATGAGCTCAACTTATTAACATATACCTCACCTTGTAGTCATGGCATTCTTGTGGCCAGAGATCTGCAGATGTTCCTATCCTAAAATATCCAAAAGCTGGTTTTAGCTCATATTCCCGTGGTTGTCTGGTGTCAGTAAGTACAAACTTCCCCATTAAATACCCTATTCCCAGTTCTACAAAACGTAAGGGTGACCATTGGGCTATTTATCTGGGCCGAAGTTCATAGGCCTCAAGCCTTATGCTAACTGCTGAAGCCAATGTCTTACAGAAGACAGGCCTGTAGTTCCTTGTGTTACTGCTAAATAAAATAAATGCTAAAGCTAGCTCTATGGGCTACAAGACTCAGGAGTTTTATAATCAATTTCCCGCTCTGCCACAGCTATCCTGTGCAATATTGGTCGAGTCACTTAATTTCTCTGTGCCTTTAGTTCCGCCCTGCTGTACAATAAATAAATACATAAATCACATAGCAATGCTTACCTCCCTTGTGAGAATAAATTCATTAATATTTGTGAGGTGCCCAGATACTAGAGTAACTTGGGGGCCTGTAAGTGGAGAAACAGACATATTAGAACCTACCAACTGGTAACTTCCACATCAAAAGGAAGATACTATAATGCAGCAGGGCCCAATACAGATCTTTTTAATCTTCATATGTAATCATGTAAATTTTCCCGCTCCTCCTTTCAGTTCTCTTGGAATTCAGACAGCTTGTGGTTTAATAGGGTCCTTTTAACATCTTTTGAACAACTGAACAATAGACACAAGTTGACAAATAGACTTCTCTGAACTGCCACATGTGAGACACTTCATAAAACATTCACATCTGAGTTTACCGCAAGGGCATCCCATATTTTGCAATGTAGCTAAGTTATGGCTGCCGTTTGCTGAGCTCAGTGGAATGACTATTTCATAAATCTGACAGCAGAGCAAACACGTAAGAATGAATAAAAGAACAGATGTAACTAACATACGGATAAATGTATGGGAAAAGCAGTACTAATGTATGTGAATATGAAACAGAGTAAAATTAGGCTATATTTTTGCCAGGCAAACATACTGCTGGATAGCTGATCTTTCTTCCAAAGCCTATGCCTTTTTCAGCAGCAACAGCCTGCTGTTTGATGAACTGCTCTATTTCATTGACATTCCCTTTTAATTGAAAATTAAACAATGGAAAGTCGGAATAGACTCGACAGTCTTCAGGTCAAGAGTAGGAAACAACACGGGACACTCTTGGTATCTTGATGGCAAAAAGGACATGTTGAATATTACTGGATTCTGGATACTATTATGCTTACTTGGTATAGATGATGTTGGAAGGTAGAGGTGGAAAAAAATGTATGGTAATCTAATCCACTCCCCATTGTACTATACTGTTCACATGCAATCTGTTCTGCAATGCTGTATTCTTTTAAAGCCCCTGTTCCTAGGTGATCAGGCTTTCAGTGCATTGTATCAGGAGTTTGCTCAGGTTTTTATAAGCTAGTAGAAGATAAATGGTTCCTCCTATTCCATCCCATTTCTGCATGTGACTTGTTTCAAATGGAACCTCCACTAAAACACCATTCTACTCTGAACAGTGACTGAGTAAAGAAGACAAGGATGGTTATGAAAAGATGTGTGAATTTGACAGGAAAAACAATGGGAATCTAATGGAGAGATTCTCAAAGAGAAAAGGGATGTGGACAGCAGCAAAAAAGGAAGATGGTTTTAGTAGCATCAGTTTGGATGGACTAAGCATGAATTAGATGATTAGCAGAGCATCCAGGGAGCAGAAGGCTGGTGATGATGGGAGATGACCAAACATGGGCTTACTGATAGGGGATGAAGAGGCAGCATTTAAATACACTCTTCATCCACCCAAGAGGCCAGTATCTAACATCATGTTAGACTGAGGAATGACATCAGAGAGGGGGAAGGATAGCTCAGTGGTTTGAGCATTGGCCTGCTAAACCTAGCGTTGTGAGTTCAATCCTTTTAGGAATCTGGGGCAAAAAAATCCATTTTTCCTAAATCCATTTAGGAATCTGGGGCAAAAAAAATCTGTCAGGGGACAGTATCTGGTCCTGCTAGTGAAGGCAGGGGACTGGACTTGATGACCTTTCAAGGTCATTCCAGTTCTAGGAGACTGGCATATCTCCATTTAAAAATTTTTAAAAAAATAAAAAATCAACTACTGACCTCTTATGTGCCTCCTAGTTGCTGCTAGGCCAATAATAAAAACCAAACACATAGGATGTTACTATTAGGAAGCAGAGGGAGTGACTGCCCTGTTGCTACAAGTGACTTTTAATATCACTAGTTCCTAATTAATAGAAATTTGGCCTGTTCCACTATGCATGATGCAGGAAGAGACTGTTCAGGGGAAGAATTTTAAATAATCGTAAAAAATATAACAATATAGTAGTCTTTGAAACCTTAAAAAACTCAGCTGATTGTGGTCACCAATTCAGTTCAGTTTTCCAATAGGTCACAGGGCACAAAGCATTAAATACTGGAACTGGGCAAAATAATTTGACCAAATGTTTTTCAGTGAAAATTGCCGATTTGAGTTGTTACATATTTTGTAAATTCATGTTGAATTTACCAAATGGTTTTAGTTGGGAAAAAAAAATGTTTAAAAAATCTGAAAAGAATCAAAACCTTTCATTCTGACATTTTCAAAACAACATGTTTCATTTTTTCTGTTTGAAACAACTTTTCATTTTGAAATTTCCTTCAATTATTTAAAAAAAAGTTAAAAAAAACAAATCAAAATGAAACATTTCATTCAATCAAAAATGTTATTTTCCCTGACTTCTCAGTTCATTGAAAATGTAATGTTTTTGTTTGCTCGTGTCAAGTCTATCTGAAATGAATTTTCTTTTCCAGTTTTTCAGAACTGTCACTGAACAGTCAAATCAGTTATTTTCACAGCTCTGTTGAAGACCCCACTGCACATTCCCTATAACTAGGGATTGGCACTGGTATTTTTGGCTAACGTTTCCTCAGCGCTTGCTATCATGAAGAGCCTTGCGCATAAATTCCATGCTTAGCTGCTGCCCTCCACAACAGAGGTGGCATCCTTTGCCCAGTCAGGTATGCATATGGAACCCAATCCTGCAAACTCTTACTACCAAGCATTATGCTTATTACTATGAGAAATACCATGAGTCATCAAGACGACTTGTAATAGTAAGCACTATACTTGATAGGGAGTGTTTGCAGGATAGTTTGTGAAGTGAAATTGAATTGTTCAAGCTGTCAGGCACTTAGTAAATGTAATCTATCATTATTATTATTCACACTCTCATTGCAAAACATTCCTAGTCCCCCACCTACTTTTAGCACCAAATTAATGCTAACATGCCAACCATCCTGTTTCCTATCAGTGCATTCTGAACTGTTTTTCAGTGATTCACTAATTCAGTCCTTTAAGAAGGAAATGTGTGACAGAGCTGTCTGTCACTTAACATGCCTGTTTCATTAAAGAATGGCAATGCAGATGAACCAGATGTGTGCAAAATACGAAAGAGAAACATTGTATTTAATCTTCTGCATCAGCATCCGAAATTGTGACCTCTTCTGGAAGTAGGTCCAAGGCACGAATTGCACAATCTTTTAGACCAGGGGTGGCCAACCTGTTGCTCCGGAGCCACATGCGGCTCTTCAGAAGTTAATATGCGGCTCCTTGTATAGGTACCGACTTCAGGGCTGGAGCTACAGGCACCAACTTTCCAATGTGCCGGGGGGTGCTCACTGCTCAACCCCTGGCTCTGCCACAGGTCCTGCCCCCTCCCCTGAGCCTGCAGTGCCCTTGCTCCTCCCTCTCCCATCCAGAGCCTCCTGCATGCCACAACACTGCTGATCAGGAGGTGCAGGGAGGGAGGGAAGGGGAGGTGCTGATCGGCAGGGCTGCTCATGGCTGGGAGAAGCTGGGAGTGGGGTGGGAGGGAGCTGATGTGGGGGTTCCTGATGTATTACTGTGGCTCTTTCGCAATGTACATTGGTAAATTCTGGCTCCTTCTCAGGCTCAGGTTGGCCACCCCTGTTTTAGACAAAGTTGTCGAACAATTGTAGGCAAGTGCTTTGGATCTGGACACAGTAGTTATGAGTTGTGTACGTCACAGTTCAGGGCAACTGCACCTGTATTCCCCCTAAGTGGTCAACAAGGAACCTACATTTAGGCTCCTGGCTCTTCAGCCATCACCGCTCCTGGGCTTTTCCAACCTGCATAGTTTCCTGCCTGCACTGTGAGTTCCTCAGCAAGTCAGACTGCCTAAGCAGGCCTGCTTTGCTTTCTTCTCATAAGAACATAACATAAGAATGGTCACACTGGGTAAGACCAAAGGTCCATCTAGCCCAGTATCTTGTCTTCTGACAGTGGCCAATGCCAGGTGCCCCAGAAGGAATGAACAGAACATGTAATCATCAAGTGATCCATCCTCTGTCGCCCATTTGCAGCTTCTGGCATTGATGAACCTATCCTCCATGAATTTATCTAGTTCTTTTTTGAACCCTGTTATAGTGTTGGCCTTCACAACATCCTCTGCCAAGGCATCCCCTCAGAGGCTATAAATAAACTACCATACAGCTTTTTCCTAAGCAAGCACATTAATTGTTAAGGTGAAAGCATTACAGAGAAAACATATCTAAAGCACACATGCTAATAAGCTCACCAGAGATCACCCAACTCCAAGGTTTTTATAGGAGTCAGTCCTTCGAATTGCACCACAGGGTTTTTCTGTGGTTACAGGTTCATAACACCTTTTGTCCAGAACAAGAACACTATGAATCTATAACTCACTCCTTTATACAATTTGGACCTCTGATCTTATCCTTACATAACAGGTGATCAGCAGACATAGGTCCCCTCCTCAGGAGAATCTTCATAAAGCTGAGTTCTTGCATAACCGGAGAAGTACATTTGCATTCACTTCCCCTTAGAGATTTCCTGGGAAACCCACTTAACTTTAAAAGTTAATTCTTGTCGAGCACATTGTTTCAAATAGTTCTTTGAAGCTCATAGCACTCCCAGGGTTTACATTAGTCATGTCACCCCACCTAGAGACATTACGTACAATCCAACAGCGATACATAAACATTTGTATTTTAATACAATGAACTCCTAAGATACTTAAATGTAGTTCAGTAAGGTAATTTAATCCGGTAAGGTTTAATTTAATTCAGTAATGTTTGTCCAGGACATTGCAGGAAATGGCCATAACTGTCACAATGTGTTACTGTGCATGCCCCCAAAAAGAGCATTCTTGTAGCAGCTGTGCTTCTCAAACATGCACAGCCGGCTGTATCAACAGCAAGGAAAATCATGGCCGGAATTTCCCCAGGTAATGAGCACCCTTTGCTCGCAGAACCTGTGCAAACCAGATCACTTACTTTTTTAATAAAATCTGTGAAGATTTCTGCTCATCACTTTTACTGGATAAACCTCTCAGCTCTTACTCCTGTGCTTCATATATAAACCTCACTAGCCTCTCTCTAAGATCCCTTTCTTTAGAGTTTTACTGACTATCTATCTTCATTATACTGAGGTGCCGTAGAAGCTGGATAAGCCTGAATGTAAAATAAAGGTATGAAGGAGAAAGATGTTGAGATGATTCAAGATGTTTAAAGGCAGCATATTGCCTCCTAATACCAATAGTTCCTAACTAATAGAAAAAAATACACGTTTTAAGATTTATTTTGCCAGTACATGTAATTTATGGCTCTTAAATAAGATTTTTCAAGAGTATCTGCATCACTTAGGGCTAGATTTCTAAAGGTATTTAAGCACCTAGAGATGCAGATAGATGCCTTGGTGCTTTTGAAAATTGCACTAGATACCTAAGTCCCATTGATATCAATGAGAGCTAGGCCCTTTGAGTTACTTTTGAAAATGCCAAAGTCCAGGTAAATTATGTCTACCGCATTTCCCCATCCACCAAACCAGTTACCCTGTCAACTCTGATCATCGATCTCTGTGCCTCAGGGCAAGCCCTTTGCAGCAATTATATATAACAGAGACAAGTTTAGTGACATCCGTGACTCATCAGTATGTGGATGAAAATGGCCTGGACTGTGGCTAATAGCTATATAATACATCTTGGGCCTTATCATCCTGTTTGGTGCATGTTGGGTGTTTAAGGAAGACTATGCAAATTGTCCTTGTCCCAGTGAAGAATAGCACTGAGTGCACAAACAGTCAATGCAGTCGGGCTCTCTTTGAGAGTACTAGTCATGTATATGTGAAGCAAGCACCACCAGAAGAGGAGGAAGTAGTCTTTCAAAAAGAAACATGGCCAGGCTGAAAGAGCCTGTGTCACATGCTGTCCCTTTCCCTGCTCCAGTGAAGTTGCATCTCAAAAGCACATGAGAGACTCTGAAATGAGGATGTCGCTGGCACCTCCACACCCAGTTACTGTGTGCATATGGGACTGTGGAATTAAAAGGATGGGTGGGTACTGAGTGTAGGCAGCCACATGAGACACCTGGAGAGTCTGGCAGTAGTAATAAGGGCACCATGGCCAAACAGATGCAACCTCATTCTTATCCCCCATATGGTCCCCCAGATAAGTCAGCATAATAATTGGAATGTTCACAATCCACTTGCTAATGGTATTCAAGACACAGGGAGTGATCTGTAACTGGGACTATACAGATCTCTCACATACATGAGGGAGACCTGTATAGTGACCCCTGGTAGCTAAGTATAGCTACCCAAAACTAGACATCTGGCCATCACAAGCAATCACAAGGTGGGAACAGCTGGCCCATATGCAGCAGTAATTGAGATACATCCAATTACATCCACGCTGTCCCTAAGCAAACAGGATGTCCCCCAGAGAATAGACTTGAACCAGGGAACAGCAGAGTGAGGTGCCTAGGATCCGTGACAACTCCCTACGGAGGGCACTTTCCCAGCTGATAAGCAACATTGACAGTCATCTCCTGCATTTCCATTCACTATCACTGCACTACCTTACCCATCCCTGCTTGCGAGCCTTGGGATATTTGCAGGATATTATTGGTAAAATAGGTAGGGTCAGGGCTGATAGCTTTATTCACTTCAAACAAGCATATATTGTTCCTTATCTTTGTATGGAGTGTTATTTAATGTCACTGTCAAGAATGCAATAAAATGTTTCTGAATCAAACTCCCAGCTAAAGTAAAAACCATATATTCTTCTTGACTGACAAGAAATTCTGCAGTTCAGTCTTCAAATGAATCATGTTCTGTTATCAAAGTACCCCATATTGGCATTGCAGCCTGGCATTAACTATATTAAATAAATGTGCTGAAAGTATTTAACCATTTACAATTTCTGCACACTTTTGTAGAATAATGTAACAGCATTTTAGTTAAATATGAGCTGTTTGCCTTTGTAGGTAAATGAACCATAGACCATCTCCTTTCCTGTTGTGAATTCAGAATTAACATACAGTGCAGAGTAATTGACTTGTAGCCCATCCAGTCATTTAGAGTGCATTAATTATACCTTTCATCTTTTTCAAGATGTGTGAGAATGGAAGTGCCTTTATGTGTGGCCCTGAAATAAGACAGGCATGGACCTGCCATCATTCCATTTATGGTTTGTTTTTTTCCTTAAAGTGAAGTGGGAAAGAGAAAAAAAGGAACTCTTTCAGGTACATGGCTGTGTCTCAGCAAGAGTGAGAAGAGAAGGTACTTTCTGATCAGTGGAAACCAGGCCTGTGGATTATTGGCTTGATGGCACACCCTGTCCTGTACCCAGCTTTGAAGTTTTCCCCATCCTTTCCTTTCCACTGTCAGTGCCACTTAGGTGCCCCCTGCCTGGTTGTTAACAGCCCTGACCAGTTTTTGTGCTGCTCGGTTTTGTCACGTGGGACCAATGTTCACTGTAAGCTGTGTGCACACAGTGATCGTGTAACTACCGTGCATGTCACATGGCTGGGAATGTGGCCGGCATCCAGGTCCCGCTCTGTGGGCCAGGTCCTCCGCCTGCCAAAACCAGGGTGGTACCTCTCAGCATTGGGGACTGGGAAATAGGTCAGACCAAAGGCTTGCCAACAGGGAGAGGGTAAGAAGTAGGGTGAGGACTGGGGGTTAGAGTGGCCAGTGACTGGTTATTCTGCATCTCTAAGGTGGCAACTATAGTCAACTCAAAACGTCCAAAATAAGTTCACAGAGTTACGGATGGGCAAATTAGTCTTTATCTCCCCATGTCCCATTTACTGTTTTCTGTCCATAATGAGACATGTACTTGCAGTATATCATTCTGCCACTAGTTGTCCCAGTATGAAGTACAAATTTCCATATAGGGTGTGGGCTCTGATAAACAAGGGAAACAAATCTCAAACACAAGTTGGGTGGAAGCCTCTTTGCTTGTGTTTGTAGCTTTTTTCTTGAATAAAGTCCTTCTCCTGAAGGATTGTGATTCCCTATATCCCGGCACTCTCAGTCTTAGTCCCTTTGCAGTATAATTTTGCCCCATTCTCACAGTCCTAGTTCCCATTTTTAAAAACCTCCCCCACTCTGGATCCATTCTTTCTTTCGTCTGTATCTCTTTCACCCTCTGTTCTTCGCCCAGATTATCATTCCATCTGAATTTTCTACCTCGTTGTATTTTCTTTTTCTCTTTTCTTCAGTTTGGCCTCTGTTGCTTTTCTCTATATCAGTAAATTCCTCAGGGTCTTATATATTTCTGCCATAATATTTCTTCATGCAGAATTATAGACCAGCATCTGAGGGTACGTCTAAAAAGCAACTAGACCCGCAGTGGCTGGCCCATGCCAACCAGCTCAGGCTGCAGGGCTATTTCATTGCTGTGTTGACGTCCGGACTCTGCCTGGAGCCGGGTTCTAGGACCCAATGAGGTGAGAGGGTCCCAGAGCTTGGTTCCAGCCCAAGACCAGAAGTCTACATAGCAATGAAACAGCCCCACAGCCCAAGCCCAACTCAGCTGGTACAGGCCAACCATGGGTTTTTCTTGGCTGTGTAGAAATACCCTAAGAAGAGAATTATATGTAAAACAGCAGAACGCCATTGACTTCCTTAGTAGAAACTCCTTATGGCTACAAAGAAAAGCGTATACGTGTGAATCCAGCAGAAACTGATGCTGTTGTCTTCCTTAGGCTGCAAACAACATAAGTTAAATTAGTTGTGAGATGGGCATAGACTTCCCTATACATCTCAATAAGGTATTACCTATGAAACTTAATTAGGACAATTGACACACGACATTGTTAAGCATTTCACCCTGATCATTGTAGTAGCTAACGTGTGTATCCCAGGAACCCAAGCTGCCTCTCGTGCCTTTCTCAGTATCAAATGCCCCAGCTTTCCACTATCCAGCTACCAAGACCTCCAACTTCTACACCTGACAACTTCTCCGGTGTGTTGTCAATATAAGACCCTGAAGCACAAGAGAAAATGTATGAGCAGCATAAAATAAATTGAATTTAAGATCAAATGAAATAACACAAGGAATACACTGCACTGATATTAGTTACATATTTCATTCCATAAAAACCTCAATTTTTATATTTAACCAGCGCTGCCACAGCACTTTCAGCCTACCGTGCAGCTGTACTGCAAAATGGAGGAACTGTGCTGTAGAATTTAGGTCTAGCTTGCTACAAAGTAGATATGCCCCTGTTTCTTCCATCTTGCCCCTGTTTCTCTTTGTTTTCCTTTCTGCAATGTCTTTCCACATCTCCCCGGTTTCCTCTGTCCATTGGGACCTGTATGTAGTGACCCAATGAGAAGAAACAGAGCCAAGTACAACCTGCAATTAGGAACCGAAGGGGAAGAGCTGCACCTTACTCAAAGGGCCATTCCTGTCACGGGCCCAAAGACCGTGAGTATAGGCTGCATTCAGCTGCTTCTCTGCTGTTTGGAAGCTTATCCAGAGTAGAAATGGTTTCTGCTGCCATAGTATGGCTGAGAGGCAGGTTTGGTGGGAACACCTGCCTGCAGAGTGTGGGGAGGTGCAGCTCATGGAAGCAACACAGCAAAGCACAGGCAACAATACAAGTTGTCTGGTCAGTCAATGAAAATGGGCCTCCTGGACTCTACGGTCACCAAACTCTTAGGAATGTGCACCCTAGCACAGGGCCATTCAAGACACTGTACATTTGGATGCATAGGTTAAGTACTTCTCTTGCAAATAGGGAAGGCATTAAGGGACATCACTGGTGGGTCTCCCATGATGTCAAAGGCTTCTTGTATCGGCTAATCCTAATGGGCCCAGTCCAGGCATTGACTTCACGGTGGAACGTGCTGCATCGCTATAAAGTGGACAGTGAGGTTTTCCCCCCACTATGGAAGCTGAAAGGTTGATCCAATGGGCATAGGACCAGGCCTGAAATGAGTCACACAAGAATCACTAACATAATTAACGAGTGTCAGGTCTATGACCAAATCCTGCAGGTCTTGACTTCAGTGGTAGTGTTGCCTGAGTATAGGGTGACCAGCCAGCAAATGTGAAAAATCGGGATGGGGTGGGGGCTAACAGGAGCCTATATACGAAAAAGCCCCAAAGATCGGGACTGTCCCTATAAAATCGGGACATCTGGTCACCCTATCTGAGTAAGGACTGAAAGACTTAATGCTATCACTGCAGGATTTGCCCTTGTCGAGACTAGGCTATCAGCTATTGTCATGGTTTGGCAATAAATATTTCTAACATTTTCTCTACAGCAGCCATGAAACGCCTGCGCCGTGACAGTAACCTCTTTCGTGCCACCTCCTAACGGTATCCAGCCATATGCTCCATTTACAATGCCTCCAATTTACCTTTGAACTGACATGTGCAAGCTAAGACCCATGAATAAGCACTACGGAAAGGTGCAGCCACCTAACAGCCATTCCAAACTAGCTCCCACCACCAGTCATATTGTCAAAGGACAGTATTTGCTTTGTGTTCGTATGCTGATTTAAATCTTGCTCATGCGCACGGCCGTACATTTTAATTGTAAGTCGGCTACGGTTTGAATGCCATCACTGCTGTGCAAATAATATCATCAGCTCATCAACTGTGGCAGTAGCACAGCTGTTATATAAGCAACTGTTAGCCCTCCACCCCTTGCTATGCCATTGGGGGCGGGGAGGGGGGATCTTGCTTTGAGAGGTGTGTTATAAATATAAAATGCAAAGAATAACAGACGCGTTGTGATTTGATCTATGAAAATAATCCCATCCAGGGATTTCTGGGGACAGTATAAACCATGGGATCAGTGCTGCACTCAAGAACCCAGAGGAGAAAACCCACCACCACCACTCCCCATAGCCTGTTTGAACAAGGAAATGCTGGCATTAGGGGGAACAACAGGAGCCATGCCCCCAAGGTGTTTGCTTGGCCAAAGTAAAAGAGTGATTTTGTTAACTTCAAGAAAAAAAATGAAGTTGCCTTTTAATCTAACCTTGGGTGGGAGGATGGTCTTGCAGGTAAAGCACTGGACTGTGGAAGTAAATTCCCATCTCTGCCACACCTTCCTGTGGACGTTGGGTAGGTCATTTCATACCTTGGAGCCATGGTGGGGGGGGAGACTTTTTAAAAATGGAGATAATAATGCTTCCTTTCAGACACCTTTTGTCTCTTTAGACTGGACTGTCAGCTCCTCGGGGCAGAGACCGTCTCACGCTCTCTCTTTCTACAGTCTTAGTGGGCGCCTGTAGAGGCTACGGTGACAGCGCGCTCAGCCACATGTGGGTGAAATTCCACAACTGAACGTGAACCACGTTTCCTAGGATAGCTGTGGGAAAAAAATACCCGTGCAGGCGTTTCAAGTGGCTCTCTAGCAAGGTGCTGGGTATAGGTGTCCCACTGAAAATCTGTACACTGCGGGGGGAGGAGGGGTGCCCCAAAAGTCATAGAAAGAGAGGCTGGACTGTGGGCCTTCTACAGCAAGCGCCTCAGAGGGGCATTCTAGGAAAAACCCTGAGTTACTGGGCATGACCTGCATGCACTTTACACGCACCACCATGGCCCCACACATATGCATACCCAGGCATAACCAGGGTGGAGTGGAGCTGCTTAGAGCTGGAGATCAGGAGCCCAGTAACAGCCACTGCCTCACCCATATTGGAGGCAGGTGCAAGCAGAACCTGGCCTCAATCTGTGAGTGGCGGAGTAAGCCATGCTCAGCTTAGTTCGTAGTCGTCTGTTCTGTTATGACAAAAGCAACGCGTCGCTGAATGTGTGTCAGGATGATAGATTACGCCTTTTTTTTAAAGTCTGTATCTTAGAATGCAATTGGAAGAGTGCTTCTTTAGATGCTTATAGCAATAGGGCACTATGAAATGAGTTTGTATGTAATTAAGTGCAAACTCATCAAAATCGTGTTCACCTTATGAGACTGCTGCTCATTTCAGAGCGTGGCAATGGATCTGAATAAACCTAAACTCTGGTTCTGGAGGACCATATAAATATGTGTGTGTCAGTATTTACAGAACACCTGTACACAGCCCCATTTTGTATAGGCTGTTTTAGATTGTTTTAAAGCGGTTGCTGACAGGAAAAAAGTGTGTGTATCTGAATGTGCCATTTATTAGAATAATTTTGATTTTATTCTAGCGGGAGCCTGATGGTATCATCAGGAATTATTGTTTTGCATCCTTTAGTCTTTTACTATCCTCTGGTGAATGATATTTCATGGGGAAATGTATTTATTCAGAACTTCATTTAGATTTAATAGAAAAATGACTCTTGCCATAGCACTGTGGACTACTCATTTTTCTCCCTGTGCTGACTTTCAGCATATAAATGCCAGACGCCGCTGTTCTCTTTCATCATTCTTTCCTTATCAGAAAAATTTGCTTGAGATTAATTTTCTCATCATGCCTTCTTTTAGAAGGACTGTTTTTCAATGCCATTAAAAGACAGGGCGGTGATAAATTCCTATTTCCAATTTCCAGTGAAATCGTCTATTCCACATCAGTAAAGGAATGCAATCCCAGTGGAAAGGGGCAAAACAATATTTAGATACAGTTACGCCAACCAGTTCTTTGGGAGTACTGTTCATTCCATAAACCAATTTTTTTATTAAAAAAACCGAATTTATTTTGAGAGAACAAACCTATTTGAAAAGAAGCTTTTGGTGTTTATTTGCAGGGGGAAACAGACCTTTGACATTTATTTATTTCTATTTGCAGGTTGGAATAATTGAAGACTTCTTATATCACTTAGAAGACAGCTTCTTAAAGACCAAAAAGCTCAGAACGGCCAGGAGGCAGAAAATGAAAATGAAGAGGCTTCAAAGTGTACAGCAGCACTAGTCCCTGGGGAAATAATACACTATCCCCTCCGCCCCGCTCCAAGACATGGCGAAGAAGGCAGCAAGGACATTAATACCATGGAAGTTTTGACAGTTGGGACAACAAAGGCCTGCCTTCAAATTAATGAGGTGTCCCCTCACAATGGCTCATCCTTAGCAAGGAGCTCCTGCACTTCATTAGTCTCAACTGGCAGGAATAAATGTTTGCAGGAAGCTTGGCTTGAGAGTCTTATTCAAAATTGTCTTGTTTATTTAAACATGGTGGAGAAATAGCCATTGCTGCATCTTTCCCATTTTCTTCTTTTATTAGAGAATAAAGGAGAGTGGGTTTTATCCTGCTCTAAGGATTTTTTACACACAGACACACAGGGCCGGCCCACAACATTTTGGCACCTGAGGCGGGGAGCTCAAATGATGCCCTCATGCCCCCTCGCTTGGGCCAAAACTTTGAAAGGGGTGGGGGGTAACAGGAACCTATATAAGAAAAAGACCCCAAAATCGGGACTGTCCCTATAAAATCGAGACATCTGGTCACCCTACTGTCACCCTCTCCCCTGCCTGCCTGTTATGTCTCTTGTGCCCTCCTTCCTCCAGCACAGCACTCCACCATCTCTGTGCATCTAGAGCAGAGAGAATACATATGCACCAGCAGCAGACACAATTTTCTACACTCCGGGTCCTAGTGGCACCCCCACCACCAGTCTGGCACCTGAAGAGGCCGCCTCAGTTCGCCTCATGGTAAGGCCAGCCCTGCACACACACACACACACGTGTTCAGCCAGAATATTAGTCTGTGACTATCTGTGGACTACAGCCTGCTCACCTTGCCGCTGCATAAAGTCCACTTTACTTACGGGACTGTTTGAAGTAAGGCCAGCACTTACAGGCCCACATGCTACAAAAGTGGCCTAGAAATAGGAGGACCTCCTTTTTCAGGTGCCCAGCGTTAGGGTCCTGACTCGCAGAAGGGCTAAGCATCCAATTGACAATCTATTCGAAATTAATGGATGCCATGAGCCTCAGAAAACAGACTCTAGGGTGCAGATTTTTAAAAGTATTTAGGCGTTGCTCTGCTCAGCATTACAAGGCCAGAGGCCCAGGTGCTCCTTGATTCCAGCAGGGCAGGAGTTAGGCACCTAAATACCTTTGAGGAGCTGGGGCTAAGTACCTAAGTCACTTTTGAAAATGGGACTTAGCCAGCTAATGCCATGTCTACACTAGGTGCGATTTACTGGCCCAGCATTCCTAGTGCAGACGCTGCCACAGCAGCAAAGCTGTGCGTTTACCAGCCTAGCTTATTTTATTCCACTCCTTTCTGAGGGAAAGCAGCTATAATGGTACGATCACAGTTT
The DNA here is from genome assembly GCA_033296515.1 of Macrochelys suwanniensis. Classification (NCBI taxonomy): domain Eukaryota; kingdom Metazoa; phylum Chordata; order Testudines; family Chelydridae; genus Macrochelys; species Macrochelys suwanniensis. The sequence goes on from CM065783.1 coordinate 14,099,465, forward strand.
TGCCAGTATAACTGGCTACATTAGCGGCTTTTGCTGGCAGAGCTATAATGGTCAGGGCTCACACCTCTTCTCATGCCTGGCCGACATTTGCTGGAGGCTGTAGTGTAGACACAGCGTAAGTCACTTAAGGCTACACCCACGAAGCGATTTAGGTGCCTAATTGCCACTTTAGCGCCATAGCCACATAGGTGCCAACATTTCCTAAGTGCCGATGTGAGCGCTGGTAAAGTTGCCCAAGTGCCAAAATTTCTGCCAGTGCACATTTGCAAAGCCACCTGATGCTGCTGAGCTGCTACGCACCCAAGCCCCATTCACAAACTAGGCCCCATTCAACGAGGTGGTCCCCTACCTAATTGCTCGGGGGCCCGATCCAAGAGGTGTTCTCACAGCACGCTGAACTCACAAAATACGCAGCTGTGGAAAAGGAGGCACTGCCTTCCCTTTGTACTGGATAGCCCAATGATTAGCGCACTCATCCCCACACACACTCTGCCTGAGCTGGCTCAGGTCACTGCCTAGATGAGTGCCCTAATCCCTGGGTTATGGGGTATTCTGGGGCGGTCGCTCTCTCACTCAATCTCTCCCGTTGAAACTGTTCCACTTCCTATAATATTCTTAAATATTGATTAGGCTAGAGAGAAGCCAGCACACTCACTTAGGAGGTCCAGGTTCCGGTCCCCATGCATTGTATAGGGAGCCTGGGTGCCTAATGTTTGGTTGAGGATTCCATGGGGGTGGTAGGGCATTGTGAAAATTATGTGACACCTGAGGCCCTTTGTGCATGCTCAGGGGCCTTTTGAGGCTCTGAGCCTAAGACCTTTAGATGCTTTTGAAAATTTTATCCCAAGGCTTTTCAGATGAAAACCTGGCTCCATGGATGTCAAGGGCCAAACTTCTATTGCCTTCCATGGGGGTCAATACTTCACCATTGGGTTTGCTCCCTTCCTGCTTTTCCATTCCCTTCAGATGCTTGTGACAGTCTTGCCAGGCCCTGGTAGAATGCATTGTCTCACAGAGAGTAGTTAGATTTACACAAACTGAAGAACCTTACATCAGAATGCTAGTAAAACCATGATATGCACAGCAGGATAAATGCTTGATATACGCAACCATGATTCAAAGAAATGGTACAGCAGAATGAAAATGTGATCAACTGCTTTCTACATAATCTGAGCTACCTAGGCCTATTTTAGACTCATGGGACACAGCTCTAAAGGCTTATTGTACTATGGAGGCAGGGTTATTGTACAACAGAATAGATTTTGTCAGCTGGAATTTTATGACTTGTGGTGGCAATCATCCATTTTTGATGAGCAGTCGCAGGGTAAAATGGCAAGCTAGCTCTCCAAGGACCAGAAAGTTACAAGCTAATCACATCCGCTTTTGGTAAATTGTCAGGATGACCGGAAATTTGGTGTAAATTGGTGTAACTGATGGCTCTGTTTATTCTGCAGTATGGAATACAAACACAAATATTTCTACCTAGTATGATGTAAAGGCCAAAGTGCAGTGAAAACAGATGATTACACAAAATCTAAAGCTTGGGGCAAGGGAGATGTTACTGACCTTGTAGAAAACAGTTTCCTTTCCAGTATTAGAAATCTGATGGCTCTGGTACAGTTCCCACGACAGACCCGCTGTGAGAGACCTAGTGTGGGGTGCGCGGCGGTGTGCGGGAGAGTCAAGATATGGCAGCTTACTTTCAGGAACAGATGTTTGCTGTCCAGATGGGGAAGAAGGCCTCCCATGGGGGAGGAACAGCTCGGTGGTTTGAGCATTGGCCTTTTAAACCCAGGGTTGTGAGTTCAATCCTTGAAGGGGCCATTTAGGGATTGGGGCAAAAATTGGGGATTGGTCCTGCTTTGAGCAGGGGGTTGGACTCGATGACCTCCTAAGGTCCCTTCCAACCCTGATATTCTGTGATTCTACATTTTGCACTCAGGTTGATCTGTAGAGTATCCTTGCTAGAGGCCATGTGTCACGCCCTACAGGATGCCTTGTGCAATAGCAATTATCACACAGGGAAAGAAGGCTGTGGGACAACGCAAATAAAATGTGAAAAAGACTCAACTCAGACATGGAGAAAGAGGCAGGGTGGCCCATAAAAACATTCTCACATACAGCCTTGGACACACTAATGGGGTATGTGAGTTAGTGTTATGTAATTACTGTTGTCTTTATCCTGCACAGTGAAGTCTCTGCAGCACCAGTATTTTGCTCATTACTTTCCCAGGTGCTTTGGAACTCCTTGAGTATAAGAGGGTCTCTACAAAACATAGTCCATTCCAGGAATGCAGGATTTTCCATAACAAATCAGACCTGCGGCCCAGTCACTGTGGTGTCCTGCCTGTCCTGACACAACACCCAATCACTGATATTTCAGAAAACAGTGGAAAGAACCATCTAATGCACCTGATCAATTACTCAGTGGCATACACTGGGAAAAATCACTTACGCCTGCAGCAGCCAACATAGATGCTAAAGGATGAGATTCAACTGCACCTGCCTCACCATACATAACTACAAATGTAAATAGGTAGTCAATTATCCAGCCCTTTAAAAAAAATTCTAGCCACACCACTTGACACTATCACCTCCTGTGCTGCGGCACTGCATCTGGTGATTACCTACTCGGTGTCTTTCATTATTTTCAAACTTATCTGCTATTATTGACTTCTTGTCCTCCTGTTTGGAGGCAGCATTAAAAACTCTGTGGTCTGTGCTTGCAATGGGCGTTTTGGCCATGTAAGTGAGGGCACATTTGGGACCTTTCTCCCAGGCTTCCAATTTTAGGTTATTTGTGTTGGAAGGGCTATTTCCTGAATGAATGATTATTTTCCTACCGTATCACTTTCTCCTGTGTCATGAAAATGACTGACCTATTGACAACTGGGTTCACTGGCCTCAAGCAGCTGATGTCAGTTAAAACTGCTCAATGAAAAACAAACAAAAAAATCGCACCAATTTCAAAAATTGATATAAATATCCAAGACCTCTAACAGTGCCTGTTGTCTTTTTTCTTGCTGCTGAAGTTAGAGCCTGTATATGAAGACCAACGTTTCTGCTCTAAACATAGGGCACATTTTTAACCCTTTCAGGTACTACATAAATTACTATTAACCTTAATCACGAACCAAAACTATTGCCAGCAATGCAATCTGCCCATCAGTTCAACGTTAACAAAGCATTTGGCCATAATAAACTTTTTCACATTGATAATTTATAAAGGCTTTCCATTTGGTAAGATGCTGGGGGTATTGCACAAACACTTTAAAATACAGGACAGGATCACTGGAGGAATGATAATCCAGTGGTTAAGGCACAGCCCTGGGACTCAAGAAGGCTGGGATAAGTTCCTGGCTCTGCTACTGACTGACTTTGGGCAAATCACTTAATCTCCGTGCCTCTGTTTCCAATCTGTAAAATGGGCATACTAAATCCTTAATTTCGCCCACCTTTAATCTGTGATGTCTATTTAGACTGTAAATGCTTCAGCACAAGGACAGTCCCCTACCATGTGTTTGCACAGTGGCTGGCCCTGTAGCCACAATCTCAGTTGGGACTTCTAGGTATTATTATATTACAACCATATTAACACCATAAAATAAACAGCATTTTAAAGGGTTAAAAACATCAAAAAATCCACGCTGATCGTGAGCTTCTAAAATGCTATAGAGAAATGAAGTGACTTTCCTACAGTAAGTCAGTGGCAGAGACTGAAAAAGAGCCCAGCAGTATACAATGATGCAATGATTACAACCCAATGTAACCCATAGGTGCTGCTATATTAAGAATAGGATCTTGGGGGGCACGTAAAGCTTGGGCTGATCATGTAACTTTAATTTTAAAATAGGGCAAGGGTAGGCTACAGTCTTACACAGCCCCATTTTAACTACAGTCATCATCAGGAGCACACATCACATTGGGCCATTTTTTGTTCTTGTTGCAATCCATCATGATGAGATCTGAGATTCAGTTTCAGAATCGTCCATGAAAGATAATAATACACTGTATTACTTTGACCTTTTCAGTTTGCTTTGTAATGTGATTGGCCAGCCAGTCCTATGCTCCCCTGTTAACCACTTCATTAACCTGGGCGGAAAAGGTGGAATGGACAGACCATTAGCCTGCAGAATATTAAAAAGGTTAACATAGAATTGTACAGTCCTGGCTTTCCTCAGCAGCGGTGGGTATTAAGAACCTGATACCTTGTTCCTCTTTCAGAGTCTGACATGAAAATAAGAAATGACACAAGATGAACCTAACCTTATTCTCATTCCTGTTTTAAAACTGTAATCACGTAATTCTCCTCAGACGTCACCCCTGGCTGACATTAGTTTATGCCATTTTATTTGTGTTCCAGGGCAGGTAGCCTCTCTGCACAGAAGGAAGAAAGCTGAACAATGTTCAGTATCTCAATTGTATTGTGTGCCTGAACTGGCTAACTCAGGCCCCGATCCTAATGACACTGAAATCAAGTCAAAACACCCATTAACTTCAATAGGAAAAGTACTGAGTCTTTCAACTGTAAGGACCAAATTGTACCATCTTTGAGCAAAAATTCTGTTGTAGTCAATGGGAGTTTTGCTTAATTAAGGAATACGGAATTTGGCTGTGAGCACTTTGGAGTATGGATTGTGTCATCCTTTGTATTAAATACAGGACCAAATATATTGATTACACACATAAAAAGTGTTTGTGAGCGAGAACATGCCCAGGGCTAAATGTGTGTGACTGATCATATCTCCCTCTAGTGGTTGCAGTGTACAAATTATGCAAGGCCTAATATTAATAAATAAGTAGGAAGGTTTTCATGGCTTGCCACTCATAAGCATAATTTATTCATGGGTCTCTTATTTTTCATATCAAATGAAAATCCAGTGTCAGTAAATTCACGGCCACAGGCTCATTCATCTTTGAGTAGTGTCCTATGGGTGCTCTACTTCAGGTACACATGCAACTCTAGAGTCCTTGATCAAAGATTTTCAGTTAACTGTGTCCCCTGCATGCACCCTATGCCTTCTCCTGCCAGATAGTGAAGTTATATAGGAGTGCACAGGTGAGTCGCCTCAGTTCCTTCTCAACCATCTTGGCCTGAGATTGGAGCTCTAGGGTGTCATCCTTGTGCGTGCCTTGGCTTTTCTAATATTTCTATAGGGTTAAGATAGTTGCTGTGATGTAGTCTAATTAAAATATAATCATGCAAATCATTATTCCTACCACTGCTATATAATTGCAATGAATCCTATAAAGAGTGCAACACATGGCCGGAAAAGGTTAAGCCTCCTGCAGAATAATTAATGCAGAGTCAGCCTGTAGAGACATGTTAAAAATGGTAATTAAGGCCATACAATGCTAAATAGGCTAGAAATTTGAAATGCAAACCTATGTTAGAAGTGATACTAATTGAATATGTGTACTGATGAATGTCAGCCATGTAAACAGGCAGTTCCTGTCTGTCACTATAGCTATGGATTCAAAGATCAAAAGGGAATTCATTTAGATGAATCTTGGGTGAAATAATGTAATTGTCTATATGTCTGTTTGACGTTTGTGATAGACTGCCTAATGAATAAGTTGCCCTATGTTAATTTGTGTAACTAATTACTGGTAGTGTTTAGAAAGCAGAAGGTTACTTCAAAAGCCTATTGTTTACCCAGGATTATATGGTCAAGTGGCTGATAGAAAACCGTATAAAAGACCATTGGGTCCTGATTCTGTTATCTCAGATCTGCTTAAACTTCATCAGGGGAAGTTTGAGCCGCAAGATAAGATCCTAGTTAAGCTGGTACACCCTGGATATGATATTGGACATTAGCCTATAATCTATGGCCTAAATTCTAAAAGAACTCTTTGCAACTACAAAGCTCACCCTCTCTGCTATAACTCTGAACCTCAAGAATTGAACTCATGTCTATATGTATATTGATTTTTTAACCATACTCTTTTATTTTTAAATAGATTTTAGTTTAGTTCATAAGAATTGGCTAGAAGCGTGTATTTGGGTAAAATCTGGAATATTCATTAACCTAGGAGGTAATGTATCTGATCCTTTGTTCGAACCTTTTCTTTTATATGGTGAATAAGATTTTCATTAATATTCATCATATCTGACTTGGATAACTAGGTGGAGGCCTGAGGCTGGGTTGCTTTAAGGGAACTGTGTTTTGGACTTCTAAGTAACCAGTAAGGTATAAAAGAAGCTGTTCAGTGCTGGCTTTGTAAATCTAAGTATTGAAATATCCACCAGCTTTGGGAATTGACTGCCCCATTACTTGCAGTTCACCCTAATTGAGTGTCCTCAGCTGACTCCTCCCCAAACCCCAGTGACAGTTACAATTGTTAGGGTAGTTACAGTTAGTTAGATAAGAAGTGAGAGGATTGTTTTACTCCTCTCTTTCCCCTTGGGAAAACTTATTTTTTCCTAGCTTGCCAGGTTTCAAACATTGCCTCTCCTGCCTAGAGGCTATACCCGTGAGCGATGGCACCTTTAAGTGTGTCTATTGCGTGTGGGAGTCCCACATCTCCAAGTAGTGAAACTTCTAGCTGGCCCTCAAGTCACGGCAAGGAAAAACAGGAAGATTAAATGCAGACTACTAACGATGGATTAGCCAATTTGAGACAGGTCAGGAGACGCTCTCCCCTCCGCACCTCTGCCTCCAGACAGATCCAGGACCCCTTCCCCTAAGAAAGGGAAGACTTTGGAAGCTTCAGGGAAGGCTTCCAAAAAGAAGGGAGTGGGCTGTGACCTTAAAGAGCCAGCTATGAAAAAGTATCAGAGGGGTAGCCGTGTCAGTCTGGATCTGAAGTATCAGCTGCCACCATCAAGTCCATTCTTCAGCATTCAGTAATAGAATATCTTAATGACACCCTCCCCCCATCTTCTGAAGAAGTTTGGCTTGCCATCATTCAGCCTAGAAACAACAAGGCACCAGGCCCAAATGGCATTTCCATGGAGGTCTTCAAAATTGGTGGCATAGCACTTGTGCAAAAACTTCAACAACTTCTTCTTAGAATTTAGGTTAATGAGGAAATTCCACCCTACCTAAAGAATGCCAATATTGTGACCATTTTTAAGACAGGTCAATGTGCAGGAATTATTGAGGCATTGCCCTCCTCTCCATTGCCAAGATCCTTGCTTGCATTCTTTTGAACCGTCTCCTCTCTCTTGCCAAAGACATTCTTTACACCCCATGGACCTCAGTGGAGTTGCACAGCTGTAACTGAGCACTAAATTTGGACAACTGACTAAAGACTCGGTTTCACCTTATTTTTTTTAAGTGATGGAGAAAGGCTGACATAAAATGATATGGATTATTATGAAACATGTTAATATGCTTGTATGTGTTATATCAAATATTTTGCATACAGATATAATCCATAGGGTGTATAACCTACTATGTTAATAAAATTTGGAATCTGAACCACAGGAAATTACTTAGATGTTGCTTGGAACAAATGCAACAGCTTTATTTTTACAGCACCTTTCAAAAAAACCTGTTGCATTTAACGTCAGTCGAGAATGACCTTTTATAAATCAGATCAACCTATTCATATCTGGCACAAGAGGCTGAACCCCATTTTATTCCATTTCATGTGTTAAGATTCTGTACTGGCCCTGCAAGTACCTTTTTGGATTAATGAAACAAATCTCTAAACTGTCATCTGAGTCCATCTACTTTATGTTTCTCTATAGCACTCATCATTCTCATGTTTAAACACTAAATCAGCAGTATAATGTAATTCTTACTTTGGGTGAAGGATGTCCCCTCTACATACCACTGCTTAGAATCTTACATTTGTAACTGGCATTGACTAAGTCCTTTTATTGTCTCAGATTAATAATAAAAATGGTCCCTGGTTTTTTAAAAGGTGAAGAACTAGATTCAGAGGGGGATATTCCTGATATTCAGGAAGTAATGATGTGTCTTATGATGCTTTAGCTTTTTCTTCTAATACACCTTGCTTGGTTTTTTCCCCTTGTTTAGATTAACAGATTTTAACACCAAAAGGGACCATTATGATCATCTGAATGCCACGAACTCTAACACTATACTTTTTGATAAATGCGAGCTGAAATAATGTCTTGTTCTCCTTTACCTTGGCTTTATGGCAATCTCTCTTGTGGACTTCCGTGCACATAGGTTGAGCTATTCACTATTTTGTTGACACACTCACAGAAGCGTAACAGATTAGGAAAGCACAATTTTCCCTTAGAGATGCTGTGCCAATTTTCCCCTTTAATGAACGTTTGTCTAAGTTGTTTGCAATTCTATTTTAATTACAGTTTCAATTAGTAAAACTGCCACTACAGAAGTAAGGCTTTCTGGTCTGTAGCTCCCTGGATTACCTTTAGCACCCTTTTTAAAGGTATCTCCTGTAAGATTTGCTTCCCTCCAATCCTGCAGCATAATGGCCAATTTTAATGAGACCAGGTTATGAATTTAATTCTGGAGTAATATTTTTTAATATTACCAGACCTTTTTTGAGAAGTTTTATAACTATTAGTCCCCCAACTCTCCATGATGCTATTCCCATCTAACGCTCGATGACAACCACCTCAAAAAGCTCCCACCTTCTACCTCATTCTTTGTCTAGATTGCTATCATTAAAGTATGCCCCTCTGGCAAGGATCAAATTAAATTCCAAAAGCGTGTTGAATAAAACAGACAAACGGAGGGGTAAGAAAGTCCGTTCCTGCATTTGTTCTGGTGTCTGGGGGTGACCTAGTGGGTGCCTGGGGTGGTGAAGGAACTGCCCCATTTTACAGATAAAGGCTGAAGATCTCATTGTTCTTCATGTTCAGTGAATGATGGGTAAGGTGATCCATAAGAGATTGAGTGTGCCGGGAACCACACTGAGTCATTATGCTGCCTTTAACCATCTCCCTCCAAAGTCTCCTTTATAAGTGAGATGATAGATTTAGAAAATAGAATTACTATTTATCTTCCACTTACGTTAAAACTACCTTGAGAAATTTCATTTCACACAGGGATAAGAGCATCAGGTTTTACATAACCAACAAATGAACACACAGAAAGCTTTTTGCTAAGATCCGGAGTGTCACTTTTCAAGGGGTATAAACTGGAGGTACAGAAAACTGAATCCTACCATTTAATTAGCAATCAGCAATGATCTGTCAGTCATAGCTACTGTAATTCATGAACTGTTAAGTCAAAGCAAAATGGCAAGTAATTAGACTGTATCCATTAGAGCTTTGCTAGCACTCACTCATACAGCTAGAGTTTTAATCTGAGGAAGAAATGGATGTGTGAAACTCCTTAATATATTCAGCTTTTTAATTAGCAATCAGTGCTGATTTGTCAGCCATACCGACTATAATGCACAAACCATTGAAACACAGAGAAAAGACACATTTTGGAAATCAATTATGCTTATATTTACATTCCCTCCAGGCTGAGACACTGCAGAAACGACCGAAATGTTATCTTTGCCATCACAGAGTAGCAGAAAGCATGTAGGAACTTGCAATCCAATATAGGCAATAAATCACTTACTGTTTAGCTAAAAAGATAGGAGAATCTGACTAATCATGAGGGCAGTGATGCTGAGGTAGTTAGTATCTCCCACCAGTGGGAAACACACACCACCATTTTTAACTGTACACTAAACAAATCCTCCAAGAGCACAGGTAACAGGATTTATATTCTAGTCAATCCCAATTTAGAAGAATCTCTCAACAGATCAATACCGTGCTCAGCAGACTGCGCTTTTATGGGAGGAAAGGGGGAAAAAATGAGTACATACAAACCACCTTCCAAGACCTCAGATAGAAACAAACTTTCCTCCAGCCCACAAAAGTAGACTGCAACCTCGCCCCGAGCCCATTAATTCCATCCTGAGCATTTGCCAGGGATCATGAATTGGGGAAAGTTTATGAATTACTAAAAGACTGGCACAAGATATTACTTCCCCAAAAGGGGGACGCATGTTGCATCCACAGTGCTCCCAGCCCACCCCATTCCCCGCCCCCAAGAACAAAGGATTCACATATCACTGGCATTAGGTCAAAAGGCAGATCCTGCCTCACCCCAGCTGGCAAAATACTTTTTGCATTATTAGCCATCCAGTGATTCCAAAAGACTAGAAATTTCAGTTATGGCTTGACCACCACCCCCCACTCTGTCTCTGTATCACAACCATTGTTCCTCTCACCCACGTTACCCTACCCCACTTACATTTCTACTCCAGTTCACATGCCCTTACTTATCGCTATTGAGCACTTTGTTGAGTGGGAGAAGAGAAGTGAAAAATGGTGAATTTTTTTCACAGAAATAAATCAATGATCTGAAATTTTTCAAAATGTTTTCATGAACAGATCTAGTGATCAACTAGACCATTCCAGTCCAGCATCTATAGGCCACTGGTCTTGTCTCTTCACTCCTACTGGTTGGCGCACTCTGCAGAAACCCATATCTTCTCTCTTAGTTCACATATGTACTCCACATATATAAAGCCTCCCATATTTCCTATCCATGCTCAATATATGAGAATACCTCACATCTTATACCCTTCATAAATGTATTATCAGCCTCTTTCTTCACCATAGGTCCTGTTCCCCTCTTTATACAATAATAAAGAAAAAAACCCACTTCTCAGTCATTATTCCTACATTATTAGAAGTGACTGCATCAGTTGTGGTTATACATAAGCTTGGTAATGTTCAGATACGGGTTAATTAATTACTGCTATGATCAGACAATTAAAGGCACTAAAAGAGCACAAAACTAACCGGCTTTTGCACACACAGTGGATAATTGTGTACCTAACTAATTTGCCCAAACAAATGTTTGGTTGTGCTTACACATGGGCTGTAAATGTATTCTGTGGCAACTGAAAACCCAGCCCTTAATCGCTCTGATGTTCTTATCTAAAAATGACTTGTTTGCCTAATGTTTGACAGGGCTAGACATTTAATTTGTTTTTGTGGCATGCTGATTGCCCTTTTGGCTTCTAACAGTGGTAGAGAAGAGCAGTTTTCTGACTCTGAGCTTAAAACCAGTCTCAAGGCAAAGAACGTGACATCAGTTTACTTCACTCCAGCAGCTGCTGTGTAGAGTTGGCCAACATATCTAGCTGTGAACAGCTTTTCTTGTCTTTTTTTTTTTTTTAAATCACTCGAGCTGGCCCTTATTTTGTCTTCAGCTGATGTCTGGCTTTTAGATGTAAACATCGGTTTCAAAAATAGTAACAAGAAAACTGTGAAATAGCTGCTATTTTACTGTAAAATACAGGTCAAGCAGTCCTCTCTCCACCAGACTCAAAAAGAGGTGCTCTCAGGCAGTTCCAATCTCTCCACTTTTTCTCTTCAAACAAAGAATTGTGAAAGATGAATCATCTTAGTCCATAAATGCTTTAATAGCTTGCAGTGAAAGTATGTTTATTTCAAACCGTGAGGTATGAATTCTAAATAGGAATAAGTTTATGGCTGGCTGCGACCTTTGAGCTCTCCGATCTGCTGTAAGGAAGGGTGCTTTCGCAATCCAGGCACTGGACAGGGTCTCAGGAGGAAAGGGTTCAAGTCCAAGCACCCATCCCCCCTCTGACTTCCCGGGTGACCTTGAGTATGTCACTTCCTTTTCCTGTGCTTTTGTTTCTCCCTCTGTAAAACAGGAGTAATAATCTTCCATGTTTTGTCTGTCTTGGCTATTGACAATGGAAGCTTTTGAGGGCACTGGTCACAGAAGAGACCTCTGGGCACTACTGTAACTTTTATTATAACAAATCTCTTTAGCTTACGCATGGCCATGGCATTGTTAATAGTTATGATAGCTCTAAACCAGGGCGAAGCAATTAGCAAAAGGGACTTACATACTCACTGGGAGAGAAACATGAGGCTGATACCCAAAATTGTTGAAGGTGTGGAGAACACTCACCTTGACAGTAGCTATGCAACTATTTAGTAGTGCAGACTGTAAGTGTGGGATGGACAGCAGCACAAGGTACCAAGGAACGTTATGTCCCCACATAAACTAATCTGAGTAAGAATCCTTTCAGGGGAAGATTGTTATTGCCTTTTCATTTCCTGGTTTGAGACAATAGGTGAAGGTGGATGCATATCTACACGGTCACAAAAATCCAAATCCTAGCCCCCTTGAATCAGTAGCAAAATGACTGCAGGCTGCAGCAGGAGCAGGAATTACCCCAAAGAGATAAGATTTCTTCCAGTTACAGTTATTGGAAAATAACTGCCAGTACAAGTCATCTTAATCTCCTATTCTTTAAGAGCTTCTAATTTTGTCCATCCACTGACAAGATGGATTGCTGAGTTTATGGAACATGTTCTTTATTTTCTATAAGTCATCTTCAGATTGCTTTCACTTAGAGAGCTGAACCATCCCTTGCCTGCTGAATATTTACTGGGCTGCTCTTTTGCCAAGTCACAAGTGAAAGTGAAGCAGGCTTTAAAAGAAGTGCCTGCTGCTACTGTTCTTTCCACACTGATCCCTGGCCCCCCGAAAAGTTACTACGGTGGCTGAAACCTGGTGATTTTTTTAAACCACATTTGAAGAGAGAAAATGTTTACAAATTACGAGGGGACAGCCAGATTTTTAATATGGGGGTGCACCTAAGAATCTCAGGCATGGACCCCTTTGTACCAGGGACTGAACACAAATAGGTTGTAAGCTCTCTGAGAAAGGAACAAAAGTAATATAAAGATAAATAACTATTAAATAGCCTGTGTTCTACAGCAGTGGTTTTCAACCATTTTTCATTTGCGGACCCCTGAAACATTTCAAATGGCGGTGCAGACCCCTTTGGAAATTTTAGTCTGCAGACCCCCCAAGGCATCCACTGCCCACCGGTTGAAAACCACCGTTTTACAGGATCTCTTAGTCTCTTAGATGTAAGGTATTATTTATTTATGGAGAGAAGGTAGCAACAGTGAATCTACAAGCCCCAAGATGTTGGGCCAGGTCTACACTAGGGCCGGGGGTCGATGTAAGGTATGCAACTTCAGCTACGTGAATAACGTAGCTGAAGTCGATGTACCTCGCTCAACTTACCGTGCCATGAGCACGTCGCACTGTCGACTGCTGCTGCTCCCAGTCAACTCCGCTTCCGCCTCTCGCCGGGGTGGATTACCGGAGTCGACAGCAGAGCGATCGAGGATCAATTCATCGCGTCTACATTAGATGCAAAAAATTGATCCCCGAAAGATCGATCGCTACCCACCGATTCGGTGGCTAGTGTAGACCAGCCCTTAGTCTACACTTACAACGCTATAGTGCAGTCACTACCTCTGCCAAAGGGTGGGATTCTCCCAGGAGCATAGTCCACCTTGCTCATGCTAAGCCACTGGCCAGGTGGCCAGGACATGAAGAGGGAGCAAGGACTTGTCAGATGTGCATCCGATGCTTCTGGAGGTTGGTTTGCAGAATCAGACCCAAAGTCCTCAGTCTTCAGGGTCTGTTTTTATAGGGATTTATCCTCATACAAGTTCATAGAATATCAGGATTGGAAGGGACCTTAGGAGGTCATCTAGTCCAACCCCCTGCTCAAAGCAGGACCAATCTCCAATTTTTGCCCCAGATCCCTAAGTGGCCCCCTCAAGGATTGAACTCACAACCCTGGGTTTAGCAGGCCAATGCTCGAACCACTGAGCATCATGTTTGAAGTGATACTCAATCACTGTTCTCACATTTGAGGTGATAGTCAATCGTGCAGATAGCACAGCAATGACGAAATGACAGTATGTTACCTTGTTCTTCAGCCCTCTTGTCCTTGGGGCAAGTGTGCCCTCAGGGTTATTGGGCTAGGCTGGCACCTCAACTTTAATCTTTCATTCCTCATTCAAATCATACATACATACAATCACACTCGCATTCCAACGTATATCCTATCACATCCGCATTTTGTCATCTACCCATTCTTTAACAATAATCATTCTAAAATCAGTGGGACATGGCAGACTTCAATAAGTTTATTCAGCCCACTTGTTACATCTACAAGGAAACAAACAAGATAAGCATGCAAGAGTGGGGGGGTTCACAAATCTTATTTTGGAGTTTAGGAAAACAAAGTTGTACCAGTCATAAAGGACAGCTGTTATCTTGTTACTTTTAGAATAAACTGTCTCTGGAGGTTTTTCTTCATTAACACAGACCTTGCAAACTGTCAGGCCTGTTTCAATTAGCACAAACTCAGCAGGTTGAGAGAGCAGGCTGACAGACATATTTCTTTCTAATGGTCAGGCCAAATCCGGGATCTGTTCTGGAATCATTCTCTCTTACATTTTCCACAACATAAATATTAATTACTACTTTTAATCCAACACCACACAAGGTGTGCTTTGATCAAACTGCACGATTTATTGGGTATTAAGACAGTTTGTGACCTGTTCCCTGTCAGGAGCAGAGACAGGGTTGACAGTTGATTGACTGAAAAGCTAGGTAGTATCATTATGATTATTGCTTTTATCATGTTAGTCCTTTGGATGTCCTCCTAACGTTCCCTGTTCATTATCTGATGGCAATACTGTGCTGTGTTTGTTACACCCACTTGTTACATCCAGCCTTGGATTAGAAAATCTTTGTTGAGGGAACATTTTTTCCCTTGTGGTTGTATAATGCCTAACACAATGGAATTTGGATCTCCAACTATTACCCGACACAAATAGTCATCCATTTGTGGGGCTGGGAAGCACTGAGTTTAGTGAAACAGCAGAGCCATAATAACCTACAAGACTAATGCAGTTTGCCAGTTACACTATTCACCCGTTATGGAACTGCATAAGTCTCTAGTATTTTAACCCATCTCTCTTTTTTTTTTTTTTTTTAAATAAATAAAAAAAGAGTTCCCTCCTCTTATTTCCCGATTCTGGTTCTCTTAGGGGCAATACTAAAAGCAGAATAAGGGCTTTTGACACTAGCCTGAGATTGATAAAGGCAGGTGCTCTTAGCAATTCAGGGAACAAACATGCCCTAAATTAACTGGTGTTCAAGTCTGTCACTTTACAATGCAGTCACAAAGCAGCACACAATGCCACTGAGTGCAGTCTCTGCACTTTAGCACCTCATTTGAGCAGGGAAGTCTCAGCCCTAGTGCAAACCTACTGCAAAACCTCTAACGGCTAAATTCAGCCCTGCCATCTATGGCAGATTTGCCTAGTTACACAGAAAGGCCAAAAAAAAAAAAAAAAAAAAAAAAAAAAAAAGTGGGGGAGACGGGGGATGTTATCCCCACTCTCACCCTTCCTCCTAATAGATGCTTTGGCCTGTTGACATGAACAGAACTAGAGCCTCCATTTGAAAACATTGAAAAGATTTAAATTTGTAATTAAAATGTCAAGAAAAAGTCTATTTTGGGAATGGGTATGTCAGTAACAGGACTTTTCTCCTCCCCTCCCCCCATATCCTTCATCAACAATAGTTACACCATGATTGTCTGTACCTGGTCTACTCTAGTGCTCATATCATCAGTAGCAGTAAAACATTGAAAGTGAGGAATTAAGCATGTGCCCATTGCCCACGCTACCTGATGGCAGAAGACGTTGGTTCCGGCCCTTTGCCATACAGGGTGCACAATTTCTCTGTATGCAGGAGCTCTGGGGTATCCACGTGACCTTTTACAACACAATTTATAAAATCCAGTGATGGCTGCACCATCCATGTGCACTGGCCATTAAGTGAGATTGCATGGTTTCTTGAGAGCACATCAGTGGATCCTTGCCTCTCTGATGAAGTATGAAACTCCAAAATATTTTTTTAAATGGCAAAAATAGAATGTAATGAACCAGTGTGTTAAAGTCCAAAAATGTGATTGAAGACTTGTAGGTAAACAAGCTGGAGTACCTAGCCTATAATTCTAATTTTGTACTCATAGGTCAACTTTCCCTTCTTGCCAGCTTTTCCATCTTGGTGCATAAGTAGTACAGAAGGTGACTGGACGGTATTGAGTAGAATTTGCAAGCCTTGACTTGCAACTATAGTGTAGTGTTAAACTGGGTCCTAATCTCAGTAAGACTAACCAGCAGCCTCATTTGTACAATAGTACTGTTTAAATTCCTAGGTCTTAAATTTGGAGTTTTCCAAACAAGCTTCCCTCCCACACTCTACTTGACAGAAAGCCTGCTGAAGAATTTTGCCTTCAGTTAAGGACTTACAACAACATCAAGTGGTCACCGCACAAAATGGTTGATTACAGCTACCTTTCTATAAAATGCCCCATTTAAAAACAAGAAAGTAGGCACCTTCTGCACCAATTCAAACCTCCAAATCAATTTAAAATGCAGCCTCTCAGGTAGAGTGCATAGCAGTAGACTAACCTTGAAGAAAAAGGTATGGACAAAGCTAGCAAGATCTGCATCTGAAAGATAAGGGTCTATACTATCTGGCCAGGAAAGGGATATTAAAATGCTTCTGTTCAGTTGATGGATTTGATGTTATTCTTGCAGCCTAAAGTTAGTTAAAAAGAACCTAGTTTCAGCACTATCTTAACCATTATTTCTAAGCCATATTAGTCATATTTGACGAGGTGTACATGAACAACTGAAAGTTTACATCAGCTTTGTTCCTTAACCTTTTTTGAATGATGGACTCAAACATTACAAGCAGAATGTTCTCAAATTCCCCTCCCCTCTCCCACCACACAAAGTTTGCAATTTGTAAGCTCTTCCCCAGCCAAATTCAGACAGGCAAGCAGAGAAGTCAAGACCAGCCAGAAGGAAAAAGGAAGTGTCCTGTTTATGGTCCATTAGTACACTAGTGTCCATCATCAGCTACAGATATTGCCTAACACTTTCCTGAAGAATGCAGAGAGTCTGCTTCACATCAGAAGCTAGACAGGAGAATCCAACTGGTTGGAAAGGAGGAAATCTTCAGTATTAAGAATTAGCAGACAGTGCATGAAATGAACAAGCAGAGATCAACTGCAGACTGGTCATGCTAAAGCCTGAGAAACACAGCCTGGCTCCCCATTTGTGCCAAATTATGGAGTAGAAAACTAAAGGAAAGAAAAGCGCAAAGACAAGCCACTAGCAAAGGAAAGATGAGCCTCTACTTCTAGGTTTTACACTTCAGACCACAAAACCCCCACGTAGGCTATTTACAGCAGTCCTTTCAGTTTTCTAGTAGCCTTTTACCTTCACTTCAATCCTTGAGCTAGCTCTAAACAATTTGAGTGCAGTTATGGAACCAAAAAAAAACAAAACTACATTTGTAAGTTGCACTTTCATGGCAAAGATTGCCCTACAGTACTTGTATGAGGAGAATTGATAAATACTATTCCTTTTGTTTACAAATATTCGCACTGTAAAAATGATCAAAAATACACTTTGATTTCAATTACAACACAGAATACTATTTTTTTTATATATATGTTAGACTACTATATATGAAAATGTAGAAATCAAAAAATATTTAATAAATTTCAATTGGTATTCTATTGTTTAACAGTGTGATTAAAACTGCAATTAATCTTTTTAATCATGACTTAAAAAAAATTAAATCGCGCGAGTTAACTGCAATTAATTGACAGCCCTACTCTTAACCTGATTGGGAGTTACTGCTAGAGTGAGATTTAAAAAAAAAAAATAAAAAAAAATGTAAGTCCGCACTCTATAGTAGGGAGTCATTCTACAGTCAGTGGCTAGATTCCATGGCCAAATTACAGAGTAATGGATCATGCTGATCCAGAAAGATAGGTCTTTCGACAGACTGCAGTTACGAGAGGACCAAGTAGAGTGTACAAAGAGTGGCAGTGTTTTGGTCTCTTCTGGTGGAAGATTAGTTAGGCCTTGCAGGGGGGGCTTTAGTCCAGCTCCATTTGAGATTTGAATCTACAGAGTATCCAATTTAATTTTACTTTGACTCTTGCCTTCACAAAATATAAAAAAGACTTGCTAAAGAAAACCAGGAAAAAAAAATCCATTCGTTCCCTGAACATTATACATATAATTTTTTGGTTGTTGGAATGGCAGAACTAACTGAGCTAGTCAGCATGCCTTTGCTTTATTTCCATTGGTACACTAGAACACTATTGATTACAGTCAGTTTGAGGCTTCGCACATAAAAGTCAGACTCATGTCATCACAGCTGAGAAATATAGTTGACAACGTTGATAGCAGCATTTGTTAGAACCTCATACAGAATAGATCTACAACTATACAATACAAAGCCGTAATTCCACCAAGGCATTCTTGTGACAAATTGTATTAGAACACAGCTAGTAATCCCTCACCCAGAAAGATCTATACATAAATGTCATGTGACCTTGTCTCTTGATTGGTCTTTGTGATGATGGTAGACCAGGTGCCAGCTCTCACCAGGGCTTTTGGCACCAGATGAGCACTGACAAATTCATAGCTGGAAACCAGACCAGCTCACCCATACGTTAGTCTTATTCAAGATAGGTGCTAGACTCGTAAGAATGCATTTAGTCTCTAAAAAAAAAAAAAAAAAGCTCGTATGCATTAATCTTATTTAGAATGTTTGAATCTCATGCTATAAAGGTAATACTTAAGTTTTATTCTATAGCTGTGAAAATGCCTGCTCTAAATTTATGAACCCAGGCAGAAGGAATGGTTCCCCACTCATCAAGGACTATCAAGACTAAATGAGCCATCATGCAACATCATGATACAAAGACTGGGTTGATGGTCCTCTTACACCCGTGAAGGTGCTATGTGCAAGAAAGCTCATCCATCACTTTGAATTCTGGAAGAAGGAAATAGACAAAAAAGAATTTACATCTCTTTGCTGTTTGGACTTTAACAGGGCTGGAGTGAGGAAACAAAAGCAGAGATTCCCCAGTCAACCTAATTTAGCCTTAAAAGGCATTCAATGCTGAGTTACATCTGTTACTTTTTGGAACCATTAATGCATTTGCATAAATAGGTTGCCTGCTTTAAACCATAAATAACTAATTTCTTTTTCTTAGTGAATAAATCCTTAGCTAGTTTACTATGGGACTGGCTAGAAGCATTGCCTTCGGTGAAACATCTGCAGTACAAATTAACATGGGGTAAGTGACTGGTCTCTTGGGATTGGGATCAACCTGAATATTTTGAGATCTTTTGGGTAAGTGACCATTTATCACTGAGTCCAGCTTGTATGGGTTGTAAGATAGACTGGAGTGCCCAAGGGGACTGTCTAGGACTCCATGGGAAGATAGTGCTTCAGAAGTTCACATTTGTTACTGGTTTGGTGAAACCTAATTTTAGAACATGCAACCAGTTTGGGGTGTCTACCATGTTTTTTGACAGTCTGCCTTGAGGTTGGCACTCATGGTGATGAGCCATTCCAGACAGCATGACACCCTTATACTGCTTTGTCCTGTTAGTTTTAAGTGAAAACAAGGGCTCAATACAACAAGGGACTCAAGTCAATGGGATAAGAGAGCGCTCAGGACCTAGCAAGAGAAAGCTCAGTGTTTGGAATTTTGCAGTTTACTGGAAAGTTAAAGCATTACATTTCTGAAGTGTAAGCAGCAATTAGCTTATGATGAAATACAGTCTAAACTAAGGAAGAATCATTCAGTGTGTTATATACAAATCCTACAGCTAGCTTTCAGATATTGTTTGCGTACTTTAGGGATTTTCCTCTTGGAAGAGATAGCCACTTTTCCTTCAAACACAGGAATCCAAAGGTAGTCATGGTGTCAGAAAAACTGCACCACTCACTGACAGAACAGTATCCACAGTAGTAAATCCTCACAAGGAAGTTCACAGGAACCTTGTCGGGTATATGTATATATTTAGTGGGCTGCCACTATATTACTATGATTCACTATACGAGCTTCTAGACTAGCTCCTGATGCAGTAACACTCACCTGGACACAGACTCATTGGACTTTTCTGAAAAGTCTATTTAGTACAACAGTAAGCAACGTTGTTTTAAACAGTTTATTTACATGATTTATATTGGCAAAAAACCTATCTTAAAAATACAGACGTAACAGGCCATCTGACATCTTCAAAAGCGCACTAATTACATACAACAGAAAAAGTAGCATTTTGTGGTTAAAGGGAATCTTAGAGTTGGAAATGCTACGCATGACACACAGGCAATTAGTTCAAAGTTATTAAGTGCAGAAATATACACATTTGGACAATTCCTGAGACTGTGTTGGATAATACAGACTGAAAACGTGATTATTTTAAAATATACAGCTTGCAAAGAAAAAAAATACAAAAAGATTAAGTATAGAAAAGATGTAGAAAAGGGTTTTGGAAATTATACACCAAAAACCTGAGTAAAAATATTAGCGTTAGATATTGAAACCAGGTCCACAATTTCAGCTTTGCACTGGAGGCGCCTGTGCATGAATAAGCTATATATAAAAGAGTAGTTAAACAAGGTTCTGGAGACAGTCTTAAACATAGTCTCAACTCAAAGGCTATAAATACAATTTAAGTACAGTGATGTTTTTTTCTTGAACTTCCACATCCAAAAAGTGTTAGTTTTAATTCGCTATCAGATCAAGTTACTTTTGGTGGCTAAGCCAGTCACAGGATTTGGATGCATTGGATAGGAAAAAGGATGCATAGAAAATATGAAGGACCAGATGCAGTAGACCACTAAAAGATACATTCATGCACCAACAAGCTAGATCTTCTAGAATACCCAGAAAAAGCAGCTGTATAACAGGCCAACTGTCATACTTGAAAGGGCATATCTTAAACTATTTCAGTTTAGGCAATGGTCCATGCATTAGCTTTTAAGATAAGAAGTACAGAGCCAATTGATGAAGTTAAGCAACCTCTTCTAGATTAACTGAAGATCATCATCCAGTGGATGACTCAAGTAAGAGACTTCTTAATTTCAGCATAACCCAAAACAGTTTATTGAATAAAGGAGACCGTTTGTTGAAAGACAGTGTTTACATTATGCTGGTGAGGAAATGGATTGTGCAAAGGAATACATTATTTCTAAACCCAGATCAAGTTTTTCACTTGTTTGGTTGACTAGGTGATCTGCTTCAGTACGAGTCAAAGAGTCCCTACCAATTAGCAAGATGTTAGGTAACTAAGTTAAGCAACTAAGTGACAATGACTAAAGTACCATTAATGTCAGTAAGAGGTCATCTGAACAGCCAGTTGCTTGTCAGTCATTACAGTATAGTAGTACATTTTAAGCCTACTTCATATCAAGTGGGTTGTTGATCGACTTAAGGTATGACTCCTCTTTGTAAACATTGAGGGAAGGTTGACCAAGGAAGGAGAAGGGATACCCTGGTAGGGACAAAAGAAAAAAGAATGTATTTGTTAATATGATCAAGGTATCTGTCTCAGTATTGTAGTCATACCTCTCAACATTTCAAGACCCAAAATAAGGGGGACACAGTGGGTCCAGTTTCTTCAATAGAGGTAGTCTGCTAACCCTTAATTTTAAGGATTGGCATTTTCAAGTTTTGGATAACGAACTTGGTGGGTAAGACACATGTTTAAGTTAAAGTTAATTATATAAAATGAAGATTTCCCCTGTAGCAAGACTGTTGAGAGGTATGCACAGTACTAGGAGACCTTCTGAAGAGTTCTCTTAATAAAGCAAACATCTAACCCACATCCTTGTGCAGTTCATGCTTTTACAATAGCGTAGTATCTCCTTCCAAGTTTTCTAATGCAGAACATGTTATAAGACAGTTTGCTATATTAGCAAATCTTGAAAGATTGAGAGGAGCTTCCCCTAGCTACATAATCACTTAAACTTGTTCTGCTCTTACCATATTTTCAAACTTCCTCAAAAACTACTGATTTGACCCTTAGAGACTTTGGTATTAAAAAACCACCCAAAAATTGTACTTAATTTTGATAGTTTATTACTGAATAGTCTTAGCCTACGTATGTCTGTATATGATTGCAAACTAGACAAAAGGCTTGCTATTCTGATGTTGTGAACAAATCTCAGCAAAAAACTGATCATCAGTGGATTTTGTGGTGATCTGCAGGCTTAGCAGTTTGTTGCTAAGCAAAAAAGTTGAAACTAAAATGAATATAAGAATAGTTGTAAGAGCTGCTTTAAGAGCTAAAAAAAACCTTAAAACCTCAGAAGTTTAATTTCACTTGAAGTGATAACAAGTGATAGTACTATAGTTGTGCTTTAGTTGTTGAACTAGAAGAGAAACATGTTCTTATAGAGGTATTTAGCATAGGATAATTGCAAAACTCACTGTTTAAGACTCATGAAAGTCTCAACAGTTGTACTCTAGAAGTCTTCCATATTTGCAAACAGAGGCAATAGACTCCATGCTGAATCCAGAATTTGAGCTGTCAAATTTTGACTTTAGCATGAAAACTCTCCTATACTTACATTAAATGCGTAAATATAAAGGGGCACTTCAATGCCATTGTAGGGCAAACATGGTTAAAAAACTTGGAAAGAAATCCAAAGCCCCCCCCCCCCCCCCCCACCATACCAGTGATGTCAATTCCATTTCTAAAGAATTTAAATTCCCCATTTCAGACCCAACTAGTTAATAGAAGAAATATTAAGTAGCCTAATGGGAGCTGAGATGTGCACCAAGACAGACCAAGGAAAGCCCAGCACCCATTAGAAACATTTGACAGATTCTTTAATCTTTTAGTAGTTGTGCTAAATGAGAGAATCTTTAGGAAGCTCACTTTATGCAACATGGGCATTAAAGATCAGGGTTTGACGACAGAACTGTTCTCAACAACACTCTGGTTATCTCCTACATCACAAGTGGTAGTAATGACAGGAATGGGACAAGGTGTGACCGACGAGTGGCCATTTAAGCTTTCAGAGCTGGAAGGAGTTTTTCCTTCTCTGGCATGTGAAAGATGGCTAGTTGGAGAGTCAGGACAGAGCACAGGTCGAGACCTGGAACTTTGAGAGCTCCCATCAACAGAATTGGAGCGCTGAACACTAACGACATGTTTGACAAATCCATTTAGGCTGTATGTAGAAGAGGAACGAGCAATCTACAAATAGGAAGGGGGAGGGAGGTGAAGAGTTAGTACAGACGCTGCATAAATTCACTGATTACTCTTTTATTGTGCCTTATTTCCAATACCATTTCTCATTAAGTTTAAAAAAAAAAAAATTGTACATACCTATGGCCAGGATATTATCTAGACAAAACACTTCACCTAAACAATTCCTTTGAGCCCTTTGTAAGAAGCAGAGTGGGCTCTTATGTTCTGCAAATTTTAAAACTTTCTCAATATCTTCAACAGATTAATTTTGCAGGAACAGCAGTGAGATCATGCCATAGTACTTTAAACAGGTTCAATAATGCATATAAGCCAGATCAGTACTCTTTCTGCAATAGTTTGCTCCTAGTGGAGACTGTATTAATCGTCTTAAATTGAGTTAATGACAAATTCACAAGTCATTTTCCCCATCCAAATGATGCTCTTGGGTATACATTATCAGCAACTATCAGTGCTATTGTGTACTAGGCCATTGAAACGCCTACATGAAGCACTGCTTTGACCGGGTATCCCAGGTGTCTATATTATCTGTCACAGAAATAGACAAAACAAAATTTCAGACAATTGAATCAACTTTTTAATAAAAAGTGTTATATGCAACTGTAAGAGGTAGGATCCAGAATACAATCCCACAGAGGAATTAGAGGGTTTCCTGCTGAAACTTAAAAAAAAAAAAAAAAAAAATCACTGGGGTAATTATTGCAAATCCCTAGACAAGTAGCAAGTCTGGAGTAGCTTTACCTCCTGGGGGAAGTTGCATGTGCTAATTTAACTCTGAGACCCTGACTAACCAAACAGAAAACAGTATAAAGTGATCACCCTAACATAATGGGGGAAGTCACCTTCACCTGATGAATGACACTGACCAAGCGGGACAAATTCTGAAGGGATTTGGATGAAAGATGGGTGACTATTTGGTAAACTAACACTAGTATGTGAGCTGTTAAGATATGTTCTCTTTTGATCTGAACAAAGACTTTGCTTTGACACTGTTATTGCCCCAGAGAGCAAGCAGAACTGTAGGTGCTCAATGAAACTCAGACATGCTGGGATATCCGTGAACTGAAGGAGGAATTACATTCTAGATCTAGACAAAGAGTTGCAGGACTCCACCCAAGAAAAGTCTCAGGTCCCTAGCAGTCACCTAGAGCGTAGGTGCCCTCAAGGAGGCCACAAAGGGGTGAGAGATGCAGTTACTTGGCAATTTTCAGTTTTCAATTAAGCCCCACCCAAATGCAACACTGTTGATTTCATAACTGATTTAGCTGCAGGTTGGATTGTTTTTAACCACAGCTCCCCTTTTCCTAAACACAGGATGGATGCCATGCTGCCAACTTATATGTTTGGTAGTTTACTATTTGGAAGAGCATCAAGAGATTTTGAATTCATCTTGTTAATGCACAGAAAAGAAAGGGATTCAACCAATCCCTTGTAGCTCTGCTGACATGTTTAAGGGTGAAGCTCAACTATGTAAGGACATAAGAGGTAGAGAAAATGCATGACTGGAATGTAACTATTTTTATGAGATACAAACTGTACCAGAATGATAGCCAGAGGGGAGGAGGAATAAAAATTAAATCTGTAAGTGATTTTTTGGGGGAAGGGGGATGCTCACAGCGTAAGTCCAACCTCTAATTAATGGGAGGTAGGATGCAACTATCCCTGTGGGCAATGTATTCCTTAGTTACCTTCTGCTGAGCTTCTAGCAGTTTCCTCTGAAGCAGCTATTTCTGGCTACTGTTAGAGACAGGATACTGGACTAGGTGGACCACTGATCTGATTTAGAATGTTAGTTCATATGCTCCCATCCTTAACTCAAGCAGCAGAGTGAAGCAATACTTTGATTGGGTTGATTATCCCAACCATTAGAGTGCATATTATACGAAATTACCCCTATTCCAGAGGGGATACCCTGCAAGGCAACTATAGGAGACCACCACAATGAGAGTTACAAGGGAAATTTTCAACATTACAGATCTAAGAGCAGGCATTATTTTTTACTTATTTCTTATTTAATTTACTCAAAAAATTAGTTTAGTTTGTTTTCAATCCCACCAAGTCTCATCCGTTATAGTCAGTTGTGCTGGCAACTTGAGTGTCTACTGATATAGTTCTTAAACTATAGCAGAGAAAAGAGTAGCAGTATGTGTTATTTTAGACACTGAAGACTGAGATCCTCTCCCCTCCCCAAATCTATGACACACTGAATATCCTTTTGGGGGGTTTGGGGCTGTAGCTTCTTGGTTCCTCCCCCCCACCCCATTTAGAGTCCCTGAGGATAGAAGTTAATGAGGTAAGACAGCACAGGATGTCTGTTTTTAGGGGAAATTTAGCCATTCAAAGTTACATGAACCAGTTGTATACTTCGCCCTAGGATAGCTTCAGAAATGATTTCATTTCAAGTTGTGCTAGGAGTTTCTCATCTTGCATGAGAGGGCACGTTCACTCTTAAAAGGTGGTCACTTTTTGGAATCTGCATAGTGCATTCTCGCTCCTTGTTTCCCATGGTACAGCAGATTTTTCTGCATTTTACAAACCGATAGGACAACTTAAGTTGTCCATGTGACCTCCAGAAGAGGAAAGAGTACGAGACAAGTCCATGTACCAGAAACGCCGATTCAGATGAGCAACCGTTTTCATGTTCTCTCCACAGGTACTAGTGCAGAGAGTGGAGTGAATGATACATCTGAGGGAACAGAGCAGAAGGAGACTCCACCGATTGGAAGGCATGAGATGCACCGTCCTAGGGATGGGGGTTCCACGACCACCACTCCCAAGAGGAGGAGGAGGGTGGTGGTGGTCAGGGACTCTCTCCTCAGGGGGACTGAGTCATCTATCTGCCGCCCTGACCGGGAAAACCGAGAGGTGTGCTGCTTGCCAGGGGCTAGGATTCGTGATGTGACGGAGAGACTGCCGAGACGCATCAAGTCCTCAGATTGCTACCCCTTCCTGCTTCTCCACGTGGAGACCAACGATACTGCCAAGAATGACCTTGAGCGTATCACTGCAGACTACGTGGCTCTGGGATGAAGGATAAAGGAGTTTGAGGCGCAAGTGGTGTTCTCGTCTATCCTCCCTGTGGCAGGAAAAGGCCGGGGTAGAGACCGTCGAATTGTGGAAGTCAACGAATGGCTACGCAGATGGTGTCAGAGAGAAGGGTTTGGATTCTTTGACCATGGGATGGTGTTCCAAGAAGGAGTGCTAGGCAGAGACGGGCTCCACCTGACGAAGAGAGGGAAGAGCATCTTTGGAAGCAGGCTGGCTAACCTAGTGAGGAGGGCTTTAAACTAGGTTCACCGGGGGAAGGAGACCAAAGCCCCGAGGTAAGTGGGATACCGGGAGGAAGCACAAGTAGGTGAGTGCAAGAGGGGAGGGCTCCTGCCCCATACTGGGACAGCAGGACGATCAGTGAGTTATCTTAAATGCCTATACACAAATGCAAGAAGCCTGGGGAACAAGCAGGGAGAACTGGAAGTCCTGGCACAGTCAAGGAATTATGATGTAATTGGAATAACAGAGACTTAGTGGGATAACTCACATGATTGGAGTACTGTCATGGATGGATATAAACTGTTCAGGAAGGATAGGCAGGGCAGAAAAGGTGGGGGAAGTTGCGTTATATGTAAGAGAGCAGTATGTCTGCTCAGAGCTCCAGTATGAAACTGCAGAAAAACCTGAGAGTCTCTGGATTAAATTTAGAAGTGTGAGCAACAAGGGTAATGTCGTGGTGGGAGTCTCCTACAGACCACCAGACCAGGGGGATGAGGTGGACGAGGCTTTCTTCCAGCAACTAACAGAAGTTACTAGATCACAGGCCCTGGTTCTCATGGGCAACTTTAATCACCCCGATATCTGCTGGGAGAGCAATACAGCGGTGCACAATCCAGGAAGTTTCTGGAAAGTGTAGGGGACAATTTCCTGGTGCAAGTGCTGGAGGAACCAACTAGGGGAAAAGCTCTTCTTGACCTGCTGCTCACAAACAGGGAAGAAATAGTAGAGGAAGCAATAGTGGATGGGAACCTGGGAGGCAGTGACCATGAGATGGTCGAGTTCAGGATCCTGACACAAGGAAGAAAGGAGAGCAGTAGAATACAGACCCTGGACTTCAGAAAAGCAGACTTTGACTCCCTCAGGGAACTGATGGGCAAGGTCCCCTGGGAGAATAACATGAGGGGGAAAGGAGTAGAGGAAAGCTGGCTGTATTTTAAAGAATTCTTATTGGGATGGTTTGTTCCTGCAACCTCAATGTGTAGAAAGAAAAAGTAAATATGGCAGGCGACCAGCTTGGCTTAACAGTGAAATCCTTGCTTGTCTTAAACACAAAAAAGCAGCTTACAAGAAGTGGAAGATTGGACAAATGACCAGGGAGGAGTCTAAAAATATTGTTCAGGCATGCAGGAGTGAAATTAGGAAGGCCAAATCACACTTGGAGTTGCAGCTAGCCGGAGATGTTAGGAGTAACAAGAAGGGTTTCTTCAGGTATGTGAGCAACAAGAAGAAAGTCAAGGAAAGTGTGGGCCCCTTGCTGAATGAGGGAGGGAACCTAGTGACGGAGGATGTGGAGAAAGCTAGTGTACTCAATGCTTTTTTTGCCTCTGTCTTCACAGACAAGGTCAGCTCCCAGGCGGCTGCACTCCGCAGCATGGTATGGGGAGGAGGTGACCAGCTCTCTGTGGAGAAAGAAGTAGTTCGGGACTATTTAGAAAAGCTGGACGAGCACAAGTCCATGGGGCCGGATGCACTGCATCCGAGGGTGCTAAAGGAGTTGGCCGATGTGATTGGAGAGCCATTGGCCGTTATCTTTGACAAATCATGGCAATCGGGGGAGGTCCCGGATGACTGGAAAAAAGCTAATGTAGTGCCAATCTTTAAAAAAGGGAAGAAGGAAGATCAGGGGAACTAAAGGCCAGTCAGTCTCACCTCAGTCCCTGGAAAAATCATGGAACAGGTCCTCAAGGAATCAATTCTGAACCACTTAAAGGAGGGGGAAAGTGATCAGGAACAGTCAGCATGGATTCACCAAGGGCAAGTCATGCCTGACTAACCTAATTGCCTTCTATGATGAGATAACTGGCTCTGTGGATGAGGGGAAAGCAGTGGATGTGCTATTTCTTGACTTTAGCAAAGCTTTTGATACAGTCTCCCACAGTGTTCTTGCCAGCAAGTTAAAGTATGGGCTGGATGAATGGACGGTAAGGTAGATAGAAAACTGGCTAGATGGTCGTGCTCAACGGGTAGTGATCAATGGCTCCATGTCTAGTTGGCAGCCGGTATCAAGTGGAGTGCCCCAAGGGTCGGTGCTGGGGCTGGTTTTGTTCAATATCTTCATCAACGATCTGGAGGATGGTGTGGACTGCACCCTTAGCAAGTTTGCAGATGACACTAAACTGGGAGGAGTGGTTGATACGCTGGAGGGTAGGGATAGGATACAGAGGGACCTAGACAAATTAGAGGATTGGGCCAAAAGAAATATGATGAGGTTCAACAAGGACAAGTGCCGAGTCCTGCACTTAGGACAGAAGAATCCCATACACTGCTATAGACTAGGGACTGAATGGCTGGGCAGCGGTTCTGCAGAAAAGGACCTAGGGGTTACAGTGGACAAAAAGCCGAATGAGAGTCAGTGTGCCCTTGTTGCCAAGAAGGCTAATGGCATTTTGGGCTGTATAAGTAGGGGCATTTCCAGCAGATCGAGGGACATGATTATTCCCCTCTATTCGGCACTGGTGAGGCCTCATTTGGAGTACGGTGTCCAGTTTTGGGCCCCACACTACAAGAAGGATGTGGATAAATTGGAAAGAGTCCAGCGGAGGGCAACAAAAATGATTAGGGGGCTGGAGCACATGACTTATGAGGAGAGGCTGACGGAACTGGGATTGTTTAGCCTGCAGAAGAGAAGAATGGGGGGGGGGGATTTGATAGCTGCTTTCAACTACCTAAAAGGGGGTTCCAAAGAAGATGGATCTAGACTGTTCTCAGTGGTAGAAGATGACAGAACAAGGAGTAATGGTCTCAAGTTGCAGAGGGGGTGGTTTAGGTTGGATATTAGGAAAAACTTTTTCACTAGTAGGGTGGTGAAGCACTGGAATGGGTTACCTAGGGAGGTGGTGGAATCTCCTTCCTTAGAGGTTTTTAAGGTCAGGCTTGACAAAGCCCTGGCTGGGATGATTTAGTTGGGGTTGGTCCTGCTTTGAGCAGAGGGTTGGACTAGATGACCTCCTGAGGTCCCTTCCAACCCTGAGATTCTATGATAAGTGACTTTATTCAGACCAGAATATAAATAGATTAAAAAAAAAAAAAAAGTATAGACAAGTGTTGCATATGCATTGTGGACCGTTTTTAATAAGACGTTGCCATGTAAGAGTAAGCTTTGTGCACCAAAATTAATACAGTCAGCTTTATCAAAATGAAGGTTATGCCATTTGGACTGTACAGCCAAGTCACTTACTGCTAATGAGGATGTACTGGTCAGGCGGCTGCCTAAGTAACTTTCACTAGCTGAGCAGGGACTCCTTCCTTCTATTGTATTGTGTGCCATTAAAGCCCTTCGAAGAGCTCTCTTTGGTGTTTTGGAGAAAGAGAATGCTCTTGTAACCTGCAGAGTTTGATAAGAGTTGTTACACACATTAAGTCTTGGCGTGAGACCATTAGCATTTAACATGCATTCACATTTTGATTTGCTGTGGAATTATATTAACAGTCTAGAGACCTTGCAATGAGAGACCATGTCCTACAGTGCTTTCTATACAGCATCTTAGAGGTCTGTTTTAGTAGTCAACCTGTGCATGCTCTCTTTTCAATCCCTGCCCCTTCAGCTGAATTCTACATGTGGTCTGGACACCATGAGTTGAATTAAAACAGACATTTTATTTTACATAGGTCACAGAAAAGTCATATTGCAACTCTCAAGCACAACTGATCTCATGGAATTTCTTTTAATGTATAGAAAGTAAAGAAATGCTTTTCATGCATTTACAATCCTGCAATTAAAACAAAACAAAAAACAATTTCATTTTCTCCTCCTAATCAGTTTACATATATAGAACTTTGGCAGAAATACCACCATAAACTTCTTGATTACACTGGCACTAGTAGATTTTGGTGCGACTAAGAAGGTTCACATATCAGGTAATTACTTAGCAAGTAGGGAATTAAACACTTACCTTTTTTGATGTTTTCTTTATTGCCCTGGATGCCCTACTCAACGTACTGTCCACATCTTTCGTATTTATGTCAATTGAATCAGGATCCGTAGTGTAAATAAGGTTTTCCTACAGACAGGCATAACTATAAGAACAGGTGCACAAATCCACCAGGATGTTTCCAACACATCATATTTGAGTACACTCAAAAATTTGAGTTAAAAAAATAGATTTTAGAAAATCAATTCCTGTTTGAAGATCCCTAAATTTCACTTGAGAAAGGATAGTGAATGTAGCAGCTGTACTTCATCTTGCAGCTGCTATTTGGATTTACTCGATTTACTGAAGCTAGCTACTAGAACAGTCTCTTGTAGGATACTTCAGCCCCATTTTCAAAAACACGGTGGATCAAAGCAAACCAAGTGGGTCAAATCTGAAATTGTTAAATAGCCAGGCCTGATGCAAAGGGGTACACACATTTGAACTGTAAATGTAGTGGAGTCTTGGCAAGGCAAGACACTCCACTATTCTAATGGATAGATTGGGTAGCCTTCACAAGATACAGTCTTCTAGTTAAGATCGATACCTTTGGCTTATGTTTCACAAAAAGTGCTTCAGAAGATCCCAAGCTTCTCCAGAGAATAGAAATTAACATTACTGGAGTGATTCAAAATGTAGACTATGCACTTATATAATTAAGAGCAGTGCCCTAGTGCGTGGGATAGGATGAAGCTTTAAATTATTTTAAAGTTTTACTTGCCAGTTTTAGAAGAGTCACTGACATCCCAATACATTTTTTATATTTTGCCTCTGAAACTCCAGTAGCATCATAGGAGTCTTTAGATTAGACCATTTATGTGAGGGATAAAGAATTGATCTTTTGTAAAGTCTGAGGAAAGCTGCCCAGAGAAGACTGTACACACACAGTTAAGTTTCAAGAACAGCTTATGACAGCATTGTTAACTGCTACTAGGCAGAGCTGGAGTTAAAGCCTTTACTGCCACCATGTGGCAGACTTGTAAATACCTACTTCATTTATGAGAAAACAGGCATAATTTATACATCATAGAGTTTTCAGAAAGGGTGTGGTGTCCAGGTACAGATGGAGAAGAGGATCAAGTTTTTGATCCCCTAAAGTGTAAAAAGATTTCAGTTCTATTTGGTATTCAAATCAAGCTAAAGATGGGGGCACATTCAGGATGGAAATGTGTTGCCTTAAAGTGTGGTGGGACTGCTGCCTTTAAGTAGACACCAGGCCTGGATGTAGTTAGGAATGGATAATCTTTCTATCCTGAAGGCAAGGTGTGTTTCAGTGTAAGTATTCCACACTGGAAATAGTGAGGGGTCAAGTGCTTTTTTATTGTACTGTAATGTGACAGAATATTAGTAACAGAGTATGATACCCCATTTCTACTATTATACTTACTAGAACTGAGTGGTGACAAAAAGACAGATGGGTGGCTGGCCCACTTAGCAAAACTGTCAGATACTTCTCAGGATAAAATATTTTTTACTGCCGGGGGTGGGGGAAGGTGGGTGGGAAGGAAGAGGGTTAAAATACCCCCTTCTCCAGAAGTTCACCCATTCAAATTGAGCCAATGTATCTGAAATGGTACACATTCTGAACTAGTATCCTCATGGAAAGACAAGACTCATTTAAAGAAATGTTGGGGTTGGGTTTTTTTCAGCCTTAAAGAAATAACCTCAAATATTTAACAGATTGTATAGTGAAAATATGAAGTAGAATGTTGAACACAGACATCAAACAAACCAGCTGTTCACTCCAGTGTGTGTGTGTGCGCGCACACATATACACACACTAATTAGGAAAATGTTAGCTGGAAGGTCCCTGCCCTGTTACCATTTTCATGCTGTATTTCATAGTTAGTAATTTTTTAATTTTTGGCTTCTGTTCTGGAAATACACACTGGAAATGCTTAAAGGGGTGCCGGGAGAAGGCTGCCACCTTAGAACATTCCAGTTTGTGATGACAGATGCTTTAGGGCTCTATGCCTCACTGAGATAAAAGCATTTCATACCTCTGTTCTATCAGGCTGTCTATACTGACCAACGAAGTAAGGGATTATACACAGTTAATTTCTACATCTTAATGAAAATGCCAACTGTTAGAAATGCTACAACAGTGCAGAGAGAACTGCGCTGGCCTGGCTTACACTGGTGAAAGACCCAAAAAATAATTCAGTACAGATCTATACTACAGACCTTGGACTGTTATCACAACCATAAATTAGTAGTTTTATTTAAAAAATGCTTAGATTCTCTAGAACCTAATGGTTAAGGAGTAGGCCTTAGCAGCCCTCTTAATCATCAGAAAAGTTTCTTATTCTGTTAGCTTGTGGATATGCCAAGGCCTGGTTTCTTCCTGTTCTCACAAGGAAGCAGTCACTTATGTATCTATCTAAAAGACATTTGCAATGAACTACTTTCACTGATAACCTACTACTAGAGAACTTACAGCATCTGCTTTACAAATTGTATTCGCTACATGCCGACACAGCATCTTCAGCCAATCCTCTTTAGGAGGCTCCTCAGTTGTCATCTGAAAACTGAACAACAAGTTGTTCTGTTCTGTTGGTGGCCGCACAACCAAGGCAAAAGCTTTGTGGCAGTCTACAATTGAAGACAAGAAAAACCATTCAGTTCACACTGTTCCAAACAAAGGACAGTCAACCTTCATACAATTCTCAAAAAACAGATTTTTAAGCAAGTAATCTTATGACTTACATTTAAGTAGCAGTCAGGTTCAAGTGAAAGACTATTAGGGTATGTCTACACTGCAATTAGACACGTGTGGTTGGCCTGTGCCAGCTGATTCAGGCTAACTGTGCTTGGGTTAAGGGGCTATTTAATTGCACTGTAGACATCCGGGCTCTGGCTGCGAGGTGGGAGGGTCTCAGAGCCCAGGCTCTAGCCCAAGCCTGAACATCTACACTGCAATTAAAACAGCCCCTTAGCTTGAGCCCCATTAGCCAGAGTCAGCTGGCACAAGCCAGCTGAGGGTGTCTAACTGAAGTGTAGACATAGCCTTAGAGGCAGCATGGTCTAATGGATAGGGAAATGGTAGTAACAAATTTTGGATTCTCTTCAGTTCTGCAACCTTGGACCGGTCCAGTTTCTTCACCTGCAAAGCAGAGGGAAGTGATGCCTGCCCTATTTTGTAGAGCCCTTTGAGAAGCAACATTGAAGCTGCTATTTATTCTATTATGGAGGAAGTTTGACCATTTGAGGTATACAAGTTTGACTAAACAGAATTGTTAGAATTATATCTTAAAGTATATTGACGTTAAACCCAGTCTATGCTGGACAAGTGACCCATTGCTGACAACCAACAGGTACAGCTGAACCAGTGCTGAACACAATTAAGTTGCAAGTGTAGACAGACTGCTCAGCACTGCTTCAGAAATGTGAGCTAGAACTTGGTCAGAACAGTTCAGCTACCCTCGTGTCACCAATGGATCATCTTTCTAGTGTGAAGAAGCCCAGAGGCTAAAATTCATTGTCAGTCTACTCTGGTGTCTTTGCCATCAAATAATTAGGCTACAGTAAAAACACTCTCCATTAATACCAGTTTAAAAAATTACTGCTGTTAAATCTAAAGTTACAGTTAGACTGTATGAGGTGGCTGCCTGCTTACTAGATGGCCTCTTCCTACTTCTTACTCAAAAGAGTTGCCTTACACTCTGAAAACATACAAACCCTGTAAGATCTGCTGAAGAGATCTAGAGAACACCAGCCAAAAAAAGTTTGATCACTTGAAGTGAAATATTATTGTATTTTAATTTCTAACCAGAGAATGTTTACAGCAATTACAAGCTTCTGAATACAGATTTATGATGGCATTGCTGCTACAACGTTGAATAATGTGGTGTGAACTGTTGCTACTGTGAAACATTAATCTAACTGTGACCAAGCGGTAACACGAGTTAAGTTAAACCTTTGCCCTCAGGTGGCAGGGATAGCTCCTTGAGTGGTGCCACCACCACATTTTAAATGAAGATTTTTATTTGTGGAAACAGCAAGGGGCCAAGCAACAAAAAGAAGCACACTCAGCAGAACAAGGGCTGTGTTTAAAAGCTCTGTAGGCTTATTTTTTTATTGCAGGTTCACAGTGCCATTTGGCTGGCTCTTGTCAATATGGCCTTTATTGGTTATTTCTAGATCATTGGCCAACAATGCCTAAGCAGGCAAACAATCTTCAAATAAAAAACTTGTTGCTTTGTGGTTTCAAGCCAGAACATTAGCATTTGTAGCGGTCAGTTGGAGTGTAATCACATAATTAGTTCTCAGAATATATCTCCCCCTCCATTCCCCCACTGGGTTTATTAGCTAGAACACCATTCCAAGCACAGACCTTCTGTCTCCCTGATGTCTAGCACTTTCTTGATCTGCGAGAGAGGCATGAGAACAATGTGTTTGAGAGATGCTGGGGGCCTGGTCTGGCCATGGGGGCTCTTGAAAGCACTGATAACTTTGTGCCGTTTCCTTGCAATCTGTAAGAAGAGTATGAGGCAACAAGTTTAAATCTTACAATTAAAACAATCATTAAAATCAAAGCTTAAAGCTCAGTGAGAGAACAGATGAAGTCTTCATCTAGTAACCAGCTCCAACATATGGATTTATACTTCTACTTGAAGTACGTCTGCTTTTTCAGAAGACCTTTCTTTAAAAGGAGGCATGTTCCTTGAAAGGCTATGGTATTTCCTCTCATCTGGTTCCCCTAGTTTGCCAGCGCACTCTTATATGCACCTAGCCATAGAGCAAATCCTAAAAACAGAAGATCGGTTAATGTTCAAATAGGGATGCCACCTGTTAGTTGTAGCCCAGTCCAGGATTTCTAGAGCCCTTGGCCCATCTTAGAAAATCCACTTCTCTGCAATCAGAGGGTGACTTAAAGCAGTTTTATCTACAAATGTGATGAGGTTGGCTTTACCTAAGTGAGACAAGCTACTGAAAAACATGGCAAGCTCAAAGCAATGAGGGCTTCAGCATTGGAAGGTGGATGGGCTAGGGGTTCCCAGGAGATAACAGCTATATGCTTTGTGTTAGTATTTTTAAAATGTCTAACTGCTCTTTTCCATGTAGCCACACACTATTTGCTGCGGGAAAGAAGGGGAATTTGGGGATAAGTGGCTCATAAGTAGTCCAAGGTAGGGAGAATGTTTCAACATGTCCCAATGCAAGCCAGCTTTTGACCTCACATACCCCTCCAATACCACCCATGCTCAAAGAAGTACTTTTCTGTTTTACCTTCAAGCTTAGAGCGTGCTGTGTTTCTGACACTGCAGATACCTAATTCACTAGGAGTCAGTTCATGATTCTGTTCTTACACTCACAAAACTGGAAGTATCTTCTGTACTCCGTCTGCTGCATTTTGATAATTACTTCCTCTTCCATGTGCCTTCTTCAGTGATTAACTATTTTTGCCCCCTCAAGATTCAGTCACTGGATCTCTTATTCCCTTTGTTTACTCCAGATCTCTCTCAACACTCGGATTCCCAGGGAAAGAGTTCACACACAGCAATTTTTTGCTCTGAGGACAGGAGAGTATTCTGCAATTCACCAATACTATATAGGTTTTTATACTATATTTATTGTATCCTGTTCCTTGCTCAGCAGCAGGAGATACTTTAGAAATAACATGAAATGTTCTTTCATCAGAAAGGCACAATACTGCAGACTCTACCCCAGAATTCCAGATTCCTGCTGGTCTGGTGAGTGAAAAACCAAAGCAAAGCCATGGAGCCTGGGGCTGTTGCACAGAAAAGCAATCCACTGGTCAAGAAACAAGTGTGGTACTTAATCTTAATTATTTAAGACAAGACACTTGCTATGGTGTGTGTACAATGAAGGCTACAAAATCATGGGCTCCCAGGATTTCTATGAAGTTTGATGCAGTAATAGTCCACTTTTGATTCTTCCAGTCCCCCAATGACAATGTATTAGCAATACCCATTTTTTAAAAAAGGTGAAAATAGTCCTCACTAGAGCCAAAAAGTTTTACAGGATTTCATCAGGAAATCTAGTGCAATTTTACACCAATGAAAAATTCCTTCTTTATTACTATTACCCCAATTCATGTGATCTTACATTGAAGTAGGAGGAGGTGGGGAACTTCAAAAAGTTGATTTCTAGGCATCCCTTAGAACAGGCAATTCTAGAAACTCCTTGGGGTAGGAAAAAGGCCACCCACCCAAAAAAATAAAATAAAATAATAAAAAAAATTATCACAACTCACATTATCTGTGTATTTTGTGAAACACAGATTTTTACAATATTGTCTCAAAATGGAATTTTCATGGTCCATTTACAATTCATGAAACCCCAAAGTAATCCTTTCTTGCTCTCCCCTCCCCAAACACATTGTATCCCACCCTGGCACTTAAAGAAGTTGAGATTTCTTTGGGGTCCATTCTGCTTTTGCAGTTTTATTTAGTTCACAACAGTCTCTCATGACAGAGTTTTATATATGTGGGTTTAAGTGCATTATATCACCAAGACCTCTAATAAAGCTATCTAGCACAGACTGCACAAGTGATTTTCTGTCTACCATTTCACAAAATCAATAGCTGCCAAAACCCGGACTCCAACCCTTAGGAAGTATTCTGTGTACCAGTCTGGTAAATATCAAAGTTCCTCAAGCATTTTTTGGGAGACGTATGTTGACGTTTGCCTTTATTAATGTTAAAAGTGAAGAGTTTTCCTTCATCAAGAGCTACTGAAACCAGGCAGCAAGTTGCTTTCCCAAATATAAGACACATGAAAAGGTTAAAGACAACTGTATTGATTGTGACAGATTACTTGCAGTAGGTTGCCACAGCTCACAACACAGTGAGGATGAGAAAAAGGGACTACAGACCCCACATTTCTCTGCTGAGTTGCTAGGTGGGATGTGCAAAAGGAGCAGAAAAATCTATTTTCTGTGGCAGTCTGTTGGCATACATGACAATCCACAGGTGATGTTCCATGAGGAATTCTTAGAACAGTCAATGGGTACCAACATCTGGAAACTCTAGGGTTGTTTATTTAGAATCAGGGACGAGGTCAAGTACAGGACAGGCATAGCACAGCTAATGTTCAGAAAGCTGCCGAAGGCAGGAGTACTCATGGTGCATGGTGCTATTCAAATTCCATGGCCACAACATCACTTTGAGGCACCCAATTATTCAGATGTCAGGCTGCCTGCAAACACTGTCTTGCAGAGCCATCATAGTGTTGCTGCACACAGACAAGTGACTCTGGCTCACCAACTTGGCTCAAGCTACATTATAGATGGGACTTTTTAAATGAAGGGATGACAATGAAAATGGAAGTCTTGGGGTGACTTTCTCCTCTGCCCTAGCCTCCAGTTCTTCAAATGTTGTTTCCTGCTGTGAAAGGGCAGAGGGAGGATGGTGTAACCCGTTTCTCTAAAGGACAGTACTGAAAGTCTATTGAATTGTTGCCAATAGCCAGCCCACAGGTCCCAATATGGCCATTGCAGGGGTCCATAATGGAGAAGGAGTGGCATACAGTATTGGTTCCACCATCCTAGATGAGCTGCAAAGTTCTCCCTGAAGAGGAATGTTGGAGAACTCCTAATAGGGCAGTGGGGGAGGGGAGAGGGAATCAAGGAGACTGACCAGGAGTCTTCCTCCATGTTCTCCCATATGAGAAGGGAAGGGGAAAGCAGACAATGAGAATACAGGAGAGTCCTGTGTCACAGATTTGCCACTCAGAGCCCGAGGTCTCGGCATCATGAGATGCTCAGTACCTGACAGCAACCGGGACTCTAATTCATCTGACACAGAGATCCTTTGAGTATCAGAACTCATGTGGTAATGGAAAGGACCCCAAAGGTACTGCTGGTAAAGGCACCCCCATCTGAGCTACTTGCATTAGTACCAATGGCTGGGTTAAGGCTTGTGATGGCATCAATGGGATGCTTCAATGCCAATGATGTGGCTGAGCTCAAGGGTACCCTCGGCTTACTCCCCTTACTAGTGGAGGGTATGGGTACCCTATTGGAGCCATGCTTTCTCTCCTTGGAGCTCCAGGGCTTCATGGTCCTGCCAGCACCAGAAGAAGAGTCCTTGGCTTCAGCAGGACCCTTGGAGATGAAAGCCTGGACAGAAACCTAGACTTTTTTGCATCTAGCTCCTTAGATACACAGTCTGTGCTCATCTTTTTGGGAGTATTCTGAGGGTTCTCCAAAGGCTCTCTTTTTCTTAGAAGCATGACCTGAGGTTGATGGGGTGCTGGATCAGTCCAGAGACAAATGTTCATGGGGGGGAGGGAGGCCTGACCTGGATCAGAGGGGGTTGCAGGGACTGTTCCATCACCAGCAGCTGGAGTTTTATTTCCCTGTTTTGCCTACCTCTGAACTTAAGGGCTACACAAAAACGAAAAAGGACCACTTTGGGAGACGTGGGACTCCCCCAGGCAATGGACACACTTGGATCATCTATTGTCACTGGTATAGCCTCCTGGAGGAGAGGCAGCATTTAAATCTTGGCAAACCAGGCATGCCTCATCAGAAAAAGGACAAGTCTTCAAGGGAAGAGAGAAGGAAAGCAGTTATCGCACCTAATCTAACATTAACAACCACCTTAAATGAACTAGGACTGGAAAAGGAGACAAAAAGAGAAAAGTCTTGTATGCTCTAGGCAGACAGTGTAGTATTCAGTCTCAGGCTGAGGCAGAAGTGAAGGAACTGAGGATGGTTCGCCATGCACTCTTACATAGCCTTGGTGTTTGCCACAAGATTTCATAGGGCACATATGTGGGCTGAATGGACACTGCTACCTAGAAATGGTCAATCAAGGGCTCAAGAGGTGTAGGTGCATCTGAAATGAAGCACCCACAGGTGCTCCACTACTCAAAAGAACACTGCTGCCCCAAAAGGGGAAGTGGGTGTCAGATACCAGCGGAGATCACTCCTGAGTAGGTGATATCAGTTTGGGGGAAGATGAGAGCCATCATTTAAGCCCCACGTGTGCAGAAAACAATTTTTATGATTCCTACGTCTTTTTTTTTTTTTTTTTTTTTAAATGAGAGCAGTATCTTGGGAACCCCTTGCTCAAACAACCTCCAACAAAGACCACTAACCCTACCCCAGACACTGATGATACATGGCAGTTTAAAGACAATTCATGTACACATTTATTTTAGAGCCCTTGGAAAATATCAACTGTTAAACAGCAAAACTAGTCTTAGTCTTAATGAGAGAGATGTTCCTGCCTCTATACAGTTACAATGCTACAAGTGGGCATATTTACACACAGTCCCCCTAGCACAGACTAGAATGAATCAAAGTGGATCCTGCTTACCAGGGCCCACTATCCCACCAGGATTGTTGCAGTTTTAGGAATTTACACTAGGCTCTGCATCTATGTCGGTTAACGCTCAGTCATTTTCAGTAACTTAAGCCTTCTAAAGGAGAGAGGGAAAAAAAAAAAAAAGTTTTGCCAAAGCCAATTTAACTTGCCCTTCTTTTGGCAGCGCATTCTCTGGGCCAAAGTAGCTCAGCTTTGTTTTGTCATTAAGTGATACAGTAAGCTATCTTGTCTGTAGCGGCGTGACACTAGTCCAAGGTGTTAAACTTGTGGTCTCTCTTTGGGCAGACTTTGCAGTGAGTTTTAAATTCCTTAATGAAAGTCTCTGAACCAGTCACAGTAGTAGAGTATTCTTTACAACCTCAATCTCTTCACTTAAGCCTCCAAAGCCCAATTACGCTCCCCCACCACGTCTTCATTTTTCCAACAGCAATTACTGGTTATACTGCTTGTGTGGACACTTTAGACTACACAAAAATGTGTACAGAAGCAGATATCTCCCTGATATAAACCCATTTGCTGATATTAAATACCAATAAGCCCCAGAAGAACCAATGTGCTACTAAGCCAGTATCTCCAGCACTTCCAGTACTGCCAGTGGCCGATAAGCACCAAAGGCTTGATTCACTACAAGCTGAAAATAACTCACAGGACACACACAGACGTGTGCACGTGTACGTGTGTACTACTGAAATCCAGGTTGTCAATCCAATCCCAAGCATCCTGAGATTTAACAGCTTCTACTTCTTAGAGGAAAATGGATGTTGATGTGTTAGGGACAAGTAAAATGCTCAAAACTTGCTGTATTTTAAAAGCTTTGGAAAGATACAAGTAGCATTCACCCATTCAGGCAAACATTATATACTGCATTTACTTATGAAAAATTGAGTGATTTATCAGAAGGTATAAGCCAGAAGAAAACTGTAACTAAATTAAACTCATTTCATTTATGTCACTAGTTTAATTTCTGTTCCAGAGAACTATGTCCTGTGGAAGAGCAACAGATACTGGAAGCACCATTCTTCTACTTTAGTGGACAGTATTATTCCATATGCTGCTTCAACATAACAATGTCTTTCACTGCCAATATGTAGTCAGTTCATTAGGGATACAAGACATTACCAACTTGTCAGTGCAGTTTCTACAGCAGTGCCAAGAAACAGGCAATATTGATAACAGGCTAAATGTTCAACTTGCCCTCTTGGTTTAATATTTCTTCATAGGGTTTCAGTATTTAGGATAACTTATTTATACTAAAGTTATAGTTACAAAGCATTCTGCAATGCCTCAGTTCAGTGAGGATTTTCTACAGCCTTACCTCTAGACAGTCATTAAACAGAAAGAGCGTGACCTGTTCCCCTCTGTCACAGAGGTCATCGCCAAGTGCTACTGTTTCCAATCGCTGAACTAAGCTTCGGTGAGATGACAAGAGATTGGCCTAAATGGTAGAAATGAGCAGCTCATTAGACATTAATTTAAAAAGCCAGATTACCACTCACTCAACTCAGTACTGGAAATATAGTTTTATAGTCAGTGACCTTTTAACCGTTGATATTGTCGAATGTACATTCTAACACAAGTTATACAGAGGTAATCAGGTTAAGTAGGATTTTGACACAAGGGCTAAGTCAGTTGGTTAGTCATTCTACAGGTTGATAGCTTGAAGGAAGTAACTTACTGGACATCCATCAACTTCATATACAACATCAAAGATCAGTCTTTGTGCTTCTGTTTTCCTTTTGTCTTCATTAATGTGTCTGAGAAAAGCATGTTGGTTTATCAGTATTAAACAATAAGAACAGATCACACTAAATTTAAAGGCACAAAAGTGATGCTGGACACTCAGAGAAATTGTTCCCACAGCCACACTAATGTATATAGTAATTGACAGTTCAAGTTAAAAAACAAAAAAATCCACAACCACCACCACACACACGATCATTTAAGTGAACTGCTTTTCCATGTGCGATGCATTAAATATATGTGCATCTAGATCTGGAA
Organism: Macrochelys suwanniensis; assembly: GCA_033296515.1. Lineage (NCBI taxonomy): Eukaryota > Metazoa > Chordata > Testudines > Chelydridae > Macrochelys > Macrochelys suwanniensis. The sequence goes on from CM065783.1 coordinate 14,140,855, forward strand.
CAATGCATTTATACACGTTAGTGGAAACCAGCAAACCGCTCATCAACTATGAACTGACCAGCAGAAACTGATTTTCAAACGTGTCAAGTACTTGCTATTTTTGTTCTATCCTTTCAATTAAATGCAATGCTCACTTGAAGAGATTTGGGCATGTGTAAGTGAACTGTTGCTAGTTAGAGTTCATGAATAATTTTTTGTATTGGACAAATATAGCATTAGTCTAATGTTCAATCTCTTTCCTCACTAGGGTACATCCTGTACCTGCAAGACTCTTAGAACCTAAACCTTCAAGATGGAGAACACTTCTATTTACTACACAGTTAAACAACACACACACACACACCACTATGCCCACCCACCAGAAACTGACCCTCCACCAGTAGTTTATGTCCTTCCAATCGTGTTCATTTGAGTCAAGATAATGGCTCAGTCAAGGGGGGCAGGGGGTGAAGATCTCCTTTACATTGGCTAAGAGTGGCATAAGGGAGCTCTAAAAGTGCTAGACCCAACCTGGGCCAGAGGAAGGAATTCCCCAGACAGGCATAGCAAAAGATAGCTATGAGGCTGCTTTCGCAGGATTCCCTTCAAAGCTCTGGCACAGGGGTGGGAGGAATGTTGAGGAAGTTAGGAGTGCCACAACATTGCTGAGATTTGCAAGATACATCAATAAGACCCGAGAGAATATTTCGTATCAAAAGCGTCACTTACGTCATCACTTCCTTTAATGATTCAATGGCTCTCTCTAGCATGTATTTGTCTGGGTTGTCTTCTGCTGTATGTTTCTTAAGGTCTGCAGTAGGAAAATGTTAAACAAGTGTTGCAAAAGTTAAATGATTTATTGTTGCAGAGATGCTTTATAATTCCCATGATAGGAAGACCTCTTACTTTTCATTGTTAAGTTAATGCAGCCTCATGCCCAACACGATAAAGCAACTTGTTAGCGAGTTTTCTGCTGAAATCTATCACCGTCATGCTCACCTACACTCATTCAAGTAGTACGAGTCATATGCGCTCACCACTTTTCACATCCGCATGTTCAATTTGCATATACACAGTTACCACAATATCTAGCCACTTAACAAGCCATTTGTATGTATTTTTGTACACCCATGTTTATATGTTTGGAAAAAGTAGTCTTCTTCACTCCAATCCTAGTAACAAATATTGGGTTCTCCCCTTAACATAGAGTGCTTGTGAAGAAACATAAAATTGAAATCTAGTCAATTAAGAAAGTTGAAAACTTTCAGGAGTACTACCCTGCCTTGAAGTCCACTGCCAGTTATTGTGCTTTTTCCAATCACATTCTCTTTTAACTTATCTTCTCCCTTTTTTGGAGGCAGGGGATTGGTTTTGTGGGTTGAAAGATCCATAAAAACAGGACAATCACAAGATAGTCCTATATAGAAGAAATTACAAAACTTGCTACACATAAGCTTCTGTCACAGGCACAAAGTAAAATAAAACGATGTTTGTTTGAGAGGTCTTAGGTTCTACTTATAACACTGCTAGCTAGAAGATTTAAGACAAGAGGGATGTTTAAACTAGAGTGCCTATAAGGGCATCCCAAGTTCATCACTCAGGAGTACATAATGACTGTTACAACAGGTAGCTGTTCACACATTAAGTGAGTGATTAGAACTGAAATGACTACAGAAAGTAGTTCATTCTATGACACTGACGTGTTCCCAATAATTTTAGCAGAAAGATTGTGGCTTTGGGAGCTGAAATATATTCATATTTAGAATATATGCCCTATTTCCACAGAGTAGAGGCTTGCCTATACCTGTATGCTGAAGTCAAGCATATGACCAACTGAATCTACTGAAATACGTGCTACACAATCTGGCTCTTGGCTTTACCAACTATGATTGGAACGTTGAAATAAGATCCTAATTCATCTAAACAGCAGCCACCACTTTCCATTTACTTCCCAATAAGCCAGGTGTCTGACCCAAAACACAGCGCCAAAAAAATTACCATTTAGAAGTAAAGCAACACTAGGTAACCGTTGAACTGGTCGAATGAGTAGTTCAGCCAAGCTTTGACGGCCACACTCTGGTTTAGCTTGGTTTATCTAGAAAGGAGGAAATCATTGCATTTTACACCAGATCAACATGCAGGCTTTTCTGCTTGAGAAACCTAACATGGAATTTAAAAAAAAAAAAAAAGTTCTTAAGAGTAGTGAATTTTCAGTTACATTCCTGAGATATGGAACTATAATTCAAGTTAGTATGTTAAAGAGTACTTTCAATTCTCTTACCACTTGCATAGGTTATGCCAAAAAAAGACAATATTAAAGAGAATCTATAAATACAAGCTGACAGCATGTGTGAAAGTTCCAGACTACTGCAACACTCCTGGGTGCTCATTCAGCACCATTTACTCAACTTTTGTTAAAAACTAGGTCTAAAAACCTATTTTTAAACAACTATTACCTAGATTTATGTGTAACCAAGTTATCACTCCACTACAGAGTCTAAAAGGAACCCTTCCCCCACTCCCAATCCCTTTAATATAGAAGCAAAGATCCTCTAGTAATATCACCCCTCCTTCGGGCAGTCTGAAAGGTGGGGCACGGAACCATCCAAATGCAATCCTATCCACCCCCCATTAGATTGATAGCAAAATTGACAGACTTGACACATACTATCCAATTAAATTCTTATCCATCACTCAATCTGCAACAGAAACCAGTTCTTAATATTCCACATACAGGCCTGAAACATGACTGTCTAGGAACAAAGGAAATCCAAGACTTGCAAATACCAGAGTTTGATCACCTTCTGAATAAACACTTCCCAAGAAGGACAGTTAGAGAGCAGTAGCTAACAAAATCCTGACTGTTGTAACTACTGAACAGGCTCATAAAAATCTATTGAGTGAATGCGGCTCCCTGCCATCCCTTATGGAAGCATTAACATGGTCTACCAGTTGACCCAATGCCTTCCATCTTATTTTTAATAGCCATGAAAGCCAACCAAGGAGAGTTAAATCTGTTTTAGTCCAGAAAAATTGGTTGCCCATCTAATAAGCAGCAAGATACCCTCCATTTGTTTTCAAGCACTTAATCCCATAGTAATATTAACACTTTCTGGAGGTGCTGATGATTATTACATTTAAAATGTAACAGTCTTGTTTCAGACAGACTGTTACCCTGGAGACACTAATGTCACATACTGGTTGCAAAATGCCACTTCTCTATAAGTGAAGAATTACTGAGGATTATAGTGCCTAAACCTCCCATCCTACCCCATGCCCAAAGTTTACAGTTCTATAGTATTTTTCCTTCCCCTAACTGAAATCTGGAGATTTACTGAGTTAGTGAATTTTTTAGTGGTATTAAACTTGAATCTCAGTAATATATTCAAAGAGTTGCTGAAAATAAAGTTCAGTGCATAAATACCTTCAGGAAAGCATGAAACCGTGGCTTCTGTTTTTCACATTTCATAATAGTTTCTTTGCTCATTTCAAAGAAGTTCACAAAAGGAGGGTATGTTTTCAACAAGTCTTTTGACTGAAAAAAATATTGCAAAATGATTTAGGCATAGACCTTAGATAAACAAGCAAGTAGTCTTTGTGTACATTGTATCACAAGAGTAAAACAGCTTTGGAAAATGGTTAAAAGCTTTCACTCTGGACATCTGAGGGTCTCACTGTTTAGACCACACCTTCCTGGAAGCTTGAAAACAGAACCCCTTTTCTTCACTGATTTTCTTCCTCATCCTACAGAAGAAATCATAGGGTTGCCTGTAGTTTTATCTGGGGCAAGATGTGTGAAAGTGACAGTTGAAAATATGGCCACAGTAGGGCAAATGAAGCCTATTATTCAGGGAGAGCATTGGACAACTGTATTCCGATTGTTTCCCCTAGAACTGCATTCGTCCCTACCTTCTTGCATATTCATTAACAAGGGATAGGAAATCCTGGTCTGACTAAAGTAACTAACCCCCTGAGTTGGTTTAAATGTATTCCTTCTTCAACCACCCTCTCCCCTCCCCCATGCATCTTTTCACTAGGAATGAAGTGGAAGCAATAAAGTACAACCACACAATTACAAAACTGACAGGCTGTTTTCTTGGTGCTCCCAGTTTATTCAAACAGCAGTGGAATACCAAAGGTTACAGGAAAATCTCTTTGTAACATTTCTAGCCTGGTTTCTAGAGTTTGGATCAACGTCCATACAAAGCTTTTTGGAGCTTTGCCCAACATTACAATACAAGACAGAAAGAAGTCTTTAGTTCGACGTGAGTTACTGCATAAGCTTCCTTACTGTGTCATTATTTAAATTGACAACTGAGGATTTATCCTGGATATGCTAATGAGAAATATGTACAGAGCAGTTTTCATCCAAAAGATTAGTGGTGTTCCTCGATGCATTTTAGATTACATTAGTAAAAACTAGTTTACAGCTACTGTAAAAATAACTTACATATTTAAGAATGACATCACCAATACTTTTGCTTTCAGCCCAGTTTATCATTAGGCCTTCAAGGTCTTCCTGGAATATAAACAAACAATTGCATTAGGAAGACAATAAGCAGCCTGATTTAAAAGAGCCATGTATCTAAGTTGTACAGCTTTGGAAGTTTGCAGTTAGTATTTATACATTTCTTTACTCACGGCCTGACATTGTGTGGCAATTGCCATGGAATCCAACACTTGCTATAGAACTGTGCTCCAGATTCTAAGCTTACATGCCATACAAACATATATATGCCTCGCAGTCATCACTGCGAAACAGCTTTCCAAACATCATGTAAGTGTCAGTCAATACAAGGCTATCTTCCAGTTTGCAGATAAATAGACGTGAAAGCTCCTGCATTTTCAAATGGGATGTTAACTCCCAATGATGGTAGTTAGGGAAAGGGCGTGGGAGAGAATGAAAGACTTTGTAAGACATTTGACGTCCACTTTCCTCTTCTCCCGCCAACCCCCGAGCGAGATAACGGAACCTGTGAAGTGTGTGTGTGACATACTAGGGTGCAATCCAGACCAGTGGGGGACTGTGTCACCCTTGCCCCGCAATCTGAAGTGCCTTGCAATGCCCTACTGTTGTGGATCCCAACCTGGACCACTAATGAACAGCTTGCCAGCATGCAAGTCACTCCCAGATGTGTTTGTGTAACTGTAGCCTATCAGTCACACACTGTGTTGGTTATATTACACAGTGACCCCAACATATGCCCAGTCCCGGATTTCCCCCCAGAAATGTACTGCCCAGCCTTCTCATGGACAGTGCAAATATATAAGTCCATTATGGGACTAACATACAACTACTTGCCACCTTAACTGGAGTTACCCAGACACTGGCTTAAAACACATTGAATTAGATAAAACCAATAAAATAAGTTTATGAACTACAAAGAGATGGATTTTGAGTGAGTATAAGCAATGAGGCATAAGAGTGAGAAAAGTTTACAAGAAAAATAAAGATAAAATGCTTTCTAATGCCCTACTTAAACTATATTAGATTCAAGCAAAGTTCCCAACAGTATTACTGACCAACCTCTAGGTCAGGGTCCCTACCCTGTGTGGAAGTATGTTCCCTGCTGGGTTCTCTCACCTGCCTGAGCTTCCTTTGTTTTCCTCCATGTGGCGTTGTCTAATTAAAGTATAATTATGCAAGCCATTGTTGCTACCACTGCTATATAATTACAGCAAAACTTGTACAAAATATAACTCATGGCCAGAAAGGGTTAAGCACCTTGCAGGCTGAATGACCCAGAGCCCACCTTTAAAGTCATGTTAGAAAGGTATGCGAATGGTAATTAGCACCGTTCATGGTAGATGGGCTAGAACTTTGAAATGCAAACCTATATTGTTAGAAGTGATACTAATTGTGTGTACTCATAAAAGTTAGCCATGTGAACAGACAGTTCCTGTCTGTCACTATAAACTATTAATTCAGAGATCAAAAGGGAATATTAACATTTAGATGAATCTTGGATGAAGTAATGTCAGTGTCTCTGAAGTTTGTGATAGACTGCCTAATGAATAAATTGCCCTACGTTAATTTGTGTAACTAATTACTGGTGGTGTTTAGAAAGCAGAAGGTTACATCAAAAGCCTATTGTCTACCCAGGACTGTATGGTCAAGTGGCTACTAGAAAACCATATAAAAGACTGTTGGGTCTTGATTCTGTCATCTGAGATCTGCTTGAGGTTTCATGCAGAGGAAGGCTAAGCCACAAGGACTGAGACCTCAGTTCTGACTGGATCGCCCTGAAATATAAACATTGGACTATATCCTAAGGACTCTTTGCAACTACAAAGCTTACCATGTCAGCTATGTATCTGAACCTCAAAAATTGAACTCGTGTCTGTATGTATATTGATCTTTTAGCCATACTCTCTTTAATATATTTTAGTTTAGTTAATAAAAATTGCCTATAAGTGTATATTTGGGTAAGATCTGGAATATTCAGTAACCTTGGAGGTAAAGTGTCCGATCCTTTGGGATTGGTAGAACTTTTTTATGTAATGATGAAATCAGATTTTCAGAAATCTTCATCATATTTGACTTGGATACCAGGATGGAGGCCCGAAGCTGGGTTACTTCAACGGAACTATGTTGTTGGCTTCTGGGCAACCAGTAAGATAATAAAGAAGCTGTTTTATGCTGGCTTGGTAAAGCCAAGTATTGAAAATATTCACCAGGTTTGGGGATTACCTGCCTCATTCTTTGCAGTTCACCCTAACTGAGTGACCTCAGCTGGCTCGCACTGGGATCCCGGTCACTCTCCCCTTCCCCATTTCTGCTTGGTGACACTATTTATTGCTTAATACATATTAAGAGAAGCATACATTCCTTTGTTCAAGACAGGTCTGTATGACCAGTTTGGTGCTACATGCATCTGAACACCTACTTTTAACATTATAATGAGGGATGTTTAACTTTAATTATGCTGCCACACACATTTAAACATGATATTACTGATAAGCAAGTTATGAGTTTTCAAATGATGCCTCACAACGCATACCTTGTACAAAGATCACTACTATCATGTGCAGGGTGTGAATACGGGGGTATTGTGTCACAGTATGTAACACAGTCCAATTATTCCTCAGACTGTGGATCTGACAAATGGAGAAACTATTGGACCTGATGTATGTAAAATAGAGAAGGGAGAAATAACTTTAATGGGAGAGTCAAAAAGTGCTTCACTTCTTCCGCAAAACATCTATGGACAAATCTGTCTAACATAATCCTCCCTGGTGGGAGATCCGAAGACAAAAAACTAGCAGTAGGTTTCTTTGTATCCCCTTAGGGGAAAGAGAAGGATTCTTGCCTCTTGACTCAGCTGACTCAGCCCTGACTGCTGGCTCCAGGATGGTCTTCATATCATTGATCTTCAGAGAACTGAGGGGGACAACTCTTAGATGGGGATTTTACCCTGAACCAGAATCTTAGTCTGATTTAGGATTCCCTGATCCAAAACCAAAGTGTTTCCTGCATGCGATTTGGCCCTACTAACAGGAACCTTATCTCGCAGTCTCTTGAAAAACACACAAAAGCATGAGAGATTTTTTTCCTCATGGTTTAGCTTTTATTTCAGAGGCCAGAACTGACCAAGTCAGATGCAATGATTTGGGAAGCAACTAAACAGAAGTCCTATGGCAGAGATTGGAGTCTTCTGCATAGTGTTCTTTCTAGTGCCTAAAGGGTCCAGGCCATCAGTGCCCTATTCACCTTAGATATGGATCCCTCAGATGGTCAGATCTGGGCAGCTTTGCACCCAGGATTTCTTGAAACAATATGGCTTTCAGTCTGTTCTGACATTCATCGTATGCCCTTGGGATAAGAGTGCTATGGATTCAGAGGGTCCGCTTTCCTTTAAGGGTGCTCCAAGGCACACCAAGCATGTTGCGTGGACATCCAACAAAGGAAAGACTGTTGGACGAGAGATGCACCTTTTGAAGCCAGGTCTCAACTTCTCGATCCACCATGGAAGAAACAGTTTCTTACTGTAACTGTGGTTCTTTGAGATGTGATGCACATGTGTATTCCACTTATGAGTGTGTACGCACCCAACACACGAGCTGGAGAATTTTGCCTAGCAGTACCCATAGAGGGAGAGTGCTTACCTCTCATGGTGATAGCCCCTCCCTGGACTGGCATGAGGCAGTGCTGCCCCAACTTTCCCTCAGTTCTTTTGCACCTATGCCTGGAGAGGAGACTCCATTGCAAGGGGGGGGGGGGGCAAAGGGGGGAGGGGGGTCATGGAATAAATATCTGCATCACATCTTGAAGAACCCAGTTACAGTAAGTAAGTTTTTTCTTTGACTCAATGCAGCCATGTATTCCACTTAAATGACTCAAGGGGTGCCCCCCTGGAAGGCAGAATTTGCCTACACAAAGACTGCAGGATGCTCTAACATTCAAATCCATCCCAGAAGATGCAATTATGACATAATGGTTTGTGAACATATGAAGAGACGACCAAACAGCAGCCTTGCAATTGTCCATATGGAAACATTAATGAGAAATTCTACAGGAACACAAGCAATGTCAATAGCAAGAGCTCGTACCCGCTGAGGGGGTGCAGCTGAAGTTATTTCATATACAGTCTTAATGCAGGATGTTATCCCCTTGGAGATCGTCTGGTAAGAGACTGCTTGACCCTTCATGGGGTCTGCGTACGAAACAAATGAGGTGAAGTACAAAACAGTTTGCTCCGGTCCAAGTAGAAGGCTAAGCATTGCCTGATGTCTAATGTATGAAGACTCTGATCCTCTGGAAAGGAAGGCGGTTTCGGACAGAACACAGGTAAAATATACCACCTGGTTCAAGTGCAACTGAGAAGCCACTTTAAACAAGAATTTTGGGAGTGGTCATAAAGTCACTTTATCCTGGGAGAATTGTATACACTAAGGCTGTGCCATCAGAGCCTGCAACTCACTCTCCTTGCAGATATTACAGCTACCAAACGTGGTTTTCTGACACAGGATCAGGAATGGACAAGATGTCAGGGGCTGAAAGGGAGGTCCCATTAAGGTTGCAAGGACTACATTAAGGTTCCACATTGGGAAAGGCTCTCGAACCAGAGGATGCAGACAAAAGGAGCCCTTTCACAAATCTTGCCACCATAGCATTGGAGATGATTGATCATCCCTGAATAGGGGGATGAAATGCCGATATCTTGGCCAAACGTACTTTCAAGGAGGTCATCCAACAGCCCCAACTACCAAAGGTGCAGCAGGTACTCCAAAATGTCCTGGCTAGAAGCTAATATTGGTTGGACTGTGCGCTAATAACCACACCGAAGACCCTTTCACACTGATGAATAAGCCACCTTGATGGAGGGCTTTCTACTGTTGAGGACTTGTTGGACAGTCACCCGAACACCGCTTTTCCTCTTCATTTCAGCCCTGCAGCAGCCACGCCCCGAGACGCAGGGAGCTGAGCTCAGGCTGCAAGGTATGGCCTTGTTTTTGTGTAGATTGACCTAACCCTGAGCCAGACTGCTTTCTCCTATTGGACGTATGACCCATTCTGGGATAGTCCCACTGCCTCAAAGGAAGGAAAGGCTGAACAAAAGCATGCTACGGATAGTAATGTTGGAGAGAAATGGGTGATTAAACCACACCAGCTCCAACTTCAGCCACAAGTGGCAAGAAGGAACTGAGGGAGGGTCAGGGTGGCGCTGCCTCACAGATAGGGGAGGGGCCTACAGCCATGAGGTGCGAGCACTGTCCCTTTATGGATACTGCTACGCAAAATTCTCTAGCGCCAGTGCACATGCACTTAAGTGGAATACATGTCTGCATCGACTCAAAGAAGAGTCTAAGACTTTACTACTGAAGAATAAAAAACTGTTCCTTAACTAAACACTACAACTACACTAACAGTAAAGCTAAAGCTAGATAAACCACTAAAACAAAGATCCAGGTTCAATGGATCCTGATGGTTCACATACATTTGCTGCTACAGTTGGAAAGAACGGAGGTGGAAGAGGATGCCATATCCCCTTTCATAGTCTCATGCTCAGAGCGGTCAGGAACACAGAGGGGAAGCATAGGACAAACACATAAGTAGTCTGTCAGGCACTGTTGAGAAGGTTCCACCATTTGAATTGCACCCACACCAGTGCATCCCACCAGTAGGAATATGCAAAGGACACAAACTGAATTAATCTCAAAATAGCAAGGCTATAATAGTGATTCTATTTACTTTCATAGTTATTTCATTAAAACTTTCTATTTTTTTAAAAGTTTAAAAAACAAAGCTATCAACTGCACCAGAGCACCACAGAAACCTCGCCCATGTTGCCAACTTCAATTCCAGCATGTCACACACTACACAGGTTTATACTCCTTGACTGATGTCAGAACTAAGAGTGCGTTAGCACTCAGCTGCATCCTGAGCAGACAGTGAAAAGGACCAACATATACTTCAAGCAGTGCTGTTTCTACAGTGCTCCATGTGGCAGCTAGGATTGTTAGTCCTAGGCCTTTGCACTTACAGCAGTGGTCCCCAACGTGGTGCCCGTGGGCGCCATGGCGCCCGCCGGGGCATTTATGTGCACCCGCCGTCAGGGCCGGCGCTAAGGAAGGAAGAGGAAAGGAGCATCCGCCGGAGAAGCATCGCCACTGAAATGCCGCTGCGCAGCGCTTCCAGCGGAGAAGCGTTTGCCGAAATGCTGCCGGGGAGCGCTTCCAGCGGAGAAGCTTTCGCCAAAATGCCACCGAGGTGTGCTTCCGGCGGAGAACCATCACCACCGAAATGCCGCCGAGAAGTGTCGCTGCCCGCCACACTCTGATGAAGGGATGAATGTGCCCTTGGCCACAGAAAGGTTGGGGACCACTGACTTACAGCCTATGCCATGGGCAAGTGTCAGGGTTCCCTCCCCACTCTAAACTCTAGGGTAAAGACGTGGGGGCCCGCATTCAGAGCCCCTAAACTTATTTTTACCAGCTTAGGTTAAACCCCCCAAGGTACAAAATTCCCTGCACCCCAAGAAACGCTTCTCGCTGCCACCATTAAATGTCTAACAGGAATCCAGGAAAGGAATCACTTGAACTTCCCTCCCCCCCAAAATACCCCCTCAAGCCGTACACCCCCTTTCCTGGGAAAGCTTGAGAACAATCTTCCAACCAATTGGTTACACAGTGATTTAAAAACCCACCCCCTGGGTTTTAACACCATAGAAAACAGTCAGCTTTTTAAAAGAAGGATTTTATTAAAGATAAAGAAGGTAAAATCATCTCTGTAAAATCAGGATGGTAACTATTTTACAGGGCACTATATTTTCAAACTCAGAGAGATTTCCCCCTCTGGACAAAACCTTAACGTTACAGAAAACCATGAATACCCCCCCCCCCCCCTTTGCCCTTTTTAACACAGGGGAGAGGGGGAAATCTCTCTGAGTTTGAAAGTATCTTGTCCCCTTATTGGTCAGATGCCAGCCAGGTCAGGTGTCAGTCTGGCTACCTGCATTTCTTAACCCTTTACTGGAAAGAGGATTTTATAGCACTGCATCAGACCCTCTCCCCCTTCCCTTCATATTTATGACAGCAAGCCTCTTGAGTGTCTTGTTCCTGTGCTGCTCTTCCTTTTCACCATGACTAAGAAAACACAGGAAAGAGGCAAGTGTCCTTCACCTCCTCCACCCTGAGTACCACCTACTTGCAGGTGTATGTTGTGGGCTACCCAGTTAATGCATTGATAACTATGCCCCAAAATACAGCATCATTTCTAAATATTATTAAAAATTAATTTGAGACGGAAGCAAGAAGTCTGAAATCCTCTATTCCAGACTATTCAAATATGAATCAGGACTGAAAGTCCAAAGCAACCAAATATAGCATCTTGCAATCGCATACTAAGTTTTTTCTAAAAAAACTATAAAAGCAAAACTTTTTTCATTTGATTGAAATGTGTCTCTCGTTTCATCAGGAGACTCAATGTTATGGCTCCTTGATATGCCATATTGCAGCAAAGAGCTTATAGTCTAATTTAGACAGTAACCGGCATATCAAGTGTCCGAACTAAGAGTAGAGACTGAGTGACGCAGGCTACATTTCACCCCAAACTTCAGCTCATGCCTCAGTTCAGGCTAAAGTCTTTCAAGATAGAAGCTTACACCAAGATTTTCAAAAACTACTCATTGTGTGTGCCCAACTCAAGGTATCTTTTAAAGGGGATTGATTTTCACAAAGTGATGAATGCCCACTCCTCTGAACAGTCAGGTCCCTTTAAGGAATCTACTACTGGACACCAAAAAAACTGAGAAACCTTTTTAAAAATAAAAAGCCACCCACACCCCCCTCTAGTTATTTTTCATTGTCTTGGCTCTTTACTGCAATGGGAATTGCTGGGTGCTCAACACTTTGGAAAAAGTTAGCCTAATGTTAGACTATTTTTGAGAATGTGGGCCCAGGTCAGTAAGAGACCCACAAACCCACCCCACCCCCCAACCACAGCTGCAGAGATCTCTCTGTGGAAGCAGCTATTGAGATGTAAATAGAACAAGCCAGCCTATGGAGTGGAATGATCTGAATGAAGAGTTTCTACAATGGTCTGAAGTCTTCTACATTCAGCCTACAAGTCCTACCTCCTTATATGTACAGGACCTTTGATCCTGCAAGATCCTAAGATGTTTTAGACTTGCACATCATTCACCAGTCCTGAAATATAGCCAACTCAAGACGAAACATGGCAGCCAGTCAGTCATTCTGAAGACATCATTTTACAACACAAGCAAGTTAAGAATACCCCCTCCAATTGAGTGCAACAGATGTCAATTGTTAAGGTGCACACAATACATAGTAACTCAAGTTAGAAAATAACTGATGATCATAGAATCATAGAACATCAGGGTTGGAAGGGACCTTAGGAGGTCATCTAGTCCAACCCCCTGCTCAAAGCAGGATCAATCCCCAATTTTTGCCCCAGATCCCTAAATGGCCCCTTCAAGGATTGAGCTCACAACCCTGGATTTAGCAGGCCAATGCTCAAACCACTGAGCTATCCCTCCCCCTGGAGGAAATAAGAGAAGCATGACAAAACTAGCCTTTATTTTAGTGTGCACATCAAGGATGTCTGGAATGCTGCCAAAGATGGTCTTAATTTCCTCCTGTGCAAGGATAGGTCCTCCAAGCTGCCCTTCTTTTTCCAATGGAACTTGAAATAACTGAAAGAGTAAACAGGGAAATTTTAATGGATTCAGCTTTCATCTTTGACATAACGTATACACACATTAACCACTCTATTAAACTTGAAGTATTGGTGTGAAGGAAAGATTTGCAAGGTTTTATTTCCTGGTCATGTTTTCTATAACCACAAACTTGACAAGAGGAACTCCTTATGCCCACACTTCACTGGAATGTATTGTATTATGCCACATGTTAAGTACTGGGTTTGAGGGTACAAGCATTAAATTCATCCATTACCAAGGCCATTCAATTCTGTAACCACCACATTAGAAAAGTAGGGCAAAGGCTTATGCTACAGTAACATGTCTAATTGAATAATCATATTTGAGCTCATTCTTAAGTGTATGATCAGCTACTGCAAAGGAAATTAACTCAATAGCATTCAATATTTTAGTCAAGTCTGGTTTTGTGGAGATTTTTTTAAAAGGCATGCTGAACAAATTCCTTTTTTTTCCCTTAAGTCTTATGCCCCTCTCTCCAGCTCTTCACTGGAGTAGGTTTTTGAATTAAGTCAAGAAAAGGGGAGTTTTTAAATAAATACTAAGTGTTTTGAGATCTTCCAAAGAGGAGGCTGTATCAAACTGCAAATTAGTGGTAGGATTAAAAATTAAACAGTGAGACTCATCTAGATACAGCAACAAATCTACTAATTTACCTGAATAATTGTTGTCAGAATATCTACGTAGTTACTTTCTGTCTGATATAGTTCCTTTGCAACCTGCCATCTTGCAGACTGCTTTGCAGGCAGAGGAGTTGAATTTTTGGAAGGCTTTGAATAGGATTTTGGTGTTTCTGATGAAAGGGAAAGAAAGACTATTTTAGAATTGTGTTAAAAATCTTCAAGACGGATTCTCAAGATTATCAGAAAGAGATACCAGCTGCTTTTGTTAAAGGCAACCCCTTTAATATCAAAAAGTTGTAGAAAGGTTATATTATCTTTTGTGATGCACGAACATTTGCTCCATTAGCGGGAGACTTCTTTTGGCTTAGTCTACACTAGCACATTTGTTGGTAAAATGTGTGTCAGTCAGGGGTGTGGGGGGAAAAAACAAACCAACTCTTGACTGATATACATTTCATCAACAACAGTGCTGGTGTGGACAGCGCTATGTTGGTGGGAGATGCTCTCCTACCAATATAGCTTCTGCCGCTAGTTAGGGGTGGTTTAATTATGCCGGCAGGAGACCTTACAGCGGCGCAGCTGCAGCAGTACAAGTGTGCCGCTGTAAGGTGTGTGCTGTAGACTTGGCCTTAGCCTAAACTCAAACTCCTACTATGACCATCAAGTACCTTGGATAGTGACATTACACTATGGATATTATCCATAAAGCTAGGGAGAGTACTGTAATCAGTTTTTCAAAAAAAACCTGAAAAACCAAAAAAAAAAAAAAAAAACCCAACAATTTACATTTTTATATCCTATAAGATTAGTTCTCAAAATCGTGCAACGCTCTAGTAGTTCAGAGAATTGCCTATTCATATGAAGGTACCCCTCTATTTCTAGTTGCTTTTTTTTTTTTTTTTAAATAGCATTCAGCAAGTATTTTCCTCATTGTTACTTTTCCATGTAAGCATGTGTCATGAAATAAGCAACTGCCAAAGATATAGTCCACATTATGCAAAGCCTGAAAACCTCTATCCTATAGGAGAGAATCCTGGGGACTAGTTGTGCAGCTAGTGGTGTTCTGAATACACTCTTGGATTGATTTGGGGTATTCTGTACGTTCTGAAGGCTGATATGATGTACATTTAATAATCAACACTGCTTAGAGGGGAAGTTTATGCCTGATTTTTCTGAATTTGTACTGATCAACTTCAACATTACTGTGCCTGCAGCAAGTACTCTTACCTGTTATCAGAGCAGCACTGGTATCACTGCAACTGGCTTTTGATTTTGAATCAGAAGGTTCAGAGTCTCCTACTAAAATGTTAGTCTCCTCTATCAAAGATGTTTCATTTATAAAGCTACACTGGTCCTTGCTGTCCTTTCCCTGATAACTATGCCCATAGGTTACTTGCTGGACATAATCACAGGTGTTCATATAAGTCAGGTCATTCATATTTACATCTGTAGCATTTCCAGATCTCTCTCTTGTATGTTGGAATTGGGATTTATTTTGGAGTCCAAGTTCTAGGTGTTGGCTAATTGTGGATTTTGCAATTTGCTCTCTGCCACAAGAACCATATGCAGAGATATTAGTTTCTGTGTTAGTTAACTGGTCAACGTAAGTTAAGCAAGTTGGTTCTTCACAATCTTGTGGCATGTTTGATATGTTATTTGTCCCTACAAGATGTTGACATGAGGCCAAAGTTTCTTTCAAGGCTTCAAGATAAGTCGGCCTTACAGTTATCTCTTCGCTTTCCTTTGGAAAAAGAACCTTTTTTTGGAGATTTGATACTGTCCCTTTTCCAGGTGTGCTATTGCCTAGGTTTCCAGGTGACTTAATGCTAGCTACCTTGTTTGTTTGCTGGAGACTTTTGACAAGATTCACACACTGTTTTGGAGTAACATTATCTGGAGGTTTATATTTGGTAAATGTGTATTTTTTCCTCATTTTCCTCCACGTTTGACTACATCTGCTGACATGACGACAGCTGGCCTGGCCTCTACCTGTGTCTGAACGCCTCACTCCTATTCTGCTCCCTGCATAATTTGAAAGGGAGAAAGCCTGTAGTTACTTGTCAGAACTGAGAATACCTAATACTTTTTTCTACTTCTGTAATTTGCAAAGAAAGAACACTGCTTTAAGCACTGGTAAGCTGGGTTAAACCTTTCTTTCAACTATACCTCCACTGGTAATGCTGGACTCCGGTGTGTTAGAAATATCCAGTAAAGACCCCATAGAAAGAGAATGCTCAGCTGATGGGCGTTTCCGAGGAGGGAATGGTGACATGTCAGTTTCTCTGGTGAGCTGTGCAAGGGTCTCTCTCAAGCGACGTCTCTTGCGATTGCTATTTGGGGTATTCAGAGAAAGTTGTGACACTGACTTTTTGAGTTCAGGACTTTCTGGCTGTAATTAAATATGAAAATTCAGTTTAGTACTTTTAGGTCACTGCCTCCAACTTGATTCTGTATAAACTACAGAAAAGAAAGATTATATATAGACTACACAAGACAGCTGCCCCCATTTCGCTGTATGGTCAAACAAAATAATTTAAAGTCTTATACAGCAAACATGTTAATAGTTTAAGACACTCCAGTCCCTTAGGTTATTAAATAGGATTTTTATTTTTAAAAAAGGCTAATATGTATTTGTTTTTCCAGCTTTAAAAATTCTGCACTGCACAACTGCAAGACCACCATGAAGTGAACACTAAGCAAGCAAAGTCCAAGTAAATCACATGTTTAAGTTTTAGTCTGAATGCTTCAAGACAATTTAGGAATTTTAGAAATATACTGTCATAATGAGTTATCAGCATCCAAATTAAGCCCTAACTCTGCAAATAATTACACACATGCTTAACTTTATTACTGTGTAATCCCATCAGTTTAACTGGACAATTCACAGTAATTAAGTTAAGTATTTGCAGGATTTGGGCTTTTAGAGTCAACATATTACAATACTACTAAAGGTCAACATACCTTTTCAAATAAGTACATGGATTCTCCAGCTCTGGCATCCATCTGTATGCTTCCCCAGAACCACTATATGGGGAAAAGAAAGTCTTCTATAAACTTGTTTCAAAAACTTGATACAAGCTTTTGACCTGCGATATTCAATATATCACTTACATGTCTGAAAAAATCCTCAAAGTGTAACTGTTCATTCAAAATATACATTATATACCCAGTATAAAATTGTTACTTACATACTGAATTTAAGAAAATTCTCTAGTACTAAGAACTTCGTGTACACTAACCTCTTGTTTTACAACATAAAGTTTTTTAGGAGGCTCAAATGGGAGATCTTTTACTGTATTTTCTTCAACAACCAGATGTGTGCACCTGTCATCACTAACTGGCAAGTACTGCCCACCTACAGTAAGAAAATAAATCAAATTAACTGAAGAATTAGGCATCTAAAGTTTTGGTAAGAGATGATTTCATAGTAGTATCAAAGTTGGGGTAGAGAAGATGCAAGATGAAGGTGGAGCTGGTCAGCAAGTTTTGAGACAGCTGCACCCTGGGCACCCCCAGCAAACACCACTCTGGAAACGAAGATAGTACTAGCAGACATTCTATTCCAGTACAACATCAGGGAACAGCTTTAATAAAGGGTGCACCCTCCCCAAGTTCACAATTTCTGTTATGGTGAAAGTTTAAAAAAAAAAAAAAAAAAAAAAAAAAAAAAGATAGAGCTCTCTTACTCTCCTGAAGCTCAAGTGCCACCAGGGATTATTTTTTGAAATAGGTTGGAGAACATCTTTGAGAATGTCTGAGAACGAGCAGCATCCTAAAGAGCAAGCCAGAAATAGCTTGCCTAAACACAGCCATCACAAATTGGAAGCCGTGTACATTATAAAGCTAGCTGTACCATATGGGCTACAAGGACATTGAAAGAGGGAGACTCTTCACCTCTCTGTCTTGATAAAGGCTCAGTTGTATAATGTTTGCATGATAATAGCTGGTGCAGTTCTATATAATATGAAACAAACTTTAGATGCAAGATGCTATATACACACATAGCACTGTAAGAACAGACCTTAAACCAACTGAGTCAGCCAAGTAGTCTCATTACGTTGTATTACACTATTGAAGGGAAACAAATATTTGTTCATAAGTTCTATATAAGTGAGTTATTTTCTTGCAAATACATTATAATAAAACTTGTGAGTACTACATGCTTCAAGAAACACTTGAACAGATATTTATAGAATGCAACTTTGAGTCAGAAGAAGCAAAGCATACACATTGCATATTTTTCTAACCAACTTCCCAGAAAGTTATATCTTGACCATCAGATGTGGAGGAGGGAAAGAGTGGGAAAATAATGTAGTAAAAGCCAGAGTTTTGAATTCACAGCATGGCAGAAAAAAATACCTCACTTTGGTATGAAAAGTTTGGTTTTGCTACATGCTTTATGCCCCATGAGATCTAAAGTTAAATGTAGCTTTTAAAATAAAGATCTGGTCAAACCTCCCTGCGTGCAATGAGTCAGTATTTTAGTTTTAGACAGATTTAAGATAAAAATGCATTGCCTCTAAATTCCATTGTGAATGTGATTAACAATAACCTTGCATTTTTGTCATTTCTTCCATGTTAATTCTCTCTTCATCGGAAAATCCAAGGAAACTTAACATGCAGTCCTGGAATGGGGGAACCTTGAATTCATTTCTGAATTCCTCCTCAGCCGCACGGAAGTCACTTAAAAATAAATATTCATTAAAACCAGTTGTATATTTACAGTCACTACTATATAGAAGCTTGTTTTTGTATCATGGAAAAGGTCTAAATTGAGTGGGTTGTTGTTTTTTTTGGAACACTTACATTTCATTCCTTCTCTCCCAAGCCTTGTAAATCCACTCAGCTTTCACAATAGGCGTTCCCAGACTCACAGCAAGCTAGAAGGAGAAGGAAGTCAGTAGCTATGACAAGTGAACTCTCCATTTAAGTTCTTTCCAAACTTGGAGAAAGATTCCTGGCAACATTTCTGATTTGGAAAACAGGTATTGTAAAAAGGATGAAGTTACTCCTCTGAGAAACAGAATCACAGAAATATAGGGCTGGAGGGACCTTGAGCAGTCATCTAGTCAATCCACACACACTGAGGCAGACCATCCCAGATAGGTGTTTGTCTAAACTGTTCTTACAAAACCTCCAGTGACAGGGAAGCAGTGGAATCCCTCGGTAACCTATTGCAGTCTTTAACTATCCTTACAATTGACAGTGTTCCTTAATATTTAGCCAAAGCCTCCCTTGATGTAAAGTAAGATATTATTTCTTGTCCTACCGTCAGTGGACTTGGAGAACTGATCACCATCCTTTTTGGAGCAGTCCTTAACATATTTGGAGACTTATCACCTCACCACTTGTCAACCCACCCAATTTTTTAAGGTCTTTCTTCATAGGTCACATTTCCTAAATTTTGGCTCACTATTGTTGCTCTCCTCTGGACTCTCTCTCTCTCTCTCTCTCTCTCATTTGTCCACATCTTTCTTAAAATGTGAAAACAAAACTGGACACAGTATTCCAGCTGAGGCGTCACCAGTGCCAAGTAAAGCAGGACAATTTACCTCCCAGGTCTTCATACAACACTCCTGCTAATAGACCCATAATACTGGCCTTTTTCCACAAGTGCATCACATTTACTCATTCAATTTGTGATCCACTTATAACCCCCAGTTTCTTTTCTGCAGTAATACTCTGTAGCCAGTTATTCCCCATTTTGCATTGGGCATTTCATTCTTTTCCTTCCTAAGTGAAGTACTTTGCACTTGTCTTTATTGAATTCCATCTTGTTGATTTCACACCAATTCTCCAATTTATCAGGGTCTTTTATGATTCTAATTCTGTCCTCACAAGTGCTTGCATCTCTTTCCATCGTGATGTCATCCACAAATTTTATAAGTGCACTTTCCATTCCATTATCCAAGTCATTAATGAAAATATTTACAACAACTGAACACAGGGCAGATCCTTGTGGGATCCCCACTAGATAAGTCTTCCCACTGTGACAGCAAACCATTGGTAATTATTCGGAGTACAGCCTTTCAACTAGTTATGCACCCCACCTTATACTATGTCTATCAGCAGATAACCAAGTAGTATGGATCACTGTAGTTAGAGTGATTACAGTACAGAGAGTCTTTAGCTGTGCAAGTATCTTTACTCATTAACAGACTCAAAGCCACAATGTTCATTTCAACAT
Organism: Macrochelys suwanniensis; assembly: GCA_033296515.1. Classification (NCBI taxonomy): domain Eukaryota; kingdom Metazoa; phylum Chordata; order Testudines; family Chelydridae; genus Macrochelys; species Macrochelys suwanniensis. Next base: position 14,160,819 of record CM065783.1, read on the forward strand.
TTACTCAGTAAATGTGAGCACTAAGCTCTACCCCATTTACAAGGATAGCTGCAGCCTAGAAGTACATTATCCAGTGAAAGAGTTGGTCTACCTTTGCTTAGATTAGAGAGTGAAAGAAAAAGAAAAAGAAAAAAAAAGCTTGCCTCTGCAGCCTACAGTTTTTGAAGATGTTTGCATTAGCCTATTTTTAAGGTTAAAATTGGGTCAGTTATTTTTAGTAAAAGTCACAAACAACAAAAAATCCACAAAAGCCCCGACCTGTTCATGACTTTTGCTAAAAATAATTTCGGGGGTTGGGGGGGGGGGGGGGGGGGGAGGAGAGGAGAGGCTGACCACCAGGGGAGACTGAAGGCCGAACACTGCTGCTATGGTAGGGGTTGAAGTCAAAAAGACGTCATGGAGGTTTGTTAAAGACCAAATCGTATCCTTTTTTACCTATTTTATTCTGACACTTCTTCCCACCCTCAGAACATCCAGCAGGACATAATTTAGGGTGTCCCCAAACCCCAATAGAATTGTCACTGCTTATATTGCAAGATGGACTACCGAAATGCAATTGTGCCAAATCAAATATAGAAATCCCAATAAGGATTCAGAGTTATAGCTTAGTATATTAGCTATATATACAGTAAACTTGCATCCAGACAGCAAAGCATTCCCTGATCAACATACTGACCAAAACATAAGGATGACTGTTTCAGTACTGTACAGCAGAATGAGACTATGAAGGCTTATTGCTATATCTAGCAGGGTCCTTCTATTGGCCTAAAAAGACTGAAGTGTTACATATTAGCTATACAATTTTGAGTTCCACTTTGTATCTTTATGTAATGCATTAAGTTTCCAGCAGCCATTGCAGCCAATACTGGTCAAATAACACAGCACACAAAACAGAATACGGTCAGCACTTACAGACATTTGCTATGTATATAAGGCACTCTTAATGGTCTGTATTATACCAACAAGTGTTCTTGATACTTGTGAGAAGTATAGGGTACATCTACACATCAATAAAATAAAAAACCTGCAGCACCAAGTCACAGAGCCCAAGTCAATTGACTCAGGCGGGGATCAAAACAGTGTAGACATTCAGGCTTGGACTAGAGACCAGGCTCCGAGATGTAATCCCACAAAGGGGATGGATCCCAACCCGAACCTCTACCCTGCAATTTTTAGCCCTGCAGCCCAAGTCCACTGACCAGGGCCAGCTGCAGCTGTGCTGCTGGTCTTTTATTGTAGTGTAGGCATATTCATAGAAGCATAACAAGTTGGTAAGTGCTCTGAAACCTCAACTGCAGTGGTCTCAGTTGACTTAATGCCAAGTACTTCACAAGAAACAAAATGCTTATTTTCAGAGGTTGCACTCATCTGTAACAAAAGCCATTAGACAAAAGCTATTTTTAAAAACAGCTAAACAATTACCACCCATTGTTTTTAAAGCTTGACATCACAGAGGTAGATATGCTGAAATCTTTAATCCTTTGTAGTTAGCCCATTTTCTTCATTACAAAAGTGCATCTGCTCCAAGTTAAAAATAGAAGGTATGATTGGAAGGACTCATCTACACTGAGAAACTTTTTGAAGTGCTTGAAGTGCAAACTCAAGTTCACGTACTCTGAATTTGTCTCCTTGCGTAGAATTAGCCACCAGATGTGTAATTTTTGAACTGAAGTCCCTTCGAATAATTCCACCCATATGATGAACCAAGGTCACCAGCTTAACCTGAAGAGCAAGAGTCAGGAAGTAAGAGAATCGTACACATTTTGAAACTTTTAGCTGTTAAAGAAGGGACAAAGACAAGAGTTATATACAAGTTACAGTGGAACTAAACTTAAAGCAAAGCTTTCGCATGTTCATTTAAATAACTACAACAGTACAAGTTAAGGAGTCATTTTTAAAATGAGACATGGTTGGCAAGCCATAAATGTTACCTTGCCTTAGAAGAATTTAACATATATCAAATGTATTTTAAGGAAACATCCAAAACACCATTGCTGTTTTCTCAGCTATAGTTAGCAGTTCATAATGCTTCACAATAATCTCACCCCATCAAAATTTACCTAGCAGCCCATAAAGCCACCAAACAAGACTCCCCCCAACATATCACAGCCCATTGTCACGCTGCCACTTCTGTGGGTAGAATTGGCAGTTGTCTTTGGATTCTGGGCTCTTAAAACATAGAAATAAAAGCTAACATACTTGGCTGTGGGGGGCTGGAGGGGAACAAGACAGGAGTTTAGAACAAATGAATGTGGACTGCTCAATTTGAGTTCACTCCTAGCTCTTGGAAGATGGTCTTGGCTCTGTGCTTCATGCAGTTGCCAGCATCTCCAGCAGTACAGTTTGCCTTGATACCATGCCAGAACACTGATTCAGTAGAGGCTTATATGATAGCAAGACACCAAGTGAATTATCAGTTGCTTCTTAGAATATCAAAGTTTCCCATTTGACTACTGCTCAGGAACTATGCTGCTTAGCTGTAGTTCTGACAAGATTACAGTACATGGTAGGGACACTCCAAATGCTCTGAACAGGATATCCAAGTTTTACTTGAGTGCACTCAAGAGCATGTACATGATCCAACACAAGGGACAGGTCAAATTCTTAGGTGATCAACTCAATGCTGCTTAAGAGTCCAATCCTGCTCCCATGCAAGTCAGTGAGTCCCACTGTCTTCAACAGGAGCAGGAGAGAGTCTTCAGTAGACCCTAGAATCCTAAATCTGTACTCAAAAATACAAGCTTTAGTCACTGTTAAACATTGTACACTAGAGGTGATGCAACAGAAAACTACCTTGAACATATTTACATGTAGATTAATCAGTCCGAGAAAGGGGAGGGGACAAGGGTGCAAGACAAAAGAATCTTACTAGTTCTTCTTTCTTCCTGAATCCTGTAAAGCACAGCACCAGATTCAACATACTTGCACAGTACAATGGACGACATGAGAAAGGTAGAGGCTGAAATCAGATAATGATTTATTACAGTAGTCAGAACCACAAGCTATTTTACAAAAATGTTAAAAAAAAAAAAAAAAACCCTTAGACAGTAGCTCTAAAGGATTTTAACTTTGTTAAAATGCATGGATACCGACTGGATACCAATTAACAAGGCTCATTGTTTTCTAGTAGGTCTTGAAATAGGAACTGCCAACATTTTGGTGAAATGATTGAAGTATCTCTGTATCTTGTGCTGAAACAGTGCTGTAAACTTGTTACAATTGTAACTTTATCATAGGTGTCCCCATGTTTGCTGTGGGATCATATTATACACTATTGTCCTGCAACAGAGCATTATTACCCCTCCAACTGTTAGTATCTTCTTCTGCACCATATAGCAACCATGTTGGACAGAAGTCCCTAGCAATAAAGTAGTCTTTACTCACTAAGTGCAATATTCCAATGAAGACGAGCATTTCAGATAATTTATTAAATTTCAAGTAAGTGTTAGTAATTAGCATCTGTATTTCCTTAAACCTCTTCCTGGTGCAAAGTAGCATTTGTGCACTTCTCCTGTCTGTCAAAGATCCTACTTTGAATATTCTTTTGTCGACATCAGACATTTAGAGGCGATTAGAACAGGATTATAAAATACTTTCCATCTACGCTGGATATGCATTCTTGGGTGGTTCAAATGGTACTTAACATAGGCATCACTACCAGCAGCTTCAACAAGATGTTTTTAGTTTAAGAGTTAATTCAACTAGACTTCTCAGGACTTGAATTCCTAGTAGCTTTCCCTTTCTGAGAATAACCTGCAAATAGCAGTACTGTATAAGAGGGAGGGTAGGAAAAGTAATGAAGGGATTCATGTTGTCGCCAAGGCTCTTGAAAGTGTTAAGAAAAGGAAGCAACATAAAAAGAAAAACACACTATACATTACATTAATGCCTTGTCTACGCTAGAAAGTTATACTATTTTAACCATCCTACGTATAGTTAAAGCAGTACAATCCCTCTAGTGTGGATGCACTTGTACAGGAATAACCCCCTTTATTCCACTATATGAAAAAGAATAAACTATATGGTATAAGGCAATTCTATACCAGCTTAACTGCATCTATACCAGGACTTTTACTGAGGTGACTATTTTGGTTAAAAACTTCATACCGCTAACCAAGCCAAGTATAGACCAGGTCTAATATGTTCACCAGAGAAATGCTGGAAAAAGTAACTGACTGGCTTGAGCCACTTCTGCACATTGGCTTGGCAGTTGTAAGCCACTCGCTCAGCAGTTCTGAAAAGTAGGCCATAAATGCAGAGTAACAACAAATCCCAAGTCAAGTTAACTAGAGCCATGGGTGCTTACTATTTTTTTTCCTCCCCTCAAAAAGGCCATTTAAGTGTGTGGTGAAACATTGACATGTGAATGACCAGAATTCTGCACTGAGAAAGACTGATTAAGCTTTCAGCAATTCCTTCCGTTTAGAAGAATTTAGCGATTCAGAATAGCTGTGCCATCACAATACAAGATCTTCATCTATGTAAACGATAAGGAGAGCTATATTGCAATTTAAATGAAATGTCTACCATAGGAAGAAAGTAGTCACACTCCTCATGTTAGTATTATTGACAACACATGTAAATGTCCATCTAAAAAGAAAGTAAAAGAATAGGTCGTTTGCTTTCACCTGAATACTTACCTCTCCTTTTTGAGCACAATGAAGTACTATTGGGGGTCCAAGAACACGACAGTCAAACTTGTACAAGTTGTCCAAGATGGAATTTTGAAAGTCTGCTACAATGAAGACTGTCTCAAATTCTGGAGACTCAGAATCCCCAAACTCTTCCACCGATTCCATCTTTATATAGGGCACTTTAATTTCCTTAATTTTTTCATACAATATTAAAATAAAAGTGTCATTCATGCAACATACGTAGTAAATGAATGTCATTCTTAGATTATTTTTATCTTGAAGTGTTAAAGAAATTTAGTATCAGACAGCTGTACAGCTATCACCAGTGTTCCAAAAAGTTACATATTCTGTTTAAAGATGCAAAAAAATCACCTCTTTGTATATTTCTAGCACTGAACTAGTGATGATCTCGGTTTCTAAAGTGATTTCTGATTCTGAATTGAAGGAATTGTTTAAGAGTCCAAAGTATTTGTTCTAATATTAATTGTTTTACCTCTCTATAGGTATTTCCTCAGTCTTGGGGGGGGGCGGAGAGGGGGTGTCACACTGACAATATAAGAAGAGTATAAAATCAACTAATATCTTGTTACATTAACTCAGTTGGATACAATTGTTCTTGTACAACACAAAATTGAATCTTTTCCTTCAGGGCATCTGAATTTAGTTTGTGTATTTTGGAACTCTGTCACTAAAAATAGACTCAGTTTAGCAATTTAAAAAGTTGTAACTTGCAGACCAAAAGATTTCATAAAGAAATGTTTCATGCTACATGAGATTAGACTTTATATTTCAGAAGGTTTAACTACAGGCTGCTCTGAATCTGGAGGCTTTAGGTCCAAACGCCATTTTCTAAAATCCTTCACATTAACAAACAACTTAATCCTTACAGAACTGTTCATGCACCAATCTTAAATTGCAGCTCTTTCACTGCTGAATCAGGAAAGCCATTTAACGGATTATGAAGCTAGTTTATAGCAGAAACTTACAAAAGTCTAAACAGAAGTGTGCATTTGGACATTATATACATCATTTGAGAGTTCCATATCCAAGTATGGAACACGTTAAGTACACCAAATATGTTAGTTCAGGGATCCAAAACAGACATTTACTCAAATTGCAGTTCCAAATTTGATACAAGTTTCTACTCAACTAGCTTCAATAGACATAGGAAACATTGACTATTGTGCCTTCATCACACCCAAATATCATGAAGTTTAAGTATTTGTGCACTCTAGTCCCAGTGAAGTGCAACATGCTGCATGCAATCATATACGCATAGATGCCTGACATACCATATGAATTATACTTTTTATTAGCTTTTCTTCCGATTTACCAGGACTAGTTTCCTTTATCTTTATAACTGGGACTTCCATTATCTTAATGGTCTGTGGAAGAGGAGAACTTTGGTATGAGATTAAATTACTTACATGAAGTTTGTCAAAACAATGTCATTATGACGACTGCTTTATGTTAAAGCCACATACCTCCAAGGCTTTCAAGAGTTCCTCACGTTTCCCAGCTTCCTGAACTAAAACCACTCTGGTTTCAATCTGAGGCATTTCCTCTGTTCAGGGGAGGAAAAAATTGAAATATTCATATCCAATAGGAAAAGAAAAAAATCTAATCCTAATGTTAAACGAAGCCTTAATGTAGGGCTCACCAGTGCTAAGCAGAACAGGAAAAATACTTCCTGTGTTTTACATATGATACTCCCGTTAATACACCTACAATATTTGACTTTTTGCTACTGTATCACATTGTCATCTCATTCAATTTGTGATCCACTATAATCCCAGGTTTTTTTCAGCAATACTACTACCTAGCCAGTTATTCCCCATCTTGTGCATATTAGTACTGGACCCGAAAGACTCCCGTGGGACTCCACTAGATACGTTATCCCAGTCTAAGCTGTATCATCTGGTTTGCTGTCAAAGTAGAACTCAGGAGCCATATACTTGCTAGAGTATATGATGAAGCAAGACCACATAGTTTATGGCCAATGAAGTGCTCATTCATATTCACACAGGAAGTGGCGGGGGGCGGCGGGGAAAGAGAGGAGATCAACAAATATTGAGAGACACAGCAGTGGTAGAGTTTTAGATTCCATGCTACTAACAGAATTAGCTATTTAACAGATTTACCAAAGAGATGTTTAAGCCACTCACCAGCCTCTCTCCTTCACCATGCAAATCAATCCCAAACAGAACAGTAATACAAACATCTCAGCCATGACAGCTCTTTAGGAAATGTGTTTGAGGACAAGCTCTCACTCCTTAGAAAATGCCTCTTTTGGCCAACATATAACCTCTGACTCCAACCACTTGCCTTCTCATGGCAGAGGTGTTCTGAACTGAAATTGGGGGTGCCTAAGTTGGGTGCCTGGCACTTTATAACCACATTGCTCCATGTAGCTGGGACTCGTTAACTGTGGTAGGCAGTCTACCTAGGAAAAGTGACTCCCATTTCAAAACCAGGAACATCAGACCTGGCCAGCTGGTTTGTAAAAGTTGTGCCAATCATACATCCTCTATGGTCTTCATCTTTAGGGAGTATAACTCTTGGAGACAAAGTAAGAGCAGCCAACCCCAACTGATAGTACAAGGCGAATGAGAAGAATGATAACAAATAAAATAATAATGTTATTCTATGTCACAATTACAAGAAACTGCTGCAAAGTAGAATTAGTCTATGGTGCAGAGGCCTAGCTGTTTAGTATGTTGTTGTAGTTGTAATGTCTAATATCCTAACATTAATAAAGCTTCTCAAAAAAGGAAAAGCGATGTCCAAGCCCCTATGAACTCACTCCATTTCTCTAACAGACATCCTGGTGGCATTCACGGAATTCTGTCTTTTGAAAGGCCTGAGACAGATAGAAAATTCCCTGGCTTAACTGAGGGAATAAAATTTTACTTTAACACTGTTTAGTAAAGAGATAAAAATCACATTTCTCTGTGAAAGACTAAGTGTCCCACATAACACCCAAGGTTCCTACAGCATCTGATATTTTCCTCAGTTTATGAGCATTATCTACTCATTTTCATCCTTGGTGTGCACCTTTCACACACAGGAACGGAGAGTAAATTTAAGAGAGTAGGATTTTAAAGCCACAGGGATTGGGGTGGGAGGGAGGCAACTCAGGGCAGGCGTATCTGAAACTATTTAACAAGTTTAAGTTAGCCATGTCCTTTGGAAAAAAAGGGACCAATTATATGCAAGTGCCTTACCCCAAACAATAAGTTTACAGATCTTAAAAAGGTCTGTTTATTCTAGAGTTGCAGTAAGACAATTTTAGACTTCTCAAACATTGCTTTTTACTAAACGAGCAACAGTATGACTGATTAATGGGTTATATAGGAAGCCTAGATTGAGAATTACTGAACGGGAAATGCCAGCAACCAAGCGGCTCTTACCTTTTTGGAAGGAAAGGGAGGCTCCCACAATTGGCAGGATTTGTCAGAGGCACAGGTGGCAGATTTGAGTTAAATAGCCATTTGTGATACTCAATTTTTTTTTAATGACTTATTTAGCATATAACTTTTAGAAGTGCACTTAGCTACAGAGTCGAGATGAAGTACTTCACCAATGGAAAGTCTTGTTCAAGCCACTCCTTTTCCACAACATTCCATAACTCCATCACATCACTTCTGTGTCCAAGAATCTTCCTAAATTGCTCCCTCAATATCATTTACTCACTCCCAACTTCACATCTTCTTTCATACTATCTTGCATGCTCACATTTACTGCATGCCAAGTTCAGAGACTCAGTCCTGCTACAGTGACTTTACCACCATTCCTGTCTTTAGAACAGGGGTCTCAAACGCGGCCCACGGAGTTATTTCCTGCAGCCGCCAAGCTCCCCTTACCTGCCCCTCCACCCCAAGCACGCTGCATCCCCGCTCCTCTGCCTACCTCCAGGCACTTCCCACCGCCAAAAAGCTGTTTGGCAGCACTTAGCGCTTTCCAGGAGGGAGGGTGGAGGAACAGGGAGCCACGTGCTCAGGGGAAGAGGCGGAGAAGAGGCGGGGTGGGGATTTGGGGAAGGGGTGGGAATGGGGGCGGGGCAAGGCCTGGCTTTTGTATCTCTATATGAAAAGGTGTCAGTGATGCGGCCTTCAGGCCAACGTACTTGTCCTCATGTGGCCCTCATGGTGATTTGAAGTATGAGGATCCCCGCTTTAGATCAAGCTCTTGAAAGCAGAGGGCTTTTTGTTTTACTTAGAACATGTGCTGTATTCTAGAGAGAGACTCCTATAGTTAGGGATACATGAGCATTTACATTCTGGGGGGTTCATTTTTGGAACTTGTAACTGGTCAAATTCTGGATTCAAGTTTTGTATGTGACTTCAGTCCAGAGTATTTCCCCCCATACAATTTCAGCAGAGAACATTCTCCATTTAACACTAAAGTACAATATACTTCCTATCATAAAGGATTTTTAACTTAGCTTATACATAGCTCTACCACCTCAGTAGAGGGAAGAAAGAATCTTAAAACTTAGGAATGACAGTCATTAGATCAAATGCTCTGGTCAGTGTTCCACCAAAAGTCCATTTTTATTTGGTATAGCTTTTAAAGTACTTCATGCATACTCATGGATTAGTACATTGTATAATAGCGTTCTAACTAGCACTACCTATACCAATTAAATGAAATTGGATGTGGGCATACAAAATTATGGAATGAGGCAGAGCTCCAGAGTTTGCCTGCAGAAGTGGGATGTGTATCGAGCCCCAAGCAACATCTGAGCCAAGGTGCCATAGGGTTTGAGGGTCATGCAGGCACTATAGAAGAAAGTTATTGCCGCCTTGATAGAATCTAGCTTCTCTTCAGCCTCCGTATTTTGATCTCTACAAGACCTCACTTTCCTAGAGTGCCAAAGGGATCAAGTGATGACAGCAGTTCAAGTTTATACCATGGCAGAACGTAAAGCAATAAAATAGAGTCCCCTTCAAGAGGAGTTTGAGAGACCAGTCTACATAGTATAGTCAGGCTCTTTAAAAGGACTAGTGACCAGATCAAAAGGCACGCTGTTTCCAAAGAGAACAGCCCTACTCTATATGGACAGCTTCAATGCCTTCCTCCGCTGCTGTTCATAGCTTCCCCAAGCTGCAGGGTTAGATTAATCAATCAGTTGCCTCACAAGTCTCACCATTATCCACAGGACTCCAAATATCCTCAGTTTAACTGATAGGAAACTAGACCGTTTCCTACTGGTGCAATCCAGGAAAGCAAGGATCAGCAGTAGAGACATTCAAGTCTGCAGACAGAGTTCAGAAAAACAGTACTACCTCAGTTTTCATTTGTCTCATGTTGACAGGTTGCAGACAAAGAGCCAGAATCTTAAATTTTGTAAATAAGATTAGATTCTGCATAATTTGATGGAACTTGTCTGTGAAAGCTTTCTACTGATCATGAGCAAGGATAGTTTTCAAACCCTGAATACAGGATTTCATTTCAAGGAAGTTACTGCAGAGAGTGTGTTTTAACTGCAGGTGCTGGTTTTCCTATAACAAACTCCTAGTTGCCTCTAGACAAAGTTGCAGCCATGCCACAGAAAGAACCCAAAGAATTTAGGACATATAAATGCACACCTGTGAACAATAGCAGGTGTAATGTTAGTTTACTTAACCTTTCCCATAAAAGGTGACCACTGACAAACACCTGTTAGGGATGGTCTAGTCTAGATAATACTTAGTCCTGTCTCAATGCAGAGGACTGGACGAGATGACCTACTGAGGTCCCTTCTAGTCCTACATTTCTATGACTGACACTTTTTAGCAACAGATGGGTACTGAATAGAGACAAGCCTGTAATGAAAGGACAAAACACATCATTACTTTGATTAACAAAGGGGTTTTTTTTTTTAAAACCTATACTGTCTAGTTTAGGTCAACAGCCTCGGTAGTCAGAAATTTTACCATATAGTTTGGTGAATTCACAAAAAGTTAAAGTAGTGGCATGAATTTAACCAGGCATTTTGTGGATATATATGTTATGTTTTCCAAAAAGCTAGTGTTCTTCACAAACATTGAGATCTAGGTCATGGCCTATTGAACGGAAACTACCAACTGTGAGATTTTTGTCATGTGAAACAAGGAAGGGAGACTGGGATGAAATATTTACTTTGAACGTAGATCAAAAGAGGTATTAATACTGATACTGTATATTTAGAGCCACTGCAAGTGACAATCACCACAAGTTACTAACAATATTTTGACTGAATTGCAGGAGCCTCATTAGCTTCCAAAATGAAGAATTATCCTGCTTTTAATTTTACAGATATCCTCTAATTAGAGGTTTGCAGTAAATGAAAGTAGAGCCATCCATTCTGGAAATACCAAGAGAAAGAGGATAAATCAAATACAAAAGAAAACTACACTATTTTTGTGGGAAAATAGAGTATAACTTTCATTTCTAAAGTCTCTCTTGGGGAGGAGGGGCAGGGGAAAAGACTGGTTTGTATGATTCTGGAGAGTAGTAATCAATGTAGATCTTTCCAGAGGTCTATAGATTTGAACTAGTAATCTACAGACATCAGTAGAGACCAAAAAGCAATCCATCTCATGGTTCTTCACAGGCCTGTGAAGCAAGTTGGTGATCAATGCCTATTCTTAGTAAAAGTGTCCATATCATAAAACCACCACTATAACTGGACTCTTGGTTGGCACTTTTTGTGATGAGCAAGCATGAAGAATGAACTACTTTCACCTGTACAGTTCTGTCCCTTTCTAACATAGCTGTGGAGAAGGCAGAAACACTACTGTTGGTTCAGTACCCACTTTGTGGTTGTACAAAAGACTTCAGGCTATTGACACCTTCCCATTTAAAATAAAAACAACAAAGATGATAGATAGATCTCTTCCAAGAAACAATATCCAAACAAACAAGTGTCACAGTATTGAAAAAGGCTTTTCCTGTTACCTTCAACATCTGAAGCCAATCCAATAAATATGTTCTCCTTGGAAGTCTCTATAATTTTTGAATCAAGAACAGAAGAATCTCCCAAGAGACTCCTTCCGGGGTCAGACACTAGCATACTGCTGTCAGTCATGATCAAGTCTGTGTTTCTCTCTTCAGCAGCTGCAAAATAAGTACCCAAAATAAGTTTCATCTGAACAGTACATATGAAAAAAAAATAGTCCGTAAAAAGTCTCGTGAAGAGGTAGAGAAGTTAGTTTTAGACGTCTAAATATTAAAACTACTATCAAATCCCACTGACATGCTAGTATCCTCTTAGCCTAGAACTATTTTAAGAGTCACAGTTTATACAAACAACTATTACATAAATAGTTTCTACACATAATTCACAATAGTCTATTTTTGAGGAAAACTGTATGAAGACAGGGCATTTTGATAGCTAGGGATATGGGAGTAAAAAGCCCAGTGTTCCCTTAAAAAAAAGTCAGCTTTAAGGATTTATTTTGATCCAGGATCTCAAGAAATTGCTTGCTTACGCGAGATAGGAATTTTGTTAAACATGATCTCAAAGAGATTCAGGAAGCTGGATTAACTCTGTTATTTGCATTTAATTTCAGAGAAGTTCACAGTTAAAAAAAAAAAAAAAAAAAAAAAAGAGAGATGGCTTTGCATACATTTTCCAAAGGTGAAAGTTTGAAGAAAGAAGATTGTGGTATACAGGCCAACCCACTAGACCTCAGATTCCCAGATGAATTGACCAGATTTGTCTAGCTTACTGTTGGAGTTCCTCAGGCCTGTCTTGCTGGGCAATTTCAGTGATGCAGTCCTTATCACAGACAGAGAGAAAGGGTTCCTTGCCATCACCGGAAAGCCTCATGAAGGCACCAAGTGCATTATCTACATACAGAATTATAAAGTATTATTAAAAAGTACTAATAAAGTACTCAGTGCAGCATTTAAATATAAAATTCCTCAGTTATCTGACATGGGGGTGTGGAATCAGTGAATCTGCAGGATGCCAACAGGCAAAGCAGCAACATAAGTTTACTATTCAGCACTGGGAAGTTTTCATCCGTGGAAACAGTAGACTGTTGAACATTAGTACCCATTCACAGAATTCACTGTCCCACACTAATGGATCCTTTGACTCCTTGTCTGCACAATATGTTTCTCCATCTTCTGAGAAGCTGCTTGAACAACTGTGAACTTCAGAAAAGGAGCTATCCCTGTCTCACATACCTCCACACTCCCACCAGACTAAGAGATTGACTAGAGAGCCAGGTCCACTTATCTGAAACATCAATTCAGTTGGCCAGGATTCTCCTGACTAGTAAGAACCATATTTTTGTAAGTGGGTTTGGAAATATGCAATTCCTGTGATCCATCATGAAGCTTAAAGTATTTGCACAGTGGTATGAGGGAACGTGAAACGGTATGAAAAAAGTTTAAGATACCATGGCATAGGTACTATATAAAACTCAAGGAGAAAGTGCTAAGTATCCTTTTTGCTGATATTCTCTCCTCCTTATGCTCCCAAATGTACTACGCTTTTATTATTTTAAGGAAGGACATCTGCAAAATGTTACTCATGGATAACCTTATGACTCACTGTGCTCAAAAGGGATAAATATTTTTTGCTTACAACAATCTGAACAGATGTTTTTTCTTAAAACACAAACAAAACTTGTAAAATACAATGCCCTTTTAAAATAGGAGTCTTTGAAGTCACAAGTTAAAACACTGCATGGGAGAGGACAGAAATTCCAGGAATGTGGCGTATGGGCAAGGAGTACAATGCCTAATCAATTAAGTAACAAAGACCAACATTATTTTACAGACAACAAAAAAACCATTATTTTACATTATAAACTGACATAGGCCGGGTCTACCCTACAGACCTACAGTCTCTATAACTACATCACTCAAGGGAGTGAAAACTCCACACCCTTGAGCAATGTACTTATACCGACCGAACTCCACATGTAGACAGCACTATGTCAGTGGGAGAGCTTCTCTCACCAACATACCTATGACCTCTCGGGGAGGTGGATTAACTACATTGATGGGAGAAGTTTTCCTAGCAGCGTAGGAGTGTCTTCACTAAAGACTGGTGCAGATGCACTGCTCTGGCACTGTATGTGCAGACAATAGATCTAGCCCAGTATCCCATCTCTGACAGCAGCCAGTACCAGAGCTTCAGGGAGCCGAGTACAGAACAGGACAGTTGGAGCAATCAACCAACCAGTCTTCCCCTCCCAGATTCTGGCAGTCAAAGGTTTAGGGCATGGGGTTACATCTCTGACCACCTTAGCTAATAGCTATTGATGGACCTATCCTCTCACTAGCACACCTAGTTCTTTTTTTGAACTCAGTTATATTTTTGGTCATCACAACATTCCATGGCAATGAGTTCCAAAAGTGCATTGTCTGAAAAAGTATTTCCCTTTCTTTATTAAAGTATTAAACCAGCTGCCTATTAATGTCATCGGGTGACCCCTGTTTTTTGTATTGTGGGAAAGAGTAAATAACACTTCTCTATTCACTTTTTCCCCCAACCAGCAACAATTTTATAGTCCATCATATCCCCACCTCCAGTCATCTCTTCCAAGACTGACACTCCTAACCCTTTTAGTCTCTCCTCATATGGAAGCTATTCCATACCTGTGATCATCTTTGTTGCCCTTCTCTGAACCTTTTCCACTTCCATTATATCAATTTTGAGAATGGAACAGAGTATTCAAAGTGTGGGAGCAACAGATTTATATAGTGGTATTATGATATTTGCATCTCATTTTCTATCCCTTTCTTAATAGTTCCTAACATTCTCTTAGCCTTTTTGACAACTACTGTGCACTGAGCAAATGTTTTCAGAGAACTACCCACAATGACTCCAAGATCTCTTTCTTGAATGGTAACAGGTAATTTAGACCCCACCATTATATATGGGTAGTTGGGATTATTTTTTCCAGCAAGCATTACTCTGAATGTATCAGTCTTGTATGTCATCTGCCATTTTGTTGTCCAGTCACCCAGTTTTGAGAGATCTCTCTGCAACTCTTGTCAGCCAGCCTTGGACTTACTTATCGGCAACTTTACCAATTTACTGTTCGCTCCCTTTTCCAGATCATCAGTGAATATGTTGAATAGCACAGATCCCAGGAAAACCTCACTGTTTACCACTCTTCATTGTGAAATCTGACCATTTATTCCTACCCTTTGTTTCCTATCCTTTAGACAGTTACTGATCCATGAGAGGACCTTCCCTGTTATCCCATAGCTACTTCGTTTCCTTAAAAGCCTTTGAAGAGGGACTTTGTCAAAAGCTTTCTGAAAATCCAAGTACACTTTATGAACAGACCTCCCTTATCCACATGCTTGTTAATACCCACAAAGAATTCTAATAGACTGAGGCCTGACTTCCCATTACAAAAGCCCTGTTGACTTTTCCCCAACAAATCATGATTATCTAGGAGTCTGATAATTCTGCTCTTTACTATAGTTCTTGTAAATTGCCAGGAGAAGGCATTCCCTCCACAATTCAGAAGACCCTATTCTTGCACAAAAGTCCTAAATATTTTACAAACA
This sequence comes from Macrochelys suwanniensis, assembly GCA_033296515.1. NCBI lineage: Eukaryota > Metazoa > Chordata > Testudines > Chelydridae > Macrochelys > Macrochelys suwanniensis. The sequence goes on from CM065783.1 coordinate 14,175,956, forward strand.
TTAAGTGCCAAGTGCCCCAACATACTGTACCACAGTATGGTAGGCAAGAATTACACAAGTTAAACAAAGTATCAAGTAAAGAGGAGGATGTGATGCCAATGAATTAGAAATGCAGAACAAAAAAGGTCTATTAACGCAGTATTTAAAACAATAGGGGAGGGAAGGCAATCTGCCATTAATGGTCACATGGAGTCCTGGGCCTACTAACATGCATAGAACTGTAAACATTTAAAAACGAATACCAATACAAGTATCAGAGGGGTAGCGGTGTTAGTCTGGATCTGTAGAAGCGACAAAGAGTCCTGTGGCACCTTATAGACTAACAGACGTATCGGATGCAATCTGAAGAAGTGGGTATTCACCCACGAAAGCTTATGTGCCAATACCTCTGTTAGTCTATAAGGTGCCACAGGACCCTTTGTCGCTTATACCAATACAAGTAAGTAGCAGGGTCTTTGTCAGCTTAACAACAGCGACACACTGTGCACCCCCATTTTAAAGGTCTCGCTTTTCTGAGTAATTTTTGGAGTCATTTATTTAAAAAAAAAAAAGTCTCCTATGTTTTGAGAGTCCCCTTATTCTAATGAACATGGCTTGAAACAGCCCTGACACACTGGCCAAAAGATAACAAGAGTGTATATCTAAGGTTACGAGACACATAAAGCTGCCAGCATGCAGAGTGTGCGTGTGTGTGAGTGAGAGTGTGTACACACACACACACCCCAGCAACAATTACTATTGTTAAGACACCTAATATGCCTCTAAGCCCGTTTGGGGGAACCCCTTTGTTAGTGTCGGGTATTCGACAGCAGCTCTTTCTGCCTCTCCAGTGGCCCGGGTCAGTTTCCCCGCTCACGGGGCTCTTTCGAAGAGCACTAAGGGAGCGGAGGAGGCAGTTCCCAGGGCACCCGCACCCGGCAGGTGCAGTCCCAGCCAGGGGCTGCGCTCAGGTCGAGGGGTGGAAGCTGATCGCCGGGAGCCGGCTCTGCACCGCGCGGCCCGGGCGTCGGCTGGTTTCAGGCTCAGCCCGTCCCCCAACCCCCTTCCTTCTCCTCTCGCACCGCCCGGCCTCGGCCTCGGCCTCGGCCCCGGCCCTGACCGCTCCTCACCGTCAAACGGTAAATCCGCCACCGGCACGCTCTCCCAGGCACCATAAGCGGCCGCCGCCGACCCCAATTCAAAAAGCGAGCCGCCGCTCTAAGCCAGCCGCCCATTGGTTGCCAGGCGGCGTCGGCGCAGGCGTCCCAATGAAAGCCGGTTTCCCATTAGTCCTTCGCGGGATTGGCATCACGAGGTCCGGCCCCCGCCTCACTTCGCTCTGTGAAAAAGGGCTTGTTGTCCTGCCTGCTGTCATTGGGCGTTGCCCGTGCAGTTCGTTGCAAAGCGATCTCCCATTGGCCGACCGGGCTTCTCCCATCCTTAGGTGTGTGAATGAAAGGGAGCTAGTCTGCCGCTCCTCTCGCCCCAACCCAGGTCACAGGGGCTGAGCTCACCTGGGCTCTGATTGGCTGCTGGCGGTTTTCAAATGAGTCCAACGGCAAGACGGAGAGCGAGAGACCCGGATGTAGCTGCGGTTGCCTGGCCCGCAGGCTTCTCTCGAGGCCGGCGCTTTAAGAACCCCGAGCTCTGCCCGGCACCGCCCCGACTACCAGCCCCTGGGCCCAGCTTGGCAATGGGCCCATCCCCGCTGCCCCCTACCCGAGTCTTCCAGGTCCCGGCAGCCCTAAGACATGACGTGACAGCGGTGTCCGCGAGGGGAGGAGCCCCACGGCCCTAAACGTGGTTCCTTTAAAGCCGGCGCTGTCCGTTTCGCTGCCCGCCCGTGGTGGGAGAGTTGCCCCAGGGGGGAGTGCGGGATGGGGGGGGCCCCAACTGGAAACCTGTCGCTCGTGAGTGACTCTTACCTGCCTGAAACAGCGAGGAGTCCGGGGGCACCTTGAAGACTAACGGATTTCTTTGGGCATAAGCTTTCCTGGGTAAAAAAAACCAAAACCCACTTCTTCAGATGCAGGGAGAAGCAGCGGGTTTGCATCTGCTGTAGGGGTTTTTATTGCCCACAAAAGCTTATGTCCAAATAAATCTGTTAGTCTTTAAAGGTGCCACCGGCCTCCTCGTTTTTGTGGGTACAGACTAACACGGCTACCCCCTCTGATACTTCTTACCTGACTGTGTTTTGTAGCCATTAAGAGTTACGGTAAAATACGTATTTTCCCAGACGTATCTGGCTCAGCCCCCTGCTAGAAGGAAAACCATGTCTATTCGTTAGGATCTGTAGTCTCAGGGTACGTCTATACTACAGAATTAGGTCGAATTTATAGAAGTCGATATTTTAAAACCCGAATTTATGGAATCGATTGTGTGTGTCCCCACACACAAGCGTTAAGACCATGAGGTCGATTGACCGTGTCCACAGTAGCGGGGCTAGCATCGACTTTCGGAGCATTGCATTGCGGGTAGCTATCCCACAGTTCCCGCAGTCTCCGCCGCCCATTGGGATTCTGGGTTGCGATCCCAAAGCCTGATGGGGCAGAAAACATTGTCGCTGGTGGTTCTGGGTACATGTCATCCCTCCCTCCGTGAAAGCAATATTTTTCGCGCCTTTTTTCCGGGGTTTCCGTGTTTGCTACGGAAGCCTGCTCAGCTCACAATTACCGTACATCTCCAGCGTACGCCTGGACATTAGGTCTAGTGGGGATTCAGTCACGCTATAATACGGGCAGAGGGATAGCTCAGCGTTCTGAGCGTTGGCCTGCTAAACCCAGGGTTGCGAGTTCAATCCTTGAGGGGGCCATTCCGCCTGAGGCTGGTAGTTGCGGGACTACACAGCAGGAGCTCCTTGCCTTCTAGCTGCAGATGGTGCAATATGCCATAAGTGGTCGCGGGACCATACAGTAGAAGCTCCTTTCCTTCTCGCAGCAGATTGTACAATATGATTGGTATTTGTGTGCTCCTGGCCGGCGGCCTATGGTGTGGCTGGCCGGGGGCGCTTGGACATAAATGGGAGTGACCAGAGTGACTCTGGTCATTCTCTTTTTTAAGTTTTGTTTAAGGGAGATTCAGTACTGCCTGGAACACGGGCAGAGGGATAGCTCAGCGGTCTGAGCGTTGGCCCGCTAAACCCGGGGTTGCGAGTTCAATCCTTGAGGGGGCCAGGAGCTGATGATGGATATCAAGCATATTGTACCATCTGCTGCTAGAAGGGAAGGCGCCTCCTTGCTCACCGCATATTGTACCATCTGCAGCTAGAAGGAAATGAGCCTAACCCTTGCTCCCCCCTCCCTCCGTGAAAGCAACTGAGGGGGGAGCAAAAAATCCTTTCGCGCCTTTTTTCATATGGGCGCCATATTGCTGACTCCATTGTTATCCACCCGCTGCTTCTGCTGCCACTCTGCTGTCCTGCAAACAACATACCAGGGAAAGCATGGAGCACGATCAGATCACCGCGGCTGTTCTCGCCGTTATGAACACCACGCGCATTGTCCAGGAGTATATGCAGAACGAGAACCAGGAGCTGCTACAGCTACAGCAGGCGAGGAGGCGACAGCAGCGCCCTGAGGACAGTGATGAGGACATGGACACAGACCTCTCTCAAAAAAGGCCCCCCCGCAAGGTGGACATCATGGTGTTAATGGGGCTTGTTGATACAGTGGAACGCCGATTCTGGGCCCGGGAAACAAGCACAGACTGGTGGGGCCACATAGTGCTGCAGGTCTGGGATGAATCCCAGTGGCTGCGAAACTTTCGCATGGAGCATGGCACTTTCATGGAACTTTGTGAGTTGCTTTCCCCTGCCCTGAAGCGCAAGAACACCAAGATGAGAGCAGCCCTCACAGTACAGAAGCGACTGGCGATAGCCCTGTGGAAGCTTGCAACGCCAGACAGCTACCGGTCAGTCGCGAATCAATTCGGAGTGGGAAAATCTACAGTGGGGGCTGTTGTGATGGAAGTAGCCAGGGCGATCACCAAGCTGCTGGTACCAAGGGTTGTGAGTCTGGGAAATGTGCAGCTCATACTGGATGGCTTTGCAGCAATGGGGTTCCCGAACTGCGGTGGGGCGATAGACGGAACCCATATCCCTATCTTGGCACCGGACCACCAAGCCAGCGAGTACATAAACCGAAAGGGTTACTTTTCAATAGTGCTGCAAGCACTGGTGGATCACAAGGGACGTTTCACCAACATCAACGTGGGATGGCCGGGAAAGGTACATGACGCTCGCATCTTCAGGAACTCTGGTCTGTTTCGGCTGCTGCAGCAAGGGACTTTCTTCCCAGACCAGAAAATAACCGTTGGGGATGTTGAGATGCCTATAGTTATCCTTGGGGACCCAGCCTACCCCTTAATGCCATGGCTCATGAAGCCATACACAGGTAGCCTGGACAGTAGTCAGGACCTTTTCAACTATAGGCTGAGCAAGTGCAGAATGGTGGTGGAATGTGCATTTGGTCGTTTAAAAGCTCGCTGGCGAAGTTTATTGACTAGGTTAGATCTCAGCGAAAACAATATTCCCATTATTATTACTGCTTGCTGTGCGCTCCACAATATCTGTGAGAGTAAGGGGGAGACGTTTATGGCGGGGTGGGAGGTTGAGGCAAATCGCCTGGCCACTGGTTGTGCGCAGCCAGACACCAGGGCTATTACAAGAGTACAGCAGGGTGCGTTGCGCATCAGGGAAGCTTTGAAAACCAGTTTCATGAATGGCCAGGATGCTGTGTGAAAGTTCTGTTTTTCCCCTGTAATGAAAAGCCCCGCCCCTTCATTCACTCTACTTCCCTTTACCCAAACCGCCCTGCCGTCCCCCCCTCGATCACCGCTCGCAGAGGAAATAAAGTCATTGTTGCTTAAAAATCATGCATTCTTTATTAATTCGTAAAACAAAGAGGGGGAACTATGGGGCTAACTGCCACAGTCTCCCGGGATAGCTGGTGGAGGAAGGGAAGCACCAGGATGGGTGGTGGAGGAGGGGATGAGGGAAGGACAAGGACACACAGCACTTTAAAACTTATTGAATGCCAGCCCTTTCTTGCTTGGACTGTTCTCTTGACTTGAGTGGTTGGGTGCACGGAGGCCGCCCAAACGCGTTCTTGGGCGTCTCGGGGATGAGGTTATGGGACTCGGGAAGGAGGGCTGTTGGTTGCACAGGGGCTGTAGTGGCGGTCTGGGCTCAGGCGGCCTTTCCTGAACCCTACGCCTTTCCTCAGCCATAAGCCGGAGGATTTCCGTTTGATCCTCCAGTAGCCTCAGAATTGCATCCTGCCTTCTCTCTGCACGCTGACGCCACCTACTCTCTTCATCCCGCCAGTCATTCTCTTCAGCACGCCACCTGTCCGCACGATCAAATTCTGCCTTCCTGGACTCCGACAGTGTCTGCCTCCACGCATTCTGCTGGGCAGCTTCAGTGTGGGAGGATTCCATGAGTTCTGAGAACATATCGTCTCGATTCCTTTTTTTTTTACTTCTAATCTTCGCTAGCCTCTGGGACGGTGATGAAAGGGGTGGCGTTGAAACATTTGCAGCTGCGGGAGGAAACAAACGGGAGAGGAGTAGTTTAAAAGACACATATTAGAGAACAATGCTCCAAACATTACATATCACATATGCATTTGGTCCAAGGTTGCACTTTGCCTGTTATATTGAGGGTCTGCCGGTTTGGTGTGAGAGATCACACAAGCAGGTCCGGCGGGCAACAGAATTCGGCTTGCAGGCAGCCATGGTAAGCCACAGTCTATAGGCTTCTTTAACCTTCATAACAGGTGGGAATGTTTTCAAACAGCAACCCCCTCATTTCCCATAACAAACAGCCTTTGGGCTGGCAATTTAAAATTGGTTGGCAATTGAAAAGGGAGGGGCGGCGGTTTTCGGGTTAACGTGCAGCGCGAACCTAATCGACACCCCCCCACACACACAGACACACATCCAAGATGTTCGCTGTTCCCCCTCCCCCCACCGCGTGGGTCACAGCGGGGAAGATTTCCGTTCAGCCACAGGCAAACAGCCCAGCAGGGATGGAGCCCCTCTGAATACCCCCTTAATAAAATTCTCCTATTTCAACCAGGTGACCATGAATGATATCACTCTTCTGAGGATAACACAGACAGATAAAGAACGGATGTTGCTTGAATGCCAGCAAACACCGGGACCATACGCCGCCATGCTTTGCAAAGCAATGATTCCAGACTACGTGCTACTGGCCTGGCGTGGTAGAGTGTGTTACCACGGAGCACAGGATAAGGCTGCCCTCCCCAGAAACCTTTTGCACAGGCTTTGGGAGTACATCCAGGAGATCTTTCTGGAGATGTCCCCGGAGGATTTCTGCTCCATCCCCGAACATGTTAACAGAGTTTTCCAGTAGCTGTAGCTGTACTGGCCGCGAATTGATCATTAAACACGCTTGCTTATAAAACATGTATTAATTAACAGAGGTACACTCACCAGAGGCACCAGAGGTCCCTTCTCCTGCATCGAGCACGCCTTGGGTGGGTTCGTAGGGTACTGGCTCCAGGGTGACAAAGAGTTCCTGGCTGTCGGGGAAAAGGGCTTCTCCACTTCCTTGCTGTGTCTGGGCGCTATTTTCAGCATCATTATCATCATCATGCTCCTCTGTGGTTTCTGATGATCCACATACGGAGTCATACCACATGGGTGGGTCAGTGCTGGCTGCACCTCCTAGAATGGCATGCAGCTCATCATAGAAGCGGCATGTCTGGGGCTCTGACCCAGAGCGTTTGTTTGCATCTCTGGTTTTTTGGTAGGCTTGCCTGAGCTCCTTAATTTTCACGCGGCACTGTTGCGCGTCCCTGTTGTAGCCTCTGTCCTGCATGCCCTTGGAGACCTTGGCATATGTATTGGCGTTTCTTCTTTTGGACCGTAGCTCTGCTAGCACGGTTTCGTCTCCCCATACAGCGATCAGATCGCGTACTTCACCATCGGTCCATGCTGGAGCTCGTCTTCGGTTCTGGGACTCCATCATGGTCACCTCTGCTGATGAGATCTGCGCTCACCTGCAGCTCACCACGCTGGCCAAACAGGAAATGAAATTCAAAAGTTCGCGGGGCTTTTCCTGTCTACCTGGGCGGAGCATTGGAGCTCAGACTGCTGTCCAGAGCGGTCAAATGTTGCACTGTGGGATAGATCCAGGAGGCCAATACTGTCGAATTGCGTCCTCACTAGCCTACATCGATTCGGCAATATCGATTTAAGCGCTAATCCCCTCGTTGGGGGTGGAGTGGCGAGATCGATTTTAAGAGCCCTAGAAGTCGATGTTAAGGGCTTCGTCGTGTGGACGGGTGCACGGATCAATCAAAATAACGCTAATAAATTCGACCTAAACTCGTAGTGTAGACCAGGGCTCAGTGAGCTCTCAGTTAAGCTTCCCGATCTGGCAAACTGGAGCTGCCTTTCGTCATGTCTCCTGAGGCGGTACCTCTTCTAAAATGCTTCCTAGAAATGTGACCATGATAGTCATAATAACAAGAAAAGCAATGTGTCATTGGCAATGCAGGTGTGCACATTCTTAAACGCAGTCACAATCTTACTGCTAGCTCGCCCTTCTCACCCCATTTCCTCCCTACTTTTTTGTTGGCACCTTTTAGTCATGTCATATTTAAATCTGTCTCATTTAAGCCAAAGATCATGTTTGTCTAATTGTTCAGTAAGCCACCTACGCCACCTTTGGGCATGATAAAAATAATTATAAATAATTACTTTGGGCACCAAAAATACTGACATATTAATAAATGTAATAAGCTTTGCCTTAAAGATGTTTAAAAGTATTGTATGATTTTGATGAAGAGGAGCTTCTGAATAATTGAATTAAATCAAAAGAAGGAAAGATGAGTTGATTAATGTGAATGGCTCAGGTGAGAGTCAGCTGACAACTGTATCAAAACTGATATAAAACTAACCAAATCTAATGCTTTTAATTGTCTCTTCTTTTTATTTGTCTCTAATATTAAACCTTTGTGATCTGGAAAGGAATATTTTTGTAAGTACTCATCATCGTATGAAAGGCCCAATTTAGTAAATTCTGACTGTCAATTTAAAAGGAATTTGACTGATGTCCTTCTAACCTAATTATTAAATGCCAAAATTAAACGTTTTGATAGTATTTGTCCTTTTTATATTAGGGATTCTTACTACTCTAGGTATCTTGAGGACTAAGGGCCTGATCCAAAGCCCACTGAAGAGTCTTTCTGTTGACATCAGTGGGCTTTGGGTCAGATCCTAAGGGCCAAAGGAAAGGGGACACTGCTTGTCATAATGGGGATTGCTCATGCAAGTAATGGCTTGCAGGCATATGTCCCATGTAAGTAGGGATTACATGTGTGAGTAAAAGGTTTGAACCCTGCGAACCACATAGATGATCTCAGTTTTGGCACTCAAAACAATGTAATTTATTTCACACAGTAATTGCAACACTTGTGCTGGTGATTGCCTGCTTTTCATCAAAAATTAAAAGCATTGCAGTGCTTGTTTCTGTTTATACTCTCAAAACCATCTTGGAACCTGATCCTGCAGTTCCGAATCAGGTAAACCCTCATTGATTCCCAATTACTTTCAACCAGATTCTGCAAGGTGCCAAACACTTCCTGTTACATTTGTGTCCCTTGTTACTTCACATATCCAGCAAAGTTCCTCTGGGCGGCATCCAGTGGCTCCTTAGACACTTTCACAGTGTCCAGCTAATGTCCCCTTCTGGAATCCTGATTTTGAACCTTTGACTTGTACCCACTTCCTGGTCTAAAATTTGCTGCTTAATCTTTAGAACTTTAAAACAGCTGCACAGAATGCTCAGACAATTTGTAAAGAAAGCAGAAATATATTCATAATGGATCAAATTCACCCCTGTGCGTAAGGCTAGAGCAAGGTCTAGGCACCACTTCATCTCTATTTTAAAAGGTGTAAGTGGTACATAAGCTCTCAGCACAGAGGTGAATTTTTCCCATTCTATGCATGTGAAAAGCAGTTAGTGCACATGTGTTTTAGCCATTTTTCAAAATATTATATTTGAAAAACAAGTGTTACAATATCAAGAACTGCAAGGCTATATTGATAAACTACCATTCAACGGACTGACAAAAAGTGGCCCAATTTTGCTTCATAAACTGAATAGAATCATATAAAAGATTAGATCAGAATGATTTGATACCAACAATTATTTTATTTTATTGTTTCTAAAACACTTGAAATCCAGAACTTAAATACTTCTATATTAGTAAACCCATTGAAATCCAAATACTTTTAAATGTGATTTTCAGCAAATAAAATGTCACTTGCAGCTGAAATTTGCTCTGCCTACCTATTACCCTCAACATTGGCAACATAAACGTGCATTTATTAGGCCAGATCATTTCCTCCTACAGAAAGAGAATGTCAGAAGGTGAAATTGCTAAGAGAACTCCCACATTGTCTCCTTGAGGTCATAAAGTTTGTTTGCCCACCTCCATTGGAAAAGGCTGTGGGGCTTCTGAAGCCTGGTGGTGGAACCCACAGGGATTTGTGGGCAGTCTGAGCAATCCAAGCAAGGCCCTGTGGCTCCTCAATGTCTCTAGTTGCTGTGAACTGTCAGGATCTCTCCCTGGCTGCAGTTGCCCCTGGGATCTATTGGGGTGTGTCACACAAAAGACAGAATGTCTTGTAAGGTATATTATCTTTTCTGGGTATGTTTTGCAGGGACAGAGTCCTGCTCCCATCCCACTCCTCCTTTCCTGGCCATCCATCCTCCACTTTGTCCCTCATCACAGACTGTATCCTCAGAAAGGTCTCCATGGGGTCTGGAGGATGTGAGAATCCTTCAATAAAGACAGCTGACTCCACTTCTGCCAATTAACTCGGAGATACCTTCACAGAGGATCAGTTCTGGGCTTGGATCTCAGGGGAATGATACGGCCATTGAATCTGACTACTGTTTGGCATTTCAGCATAAAAACTAGAAACAACAAATGGAAAAATGCAAAGTGCAGAATCTCTTGCGCATGCACTTTGCCCCAGATTCTGCACTTCCACATACGCATAACTTAATGTTTGTGTGTGTTTGCAGAGTCCAGCCCTTGTGCATATACACGTGTACCTTATGAACACTGAATTACATGATTCTTATTACAGATAATTTAACATTGTAAAATCCTTGGCAATAGCTTGGAGTGGTTGCTTAAAGGCTGGCTTTCACTCTAATTGCAGGAAAAATTCTCTGCTCCTGTAAATTGGTGCTACTCCATTGAAATAGAGCTGTGCATGCCAGTTTGCCCCAGCAGAGAATGTGTCCCATATACTTTGCATATGTACAACTTTAGAAATGACTGAAAAATTTGCTAATTTGTAAAAACGAATCCCTCCCAGGCTGAGGCCTTGCTTGTTGTTTTTCAACCCACAGCAAATTTTTACAACCAAGTTATGAACTTCTGGAAAAAACAGTTTCTCCATGGAACTGCTGATTCTCTTTAAATAAAGCAGCATTAATGTGCTGCTGTATCCCTGGCTCATTTCCTAATAGCCCTTTAACATATAACTTCCTCAATAAACTGTATGTGGAAACAGTTCTAGAAAACACATTCTGCTTTTGTGATGTAATATAAAATGATAAATATTGTTGTGGTCCTTGAAACCCCATTTCCTCACAAAGTTCAGGGATTTTCTCCTGCTCCCGCTGGAATTAATGGATGTTTTTTATCTTTGACCCCAATGACAACAGGATCAGGTGTCAGCTTTTCATTGTTTATAAACTAGTCATCTAATTGTTCATGTCCATTTCTTTTAGAAAGCTTCTCTTTTCAGGAGCTTTACATAAATTGTGTTAGTTTCCTACGTCTTTTCTTATCTGATGAATTAATCTTAAACTAAATATTAAAATTAGGAGCATGCTCATTCTTTTATGTGTATTTTATTCATGGTGTATATGAAACAAGCCATTTAACAAAATATTTTAATTTAATGGTCCCATAAACAAGTACAAATACAGGGTAACCTTGGTGATGTGGAGGTTAGTCAGATTCATGCTGAAGATTGTCATGTCTGTTACTTGGCATGACGCAGTGAGGTGGCCTCCACTTTGACTTTATGAGGGAAGAAAAGGATAAGAGGAAGAAGAAACTTATTTAGGAAGGGTTTTTTTACTGTATGTGAAATAAATTCTACTGAAGTAAAAAGCAAAATTTGAGCTGTAGCCATTTGGTAAATTCCTGGCCCCACTGAAGTCAAGGGAAGTTTTGCCATTGACTTCAAAGGGGACAGATTTTCATCCCAAATCTACAGTTCCTTCCCTGGGTTTTCAACATGCCTATTCCAAACTACAGTATGTACAAATTTAACCCTATCACACATTTTTAAAGAAATCGTCTCCACTTGAGGCTTTTTTCTCTTCTTCTGATTGAAATGGCCATTTACTACCTTCCTCAGGTCAAAACCACCCCTTCCTAAAAGTACCCCTTTACTGTGACCCAAAGTAACGGATTCCAACATATATCCTTCATTTCTCATTTATAGACTCAATGGTAGTTGACACTGCAGAGACAGGTCTAACGCTCCTCATGCTTCTCTCAGCGGATTCTCATCTCTCCATTTCTTTCACCTCCATTCCTGCCACCGCATAGGTGCTTTGGTATTATAGGCTCTGTAAAATTAAACACAAGTATAGTTATGGATACCTTCCCTGCCCTACTGTTAGTCACTGAGGAGTCACTGGCCTGTAGCAGACGTTATTGTAACTGACAATATGTCACTGCCCAACTTTAAGCTTCTGAATGTGTGTGGGGAAAGGGGAAGAGGTGCAAAATACATACAGCGTTCATGGTCCTTAAGTGTAGTGTAGTTTTCATTAGCTGCAATAATACTTTTTACATAGAAGCGACAAAGGGTCCTGTGGCACCTTATAGACTAACAGAGGTATTGGAGCATAAGATTCCGTGGGTCGCTTCTACAGATCCGGACTAACACGGCTACCCCTCTGATACTTTTTACATATGTATTGCAGTGTATTTTGTAAAAAAAATATTGCTCCCAATCCTGCAAGCCGCTCCAGGGTGCTTTGCCCATCTGAGCAGTCCCATTGAAGCCATTGGGACTGTTCATGGGCATGAAGTGTCTGGCTTTGGCTTCAATGGGACTGCTTCTGCTGCGTGTAAAGCTAGGTCCTGGAGGCACTGGAGACTTGAGTATGAGAAAGGGACCAAGAGACTTTCTATATGAACAATTTACCCTCCTATCTCAATTTCTGTACTTTGACCCGTTAAGCCTTTACCCCCAATTGGGGATTTTGCAGATTATGTATTTCTTATGTTATTCGATCCTAAACCAAACTTCGCTCCCCTTCTGTGCCTTATTCCCTGATAACCAGAAACTTCTATGCTTGAACTCTGTACTGTTGTTTTTATTTTTAACATTATCTTAATACAATTCTTAAATCAGATCCAACATTTGCAGCCCTTTGCCATTAACCCTGATGATTTGGGGGTTGGATTGCATAAATGCAGCCTGACCCTGGTGCTATGCACCTACTGGCTGTGCAGTGTGTGTGCTGTGTGGCTATTCGAGCGGTGCACTGCATCACAGTGTCCCCTAGATGTCTCTGTGCTCAGATAAGGCCCGAAACGATGAAACGAAAACAATTGCAAGGACACAGATGTAGGGGGACGGAAAAGCCGAGACTTCCTCTTTACGCGTCCGCTGATTGGCTTGTGAAGGTTATGAAACCCCTGAATGGGAGCTACAACCTTGCAGCAAACTTGTAAGGCGGCAGAAAAAACTTGCTCCGGTGTCTGTGCTTGTACACCGCAAAGAAGGCACCGGTCCAACATGAAATCAGCCTTTGTTTTGCTGACTGCGTTGGTAGCCTTGACAGCCTATTATGTGTACCTGCCCTTACCCAGCACAGTGTCGGATCCCTGGAAGCTCATGCTGCTGGATGCCACTTTCAGGGCAACCCAGCAAATGGTAAGTTTGATCCATGCCATTTTATTCTCTCTTCGCCGTCCCTCGCCGCCCCCACACGCCCCTTGTATGTCTCTCCGTTGCAGTCAGCTGAGGAAATGTCATGTGTCGCCAAGGGTTGCTTTTTAAAGAGAGGAGAGGCGCCTCAGCCTTTTGTAGGAGCTGCCGCCGCCAAGGCGCCTCCGGGCGAGTTGGCAGAAATTAGCCCTGCAAATGTATCTGATCTTGATTTCTTTAAAGTACAATGCTGCTAATACGCTATACATTCTGCTGGCTGACGGCTCTGCACCTCCTGGATTAGCTGGTGGGTTGATTTACAGCAGCAAGCGCTCGCTCTTCCTCCCTCGCTGCCTTTGCATTCAATGAATGAGACATGCCAAAGAAACCCCTTTGTGCCCGGCTCTTTTTGCTCCCTTGAATGTAGTTGCGGTGGCTGATGGGCAGGGAATCTAGAAATAGACTCGGATCTCTGTCGCTCTCTCACACACACACACTTTTTACAGTACATCAGCTGGGAGGAAAATGCCCCACGAGCCCATCCACTTCAAAAGTATGGGGTCGGTCCTTATCTTGTTCACTAGGCTGCGGCTGCCCTTGTGACATTGGGGAGCCAGCTCGGGGCGAAGGCTCTTCCCACTGCTCAGCACAAAACCAAACCTTTTCAGTTTCTTAGGACCCCCACCCCCTGAATCATTTGACAGTGGGAAGTGATGGGCTGACTCCATTGTAGAATCTGAAAGCATTTTGTAGTCAGTCCCTACTCCAGACAGGTAGGAAGGACAGCTAACCTCAGTGTAGTAGACATTTGCTGCATGCCATAACCGAGAAGGGGCTGTTGATCTCTGCTTTACTTAATCCCACTCACAGATCCAGAAGCATAAGGCTTTGGGAATTTCATATGCAATGTATTTCCTTCTCTCTAGCTGATGGAGATCTTTTGTATGCAGTTTATTACATGTTGCCTTCTCTGCATTTCCTCTAAGAGGGGAAACAAATTGAGTGCTTTTATCCTAGCACTTTACCCATCATATTCCAGGAAGAATGTAGGGTGGAAGAGATTGAAAACAGAGGGAAAGTCTTTCAAGTCTAGTAAAATTAGTATTTGGGCTTGCACTAATAAACAAGAGGAGTCTACCTTTGTACACTGTATTTGTTATACTGTGTTTTCCAAATAACATTTCAGCGGCTCCCTAACCTTTCCCCCACTTTAAATTTGTTCTGGTGTTTACATGGTGACATCATGCAGACCAGTGGTTACAAAACTTTTCATATAATGGTTTTACATTAAGTTAATTCCTCTTTTGCTAGTACAGTCTGCTCTTTTTATGATTTTTAAGGCCAGAGGGCCTGTGATGATAATCTACTTAAACCTCCTACATAACATAGGCTATAGAATTTCACCCCGCAATTCCTGCATCACGCCCATAACCTCTAGTTGAATGACAGCATATCTTCCAGAAAGACATCTGTTCTTGATTTAATCAGTCTTTGTGTACATGCGACAAAGGGTCCTGTGGCACTTTATAGACTAACAGAGTGTACATGTTACCATTAGTGTATAAATGCCATATGTCTCCACCATATTATTTATTTATGTAACACCAGAAGTACATGGTACTGCATACTGGGTAAACAACCAACAGTCCCCGCCTGCAGGAGTTTACTTTCTAATGAAAGGAACAAGTGAGTACAATACAGAACAAAGATGGAGTGGAGTTGAGTCTTCATAGATGGAACACCTTACAGTACAGCTGAGCCTTCAAGAGTTTGTTTTAAGGAGCAAAGAGGGAGAAGGTGCTTGGCAGATGTTAATTAGGAGTGTCCAAAGCTGGGTGACAACATGAACTCAGGAATGAGGGACTGTCTTTAAAATGGGAGCCTGGAAGACCAAAAACTCAATGTTCTGAGTAGCTGAAGTGGTAACTATAAAAGTCAGGCCATGGCAGTTATTTTCAAAGTCCGTTTTTACAACAAAGGATACTTTCAGTAGGGCTAAATTTCCCCCTGCTTCCCACAGTGGTTGTTACAACACTGACTGGTTTTAGGTTTCTTTAAATGTGACCACTGAACTTTCACCTACTCCTGAATGTGTTTTCAGTTTGTTACTGTTTATCACAATAATATCCCATAGGGGTTTGATTTCAGATTGAAGTAATACTTTTCTGGTGAAATGTTCTGATTTTAAAATCTCTGGAGTTCTTGTAACCTTTTCTCCCAAGAGCATGAACTTGACTTCACTTGCTTCTAATCAGATCATAACTAACTGTTCTCTCGACTATTCTGAAGGCATGTTATTAAAACAACTTTATAAAGACAGTGTGACAGTTAAACATTACAGTTTCTTGGTGGAAATATGTTTACTTTCTAAACTAAATAAACTCTAGCAATACATAATGCAAGTCCTTGTCATTGGATTAAAAATGTAATAACCACAATATCTTGCATTTCTATACAGTCTTTTAGCCCAGTAGATCCCAAAGTATTTTACAAGCCCAGGGCTTGATTCTGCAAGGTGCTGAGCACTCTGGCCCTGAACCAGCAACGTAAGCACATGAGTAATAATAATGACACCTACTCTTACCATCAGTAGATCTCAAAGTGCTTGACAAAGGAGGTCAGTAGCATTATCCCCATTTTACAGATGGGGATACCGACACAAAGAGAGGTGAAGGGACTTGCCTACGGTCACCCATTAGGCCAATGGCAGAGTTGAGACTAGCACTCTAGTCTCCTGAGTTGCTGTCCAGTGCTCCATTCACTATGCCACGCTGCTCTGAGGAGAAACCACCATCCCATTGAAATCAATGGATTAGGGCCAAAGTGCTCAGTACCTTACAGGATCAAGTCCATATACATCAATTGCTTCGTTCATTACTCAAGTGCAACCCTCTCTCACATGAGAAATAGCAACTGCTTTACAGTTCACAGCAGCACTCCACAATATTTTAGGAGAGGAAATCAAAAAGAATATGAATTCATTTTAGATGAAGCTGAGGTAGGCTGAAGTCTTTTCCTAGCTGGAATGTGGCCAAACCAAAACACAGATTAATACTTCCATGTGTTATGACTCAGATAAAGGCTGAAACAGAAGTGCTCTTTTTCTGTTATCTCCTTGCTGCAGAATGCCCCAGTGAATACTCACTAATGAATGTGATGAGATTTGGGGCTGTCCTGATCTCTTAAGGGAGGAAGTTCTATAGCTGTAGATGTGCAGGCAAGAAGGCGCTTAGTCCCCCACTTTCCCAAGTTTCACTCATGTGGAGCCTGATCCAAAGCTTGGCTTCATCAAGCCATGAATCAGCCTGTAGTGGAGAGCTCCATGATTCCAAATGAGCAGCATAGTCAGGTGCATGTGTGGTCCCAGACAGTCATGCCCCATCTCACTGGGGCTTTGACAATCATTAAAGGACCTCAAATTTGACCTTGTAGCAGCTAGAGAGGCAGTGAAGGGAGCAGATCACTAAGCGGATATGTTTTGGCTGGCCTGCACTGCTCAGCAGACATGCTGCCATGGGGTACATTCAGGATACAGTATGTTGCAAAACTGTTGAGCTCAGAGGGCATGAATGTGTGTATCAGTAGAGTCAACATGATGCTTAAAACAGTGGCAGAAGCTGTGGAAAACAAAAGTCACAGGCAAGCTGTGACTGACCTGACCTTTGCCTGAGTCTGTGATTTCACTGCCCCCGCTGTGCCAGAGCAGGGGATTGTGGTAGGTCAACACGTGTGTGTGTTTCTGTATCTCTCTCACTTTGAATTGGCAACATATTCCTGGCATGGGAGGAGACAACACCAGGGTGGGATAGTGAGTTGGAATAGGAGTGTGGCAGAGAACGGGAGAGGAAAGGGAACAGGCTGAAGGTGAGGGAGATCAGAGGAGAAAGTGAGAAAGAAACCAAGAGAGAAGAGACAGTCAAAGTAAATACGAAAACCAAAAACCTGGGAGAAAGAAGAGAAAGTATAAAGACTAAAGCCTTGTCCGCACTGGAACCAAGATTCTGCTGCATGTTACAGGCATGGTGGGTGTAACCAGTTACAAGAAACATGGGTCAGTTTATGTCCACACAGCTACTTTTCTGCCATCCTGAATGTATGTCCACCTTTCAGTCTGATTAACCATGAGGGGTTTTTTAAGGAAGTGCATTCTAGGAAAATATGGGCAGCTATCCTAATCTGCCTTGCCCGGTGAGAGTGCCTGGAGGATATGGCATCAGCTGCACATGTGGCAATCTGCTTTAGGGTGCTACCACAAAGAGCTCTGGGGAAGGAGGACCAGTCAAACTGGTTACACAAACATTGGCAAGTTCTAGTTCCAACACAGCAAAGTAACTGTGCTGAACGCACTATAGGAAGACAAACATGCCAGCCAGCAGGCTGTAATCCCTATGCTGAGCTACAGCTTTTGATTCCTGGGCTGGTGTTTGGTTCAGTCCCTAGTGTAAACTACAGGGGTGCGCTAATTTGTGACTGAGCTGCAATGCTCCCCACCTATCCGTAGCTCAGAATGGCTGAAGTAGGATTGCTCTTGCCACAACCCCTTCCTCCTCCAACTCGTCCCAGCAAGAGCCTAATATAGGGGCTTTGAGGCAGGGAGCAGTGTAGAACCATTATACCAGTCTAATGCTCCCCTCTGTATTGGCAAACTTCCTGGTGGGGAAAGCCAGGTACCAATCAAGTTTTAAAGGGTGTGAGCACAACTCATGTTGAGAGCCAACCATGTCCCTAACTGGTTACGAACTCAGTTAAACTGTAGCCTGGGCAGGGCTAAGGAAGAAGGTCAATAAACTTGACCTTGGTACAGGAAAGATTAATAAAGAAGAGGGCATGTAGATGCAATGCAGAAATACAAGAAAGACATTGGGA
The DNA here is from genome assembly GCA_033296515.1 of Macrochelys suwanniensis. Lineage (NCBI taxonomy): Eukaryota > Metazoa > Chordata > Testudines > Chelydridae > Macrochelys > Macrochelys suwanniensis. Next base: position 14,193,743 of record CM065783.1, read on the forward strand.
GTGTGGTTAAAAAATTTAAAAAGGAGGAAGGGAACAAAAGTGACATGCTTTGAGGAAGGGGCTGGCACATTTCTCCACAATCAATCAAGGATGTCTGTCCTCAGATGATTAAACTCATACATAGCCTCGGGGCCTTGTGAACTTTCCACACTGGTTATACTCACAGAGACTCACCACTCCTATTTCTGCTGGGTGCCTGCCAGGAAGCTGTGCCCCGCCCTGTCAAACACAAACCATGTCTCTGTGGCCCTGCCTCCCCTAAGGAAGTTTTCTAAGGGTATGTCTACATTGCAGTTAGACACCCTGGGCTGGCCTGGGCTCGCAGGGATCGGGCAAAAGGGCTGTTTAATTGTGCTGTAGATGTTAGGGCTTGGGCAGCCCGAGCGTTGGGACCCTCACAGGACCCTAGAGCCTGGGCTCCAGCCCAAGCCTGAACGTCTATAATGCAATTAAGCAGCCCGTGAGCCCAAGTTGGCTGGCATGGGCCAGCCGTGGGTTTTTAATTGCAGTGCACACATCCCCAAAGTACCCAGCCATTGCTCGCATTAGTGACACTCCAAAGGTGCTAGCAACGTTGGGAGTTCTTGTGCAGACACTGAATTGCCAGTAGCTTTGCCACAAGCAGAAGTGCCCAGAGTCAGAGCCATATACTATGGCTCTATGATTCCATATACTGTCTCATAGACTCATAGACTTTAAGGTCAGAAGGGACCATTATGATCATCTAGTCTGACCTCCTGCACAATGCAGGCCACAGAATCTCACCCACCCCCTCCTGGAATAATCCTCTCACCTGTGTCTCAGCTATTGAAGTCCTCAAATCATGGTTTAAAGACTTCAAGATGCAGAGAATCCTCCGGTAAGTGACCCGTGCCCCATGCTGCAGAGGAAGGCAAAAAACCTCCAGGGCCTCTGCCAATCAACCCTGGAGGAAAATTCCTTCCCGCCCCAAATATGGCGATCAGCTGAACCCCGAGCATGTCGATTTTGATTGTAAATTCCTTGGGACAAGACTTTCTCGGTTAGTCACCAGCACATTCTCAGTCCCTACAAATGATAACCAATCTTTGCATATATCAAAGATATTTCTAATGCACCTGTCGCTTCGGTAGCTAAGCACAATTAAGGCAAAAAGAGTGTCTGGGTCTAACAGAAATTGTTCATTCTCTCTATACCCTGATGTTCAGGAGTGTGTGAACTTGGTAGGTTTTTTTCCCTTTGGTTGTTTTTTGACAACAATCTGTTTAACTCCGTAAGTGGGAGTGGCTGGATCAATCACTCATGTAATGGGTGGGGCTTGCAGGGAGGCCTCATGGGAGCAGGGTAGGGTGACAGCATGTGATAGACCTCCAGGTAGCCAGGCGGCTGCAGATTTGCAAAACAATTTTCTGTGAAACAAAACAGGGATATGCCCTGACTATGTGACATGCCGGCTCCCTATCCAGAGAGAATGTGAGCTAAAATGAGCAATCTGGGCAAGACCTGACTGCTCCTTTTCCTGGAAGTGCTGGTTGTTGCACTACAGCAGATCATGTAGAAAAACGGTTTCACAAAATTTCCTTGGCTAAAGAATAACCTCTCAGAATTGCTACAAGACCCACAAAGGGCCAGATCACAGCTGGTGTAAATCAGCACAACTCCACTGAAGTTAATGCAGCTAGATGTCAAAGCATTACATAACTTTTCTGAACTTCTTTGAACCTCAAAAAAAAGCTTGGGGTAGTTCTTTGATCCACATTGACTTACTTTTCCCCTAATATAACGTGTGAGAGAAACCCTCCTGCATTCAACCTTGAATTGGATTTTCCTATGGGAGGAACAGATAGAGAACAGCATGATCTGAAATTCAAAGATACAAATTGTCTTGTGCATTCAGCATTTCCAGGGTTTGGGTTGATACTTTTTATATTCTTTTTAATGGGAGGGCTTTCTTAAACACAGAGAGCTGGTGTTCAGTCAATAAAACCATAAACATTTTGGAACCTGGCTTCCTGAGAAGCCACCTCTTTCACAGTGTGATACTGCCGCAGTTTAAACAGACTGCTGGGAGGGCATCCTTTGTCAGTGACTCTCAGCTTTGGAAGTGGATTGTCCCCCTTGGTCCATTGAAGCTGAGATTTATAAAAATTAGGCATACTTCAAAGCCTGCCTCTTTCCAAAGGCACATGTAGTGAAGGTGGCTTAGGGGCTTTTTATACACCAGCTGGATTAATGTTAATGCTTTGTATTTGTACTGAATATTGATGATCTAAATTTTGTAAAGTACCATAGGTGGGAGATTAGATTTATGGCCCCAAAGAAATAAAACCTCCATGACAAGGAATCTGCAGTCATGCAATAAATCCTTCTTTCAGTGGAGTTCCTCTGAAATATTATTTATATTACCATAGCACCAAGGAGTCATGGTGCTAGGTGCTGTACAGATACAGAACAAAAAGATGGGCTTTACTTCTCTGTGTTTATGGGAATATTGTGCTTCTGTTAAACTATCCGTCCTCTGAAAGCTTTGACACGATAGCCTGCAGTAACAGGCTCCCAGGCTTACCATTGGAAAGTGACCAGGGAAAATAACAGTGCAGAGATGTAGTAAATAAAAATGATTGTTTTTTATTAACAATCAGTGAAATACACGTCCTTAAATGAATCGGAAAAGCAGCAAGAGATTAACGCCTAGTAGTATTAAAACCCATTTCCAAATGGCACTTTGGAGCCTAAATGACCTTTGATTCCCCCGCGCCCCCAACGAGACATGGTCTCCACCCAGTTTTTATTCTGGTATAACTATTTTGATTGGGAGTGAGGGGGAGTGATTATTTTAGTGGTTTTTTTAGTTATACCAGTACAGTCCCTAGTGTGGATGCAGTCTTAGGGCTTGTCTACACTTACATTTTATAGCACTCTAACTTGCTGGCTCAGGGGTGTGAAAAATCACCCCCCTGAGCGCAGCACGTCTGAGCGCTTTAAGCACTAGTGTGGTCAGGCTCCGAGCGCTGGGAGCCAGGCTTCGAGCGCTCAGAGCTAATCCCCTCGTGGAGGTGGATTACCAGGAGCACTGGGAGAGCTTTTTCCCAGCGCTCTCACGCGACCACATTCGCACTTCAAAGCGCTGCCATGGGAGCGTTCCCGCGACAGCGCTTTGAAGTTTCCAGTGTAGCCATGCCCTTACTGGTATAAAGATGCCTTATACCAGCATAATTTACCCCCCTTCCCATACAGGATTAGCTAAACCAGATAAAAGACCTTTATACCAGTATAATGGCATCCACACTGCGGGTATGTGTTTACTGCTGCAACTGCACCGGTATGGTTAGAGGTAAAACTTTTGTGAGCAGGCAAGCCCTAAGGCTCATAAGTCACTTAGGTGTTTCTGAAAATTTTATCCATGGTCTATTCACAAAGTAAAATATCACTTCTGACACTTTCTCTAACGTTACTTGGAATCAAGCTCCCATGGATTTTGGTAACCGTTCCCCTCACCTCCCAGCTCCACACTCTGACTTGCTGGGAATAATTATAAAAGGCCTCCCTGGTTTCTAGCATGCCTCAGCCAGGACAGGTGGTCAGCCTTCCAAAATAGTGACAGACCTCCCCTCCCACCCATCTATTTTTTTTTTTAAATGCCCACTAGTAGCCTCATTATTATAGTGCACTGGGTGGTTTGGCCTGATATCTCCCTTCCCCATCCCCTCTTGGATCTTCCACAGCAGGCATGGGAAAAAAAATTGTCATGCTCTGCAAGCACAATTACTATATAAATCATATGTACACTGGGAAACAGTTCTCTACCTTTTTGGCTGAAGGGGGATCTCCCTTAGCTGGTAGTAGTAGGTCCTTTACCTTCTCTGGGCAAGATGCATAAACAAAGTACAAGAAGTCAGATGCCAGAATTGCATCCTGAGGGTATGTCTGTGCTGCAGCTGAGAACGTGCTTCCCAGTCCAGGTAAACAGACATGCTCTAGCTCTAGTCAAGCTAGTGCACTAAAAGTAGCAGTGTGGCCATGGACAGGAGCTCAGGCTAGGCACCTGAATATGTCCCTAATCGGTTGGGTGGGTTTGGCCGAGCTGCTGCCTGTGCTGCCACAGCTACACTGCTATTTTTAGCTCACTGGCTCAAGCGGAGCTAGTGCATGTCAGTCTACCTGCACTTGGGAGCACCCTCCAACTGCAGCATAGACGTCCCTGAAGCCCATATAAAGGTAAAAAGTTAGGCCAGGGCTAGTTTTCTTGTTGCATCACAACAAAGGGCTCTGCGGGCGGAAATAAATTCCCAGCCCACTCTGCTTCTAGTGCTCTGATCTCATCCTAGAAGGCTAAACATTCAGTCAGCATACGCAGATGGGCTGATTAGCAAGCACCACCATGTTCCCTTGAGACCAGTTCCTGCCTCTCAGTCGCAAACTCCCTGCTCTCAGTCTTGTTTTCAGTCATTGAGATTTTTCCTTGAAGAAACTTACTGAAAGTGAAAAGATTTGTACTAAAGGATGAATCATTTATACACAAGAAGAAGAATATACTTATGGCACCTTTTTCTGCAGGGATTTCACAGCTTTTTAAACATGAATTAAGCCTCACAGCCACTGTCCCTACAAGGCAGGTATTATTGCAGTCAGTTTAGGGAAGGGTAAACTGAGGCATAGGCCCCAACTGCGTGAGCTACTCTCACTCTTTCAGCTTGTAGAAAGGAAGGCAGGTTTTACTAGGTGATGCAATTCAGACTAGTAAAGTCAGTAGAAGAAAATTCAGATCTTTAGGGTTCATATTTTCACTGGAAGTGTAGAAATGTTTGTGGTTATGGGATTTTATTAACACCTAAACTTTCCCAATACACTATGAGAAATGCAGAAATTAACTGTAATAATATAACAAAATGACTACTGTATATGTGTATTACTGCCCTCTACTGAAAGAAATTGACACACAGTTCAGCAGTTCTAAAGGGCCTATGGTGCAGTGGTTCTCAACCAGGGGCGCACGCACAGGCGCCGACTGCCGGTGGGGGCTGACGCCCGGCGTCGGGGGCGGGGCCCCGCCCCTGGGCGACGTTGCGGGGCCCCGCCCCTGGGCGACGTTGCGGGGCCCCGCCCCCGACGCCGGGTGACGTTGCGGGGCCCCGCCGCCGACGCAACGTCGCCCAGCGTCGGGGGTGGGGCCCCGCAACGTCTCCCAGTGCTGAGGTGAGTTTGCGGTGGGTCCCGGGGCTGGCGGGGAGCTAGGCTCGGGCCCCGGGGTTGGCGGGGAGCTGCCGGTGGGTGCTCTGCACCCACCAATTTTTCCCCGTGGGTGCTCCAGCCCCGGAGCACCCACGGAGTCGGCACCTATGGGCACACGTACCCCTGGGTGTACGCAGAGGTCTTCCAAGGAATCCATCCATCCATCTTCCAAGGAAACACCATCAACTCATCTAGATATTTTCCTAATTTTACAACAGGCTACATAAAAAGACCTAGCGAAGTCAGTGCAAACTAAAATTTCATTCACACAATGACTTGTTTATACTGCTCTATATACTATACACTGAATGTAAGTACAATATTTATATTCCAGTTAGTTTATTTTATAATTCTATGGTAAAAATGAGAAAGTCAGCAACTTTTCAGTAATAGTGGGCAGTGACACTTTTGTATTTATGTCTGATTTTGTAAGCAAGTAGTTTTTAAGTGAGGTGAAACTTGGGGATATGCAAGACAAATCAGCCTCCTGGAAGGGGTACACGTACAGTCATCTGGAAAGGCTGAGAACCACCACTATGGTGCTACCCACTCCTGAGGATTCTTTTTCAATCTAACTGTGCTTTTCAAGTAGGGGTGTCTCAGTTCTAACCCACTGCCATCTTGATCTTCCAAGTGCTCATGATGCTTTATTTTTTCAGAATATATACTAAGACAACTGAGGGTATGTGTCCACTGGCCAAAAAAAAAAAAAAAAAACACACCTGGGACAGCAAGTCTCAGATCCCAGCTCAACTGACTTGGGGTCACGCTATGGGGCTAAAAATAGCAGCGTAGACGCTCGGGCTGGAGCCCAGCCTCTGAGACCCACCTCCTTTGCTGGGTTTCAGGGCTCAGCCTTCAGCCCAAGCCCAAACAACTACCCTGCTCTCTGTAGCCCTGCAGTTCAAGCCCCAGGAGCCCAAGTCAGTTGGCCTAGCCTTTGAGACTCACTGCTGTGGGTCTCTTTGTAGCGTAGACATCCCCTGAGAATTCCTAGGGGGGCACAGTTTTGTCACAATATAACTTTGGAAGGCTTTTATATCATTACCTCATGGGTGTTACGTTCTGTTGCCTGTCTAGTTACAGGTACTGTCTTTTGAAGAAAATTGCAAGAATATTTAATGCAACGTAGTAGGATAAGCCTGTGAGTAACAAATGATTTTTTCCTCCCACGCCTCAATTTCTCCCTAGTGCAACCTGGTTCACTGTCTAAGACTCAGCCATCACTTGAGAGTTCTGAATTATGTGATTGGTACTTTTGACAAGCTGGAGCCCTCGTCCTCTGAGCAGATTAAGATAACAGACGCCCTTTTTGATGGAGTGGAAGTCAGAGTGTTTGAACCTTCTCCAAAGCAAGACGAAACACTAAAGCGCAGTGTCGTTTACATCCATGGAGGAGGATGGGCTTTGGCAAGTGCAAGTATGTGTCTGTCATTACTTAGAGTGGATTATGATATAGTTGGCTCATAATTAGTAACTGTACCCATTAAAAATTCCTCTGCCTTTCTGTTCTCACAAAATTCTCCTAATTAGCCCTGTGACAGCAAGGCCTTGCTGATCAAGCTGATCAGTCCAGTATGGGGGTAGTCCACTCTGCCGCTTGGTCATGGGCTTCCCCATTACACAGGTGATTTCAGCCGCCTGTGGCCCAGCCCCCTGACAGGGCCACCTAAACAGGTAATCTGTAGATTCTGAGTGGCAAAACAAACAAACAGTCTATGGAATTAGCTCCTTGGTCAGGGCTGCAGCCCCTGCGTGGGGCAAAGAAAGCAATTAGTCTATAGCCCAGCAGCCTCCTGGGTGGGGCAGCAAATAATCAAACAGACTAGGGAATTCACCCCCTGGGCAGGGCGAAGCAGCAAACAGGTTGCAGCCCCAGGACGGGGCAAGGCAAGCAAACAATCAGTCTATAGGCCTCACATCTCTCTGGGCTGGGCCGTAGTTTAGGCAGCTTCCTCAACAGGTGGCAGCTCAGCTTCCACAGCAGTCTCCGCAGCCGGCAGGTAGTCCCGGTCCCTGGGCTTTACCCCCAGGGGCACTGCAGGAACCAGCAGCATACTCCCTTCCCCCACCCCCACAACTGGCCCACCTCCTTTGATCTGGGTTCTCCACTTGGAGCATGTGCAGCAGGGAAGAGGGGGTGTGGCCTGCTGGGCCACAATGATTGGTCTGCCCTTAGTGGCCCAGTGCAGGGCTGGTCACAAGCCCCTTCAGGAAGACCTGTCATAGGCAGCTGTTAGTGATGCTTTATAGAACATGGTCAGCTGCACTGGTTCTGTAGTAACTTCCATAGCACTCCCACAGAGCAGAATGTGTGCTTCAGAGTGATTGTGCTTCACTCAGATCCCTGTAACGCTAAACGCATTATTGCAGTTTGAGATGTAAAAATGAGTGGCAGAAATATTACTGCTGAATATTAAATCTCAAGACTGCGTACTTTAAAGAGATGCTTAATATATTGTTATATTCTCCACCACCATGAAATACCTATTCAGTAACTGAAGAGGCATAGAATTAGAGAAAATGAGTACCCTGAGAAATAGGATGGCTTTTTGAACCTGCTGCCCTGACTCAGGTGAACAGTCCCATTGACTTTAATAGGACTACTGCCTTGAGTAGAAACTGCAAATTTTGAGTCCTGCATGTATAATATAATTACCACATTTACAATGACTTGCACAAAAATAGCATTGCTCAGACACTAATCCTCAGAACAGCTCAATGCGGTTAGTAGCGGTAATTGAAACTGAGGCAGAGAGGTGAAGTGACTTGCCCGAAGTCACACAACAAGTTGATGGCAAAGCCAGGAAGAGAGTGCACAAACTGCTAAGACACAAACTGTGTTCATTCCACTAGATCATGGTACCTGCTGTTATACACTGACTGCATTCTAGTCCATTTCTTTACATTTGCATGAAGATTTACTGATAATAATGAGTGTCTATTATAATGTCAGGGTGTTTTTTTAATGGGATTGAATATAAGTGCTTGCTGTTTTTCTTATGAATCTAAAGATATGTAGAGCTGTGTACAATATGCATATTAACAAAATTTGCTGTCTTTCACTAACATTTGGTCCTCTTATTCCCAGGAACAAGCTTCTATAACAATCTCTGCAGGATCATGGCAGAATCTCTGAATGCTGTAATTGTCTCAATTGAGTGAGTAATCAACAAAATCTTAAAGTATTTAGAAATATGAATGAGTTAATTGCTTTTTTCTTTGTTGTGACTTTTTTCAAAGGTTTTCATTTGAAAAAAGTCTCTTTAGCAGGACTTGATATTTTGTGCCCTTCTCAATGACAGTGGATTAGAATGGTATCTGAATACTTTTCTAATTATAAGAGATAATGGCACTCTCAATTGTACAGGACATTTAAAAGTACATAGTAAAAAAGGAGTGAGGGGGAGCCATTTTAACTGGAACTAAAAAGCCACAATCTTGCTAACACATGCATATGAGTAGTCCTATTAAAAACTGTGGGTTTACTCAGATGAGTCAGTAACTCATGTGCATCAGTGCTTGCAGGATCGAGATCACAATGCAAACACAGACACACTTTTGATACACACACACAAACCCGCTCACCCTTTGAAGGAAGAGAGAAATACCTATCCCTCAATCTCTCCAGTCTGTGGGTGGGACTGTTGTCTCTTTCAGGGTCACTGTCATTGTACTTCCCAGCAGGAGGTTGAGATTTGTGAAGCAGATTTGAACTAAGGATATTTCTGGTCCTTTTAGAAACCAGCATTTAAGTTGTGTTAAGGTATGGTATAGAACTTCAATTGGCAGCTGATTTTTACCATTGTTGCTTAACTAAAACATTCAGTGGAGACTATTTCCTGCTGTGTCCTCTCCTCCACAAACACAGACACTTGATACATTGATCTAACCTCACCTGAACACTTAAAGTAAGTACATCCATTTATTTGTGTCTGAATACACAAATTCTGTTCTGATGTCACCAGTCTGAATACTGGTGACATCAGAACAGAATTTTTTGAAGTCCTCACAATCCATCGCTAACTTCATGCTGACCATACAGTGATCTGCTGCACACCATCCATTTCCTCGCTTGTCATCCCCTGCTACAATGAACTTCCAGCATTCCTTCCATAATAACTTTCTCAAGGTTATTGCCATCTCTATGCCTAATGTGAGCAAAGTACATAAGTTTGCATGTGTTGATGTCTGACATCAGGATCTGCTGCTCTCAAATAATATTTCTAACATAGGCATTAGTCTTTTTCTGTCCACACATGGAGGTTACCTGACGGTATCACAAAGAACCAAATCAACTATGTAATGATACAGATATACTGGAGATCAAGTACACAATGAACATAGACTTCCCTGAGTTCAGACTGGGTCAGACCATCAGCTGTTAACCTGAAACAAAATTAAAACGTAAACATAAGACATTCAACATTTGGATTTATCCAAAATCACCGACCATTCTATAACTTCAGTCCAGAATGGGTCTGAGTCATTGACACAGGTGAAGGAGAACAATCCCAACAAACGGGGGTAAAATGAAAACTGTTATTATGCTCAAAACCACCAAAGCACACATTCTGAAATGTCACTGTCGGACTGCTTAATGGGTAACTGAGAAGGTGTTTGAGCTAGTGGAAAAATGATGTGGAGTGAAAGAGAATACCTTGGAGATGGAAGAATGTAGGAGAGAATATAAGGAACTAAGCAGACAGATTGAAAGGCAGACTAGATCAGTAACGGGCAAATATCTAAGGGAAAAATGTATGTAACTCGAGAATTATAAAGAGTAATAGCACAAAAGGTATGTTCACAGTGGTCAGGTTTCTTACCAACAGGTTTTTCTGTGATCAATCATAATAAAATATCATGATGGCAGAGCCCTCACTGAGGGTGATGGTATCAAACACAAGTGTAGAGGTTACTGTGCCAGTATGTGTGCCTCACCTGATAACTGCCACACACTTTGCACGAGTGCAAATAACTACACAAGCTGGAAGGCAGTGGTGAAGTCAGGCCTTCTCTTTACCTTATGGAGTCTCCTCAGTTAGTTTAACAACCCTCTAAGTTGTGAAGTACATTAATGGGCCACTCTAATAAACCAGAAGAGGGAAATCTGAGTGGTTGCATTAAGCACTTTTCTTTTGTAAATGAAAATATTAAAGTTGACAGAAGAGGGGGGCCAGTGACTGAATTAATTAGATTAGTTCTCATGATCAAATTACAGCCTCATTATGCAGAATTGATTTTACTGGTACAATATTCATTCCAATATAATTTAAGGGTAGTTGTTTCCAGCTCCTTTTAATTGTCTCCTCTAATAAACACAAAAATAAATGAGCAAGATGTTAGCCATTGCCGACAAGTGGCTATCACAATATTGAAATGTCCCTTATTATTCCTTTTCTTGTTTATGATGCTGTAATTCTGCCTGTGTTGGTGAGCTGTTTGTCTTCTCTACCCAACCATTATCTCTGTCAGTCAAGCCTTTTGTACTCAGTGCAGTCTAGTTTGATTTTCCATTAGTTTAATTCCACATCTTCTCACTTGAATGTTGCATACCCAATCTGTTATCCAGTTGCACAGGGGATTCCCAAAGGCCTATCATATCTTACTTCATCTGATGTAATACACAGATTGCTTTCTAAAGCTGAAATAGTTTTAAGAATCTAAAAAAACTTCTTATTTATCTCAATAGTATGCCTGAAATTTATTTTGCGCATATAATTTCTGTTGGATGCAAAACAGTCAGTCAGTAGAATATAGGCGTATGCTCTAGTATGGCACATGTTGATTTTATCCAAAGGCGTGTGCTTCACGGTGAATCAATTCTTATCCTGGATACAGGAGATAGAATTTAAGAGTGTTAGTCAATCCACCACATTATATTCAATAAACCCCACAGGGCAAGAGTAGTGAGATCAAATCAGTGAGCAAATACAGCGGTAAGCAGGCTGAAAGTTAAGGCCATGTCTAGACTAGAATTTAAAAGGGTGTTGTTAGCTAGTGTAGACAAGACACACTGCCTCTAATGTATGCTAAGCTGGTAGAGTTGAGGCCTGTCATTTTGGTTAGCACATGTTAGATACCATTCTAACAACATACCTTTACCTACTAAGCTATACAAGGTTTAAGAGAATAAGAATTGTAAAAACAGCCTACTGAGGTAGTATGGCCTAGTGGATAGAGCAGCGGACTGGCACTCAGGAGATCTGGATTCTATGTCTGGCTGTGCCACAAGCCTGCTGGGTGACCATAGGTAAGCTATCTAACCTCTTTCTGCCTCAGTTTCCCCATCTGTAAGATGGGGATAATACTGCTGACCTTTGTAAAGCAATTTGAGATCTACTGATGAAAAACACTATATAAGAGCTAGGTATTATTATTATTAGACACAAGGGCATGTGTTGCTGTTGCCAGGCTGGCATGATAAACAAAGGAGCAAGTTTTGAAGGTGCTTTTTAATCAGCTGCCTATCTGACAGTAGGGGGACTTTCCATGGAACAAGCATGGTCAAAAGACTCAGCCTGACTTGCAAGCCTCAAATTAATCCCACAACAAAGAAAGGGTCATCACAACCCCATGTCTACCCACCAGCCAAACTCCTGGTTCCCCAGCATTGAGGAGGGTGTAGCTTCCAAGCAGCATCCTGCTTACAGTATCAGCCGAAGACTACTCCAGGAACAAAACCAAGTTTGCAGGGCCTGTGAGATTTTTAAATACAATAGATCACTTCGGGGAGTGAGAACAAAAGGCTGAGTGATTAAGAGTATCTTTCTGAGGGTGTTTTCTGTAACAGCCACAACTTTAGGAAACAATGTCCAAGGCTATCCTGTTAAGCTTCCTGAGTGGAGGAGTTGACAGTCTTTTTCTGTCAGGAAACATTACATTTCCAACCAGTGCAGTTTTGACACATTTATATTACAACCCCACCTACTGGCACAAGGTTGACTTACAAATTTGTTGCACGTAATACCACCATTCCGATTTGGCTCCCAAGTTGGGAGAGAACAAATGCTGACTTTTGCCTCGGCTGCAAACTGATCAGAAACGACTGCTCAGAATGGCCAGTTGCTCAACAATCCTAACAGGGAAAATAAAAAAAAACCAGACTCTTCTCCTGCAGTGAACACTAGAGAAAAGGGTAGCTTTTCTATTGCCGCTGATGGTAAGGGAAGTTGTGGCATTCCCATCATTGGAGGTTTTTAAGAACACGTTGGACAAACACCTGTCAGGGATGGTATACTTAATCTGTCTCAGTGCAGAGGGATGGACTTTATGACATCTCGAGCTCCCTGCCAGCCCTACATTTCTATGATTCTATTAAATTAAGCTGAACATTTCAGGTATACAGGGAACGGTTTTTTCCTGTCCTGAGAAAGCTTTCAAGATACTGAAAAACTTTTAACTTTTCATCCTGATTCATCAAAAATCCCCTTTCCTCCCCCGTCCCCCAATTTCAGTTTGGTTCAATGGTATTTACCCAGCTCTAGAGAAACCCTGAGACCCCCCCCACAACGGTTTAAGTAATAACCGAAAAATCATTCATCTCCCACTGTTTTTTGAAGACCAAGGAGGCCTAGCAGATACAACATTGCACTGGATTCAGGAGAGCTGCATTCTATTCTTGGCTCAACCATTGGCCTGTTGGATGCTCTTGGGCAAGTCATTTCACTCGTATCTCAGTTTCCCCCACTGTAAAATGGGGATAAAGATACAGACCTCCTTTGTAAAGCCCTTTGAGATCTTTTGATGAAAAACACTATATAAGAGCTAGGTATTATTATTATTCCTGGCCCACATTCATTTCATGTTGCATATGCTGTAGCTGTGTTAAATGTTTCCACTGCAGCGTCCACCAACTATAATTACAAATGCAGGGGACAGGGAACTCCATAACTTTGATTTCATATCCTTATTCTGTTGGGGCTTACCCTTGTCCATGTGGGCTAAGCAGGGTATTCAGCCTCCACACCCAGCAGATAATACTACCTACTTTTTACGGGTGTTGTGATAAAAACATTAATGAATGAATCCTAACATTTTGAGATCCTCTACTAGGAGATAACATAAAAGTGCCACTTAACAATTTCCTAATTTATTCATATTCAGTGAGTTAGCCTCACTCTTTCAGAATTAGAATTGTAATAAACAGTATTTAACTGCCTACATGTTATTAAGTGTTAAATGTTTCATATTTCAACCATAATATTTAAACTGTTATTTTTGCATTTTACTATCCATCTGATAGTAGTACATAATAGTCCTCCTAGAAAGGTACATTTTCTGTGTATAATGATTATCCTTCGTAAGCCTCTTTCTTCTTTTGTAGGTACAGGCTGGTACCAGAGGTTCATTTCCCTGAGCAATTCCACGATACTTTACGTGCAACGAAGTATTTTCTGCGGTCTGATATCCTAGCTAAATACTCAGTTGACCCAGGTCGAATTGCAATTTCTGGTGATAGCGCAGGAGGAAATTTGGCTGCTGCTGTGTGCCAGCAGGTAACATCCACTGTCTGTATCTATCACAATAACAATCCATATTCCAGCAGTGCACATGGGTAGACAGATTATTTGTGCGGCATCATCACAAAGTGACGGACTAGCTTTAGAGATAGAATGGTAATGGTCCACAGTGAAAGCCAGCTGCTAGACATTTTACATAAGTAAGACCTGTCATTTATTCCTGAATCAAGCAGCGCTAGAATGTCTTACTGCTTTTATAAGTTGTTATGGGCCAGATTTTAAAAGTGCAATTTAGGTACCAACCTTTACCCATTGTGCTAGTGAATCCTTTGTTTGCCTGCATAAGTGGCTAACTGGGCACATAAATGCATAATTCATAAATTCAGGTCCCTGTTTTGTGAATAAGCAATTTTTGCAGCTGCCCGCCTTTGAAAATGACCTTATTTCTTTTCTTTTACAAATGAAGGGGAAATAATATTTTTAATTAAATGGCATTTTTTCCTCACAGGAGACAATTTAACAGAAGAGTTAGAATTCAATTGTACGGAGAATCTATTTTCCCTGCTATTCATACCATACGTATTTCTAATTTAAATTAGTCTGAATTTGATCTGGTTGGAATTTTTAAGGCAGCCTGGGCCCTTAATATGGGGCAATTACCATTAATCAGTCAATAAGGGGCAGTTACCAAAGCGGGTCAGTTCTTTAGGACTAACACCCAGAAGAGCATCCCTTTTTTGGAAATGGCATGTCTTACACCATGTCTATACTACCACTTATGCTGGCAAAACGTATGTTGCTCTGGGGCATGAAAAACACATACCCCTGAACAACGTAAATTACCGGCATGAGTGGTAGTGTGCACAGTGCTATGTCGGCGGGAGAGCTTCTCCTGCCAACATAGCTACCGCCACTCATTGAGGTGGTTTTATTATGTCAACAGAAGAGCTCTCTCCCATCTGCATAGAGCTGCATCAATACAGCTGTGCCGCTATAAGCTTGCTAGTGTAGACATGGCCTTATTCTCACTTACACTGGTGTGAATCAGCTATGACTCCATTGAAATCACTGGTGTAAAAGCAGTGCAGGTGAGACAAGAATCAGATCTAGACTGTTAAGATTCGAGACTAAGAGCAAAATTCTCTTCAGCAGAGTTACACCAGCAGAGCATTTGTCCACAAAACACCAAGTGGTGGTTTCTCTCCTCTTGGGGGAATGAATTGTAACTCCTTTCAGTGGAACCAGTGATGTAGGATCAGATACAGCATAAGCAATGACTGCTTTTTTACAGTCTGGATTCTGTCCTGTGTTTTTCCTACAGCTTAGTCTAGATGACAGTGTTACCAACAAACTGAAGCTGCAGGCTTTAATCTATCCAGTCCTTCAGGCATTGGACTTTAACACCCCTTCATACCAGCAGAACACTGACATGCCTGTTCTTCCTCGCTTCGTCATGGTGAAGTTTTGGATAGACTATTTCAATGGTAACTACGACTTTGCCCCCTCAATGCTGATCAACAACCACACCTCCCTCGACGTAAGCCAGGCTGTTTATTTCAGGGGCCGTCTGAACTGGACTTCTCTCCTGCCTTCGACGTTCAAAAAGAATTACAAACCTGTGATACAACCCAGAGGGAAGGCCGAAATCATCCAGGAAATACCTGCACTACTTGACATACGCGCAGCTCCATTGCTAGCAGAAAAAGAAACTTTCCAACTTCAGCCAAAGACCTACATCCTGACTTGCGAGAATGATGTCCTGAGAGATGATGGAATAATGTACGCCAAACGGTTAGAGAGCGCAGGTGTGGAGGTCACACTTGACCACTTCGATGACTGCTTTCATGGCTGCATGATCTTTACTATTTGGCCTACCAATTTCTCCTCAGGACATCGGACCAGGGACAGCTACATAAAGTGGCTTGCTGAAAACCTGTGAAGAAAGTGAGTCCTCTCTAGAAGGCACAGAACAGTCAATCTAAAGCTCACTGCTTCAAAAACAAAAAAGTTGTGCACTTTTAGGCTAACTTCATTTGTTCAAGATTATGTCATAGAGCTTCTGTTGCAAGAAGTAGCGTGTCACTAACTACTTGGTTAGTAGTTGATTAGCCTTGTCCAGCATAGCAATTTGCTAAATACTTATTAAACACTGTTGTATGCAGTGTTGTTGTAGCTGTGTTGGTCCCAGGATATTAGAGAGACAAGGTGGATGAGATAATGTCTTTCATTGGACCAACTTCTGCCGGTGAGGGAGACAAGCTATTGAGCCACACAGAGCTCTTCTTCAGGTCTGGGGGGAAAGGTACTCCCAGGGTCATAGCAAAATGCAAGGTGGAACAGATTGTGTAGCATAAGTAGTTAGCACACATTGTAAGGAACCATTCAAGGTAGAGTGGCCCAGTAAGATCTCTGCAGTCATAGGACAAAAAGAGGGGGTTAGTGGGTTGCAGATCGTTGTAATAAGCCATAAATCCAGTGTCTCTGTTCAGTCCATGGTTTTTAGTGTCTAGCTGAGTAATGAATTTAAAATTCATTAAAATTCATCGGAGTACCTTTCCCAGACCTGAAGAGCAGTTCTGTGTGATTCAAAAACTTGTCTCTCTCACCAACAGAATTTGGTCCAATAAAAGATATGATCTCATCCACCTTGTCGCGCCATTAAAAACTAATCATTTGTAGATTCAGATGCGACATCAATTGCAACCATGGTGAATGAACACTGACCAGTTTCTCAACAAGAAAATCAGTGTTCCTCAAACTTATTCTCATTAGTCAAAATTTTCAAGTTTGAGTGCATAACATTAGGTACCAAGGCCACAATTTTCAGTTAACAGTTTTTTGGTTTTAGGCACTTAAATAAGGCTAGCCTGATTTTCAGAGGTACTGAGCATTTACAGATCCCACTAAAGTCAAGGGACGCTGTGGTGCTCATCAGCTTTGAAAATCGGGCCACTTATTTAGGTGTTTATCTAGGTGCTTAAATATGGATTTAGATGCTGAATAGTTCCAACTTCAAGGCATTTTAAAGCATGCTAAGCAAGCCTTTTACCCCAAAAATGTAACAACTTTGGAATCTGGTCCTTTTTTGAATCAAGCCCAGTGCTAAAAAAAAATATCGTAAAAAAGAATGAAGCCTGTGTAGGTCCTTTCTGTTGACTTTAACGGACATTGGTCCTACACACAGACAAAGCAATGTGCAAGCGTATATGTAGGACCAATGGAAACACCACCAAATGCAGATTCCATATGTGAATTTACATCTTTAAAGTTGATTATATTTTTGGCCAAAGGTTGTGACTATGCCTGCCTTTAAAATTTCAGCTTTATGACCACTTTAGAGAAAATCTGAAAATACTAACAAATAAAAAAGCCCTCTGTGTGGTTTGCACTGATGTTTGTATTTAACATTAACAATTGTTCTTCGCTGAGTCTCTTCTGTGCTTGTAACTTCCGTTCACTGTCTTCCATGCTTTTTGGAGGAAGTTTCCCCTGTGTAGCAAGCAAAATCACTGGAGATGAGCTTGACCCTAAAGTCCAGATTCAGATGAAACTATGCAGCTGGATCTTCTCTCTCTCTCATGGATGGAACCAAAATCCCAGATATGAATAGCCTATGCTACTGGGGAAGCAAGCTCTGCAAATTGAGCTCCTCTCTAAAATAGCCAGATGACCACAACTGAAGTTTTAAGACAAGGACATGGAAACTACTTACAACAGTGTGTATTTTGCATAATGTTTGTTGTTTTTGTTGTTGAATTTAAGCTCTGGCAAACTGATAAAAGCCAGGAACGTCTAAGCTAAGACAGAAAGAGTGACTGTCTTGCGATCTAAGTCTCGTGCTTTAACTTGGGATAGATGATTTCAGTTCTGAGCTCTGCCACTGTGTGTGTGACTTTGAGCAACTTACTTCATCTTTGTGCCTCAGTTCTTTCATCTGTAAGTGAGGGAGTAATATTTCTGTACTTCACAAGGGTGTTGAAGATACATTCGTAAATGTTAATGAGGCACTGTGATACTAAAGGGACTCTGTTAAACTTTCCCATTCTTCAGTCTCTGTATTGTATTGTTCTGTACTATGCCAGCATGGGCCATTGGAATGCATGCCCTCTGATGAAGACAACTTATTTCTTTGGCTCAGCTTTCCTGTTTACGGTACTCTGCAAATTTACAGCACTAAAGTAAGCACCTTCCTGGCTTTTGTCAATTTATTATGGAACATTTTAAAATAGAGCCTTTTTTTGTACTGGGAAGGTTCTAGAAAGTCCTAAAATACATGTACTTGATGGACCAAATTGACTTCCGCATTTTCAAAATGGCTATTTAGAGGTCCATTTTCATTGGTATGTACACATATATCCTGGGAGCTAATGGCAGAATGACCTTGTCTCATATGGGTTCACAACAAGAAACAGCGGGATGTTGATATAATTGTGTGTATTAAGAAAGGTTAACAAGACAGCCCCAATCCATGCTGAACCACAAGAGCTTGAAACTAATCTCTGGCTGTAGGTTCACACAGAGCGTACAATCCAAGCCAACTTCAATAAGTGGCCAAGTAAAAACACTGACACAGATTCTTCTCTCAGTTACATTGGTTTCGATTGCCTTCAGTTGTGATATTTCAGATTTGCATATATGTAGACTGAAGCAAAATTTGGCCAGTGTATCCAAATATCTCAAAATGTAGGAAGGTTCAGACTCAGACCTGGATTTCAAAGCTCCCCCATCAGGAGTATTATGGATCCAGGGTTTTAGTTCCAAAGCTACTGTATATACCCGAAAGCCATCTTACAAATCTTAACATAGGGACTACACCAAACTCCACTGAAGTCAATGAAAACATTTCCATTGTGTTTAGTTGGCTCTATTTCAGGGCCTTTGTGGCTATGGGTCTGATCCAAACTCTACTGTTTCCATTGACTTCAGTGGGCTCTGGATCAGATCTTGTACTTCAGAAAATAAATCTCAGTACCAAAATAGCTTAAGGTACACTCAGCTAAAGGCTTATAAAATGCATTTTAGAAAACTCAAGTTTCTATAGTACTACAAAATAGCATCCAAGTGGTTAATAGTCCTGTAAATTTGGGGTTGAGTTCTGGAATAGGAAAATTGACCCCAAGACCTGTCTGCAAAAGTTTTAGCCCTGCATATGTTTATGGCAGTTATAAATCCCTAATACGAAGTTATAATGGAACTACTGATCTATTTTAACTGTAGTAACATGGATAGCAGAGCTAGAATATATATTCATGGAGCTGGTTGTAAAGTTCCTTCGTGCACTGAAGCATCTTAAATTCTTGGCACAGAAGGTGGTAACAAGTAGATAACTGGATTAAATTTATTCATTGTCATTGTCATCGCCATCTTGATGTGAAATCCACAATGGCTGCACTATATGAAGATGAAGCAACAGCAGCAACTTGTTTTATCAAAGTATCTGAACAAGTTTTACCTGCAGCTAAGTAACAAGTATATGGTACTTAGCTGTAAAGCTGCGTAATATGTCCTCTAACAGGTTACAAGAAATCAGGGTTCCAGCTCTGAAACCACTTATTGAGTATAGCAGCACAAGACACTTTCCAGAAATTCCACATCAGCCTGACGTAAGCCATAGGCTTGTTCTCCTCTGTATTTCTACTTCTTGCCTCCTTGATCTAGTTTTTCCCATGATCGAAGTTTACAGGTTATATTCTCTTCTGAGTTAAACTGGAGTAACTGCACTGACACCAATCTAACTCAGCTGAGAGTACAACTTGGCCCAATATGTACTGTGAGGCAAGTCTGATTCTTGCCAAGAAGAAATTAAGGTAAATCCGTGTTACAATACATTGTTACTCAACATTTTTTGAAGAGCTGCATTTGGACAGGCCTAAATCCTGGGAGGTATTGAGCTCCTTCAACTCTTATTCATTTCAGTGGGAGTTGGGGCTTTTAGCACATTGTTACCTTGTACAGATATTGGACTTAATCCTATATATTTCAAATGTTTATATTTATCTAAAAACATTTACACTTCTTTTAGAAGTCATGCTAAGTAACCTGCTGAATTTTTGGTAAAATAGACCAATACTATTAACTACTTTTTGAAGGTAGATTTTTTCCCCTACAGAAATTAGGTCTCCTCATCCATAGTGAGAGGAGAATGTTTCTGGTGACCATGAAAGCACCAGTCTTGGACTTAACTGTTCACGGAAAAACCAAAGAGAAGTTCACCTAATAGAGCCATTAGTAGTTAGGTCCTGCTTTCACTAACCAGGCAGTGGCAACTCGTGGGAGGGACACAAAGGGTCAAGTGACCCTCCAGTAGGGTCAAGTGCCCCCAGCAGCCGGCCTGGGGCGGAGGGAGGAAAGGGCGGAGTCAGAGCTGGAAGGGAAGAGGTGGGGCCCGAACCTCTCCTCTTCCAGCCACGCTGCCAGGGACTCTGCCCAGTGCAGCGCAGTGGTTGACTGGGACAGCACCTGGCTGCGGCAGCAGCAGGCTGCCCGCACCGAGGCTCAGCTTCTGGGGCCAGTGGCCGAGCGAGCCAGAGCCCCCTCGCCCCCCAGCATGCTCAGAGTCAGCTCCTGTCCCAGAAGCTGAGCCTGGGCAGGGAGCAGGCTAGTGACTAGTGATTTGGGGTGTCTAAGTACAAACATGTTAAAGGGCCCCAATTTCCAGAGGGGGAGTGCTCACTACTTCCTGAATCCTAGTGTCCTTTAAAGTGTTTCAAGTTGAGCACCCAAAAATCACTAGTTGCTTAAAAGTCCCGAACTTAGTTTTGCTGCCTATTTAGACCATTTCCCTAACAAGGGCAGAAGGAGCCACTTTGGCTTTTAAATTATTAGGGTATTTCCTTTAATTTCCCAAATATTGTTCTAGACTTTGTTTTCCAAATTAGTGTTTGGACCGTGTTTGTATCCCCCACCCATCTTTTACTTAAAAAAGTCACCAACGTTGTCTGACTTGCATCACTAACAACAACAAAAAAGCTAATGACAAACTAGTAGGTTAACTTGGTTAAAATCCTTTAAGCTGCTAAATTCCACAAGTAACAAAATATAGTTAAAGCCCAGTTGGGTTTGCATTCTTGTATTTGTGAAGCTGTTCAAGAACCAAAAGAACAACATACTTGGTGTGGGTGCATGTAATATCTTATGCATGACCAGTTTCTGCTTCTTTCCCACTGCAGGGGAAAAGAGGTCATAAGATTTAATTTTCAGGCGTGATGCAAATGTGATACACAAACAATCAATAAATAGATTAAAATGTATTTGTTGTGCATCTTTTTTCATGACCATATTTAGTATGCAAAAACCATTCCTAGTGACAGAGGACAATATAGTGTGATCCAGAACCTTAAGGTACTGTATTTAGAAGGTGCCTAAGTCTTCTAGACACCACTCATTTTCAGAAAACACTTCACAGCTGCCACCGTAAACACCTAAGTCCCTTAGGCACATATGTTTTTGCTGGTCAGTATTCATAAAATGTTTTAAGCGCTGATACCGTCCTAGCACCACCAAGCTACTCAGAGCCCTACCTCAAGCTGAAGCCCTGGGGGCACCAATGCAGGATTCTCAAACTAGACAGGGGAACACCTATCTCCCCAGCAAGGCCAGATCTTGTAGGCATGCTCTGAGCATTCTTAACACCTGTTACCCATCACTCCCTGCAGCTGAAGGGCTGAATGTGTGGGGGAGGACAGTGCAGTACCTGCACAGGAGACAGCTACGTGCATGGGGAAATGAAGAGTAAGCATGAGAGAGGTATCAGCTATGGGCTACAGCTTAATTCCAGAATAAGGTTTCACATCTGAGGATCCTGAGTAGAGGGAGGACAAGAGATGGGTGCCATCAGCCAGGTGCATCAGGAGAGCAGCTTAGGCTTCTCTTTTCTCCGCACTCCCTCCCCAGCATTTCACTGCTAGCTAGCTTACACAGCTCAGCTTTTTCTTAGGCATCTAATTCTCCTTGTGCATGGGGAGCCTGGGTGCCACACTCAAGACTGAGGATTCACTAAAGTGCAGGCAGGCCATTCGTCTGGTTTTAAACCACAGTCCAGTTTTTAAATGGTTTGTCCCCTGTCCAGTACAGAGACAAAACTGGATGTGGTTTCTGACCGGTATCACAGGTGCGGGGACACCATTTTGAAGAGCACACTGCTCCACACAAGTTGGCATGCCCTCATAGGCATGGGAGGTCATGCCAGCAAAGGTGGGCCCACACCATTCCCAGAAGTACCGGAATGTCTGGTATTCTGAGGATGCACGAGTGGCCACCCTAACTAGGCAGTAGGCCACCTAAGGGTTAGGCGTTGCAGTGCTCAGCCTTGCAATGCCTAAAATACCTTTGAGGATTGGTCCTGTGTGTTTAGGGAGTTTTCTCTCACCCGTGCCCTAAGGGTGAAAAAATGTTGTTTTTTAGAAGTGTGACATGCTGCCTTGAATTTGTGTCATGTTTTCACTCAGAAGAAGTCAATGGAATGAGACTGTTTCGGCGGCCACAAGGTTGCTTCAGAAATGCTGAGTCACCGCCAGAATATTTGTTTTCAAAGCAGGAAACCTTGATCCTGTGAAAATGTTCTGCTACAATGACCTTGTCTTCCTTGATTTCTGTTCTATCAAATGATAAATGTCAATTTCATCTGTTCCGGTTGAGCAATAGTTGACCCCTGTACCATTGTTGTCATGCTGCATTCTGAAGATAGACCCCAGACCTGCTGTGTTCTTCACTCAAAGAGATTTTTTCACTAGCTGACAGGGATTTTCTTTATGGCAAGTATTTTATATATATAATTATTATTATTTACTAAGCTGGCTTCTATATGGTTGAACTTTTAGATCCTTCTCCATCCACATTCTTTCTGCCTTCCACTTGTTTAATTTCTGACCTCCTGTCCTCTCTTTCCCTTTTTACTCTGATTTTTTTTTTTAATGGTGTTGATGGCATTACTTTGAAACTGTCCTGCTGTGCTATTTTGTCACTTCTTCCAGCTGGGCCGTCCCATCACAGAACTCCATTCTTGTGGGGCTTATAAAGAAGAAAGGGTGCAGGGAGAAGACTTAAAATAAAAATAAATCCACAACTTTCTAAAGCAGCAGGAGCCAAATATGGCTTGAAGAGTCTGACTTAGGCTAGGTCTACATTGCCCCGGGGATCTAGAATACTGATCCAAATTCTGTGGGTAAGAGGACTTACCTTTATGCTCTCTGCAGGCCCACCTCTATTACTGCCATAGCTGATGCATTTCAGCACTTCCACTTGCTCTGAGCCCGGGGCCGGGTCCTGGGGCTCTCACTGAGCAAGGACAGTGAACCGTGTAATGACTGTGAGCAGCCATTGTCAGCCCTTAAAAGCACCCTCGATATTTGAGCCATGTTGGAGGGGGAACATGTCACCGCAGCTCCAAATCCTCCACATTGGCCACTCCCATTATTTCTGGGCTGCCATGTGGAACTTCTGTGGAGGGAACAGTGACAACTATGGTTGCAAGTCATCCCTCCATCAGTGCAGAGCCCAAATCAGGGACTAAGGGAGGAAGTAGAGGGTTGATTGAACCAGCTCCTGTATGTTGGAATTGCCACGGATCCTTCAGGTCCCGATGGGCCTTATTTATATTGTGGTAGCACCTAGAGGCCCAGTCAGGACCCCATTGGGTTAGGTGCTATACAAAACAAAAAGATGGTCCTTGCCCCAAAGAGCTTGCAGTTGAAGTGTAAGACAAGATACAACAGGTGGATCAAGACAGGCTGACAGCAGGACTTATGCACAGCATGATAAGCGTGGTCACAGCTGCCATTCAGCACCTGAGGAATGCTCATGGCAGCAGACTGTTGTAGCCCTATGTTCCCCTCCCAGGAAACACCCTCATGGCAGAGACTCTTATGGAGAGAGTGCAGAGCCAGCTCTGCAGGGAAAGCCACAATACAGCTACAATCCCAGCTGTAGCAGCACATGTGTCCAGAGGAACTAACTCTGCAAACTGAGCTTTGCCTATAAAACAGCCTGATACCCCCCAAACTTTCACACAACTCTCTGGCACAGCTATCTGATCGTTTAAAATCCCATCTTTGCTCTGGCACAAGTCCCGTTGCATTTGGTTCTTTTCATGGATATTGTTTAAATAGTGATGGCGGTAGCATCAACAACATCTTTTAGGCACAAGTTTCATGCCAAATGCAAATGTAATCATTCCCTCAGAGCATCCTAAAATGTTTTCCAACATTCTGCTTTAGCTAAACTAGTCTAAAAAAAAATCCTCATCCTAACTCCTTCCGAGCTACTTTATTCTGCAGAAGTTGAAATCCTTGTGTAGCTCATTTTGAAATTGTATCAAATGTGGGACATTTTAAAAAATCCACAACAAGACCAATTCTTTCAGCAAGCAGCAAGTCTAGAATGACCCAACGACAATGCTTCCATTGTGTCGAGACATTTGACGGTATCACAACTTCTGCAGTTTAGGTGTGGGATTCAGAGTTTACTGGAGAGGAAAAAAAGTATTTTACTCTTAAATCTGTAGTTCTGTTGCAATTGGTGATCCCAGGCTTTAACTAAAAAAAAAAAAAAAGTTCAATGAATTGCCAGCAGAGGGCACACTGGAAAACAAGTGATGAATTAAAGCTCCCGATTGGGTGTTTTTACCTTGAATGAAGACAAGATGTTTTTTAAAAGACAATAGTACAAAAATGGAAGTGTGCTTACAGGAACTGAATTATTTATATGCAGATCAGTTCAAAGTAGGTCTTCTTCCTGACTCACAAATACTTAATGGAATCTATGCTAATCCAGTGTGTGCAGTGAGACACCCACGATCACAACTGAACACACCTGCTGTGTTTTGCATACCGCAAGATTCTTTTTCAGGAGAGCTAGTTGCGGTCGGTTTGGATTCTGACCTTGCAGACCAAATGGCGGGGGAGGTGCATGTGTTTGAGTCTCACCTTTTGTTTGCTGCAGGCATCCTTGCATGGTTCCCTTTCTTTATGGCACAGGGAAGAGTATTTCCCAGGACCATAACAGGAATGAGCAAATTTAGAGCTAGATCCTCCAAATGAATAATAATACCTAGCTCTTAGATAGAAATTTTCATCAGTGGATCAGACGTCAGGAATATTACCCCTATTTTACAGATGGGGAAACTAAGGCACAGAAAGAGGAAGTGACTTGCCCAAGGTCACCCAGAAGCAGAGCCAGGACTAGAACCCAAATTGCCTCAATCCTAGTCCAGTGCTCTAGCTAGTAAACAATGGGGCTGTGTAGGGCCAGGGGTGTATCTAGATTATTCCATTTGCAGGATCTAGCTTTAATGGTCTGTTGTAGCTGTCTCTAATAATGATGTCTAAGTGGGTGGAAGGCACAATAGCAATCCCCATGCTCTAGGAAATGCTTCTTCCTAGTGTTTGCAAATCATCTCAGACGAGTGGCATGTGGTACCCTATCTGTACTCCCCTGGTGTGCTGGGAGGAGATATTGGGTTCATCTACACCAGGGGTGGGCAAACTACAGCCCGGGGGCCATATCCAGCCCTCCAGCCGGTTTAAACCAGCCCTCGAGCTCCTGCTTGGAAGCAGGGTCTGGAGCTTCCCACGCTCCAGCCGGGGAGCAGGGTCGGAGGCCACTCCATGTGCGTATGACAAGGCTCCCGGAAGCAGCAGCCTGTCCCCCCTCTGGCTCCTACGCTTAGGGGAAGCCAGGGGGCTGTGCACGCTGCCCCCGCCCCAAGCGCCACCCCGCAGCTCCCATTGGCTGAGAACTGCAGCTAATGGGAGCTGTAGGGGAGGCGCCTGTGGACGGGGCAGTGCGCAGAGCCGCCTAACCGCACCTACGCATAGGAGCTGGAGGGGGGACATGCCGCTGCTTCCAGGAGCTGCTTGAGGTAAGCACCGCCTGGAGCCTGCCCCCCTGCCCTCCTTCCGTGCCCCAACCCCCTGCCCCAGCCCTGATCCCTCTCCCGCATCCCAACCCCGCTACCCCAGCCCGGAGACCCCTCCCACACCCTGAACTCATTTCTGGCCCCACCCCAGAGCCAGCACCCCCAGCCAGAGCCCTCACCCCTGCCGTGCCCCAACCCCTTGCCACAGCCCTGATCCCCCTCCCGCCCTCTGAACTTCTTTATCCCAGCCTGGAGCTCCCTCCTACACCCCAAATCTCTCATCCCCAGCCTCACCCCAGAGCCCGAACCTCCAGCCAGAGCACCGGGCTCACAGTATGGCACTAAAATATAGCCATGTAGAAGGTCCAGCTCAAGCTGGAGCTTGGGCGCTGAAGCCAGGGAGGGGATGGGTTTCACAGCCCGAGCCGAAATGTTTACACATCTATTTATAGCACTGTAGCACACGCCTGAGTCTGCTGGCCCCGGCTCTGAGACTTACTGCCACGGGTTTGTTCTTGCTGTGCAGGCACCTCCATTGTGGCTTCTGAGACAGAATTCCCCCTAGAGCTCCCTCTGGGGGAATGCAGCGCCCTAAAAGGGCCAGTCTGTAAATTACAGTTAACGAGAATGATGATATCTACCCTCCTTTGTGAAATGCCTTGATGCCGACGGATGGAAAGTGGTAAATAAGAGCCAAGTGTTGTAATTTTTTTACTGGCCCAGTGGTCAAGGTTTCTCACTACAGAGAAGGGGCTAGAGGCCACTGTGTTTTTACCACCCGTGTCATGGAGACTTGCTCTGAGCTGCATTTAGAAGACACTGTGCTGTCTACTAGCCCTGCCATCATTGCAATTGCTGAAAGAGCTGCAATGGGTATAGTGAGATACAGGGACATCTTAAGAAAAAGCTCAACGTAAAGACAGCCTAGGGGTACCATGATGGTTTAAAAATATCCCTGTCCATAATAGTACCACTATGCTGGAGAAAGGTCATCAAACACAGATCCATGGGTGACAATTATTTTTGAGCCTGGTTGCAACATGTTTCAAGCCAAAGTAGGAACAGGACCAAAGCTACAGCCGTGCCCAGCCTTTGGCCCTGGTCTACACTAAACTATGTTTATATTATATAATCCATCTTATAACATGTTTTGTCCACATAATCAGGGGGAAAAACTCCATGGCAAGGGTTCAAATGTGTTTTCCCAGTGTTTTTTATACACACACAGGAAAATACATTTGTACTACCATGGAGTTTTCCCCCCTGTTTGTGAGGATAACAAGTATTATAAGATAATAATTTGGTCTGTATTGTAGGCAGGAGGGACCTAGAATTGGTTGCAAGAGCAAGAATCTAATTTGGCAGCTCAGTCCTTTGGACTATATATTTGGCCTGCGAGACAGTCCTACGTACAACACGTGATGCTGTATTTTTAGTTAAATCAGACAGTAGCTAAGAATGAATGCTGGGGTATTTCAAATGTTTGTTGACTGCAAGCCAAAGTGACATTGCCTCCTTATGCATCTGCTGTCTGGAATGATTATGTTCTTTACACAGAGAAGAGACTAATTAAGGAGTTCATTAAGCAGAAATAATAACCAGACTTCTGCTGCAGCCAGTCAAAATCAGTCAGTTCATCTCTGCAGAAAGCCATTGGAGCCTTCTGAAGAAATCTGCATGGATCTGAAGGCTTCATTATACGCTTCTTCCTATCTCCCACTGCACTCTTATGTCTTATCTACATTATAGATACCATGTTGCAGGATCTGAGTACATCATGGTACCAACATATTTAAAATATGGTTTGATCATCTTGTGTGGACAGGAGCAAGTCATGCTCCTGGATCATGCAGGAGTCTTGAAGGCTTCCACATGTATTTGAATACTTTCCTGATCTCCTTTCAGGAAGAATGACAAGTAGATCTTCATAATGGCACAACACCCCCCCACACCACGCTATACCCATGCTGGGTCGCCTAGCTCAGCTTCTCTAGTCACAGAAGCAGAGCAGGATTGTTCCACAGATTTCTGTGGATTTATCCCCAATGTACCTGGAGTAGGCAAGATCAAAGACAGGCCCCACAATGTGAAAGTGACTAGTTTAGTTGCACTGTTGAAGGGAAGGGGGTGAAATGCAAGAAGCAGGAAACCAATAGCCTATGTGGGGAAGAATACATTAAAAAATTAAGTTACTAGTGTGACAAAGTTCCTCCTCTACCTTGGTGAGTCCTGCGCTTATTGGCGGATTTTGATCGCCTCAGAGATCTTCCCCTCTGGTAGAACCCACAGTCAAATTCCTCCTGTGTCTGATCAGGAGTTGGGAGGTTTGGGGGGAACCCGGGCCCGCCCTCTACTCTGGGTTCCAGCCCAGGGCCCTGTGGATTGCAGTTGTCTATAGGGTTTCCTGTAACAGCTGCGTGACAGCTACAACTCCCTGGGCTACTTCCCCACAGCCTCCACCCAACACCTTCTTTATGCTTACTGCAGGACCTTCCTCCTGATGGTCTGCTGATGCTTGTACTCCTCAGTCCTTCAACTCTTCTCACTCTCAACTCCTTGTGTGCCTCTTGCTCCCAGCTCCTCGCACGCCACACCACAAACTGAAGGGAGCTCCTTTTTAAACCCAGGTGCCCTGATTAGCCTGCCTGTCTTAACTGATTCTAGCAGGTTCTTCTTAATTGGCTCCAGGTGTCCTAATTAGCCTGCCTGCCTTAAATTGGTTCCAGAAAGTTCCTGCTTGTTCTAGTGCAGCCCCTGCTCTGGTCACTCAGGGAACAGAAAACTATTCATCCAATGGCCAGTATATTTGCCTTCTATCAGACTTCTGTACTCCACTTGTCTTGGTCTGTCACACTAGTTATCTAACGTTAACAACAATAACCACAAAAGAAATAAAATGTATGTGGAACCAGGTCTTACTGTTATAGTAATACAGATCTGGCGTAACTTCATTAAAATTAACAGGGGGCTTGTCTACATGATGCATTAGTCTGCACTAGCAAGTTGTGAATTCTAGTGTGCACTAGCGAGATGTGAATTCTAGTTTGCACTAGCATGTTGCACACTAGCTGTCCTGCATGGACCCTGCTGGTGTGCACAAAAGTTCCCTTCTGTGTGTTAATGTAGTCCCGTTTCAAACAGTACTACATTAAATATGCACTAGGGAACTTTTAACATGCAGCAGCAGGGTCCCCATGGACCAGTTAGCGTGCAACATGCTAGTGCACACTAGAATTCAAACCCCTCTGGTGTGGACTAATGCACTGTATTGCACACCAGATGACTCAGACTCACAGACTTTAAGGTCAGAAGGAACCATCAGACTCAGGGCTTCTGTTCTAGTGTCACTCTCTGGTTCTCATGCGCTAGCACAATTCTTGTATGTTTGGGTCTCCTAGGGAGTATTTAAATCTACATGAAAGAAAACATGTGTTTGCATTAGGCTTTGTTACAGACACACATGGCCCACCCCCCATCCCTTCTCGTTTTGGTCTTTTCTTTAACACCAGCATTTTGGTTCAAAACTACTTTTTGGTGTCACTTTACTGTGATTCTACCCTAAGAAGCTGGGAATGGGCAACAGGAGATGGATCACTTCATGATTATCTGTTTGTTCTGTTCATTCCCTCGGGGGCACCTGTCATTGGCCACTGTCGGAAGACTGGATACTGGACTAGATGGACCTTTGGTCTGACCTGGTATGGCTGTTCTTATGTTCTTAAGACAAAGATTATGGGAAAATGGCACCTTCTTGCTAGTCAGACTTGTCCCCCTGTGTATCTGCTGACTTTAGTGAGAAAAATAAATGTTTACTGATTTTTTAAAATCTGTTAGCCATGCAGAGCCAACATCGTTGGATTCTCTTCCTTCTTATGCATCACCAACACAATTGTTTACTAAATGCCAGTCATTTGAAGACAATGGGATTACACAGGTGTCACTTTATCATTGGTGATGATGAATGAGATGGAAGGAATCCATCTGGATTCAAACACCAAGCATGAGTTTGCAGAGCTGGAAAGAAATTTTTATGTGTAAATGAAGCACATTTGATATAGAAATCATTGAGAGCTATTAGCTAAAAGGATCTGCAAATATATTTTTAAAGTCAATTTTCAGACTAGAAACATTTTAAGCTAAAATAAATGGTATTCTTCCTATTCATAGCTAATCACCCCCCTCCAAAGTGTCTGTATTAAGTTTAAATAACCTTGAGACCTTTGCTATGCAGGAAGATAAGCATCTGATGGAGGGAAAAGAGCTTGTAAATGCAACAGTTACTATAATGCAAAATCTTTGGGCCAGATCCTTAACTGATATAAACCAGCATAGATCCACTAGCTTTAATAATAAATAATTTCTAACTCTTTTATAGCACTTTTCATCAGTAAATATTAAAGATCTTTACAGAGGAGGGCCAGTAACATTTTCCCCATTTTACAGATGGGGAAATTGAGGCACAGAGAAGTGAAATGACTTGCCCAGGATCACCTAGCAGGCCAGAGCCACAAATAGAACCCACCTCTCCACAGTTCCAGTCCAGTGCTCCTACCGACTAGGCCATGCTGCCTCTAGGACCTAGAGCTACCCTATCTACACCAGCAGAGGTGCTGTTCACCTTTGTATCTGATGAACTCTGACTGTTGTTCCTTCAGCTACTGGGATGGGGAATTCCAACAGTCTCAGGTAGCATCTAGTTTCCTGATAATTGTTCCCTGAACTGGTGCCAAGTCTTGTAGAACTCACCAAGAAAAAACTCCCTCAGAAAACAATGGGAGTGTAGACTTTGTGAGGGCTGTGAAAGAGAGTGCAGGACTGGGCTTACGAGCCTCACAGACATACAGCCGCACTCATTCAATTGAAAATATATGGTTTATACTGGTGGCGCAAAAAGTTACAGTTCACATTAGGGTCAATATTTCTTATTCAAGGAAGTATTTTGGTAGTTATGTGTTAAGTTTGCCACCATGAGGCATGCCATGCCAGCGAGAGAGAGACTGGATCAGTTCCCAGAGAGTCTCTTACAACCTTTGAGGAAGGTAAACTGAAGCAGAAAGAGGTTAAGGCCAAAACTTTCAGACCGTGACTCATATAGGGATCTTTGGTAAGCCATCCATTTTAGAGATGGGGAAAAAAACCCAGAAGCCCTGACTTCTAATTGCATGCCCTAACTACTAGTCTTGCTTTAACACTCCCAACCATGTTATTACACATGCTGCGTGAATTTAAATAGATATGAGCCATGTTAGTTCAGTGAACTTTGGGTATTAATGTGCTTGACAATGTTCACAGATCTGTGATTAGGACAGTAGGTAAGAGAAATATACTGACTTCTTTCTAACTTGCGATAACTCATGATCTTTGGTGTTGCCAGAACCAAAATATTGCTCTGAAAGTTGATCAGGGAATGACACGGCAGCTTCTCATTAATCAGCTGGTGTAAATCAGAATAGATTTACTGCAGTCAAGGGAGCTATGCTTATTTACGCCAGCTGAGGACCTGGACTCTTTTCTATTAAGCAAAAGAATATTTGTTAATATACTGTTAAGTTTCAGTTTCCCAAGTCTAAGTTAGTTTCACTCATGTTTTCTCAGTGGCAGCATGAGTCATCAGAATTCATAAACAAACCACTGGGGGAGTTACACCCAACTCCATGTCAAGTCTCTACATTCTGGTAATGATTATTGGTAAAACATCTCAATTGTTGCCAGTATTGCAAAAAACAAGTTGTTTTCAAGTAACAATCAAAACAATGTGGAGCTTAGGGTGACCAGATGTCCCGATTTTATAGGGACAGTCCCGATTTTTGGGTCTTTTTTTAATATAGGCTCCTATTACCCCCACCCCCTTTCCTGATTTTTCACATTTGCTGTCTGGTCACCCTAGTGAAGCTCTTCTTTCCATGTTGAATGCAAGCCTATAAAAGTATGCGCAGAAGAAAAACTTTAACACTGAAATTGAGGTAGCAGGCACATCAGTGGTTTGAAAGCATATTTATTGCCTATCGATAACACTACAATTAAAAGGTTAGAAATGCAGGAAATGTTGTGGTACAGTTGCACTTGTAGTTGGGATGTCAGGTTCTGATTTACATTTTGCCCCATGGAGATGCCAGCCTGTCATATTCCTTTCTTCACACATCTGAATCCAAATCCTTCCTGCGTTATTGGATATCACTTAGGGCCCAAACAAAGCTTGGCCATTCCCATCTATCCTGGGCCATCCTTTGTGCATAAGGTATTGAAAATGAGCACCACAGAACCTTGGTTCTATAGTTTGTTACATTCATACATGCTTCCTGTCCTAAATGTGACTTTTTGTTCTTTCCATGTGAGCGCTGTGTTTCCATGCTCTAGGAGTAGGTTTTCTATATGGAGATGTTTTGGGCTGCAACACAGAATCACAGGGCTCAAGCCTGCAAGGTGTTGAGTATGTCTGTAGGTCTTTAATGAAAGGGTGGGGACTGACAGACTTCACTAGATAAATTGTTTAATCTTTATCTTTTTCTTTGTAAGATTCTTTACTGTTTACTCTCATGATAAAGGACAATAGGCACTGTGCTATTAAGATTAAGGCATTCTAGTTTTTTAGGGTCACTGATAAAAGTAAAAAACCAGTGGTTATAGATAGATAAGGCAGTATGAGTTTGATTCTCAGAGCATCACTGCAGGGGCAAAGTCAGTAGTTTGGATGCCTTGTTTGAAAACTCTGCATTTCCTGGCTTTCCAACTTAATTTAACAAAGTTTTGTGTAAGTATTTCCTTAGTTTTTAAATAACTAACATGGGAATGGAGAGCAAAGGAAGTTTGCACAGCAAACCCCTATCTGATTTCCTGAGGTTTCCAGGAGGTGACCTTCACTAATGCCACTCTCCTTCTGAACTTTGAAGATGTATAGAAAGAGGCTCCAACTGGCTAAATGCAACAACCACATAGGGAACCTTAAATAAAAGGTATCAAGGGACAGCCATCTGGTTAGGGATATGTAAATAATTCAGTTCTGACCTTGAATGCACTCAGTCAGCCTTGCTTTAAGTTTGACCCACAAATCAGCAGTAATTCTAATTTCATGAACTTTTCATCACAGATGATTGCAAACTTATTTATAGGCATTTCTGTAGCCCTCTACACTGTAGTTTCTAAGTCAGGATAGCCACACATATTATGAATCTTCTTTTTGCTACTGCATTTTAGGTTCAAACCACGCCCATTTGTGGGGAAAAAAACATTTTCCTATCTGGCCACATCTCCTCTTTTCCTCCTTCTGTAGCTGGGCATATGATTTACTCATTCCAATTAATTTTGTGTCTTGAGAAAGAAACATGCATCTATCAAATCTAATAGCACAGATAGATCTGCAAAGGATTAGCAATATGAAGAATAATACTGTCAGCATAGAATGATTTTTTTTTGTAAGTTAGCTACAGTTATTCTCTTAATTGTGTTTTCCAATTTAATTCTAGTAGCCAAAGGCTCAATGCACAAGAAGGCAAATAAAAGAGGGGATAATTGGCCTGCCCTACTGCCTCTTTTCAATATAAATCAAGCTGACAGTGGATTTTAAACATGATTTGAGCCAATAGATCACTTATGGAGCCATTTAATTCACTAAAGGTTTTGCCAAAATTAATTTCACACAGGAGGGCAGAAAGGCAGGTCTAGGAAATGAAGTCAAATGGTGTCAGAATGAGGCTGTAGCCATAACAGCCTCTTTCATATTACCATCTGACAAAAGTACAGGAAGACTTGTCAGCAGGCAGGTCTAAGAGAAATAAGATCAGGCTGATCCAAGGTGTCAATTTCCACTTTTATTTCCTGCTCTTATTCCTGCTTTTTGAATTTGCATAATAGGAGTTTCTTCTGTGAGAAGAGGCGCAGCTGTAAAGGCTTTTTAAAAGCTAGTTACTGGCACAGGTCAGAGTAAAGTTACATGTTTATTAGTCATGTGTATGTGTTTGTCACTTTTAGGCATCGGTCCTGGAGCTTCTTGCAGGTGTGATCTGCTGCACCATTGGAGATCCTTAGTGACTTCAATGTGGTTCATGCAGGCACAGCAGTCTACCTGCACATAAGGGATTACAGGCTCCTGGCCTTGGACTGTAAGCCCTCCAGGCACATAGCTGGGGCTCCAGTCCTGAATGGGGCATGTGGATGCTACCACAATAATGCACATACTAGATGGTGA
The DNA here is from genome assembly GCA_033296515.1 of Macrochelys suwanniensis. Taxonomy (NCBI): domain Eukaryota; kingdom Metazoa; phylum Chordata; order Testudines; family Chelydridae; genus Macrochelys; species Macrochelys suwanniensis. The sequence goes on from CM065783.1 coordinate 14,227,455, forward strand.
CTCCACTGTACAGTGTATCAAAGCTTCTTAAATTGTGTGATGATCAAAAAAAGAAAAAAAGGATCACACTGCTGTATGTACTATATCTCCTCCTTGTATATATTCAAGGTTCTATTTTTGTTAGAAAATACAGTGAGTATTTACTACTTTTTACTTTTGTTAGTATTACAGAACCTACACAGCTACTGGAGAGGGACCTTGATTCTTTCCAGGCTTACACATCGGCAGCAGAATGATGGAAGGCAGCACTGATATCAGACCCAAAACATAGTCCCACACATACTTAAAGCAAAAAGCATCAGCTGTAAACTATAACCATTTGTGGATATTTCAGATAAGGGAGGCCTTTACAGGCTAAGGCCATGTCTACACTATGGGGACTATAGAAACATAGTTACAGCACCATAGCTAGGCCAGCATAACCTCAAATCATAGACACAGCCTACAGTAATGGAAAGATCCTCCCCCCTCCCCCGCCCCATCTCTGTAGAACACCTTCCAGACCAACAGTAGCTGGGTCAACAGAAGCATCCTTCTGTCAGCATAGATGCATCTTCACCAGAGGTTAGGTCGGCATAGCTATAGGGCTCAGGAGTGGGATTTTTCATACCCCTGAGCACTGTAGCTATGTCAATCTAAGATTTAAGTGTAGACTAGGCCTAAGAGCTTGTCTACATGGAGAAATTAAACAGCATAGATATCATGGAACAGTAATTCCACGATAGCTATGCTGGTATAACTCCCTTTTGGGGATACTATTCTGGAATAAAAATTACTGTATTCCAGAATACCTATTCTGGAGTAAAATCACTTTTATTCCAGAATAAAGTGTCCACATGGAGGAGTTCTACTAGCAGTGCTATAGTCAGTTTTCCTGTGTAGGCAAGCCCTAAAGCAAAAAGAAACAAACCATGAATGCTTTACAGAGACAAGGTGGGTGTGGTAATATCTTTTATTGGGCCAACTTCTGCTTGCAAGAGACACAAGCTTTTGAGCTTATACAGAGCTCTTTCTCAGGTCTGGACAGATATTAAAAGATATTACCTCATCCACCTTGTCTCTCTGGTATCCTGGGCCAACATGGCTACAATACCGCATACAATTAACACTTTACAGCAGTCCAGTCTTAAATAGCAATAAGATAAACAGTGTTTGCTTCAAGCAAATCCTCTCAAGGTCTATGGCAGCCAAGAACTGCTCTCCCTCACAGGGAGAAAGAGTTATAACCACGCTAACGGACATCTTACTACTAAAGGGAAAATCCTCTAAGGATGAAACTTACCTCAGTGCCCAGGGGTAAGCTTCACCCTTACAGAGAACATCCTTTCCTCAGACAAGCCTCTGCCTTCTGTAGGGCTACTCTTTCTAGCATAAGAACATAAGAAAGGCCATACTGGGTCAGACCAAAGATCCATCCAGCCCAGGATCCTGTCCACTGACAGTGGCCAATGCCAGGTGCCCCAGGGTGAGTGGACCTAACAGGTAACGATCAAGTGATCTCTCTCCTGCCATCCATCACCCCCCTCTGACAAACAGAGGCTAAGGACACCATTCCTTTTCCATCCTGGCTAGTAGCCAGACCCCTAATCATTTTAGTTGCCCTTCTCTGAACCTTTTTGAGATGAGGAGACCACAGTTGTACGCAGTATTCAAGATGTGGGTGCACTATGGATTTGTATAAGGGCAATAAGATATTCTCCGTCCTAGTCTCCATCCCTTTTTTAATGATTCCTAACATCCTGTTTGCTTTTTTGACTGCCGCTGCACACTGCATGGATGTCTTCAGAGAACTATCCACAATGACTCCAAGATCTTTTTCCTGATTAGTTGTAGCTAAATTAGCCCCCATCATATTGTATGGATAGTTGGGGTTATTTTTTCCAATGTGCATTACTTTACATTTATCCACGTTAAATTTCATTTGCCATTTTGTTGCCCAGCATCAGCTGGGTCACATGCTCCTTCCCACTTGCTGCATTAGCATCTTTAATTCTAAGGTACACAGGTGTGTAAACATCACATCAATGTACAGTAAATTTAGTTTTCAATAGCGGTCAATGCCTCCCCTCCACTCCACACATGCATGCCTTTCTTATGGGTCAGAAGTGGTTGTATAAACAATTAAATCCAGATGTTCCATATTTATTCGGTATCAGTGATTTTATAAGACTTCCTCAGTTGGCAAGTCAAGACAAGGTTTTTTTCTACCAGCCAGCACTACAAGCCGAGTCTGGTATCTGAAAATCAGGCTGAATTCCTTCTGCACCATGCATCATCAATGTTGAACTGAAGTGGAGGAACCGGTAGGGCTAAAGCAGCATGACCAAGAATGAGTTGATTTATTCCAGTCTCTTAATACTTCTGACTTTTTTTTTTTTGCATTTGAAAAGAACCAGATTTCACCAACAGCATACCACAAGTGTCCCCCTAAGACCAGTACCTCCCTCACCCAACCTCCTAAGGCATCCAGTCTCCTACAAATTACTCTATCTGAGCCTTGCTGGTGACCAGAGATTCTAAAATTAGAACACAACTGACAATTTTGTTGATATTGCCAGAGTCAGAGTACAATGTGGCTCCCTCTTCTGCGGCTATACAAATTTGGCACCATATTCAGAAGGCACCTCAAGCTGGACAGGAACGGAGGCACCTAAAGACGAGTTAAGTGGGGAGAGGACAGATCCTCTCCGGGAGAAGATAGGAGAGATCTGGGCTGGGAACAAAGTCTCAGTTCCCCTAACACCAAAACACTGACCTCATTCCCCCTACCTGTACAGGAGCTCTGCAAGGCTGCAATAATATCCATGGCCCTAGCAAAGAGCAGAAACAATGAACGAGTCCATGAGGGCTGTTTGGAGATGATGCTGTCTGCATACATAGATGTGAGAGGGGGAGCATATTACAGTCTTATTAGGAGTATAGTAGAGTAAATTTAAATTTAAAGCCAACGAGGCAAAGACAACATAAGAACTCCTCTCTCATGGGCTTTTGAAATTGTACTAGATGTTCTTTGGATTTCCATGGAAGTCTGAATAAGCTCCTTACACAAGTTTTCAGCTTGCACTGAATTGAAAAACGTTTACATTTGTTTGTTATTAAAATTACTTAAGACAGAATCTTATATATGTAAGGAAGAAGCTCCCAAAGGAGATTTACAGGCCAAATTCATGCCAGGTGAAACTACACTGGAATTGCATCTGGGATTAATTTGATCATGTACATTTAAACTAAGTCAAAGAAATGGTTAGCTGATGCAGCAGTCACCAGGATGACATTCCAGATGGGGCATCCTGACAAGCAAGGCTCAAGACTGCTATTTTAGTTTATGTTGATATGAGCAATATTGGTACATAGATATTATAATGATACATATAAATCTCTGTATATACAGAAGTGTGTGGAAAAAAATAAGATGCAGTTTACCTCTTTAAAAGCAGACACACATCAAGGTATCATTAAGTAGGGAGAAAGTGCAAAGTTAACTGTAGTGCTTTGCAGACATTAATTTTTCACAATCTGTCTGTGAGTGAGGTTAGTAAGAATGCTTTCCCTCACCTCCCCCCACAGAGAGGGGGAAACTGGTAAAGAAAAGTTAAGTTACTATCCCAAAGTCATAGAGGGAGCTAATGTTAGAGTCTGCATTAGAATTTGGAAGCTCCTGGCTCTTAGCCCAGTTCTTGGACCACACCCCTCAGTAAGTAACTCTCTGCCATGAAAGGCGGGATTTCGATGTAAATCTGATCCTCAGACCCAAAAGAAGAAAGTGGAGAGACCTCCTCCTACTAATTTATTAAGGACTTGATGGTGACTTGAACTGTCCCCAGTACAAGGGAATAAGATCCCTACGTGGGTTACCCAGAGCATGAGTTGGGTAGTGAGCAGTCTTAAATGGGGATCTGTTTGTTTTAAATGTCAAGCCTTTAAAAGGTTCAGGCTGGAGAAAGCCTGATTTGTCCAAAGTACATGAGAATCTCATTGGAAATTTTCTTGGTAGCAATAAGGTGCAGCTATTGATCATGGTTCACGTTGTTGCTGTGCCAGAAAGGTAGGTTTGGTGGTACACCAGGAATAAAGATCCAGCTGAGAATGCAGGATTGTAAAAGCCCAAAGCCAACAGGATAAACCCTAATCCCATACGCTCATATTGCTGCTTTTGCTCTTCATGCAAAACTCCCGTTGATACCAATGATGGGATATTAGAAGTTACTACAGAGAACTTTTTCCTGGGTGTCTGGCTGGTGAGTCTTGCCCACATGCTCGGGGTTCAGCTGATCGCCATATTTGGGGTCGGGAAGGAATTTTCCTCCAGGGTAGTTTGGCAGAGGCCCTGGAGGTTTTTTGCCTTCCTCTGCAGCATGGGGCACGGGTCACTTACCGGAGGATTCTCTGCATCTTGAAGTCTCTAAACCATGATTTGAGGACTTCAATAGCTGAGACATAGGTGAGAGGATTATTCCAGGAGTGGGTGGATGAGATTCTGTGGCCTGCATTGTGCAGGAGGTCAGACTAGATGATCATAATGGTCCCTTCTGACCTTAAAGTCTATGAGTCTATGAGTTATGGATATGCATCAAGAAAAGCAAAGGGCATGCTGAACATTACTAATTGGAGATGAACCCCTTCTTAATATGTACCATGGCTGGAATCACAGTTGATATATGACAAAAACCCTATAAAATACAGGCCATTATTAATAACATCATGGGTCATACAGTGGTGGGGTCAGGCAAGAGTCTGGGTCATAGAGTGGTGGTATCAGGAATGCCTTTGGAGGAGAGGAAGGGCAATCTGGTGTCACAATTCAGGACAGCCTATACCTCCAATCCACTCTACAAGTGCAGGTGCATCCCCTCTAGGTATCTTGCCTTCACCTCCCAGGGGTGGAATGTCATGATTCTCACCCTCAGACCAGGATACAAGCTACAGTCCCGTGTGAGGCCAAAACAGGCCCAACTGGGTTCGAGTCCTCCAATTCTTCTCTCTGGAAGCTGTGACTGGTGTCAACATGGCGACATAAAATAGCTTTTTTCAAAGCAAAGTATGATTTAATCTTAACAATTGGTATCAAACCCTAACAAGAAAAAAGTTTTTAAACACAACAGCCCACATGTATCTGTCTTAGCTTGTCCAAACTCCCCCCTCTTCCAGAAATGGACTTCAGTCTGCTTCCCCTTGTCCCTGTGTGTCCTCCTCCTAAAATCAGATTTTATTTATTCCAGATTCTTTGTTTCCCTTTTCCTGCCTGAATTTCCTTCCTCCCCACAACAGTTGGGCAGCGGAGGGGGCGCGGGGGTTGAACTCAGCCTGGTCCAGAGACAAGCTTCAAAGGGATTGACAACTGCATTGTTCCTTATTTGTGAGTGGGACTATCTGAAATTAATAGTCTCCCTGCCCGCCTACGTGCTGTATGCTTCTGTTGGAATTACCTCCTCTGTAATCATACCAACACGAACACGAGTAGATGAATAGATAGTATTTATAAAATACCAGACATGAAGGATGTGGAAGATGCCAGTATAGACAAAGAAATTGCTATGTAAAAGATGGCACATTGATCTCTAAATGAGCATCAGTTTCTTGGGATATATTTTCAAGTGTAACAAAAGTGCACTTAGCCGCCGCGACTGGATACCTTCCTCCTGGCTTGAGAACAGCTCCTGGCTGCATTCATCTAGGGATTCAGGAGTGTCTTCCTCCTTCTCAGGACCCTCGCTCCCGCTTTCCTCCTCCTCTTCCTGTCTTGTTGAACTGGGCTCTGAAGTGTCCATGGTGGTCCTTGGAGTGGAGGTGGATTGCCCCCAAGTATCGCGTACAGCTCTTTGTAGAAACGGCAGGTCATGGGGGCAGCACCGGAGCAGCGGTTTGCCTCGCGGGCTTTGCGGTAGGCATTCCGCAGCTCCTTCACTTTAACTGTGCACTGCAGTGTGTCCTGGTCAAGGCCCCTTTCCATCATGTCCCTTGATATCTGCCCGAAGGTATCGTAATTCCTACAGCTGGAGTGCAGCTGGGACTGGACAGCTTCCTCCCACAAACACTGATGAGGTCCAGCAGCTCACCATTGCTCCATACTGGGGATCGCCTGGCGCGTGGAGGCATGGTCACTTGGAAAGATGCGCTGAGAGCACTCCACACCTGGCTGAGCAAATAGGAAGGGGATTCTCAAAATTCCCAGAGAATTTAAAGGGCAGGTCTGATGGTTGGTCACCTGAGGGCAGGGCAGTAGAGTTCAAAGTGATGACCAGAGTGGCTAGAACAGGCATTGTGGGACAATTCTGGAGGCCAATCAGAGTGCATTAACAGACCAGGGCGTCCACACTGGCGCCACAGCGCTCCAGCAGGGGCGCATGAAACGTTATTCCACTCGCTGAGGCGGATTACCAGGAGTGCTCTAGCCGTGGAGTCAGAGCGCTCTACGTGCCTTGCCAGTGTGGACGCGTCATGAGTTAGAGCACACGGGCCTGCTTTAATGTGTCCTAAGTGTCCAATCCTATCTTCCATACAAACCCCAGAGCGATTCACAGACAGACAGATGAATGTCTATCTTACGTGCAGGGCCCAGTTTGGCAGGCATGCTCAGAGGCTGCTGCTTACTAAATTGGGTCCCATTCATAATTTTGCCAGAGGAAGAGGCAGTGCTCATGTTATAGGTTTTAGCCCAGGGGTAGAGCATTCCCCTAGGACATGGGAGACCCAGGTTCAGTTTTCCCCTCTGCCTGATGGGGAGAAAGAATTTGGACAGTGACAATTTCCCATGTCTCTGGAGAGTGCTCTAACCACTGAGCTATGGGCTGTTCTAATATGGGGATCACTAAGTCTCTCTACTTGAAGCTGTTCCACTGTGGATCAATAATGAAAGAGGGACTGGAGCAGGGGGACTGGACCCTGCTGTCTCCCAGCTCCCAGGTGGGTGCCCTAAACAACAACCTACAGAGTCAGTCTCTCTCACCCAATGGCTGTTCCACTGTGGATAAATACTTACATAGGCACTGGGTGGTAGAGAGAGTGATTCTACAGGCTGGTGTTTAGGGCGCCCAGCTGGGAAATGGATTTGTACAGGGGGTCTCCCTTTCTCCCCTTGTGGTAGTGAAGAGGAACTGAACCTGAGTCTCCCCATTCCAGGTGAGTACTTTAACTGCTGGGCTGACTGTTATAAGGCAGGCACCACCTTCTCCGGCCAAGGCAGGTGCCCGACTCATTCCCTCACAAAGCTTATTAGGCTTTGGCTACACTCGAAACTTCAAAGCACTTCCGTGGCAGTGCTCCCGCGGCAGCGCTTTGAAGTGCGAGTGTGGTCATGCGCCAGCGCTGGGAGAGAGCTCTTCCAGCGCTGAAGGCACTCCACCTCCACGAGGGGAATAGCTGTGCTCCCAGCGCTGGGGCACTGGCTACACTGGTGCTTTACAGCACTGTAACTTGCTGCGCTCAGTGGGGTGTTTTTTCACACCCCTGAGCAAGAAAGTTGAAGCGCTATAAAGTGCCAGTGTAGCCATAGCCTTAGGCACCTAGGGGCCTGACTCCAGGAGATGGGTTCCTGTTGGTGAATCACAAGCTCAGATCAGTACACACTGTTAGAGGGCTTATTTCTTCACCCGCTTACTTCCCTGGTCCTTCTCTCATGAACAGAGAGCAACACCACTCGAAGTCCAAAGGTACAAACTATTCGATGTTTATTGGGGTGAACTTCCAGCAAGCAATGATTCCAATTTCCTTCCTTAGTGTTCCCCTTCCCAGCTCTGATGCCACAGAGCCTTACCTGTGTCCCTGTTCCCATTCCCATTCCCCCCCTTAGCAAAACATGATTCCAATTCCCCCTCCCTCCCATTCCCTGGTTACCCTTCCCCCCTTATTTCCTGGTTGACTGCAGACTATATGGTAAAACGTGAGTTCTGCTTAGCTATACCTTAACCAATCATTCTACTGAAATTTACCTAACCAATCCTAATATATTGTAACATGATTAGCCAGCCAATTATATCCCACCACTTTAATTAGTTTACACCCAGCAAAATTAATTATACAGCAGACAGAAACAATCACAGAGATTATACAAACAATAGGGAAGTGGAGACTACAGTGATAGAACAACAAAGAAATGAGGATTTCACATCCCAGCTATTGATAAGTGAGTTCTTGCCAGACAGGATGTTATCAAACTAAGTTTTCTTTAAATCTTCTAGGCTCTTCCCTTTCTCGGGAGGTGATGGGCATTATCAGGACAGGATTGTATTCCTAATAGCCCAATAGCACCTTATTTCAATGTAGAAGCGACAAAGAGTCCTGTGGCACCTTATAGACTAACAGAGGTATTGAAGCATAAGCTTTCGTGGGTGAATACCCACATCTTCGGATGCAAGCTTAGTCTATAAGGTGCCACAGAACCCTTTGTCACTTCTACAGATCCAGACTAACACGGCTACCCCTCTGATACTTATTTCAATGTGACTGGTTTGGAATGTGAGGATGTGACCGTTCGCTTCTCAGCTCGTGGCTGCCTCTGCTGCTTAGCCAAAGATTTTAGCATAAGAACATGGCCTTAAACTATCCTAGTGAGAGAAGGCCCATAAACAGGCAGACTGTGATTTTGATTCTTGTTTTATACCTTTATAACTAGCGAAGTGATAAGAATACACCTAAATTCTTAAAGTATAGGTCTTTGCAGACACGCCTGAATATCTATATCCTAACACATACCTCCAAGAGAGGGGAGGGGCTTAGGACACATCCGTCTTGGCAGTACCTCTCATTGGCTACCTTAGGTAGCCCCCCCCCCCCGCACCTAGCATGCTGGCTTTTGTGGATTGCATTCTAAGGCCCTTCTCTCTCCCCATGTGTTGTGTAGAGAGCAAAGGCTCCTAACTAGGCTTTGTGGATCACAGTGTTGTTCCTGGGATTTGCTAAGTGTCGAAAAGTTAAGCATTGCCACACTCAGCATTGCAATGCTTCACTCCCTATCTGAATCTGGACCACTGTATTTCCATAAAGAAAGAAATACTTGTGGCACCTTAGAGACTAACACATTTATTTCTGCATAAGCTTTCGTGGACTACAGTCTGCTTCGTCGGATGCATAGAATGGAACACACAGTGAGAGGATATTTAAGAAATACAAGTATTTCTTTCTTATTTTCTTTTTGCTGACACAGACTAACACGGCTACTACACTGAAACCTGTATTTCCATAGTATCTCCAGCTATCACAGGAACTTTGAGTGATAGAGTGAATACCAAATCTCCCTCGCTATACTAAACCCAGCTGTCTGGGCTGTGTGCTGGAGAGTCCCACCTTGATGCTGGAGTATAAATTCTCTACCAAGGTTGTGAATTGGCTAGGCAGACACTATTGCATTGGGGAGCCCTAAGAGGCAATGAGGAGTAGATCTGTAGGGTGACCTCACACGGCACACCTTACAACACAGAGATAGGATGGAAACCACAGAGTTGGCCTCTGAAAGGTGCAAGAGATGCAGACCCCCAACTCCTGTCCCCTTGCCTGTTATTCAGCAGAATCACATTAGTTCTATTACTTGCAGGGCTCCCTGAAGCCACAGTGGTGGGCAGAGCAGAATGAACAACTAGGTACATTATCAGCAAGGTGCTCTAACATCACAGGATCACAGAAAAAAACCCAGCTGCTAAATCATTCCCATTTAGCCCAGCTCCATTCTATGTGGCATACAGGGAAGGTGGAATCGAATAGTGCACTGCAGTTGTGAAAACATGCAACTTTAGGTTTTCCAAGTGCAACAGAGTCCTACCTATCAGTGGGTGTGGTTGTGCCTCAGTTTGTCCAGTTCCGGGATCTCCATTTCTCCTCAGGTTTGCAATCTCCCTTCTATGGGTGAGTCAGTTAGGTAGGTTGCTTTTTAGTGAATTGGCCCTCCAGAACAACCAAAAGAATCCAAAACAAAACACTTCAACCTTCCTGGGCTCAACAGTCTACTTCCTCATTCACCCAGAACTAAAGAGATTCTTGGCCCGCCTCAGGCTAAACAATTCCTTCTTTGGTTTTCCACAGACCACAACTTCCACCTCGGTCAGTGGAAAGGATCAAGAGGGGACTTCCTGCCACACACACTGGAAATTTCAGCAGAAGGCCACTAAACAACTGTGGCAGCTGCCATCTTGGCCGACACACGAGGGACTGAGTGGGAACCTCCAGAGCTGGAGGAGGGGACAGGGGATGTCTACAACAGAATCTTCTTTTCCATGGATTAGACGCTATGGGGGACCTGTAACACACGCTCACCAGTGGGTTGCCCAAGTACACATGCCAACACCAGATCTCAAGCCCACACTTGTGTGTTATCCCAGGCCTTTTCCTTCACATTCTTTACCCCACCTTAGGGTTCTTTGTTCTTTTCTTGCCTGTCTTTAGGCCTCCTCCCTGATCTTTGCCCTCTACTCTAAGTCTGGCCTCTCCTTGGTCTTTCTAAAACTAACCAAACTTCTGCATGATATAGTCTTGCAATCACCTGCTGTTCATCACATGTCTGTACTACATCTCCCATCTCTGGACTACATCCCCCAGAATTCCCTCATTCCATGCTGAACCAGGCACGGGCGGTACTTGACCTATAGCTTCATTGAATGGGCCAGCACACACCCTGTTACAATGAGAATCTGTATTCTGTTTTCTTAAAACTATAGCAGGAAATTCAGCAGGCATAAAACTAGAAATGCTGTATAGTGAAACAGAAAGTAGCTGTAGGGATAATGTTGTTTTCCTAAAGCTAGTAAAGTTCCTTGTTAGAAGAGAGCAATTCTTTTTGTGATGCTTTATCATTGTTGCACAAGTTTTGCTTTTTCAAAATTGCATGTGCAACATTAAAGTCCACTTTTTAAAATTAGGTTTTTGTGTATCTCTCTTTTTTTCTCTCTCTCTCCTTTAGATGGTGTTTATGTACTTGAGTAGTGTCGATATTTGCTTTCTGAACATATTCCCTGCTATAGATGGCTCTCTGCTGAGAGGTCTATCTTCACATAATCATTTTCCTCCTCTAGGTAATTAAAAGCCTGTTTGTCCCAAATATATGTTTGATTGTAGTCTTATGGTGGCTGAGAAAATCAAATTAAGCAGCTTTGCCACAAACCATAGAGGATTGCCTATTATCTTCAGCTAAATCAAATCCTGAGTTATTGTTTTAACTGAGTTGGCCATGGAGGTAGTTTTGCAACCTAACTGTCCTGAATAGCTAGCTTTACTGGCTGATTGCAGCCTGCAGCCATTGGTTATCTTTCTGAGATTACTATCCCCAGGCATTATGAAGCAATTTCTATCTTGAATTTCCCTCATAAAGATTAAACTGCAACATTTTCAGCTTTGCAATTCCCACCCCTAAAGTTTCTTAACCAGGTGATACAGTATAAACAGGGCTGGCATGCCCACTAGGCGACCCTAGGCAGTCGCCTAGGGCGCCAGGATTTGGGGGGCAGTGGCGGCTGCCTCCTGCCTCCCAGCTCCACGGCTGAGCGTGAAGCCGGGAGCTGGGGAGGCGCCGCAGGCGGGTGGGGAGGCTGCCGCGGTCCGCGGGGGGGGTGGGGAGCTGGATGCCGCTGGTGGGGGGGGCGGCATTAGCTGGGGAGGGGGCTCAGGGCTGGTGCAAGGAAGTTTCGCCTAAGGCGCGAAACTTCCTTGCACCAGCCCTGAGTATAAACCCACAATCCATTTGGAGACAGGAAAACAATGTGGCTTTGCAAAGAAAAGAGTTAGACCTGCTCAGGCAGAAATATTCACAGGTAGCTTAAATGATTCCATATTCCTTAGGCCTTGTTTGCACAGGAGATTTGCCATGATCACAGCCATTGGTGGCCAGATGCCTCTGTAGCTGTGGCAATGCAAACCCCTGCTGTAGACTGGCAAAGGCACTATAAGTCATGATTTTCACCTATACTACTTATCCTAGTTCACTCGCACTGGTGCAGACAGTAGCTTTATCTGGCTATGGCTACACTGGCACTTTACAGCGCTGCAACTTTCTCGCTCAAGGGTATGAAAAAACACACCCCTGAGCACAGCAAGTTACAGCCCTGTAAAGCGCCAGTGTAGCCAGTGCCCCAGCGCTGGGAGCCGTGCTCCCAGTGCTGTAAGCTATTCCCCTCGTGGAGGTGGAGTGCCTGCAGCGCTGGGAGAGCTCTCTCCCAGCGCTGGCATGCGACCACACTCGCACTTCAAAGCGCTGCCACGGGAGCGCTTTGAAGTTTCGAGTGTAGCCAAAGCCTCAGTTTCCTTATCTACAAAATGGAAGAAACAAAACATATCTGGCTTAACAAGTAATACAAGCCATGTGAGTAAATCATTGTTTGCCCCGGCCTTGAAGTACTAACCATTATTATTGCAGTGTTGTTGTAGGCGTGTTGGTCCCAGGACAGGAGAGAGACAAGGTAGGTAAGGCAGTATCTTTTATTGGACCAACTGCTGTTGGTGGAAGGGACTAGCTTTCGAACTCCACTAATCTAACCCTGTGCCAAGGCCGGACCCCTGTTCCAGCAGCACCTGTACCCCAGCCCCGGTGTCGTGCTACGCGCCAATGCCAAGGCCTCCCACGCCAAGCAGCAGGACTGACACACACACCCGCCCCCACACACACACACTTTGTAATAAACCTGGAGCGGTGCAAAAAAAAAAAAAAAAAAAGACACAGGATTTGTTAATGGATAATCCAGCCTCTTTTTGAAAAACTCCAGTGAAGGCGCTTCCACAACTTCCCTAGGTAGCTTATTCCATTGTCCTATTGTTCTTACAGTTAGGAAGTTTTTCCTGAGGAAAGTTTTTTTCTCATTACCTCACCCACCTTGTCTCTTATCCTGGGACCTACATGGCTACAACAATCATTTTGAGATTTGGCAACACCAAAATATTGATTTTTAAAAAAAATACTTTGCTCTTCAGTTTTATGCTTGATGTTTTGCACTAGATACTGATAGTCCCTGTTATGATTTAGTGTTCAGCTTCCTTCCCAAGTGCAGCTTGTCAAATAAGGAAATCCTGCCTGGAAAATGCTGGGAAGTGCTTGCTTTATTCCTTTTCCCCAGGCACTGAAATCCTATCTTGTTTTGTAAGATGAAGGCATATCAACTTGAATTTGTTTTTAAACTCTAGATACAGGAGAACAGAAAAGGCTAAACCATAGCAGTAAATATACTGTGGTTTTAGTTAAAAATAAATGCAGCAACTTGCCTTCAAGTCAGCTTTATGGACTTTCATCAAATATTTCCACAGTTATCGATTAACTGGCTACTTTTTAAACCAAATGTTTTTTAATCCAATCTTTAGTTAAAGATCTAAAAAACATGTTTGGAACGGGAACGATGTATGTTGAAAGTGCATCAACCTGAGAGATTGTTTTAATTTCCTCCTTCTGCCTATGTTGTTAACTGGATTGTACTGTTTGAAGGCTAGGGGTTGTTCAGGCAATGGAAAGTATCCTGAAACTGGCAAACTTTACTTTCCATGAACAGCAGTTCTTGGGAATGCCATTACAAGCCCAGCCCCCTTTGGCTTCACTCCCTTTGATTATCAGGCCACAGAACACTTTTTAAACTCCTGGCTTTGTTATTGGCTAAGAGGAAGTACTACTCCCTATTATACTATAATCTTTAATCTTTGGGCTGAGAAGGTGACAGCCTTGCAGTTTCAAAATGATTAAAAACAAAACTTTCCATAGAAACTCCCAATGCAGAGACCATTGGTTTTTGCAATGGACTTCTAATATTTGTAGTAAACAATTTTCTACCCTTTTTGTTATGCAACCGAACTTTTTTTTTTTTAACCACTGCTGCACTTTCAGAAGAGGCTTTACTACAATATCCACAATGAGGCCCAGGTTTTTTTCCTGAGTAGTTGCAGTTAATTTAAAACTCATTGGTGTGTATGAATCATTCAGATTATTCATTCTAATTTGCATTATTTTGCATTTTCAACAATTAATTTAATCTACCACCATGCTACCTATAAAGTTACATACTAACTTTGTAAAGTGCTCTCTAAAGTTCTCCCCAATCTTTTTTGGCATCAACTAACCTAAATAATTCCTGATTGTAATGTAGCCCACGCTCTCTGAAATCATCACAGTACTTCTGAAGAGAAATGTGTTTATATTTGGAATGGACCTGACTGCACCAAGTGGTGCGTATTTAAATTAACATTTCCTGCAGGAGAATACCTCTGGGCCACACCACTAAAAAGTTTTCAGTGTTCTCTGTTCAAATTTGGCCCCTTTGTGCCACTCAGGTAATGCAAATGGGCTGGACAAAAGGCAGGTCTCTCTATCTGACGATCCCCCTGTCATGGAATAGCCAGTGGGCATAGAACTTGCATACGAGATCTTGGGTGAGATTCACAAAGATTAGGCACCTAACTCTAATTTCCTTGGTGAATCCCACCTCTTGGTGTTTTGGGGTGGGAGAGGTCTAGAGCTCCAGACAGTGACGCTGCTGCTCAAGCTAGTAATGCAGTGGGGTTGCAACAACTCGCCAGTAGCTAATCCAATCACTGTGTGCTGCTAATCCAATCACTCTTGTGTAACTCCAGTGTAGTTCTGAAGTGTGGTCGTTCTCAAGCTAGGCTTGAATATACTAAGGATTTGTCTTCACATACAATGCTACAGAGGCACAGCTGCACCACTGTAGCACTGTAGTGAAGATACTGCTATGCCTAATGAAGAGCTTCTCCTGCCAGTGTAGTTAATCCATCTCCTCGAGAGGCAGTAGCTATGTTCACAGAAGAAGCTCTCACGTTGACACAGCGCTGTCTACACGGGAGAGTTAGGTCAGTATAACTGCGTCGCTCAGGGGTGTAGTTATACCGATATAAGTTTGTAATGCAGACCTGGCCTAACTGCTGTGAAGACAAGCCCTAAATCTGTTTGCCAAGTGGTTGTGCTTCCCTTCTTACTCATGGGAATGAGACGTTTACCCCATTTAAGAGGGTAAATAAGTAGCCCCGTTCTTCAGTCTTGCTCTCTGCACTCACACAAGTCTTGAACACAGGGCTTGACAACCTAAGGGAGGGCATTTTTGTAGGTGCACCTGTCAGGAGTCCCACTGAGAAAGGAGAAATCTCATTAAAATCACTCCCTATCAGTTTGTGTATTGCTTTTAAACTGTCTCAGGTAGAAAGTACATCTCAGGCAAAGACAGTCAAACACGCAGCAGACACTTTACAGAAAGGAAGCAACTGAAAGGAACTTTAGTCTTCTCTGCTTGCATATTTGGCACCCTACAGAGCGGAATTTATCTGTTCCATTTCCATGGAGGGCAAAGTCTCTCATCAAAGATAAGGGTAATAACATGTCATGCTTCAGGGCATAAGCAGATTGCTGTTTGTCAGGAATGATTTTTCCTCTCTCTAAAATGCTACACAGTCAGCTAGGTGAGTTATGGATTTCCCTCCCACTTTCCTCTGAATTATTAAAGCTAAGATTCACAACTGCCTTGCACCTTGAGTACTTGCTTTCACCTGTGCAAAGTGGGTGTAAGATGCCACCATTCAGGTGCGGTGATAGTCACCCACTTTGCACAGGTCTGGAGGACTCCACAAGGTGCAAGGCTGCAGAGGATCAGGATCCAATTTTTAATAGCCAGATTCAAACATGACTACATTGGCCACTGCTGGATACTAGACTTAATGGATCAAGGGTCTGCTTCGGTATGAGGAATCTTAGTAGGAGGTCTGAGGCCTTGCCTACACTTAAAAATTCGATCAACCTAGCTACATCACTTGAGGCTGTGAAAAATTTCATGTCCCGAGGATAGGTCTACATAACAGGTGCTACAGTGGCAAAGTTATAGTCTACACTTCCTATATCGACAGAAGAGGTTTTTCTGTCAATGTCTACACTGGGGGAGGGGGGGTCTACCTAAGACACGTAACTTCAGCTACGCAACGTATCTTAGGTCGACTTACCTGGCCGTCCTCACGGTGGCGAGTCGACCACTGCTGCTCCCCCATCGACTCTGCTTCCGCCTCTTGCGGAGGTGGAGTTCTGGAGTCGACAGGGAGCGCGCTAGGGGATCAATCTACACTAGACGCGATAAATCAATCCCCAATACATCGATCACTACCTGCCGGTAGTGTAGATGTACCCTAAGAGGATGGTTATTTCTGTTTACAATGGGCTAAATAATGAAGTTCTTATCTGAACAGAAGTTTTATCTAAGTAAGAACTAAATATAAAGGGTGAAATTCTGGCTTCATTGAAGTCAATGGCAAAAGTCCAATTGACTTCAATAGGACCAGGATTTAACTCATATTGAATGAGGACTTCACATTTGGGCACATAGATAGTTGCACTCATGTTTACTTATCTAGGATTTCTTCTCACTAAGTAAGTTATTAGTGAAAGTTGATAGAGCAGGTTGAAAATTTTCTGAAAGGACAGTTTTTCATCTGAAAATATTAAATATGTATTTGATTAAACTGAAATGTTTCTAGGGCACATATTGATTTTGTCAAAAATATTGAAATGTTTCATATTTCATTTTGATAAGGTCAAAGCATTCATTTAATCTTTATCATTTTGAGTAATACAATATAATAAAATAATTGAAACAATAAAGACAAAATGAGGTGTTTTGATGCTATCGCAACAACGTTTTGATGAGGTCATTTTGATATTTCTGAAATCAATCCTATCCTGGGGGCATGTAAAATAAAGCCGTTCCCAGCCAGAAAAGACTGACTCATCTGTCCTACAGTGAGGCAGGCCAAGCTTAAATTAATTATTATTATTATTTATATAACAGGTGAGCAGGGCATTTTACAGGCAAATAGAACTCAGTTCTGATCTCACTTACACCAGAGTAAATCAGGAATAATTCTAATGAAGTTGCAATGGTTAGAAAACAATGAAAAGTGAGCTCAGAATCTGGTCCATTGACCCTCCTCTAAGGAACCTACAGTCTACATTAAATGCTAAGTAGGAGCCAGGTTGGGATGTGTCACTGGGCAGATACACAAAGAGAGGGAGGGTGCATGCAAGTAGCCTTCGATAGCACCCTGCACTCACCATACGAAGGCTGGTCCAAATCACAGTTGTGTCTACCTGAGCACAAAACTGCACAACGGCAGGAAGATGGCTCCAATGGCCATTAGAACTGCCTGGCCATGGAGGAAAGTACACGCTGCTACCTCCCTCCGTCAGGGGTGTAGCAATGGCTGTGCTTCCCATGTGTGAATGTGCTACCCCCAGGGCCTGATTCGCCTCTCACACCAGCATAAAACGAACCAGGAATAGCGCTGTTTAATGCAGTTATATGCCCAAGTGAGGGAAGAATCAGGCCTCCAAACTGGGGCAATGCCTTAAAAATAGAGCCCTAGGTGCACATTCACCTTGTCACTAAAATAAGCCTTGGGCCATTTGTGACAGCTGGTATCAAGAGTTCATGTGCTACTAAAACCACGAGGTTGGTTCTAGTTACTCACCCATTTCTCTTTGCTTTTGTGTTTGAATTTCATTGTGTCACCTCTCAATAGAGAGACCCAGTTGTACCCAGGACTAAGCAACTGAGAACTAAGGCCACTTCACTCCTGAATGAGAGACTCCACAGGCAAGCTTAATTCACTTTAACTTGTGCGCATTAACGTCACACCTTTAGTTGTATATTTTCCCTGTATAGACAAGCCCTGAGGCACCAAATGGAGATGATTCATTCCACTTGTGATCAAAGAGCTAGAGGGTACCATTTGGACCATGGTCTCCAGAGGTGAACAGCTAGAGTATGACAACACTGCACAGTGCTGTTTCCTTTTCCAGATCAGCTGGGTTCCTCTGCCCCAGCCATAGCACCAACACTCCATATGGCAATGGAGAAACCAGGACATCCCTTGTCGCTAAGAAGAGGTGTCAATGTGGAGAGCCCCTATATGCAAGAACATCTACTGTAGTCTGCCTCATTTGCATAGGGCTCATATTATCCAGTTAGGCATTTGGAAGTATGTAGATTGTAAGCGCTTTAGGTCAGAGACCATCTTTTGTTCAGCAGCTGCACAACGGGGCCATGGTCCACAACTCCACTGCAAATAATAAATCAAATAATATATTACATATATTAATAATGATGTTCATCTTCATGAATGCAGCATTAAACATGAACCTTCATGCCTCTCATGATGCTGAAAATGTGCCTGCCATCACTGCAGTGGGGAAACAGGGACACTTTAGCATGTTTTACAGAGATTTGCATAGGTATTGAAGATTCCTACTGATCAGACATCTAGGGAAGAGCGATTGGAGGTGTAGAGCCAGAATGTTTTCTTGGTGTAGTCGTGAGTAATGCAGATCTTATGTACCTAGGTTTCTTCCATTATCCTGGCATGGGACAGGGAGTGAGGTTATCCCTTATTAAAGTCTCGTGCATGGGTCAATGAATAGGCTTTATGGGGCACAGAGGGCTTGCTTGGCAGCTAGGCAGAGGCTGATCAGACACATTACTTTTGCTAGTGAACTACTTCAGCTTCTGCAGTGTTCAAAAGTGCAGAACATTTTTTTAGATAAATGAAATATGAAAACTTGCATAATTCCTTCGAGGTGATGTTGTGACCCAAAAGTTTCAGTGTGTGTGCAATTCCCACAGAATGGGCATTTTCATTTTCATAATCTGCAAAATTGTACATTTCACCTGTGCAATCTACAGTCAGAAAGATATTTTAATTTCAGAATGGGAAACTAAAATGTTTGCAATTTTCCCTCTTAAATGTGTCTATTTTATAGTGAAAATGGACTGATTTTGCTCCCAAATAATTCTACCTTAGTGTAAAAACCCATACAATTTTATGGGGTCTCTTTTGTTAGTGAAATTTGGACTTTCAAAATGAAATGTGGCACCATCATTTTTTTGGGAAAGGCCTTTGAATGTTATTTACCTTTTTTCACACCCTTCTTTTTCAATATGAACTTTATTCATTTGGTTTTAAATGAGGACACTGGGGGTACCATTTTTTCCTGTTATTATTTATCACTTATTCAGCATCATAAATGTGCATGGAGCTTTATAAGGAACAACAATAGGAGGAGATGGTCCCTACCCCAGGGGGTGCTTACAGTCTAAAGACCTTGTTCCAACAGACACTTACATGCATGAGTAGCTCCACTCACACGATTAGTCACATTAACTTTGCAGATTTTGGGGGAGTCTGTTGGGAGGCTAGAGAAGGGCCCAAAATGCAAGATGAAAAATGAATCCCTATCCCGGGGCACCTTATAACTTTCTGTGAAATCTATTCTACTTTCACTTTTGATTCCACCCTATTTGGACAGTAAACTCTGGGCAGAGTCCTGTTTCTCTGGAAATGGGATGGGAGTTTCCAAATGGCGGAGGGGAGGGGATACAATAACAATCTGAATGCTACAGCGTTTAGCACACAGACTTTTTGCTTCCAATCACCTATTGGCAAGTTCATCCTAACACAATTTTCTCCGCTGTTTTGACCTGCCCCACTACTGAAATTTCTCTGGTACAGCTTCACTGGCTAAATCCGTCAGGAAGAAAGAGTGGTGCCCAAGGCTGCATTGTAGGCTCTCATGCGTTGAACAAATACAAGGTTGTCATTGGGGTACCTGTCTGACAGCGCAGTCTCTAACCCTAATATAGTCCTGAAATGTCAACATAAAGTGAATTCAGCTCTTGCTGTGGATTTCAACCCACAACCATCTGCATTGTCAATAGATCCATACTGGCACTGTCTGTCACAGACGAGACCTCTGCAAAGCTACAGTACCTCTGAGGCCTGGTCTACATATTTTTTATACTATGTCAGTTAGGGGTGCGATTTTTTTTTTGTTACCCATATACTGCTACAGTCCCTAGAGTGGATGCAGTTATACTGGTGTGAAGGTGCCTTCCCGTAGTTCATTATAGCACCTTCGTACCAGAATAACTGCATTCACACTAATGGTGGATTGTACTGCTTTAACTCTACAGGTACAACTTGCTAATGTGAACAAAGTCTGAGTTGAAGAGACACAGTTTAAATAGGAAAGTTGGAGGGGAAAGAGAAGACATGCTCCCTCCCCCCCAACACACACACACACTATGGTGGCTCCATCCTCTATCACACACACACACACTCTCTCTCTCTCTCTCTCTCTGGTGGCTCCATCCTCTATGAGAGAACTAGTAGCAGCAGATGCTTTGGTACACACATATAAACAAAAACACCTGGAAATCTATGTTTTGTTTTACATTTTTGAAGTGAATTTAGTGCTTGTGAGAGACAGCCCTGGAGACTAGAATGAGAATAGGCACAATAGCCATATCAGCTTACCCACAGAACTCAGCCAAAGTACCAAAAAAACCCTGACCCGAAGGAACAAACTTTAGTAGTACAAGGGAAGTTCTCTACTGAGTCTTCCAGCAAGGGAGGGTTGGGGGGAGGAAGTGAAAAAGGGAGGCAGTGCTGGCAATTTTCATTTATCATAAGTCTCATGATATTTGATGTGGCTCTTAAAGCCCCCGATTCTGGAGTCAGGTGATTATGTAAGAATCTCAGGTTTCATTTAAAAAATGAAGAGTTTCTAGACTGGAGATTTTCAAAAGTGCCTAAATCCCATAGACACAAATCCTACTGAAAGTCAGTGAGACTTGTGATCCTAAATTGCTTGGGTGCTTTTGAAAATCTCCTGCCTGACTCTCATGGTTGGGGACAAAGGAAAGCTAAAGGCTCAAAAAGCAGATGGCACATGAAAAGAATCAAAATTGCTTAGGGCAGGCAAGACTGGTTTGTGAGGGAACTAATAGTCAGTGGGGTGGTCTCAATCCACCAGCAAGTTGACTGGAATCACTAACTACAGGTAAAGACTATCTTACAGGAGAATCTCAGTAAGGCCCAGGAAGCTCCATGAATGTTAATTCATGAGATTCCTACATACTGTTCTTTCAAAAGGTCTTCACCTTCTTGAAGCTCCAAGCAGGGCCGGCTCCAGGCACCAGCCTACCAAGCACGTGCATGGGGTGGCACCTGGAGGGGGGCGGCGCTCAGGGTTTTTTTTTTTTTTTTAAAACATATTGGCGGGCTGTTGGGGCGCCTCGCGGCGCTCCGGCCCGGCCGTGGTCAGGCTCGCTGCCCTCCTGCAGGCGCTCCGGCCAGCCGGGAGAGTGGGACCGTGGCCAGGCTCGCTGCCCTCCCCCTGGCCCCCGGCCGCCTGGGAAAGCAGGGCCGCGGCCAGGCTTGCCGCCCTCCCCGTGGCGCTCCTGCCGCCGGGGAGAGCGGTGCCGTGGCCAGGCTCGGCGCCCTCCCCTGCCGCGCTCCCCGCCGGCGCCCTGGCCGGGGCAGCGGGACCTGCCGTGCTCCCCGCCCCCGCCTCGGCTGGGGGAGCAGGGCCACAGGCCTGCCACGCTCCCCGCCGGTGCCCCTGGCGGGGGGCGGGGACAGCTTTTTTGCCTGGGGCGGCAAAAAAGCCAGAGCCAGCCCTGGCTCCAAGAAATCTTGTGGATCACAGAGCTTAGGGCTGGGGCATTTGCACAGAAGCCCAGTTCGTAGGAGTCATGTTCCAATGGCTCTCTAATGGCAGCTGCCCAAAAATGCTCCTCAAAGGATAGCCCAATGTGAGGAAGGGAAACCCAGGGTAAGTTCAGGAACAGCAATATCTTACACTGCACACTCTCCGCAGGTTGAAGGTGGAATGATGCTGTGAAGGGCCCCTATCCTCTCCCACATCCATTTCTCCTCAGCCCTGTCCCCAGCTCAGACTGCTAGCAGAGGCTGCCAGGCAGCGGAGAACCACTGCTGCTCCCATTCCATGAAGGACCTTTTTTTCAGTTCCTTCTTTTCCCCACCTACTTTGGTGGGTTTTTTTGGGAGGGGGTTGTTTTGTTTTTTTGAAGTGGGGGGGGATTTGGCCTTGCAACACGGAGAACAGCATCTTGGTGTTGCTTTTTTATTGCATTTTCAATACACGTGAAGAGTCTGATTCTGACCTCACTCCCTCGGATGTAATTCTGGAATAACTCCACTGAACTCAATGGGGTTAGGCAGGTGTAAAACTGGTGAGACAAGCGAACCAGGCTCTGTATTAGCATGTGGCAGAAATTACAGCTTGACCAGGAACAAAGAAAGGGTTGCTAAAAGGCTTAGCTCTTCAAAAGCTATTTAAAGGAAGAACCGTGAGTATCAATCATTTAGACGAGGCCCTCCCCCCGTCTATGTTCCAGCACCATTGCCTATGCCGCAAAGAACGCAGAGCTCAAGGACACACCGGTTTTGCAAACACGAAAGCTGGATTTTTGTGGCCGTACTTTTTTCATGTGCAGACTTTAGGATTGTTGTTGTTGTGCTCCCTCCCCGCCCCCCGGCCCCATTTCCTGGAGATCAGCCAGCAGGGAAATCCTCTAGCGGGGGGTGGATGAGAGACAAAGTCTGCAGCCCTGCTCAACCAGGAAGAGCTCCACCTCAAACAAAGCACACGATAACAACCTCCCTTGCCTTGCTCGCTCGCCCAGTCTTGTGTGTCCTCTCTTGGCGTGCACGCCAACCATGATGCTGCCTACGGCTGGCCCCAGCACTGGCCAGACCTGTGGGCTTGTGCTGATCTCCGCTGTGCTGCTGCAGTCCATTTGCGTGGCGGTGACTTTCCTTTACTTCACCAATGAGCTGAAACAGGTACGTACCGCTGCGGTGATCTAGGCTGTTGGCTTCAGCACTGCTCAGTCTGCAGGCTGGTTTGGCCAGCCTACTGGCAGTTCCTCATTCTCGCTCTCATTGCAAATCTAGTCAAGAAAAAAAACAAAACAGATGCATCGTGTATGCCCTTGTCCTGTTCAAAGGACGGTTGTATGGGTTCATGCACGAGTGGTCCTATTCCCACTGACGGTAGTGGCAAAACTCCCAGTGTTTACAAGGGAGCAGGATTGGGCCCTAGGTGAACTGTAGTCTGTTTATTTTAAGCAGGAAAGCCTTAGGGATTCAGAGCTTTTGTTTTCATTGTAGGAGAAATGGGTTAGGCTGGGTTTGTTTGTTTTGCTGGTTGGCTGGGTTTGTTTGCGCTGCAGAATACAAAGGTCACGCAAAGAGAAGTTTTTAAAACTCACCTTATATTTCTATTCCCCCCCCCCAAAAAAAAACCCAAAAAACAGAAATGTGCTTTTCGTTAATGTTCCAAAATTGCTGTTTCTTCACTCCCATTTGTGCCTGGTCAGCACTGCTGAAACATTAGTAGAGCTGGGGGGTAAAAGGAGAGTCAGTTCACACGCTTAAAAAAAACACCCACTACTTTGTTTTCAGACAGTGACTAATCCTGATAGAATCTCAGGCAGACCACAAGCTGATCACTGCCCCCCACACAGGGCGTTGGGGAATGTCTGTGTAGTGGGCTGCGTCTTCCACTCCCTGCAACCAAAGGTTCATATCCTGGAAGCATCAGCTCAGCCATTTATCTTAAATTCTTAAGTAGGTAATTGAAGTTCCATGCAACATTTGGCTGGATGACTTTCGCACAAGACTTTAAAAAACATGGTTCTCTATGGACATTCATGACCCCATGGCAGTTCTGTAGGGGTAGTGGGTTTGTCCATCCACGTTTCCTACCCATCCTGCCATCTCTACTCTAGTGTGCTGTCCATCTGGGTGCTCTCCCTAGCTCCAGAGATGGCTGCACACAAGCAGTATTCTAGGTATATCATTTCTGTAAGGTTTTGAGATCCTTGCGTTCGAAAGGTGCTGTATAAATATAAAATATTATTGCACCCCTTGAATTTACCACCTGCAAAATTTAGTAGTACTCGCAGCTTCTTTTGAGATGGCTAAATCAGATGGTTTGGGAAATTCTTATCAGATGATTTGCACCACTCTACAATCAAGACCAGACTTCCTGAGTGTATAAAACTGGGAACCTGTTTGCTGAGTTTGTTGTTCTGATAGCTTCATATCTGGTGAGATTAGGGATCTACAGAAACATCACATTTGTCTTAAGAAAATAGGTTACACTGTTCTGGCGATAAGAGAGAAATGCACACAAAGTTGTTCCAACCCTCATAGACTTGGTTCAAAGTTCTTTGTTATCAAACTTTTGAACATGAGCAATTAGTAATCACAGCACCTTCTCCTAAGTTGCTTTTCCTCCAAATATGTATGTTTTGAACTTTTGAAAAGTTACTCTACTATCCCGAATAAACCACGTCCAACAATTCTTACCTCAGATATAGCTCTTATTATTTCAGGAGAATAACTGACCCCTTTGTGGTATGAAGGCTAACACCGGTCACGTTGAAGGGAATTTCTGTTGGGCTGAAAATAACCTAGGTATCTGCATAATAATATTATATGGTGTCTCTATTACACATGTCCTTTTTGTTCTCCTACACAGAGATATAAGGTATTGCTGTATTAGAACTGTAAATACAGTTTGTTAGCTTAATTGTACATATGGGTTATGGTTAGTGATATTTATCAGTGAGCCTGGTCCCTTTCCCCCCTTCTTTTTCCTGTTTCATAGTATCTGTATTTAGAGACTTCTGTCAAATAATCATCACTGGCCAGGTGTTAGATCCTTTCAGCTGTCAGTTCAAATTAAAAATCTATTTAATGCTAGGTAATTTTTCTCAATCTACATGGATAGTCATCTGATTAGTTAAATGTAACCATCTGTTGTTCATAAGATGGATAAAGCTTTTTGAACAGCCTAGTTTGGCTTATGGGAGGGGAGTGCTGAAAAGCAGTGGCTCAGCCCTAGGCTGCATGGTAGAGTTGATTACACATCCAGGATATAGGACAGTGAAGAAAACAGACTTCTTAGATAATGAGTGAAGTTGTAGAAATATTTAACTAATACTCCACTTAACAGTTCTGTGGCACCTTCCCTCCATGGATCTCAAAGTGCTGTACAAATATCATTTGATTAAGCCTCATAACGCCCTGTTCCTCTGTTCCTCCGTTTCCTTAACCTCTAACATTGGGATAATAATACTTCCCTGCCACACTCGTGTTTGCAGAGTGCATTAAACTCTGGATATGCAAGATGCTGCAGCAATGCCAGGTACTACCGACGAAGCGGACTCCGCGAAAGCTTATGCTGAAATAAATTTGTTAGTCTCTAAGGTGCCACAAGTATTCCTTTCTTATTTTTTTTAGTACAGTAACGTTATCTCAGGAGCTAGGTGTGTGACAAGTAAGCAAAAAAGCAGAAATGGTAGTACTGTTTGCTTCCAGGTTGAAGAGCGAAGTTTTGAAGTGCCCTTTCCTTTCCTGGTCCCTAGATCTGGTAGGAGAGTGGTCTGGTAAGGGCTGGTCTACACACAAGTTTGGTACCAATTTAATTATATTGGTTTAAAAACCAACCCTTTAGCATGGATGCAGTTACACTAGTATAAAGGTGCTTATATCTGTATAGCTTATTTCCATCAATTTAAGTAAAGTTCCCAAAGTCAGAAACCTTATATTAAAAATACTACCCTATTCTGGAGTAATGATCCAGAAGCCTGTAGGGATACTCCTGTCACTCAGCATTTTGCATCATTGATTATAGAATACAGTAGTATTTTTAAACATAAGGGGATGCTCTGTAGATGCTGCTGCACAAAGGTCAGGAGCTTGAAGTTAAGTGAGGTAAGATTTGCAGGGTCAGATGGGTGAATTCTCTCCATCCTGCTAAAGCGGAAAATCTGTGGCTTGCCTCCTTTGTTTTCAAGCAGACAGGAAAGGATGGGAATGTTGGGGGGAGGGGTAGAGAACAGTCCCCCTGTTCTCTGATGCTGAATGTTCCAAGCTTGAAGGATAGTTGAAACTGTGACATGTTAAGTAAATTAACTTCCAGAGGCAGCAGATTAACAAACAAACCAAAAAAATCCTTTAAAATAGGAATGGTTGAATTTAAACTATTAAATCAAGAAGAAGCCAGTCTGAATGTTTTGTATGTTCACTGGTTTCTTTCCTTTCCAAACTTTACTGGCATACAGGTCTTAACAGGGGTTGTGGATGATAATGAACCATTGAACTCAATAGGATCAGGAGTTCTATTACTTAGGTTACACTGTTCTTACATTAAGCAACAAGTGCCAGCCTCAGTTTTGATAACGGGTTATCCCCTGCAGAAACAACAGAGCTCGAGGAAGGGTTTTGTTGTTCACTATATTCTTCACTATTGAAACTACTATTTTTAAACTATAACTAGGAGAGTTATTCCTGACCACAGTAAAGACATTGGGACTTCTGCCATTGACTTCAGTGGGGCCCTGATTTCACTCTTCCTCTTTACACATCAGAAGAAGGAATTCTCTCTTTAGATAGATGGATGATGTAGAGATGGGCCCGAGTCACAAGACTGAGATGTGGAATCAGATCTGAATGCCCGCTTCCTCAACATTCATAGGGAAGGGGTTTGAATGTGGTCTTCCGGCCCCATTTCCATTACAGAAAACGCCCCAAGCTGCAAGGTTTGAATCTGGGGTGGAATTTGCCCAAAGTGCAGACATGGGGAGTGGGTTAGTGGCTGATGTTCAGTTTTAGTGGTAGATGTTCAGGCTCATCTTCAGTCCTCAGTGTAGGAAGATCCCTTGTGTAAAGGAACTAAATTCTAACAGTGTTAGAGCTGATAAAATAATTCTTAGCATTAGTGACGTAGGAATTGCAAGTACATAAACTTATTCAGCTGAGTTCTGGACGTCCAGTTTATGACCATAGAGATAAAAATGTAAGTGTATTCTTGCATATCAGGTATCTGGTTGTAACTAAATAAATATGTAAAGTCAGGATACACTCTCCTTTATCAAATTATTACTTGCTGTAGCATAGTGGTGTAACTTAGAACAGAAAGGGTTTTCCTAAACACTGGAGTTTTAGAAATGCATCATATATTTGCACGTTAAGTGAATTAACTAGCGTATTGCCTTCTACCACAGCTCCAGGACACATATGCCAAGAGCGGCATTGCTTGTCTCACTGGGGAAGATCTGGGAACTTTCATAAGACATGTGGATCTAAATGAAAATGAAGAAAGAGAGAGTGACCCCTGCTGGCAAGTGAAGTGGCAACTAGGAAAGTTAATTAAAAAGGTACTTTGGAACTTTTCACACAGACTAGACAGTGGAGCTTGATTATAACAATCCAGATGGTTCAGAGAGTTAAGCTCCAACGAGTGAAACAAAATGCAAATCCCAAATTGTTTCCTTGCATTTTAATGGTCAAATCACAATTCCAGATATAAAGGAATTCTATTTGCAGTGAAGTTCTTCTGAGAACAAAATTGTCGTTTCACTGTATTTAGGAGACAGAAAATACAGGTGACCAGTTATTACTAAGTTCATCCCAAGGAGAGGTTCATCCACTAATGTTTGTCTGGCATGCCCACTATGTAGAATGTCTGTCTATCCTTCTCATTTGTGACAGAGCATGGAGATGTAGGGCCTGATTTTCTTTCACTCACACTAGCAAATCAGTAGTGATTCCCACTCAAGCCACAGGAAATGTAACAGCTCAAAATCTTGCCCACAGTCCCTGTTATCGTAAAGAAAACCACTTTTCACCTCCTGCCTCACAGCTGTACAAAGAACAGGTATGTCATGAAGCATTGACAATTTTATTACAATCTAAACTGAAATGTCACTCCCCCATTCCCCACACACCCTTATCCTTCAAGGTCAGGTATTCTGTGTCAATCTTTCAAAATACACACACATACACACTAATACATTAGATAGGCTTATCATTGATACTTTTGTTTTTTACTCTCACTTTTATCGCAAATGTAATTGTGAAGAAGTTTTGAATAAGGGGTTGCCAAATTGAAAAGGATGAGAAACACTGATCTAGTAAATTAATCGTGATTTAGTTATTATATAATGATGCACTGGAGGTCTGTTTTAAATAACATATTGGCCCAAACTAAAGTCCACGGAGTTACTCCAAATTTAACTGGTATAACTGAGGGCAGAATTTGTCTCACTATATTAACTTAGTAGGTTTCTACAATGGGAAAACTCATATTTTTCTGCACTAGTGCAGTCCTGCAATTACACAACGTAGTTGGAAAAAGGCCCTTCACCCTGTCTGCACTACAACTTCTAACATTGCTACCACTGGGAAGACACTTAGGATTCAGAATGTTTCCTAGAGAAGCAACTGCTGCATATGCATATAGTAGCTGTTTCCCAAATCCATATAAACACTATGCTAGAAAGAAACCTGTTGGGTCAATGAAATGCAGATTAAGGTATCCAAGAGCCATTACATTCTGTAATCTCAGTATTCCTTGGATAGTGGCAGTGTCTCTTACATTTCCATGGAGATGACAATGCCTTTGTTGTTCTCATGGAGATATTACAATCGAGGAGCCATCATGGCTTAATGGAAACTATTGCTATTTCAGTGTATTCAAAATACCCTTCCCATGAGACTGGAACCATGAGTTACACTGGACAAATAATAATGGCTTCAAGTGGCAGAGTAAGAGTATTTTTGCTTAATAAAGAACTAACATCAAAATTACATGCAAATAAGGAGGGATCTGATTAAAACCTCAAGAAACCCGGAAATTGATGAGTGAGAACTTTTCTCAGTTCAGATGTTGAATGTAAGTTTTGTGATAGACTGACTGAGAACAGGGTATGAGCTTTACTACAGTAACTAAGGTTATGGCTACACTGCCCATGTTACAGTGTGGCTGCGGCAGCACTGTGACATGGGCAGCGTAGTCACGCTTTATCGCCGGGGGAGAGCTCTCCCGGTGATAAAAAATACCCACCCCGGATGGGGGGTGGTAGCTTTATCGCCAGGAGCCATGTAAAGAGTTGTCTATACTGGCGCTTTTCAGTGCTAAAACTTTTGTCGCTCGGGGTGTTTTTTCACACCTGTGAACGCTGAAAGTGGCAGTGTAGACACAGCCTAAGCCAGATATATTCCTGCCGTTATTTATATATCAATAGTTTTGCCATTGACTCCAGGGGGCTCCTGGTGAAAACTGCTGGATCTAATTCACTTCTGTTGTACCAGGATTAACCTGGAGTAACTCCAGTGAATTACTCCGCAACCAAATTACTCCAGATCTACACTGGAGTAATTGCAAACAGAATCTGATGCCATGAACTCTATTTCCTCTTATTGAGGGCCAGATTTTCCAAAGAACTTTAACACTCAAGTGGATGAGCTCCCTTGCAATTTGGCTCCAGATATTTAAAATTATTGCAAAACAGTTTGTTGTGAGAAATTAATGATACAGTTTCCTTTTGATGTCCGCTTTTATTTACAAACAGAAATAAAATTTGCTTGATGGTCAAATGCTGGAGTTTGTTCCGTTATGTGGCATATAAGAGTATGTGGAATAGTTGTGTTTCTGGTATCTTTATCACTGCTCTACTGATTTCCCAGAAAGAAAACAGTTTTTTTTTACGTGTGTTTGCAGATGATATCAAGAAACTATGAGGAAAACATTTCATCTGCGGTGAAAGGTATTTCTAATGTAACACATTTATTTAGCACATAAAAAAGAAACTGCGATGGTAGCAGATGTGCAGTGGTTCCATACATGTTTTCCAGTTGTAGAGAATAGTTCCTAATTTCTCATTCAGTTGTACAGTTCTTCTGCAGCAAAGCATGGGAAATGAGTAACTGTTAGTACTAGTTGGTATTCTTTTAAGAGCCATATTAAGCAGTCAGAAAATGTGGTCAAGTTATTAGAGCATGGAACCAGGATTCAGGAAAAGCGCCTGGCTTCTGTTCTTGTCTCTTGATTCAGTGATTTTATGCAATTCATTTAACCTCTCCATGCTTCAGAGAACAAATAGTACTTTGTTGTTGTGCGGCTACATTAATTAAGGATTGGGCACAGCTCTCCTCTGAAACTGATACAGAGCCTTACATCCCAGGAGGACTATCAGGAAGCCTTCTGGCTCATGAAGTCAGAGGAAATTTTGCTTGAGTAAAGACCACAGAATTTGGCCTTAAAAGATATTTACCCTTTCCAAGAGCACATACTTATCTTTACTATAGGGTGTTTTGGCACAGTTTTTTGGGGGGAAACATATAGAAGGCTTAAAAAGGCATTTCAAAGAGAGTATGGGAAGTTCTGAGAAATTTTGACCATATCAACCATTACACTTCAATCTCTCATTGATTTGGTCAAATAAAATATTTTGACAAACACATAAATCCTTAAATACTGTTAATTTAGTAATTAGTTACATATTTCCATGGAGATGACAATGGCTTTGTTGTTTCTCTAATTCTAATTTGAGATTTAAAATAGTTATTTCTCCTCTTCATGTAACTAAAATTTCTCTAACTCTTCCAGGAACTGAAGAACAGAGATCTCAGAACCATGGACACAGAATAGCAGCTCACTTAACTGGAAGCAGCACTAAGAAGAGCTCTCTATCCACATCAAGTAAGATATTTTGCTATATTGATAAAGGAAGAAAATGGATACAAAATAGGGAAAGATCACTGAATATATGTGCTTTGTGATTTTCCGGAAATGAATATTGACTGTTGATTATTCTAGGCACACTTTTCTGCTTGTTTCTCATGGACTTAATGAAATTTTTTTGGCCAGAAAACAGGGAAAGCTTTAAAAAATAAAAGATTTTCTAGTTTTGGTCAGAATAATTCTTCAGCTCACTCTAGTAGTAGTATCAACCCCATTCAACTTGGGTATCTATGGTGCACCTTCTTTCTATGTCTTTAGTTGTTTTTTTAATGAAAATTCCCTCTTCCTAATTCTGTCTATCCCCTTTGCAGTGTCTTTTTGGAGAAGGATATGTGTATGAGGGCCTAGAAACTATGGTGATAGGCACATAAAAAAAATAGAACAGACTTGAAATTCACACTAGATTTATTGAAGGACTTACTAAAGTTCTCAAATCTTCTGGGGGAACTAGGGCTGAGTTAGGATTCTCACATTGTTTTGCTCAATAACCACGTGGCAACTTGGATTCATTTTCATTCTGTATTTCAGGCAGCAGTGGGGAAGGATTCAAATACAGAGATCAAAACTAAAATGAGTCCCCGCAAAGTGATATGCCAAATTGCTACTTAATGAAACTTGACATCTATGGGCTGGTCTACAGTACCGTGGTAAATCGACCTAACTTAAGCAACTTCAGTTACGTGAATAATGTAACTGGAGTCGACGTTGTTAGATCCACTTACCGCGGTGGCTATACTGCACTGTGTCGATGGGAGAGCGTCTCCCATCAACTCCCCTTACACTTCTCGGGGCGGTGGAGTACTCAGATTGATGAGAGAGTGCTCTCCCATCGCATCGATTGCAGCAGTGCCAATTTACCAGCAAGTGAAGACATACCCTTTAAGAGAGATTGGGCCCGATCCTGTACCATCTGAAGCCAATGGATGCAGGATCTGGCCCATTGCTCTTATTTAGTTTTTGAAAAACAGTCTTATCAGCTAAGAGACAGTGGACTTTGTTGCACACAGCATAATTTAGCTCTATATTTTTCTCTATTTTCCCCCCTCAAATAGATTCCTCATCCAGAAGAGGTGTTGGGCAGAAAATAAATACCTGGGAACCCTCAAGGAAAGACCATTCATTCCTCTATAATGTGGAGTTGAAAAATGGGGAGTTAATCATACCCAGAACTGGGTTTTATTACATCTACTCTCAAACGTACTTTCGATTCCGCGAACCTGAGAATGAGGATTCAGAATCAGATCTGTTAGCACAAATCAGAAACCCTAAGCAAATGGTCCAGTATGTTTACAAACTGACGACATATCCAGAGCCTATCCTACTCATGAAAAGTGCAAGAACTAGCTGCTGGTCTAAAAAGGCAGAATATGGACTTTATTCCATATATCAAGGTGGAGTATTTCAGCTAAAAAGGGATGATAGGATTTTTGTCTCTGTCAGTAATGAGGACATGGTTGACATGGACAAAGAAGCAAGTTTTTTTGGAGCCTTTTTGATCAGCTAAATGATTGCCAGAAAACCAGACCCCCAAAGGAATCATTTTTTAAATTCTATAATCTAAGGTGGCAGAAGGGGGAGGAAGCCACTGTGACAATACAGTGACTTCAAAGCAATAGTAACAATGCAAGAATCCCCACTGTCAATTCGTCCTGTGAAAGGTTTGGTCGCTCTGAGAAATGATCCTAACAGTCAATATGGAAGAGCAGCAGGTGGCTGCAGCTGCATATGACTGTGTATAACAGCACAGCAGATCCCCAAACATGCCAGTGTTCTAGGACTTGCCTGGATTTTAACATGTCAAAGATGAATAGCTTTGGCTAGAACTAGATCAAGTGCAGGCAGGCATTGCCCAAGGTTCCCCATACCACTCTACCAAATCATCTCAAAACCTCATTTGTGGCAGTCCCTCTGCAGGAAAGGTGGATTTGGACAGGGACTAGATGGAGACAATAGACTTGTATAGGGGATTAGATTGAGGTTGGAAAATGGATTTTATCATGAATGACACTTTGGACCCTATCCTGCTGACTCTTTCTCCTGTGAGTAATCTTTACACGAGCAGAAGTCCCTCTGATGCCAGTTGGACTAACCTCTTGAGTAAGGTTTGCAGGTTCAGGCCCTATGTTTGAATCTTAGATTTCCTAAAATGAAAGGCTAGCAAACAATTAAACTACAGTAGCATTTAAGCACATACTTAACTTTGGCATGCGAGTACTCCATTTGAAATCAATGGGATACTCATGTGCTTAAAGTTAAACATATGCTTAAGTGCTGCATGGGATCACAGCCTGGTTATTTTTGTCTTCATTTGGATATTGTATAGATGACAAAAAAATGAAGTGGCACAGCAGAGCCATTGAAATCAATAAGTCAATATTACGAGTTCCCAGTACATTTTAATAATCCCATATCTGCTTAGTTGACTAAGATTGTACTGCAGAGATTTCACCACTCTTACAGCATGTTCAAATATGGAATCACTCTATACTTACTGAAAATGAGTATTTGATCCAGAACCCAAGTGTTTTCCTTTAAATGTTGCATTCAGAGGGCTACATTATTTGTCTCACATCAAGCATGACATGACGTGGTTCTTTCATGTTGATTGGCATGATGCCATGGGACATGATGTGATGCAGAATAGTCAGCTTGGATTTGAAGGAGAACATTTTCATTCCTGGAGAGGATACATGACTATCTCTGCTTCAGCATGGGCTGATTTTAGTTAATACTGTTTAGATTTTTGGGGTTTTTTTGCAGGGCTGCGTGGGGATGACATAGCATTAATTTTTCTACCTGAACTGAATATTAGATTTGTTAGCTGTAAGATTAGAACTGGTTTTCAAAAGTTTAAAGTTTTGTTAAGAATAGGCAATATAGCCAGATCTTCAGGTAGTGTACAACAGTCAGCACCACTCCAGTGACTTTAGTGGAGCTACACCAGTTTACACCAGATACTGATCTAGCCCAGGTTCAGTGGAAAGACCACACATTTCTGAAAGAAAGAGGGAGTGAAAGGTAAGTGGGGCAAGGAAGTAGTATGGACCAAATTCTCTGCAGATGTATATCAAAGTAAACAGAATTAAGCCAGTAGAGAATTTGGCCCTATATTT
This sequence comes from Macrochelys suwanniensis, assembly GCA_033296515.1. Taxonomy (NCBI): domain Eukaryota; kingdom Metazoa; phylum Chordata; order Testudines; family Chelydridae; genus Macrochelys; species Macrochelys suwanniensis. The sequence continues at coordinate 14,260,917 of CM065783.1, forward strand.
TTGATATTATAAGGTTGTCTCAGGACTCATAAAATGTTGAAAGTCAGCAAACGGTCTTACTTTGTCCATGGCTTACAGGATAAACAGGTGGACCATTCACCTTACTACCTTTTTTATGGCCAACAGGAAATGAATGTACATCAGTCGCCTCACTCGCCTTGTCTATATAAATCAGAAAAGTAGGCACACCAGACATTCTATTTACCTTACCTATGAACAGCAAGAAAAGAATTTACAATCACTTTGTTTTGACTGGTTAGAAGAAAGAAGCACATGCAGGTTGATATTCGAAACCATTATTCCAGTCTGTGTTTGCTGTTTCTATGTGGAGAAAAATATATTCATTTCAATAGTAACCAATTCTGTGAATTGCTCCACCACTTACTGGAGAAGCTTGCTTTGCAGTGAAGTCATGTCTCATAATGCATTATATATTTTTCTCAACTAGTCCCTTGAAGCATTATCTGAGAATTCTCCCAAGTGCACACCACAGTTTTTAGATTTATTTGGTGGCTTCCTAATCTTGAATACAGTATGTATTTGCACTAGTTCCACACTGGTCAACACTGACTTTAATTGAACTGCTCCTGATTTACACTGGTGTAGATACTTCAGGTCTATCTAGCTAAGCGAGGACCTGATTTTGCTGCCCTTACTCATATTACATAATATTTTAGGTTCCAATCCTGTAGTGGGAGTACTCAGTGCATAAAGTTAAGCTTGAGTGTAGATGTTTGCAGGATCGAGGCCTTACTTTGCAAGTTGTTCCACTGATTTTCAATGGAATTGTTTGTGGAGTAAGGGCTTGACCCTACTCCCATTCAGATCAGTGCAAAAACCTTAATGGGGCAGGACCAACCCTTTAGATATTATTCAACGAGAGGAAGGCCAGCACAATCTGATCCAATCCGATTAGGATAGACTGTGTTTATTTTTCAAAAAACGGACTAATTTTCAAACTATATGTTTCAGTTTTTAGCTTAATACATTTTCAAAAGAAAATAATTTGCAGAGAACTTTTATCCAAATTTTCTTCCCAATTCTAATTTTTGATTCAGCTAACACAGTGCTCTTAATTATCACAGGAGTACTACAAGACTGCATTAAACAGCTCCCTTCAGATCTAGATTCTGTTCCTGATCCTTCAAAGTCTTATATATGTGCTTCACTTTACACAGACTGAGTAGTCCCATAGACTTCATTTCCTGGATCAGGCTCATATTATTAAACTCCTCAGCAACATACTCAACTACAAGTATATATTATATATACATAAATAAAATAATGGATTTTTTAAAAAGTCCAGTTATTTTAGGTGCTTATTCTTTTAAAAAAATTCTTAACTGTGAGAGAATTTCAGATATATTAGTTGCAGCCTAAAAGTGGAAACCATACGTATGATTAAGAAAAAGCCTATATGACAAAGATCTCAGGGAGACAGATGGAAAAGAAGCCGTAGGGGCTGTGCACAAATTCATAGCTGACAGTAACTTAAGACAGATACTACTATCTACTACACACAGATGTTTTTCATCACTTTGTCTCTGCAACTTGATATATAATAATGGGCCCAATTTTATTAGGAAGTGCTCCCAGGCATTTCCAACCTTTTTTCTCTCCATATGTACACATTTTTATGGCACTCCATTCTGGGAGAATATACGTAGCACAACAGGGAGTAAACTGAATAATCATATTTTATTTCCCAGTAATCCAAAGACACACACAGCCTGGTGAAAAACTAACGAGCAATATCTGATAAGGACTCATTTGAAGACAAATAGATGTATCTACCATTTCCGTTTGTGGATTCACTCTCTCATTCCCCCAGCCTCATTACTAGGATGACCAGACAGCAAATGTGAAAAATTGGGACGGGGGTGGGGTGTAATAGGAGCCTATATAAGAAAAAGACCCAAAAATCGGGACTGTCCCTATAAAATCGGGACATCTGGTCACCCAACTCGTTACACTCTTGACTTTCAATGGTAAATGTAGCAAATAGTTCTTTGTGTTCATTGTGCATGTGCAGCTACAATAACACTTTAACTTTTCTATAAATTTTTTTAATTTTTGTACATACGTTTTATATAAAATGTTTTTAGTAAATACTTATTTTGTCTTTTAATTATTACACTTGTTCTTTTAAGGCTGCCATAACAACATCTCACTTAATCTGAAATCTTGACAGTGAGATGTGTACGGGCCTGATCCAATTCTCAGTGAAGTCAGCGAGTGAGTTTCTCTGTTGACTTCAGTGCAAGGCCCATAATGCATGTATTTTTGCAATATCATGACGTGAGGAAGTTGTTTCCTGATCCCAGCTGGTAACTGGTTTCTGCCCTAAAGCCCTGGATTGAAGAAAATTGAAAATCCTTGTTAAGCCAGAGACTGTATGGTATTGAGAGCCTTTCTGGAGTGTCTCATCACCTTCCCAAAATAGGTCCATAATTTTAGCCTTAGTTATTGTAAACAGAGAGTCTGTTCTTAAGCATATAAACATCTAACCCTTTCTATTACCAAACTGCAGCAGGGGTCCCACTGAACTCAAATAGGACAGATTGTCCCTGGTCCTTGCACAGCATGTTGAGAGGGAGAAGGCAGCCGGAGCTCTTCCAAAGGGCAGTGACAGTTGTAACCCCAAATTTAAGGGGAGCACAGAGGACTGCTCAGCCCATGTGCCCCATGAGCAGACATTGCCCTAAATGGTGAAATGGTGGGCAGGAGACTGTACTACTACCTTCCTACTCCCACAACATAGAATGTGCATTTGTACTCTGCTCTGGGAAATCTGAATAAGGATGGTACCTCCTGGAGATGCCATCTCACAACAGAGTTTCCCCTAGGCAGGCAAGGTCCACACCAGCCTTCCAGGGCAGTGCCTACATAGTACAATATATTGTTATTGCACTGGCTCCTAGAGACCTCAGCCCTACGTGCCAGGCACTGTACAAACATAACAAAGAGCTGGTCCCTGCCCCAATGAGTTTACAGTGGAAGTAAATTCACAATGTTTGTTTTATTCTCTGTTTGAGTAAAGGGACACACCTCAAACAGTGGTAATAAGCAAAGTCACAATCCTGCAAGTTGGTCCATGTGCCAGGAGCTCAGCACCCATGCAGATCCCCATTAAAGCAAAAAGCAGGAGTCTGCCAGAGAGGCTCATCTTGTAGCATTGGTGCCCAAGATGGTCATGACACCCACAGAACTTGCCTCAAAAATATTTTATGTTATGTGTGTTGCTTTTTATTTAATTAAGGATTCCTTCTTGGTATTGTTATGGGAAAGGATACATAAAATTAGCTAATTTGACTCTCACTATACACTTCACTTGACCTTTGCCATATTGAATTACATTATTATTTATATTGCTGTAGCATCCAGATGTCCCAAACGGGCCCGACTGTGCTAGGTGCTGTACAAACATATAAAAAAGCGTAGTCCCCACCCGGAAGTTTTAAACCTCATGCGTGCGTTTAGGTTTAAACCAATCTCTAAATATTAGGGATGAAGAGGAGACCTAATGTGAGGAGCAGATTCCACATTGCTTTAAGGTGAGATTTTTGCATTTTCCTCTCCTAAAACATCTATCTGCCACACTCAGAGAGAGGATACGGTACTGGTACTAATCCAGTATGGCAATTCGTATACTCAAGAAGAGCATACAGCTGAAGAGGTTACTGTCTAATTTGCCCTAGTCTCTCAAATCTGTAATACGGAAGCCTCTAATCCAGGGCCGGTGCAAGGATATTTCGCACCCTAGGCGAAACTTCCAGTTCCCCACCCCCCCCACCCCATCCACTCCCTCCCACTTCCTGCCCCCCAAAGAACCCCCAACCCATCCAACCCACCCTGCTCCTTGTCCCCTGATCACCCCCTCCCGGGACCCCTGCCCCTAACCGTCCCCTGGGACCCCACCCCCTATCTAAGCCTCCTTTCTCCTTGTCCTCAACTGCCGCCTCCTGAGACCCCCCCACCCTAACTGCTCCCCTCGGACCCCATGCCCTACCTGTCCCCTGACTGCCCCGACCCCTATCCATACCCCTGCCCCCTGACAGACCCCCAGGACTCCCACACCTATCCAACTGCTGCTTCTCCCGACTGTCCCCCCAGAACCCCCCCAACCCATCTAACCCTCCCTGCCCCGACCCCTCTCCACACCCCCGCCCCAACAGACCCCCGGGACTCCCACACCTATCCGACTGCTGCCTGTCCCCTGACTGCCCGCCCCCAAATCCCCCAACCCATCCAACCCCCTCTGCTCCCTGTCCCCTGACTGCCCCAACCCCTCTCCACCCCCCCACCCCCTGACAGGCCCCCACCCCCCAACCCATCCAACCCCCCTGCTCCCTGACTGCTCCCTCCAGAGACTCACTGCCCCTTCTCCAACTGCCCGGCACGCTATCGCAGGGGAGGGGGGAGCAGGACAGGGGCGTAGAAGGAGGGGAGGGGCGGAGCTCTAGAGTTGCCGGAGGCCCCGCTGCCAGCAGCTGGCCGGCGATCTGGGCTGTGGGGGGCACGGCTGCTCCCTACTAGTGGCGCCACCGCTTTTGCAGGGCTGCTGCCCCCCCACCCCCTGCACGCACCGCGCCGGCTCCTCCACGGCTGGGACTCACCGCTGCTGCAAGCGCGACGCTCCGGCTCTCGGCGCCCCGGGCAGGGGGCGGGGAGGCTGGGACCATCCCCCGGGCAGGGCGCCACTTTTTGGTGCCCCCCCCCCAAATGTTGGTGCCCTAGGCGATCGCCTAGGTCGCCTAGTGGTTGCACCGGCCCTGCTCTAATCATTTTCACTGCCCCTCTCTAGAACTTTTCTGCTTCTCTTCTGCTGCTTTGAAGATGAAATTACCAAAATTGAATGCCATATTCAGGGTTAAAAATGTACCATTAGTTTACAAAGTAGCACTGTAAATAGTCTGTGTATTGTTAACTCTCTCCTGATTAACAGAGTCTAATACCTCCGTTGATTACCACAGCACAGTGAACTCAACTGTCTAAACCAGTAGTTCTCAACTTATTTATGCAGCCCACAATGTGTTACCGGGGCCGCAGAGGCCAGGTGGCAGGGCGGCGGCAGCCCAGACCTCAGCTGCCCGCCCCGGACCCCCACCGCGTGGTTGTCCTGGACCCCTGCTGTGTGGGGCCAGGCGGCAGCCTCGGGGCCGGCCGACAGCCTCAACCCCGGACCCTGCCACAATGGGCAGGCTGGCAGCCCCAACCCCAACCCCGCCGTGTTGGGCGGCAGGCAGCCTGGACCCCACCACACGGGCTAGCCTTTAGCACACAGCTGAGCTGGGCACCCCATGCAGGCTGTGGGTGGAGAAACACTGATTCTATACCAATTCCAAGATCCGTTTCCTGAGTGATTTCTAATTCAGAATCTCTCCAGGTATTACTTTCCATTAATCTCTTCTCAAATTCATATGGACAACATGAAATTGTATCAGGAACATGACAGTCATGTTGTCTTATTGGTTATGGTCAGTGCATTGATTCCCAGTGTTAGGGCTGTAATTTACACTGTGCATCTGCTTTTTATGCAGTGTCTCATTTTTATAGGCTGTTCCTATCCCATTTAGCATAATTTATATTCCTTCTCTATGATGCACATATCCCCATTCCACTGGGCGAGGGAGTCCTAAAACGTATGATATATATAGCACCAACAGCTTTAGCAACTGTTAGGGAACCATCATTTTTCACATTCTTACATGTGGAGGTAGTCACTAATGATTTTATCAGACCAGAGTCCATGTCACCTATTTCTCTCAAATGTACTTTTGGTTTTGTCTGGTTAGAACTCTTTCAGATCACATTGTTTTCTTTTTTCTATTAAACCATCTGTACTTATTCCCTACAGTCACAGGGTGATGACAAAGCAGATTAACTGCAGATTTCCATTTCTGGTGAACTCAGTCAGCAAGCTACTGCTCTCTATCCAATATGAGAAACAGACGTACCAACAAGTAAGTATGGCTGGGCATGATTTATTTTCCAATCTGAGCCTGGCCCTTTCGGCATGAATGCAATACAAATATAATTTAATAATAAAATACACAAAGTCAAGTGAAGACCTCTAGCCCTTGTCAGGGCCACCTTCAATGTTGCAAAGTTTGTTGCCTTGTGACTGCAAAGCTTTGTGGAAAGATGCTGTGCATCGTAACAATAGTCACAACTTTCTATCTGGGAAGCCAAGGGAAGAAAATATTATTGGGTCAAATCCTGAAGCCTTTACTCTGGCAAAACTCTCATGGACTTCCATAAGAAATACAATAAAATCTTCCATTACTCTTTTACGCCGTAAGTCATTTAAAATAATCTCTAGATTTTTATTTAACTGAGAGTAAAAATCAATGTTGATAAATTGGAGAGGGTTCAGAAAAGAGCCACAAAAAATATTAAAAGATTAGAAAACATGCCTTATAGTGATAGTCTCAAAGAACACCGTCTATTTAGCTTAAAGGGGTGAATTGATTACTGTCTATAAGTATCTACATGGAGAACAACTATTTAATAATGGTCTCTTTAGCAGAGAAAGGTATAACACGATCCAATGTCTGGAAGTTGAAGCTAAACAAATTCAGACTGGGAATAAGGCATGATTTTTTAAAAGCGTAATAGACCATTGGAACAGTTTACCAAGCCTCATGGTGGATTCTCCATCGAGGACAATTTTTTAAATCAAGATAAGATTTTTTTTTTTAAATGATGTGCTCTAGGAATTATTTTGGGGAAGTTCTATGGCCTGTGTTATAGGCGGTTAGAATAGATAATTACAGTGCTCCCTTATGGCCTTGGAATCGATGAATCTATGCAGTCTAGCCCTGACCAAAGAACCACAGCCTCCCTCTCCAGCTTAGTGAGTAGGAAGATAAGTGATGGAAGCATTAGTATGACATGGCCTATTAATGTAATGGATTAAAGCACTGCAAAGAGGTGAAGTTAAATTATGGTGCTACAGTAGAGCGTCACTGCTTAAATAACACCATTTCTGAGTCTCTTTCAGATGTTTACCTCCATGTAAACAACTGTGGAGTGACTCAAGGATATTCTGGGTTTTTTTCATCATTATGTTAAAGTACAAATATTTTGTTTGTTGTTAATTATTAAATGGTTTATTGGTACTTTAAAAGCATATGTCAGATGCTACCTGATTGTCCTTAAAAGAACCCTTCCACTTGATAAAATATATAATACAAGTCAAAACATATTCTGCCCTTTGATATAATCAAATATCTGCCTTTTGCTTTTCTGTGAATTGTTGTAGATATGTCATTTGTAAAAGGGAGATTTCTCCCTTCCAGTCTGTTTTTCCACTTTCTTCATCTTCCTGCAATAAAGTCATAATCATGCCATCTTCAGAACTTTCAACGATTCCGATGACAACAAACTGTGATGTAAGAAGCAGGAATTAGTACTTTATTGGATGAAAAGAAAATGGAGAAAACAACAGGGAGAAATAAATGGAAACTCTCTTGCAACCTTAACTCTAGCGCTTGCTGCACAAAAGCAGCACAGATATTTTGAGAGTAAACATATTGTATGTAAATGTACATTGTTGTGGTTTTTTTAAATGTTGTGTCTCATACATCCAGTTAATGGATAGAATGGTGAAAAAACAGTGCTTGAATTAAACAAAAATTAAAAATCCATGCAATTTTAAACAGTGATGAATTAACTTTTTCCCTTTCCCTAGACCAGCACTAAAAATGTTGCCTCCTGTTGCTGCAGATAAAAGCAAGTAAACAAATATTTGGGATCTAAACCAGCTTCCATCAAAATCAATGGCAAAGCTCTTTGACACTGCACTACACAATTCCCAAAGTATATGCATGAGTCAACAGAGTTGTACCTGTTTACACCAAGCCTGAATTTGGCCCACAATCGCCAAGTGCTTAGAAGACCAGCAAGGAGGTCTCAGCAAACACATGACCAAACCAAACAGAAACAAAAACTGTTATAAAAAATCATCTGTGCATCCCCCTTTCTCAATCTCATATTAATGGCTGCCCTGGGTCTAGCCCTGACTAGGTAAAGCAATTTCAAAACCCCTTGAGTCACTATATTGTTTAAGCAACAAAGACTGGAATGCTGTTAAATCCAATGAAATTTGGTATTTATGACCCAGTCATGCCATTATTCTACATACTGTACTTCCACCAAAAATCAGTAAGAGTTTCTGTGGAATGATTTCAGGATCAGGCCCATATTCAAGATCCACCTATATAGATGCATCGAAAAGGGGCTGCTGCCTGGGCATCCTCTTGTGGCCTCAGAGCAGCCTTGCCAGTGGTCCTTTGCCTTCATTTTCCTCCTCACAAACCCATTTGTCCATTCCCATCCCTTCTCAGGTTCTGCTTTATGAAATTAACAAACATTCAAAATAAAGTTTTTGAGTCCATTCATTCTCCCAGGCCTTTCCTACCTATTGTATCACTTCCCAAGTTTCAAGTTTCTGTACTGGAGTCTACTCAGTCTTAGCAGCCTCTGTATTCCCCCCCCCCCCCCCCCCCGGTCTCCTTGAGAACTCTGCAAGGCCAGCAGTCCAGCTTCTTTCTGCTTCTCTTATGATTCCTGCTCAGGTGTGCCTCCTTAGTAGGGCTGGCTGGGCCCAGGCCTCTAGCCCTTAAGGTGCAAACCACACTGGTACAAAGACTTGTACGGATTAAGTAACTAAAACAGAGAATTTCCCTGAGCTGTGTAGCATGTCATAAGGTGATGCATAACATCTGAAAAAAAAATACGGATTTTTATCTATTCTATCGAATTATAACTGTATACAACATTTTTCAAAATCAGGTATGTGCCCATCTTTCATTCCCTTTGTGCCTAAAAGAAAAGGAGATGATTTAACTATATTTATATATAAGCTGTTATATACAAATGAACAAAGCTAAAAGAGCAGTATTTAGGTTGCAAAGTCAAGCACTCAACAATTAGGACATACCAATTTGCAGTTCCCTGCACAATCTTAATTCTGCCCCCTTTGTAGCTCCATCTTGTGCACTGAAAGAGGCCGGGGTCCTGTGGAAATAATAGCATGTGATTATGTATTTAAAAACCCTTATCATAATGCTAACCCTATATACAAGGAGGCTGAATTAAGGTTGAACAAGCAATCATAAATTTGACATCTCCTAACTTTTGAATGCTTGGCTTTGGAAACTAAATAATGTTTTTAACATCGTTGTTTTTGTTTTGTGTGTTTGTGTACACGTGTTTGAGTGTGTGTGTGGGCTTCTTTAGCCTTCCCTGCCCCTGCCTCCACTTGGGGAGTTCCAATCTTATGTAGTGCTCGTGGGAACAGAGGGAATATGTGCAGGGGGCTAAGTACTCAGTGAGGTGGGGGTTGAGATATGTGTTTGGGGTGGAAGCCTGGCCTATTTCCTTCCCCATGTGGTGCACCCAAGGGTGATATAGGTTACTAGGGCCACATGATAGGTCAGACGAGTGGGGAATCCAGCACACATTCACCCTGCCACCTGCCATACACACACCTGCTCTGACAGCTCCCACCTGTTTCCAGTACAGTGTCTGATGCTGAAGTTTTGGCAGCAGCATGTGCCCAGCTTTAGAATGGTCATGTGTTCCATGATTATTTAGGAAAGCTGTCACAATCATCCCGAGGAACAAAAGTAAGAGATCGGAAATGGTGGTTTTGGGCAGTTTATACCACAGAAAAAGCTGAACAGAATTTCATGAGACAAAGAAAAGGCACATTAGTAGCCCCAGGGCATTCTTCCTGCCAAGCATCAAAGGTCTGCTACAAACAATGAAGGTGCAATAACTTCTCAAAGAAAATGTTGCAAGAATTCTTTTATTCATATAATGTGTTAGGCAACCTAAATGTAGGGATCACTACCAGTTCCCCTATTATATAGCGCTCTATCATTTAAATTAGATTGGACACAAAACAAGAATATGAACAGTAGGGAACAATCCTGCATTGACAGTATGTGGACTGGATGTTCTACTATATCTTTTCCATCACTAACGTCTACGATATAGAGCTCTTCAATCTACCTAAGATATAACAAGAACCGATGGCAGGAAGTGGAAGCTAGACAAATTTATACTGGAAATAAGGCAGACATTTTTAAAAGTGAAGGTAATTAATCATTGGAACAATTTTCCAAGGGTTGTGGCAGATTCCCTATCACTGGAAATTTTAAAAACAAGACTGAATGTTTTTCTAAAAGATGTTCTAGTTCTACCACAGCTATTGGATCTGAAGCAGGAATTAATGCAGGAAAGTTCTACGGGCTGTGTTATGCAGGAGGTCAGACTAGACAATTACAAATGGTCCCTTCTGGCCTGAAAATCTATGAATCTATGATGCTTAGTAGGGTTGTCAGATGTCTAGTTTTCAACCGGAACAGCCGGTCGAAAAGGGACATGGCGGCGGTGTTGACCATTAAAAGTCCAGTTGGCAGTGAAGCGGGGGTGACAGACTCCCTGCCTGGCTCCGGGTGGCTCCCAGGAAGCAGACAGCATGTCCAGCTCCTAGATGCAAGGGCGGCTGGGGGGCTCCGTGCGCTGGCCCAACCCGCAGGTGCTGCCCCAAGTGTTGGCTCCGCAGCTCCCATTGGCCAGGAACCAGGGCCAATGGGAGCTGCGGGAGCGGTGCCTGAAGGTGGGGGCAGAGCGCAGAGCCATCTGGCCGCCCCTCCGCCTAGGAGTCGGAAAGACATGTCACCACTTCACGGGAGTCGCCTGAGGTCAGCACCGCCCAGAGCCCGCACCCCAAGCCCCCTCCCGTGCTCTAACGCCCTGCCCCAGCTCAGAACCCCCTCCCACATTCCAAACCCCTTGATCACAGCCCAGAGCCCCTACTGCATCCCAAACCCCTCATCCCTGGCCCCATCCCAGAGCCCACATCTCCAGCCGAAGTCCTCACCCCCTCCTGCACTCCAAGTCCCTGCCTGATCCTGGAGCCCTCACCCACACCCTGAACCCCTCCTTTCTAGCCTCACCCTGAAGCCCACACCCCGAGCCCATACCCCCTCTCACACCCCAATCCCCTGCCCCAGCCCAGAGCACCCTCCCACACTCCAAACCCTTCGTCCCCAGCCCGGAGGCCCTTCCTGCACCCCAAACCCCTCATCCCCAGCCCCACCCCAGAGTGATGAAAATGAGCGAGGGTGGGGGAGAGTGAGCGATGGAGGGAGGAGGATGGAGTGAGCAGGGGTAGGGCCTCTGGGAAGGGGCAAGGGTGTTCAGTTTTCTGCAGTTAGAAAGTTGGCAACATAATTAGAAAGGCAAATGAATAGAGGCAGATAGACGCATGGAAAGATATTTCTTCAAATCAACCACCACGGATTTGCAGCCACTTCTGGGGTGAAATCCAGCAATTGTTGAATAGCTCAGAGGAACATTATGCTACAGTCAGAACTGAACAATGCTGACAACAACTGGAAGTTCAAGAAGAGTTTAAGTAGGTAAAACAAACCTAAGCAAACTGGAATATGGCCAGGACGCCATAACACTCCTATGATTACAAAAAGTACTGTGGAATCTTCAGTGACAATAAGTGGTCTGGGCTTTGGTATTATGTGTCATCTGAAAGAAGTCACTTTCAGAGGTATAATGCCCCAGTAGTATGTGGTGCTTAGGCCCAATTCCTAGCCCAAGATCTGTAGATATTGGATAGTGATACTAACAGATGCTTCAGAGTTAGCAATTTAGGTTTTTATCAACTGATAGTAGGAAATCACAAATGCTGGGGAGTTGTGAATTCTGTGATGTTGGGGCCTTTTCAAAAGGTTTTTCTGTTTCCTGCAACATGTAGCTTTCTTTACAAAAAAATGCCTCTAGGTTTTCTGATTATGGAGATACCCTTTATTATATAATAACTAACACAATGCTGCCCTGTTAACTACCAGGTGATTGTCACTGTTTGGGGATTCTACTGTTCAAACTCTCCTTCCCCAATACAAATGTTACCTGCATCTCAGGTCAGGACTTCCACTCCAATTGGCCGAGACCCTCTCCTTCACCGCTGCACAACCTTACTTTAGTCTGGCATTTAGTGACACAATGGTGTCTTTGAAACAGCCAGTTGTCCCACTTACCCATTCAGTCCCTTCAGAAAGTCTGACAAGTGGACCTACTTTCTCCCAGTCCACCAGAAATCCTCAAAAGGTGAGGGTCTGCCCCACATCTTGCAGAGAGACCCGTAAATGTTCACCACAGTCCTGCTGCTACAGGTTCTCCATGTTGTGGGGCTGACATGCCTCAGAATGTACAGGGCAAAGAAGCTCTGGACACTGTCATTAGTAGAAACAACGAGGAGTTCTTGTGGCACCTTAGAGACTAACACATTTATTTGGGCATAAGCTTTCGTGGGCTAGAACCCACTTCCTCAGATGCATGGAGTGGGAAATACAGGAGCAGGTATTAATACATGAAAAGGTGTGAGTTGCCTTACCAAGTGTGAGATCAGTCTAAGGAGACAATATCCTGTTGTCAATTGAATTGTCTTGTTAGACTGACCTCACACTTGGTAAGGCAACTCACACCTTTTCATGTATTTATACCTGCTCTGTATTTTCCACTCCATGCATCTGATGAAGTGGGTTCTAGCCCACGAAAGCTTATGCCCAAATAAATGTGTTAGTAGGTGCCACAAGGACTCCTTGTTGTTTTTACTGATACAGACTAACACGGCTACCACTCTGAAACCTGTCATTAGTAGGTACAATTTACCAGGTTCTACAACATTATAGAAGGGAGCAGAGCTGTATTTGGTTTTGGATATCACCCTTCATACAGTAGGGACAGAATATTTTTCCCATTGAAGCCAATTAAGTACCCTTAAGCACTTTACTAAGTGGTTACCCGATGGTAGAGGAAGGGGATGGGGAAACCAGTGGCCACAGAATAATGAAAAAGGGAACAGGGCATGCTTAAAAGGTAAACTTAAAAGAAAGTGATACATCTGGGATATTATTATAGGGAAAATCTATTTCATTCAGTGCATGTGTAAAGCAACTACAGTAGAACCTCAATTTTATAAACATACCAGTTATATGAACCATTTTTCCTGACTGGACAAAATATCACATAACAAATGTGGTGTCAATGAAGAACAAGTCGGCCTTCCTTCACATTCTGATGCCTTCAGTGCACTGGAAATGGCTTTGCAGTGGTTTGAAGGACAAGAACAAAGTGATGCAGTTAGGCAACATACCTACAGTGATTTTTGAGATGTTCCATTTTATGTATTCCTCAATCCCAATTAGTTTGTAGAAAGGGGTTCTAATATCTGTTAAAAAGTCAAGTGTTCTATGAGCTAAGGTAATTTTCCAAGCATTATGCTCTACATCATTCCCTCCCTCAGAAGCACTTATATTCATACAAATGAGGGCATTATATAGACAGTGTATGTATTCACAAGGGATATATTGTTGAGTTCAAATGACTTTAGAGATTCTTCTGGGCAAACATTTGGATTAGGGGCATACAAATCCTGAGAGTTCATATTCAAGTTTGCCTGGTGTCTGCGTGGGTCTAAAGGAAGAGATGATGTAGGGAACCTTCTCCATGCCTGCACAAAAACAAGAAACAATAGCAGTCCCCCTTAGCACCTCCTGGGGTGTAGCCAGGAGTGGGAAAGGAGTGATGAGGATGAGGCAAGGCCATGTCGGGCTCGCCCTGTCCCCCAGCACAATGGCCAGTAGAAGCGTAGATAGGGGAGAACACTGAACACCTTGAAGGCATGTAGCATTGGGCACGCCCCCACAGTGCACCTGAGAGCTCTGGGAGTTGGTTTGCTATAGGGTGACCAGATGCGGGACTTATCCCCTCCCACCGGACTTGTTGAGCAAAAAAAAAAACAACCCTCTCCCACCACCGGACTTGTTGAGCAAAATAAATAAATAAATAAAAATTTCCTGCCGGAACGGAAGAAGCCCGGGACAAATGGCTGGTCACCCTAGTTTGCTATCCCAAAACTCCTTCTGCATTGCCTTTTGGCTAGCGCTCATCAGACACAATATGGTTCTTGTATTTAGGAGCACCTCACAGTTTGGGAAGCATTGGGTTCGATTATATATAACAGTTCCAAAGTACCCATAGGGCACAGAGGACTGTGACAGGAACACATTAATCAGAGTCTCAATATATGTAAATAATTTCTGAGGGTAATTACTGTAGCTGCAGTGTACATACCCTCACTATGCACTGTATTCCTAGATATGCCTGCTAAGAACCAAATGCAGACCAAAGACATATAAACGAGGGACTCCCGTTGCAAAAATCCCTTCATTTTATATAGCAGTATTATGAAGTTTCTAGATGCCCCGTAGTATCTTCCATCTCTGGAGATTGCAGTGTACTTTACAAACTTAATAGACAAACTACACACAGAGACCATTTAAACCACCAATAATGTGCAGTCACCTGTGTAACAGCTATTCAAGAGATCATAACCTCCCTTCACAACCACTGATGTCAGGAACTGAAGAATATATCTTAACCAGTTGAAAAATTGAGGGGAATGTAGAAGTTCCACAATGTACTTAATAAGCCAAAAGAGAATTTATCTAGGACACTATTCTAGTGGAAAATGCCGATACCTCAGTTAGAAATCCTTTCCTAAAGATGACTTGTAAACAAACTTTAAAAGATATTGGGCCAAATTCTCAGCTGGTTTAAATCAAGGGTAGATCCACTGACTTCATGGAGCTGCACCAATTTATATTAGCTGAGGAACTGGCCAACAGGGTTTGTTTAATTAACATGAAGCTCAGTTTTTGTATTCAATATTCCTAATGTGAATTATTTGGGGATACGTTGACACCTAGGGCCAGTTGTTATTTTGCAGCACACAATGGTCACTTGGAATTTCATGGTAACAGATCACCCTACTCTGAGGCCCACACACAATTCACTCTAGCTCAGTGGTACTCAGACTTTTGTACTGGTGACCCCTTTCACATAGCAAGCCTCTGAATGTGACCCACCTTATAAATTATTTTTTTAAAATATATTTAACACCATTATAAATGCTGGATGCAAAGTGGGGTTTGGGGTGGAGGCTGACGGCTCGCAACCCCCCCATGTAATAACCTCGTGACCCCCTGAGGGGTCCCGGCCCCCAGTTTGAGAACCCCTGCTCTAGCTGATGGCAATAAAGAGCTTGTGACACATTTGAGAAGTCTGATTCCACCCTTCTAATACACACTAGTTGTGTGTTTGAGAGCAGTGATTCTCTCGCTCCCTAACACACAACAGGTTCATCATGATACATTTCTAGCAGGTGTGTCTTGGACAGAGTGCAATATGCATCTAAAGGAAGTTTTGTTTTAAAACCAGAGTTTGTTCCCGGGTAAACACAATCCCACTTCATCACCAAGGAGCAGAGAATCCCCCAGTACAGTGGGGGAAAAAACTTCCAGATCAACAGTAGTTCCTTCCTTCCTCGTATGATGTAGTTTTTAAAATTTGATTTCACAAGTTCACTGCTCAATGTCATTGAACTACAGATCTGAATGAAGAGAAGAAAACATCAGCCTCCCTTGTTCCTTTACCAGGAGTCACATAATCCACCTACAAATTTAGTCATCATGTCATTTGCACCCTCATGCGTATCCTCCTCTTCCTCTTGAGAACCCTCTTGTAACAAGCTTAGCAGCAAAAACAGCAAGACACATTCACTGTGGCCCCTGCACCAGGTTTTTACTGCAGACACTGAGGAAACAAACTAACCTAAACCAATACCTAAGGAAATATCAGAAAGTTCGAAATCAATTGCAACAGCTCCTTACTGCACAGTTTGACATGTGCAGATTTGATTTGCTGAACAAAATAATGTAGCCCATGTGGTTCTTTTCCTCTCTCTGGCCTCCTTCCAGTGGCTGCGGATCAGTTGTACTGCAGCTCTTCAGACATTGACACATGGGGCTTCTTTCACTGACCTCTAGATTTCTTTCCCTGAGAGCTTGGGCGCTCTTCCTATCCAGGCCATTGCTAACCCAGCACACAGCGTACAGTTACACTGTCTGCTCCCCTCTTCACACACCCATTTTCCCCTAAAAAATCCCAAACTTCTGTCTCTCTCCCAACACCTTTTACACACTCTCTCGTCACAGATACTAACACTTTGCACTGAACCACACTCACCCCTGTTTGGCACTCCCCCGCCCCCACCATATGCCCACCTTTCTGCTTAGCATTCATGCACTGTTGCATGTGTACACACACACATACACCTCTTTTAAACCACTCTGACACCCCATACAGATCCACACATTTTTTCTGACACATCCATGCTCTGTCTACAAAACCCGTCTCTTTTGCACACTGACTTTGTCATGGACAATCTACCTTTATACTCACACTTAGCTCTTGGTTTGGCTGAAAGCCACTGAACAAAATTGTAAACCCTGTATATGATGGAAACCACTTCAAGCCAGGGGGTGCTACTGCACCCCCAGAACCCCTAGCTCCAGCATCCCTGCCCTCTTCTCTGACATCAACACACTTTAGTGCACCCCTGCCCTCTGACACTGACACACACACAATACACCCCCTCCTCTGACAGGACACATATGCATGATACACCCCTCTCCTCTGACACAGACACTCACACCCTCCTCTGCCACCAACACACACAATATATACCCCCCTCCAACAGGACACACACACAATACACCCCTTTCCTCTGATGCTGACGCACACACAATACACACCTTCTTCTGACACTGACACACACCCTTCTCTGAGGGGTACACACACAGTACAGCCCTCTCCTCTGACAGGCACACAACCCCCCATATACCACCTCCTCTCACACACACACACACACACACACACACACAGAGTACAGCCTTCTCCTCTGACAGGCACACAACCCCCCATATACCACCTCCTCTGACGCACAAACACACACAGAGAGTACAGCCCTCTCCTCTGACAGGGACACAACCCCCCATATACCACCTCCTCTGACACACAAACACACACACACACACACACACACACACAGAGTACAGCCTTCTCCTCTGACAGGCACACAACCCCCCATATACCACCTCCTCTGACACACAAACACACACAGAGTACAGCCTTCTCCTCTGACAGGCACACAACCCCCCATATACCACCTCCTCTGACGCACAAACACACACAGAGAGTACAGCCCTCTCCTCTGACAGGGACACAACCCCCCCATATACCACCTCCTCTGACACACAAACACACACACACAGAGTACAGCCCCCTCCTCTGAGGCACACCCCCCCCTCCTCTGACACACACACACAGGACAGCCCTCTCCTCTGACAGGGCCACACCCTTTCCTGACACAATCACACCCTCTCTCCTCACACACTGGCTCCCCCCCTCCCCTGGTCCCAGCGCTGCCGGGATCTCCGCGGGAGCGGCCACCCTGCAGCCCCCGGCCCGCCCGCAGCGCGCGGGGAGGCGGGCTCGCCCCGGGGCCAGTGGCCCAGGGGGGGAAGAGGGCGGCGCGGGGCTGCTCCCGCTGCTCCCCCCGGCCGCACCTGCGAGCGCAGCAGCGCCCCGGAGCCTGGCGGCAGCGGAGCGGCGCGGCTCCAGCGGCGGCCCCGTCCCGGATGGCTGGGCCGGCGGGGATGGGGCTCGGAGGGAAGGTGAGCCTGGGAGGCAGGAGCAGTTGCAGGTACAGCGGAGAACGGGACGGGGGTAAAGCCGCTGCTGCTTAGGGGGCAGCCGCCGATGGGGCGCCGGGCAAGCCCGAGGGGGAGGGGGGGTCGCACCTGGTGCAGAGGCCAAGCGAGCTGAAGCCAGGGGCTGGAGGTGCACCCACCTGTGGCCGAGGGGTGGCTGGTGGGGCTGGCTCGGTTGCTAAGGGCTCCATGCCCCCCGTCTCTAACCCTGTGCCGCCCACCTTTGCTTTCTTCCAGCACCTCCGCGCCGCGGGGCTGCCCCGGGCGCGCTGAGCCGCCGGGCGGCGAGCTGAGCCGCAGCACCCGCCCGGCCCCGGCCCCGGCCCGGGCGGAGTAGGCGGCAGGATGTGGAACCAGAGCGGCTCGCCGAACTCCAGCGCGCGCGGCCCGGGCTCCGAGAACGACACCTGGCCCGAGTACCCCGCGCACCTGTTCCCAGCCCCGGTGCTGACGGGCATCACGGTCACCTGCGTCCTACTCTTTGTCGTTGGGATTCTAGGCAACCTCATGACCATGCTGGTGGTGTCCAGGTTCCGGGACATGCGGACGACGACCAACCTCTACCTGTCCAGCATGGCTTTCTCCGACCTGCTGATCTTTCTCTGCATGCCCCTGGACCTCTTCAGGCTCTGGCAGTACCGACCCTGGAACTTCGGAGACCTCCTCTGCAAGCTCTTCCAGTTCGTCAGCGAAAGTTGCACGTACTCCACCATCCTCAACATCACAGCCCTGAGCGTGGAGAGGTACTTCGCCGTCTGTTTCCCCCTCAAAGCAAAAGTGGTGATCACCAAAGGGAAAGTAAAGCTGGTCATCCTGGTCCTCTGGGCTGTGTCCTTTGCAAGCGCGGGACCGATTTTTGTCTTGGTTGGGGTTGAGCACGAGAACGGAACGAACCCCTTGGACACCAACGAGTGCAGAGCTACGGAGTATGCGATCAAATCAGGGCTGCTCACCATCATGGTCTGGACCTCCAGCGTCTTCTTTTTCCTGCCTGTGTTTTGCCTGACTGTGCTTTACAGCCTTATTGGGAGGAAAATCTGGAGGAGGAAGAGAAAGAACATGGGACCAAATACCTCTATCAGGGACAAGAACAACAAACAAACTGTGAAAATGTTAGGTAGGATTTTCTATTAATTCTATTTTACTGTTGGGCGTTTGTGTGTCAGAGAGAGAGAGAGAGAGAGAGACATTGATGGTGCTTTACAATGGTCACTAAAAGTGAAGTATTTATCGACCATTTTTACTATATGGCTAAAGTTTATAGTAGCAATACAACAACACTCTTCACTCTCTGTGACTTATACCGGCGTCCTATACAAAATACTTGGACAGATATTAATATAACAGTCTCTGATATTGAAAAGAATAATTAATAATGAAAAATATGATTACTACAATCACTATTGCACTCAAAATTCTAGAACCTCTTTGTAAATAAGTTAAAGGTACCAAATGCCAGTTAGAGAAGGATTTGTATTTATTCACAAAATTAAACCCTTCTAAGAGCATGACATTTGGCTGCAGGGGATCTAAACAGAATGGATCGATGCATGTACAGAATGATGGGAATATCAATTTCTTTGAGCCTGTTGAAGAAAACTAACAAATATAGTTTATTAATGTAATACAAACTAAAGTACTTAATAAGGCATATTCTCTCTCTTTTAGAGTCTGACTTCAATGGGAGCAGAATCACAATGGCAAAACTCCCATTGACTTGCGGGAAACAGGACCAAGTCATTTTTAATTTAGTATGTTTAAATATTTTCAGTAAAATATTAACCTTAACATACAAATGGACACACGTCTTTAACCCTAAAGAATCTGACCCCATAAACACTCAATGTCAGTGCAGTTAACAGGCATCCCATGTATGGACTAGAGCCACTAGCCCAGAAAAAAGTAACACTTTCTGGCACCATCAGTTTGAAAAAAAATTACCATCAGTTTATTGGTAGAAAATTACAAATTCTCTTATTATTCTAGCAGCATTGATCCTGTGCAAGCAGTCCTTTCACAAATTAGTAATCCCATGGATTTCAGTAGGTCTATTCATGTAGGTAACTTTTTTCTCACATGAATAAGGTTTTGCAGGAGACAGCCCCACTTAACTCCAACTTAGTTGAATTTAGTAATTGGCCAAAGAGCTGCACAATGTGGCTGCAATAGGCCCCATGTATCTAAATTATTAACTGTATCTAACTGATTGTTTTATTTATATGTTTTTTATTAATTTACTAGGCAACAACAGCATGTGTGATAAAAGCTGTGAGATACTTTGTGTACCTTCAATTACATTTTAGGATCGATAGAATACTTCAGAGGGTTAGTGTTACCTTGGAAGTAACTCCCTACTTACATTTCTGTTTCCTGATCTAAATTTTCAGAATCGTGAATTTTTGCTTATTACAGGAAGAAAACCCTCCAGTACCTCATTTGCATATTTATATTTCTAAAAGTTTAAATATACCAATTTCCAATCCTAAAATACTTACCTCAGTCCTAAAGCACTGCTGCAAACATTAATAACATTTCGAACACCTTGCTTCACACCGCATCAGAGAATGAAAGGACTGTGGCTAGAATCTGCTATTGGACCAACTTCTGTTGGTGAGAGAGATAAGCTTTCGAGCCACACAGCACTCTTCTTCAGGTTCGAACTCTTGTCCCTCTCACCAACAGAAGTTGATCCAATAAAAGATATTACCTCCCATACCTTCTCTCTCTAATAGCCTGGGATCGACACAGCTACAACTACACTGCATGTGTCTAGAATGCCCTTCAATAGGGGCTCAATAATGCAAGGTGTGTAATGCCCTCAGCTTCCATTGATTTGAATTTTCTGTTTAGAATTTCAAATGGACAACTTTAAATCCTTACCAGTTCTGGAGCTGCAAATAAAAGAAGAGCAAAGGCCAACAATTCAAAATTATCAAAAGGCAAAGTTAGACTTCAATATCCATATTCAAGGACCTAAAAAAGTTGTCTGGTTTTCAGAAGTGCTTAGCACCCACTGATCCCAGTAAAATCAATAGGACTCAGCACCTTTGAAGATCACGCCATTTGTTTTTAGAGGCTAAATATGGATCAGCATACCTAAATTCAGTCCAGTCAAGCTGATTTTTCATATGCATCTTATTTTTGAAAATGTTGGCCTTGGTTTATAGTAGTAACTCTGATTCCTTAGCACCTTCTCTTAGATTATTTTAGTTTCTTATAAATGAAGACTCAGTGAGGGAAATATTACTGTTCCATTTTACAAATGGGGACTCCGAGGCAGAAGCTGGTTAAATGGTTTTCCCAAAATCAAGCCGCTGTCAGCAGAGTTGGGAGACTATGATTTCTCGCTGTATGTTCATTTAAACATAGGAATCCTCTTTTGAATGTTTTGTGAAAAGCTGCTGCTAATTATCCCCTTTCCATTGCTTTTCAATCACGCTCTATAAATATTATTTCAGCCATGGCACGACACACAGAGTAAAATCCTCGCCCCATTGATGTCAGTGGCAAAACTCCCATTAAATTCAATGCGGGCCAGGATCTTACCCAGATAGGATAATAAACAAAATGAGTTTTCTGGTAAAAATCAAATAAGTTAACTACCTAATGAAAAGGCTGTTAAAAACTCTATCCTGAAATTCTTGCATCTTTTTTGTGTGTGAATAGGGCTATTCAAAACAATTTTAAAACTACCGTTGAACCAATAATGTGTAATGAACCAATAGAAAATATTCCCCACTTTCCAGGAAGTGTGGAAAGCAAAATGGGCAAAAGCTCAAGTTTTCAGATACATATTTTTAGCTTTGCTCTTCTTAGAGTAACTCATTCTCAAGAACAATATACAAGCCAGAAGGTTCATAGGATGGATTGTGCTTGCCTTGGTAGCTTGTTTTATTGTCTTTCATTATCTTGCAGATAAATCTTCTACAGCTCCAGTTTCATTTGCCCTTACTTTGAGTCCTTTACCCAGATTCAGTATAGCTCTATGTCCTTATATTTTTAATGTAAAATTGCAGTTCTAAAGCCAGCAGTTATATTTATGAGCTTTTAAAAACACTGTGTATGTTACTGTTAATTGAAAACACTTAATGTCAGTGTTTTCATCACTATATTGTTTCTGCAATCCTGTTTTAGCAAAAATCCAAAGTGATGTAGTTGAAAACTATTCTACACTAAACTCAGCTGTGATTTATATATTAAAATATAGCTATATATTTTACTATATTATTATTATTGAGATTTATAATCTACTATTAATAATGTAGATATTAATTTAGGAAAAACAAATACAAAAAAACCCAAAATAAATTATGATCAGCTTTTTACTTTATGCAAATCACACTCTTTAAATTTCACTAGTATTAAAGAAGTATAAGTACATTTAATTTTAAATGACCTATTGTTTTAATATCCTTCTGCTGTTTCCATTTCAGCTGTGGTGGTGTTTGCCTTCATACTCTGCTGGTTGCCTTTTCATGTAGGACGATATTTGTTTTCCAAATCCTTTGAAGCCGGATCCTTGGAGATAGCTGTGATCAGCCAGTACTGCAACTTGGTATCCTTCGTCCTCTTCTACCTTAGTGCTGCCATCAACCCTATCCTGTACAACATTATGTCTAAGAAGTATCGAGTTGCTGCTTGCAGGTTATTTGGACTCAAAGCACTCCCAAAGAACAGATTCTCTGTTACAAAGCAGGAACATTCTCGTGCTTGGACAGAATCTAGTGTGATTACATGACAACCTATATCAAGTGCTAAAGCATCACTTAACAATATTACACAGAAAGCCATAATGAAAGAGAAAGATATTCAAAGCAAAATGTAAAGCGGTATTTCTGTTCATCATTGGGGCTTGCTGAAAGATATGATATAGACAGTTAAAGGTAAGAAAAATGAGTTGAGCACTGAGCAGATAACAGGTGATCCATGCTGACAGAACTTAGCAATGCTCTAGTATTATTTTCCTGCAGCTTTTAGTGCCTATGATTTTATATGAAGACACTGGCAAGGGAGCTGGGCTTTACCATTAAAAAGTAGGATGCAACCCTTACTTATGTGACTTCATTGAGAGCTAAGGTGAGCAGGATTTGTCCCGTGTTAACCTTAATATGTCAATGGAATCAGGATAGCAATCCGATCAACTTCATTGAGAGTTTTGCCTAAGTAAAGATGAGGCCCTAGAAGAAGTTTAATTCAGCTGCCTTTTGCGAGTAAACATTAAATTTGTTGTGCTATGCCATAATCATGGTCAAAAGCATTGAAGGGGAAATGATATATGAAAGAGAAAGAAATAAAAGTGGAAAAGTTTCAGACATGCTAAAAATCAATGGCCTTCAGATCATGTCAGAACAGAAGGAAAATAAAAACAATACCTTAGGCAGAACTGCCTTACAAAACTATTAGAACAATACTGATTTTTTTTTAAATGTATCAGTATGGCAAGGAAGTATTGGCTTCCCAATCACAATGATGTAGTAAGGAAAACTACTGAATGCAATCCCCACCAAAGTGATCTTTTAAAGAAGAAATATTCCTTAGCATGATATTTTTTTCCCCACTAAAAACATTAAATTGCAAAACTCATCAAAATGCAATTGAAAAGATAGCTATATCATCCACACAGTTTCTTTGGCTTGACTGTAAGTATCTTGATGTCTTTGAACTTGCACGCTTTATTGTTTTAATATTGTAACAAATCTGTGACTAGCTAGGAACTGTCCATTTGTCACTGTGCTGAACACCATGGCCACTCAGAACTTGGTTACAGGGAGGGTAATTAACCATTCGAATGAACAATTTACTAAGGGTCATGGTGGACTCTCCATCACTGGCAATATTTAAATCAAGATTGGATGTTTTTCTTAAAAATATGTTCTAGGCCTTATCTTGGGGCAGTTCTATAGCCTGCTTTATACAGGAGGCCAGACCAGATAATCACAATGGTCCCTTCTGTGAATCTATGGGCTGGTCCACACTAGGGCGGGGAGTCGAACTAAGATACGTAACTTCAGCTACGTGAATAATGTAGCTGAAGTATCTTAGTTCGAACTTAAAAGCACTTACCGCGGGTCCAGATACAGCAGGCAGGCTCCCCCATCGACTCCACTTACTCCTCGCGCGGAGCTGGAGTTCCGGTGTCGACGGGGAGTGCTTCCGGGATCGATTTATCGTGTCTCGTCTAGACGCGATAAATCCCAGAAGATCGATTGCTACCCGCCGAATCAGGCGGGTAGTATAGACGTACCCTATGAAACTCCTGTCCCAAAAGCACAGCTCCCTTTCATCTAAAGAATGTCAGTTTGCTGTTACCAGTATAGTGCCTATGACACACAGCTGAGCAGTTCTGATTCCATCCAGTAGAGAGCAGTGACACGCTTTAACACACACACACACACACACACACACACACACACACACACACACACACACACACACTGATCTTTAAAACCCTTGAATTCCATTGATTTTTGTAACTCAGGTCTCTTTTTCCAGTACTGTCCATCTTTTATGCTATATGCATGTCTTGTACTGCCTCTGCTGTTATGTAGGCTTATACAATCTAATAGCATGCATGTGGAATAGTAGATTTATACTTATTTTGTTTCTTGTATTTATTACTGGTTGGCCCATAGCTTGCTCCACTTAATGAATTATCTGTCTTGTCCAAAATTCCTTTAAGGATAATGGGCCATATTCTACTCTTTTACACCTCCAGTTAATGGAATGGCTTGGGTGTAACTAAGAGCAGAATTTGGCCTATTCTGTATCTATTGTATGTTTTGCATATAGATTGTTTTGTTTGGGCTGTGCTATCTGAAAAGCATTAAAGTTAAGACTGCTTCTTTTGGGATGTGACACCTGAGTCCATTTTGTGGCCGAATCCTGCACTTGCTGAAGCCAGTGAGCATCTTTAATGTGAAGTAACTGGGTGCAAATGTATAGGTGAAGAGACAAAAGCAGCGTAGGGTTTATAACCATCAAAGATGCAAAGGGTTAACGAATTAAAAACTCAAGGGTGAGGCAAGCCTCTGACTGTTTCACACCAGTTCATGTTCCGTTAGTATGAGACAGAAGCAGGTAATTGACAGACTAGACTATAGAATTGTCTCTGAGCTGGTCTCTAGCAGCATCTCTGCTTTGTTGGATTTTTTTCATTTTTCTGTTGAGACCCAAACAGGGTTCTGGTTAGACGCATCATACAACTCAGGGAAACGAGAAACGTGGGGAATCTTGAAAAGACTGTAAAGATATTATCAGCTCACAAACTGTGTTACTCTGTATATGAATGGAACATAACCATAAACATTTCTAAATTTAACTGTGTCTGATAGTATTATGTGTGGAAAAAAATATAATAAACTTATGAGAAACTTTCCAATACCACTGTTTACACTATTTGGGGAGGGATGGGAATTAGAAACATTTCTAATGTGTTGCTTTTATTCCCCAGGTAAAATATAACTATTGCTCAGATTCATTACTTAGCATAAATAACTTCTTGCAGGTAAAGTTTGAGCCTGAGTCTCATTACACTAAAACCACTTTACATTGCCAGAATATGGTAAAGTGGCCACAGTGCAAATAAGAATAAGGCCTGGCCTACACACAATTTTTATCCCAGTATAACTATTTCAGTTAGGTTGTGATTTTTTTCAGTGAAATTGTTATACTGGTAAACCCCTTAGTGTGGACACAGTTATACTGGTATAATCAAGGTTCCTTTTACTGGCATGGCTATTTCCATTCCTTTACAGAAATAGCTCTACCAATGGAAAGCATATTTATACCAATATCACTGAATCCACACAGGGCGGTAGGGGAGTGTGTGGGGGGGGGGGGTTGTATCGCTTCAACTATACCAATATAGTTACATTTTTGTGTGTAGACAAGGCCCCGAGACCCTTACTTTTGAATCACAGATGTCAGGAATGATGGTTGTAATGAAAAAGAAGTACCTTTCTTTCTCTCTCTGTTACACAGTTCATGGCCTTGCTCCAGCAAGGCGCTGAGCACTCTGGGCCTGATCAGCAAAACACAGGCACCTGCACTTCTATTAACTACAAGAGCAGCCAGCTCAGCCCGAGTCTGATCAGACTTTTGAAACCATTTAAGTTCTTTTGGAGCATGTTCAGATGTCTAACATGTACACTAGCATAGTCACTCCCACGCTAACATGATATCATCTCATTTGCATAGTTGCTCCCGTACTAGTAGCTGTTGATACCTATCCTTACAAAAACTCCATCAAAGTCAAAGGAGCGACACTGATAGACACTAGATGACAGTCTGGCATTAATAATAGGGTTGTGTCCTTTGAGAAGATACTGGAACACCATTATTTCAAGGGAAATGGGAACTGCCCGACTGGATGAGACCAATGGTTCCTGAGGTAGTCCAAGTAGCCTGTAACCAAAAGCGGCTAATACCAGATGCTTCAGAAAAGGTGCAACCCTTCTCCCCCCCCCCCCCCCCCCCCCCCCCCCCCCCCCCCCCGCCAAGGTGGATGAATAAAGAATAGCTTGCCCATTGGGAAAGTTACTGCCTAGACCAGGACGGGTAGGCTATGTCTTCACTGAAAAAAAAGGTAGGTTTCTAAATTGGTACAGTATTCCCCAGGTAAAATCTAGTGGAGAGAAGGCACAGGTAGTTTTTACTTCAGTGTAGCTCATTGAGGCCAGTCCTAGGAGTACAGTATAAGGTTAATGAGTTAATAAGTATCTGCGCCATGTCTAGGATTTTACATCAGGATCATTATCTCAAACTAACTTTCAATGTAAAAAATCCACCATCTTTTGCAGTGAAGACGAAGCCTTAGTTGTTGGCTTATGCCCTGAAGCATGGGGCTTTATCTTTCTTCTAAGACTATATAAAACATAATACTGGAGATAAGAAAACTGAACAGAATTCTAAAGAAGAACTTATTTCAAATACCATTAGAAGGGAAAGTAGCTTAAAATTCTTTAAAAAACCAAAGCAGCATCACTTAATAATTTCCCAAATAGCAATGGAGTTAGCATCTTCTCTTAGATTATTTTAGGTTTCAGTGTAGTAGCCGTGTTAGTCTGTGTCAGCAAAATGAAAATAAGAAAGAAAAACTTGTAGCACCTTAGAGACTAACAAATTTATTTCAGCATAAGCTTTCGTGGGTTAGTACCCACTTCATCGGATGCATGGAATGAAACATACAGTAGACAGATATTTATACAGTCAGAGAAACATGATAAGGTGGAGGTGCATAGACCAACCTTAAGAGGCTAATTAATTGAGAGGAACCATAACAGCAGGGGAAGAAAAACCTTTGAAGTGATAAACAAGATGGTCACACAGGTGTGAATGAGGATCGTTAACTTAAGGGAAATAGATTCAATTAACGTAATGGCCGAGCCATTCAAGGTCCTTATTTAATCCTGAGGTAATGCAATCTAGTTTGCATATCAATTCGAGTTCAACAGTTTCTCTTTGAAGTCTGCTTTTGGAGTTAATCTGTCGCAACACTGCTACCCTCAAGTCTGTCAGTGAGTGATTAGGGAGGTTGAAGTGTTCTCCTACTGGTTTTTGAATGTTATGATTCCTGATATCAGATTTATGTCCATTTATTCTTTTGCGTAGAGACTGTCCGGTTTGGCCAATGTACATGGCAGAGGGGCATTGCTGGCACATGATGGCATATATCACATTGATAGATGTGCAGGTGAATGAGCCCCTGATGGTGTGGCGGATGTGATTAGGCCCTGTGATGGTATCACTTGAATCGATACGTGGACAGAGTTGGCATCGGGCTTTGTTGCAAGGATAGGTTCCTGGGTTAGTGTTTTTGTTGTATGGTGTGTGGTTGCTGGTGAGTATTTGCTTCAGGTTGGGGGGCTGTCTGTAAGCGAGGATTGGTCTGTCCTCCAAGATCTGTGAGAGTGAGGGATCATCTTTTAGGATAGGTTGTAGATCTTTGATGATGCGCTGGAGAGGTTTTAGTTGGGGGCTAAAGGTGACGGCTAGTGGTGTTCTGTTATTTTCTTTTTTGGGCCTGTCTTGTAGTAGGTGACTCCTGGGTACTCTTCTGGCTCTGTCAATCTGTTTTTTCACTTCAGCAGGTGGGTATTGTAGTTGTAAGAATGCTTGATAGAGATCTTGTAGGTGTTTGTCTCTGTCTGAGGGATTGGAGCAAATGCGGTTGTATCTTAGAGCTTGGCTGTAAACAATGGATCGTGTGGTGTGTCCAGGATGGAAGCTGGAAGCATGTAGGTAAGTATAGCGGTCAGTAGGTTTCCGGTATAGGGTGGTGTTTATGTGACCATCACTTATTAGCACAGTGGTGTCTAGGAAATGGACCGCTTGTGTGGACTGGTCTAGGCTGAGGTTGATGGTGGGATGGAAATTGTTGAAATCATGGTGGAATTCCTCAAGGGCTTCTTTTCCATGGGTCCAAATGATGAAGATATCATCAATGTAGCTCAAGTAGAGTAGGGGTGTTAGGTGACGAGAGCTGAGGAAGCGTTGTTCTAAGTCAGCCATAAAAATGTTGGCATACTGTGGGGCCATACGGGTACCCATAGCAGTGCCACTGACTTGGAGGTATATATTGTCCCCAAATGTGAAATAGTTGTGGGTGAGGACAAAATCACAAAGTTCGGCCACCAGGTTAGCCGTGGTAGTATCGGGGATACTGTTCCTGACAGCTTGTAGTCCATCGTTGTGTGGAATGTTAGTGTAGAGGGCTTCTACATCCATAGTGGCCAGGATGGTGTTGTCTGGAAGATCACCGATGGATTGTAGTTTCCTCAGGAAGTCAGTGGTGTCGCGAAGATAGCTGGGAGTGCTGGTAGCATAGGGCCTGAGGAGAGAGTCTATATAGCCAGACAATCCTGCTGTTAGGGTGCCAATGCCTGAGATGATGGGGCGTCCAGGATTTCCAGGTTTATGGATCTTGGGTAGCAGATAGAATGCCCCTGGTCGGGGTTCTAGGCACGTGTCTGTACAAATTTGTTCTTGTGCTTTTCCAGGGAGTTTCTGGAGCAGATGGTGTAGTTTCTTTTGGTACTCCTCAGTGGGGTCAGAGGATAAAGGCCTGTAGAATGTGGAGTTACAGAGCTGCCTGACAGCTTCTTGTTCATATTCCAACTTATTCATGATGACGACAGCTCCTCCTTTGTCAAGGACATTTTTCTAGATTGCATTACCTCAGGATTAAATAAGGACCTTGAATGGCTCGGCCATTACGTTAATTGAATCTATTTCCCTTAAGTTAACGATCCTCATTCACACCTGTGTGACCATCTTGTTTATCACTTCAAAGGTTTTTCTTCCCCTGCTGTTATGGTTCCTCTCAATTAATTAGCCTCTTAAGGTTGGTCTATGCACCTCCACCTTATCATGTTTCTCTGACTGTATAAATATCTGTCTACTGTATGTTTCATTCCATGCATCCGATGAAGTGGGTACTAACCCACGAAAGCTTATGCTGAAATAAATTTGTTAGTCTCTAAGGTGCTACAAGTTTTTCTTTCTTATTTTCATTTAGATTATTTTAGTTATGGCTAAGGAATCAGCCATGGAGTTAGTGAAAAAGAAATGTATTGTTGAGTGGCAGAGTATAGCATACAGAGGACACAGCAGACAGCAATCTCAGGCCTGGGCTACACACCCCAATTGACATAGCTATACCAGCAAAACATTAGCATAGATGTAGTTATACCAGCCAAAAATCCTTTTGCCGCTACAGCTTATTGCATTCAGGGAACTGGTATAAGTTATACTGGCAAATGCAGTTTTTTACCAGTATAAGCTGTGTCTCCACTTGGGGGCAATTACCAGTATAGTGCAGACAAGGCCTTTCTAGCGCAGACAAGGCCTAGGAGACTTCTCCAGTTCCTTCCAAGACTAAGAGTAGACAAGCTGTAACTCCATCTCCAAGCTCTGTTCGAATCCTCTCTCAGAAACCCCCAGAAGGAGTCTGAAGCAAGTTACGCTGAGTCTCCCATGGTGATTTGGAAATGCTCCTTGAGAGGTGTTTCAGAGGCGGTCAAAGTTGAGGGAGCTCCTGGACAGTGTGGCTCCTATAGGTGTCATATCAGTGCTATGCTATCCCGGAACCCTTGAGGGGCCAGTAGAGCAGGGCAGCGGTTGTGAGGCAGGAGACCTCTATAGGAAAGGTCTTTGCCTATGGTTAATCCACAGGCGGAGTAGGAGGATTCCACTGCATCTGCCAAGTGGGAAGCAAACTTTGCCATTCAAAATGGAAAAAATTTCCAGGAAATGCAATGAGTTGAAATTCGCTGCATTTTACCTGCCCTATCTGAGAAGAACCCACATAGGGAGCAATTTGCCCATTAGACTGAAGGTTCATTCATTAAATGATACAGCATTTAAATGCTTTTATAGCTCTACATTGTCTATCGTAGTTTTGCAAATAATGAGGAACAATTTGCCTGCATTTTATTTCTCGGTCACAGGTTAAAATTGGTGATGAAATAGTTCCCAAGCACTTTACTGGAAAGCTTCACTGATTTTATGCATGTACCTTTCATGAAGTCAAGCACAGGACAGAAAAACATGTCTTATTGTATTGTGGCCAAAAGTATTCCATAAAAATAGCACTGAAATATCAAATTGCATAAATAGGCATTCAGAAATAATAAGACAGTGGTTTATGTGTCAAATGGACTTGGGAGTATAGTTGCTTTCCACCATACTCTGGCTGTAAATATAATAAATATAATCAAAAGAAACAAAACCCAAACAGTAAAGTTGATGCTGCTGAGTTTCCACCAGGATTTGCCTGCAATATAGCTTTGCAACAAAAAGTAGTTAGTGCTCAAATAAAAATGAATATTTTCATTTTAACAAATGTCTATTATTATTATTGTTGTTGTTTGTTAATGATGTTTATTACAGTAGTGCCTAAAGGCTAACCAGGAATGCAGCCCTGTTGTTCTAGGAACTATGCAGACAGTCCCTGCCCTGATGAGCTTACAATCTAAATAGACAAGACAGACAGGGTGAGGCAAGGGGTGTAACACACAAGCATAGTGAACAATGTGGTGGTAGCAAATGTCATGGTAGAGCCACAATTTTTGGGGGAGGGGGATAGTTAGGAGGGGATCAGGGAAGGATGTTGAGGGGGGAAGGGCAGGGGAAAAGAGAATTAATCTGAGGTGAATATACTGAGGGTGGGGGGAGGGCGAGAGGGAGGGAAGGCTTGAGCAAACAGCCAATCAGCACAGGGCAGAGAAAGTCCGGCGTAGCGGGGTGGAACCCCGCTCAGGCCCTGAGGGGCTTGAAACAGCTCTGGGAGAGGGCTGAGGCTCAGAAGCTGGGCTGATTGGCCTCTGGAACCTCTTGCTGAGGTTCTGGCTGCACTTTTCCCCGCACTTGTTCCTGTTCGCACACCCTGTCCGTGGCCCCACAAAGTCGCGAGACCTCCTCATCAACCTCCTCCTGGCCCTAGCTAAAGTGTCCATCTACAAGACCAGGAGGAGGATGCTAGACGAGGGGGAGCTCTGTGACTGTGGGGCCTATTTCCGATCCTCCCTCGTGTCACGGATCCGGGCAGAGTTCCACTGGGCAGCGTCCGCTGGCTCCCTCGACAGCTTTGAGGAGCAGTGGGCGCTGTCCGGGGTTCTCTGCTCGGTCTCCCCATCCGGTCTCCTTGTTTTGAACCTTTGACCCTCACTTGATCCCTGTTTTTTCATTAGTTGTCCCCCGGATTTACTTGGCCCCTGGGTCTAGTGGTCCCTCCTGCTAGGCTGGGGGAGGGGCTTTTAGCAGTGGGCGGGCTTGCGCCCGCCCACCTCCTGGGGATACCAATAGGAGCTGGGCTGATTGGCAAGGAAGCCACAGCTGTGGCCAGTTAATCAGGGCCCAGCTGGCCCTTATAAGAGGGCAGTGAGCCTGAAGCAGACACTCTCTCTGCCTTTAGAGGGAGAAGGGCTTGGCTGCAGGGATCTGAGCGGGTACCTAGGGTGGAGCAGGGCTGGGGAAGGCCAGAGGAGCTGGGGAGCTCCGGCCTGAGAGAACCCCAGGCTGTGGCCTAGGGTTAGGCTCATCTAGGTACTGGGGTTGCAGGGGCAACCCACGGGTAGGCCAAGGCAGCAGGTCCAAACCCCCTTTGCCTGTGATTAGTGGCTTATACTGCAGTCTGCCCCAGGGCACAGGGGCTAGCTGGTGACTGGCAGTAGCCTACGACTGAGGCGAGGTGGGGATAGTGGGTTGGGGTTCCCCTGGGGAGGGGAGACCCAGATCTGTGGGGTACTGCTGGGGGGCAGCACCCCAGTTAAAGGGGCACCGGGTCCTGGGAGGGGCACGGGCCAGAGTGGTCAGGCGGATCACTGAAGGCGCTCCAGAGGCTGGATGAGCTAATTCCTGGAGAAACCAGCAGGAGGTGCCGCCAGGTGAGCCTGACCCTGTCACATCCGGTCAAAACTGAAGAAAGTTCTAAGTGTCCAAATGTCCCTGCTCTGACTGCTTCTGCACCTGTGTACTGGAGTCTCTGGTTGGTTTCCGTGTGTTGTTTTCCCCCAAGTCAGGTTGTGGGGGGGAGTGGGGAGGAGGGCAGACACCACCTGAGATCCTAATACCCGCAGAGGGTGGTTGCCTCTGCACAGTCCTGGATCTGCCAGGAGGGGTGGCCCTGGCTGGTCCCCATTAGTACGATTCTTTTTTTCCTATTGGAGAAACAGAATCGCACATCTAACCTTAAGGGTTAAGAGCTTTATTTACTTCCAAATTATCTATCTTAGGTATCTATATGGCTCCATTACTATAATGTCTGAGCCCCTCACAATCTTCAGTGTATTTATCCTCACTGCCATGGGAGGTAGGGCAGTGCTATTAGCCCCATTTTACAGATCATAGAAGCTTAGGGGTGGAAGAGACCTCAGGAGGTCATCTAGTCCAAACCCCTGCTCAAAGCAGGACTAACCCCAACTAAATCATCCTAGCCATGGGTCTGTCAAGCTGGGCCTTAAAAACCTCTAAGGATGGAGATTCCACCACCTCCCTAGGAAACCCATTCCAGTGCTTCACCACCCTCCTAGTGAAATAGTTTTCCTAATATCCACCGTAGACCTCTCCCACTGCAACGTGAGACCATTGCTCCTTGTTCTGTCATCTGCTACCACTGAGAACAGCCTAGCTCCATCCTCTTTGGAACCCCCCTTCAGGTAGCTGAAGGCTGCTATCAATGGGGAACTGAACCACAGAGAAACCAAGTGATTTGCCCAAGGTCATGGGGGAAAGTCTGTGGCAGAGTGAGAACTGACTCTAGATCTTGCAAGTGCCAAGCTAGTGGCCTAACTACTGGACCAGCCTTCCTTTTTACTAAGGCCACTGAGATGTATTAAAAAACAAAACAGAGTGCTGATAAACATTTTAAACCCTTAATGTTGACATGTGTGGGGCCAGATATTTAAGAGAGATCAAAGTCAGATTTCCAAGTACTCAGCACCCACACCCTCGATCAGATTTTCAAAAGTGCTCAGTACCCAACATTCTGTGCTGCTTTGAAACCTGGCCACTTATTTAGGTGTCGAAACGGGAACAGAGCACTGCTGGGAGCCTGGTGCTAAGTCCTTAAGGGCTATCCTGCTTTTGCTGGAATGTTCTTGCCTCTGGTCATACCATCTCAGGGTATGATGGTGCCAGCTTTTAGAGAGTTGGGCATTTCTGACCTTACCCCTAAGCCACAATTCTCCCCCTGCTTCCTTCTAAGGAGTAATACGTTACTTCTGGCTTATACCAGGCATATATTCCCACACATTTCCCCTGCTCACCCAGGCTGGCTCAGCTACTCTGCACTGAATTTGAGAAGGTGATATGGAGCCAGGCTCTCCCCTTCTGACCACCTGTTCCAGGGAGGAAGTAAGTGGGGCTAAAACCCTCTTCACTCAAGCATATCTGGACCCAAGGTAGTGTGTACAGGAGGTTCTTATTCCCTTTTATTCAACTGTGCAGGCAAACAGCCCAAGTGACAGTGTAGCCCTATGTAAAGGCTGAAGTACACCAATAAAAGATTTTATTAAATAATTTGATACAGGCAATTTATTTTCTTTATTATGGAAGAACTTCTCTGTGCTGCCATGCTCCATTAAGATCATCACAACGAACATTACATTAGCATATCAGGGTTCTAAATAGGTGCAAACAAAGGAGAATTTTTTCATTCTACAGTGCTAGAGAGACTGGATGACGCAGCTGTTGAGAACAGTCTTTTATTTGCAAAGATGAAAGCTGCTAGCTTTACTGAACTGCTAACTCCTTGTTTAATGAAGAAGCCCAGACAGCATAGGTTATTCTGATTAACCAATCTATTTCTTTAAAGGGATTGTATCAGTCTCTGTGGGCCCATACCCTGACAGTGTGTTCTCTGGGATTCCATCCAGCTCCCACTGAAGTCAATGAGAATTTTGTGGGATCTGGTCATTGCTGGGAGGTAG
The DNA here is from genome assembly GCA_033296515.1 of Macrochelys suwanniensis. Lineage (NCBI taxonomy): Eukaryota > Metazoa > Chordata > Testudines > Chelydridae > Macrochelys > Macrochelys suwanniensis. The sequence continues at coordinate 14,294,989 of CM065783.1, forward strand.
AGTGTTGTACATTCTAGGGCAGTGGCTTTCCCACAGTGATCCATGGACCTCTGGAGATCCACAGACTGGGTCTAAGATTTCCAAAGGGGTTGTGTAGAGGGGTTTGGCCAGGGCTCGTCCCTCTCTGGGGCAGCGGGGAACCACATCGCCTTGCTACTTCCTTTCAGCTGTGACGAGGAATTAGCATGGATTCTCTCTCTGCGGCAGCAGTAGAGGCAAAACATAACAGTTATTCAGACCTGGTCGGTGGGCAGTAGTGAGTCACGGGATCAGGTCCTCAGACAGGAGCTGAGCAGCTGTTATATAATGAGCAGGCCCCGGCCATGGGTCGGGACAGGGCAACAAGGAGTCAGTGGCTCAGGCCCTCAGGCAGGGGCTGAGTAAACAGCAAGTCCAGACTCTTGGCTCCGAAGGGCCTGGGAGAGGCTGCCACCCACAAGTTGGGTGGCAGGGAGGACGCAGGTCCACCCACTCCATTGTGTCCCAGCCTGGGGCCCTAGCAGCAGCAGCAGACCTGCTGCTGTGTCAGTGGGGATCCTGGCTGCAACACACTGACAAAGGCTCTGGCAGTGCTGCAGCCAGACTAGGGTCGGCTGCCCCCCCGGGCTACTTCCTAAATCCCCCTCTAAAGTTACCTGGGTGTCCTCCAAGGGGTCAAGCACCATGGGCTCCTCAGGGTAACTGGCGAGAGGTAGGCTTGTCAGCTCCTCTGGGCGACGTTAGGCATCGGCCGGTCCAGTCAGTCTTCGGGTCGGCCGCCGATTGCCGGGATCTCCCAACTGGGAGCTAGGCCAGAGGTATCTGGCCTCTCCGGTGGCTGTTCTTCTAGTGAGCTCTGGGGTTGGGCTTTTATACTTCCTGTCCTGCGCCTTGACCTCTGGGGGGCGGGTGCAGGATTCACTGGCTCCGCCCACTTTGGTGTCCAGAGAGGCTCATCCTTCTTCGGGGCGGCAGGGAACCACACTGCCTTGCTACACGTCTGCACCTCCATTTGAAATTTTTTAGGGTCCACAAATGAAAAAAGTTAAAAACCACTGTTCTAGGGGGTAGATTCTGCCCTTTGGCTGAAAAGTAAAACCAGATAATTAAAACAAGTTCATAAAAACGAGGAGTCCAGTGGCACCTTAAAGACTAACAGATTTATTTGGGCATAAGCTTTCGTAGGTAAAAAACCCTACTTCTTCAGATGCATGGAGTGAAAATTACAGATACAGGTATAAATATATATTGGCACATGAAGAGAAGGGAGTTACCTTACAAGTGGAGAACAAGTGTTGAAGGCCAATTCAGTCAGGTGGATGTGGTCCATTCCCACTAATTGATGAGGACGTGTCAATACCAAGAAAACAAGTTCATGTATTTCTGGACAGCACTCAGGACAGCATAACTTATCACTTACACATCTACTGATGTCTTGGTAGGTACTTATATATCTGAAGGCTTCACAATCATTAATGGATTTTATTCTCTCCACCTTTGTGAGGTAGGGAAGTATTACCCCAATTTTATGAGAGGCAATCTAAGGCACTGGTAGATTAAGTGGCTTGCACTGGAAATCTGTGGCTGAGATAGGGATTGAACCTAGGTCTCTTGACTCCCAAAGATATGCTCATGCATTTGTGTGTGTACCACTAGCAGTTCGCAGTGTATATATATAAATAACTGAAGTGACACACACAGTCAGTATTTGTGTGGTCTCACAGTCAGTATTTGTGTGGTCATACAAATGCTTATGCATCTATGTACCCAAGCAAGGACACACTAGGTGTACTGTATCAAAACATACATTAGGCAGGTGCAATTGCAGGTGCTCACACTTCTTTGGAACATCTGGACTGACATATATTATTTGCCCTCATTTCTCATATTGTAAATATGCTGTTGCAATTGGAGATTACACATTGCCCAGCAGTAGTATAAACAGTACCTGGCTAATACGTATTGGAACATTTTGAAGTTAATGTTACATCTTTCATGGAATGTAGCATCATTGGCTTTCAGTGATGTTAAGCATTTTTTGGATGTGTCATTTCACTTAGATGCGTCCAACATACAATGATCTATTAGAGGGCAGTGGTGTACACATACCACCTCACCCACCTACTCACACTTGGCCTGTACCAGAGTTAAGTCAGAGTTCATTCTCAAACTCTACACAGAAAATATAGAGTTCACAGAAAAGTAATTAACTCTTTGGCCAGCTGCTCTACACACTGGAAAACAACTCATGAGAGCTGAGGAGAAACCAAGGATGGTCTGGATCCAGGTCCCATCTGATTTCAACTCCCAGTACTTGCATGAGAAGTGTTTGTTGGATGAATGGTTATGGCTTGGCCACCTCTGTCTCAAAATCAAGTGTGGTTTACGTTTTTCAGACCCTTGTTGGTCACTTGTTCTGGTTAGAAAAAACAAACTAAAGGGTGTTGTGGATCCAGGTCACCGTTCTATCTCAACCTTCAAAGTTTAGTGTGTGAGAGTGGATAACCGCTTTCTGTTTTAGCCCATCACAACATATTTAACCTTCCATTCCAAATAAAACAAAAACAGGCTTCTATTATTTGAGCTATGGGGAATCTATGTTAGCTGGCATCATGGCTTCTTTGTGTAGGCCAACAATGACATGGTGAGAAAATCATCAAGATCTTTGGGCAAGTCTGTTTCACTGCAGTAGGGAGCAGGGGATACATACACCCCCAACTAGGAACATAGCATTTCTTTGAACTACTATAGCGCTTTCTAGCTGAGGCTCACAACAGATTCAGCAGAGTTCAGTTCAACAGATGGGTGCTGCAGACACACAGGAAAGATATCGCCAGGAGAGGTATAAAGTTTTATCATTGCCTCCATTCTCTCCTAGGAGGCATCAGCTACATTGCCATCCTATATACAGCAGAAAAGGAACACTGCACTTAAGAGCATTCAGTCTCTCAAGACTTTTTAAAGAAGCTTCCAGAAGCCATATTTTATACCATATGTTTCCTTTTATTATCTGGCTCTTTTTCTTCTTGTGACCAAACCAGAGAAAGTGAATCTGAAGTCTCACAACCCCCAAATGAAGAAAATACTTTAAATAAAGTTTGCTTAGTACAAAGAGCGAATGACCTTTGAATGTATATTTTCTGAACTATTCCATCTCCCAGTATAGAATCAGAGCTGCTGACCATACGCCAGATGGTGCAAATCAATGCAGTTCCATCAAAGTCAATGGAACCATGACAATTAACACCAGCTGAGGATCTGGCCCTATATGTTCATATATCTTGGGATTTCACTTACATCCAAATTGGAAGAGAGGCTCATTCCAGGTTTTGGATCTGATTCAGCACCCAAACAATAATTGCACTTTTGATCGGAGGATTTGAAATCAAAACTCACCCGTGCAAAATTCAGTGGGGGTTCAGATTCCAGGTTCCATGTTGGTCCCTCTTTAGGTTCCAGAATATCGAAAGCAATTGCTTGTCACACATTGCTTTTGAAAAGAACCATTTTATTTTTACTAACTCCCCACCCCCAAGCTCCTTTTGAGGCCTCACGTATTGTTAGATTCCCATACCCTCAAAGGACTCAATGTCCTAAGAGATCCTTCCACTGATTGTGTCTCCATGTCACTGATCCCCACGCTAGCAGTTACAGATGAAGAGCTAAGGACTGAATGGGCCACGTGGGCTGAATTCCTCCCCTGCCTTATAGCTGATCCCTCTAGGCTAGTTTGCAAGCACAGCACCTACCAGCAACTTGCCTTCCTGCTATCATTTGTGACTGAGGTAGAGAACTTCAGTCTCTGGCATTTTTCATCAGCATTAAATGCAAATTAAATAGGCATTTGTCTTTGAATAATTCCTCTGGAAAATTAAAAAAAAAATCATCCTCTTAGTGATTTTTCCATCATAGCTTCCGGTATCTCAAGCTGCTCACATAATGAGATTGATTAACATGTATTCTGAGAATATACTGATTTGGTTTTTGCAGAAGTCCAGATAACACAGTATTATGAAGAAATCCCAGCAAGCTTAGTAAGGGGGATGTTGCCAGGCCCCATTTGTCTACTGGGGGTCCAACTTCCCCATCTGGCATTTTTTAGTTTTTATTAACTAAAAACTAGGTTGGGTTAAACCTTGTTGAAATTGGTGGATGTAGCAGCTGCCTTTCATTCAGGACAAATGTCAAAAGCAATCGAGCACCTTTATAGAATAGAGAGATGAAACAAAAGCAGCCTCCACCCAAAACACAAGGCACATATAAGGCATCTATGGGCAGAGGGGCTTTGCTAGGTGGTGGAGTTGTGTTTGTCTCTTTCTGTGAGAGGAGTGGGAGAAACAGCAGAGGAGCTGAGAGAGAGACAGTAGAAAGCCAAGGACACAGCCAGAATGTGGCCCTGAGATAAAGTCTAGAGAGAAGGTTTTTTGGGCTGAGTGCTGGCTGAAAGAGGCTCAGAACAGTGAGCAAAGACACTGTCTCTTGCTGACTGATTCCTGTTGTATGCATGGAAACAGGACTTTATATATTCTTTGTAAATAAACAGAATTGCATTAAAGGAACACCTGGCTCCATCATCAATGTCTCCTCTAAACTGAAACAACCCACTGGATTCCAAAGTTTGGCTAAGGAGTAACATTAATATAGTGCCACAGAGGTACATTTCACAGTGCAGCACAAAGGGGTAAAGACTTCTAGAAGAAATCGGGGTGACCATGAGCTTTCAGAACAAATGTAAACCTAATTTCTTTGACCTAGCAGCCCCACAAGTGCTAACTGAGGAAGGGAGAAGCACAAAACATTGTTAATCTTAATACATTTCTAAGACACTCACATGCTACCATGATGAGAGTAGTATAAATACCTAGCTAGCCAGAGAGATTTATTCAGAGGACAAGTACAACATAGGCAACAGCTTCACTACATTATCCTCAGTCCTACACTCGTGGGGTCACCTGAAGGGAGAGAGAACTTAGCTTGGGGAAGTAAGGAAACACATTGACTGAGCGAGACGGGTACCCAGAAGTCACAGGACAGGCCCAACAAGGAAAATAACGGAACTCCATTGGCCATCACATTCAGCCCCCAGCTAAAACCTCTCCAGCACATCAACGATCTACAACCTATCCTGGAAAATGATCTCTCACTCTCACAGACCTTGGGAGACAGCCCCCCAACCTGAAGCAAATACTCACCAGCAACTACACACCACACCACAGAAACACTAACCCAGGGACTAATCCCTGCAACAATCCCCATTGCCAACTCTGTCCGCATATCTATTCAAGGGACACAATCATAGGACCTAACCACTTCAGCCACACCATCAGGGGCTTGTTCACCTGCACATCTACCAATGTGATATATGCCATCATGTGCCAGCAATGCCCCTCTGTCATGTACATTGGCCAAACCAGACAGTCTCTATGCAAAAGAATAAATGGACACAAATAAGACAGCAAGAATTGTGACATTCAAAAACCACTAAGAGAGCACTTCAATCTCCCTGGACACTCAATAACAGACTTTAAAGTGGCAATTCTCGAACAACAAAAGTTCAAAACCAGATTTCAACGAGAAACTGCAGAACTGGAATTAATTTGCAAACTGGACACCATCAAATTAGGCCTGAATAAAGACTGGGAGTGGATGGGTCACTACAAAAAGTAATTTTCCCTCTGCTGATACTCACCCCTTCTTGTCAACTGTTGGAAATGGGTAACGTCCACCTTGATTGCATTGCCCTCGTTAGCACTACAAAAGTAATTTTCCATCTCTTGATATTCACCCCTTCTTGTCAACTGTTAAGAATAGGCCACTTCCACCTTAATTGAATTAGCACTAACCCCCACACTTGGTAAGGCAACTCCCATCTTTTCATGTGCTGTAATATTTATACTGCTTACTGTATTTTTCACTCCATGCATCTGATGAAGTGGGTTCTAGCCCATGCAAGCTTATGCCCCAATAAATTTGCTAGTCTCTAAGGTGCCACAAGGACGCCTCATTGTTTTTGCTGATACAGACTAACACGGCTACCCCTCTGAAACCTATTATTTAGACTGTGAGCTCTTTGCAGGAGGGAGTGTGTGTGTGTGTACAACACCTATCACAATGTGGCCCCAATTTCAGGTGGGGTCTTTAGGCACTGCAATAACACAAATAATAATAAATAATGTATAGTATTGATAGGCTGGGAGTCAAATGATCAGGTGACCTGGCGTGTCTGATTTTAAAAAGAAAAATTGGTACTGGGAAAAAATTAGCCCAAACCTAACTTCCTAGGAATGGCTTGAATGCTGCCTCATTAGCATTCACCACCATTGCTAAAGTATAAAAGAAAACAAAACAAACCTCAGCAATGGGAAGAGGAGAAAAGACAAAGAGAAGAGAGAGGACAAGATGTCACTCCTATTTCTTTTTCTCATATGTATATTGATTTTCACATTGTTAGAATGTTGTACATCAAAAGGAAAGTGTTACACAGGCTCAGAGGAGTCCAAAGCAATCAATCATTCATGCTGCTCTTTGCTATACAGACTCATTCACACAAACTGTCTAGTCGTCTGAATTATCCGGCACCCAGGAGGAGGGGAATAGAATCTAATACAGTACTTTAACCATTTGCTGCAGCTAGTACACAATACCAAAATCCCTAAAGCACATAACGTAAGTAGCATTAACACCTTGACCTTAATATGGAGAACTACGAAAGAGAGCAAAAGGCCACTTTAAAGTCTGTTATTGAGTGTCCAGGGAGATTGAAGTGCTCTCCTAGCGGTGTTTGAATGTTACAATTCTTGATGTCTTATTTGTGTCCATTTATTCTTTTGCATAGAGACTGTCTGGTTTGGCCAATGTACGTGGCAGAGGGGCATTACTGCAAAATCCAAATTCTCCATGAAAATTAATTAAACCAGTATTCAAGTCAGCCACTGGTTCAAATCCATCTGAAACTGGTAGCAGCTGAATATTGTTACCATTCAGTAGTTGTAGGGTCACCTATGTGAAATTAGCTGTGTTATGGCAGGTGTCACCAGGTGGCGCTGCTACATGCAGTCTAATTTTTTTTCCACTTAGTGTGTTAACAAATTTTCAACCTTGGGAAGACCTGCTGCGTGCTGCTAGTTTGTTTTACGCAAAGTTCTGGGTAGAGGGAACTGTGTGAGCAGAAGGGGAGTTTGCTTTTTGTCATGGCCTCATATTGGAGTCAGTTCTTGAGACACAGTTGCTTTCTGGGAACTGAGCAAGAGTGTTAGGCTGGGATTCCTGAAGGAAGGGATTCCCCAGTGTGCTGGTTGACCATCTCTGGTCCAGGACTGTTGTATATGTATAAATACAACAAATTACACATACTTAGATGCCACCCTACTGATTTCTTCTCCACCAGAAAAAACAACAACCTGCAAGGTCGTGGACACCTGTTGCTACTCAGAGAGCAGCAACAGCTGGTTGCCCCAGGCAATGGTACAGGCAAACAGATATTCAGTCACCCATGCCACACCTGGCATCTTTGCTGGCAAAATCAATAGAAAGACTGTAGATTTGAAAAAATGCATATCTGACTCCTACCTTCTCACCCTAGAATGTGTGGGCTTGATTCTGATCTCAAACACACCAGTGTAAATCAGGAGTAAGTTTGTTAGCATTAATGGATTTACACTGGTGTAAGTGAGATCAGAATCAAGTCCAGTCCCTCCAGTCCAGGGTTGGGGCACACTGGAAAAGCAATATGAAGACATTTGCAGTGTCACGGCCCATGCTGTACCTATTCTGGAGGTCTCCAGTGTGATCATCCCATCTTTGCTTTCAAAAGGACTAAATTCATTTACTTCTTACTTCAAGGGTTGGAAGGAGGGGAACAAAGAACTCAGAATGACATGGTGAACTATGTGTAACTAACCCCTAATAAAAACTATATATTGAATAGATAGGCACTGAAGGCAGTGCAAACTACACACTGAGCCAGAGCCCACGGTTTGAAGCACAGATCTTGAGCACCTCAGATGAAGCATTGTAGTATACGGGTACAGCCAACCCCGGTGATCTCAGACATGGTTCAGCTCACAAATCCAGGTTTGCTTCCTGCCTCCCTCTCTCTTTGTGTTAGCCTCAATGCACTCTGGTAACCATTTAGCATGCATTGTACCCCAGAGAGTATCTATCTTTTGTAAACTGTAAACACAACTTTGAATTCAACAGCACTAGCTTTAATTTAGTGGCGCGCTGCCAGCAGAGGGTATTATCCACCACTAATATTGGAATACGCAATGTTGGTTAGTCATTTAATTTGATAATTTAGTGATTGGCTCTCAAACATTCTGTGGACAGAAAATGGAGCTAAATTTAATGCGTAAATTATTCATTCTGAATGATTTGCTCAGCTCTATTCACATATTAATCCCCACAACACCCTTGTGAGGTATTTTGTTGTTAGTCCAATTTTACCAGTGGAGAATAACAGCTCCCATATGAAAGAAAGTGATGAAGAAATGCTAGTGAAATTGCCAGGAAGCTGCATTCACAAAATACACTGAACAGACTGGACTGGGTATTAACTTTATCATAATGCTAATATGCACTGTAAATAAAGGTATTGATTGTCCCAAGTTCCGAGACATCAATGTTAATACCAAGTCTAATAAGCAATATAAATACACAAACTAACAAATAGCACATTCGCCTAAATAACAGTACATCACAAGCTATAGCTACAGCTTTGCATTTGAAAGTAACTAGTGGAACTTTGGATTTTTTTCTCTCTTACCCAGCCAAGAATCTGTAGATTGTCAGAGGATGGGTGCCAAGAGTAGGGACTTAAGTGATCATTTCAACTTATTGTATAGATCTGAAGAGCTGGGCTTTTCAAGGGGTCTCTGATGAGATTGTGCTCATGCCTGTGAGTATTCAGGGAAAATATCCAGGTATTCCTTTCTCTATTTACATCTGGTTCATATCTACAGGGAGCACAGTGAATGGTATCTGCACCAGCACTCTAAATGTAGGTGAATATTAAAGTATCTGGAGTCCACACAAAATTTCAAGACCAGATTTGTTTGTAAAACAGATCCAGAAAAAACCTGCCAGATTCAAGTAGGAATCAATGACACTGTGCAGATTCATCACAGCCACAGAATAAAGAAAGCTATCCAAGCTTTGCTCAGACCTCAGGAAAAGACCTCTATTTGAGTTCTGGGAGGGGATGTTTGAGTTGGGGGCCTTTAAAAAAAATCTGAGCTAGTTTACCCTCAGACCACACGCCTATGCCCAAATATGAACATGGACATTCAGTCGACCAAGAAACAGTTTATGGGTCTGATCTTGAGTACCCTCAGTTTCTGTTGAGTTCCCAATTCTGGCCTCTTCTCAGATTAGGGTGCTCAGCACCTCTCCGGAGACACTCAGCACACCTTGCAGTATTAAGACCCGTTTTACCAGTTTATAGCAATTGCAGAATTAACTCCCATCCGTGTATCAGCTGCACTTTTAAACCTTAGCTCTGACAAAGGGGTCAGGCAGAGCTATGAAAGTGCTCAGAGGGAAATGACCTACACCGAGTCCAATGTACAAAAAGGAAAGAAAAATGCTGGGGGGTGGAGGTGTTGTGCTTGGATTAAAGGTTCCAACACACTCATCTGTGGTTTGTGTCTGCACAGCGTTCAAAGAGAAAGTTGAGCGTTTGATGGAAAATCTGCCATATTTCCCCGTTTTTCCAATCTCAGTCCTCAATGAGATGCAATTCCCTACTGGAAAGAAACATCTTTGTCCCCTTTTTGTAGAAGCATCACTGTTGATGAAACATCAGGTTTGTTTAATTTTCCTTCTCCCTTTGTAGGCTGAGTACCTGGGGCAGCTAGGAGGGATTTGTGTGTTTTCTAGTGTATTCTAGGACTGACATAGCACTTTACAAACATCAACTTCCTAATTGTGCCACAGCCCTCTGAATTGTTGTTATATGTGATTATAAATCCCACTTCACCGAAGGAAAAAGACACAGAATGGTTAGGGCCTACATTTTCAAATGTGAGTTGTATGAAGGTAAGTACCTAAATCTAGGCCTCTGAATTAGGTGCCTAGCTCTGGGTGCCCAAGTTTGAAAATTTTGGCTTATGTGACTTGACCATGGCCACAAAGGAAGACAGTGTCAGAGCTGGGAACGGTCTCTCACTCAGCCTACTAAATTGTGCTGACTGTCACAAAAGGAGCTTCCTAGCCTTGTGACCAGAGATCATGGAGCACACTGGCTGAAGGACAGAGGTAGTGGCTGAGTGCAGTCAGACAGCTGGTAGAAAGTTTGTAGCAAACTGAGGCCTTGTCTACCCTACAGGGGAAAGTCGAGCTAAGCTATACAATTTGAGTTACATGAATAGAGTAACTCAAGGCGACGTAGCTTAGATCTACTTATTGAGGGGTCCACACTACGCTATGTCGACAGGAGACGCTCTCTCATCAACTCCCCTTACTCTTCTCATTCCAGTGGAGTACAGGAGTCAACAGGAGAGCAATCTGTGGTCCATTTAGCGGGTCTTACTAGACTAGACCTGCTAAATCGACTGCCGATGCATCAATCGCCATGCGCCGATCTCCCAGTACGTGTAGACAAGCCTTCAGTGTTTACAGTAGTAGCTGCCCCTACAACTCTGAACTTTATTTTGCGTCCTGCCAAAAATCAAGTGATTTAAGACTATATATTAGATATATATGGTTATTCCTGCTTCACATAAGAAAAAAGGCACAGGGGAAAGCCCACTGGAGAGGCCTGGTAAACCAGCATTGGTTGAAATAGCCTATTAGAGATGGAACTGGATCGAAACACCTCCCTGGCCTTTGTCTGAGGTTCAAAAGCCTGATCTGAATTTTCCTTCTCAGGCCCATTTCCATGGCCCTTACACAGTGGCATGTTAATGTACTTTGTAGTCTGGCTATTGTTTAAATTTTACAAGTGCAACTGTATCTATTCACAGAGTATTTATGACTTCAGCGGACAGTGCTGATGAAATGCCAACCCTTCCATTCCAGTTATATGATGATGTATTAGAAATACGCTGACAGATGCACTTTTATGATTGATCTGTTTGGAAACCGTCCTTTCTTCCCTCAATTCAGATGAGAATGACAGCACTTACAAAGAAATATCTTCTTGTGTTCAATCCAGATTCTGTAGCAAAAAAGAGAATTGTAAAGTAATTGAACTCAGGCCTTTCCTGGCTGAAAAGAATCACATGTGTTAAAATATTGATCCAGAACTGATGGGTAATGTAGGTGATGCTGGCTCATGTTCACTCCCCATGACCTGTCTTAGCTAGGACTGCACAAAATCATGTACTTCATTTCTGGATGCAGTACGCTACTATATAGTCTATGGAATAGATGACTTTCAATTTGGAAGCAAATAGGATTTGCCTCAATGGGTCTCACAGAAGAGAGTTCTGTGGTCTGCCTTTGATTAACTGCTCTGTCCAAGCCATCTCTGGCCCCTGGAATCTGCTTTAATATCTCCCTGGTGTGTTGGTTGGGTTTCTTTGTGAACAGTCTGTCAGGCAGACACAATGCTGTTTTGTAGAGAAGTTAGATGGAGTTTATAAATGCAACTGTAACTTATCATGGAGGGCAGGCATTCTCTGAAACAATTGCCCTTTAATATTCCCCCGGTTTGGAGTATTCATTTCACAGAAACTCAGTGGCATTCACCGTGTTCTGAAGGCCAAGATGATTTAAAAGGGGTTCTTACTAGAGCTGGTTGGGTATTTGCCAGTAAAATGATTTTTGGTTAGTAAATGCAGATTCATCTACAACTAAATGTTTCACTGACACTTTTTGGTTTCGATGAACTTTTGCTCTGGCTTTCTGACAGGTCACCTGGTGGGTGGCTGGACTGCCCAGGATTCCAGGGCATGTAGCTATGGGGCAGCCCTGCCATGTGGATTGTCCTAGGGATGGAGATCCCAGGGTTTCCAGGGTCCCTGCCACAGGGAGCCTAGAAGCCCAGACTCTAGGCTCTTAGCTTTACAGCGGGAAGCAGGAATGCTGGAACAATTTTTATAGTGGGGGCCGGGTGCTGAGAGCCATTGCACCAAGATGTAAACCTGATATATAATGGAATTCACTTCAAGTCAGGAGGTACTGCACCACCCCCAGCACCTATGGGCAGATCTGGTAGCCCTGGCTGGAGATCTTAGGACCTCCAAGGCCCCCGTCATAGAGCAGGGAGCTTGACAGCCATGGAAACTGCAGGGCTCCCAACTTCTTGAGACTCCCCAGGCTGCCCAAGTCCTTGGGAGAAGTCCAGATAGTCTCCCAGAATTGGGAGCAGCCTGGGGAGTTTCTGGAAGACGGGGCAGCCAGCCGCTCCATTTTGTTTAGAAAAAAATCTCTTCCTATATGAGCAAGAGTTAACAAGAAAGAAATTCAAGTGCCGTTCCATGGCAAAGCACTCTTAACACAAGGACTAAATGTGGCATGGCAGCAGACTTCTAAAATGCCATATTCTGCATGAATCTAGCAGGAAAGGTTTACACACAGGAAGTGAGTGACATTGTGCTAGTGGCTGGTATTGTTCTCCGTGTCCAGATTGCTTTGTTATTTGTCCCATCTGTCACATTGCAAATGTACTGTCTCCTGCCACAATACAACTTGCTTCTGTAAAGTGAGAGTTTGGTGGGGGTGAATAAACCCTTTTGTAATTAGGATCTCACATCTTTTTGGAACTTTCAGTTTATCCCCATAGCTGCGACTATCCAAAATAAAGCATAAATAGTGAATGGGTTGTTTTTAAAAGGAAGAGATGGAATTGATGCTACTATAGAAACAGCAGTCACTAATCACTGTGACCAGACTTCACTACAAGGAAACATAGATTTGCTGCACAATGCTTGGTTCGCTGTCCTTGTTCTCCTTTTGTGTAAGTCTAGAGCTCATTCTTAGAGCCAGAAATAGCTCAAATGGAGAAAAGCTGCTCTGAACGAGGGATATAAAGCCTTACGTATCAGAGAATAAACCAGACTTAACTCCTGGAAGTTAGGAAGAAACTATCCTTGTGTGCAACTTATTTCATAACTACCTACCACAGGGTTTCTTGCATTGCCTCTGAAGCATTTGATACTGGCCAGTGTCAGACAGGCTACTAAATTTGATGGCATAATGAGAAGAGAGAGTATGTACCGAACCGCACGTAGCCACCTTACATATATCTGTAAGAGGCGTGTTGTGAAGCACAGCCTTAGTTGATGCTTGTGCTCTCATGGAGTGGGCCCGTATCCCATGGGGCGGAGACAGCCCTGATAACCGGTAGCATCGTGTAACGCACCCTGACACCCACTTAGAAATCTTCTGAGTAGAAATTGTTTGCCCCTTAGCACGTTCAGCTATAGCGACAAATAGTCTAGGGGACTTTCTGAAGGGTTTCATCCTCTGCAGGTAGAAGGCCAGGGCCTTGCGGACATCAAGGGAATGAAAGTGCCTTTCCTATGTTGAGGCATGAGTCTTCAGAGAGAAAGAAGGTAAGTGCATTGGTTGGTTGAGATGAAAATGAGAGAAGTTTAGGGAGGAACTTGGGGTGCAAGCACAGGGAAACTTTGTCTTTATTAAATGTAATAAAGGGGTGGTCCACCATCATGGCCCTCAACTCACTAACCCTTCTCGCAGAAGTCATAGCAACCAGGAAGGCGACCTCTTCATGGAGAGGAGAGAGCATGAGGCCAGAGGTTCAAAGGATGACATCATCAACATCACGAAGACAAGGTTGAGGTCCCATTGGGGAGCGATGGGTGAACAGGAGGGAAGATGCGAAGAAGGGCCTTCCAAAACCTAGAATTCAATGGGAGAGTAAAGACAGAGTGCCCCTCCACCGGAGGGTGGAAGGCACTGATAGCAGCCATGTGGATCGAGTGAGGCCAGACATTTCTAGGGAGAGGCAGTAGTCTAGAAGAATTGTCCACATCCTCAGGGGCAAGACCCTTCTGATAGGCCCAAGAGGTAAAACACTTCCACTTGGCCTCATAGGATCGCCTCATGGACTCCTTTCTGCTACTCAAGAGGACATTCTGTACTGCTTATGAGCATTCCCACTCTAACAAAGATGCCTATCCAAAAACCAAGCCTGGAGGTCAGGAGTTTGGGGATCGGGATGCCGGACCTGTCCGTCCTGTTGTGTGAGTAGTTTCAGGAGAGGTGGTAGCAGAAGTGGGGAGCACGCTGACATGCGGAGAAGGGGGAGTCAGAAATGGCGAGGCCAGACTGGGTCTATCAGAATGACTGTCGCTGTCTCCCACCTGACCTTGTGCAGGACTTGTGACAGAAGCGGCAGAGGGAGAAAGGCGTAACTGAACTGATCAGACCAGTGGAAGACGAGGGCATCATCCTAGGAAAGGGTGCCAAGCCCTCCTCTGGAGCAGTACTGGTTATATTTGCAGTTGGGGTGGGAGGTGAAGAGGTCCCTGGTTGGAGTCCCCCAGCATTTGAAGATGCTGATGACCACAGCGTTGTAAAGCTCCCTCTCGTGGTCAGTCACGAACTTCCTGCTGAGAGAGTCCCCAGTCATGTTCTGAGTTCTGGAAAGGTATGCCGCCGACAACAGGATCTTGTGGGCAATGCACCAATCCCAAAGGCAAATTGCTTCCGCACATAGGAGACCTCATACCCCCTTGCTTGTTGATATAGTAGACAATGGTGGTGTTGTCCGACATGACGAGGATGTGACAGGAAGGCATGGATGAGAGAAATGCATGACATGCTCTCTGCACAGACCAAAGCTCCAGGATGTTGATGTGCATCCAGGACTCTCGAGCAGTCCAAGTTGACTAAGACATGCAGTCACCCAGGAGTGACATGTCTGTGGTAATTGTTGTGGAGGGGGAAGACAGAAGTAATGATACTCTGGTACAGACCTGACTCGGAGCCATCCACCACTGGAGGGAACAGAGAAGTTTGCAGGAAACAGTGAGTGGACAGTCCATTGCATGTCGCATGGGAAAGGAGACCCTCTGGTGTTACCCACTCAATTTAGGGCACCCCGCCTATACCCTACGGAGGGCTCAAGGTACGACCCATTCAATTTAGGCACTCCCACCCTTTCCCTTTTGAAGGCTCAGGGTGTAAGGCACCTATCCTTACCCAAAGGGCTCAGGAAGAAACCTAGTCAATTTAAGTACCCGCTCTTTCCCTAGGGGCTCAGGGCTCTATGGGTCTGCAGAACCTTTTCTCAGTGAAAGAGCATTACACAGCTGTGCTCTAAACATCTATTTATTAGCAACACACAATACGTATACCAAGCAAATCTCTTATGCTCACCGCTTCCAATATACAGACAAATTTCACCCGATGGCCAGTCAGGATTCATTCATCTGGGAGTTCCCAGTGATGCCTCTGCACGTCATGGTCGTGCAGAGGGGTCAGAGTTCCAGCAGCTTGATGCTGAACTGCAGTCTGGATATGGTTTTTCATTTACATTATATAGGTAAAACTAGCTCCCTCCTTCAAATTTACTAAACCGATCACATTATTCCTTTCCTAAATAACAAAAAAATAACCAATTACTCACTGGCACCTATGCACTCAATCCTTTCTTCCCAAGTTTTTTACATTTTATCTTTCATGCCAAAATTGTAACTTAGTTGTGTGACCTTCTCTGCTTATGCAGATGGTCAGCATTAAAACGCTGGTCAGAGCTTATCTTACCATTTATTGAGTCTCTTTATGTATCCTCCCTAATTTCCCAGCACCTGGGTGTCTCTGCTTTACAAGCTTGGTGGCTCTCTCTCTCGTTAGGGACATTCCTGAGGTGGGGGTGCTTGATCAACAGCAGAACGTTCTTTTTTTCAATTTTAGTGGTGAACTCCCTGAGTTTCACACAAGGCTGGTTTAATATGGGGGTGGGGGGAATTGATCAGGTCTCAGGCCTACACTGAAGCCATAGTTGTAGGAAGCAAAAACATTGACGAGTGAAGGCAGTCACATAAGTGAAAGCTGCCATCTGACCGAGAAAGGGAGGTCCTGGCCGGGACAGAAGGACTGGATATCACCCTGGAAATTATCTCCTGCAGGGTCTGGAACCTGTCTTCTGGTAAATAAGCATGCACCAAGATCGCATCAATGTGTGCCCCAATAAATTCTAGGGATTTAGTTTGATCCAAAGTCGATTTTTCAACGTTTACACTTACCTCCAGGGAGAAGAGGAGTGTGAGCAGCGTAGAGGTTGTGGCTCGAGTTTCCTTTTTCAATCAGGCTGCCAGAAGCCACTCATCAAGATAAGGGAACACAAGGACCCCTTGACGGGCTGCCACTACTGAGAAAACTCTGGTGAAGACTCATAAGGCAGTGGTGAGTCCAAACAGAAAAACCCTGTATTGGAAGTGAGGATGACCTGCCGTGAATCTCAGGAAACGTCTGTGGGTAGGATGGATATCCACATGAAAGTAAGCATCCTGCATATCGAGAGTCGTGAACTACATGCCTTTTTCTGAGGAAGGAATGATGGCCGCCACGGTGACCATTTGAAACTTTGGCTTCCTTATGAAGCAGTTGAGATGGTTCCCTTTGCAGCAAGGACTCCACTTCTAGGATACTGTTGTGAGAACAATCCCTGAAGCGGGCTCAGGGCAGGGGATGTGGACGAGGTAGTGTTTGGAACTTGATTGTATAGTCATGTTGAATGACATCCAGGACCCACTTGTCTGTTATTATCACACTCCATGTTGGTAAGAAGAGTGCTAGGCACTCTCCAAAAGGGGTGAGTCGGGGGCACAGTATAAGGCATGGTGGTTGGTGGCTCTCTAAGTGTACTCAGAAATAACATTTTTGAGAGGATTGGTCATGAGATGCAGAAGGTTGTGATGATGATGAACCTGAGGGACAGGGTCACTGGATCTTCTGCCATTTGCGAAGAGGCTTGTAGGACCTCCAATGGGATGTTGAGGGCACCAGCCACCCTACGAAGCAGTTCCTGGAACTGTTGGTAGTCACCTGGGGGTGAGGAGTGAGTCAAAGACACTGTGGCATCCAGGGACAATGAAGGGAAGCACTCCGGTTCCGGCGGTACCGGAGTTGGACTTGGTGGCGCATGGTCTAACAGTGGTTCGGAAGGCCTGCTGGATGACGGTAGATACTGCGGCCACAACCTGCAGTACGGCCATCCCGGTGGTTCCTTCGGCTGCTGAGGAGGACCCCATGGAGTAAGGTACCAAAGACCCTTGCGCTGTATAAAGAGAGGTTTAACCCCTTTGGGGTTTAGAGAGCATGGCCCCTTTAAATCTTTCTCCTGAGGGGGGAAGTGCTGATTGTTCCAGAAGGAGCAAGTGCTGTTGGGGGGAGCGGGAGCAGAGACAGAGGGGAGAGCGACAGAGTGTGTGTGTGTCTGGACCTCCAGACAGAAGGGCCGCAGCCCGCAGGCCCTTACAGAGTGAAGCAGCCAAAACCTGCCTGAAGCCTGGGAAGGACAGGGCAGCCGATCGGGGACACCCCAGGACAGGAGCCAGGAGGAGCACTGTGCTGGGGAGGAATCGCTCGAGGACAGGCTGGAGCTGGACCCAGTATCATTGCTGCCCAGAGCTGCATGGGGCTGTGAGTACTGGGGCTTTGGGCATAAGGCGGGAGGCTGTAGCTAGTTAAGTGGGGAGGTGGTCGCTCTGTGTGGCTTTGCAGAGAGTGGCAGAAGAGGGCACCGGAGGGGTGTGTGGGGGAAAGTTCACTGGCGCCGAAGACGATCAGGAACACCCAAGACTCACCCCTGGACTGGAACTTTGCTCAGGACTCCTGAACTCTGCGTGCAGACACATTGACCAGTGTCTGCCCTGTCAGCCTGTGCTACCACTGGGCCTGTGGGGCCTTATGTTGGATGCAACCCTGTTACCGCTCCCCCTATATCTCCCCTTGTTGTTTTTCTCCTCTCATCCCTCTGTAAATAAATATTTCTCTTTCTGATATTAATTATACTTTTCTGGTGTGTGTGTGCGTGTTCACTCTTGGGGGTTTGGAACAGGTGCCCCAGGGGTGGAAGAGACTTTCCTTGCTGCATTCCTGCGCGCGCCTTCTCTTGGCCAGAGCTGCCTGCAGAGTAGACTCCCTCTTGGCCACAAGGGCGCTAAAGTTACAGAGGATATTGCCACTGAGCTGGCGGGACCTTGGGGTAGTCACACCGGTGGTATGGGAGGGGCAGACCTTGAGCCCTGTCTGAGTCTTTCGAGCCTGAGAAATTAAAGTCCAGTTCAAATGGTGGTGCCGGTGGAACTGCAGGAGTCTTAGGGGAGTGGGTGGGAACATGGCCTAAAGGAGGAGGTCTAGCACGGGGGAAATAAAACCCTCCAAGGAGGCGATGTCACATGAGGTTGTGGAGACCTCTCCTTAGGTCAGGCAAACAGTTCATGAGGCTTGGGGGCTGACCTGAGTCTCCCCGGCATCAGCAGAATGCGCTCCTCACTAGGAACCGGAGCCGGAACGGAGGTCTGTCTTGGAACCGGAATCTCCCTTGACCACAGTGGTGCCGACCTGGAAGGAGTATGAGGCTCAGAGGAAGGAACCGACAGAGCTGACCGTCTGTGGCTTCTTGTCATGCTTGTGCGCCTTGGAATGTGCCACTTCTCCATGGCCAGAACTTGTGGATGGAGCAGTATCCTTCTTGGGCCTGGAGGAAGACTTATTGCCATGCTTATGTGCATGCTTCCTTGCCTCACGGCTAGGCCTGGACACGGGGTCCATAGCAACGGGACCGGCAGAACAGAACTGGGTCTCTGTGGTAGATGCTGAGCTCCTCGATTGCTCAGGCTGATGTACGGGAATGGGGTTCCCTGGCCTGGATCCGATTGTGGCCTCTTCACAACCTCTTGAGGTGTTTCTTGAGGTGGACAGCCCGGCTTTCCTGGGTATGGGCAAGGAAGGGGAGGCAGATACTGCACTTGGATGCAACATGGGCTTTCCCCAAGCAGTAAAGGTAGTGATGGTGCTTGTTTCTGACTGAGAACAAGCGAGGGCAGGAAGTGCAGATTTTGAACCCTGGCATCTTCGGCATAATCCAGCACCCAGGAAAGGTGCTGAGGGGCAGAAGGGGGGTGGGGGGCGACTGGTGAAACGGCATCCCAAAGTCCTTAAAATCCTAAAAACTACTACTAACACTAAAACTATGACAAAAAACCAGCAAAAATATTAGCTACGTACAGAAATAAAAGAAAGTATTTTTTCTCAGTTTATAGAAGTGCGTCACAAGAGACAAGAGAACAGAAGAGGCTCCAACTCGGACCAATCTGTGCTGAGAAGGAACTGAGGTTGCGGTCGGTCCGCCCTGCCCTTTATTGCCTTGGACAAAACCATGTGGCAGAGCAAGGACCATGTGGACACTACTACTTTCAAAAGCTCCAGCTCCGGACTCAGGGCACATGCATATAACCTCAGGGGAATACAATAGGGACTATCACTTGTAGAACTGGAGAGTTGTTGCTTTACATGGTACAATCTAAGAATTGTGTGGTTTGCGTTTCCTGAAGTAAAATCCAACTCTGGCATCTCCCTCTACTTATCACACAAGCTCTCTACTTTCAGACTAGGGTGAGAGGGGCCTACAGCTGATACAGAGACACCAGTAGCACTGTAACACATTATATTATACCATATTAGCAATTGGGAAGCCAGCAAATAGTATCCATAAATCCTATTTTACCCAGTGGGCTGGTCGGAGACAATAGCCTTAGATGCTTTCCATCATCTCTGCTCTCTCTCGTGATAATAAATTGGTGTGTGTGTGTTTACAGAGGAGAATGTTTCATCATTCCTAGAAAATACAGTGAAGATTATTATTCTATAGGTATTTTTAAAAGATGTGAACAGATACATACAGTTTTGTTAAGTGCAGTCTAATGAGCAAATGTTGAGAGGCCAAATGAAAATAGTTACTTTTCCTTGAAGAAGGTGCATGTAAAATGTAAATTGCACTAATGAACAAAATAAATAGCGATAAAACTTAGTATTTACTTAGTGCTTTATATCTTCACTGGACTGTAAAAAGATGACCAAAATTATATCAAGACAAAGCACCGTAATAAATAATTCCCTGTAAATATTATATGATAAATAAAGAAATTGTTTACATTTACTCACTGAAATATTAGCTGAATCTTCTCCCTCTATTTAAAATGTTTTGTTTTAAAGTAACAAATCATAACAGGATTTTTAACTTACTAAAATATATTAAGAGATTCAGAAGAGTGTTAAAATAATGTAAAAGTTTTTAATAAATGATTAGACACTTGATTTTAAAATTTATTTCTTACCAACTTTTCATCATTGGTGGTCTGCACTGTTTTACTTTAAAATATAATGGTCAACGGAACTCATTGCCACATGATATTATTGATGCCAAGAGTTTAGCAGGATTCAAACAAGGACTGGACTCTGGATGTTTTTGTTATCTATATAAGAGTTAGCCAGAATTTGGAAGGGATATAAAGCCTATGTATCAGAGAATAAACCAGACTTAACTCCTGGAAGGTAGGAAGAAACTATCCTTGTGGGCAACTTATTCCATAACTACCTACCATTGGGTTTCTTGCATTTCCACTGAAGCATTTGGTACTGGCCAGTGTCAGACAAGCTACTGAACTAGATGGAGTCACTGGTCTGAACAAGTATGGTAATGACTGTTTTCTTATGGCACACAAGCCAATGTTCTTCTGTTTACTTCTTAGTTTATGTAGCAGCATCACCGATGCTGAAACATTGGCTCAACTTTAAGAAGCAGGTGTGTTTACTAATTTGTCCTTCTCCCTTTGTAGGCTGAGTACTTGGGGCAGGTAGGAGGGATTTGTGTGTTTTCTGCTGTATTCTAGGACTGACATAGCACTTTACAAACAACAACTTCCTGATTGTGCCTCAGCCCTCTGAATTGTTATATGTGATTATCCCCACTTCACCGAAGGAAAAAGATGCAGAATGGTTAGGGCCTACATTTTCATATGTGTGTTGTATAAAGGTAAGTACCTAAATCCATACCTTTGAATGAGGTGCCTAGCTCTGGGCACCCAAATTTTAAATGTTTCTCCTATGTGACTTGACCATGGCCAAAAAGGGAGAGTGTCAGAGCTGGGAATGGTCCCTCACTCGGGCTACTAGACTGTGCTGACTATCACAAAAGAAGCTTCATCTTCTTGTGACCAGAGATCACAGAACACACTGGCAAAAGGACAGAGGCAGTGGCTCAGTGCAGCCAGACAGCTGGTAGGGAGTTTGTAGCAGACTTAGTGCCTATAGCAGTAGCTGCCCCTACAACTCTGCATCTCGTTTTACATCCTGTCAAAAATCAAATTATTTAAGACTATATTTTTCTGGATCCCAAAGGTCAGTCCCTGGGTGGCTATGTGGAAACTGTCAATAACCTGTGTTCAGAGGCTAATGGGAATTGGTTGAAAAATCTACCTCTCGCTATGTAAAATTGCAAATGGACGACATTGAGTCCCCTAGGTGCGCAAGACGTAAGCCATGCATTGGTGGAGGCGTCTCTTCTATTTACCCAGCCACACAAGAGGCTACAGCAGTCAGTGATTATTTTATCCTGTGACCAGACCATTTAAGCAGATAGGGTAATGTCCCATTAGACTGCTCATTCAGGAAGGTGCAACTCTTCTGTTGGGAAGAGCAGTATCTGGGATAGAAAAGGGGATGTAATTTTGTTTAAAACAAAACAACAACAACAACCAAACACCAGGAGTTTGGCCAGTTTGCTCATCCTTAGTTTAGTGAGGCTTAATTTATTCCAAGGCAATATTTAGTGACCTTGTGGGACTACAGCATCCATTAGAAAAACTATAGAAAATTAATGGACTTTGACAAGCACTTACAAAGCATTCTCTTTACAGTCTGAAAAGATGGTCCCAATGTAATGACAAAGACAGGCAGATAATCATGCTGAAGAGGAAAAGGAAACATGAACCCTTTTAAAAAGCTTTAAGATTCCAACTCAACAACATACTGGGCTTGATTCATAGCTATTTCTCGAGTTTTAGGCTGCTGTAACTCCACTGGCAGGATACAGACTAATACCTATAAGGATGTAAAGGACAAAGTGCTCAGTTAAAAATAACCATTGTTAATATCAGAAAGAATTAAAACATTTATTGGGCATAAATATATTACATATACACTACAGATACAGTTAAGTCTTACATACATAGCGTAGTATCTGCAAAATCTATACATTAAAATAGATATGGCAGTTTTAATACAATGCATATGAAATAGTCTAAAATTTACAATACAAGAAAACATGATTATTTTTTCTCTTAAAGTTGAAAAGCTTGGAATGTATGTTCCCGTTGTGAGGTAAAAACATTTTTATTTTTTCAATTTAAAGAATTGTGCAAGGATAATGTTCATACACATTCAGTTAGGGCACTTTTCAATTGTGACATTGAATACTGAACTACTGTAGCCAACAAAACAGGATTAGAAAACTACAACATTTCAAGTTCATAAAGAAAAAGGCAGATAATATAAAAATGTTTCTTTTCATTTTTAATATATTTTAAATACTTATTTTTCCTTTTTTTATTTTAATTTATTTTTACAATTTCTTGGAGAGCACAGGGTTTTTGGGTTTGGTTCACATGACTGATATTTATTGGGCCAGGGAAAGGATAATAAAGACGTACAGGGAACTACAAAGCATCAGTAAATTGTTGTAATAATTGATAATGGAAGTAGAAATGGGAATGGCTTAAAATCTGTAACACTTTATGGTTACATTAAAATGGATTATAATGGTATTACTGGGATTATAATGAATTATAATGGCAATATATACAAAGTAAATACTGATGTCAAATTAACTTAATATGGGCCTGATCCAACTTGCATAGAAGACTTTTTCCATTAACTTCAATAGGAGTTGGATTGGGCTCTTTGATTAGTGTGATTATAATGGATACCAAATGAATTAGAAATGCTTAAAGTGTTACAGATTTTTGTTCTCCATGCCTTTGCTCACTGCTTGTAAAACTGCTCCATACTTTCAAACTTGCAGAAGAGAACAAATTACCTAAAGCAAGTTTTATTTATTACAGTATTTTTTAAAAAACACACCAGGCTTAGATTTTGTAGCAGCACTGCGAAAACAGTATTCCAAAAATTCAAAAAGGGAATCTATTCAAATCTGTGGGTTTTCAAACTACAGATGACTTTTCATTGTTTTAAAAAATACATCTTTCCCCCCCATTGAAGACAGCTGTGTATGCTTTGCTCACAAAATAGATGCAAGATCACAAAGTTTCATATCACAAATAAATTTAAATAAAATGTAAATAAATTTGACAAGCCATGACTTTGGCAAAAACAAAAACTTATATTTAGCTCAATGCCATCAGTTTGCAAGGCTAAATTAAACTAATTATAGTCAATAACAAAATACAGAACATTTGTAATATTTGCTACATCTAGAGAGGCACATGGAATAATTCATTAATCTTAGCACTTTCTTTCAAGAGATGATTATGTTTTTTGGATACATGTAAACGTTTCAATCACTGATAACCTTTTTGTTTTTTGGCATTTAATGCACTAGATGCTCCCATCTTTAAAAACACATGAAAATGTAAGAAGGTTAATAATACTAGGAATGCTGCCAGGTAAAAAGTTGACCTAAAGTACAACAGTATAAAACAGACGAAATGTAACATGCTACAAGGGAAAAAAAATTAGTACATAAGTACACTTCTTTATTTTTTATTTTTTTTTACAATAAATAAAAGATTGCACTGTAATTGGCATTTAAAGTACTGGATGCAGTATATTGTATAAATAAACCTAAAACAAAAATAATGTTGGTTTCCCCATTACTTTGGTTAAGGGAATATTATGCTAATATAGGACACTGCATCTTAGACAACGTAGAGAGAGCACAAAACAGCTATGACAAAAGCAAAACCAAGTAGCAAAAATATACAAAAACAAGAGGAAGGGATATACATTGTGTATCTGTTGCACCCTTTTGGAATTGATTTGCACCTCCAGCTCATTACTGTCCCTGAGGTACTCATACGTTGTTGACTTCAATATAAATAATCCAATGACTCGCGAGTTAAAAATCTAGTATTTTGATGGATTAACACATGTATGTGTGGGCCACTGCTGTAAGAAGAGAAATGATAAATTGGAATAACTACTCTGGCTTTTGCAACATATCAAATATTTTGATTGACTCTGTCATGAGAATAATGTAGGTATCAATTTAAGGTATTAAATTAACTGACCTCATTTTTGATATCCCCAAGACAGGTCTATAAAATGGATCTTCCTCCAAATGTGACTGATTGCCTGTAAAGATTGTTTACATTGAGTGTAAATCTTACATAATCAGTAGAGGCAGTAAGCTGTCACCAGCTCTACTCTTATAAATCAGGCTGAACAAAATAGAATATAATAAAACTATTGATTAAAAGTAGTTATATATACACACAACAACAAACAAACAAGTTAAAGCAGCTTTCCAACAGCTGAACATGGGAATAACTAACTATTGCACAATGCCCTCTCACTTAAAAAGTTACTGCTACGAATCAAAATGCTTAAAAAAAAAAAAATCTATAATGCTTCATAATTTATATGCAGTTTGATTATCTGGTTTCTTATGCAGGCATTTCATAGTGTTGTAACCATAGAAATAACAAATAATTAAAAAAGTTTTAGATGGCAGTACATTGTTTTGATTTAAATGCACTAAGCAGTTAAAATAATTGAGTGTACATTTTATCTTGGAAAAAAACGGGGACAAATGTATTGTAGTGAATAAATCATAGGTAACATTGGTAATACTGGGTGGTGAAAGACTGGTACTGACGACTAACACTGCATTCTAGCCTTATTACTATACACACTTGTGATTAATGTTTACAGATACAGAAGAGACAAAATAAGTGACTGAGGATTATAATTTACTAAACTGTAACATATATGAAAGACTATAAGGACTTCAGTGGGGGAAAAAAATCAAACCCAAACAACCAAACAAAAAAAAAGTAAAGGCAAATTGATTGCAATTCCGAAACTTTGAAGGAAAAAAAATCTTGCTTTTGGTATCTCGTTTGCTTATTTCTCCAGTTTGACCTAGTCCTAGTTTTGAATTTCAAAAAGGTGCACCAAAACACTGATTTATCTTTTTCCTAGCTAGAACTGTAAAAATAAGAGAAGTATATAAAATGTATGGTAGAACAAAAAGATTTCAAGGAATATCTGAATAAATGTGTGGATTATAATGCGTAGCATTAGTTAAATTTATACCTCAAACTTTCATTGGATTCTCTACTTCATAAAGAAGTATTGTAATATAAAGGCAAATAAAATTGACAAAGTTGCAAAGCCAATAACAATGAGGGCGGCAAACTGTTCATCAGTAGGCATCATGCTCTTTATCTTAGGATCATCTATGCGTCCCAATTCCCCTGTAAGCATGATCTCCCTTCGTTGGAGCATAAAGGCAACAGACGGGCTGAAAGGTCCACTAAGTTCCTGTGAGGTATCCAAACATCGGCGACATACGCAGACACGGAATCGGTAGTCTGTGTTGGTCTGAAGGCCTGAGATTTGGAATGTTGTCTCATCTCCCTTGTACACCTGCAAAACAAATTAAAATTCACAATCAAATTTAAAAATCAATGGACATTCATGGGCCAAAGATTTTTTTTTCCGTATCAACACCATTCATAAATAGCATTATGCTATCCTTGAAAGAGATTTAGATTTTAAAACTCAATTTACTACTTCATAATCTAAATAGTGGTATAGGCATTTTATGAAACCAACTGCATTACATACATAGCTACAAGTTCTAATGAAGTTCAGGAGAGTTTTGGTTCTGCAAGGGTGTGTCATCAGACCTTTAACCATTAAATCCGAGTTCTTTCAGGAAACATCCAAACTAATTTTAGGGCAAGATCTTAGTATGTCACAAGCAGTCAAAGAAGCCAGAATGTGGAGCAGAGAGGATTGTATAATAGATGGTCAAATATGGCAATTCGCCATATTCATTACTTGTGAACATACAGTGAACACACAGAGAAAGACAAAAACAAAGGCAGGAAAGATTTCAAACAATTAGTCCATCTCAGGATGCAAAACTTTCTGAACATTTTGGTGGTTCAGTAAATAACATAAACAACATTAAAGTTATGCTTTATCAGCACAACAAGATAAATATAGATTTGGGGCCAAATTCTGCCATATGATGCATTCCACTCACAGGTCTGAGGGCAATATTTGGCCAACAAATGGAAAAAACCTGCAAAATCATGTTATTGGAAGGCAGTTTTAGAATAATCCTAAATTAGTTACAAGTTTTGTTTCAACGCAAGTTATTTTTCAATTGCTTTCTTCATATTTCCCTTAAGAGCTATGGGCTATAAATTTTACAATTTTCAGTAGTAGCAGTAGTCCATAAATGGCCCTAGCCTTTTTTTATATATATAAATAAAAGGATGAGATGTTTATTAGAACAGCATACACAAAGTGTTGGGAGTTTATGGATTGTTCAAAGCTAACAGTTACTTTTCGACAGAGAGATTCATTTCCTCTTTAATGATAGTCACCAAACACTAGCATATGTGAGTAAAAATACATTGTTTTTTTTTACAGATGACAGGGGAAATCACTTTTCCAAGATTACCTACCGTATGAGTCATGGTCAGAAATAAAATATGACGATCTCCAAAAAAGAAGCAAAGGACCAGAGATAAACTGTTTCTTGAAATATGTATGACATCCTGAGAGTGGGAAAACAACGTTTACAAAGCATGTGGACAAGGGTGATCCTACACCAAAGGCTCGGAAGCAAAAGTAAGCATTCATGGGATAAGAGGGAAGGTCCTCTCATGGATCAGTAACAGGTTAAAAGATAGGAAACAAAGGGTAGGAATAAGTGGTCAGTTTTCACAATGGAAAGAGATAATTAGCAGGTACTTGGACCTGGGCTGTTCAACATATTCATAAATGTTCTGGAAAAGGGGATGAACGATGAGGTGAGAAAATTCGTAGATGACACTATATTACTCAAGATAGTTAAGTCTAAAGAGTTTGACTGATAAGAGTTTCAAAGGGATCTCACAAAAACTGGTTTACTCCGCAACAAAATGGCAGATGAAATTCAATGTTGATAAATGCAAAGTAATGCACAGTGGAAAATATAATCCCAACTATATATATAAAATAATGGTCTAAATTAGGTGTTACCACTCAAGAAAGAGATCTTGGAGTCATTGTGGAGAGTTCTCTGCAAACATCTGCTCAATGTGCAGCGGCAGTCAAAAAGGCTAACAATGTTAGGAGCCATTAGGAAAGGGACAGACAATAAGGCAGAAAATATCATAATACCACTAAATAAATCCATGGTGCCTTCATGACTGTGTGCAGTTCTGGTTGCCCCATCTCAAAAAAGATATATTAGAATTGGAAAGAGTACAGATAAGGGCAACAAAAATGATTAGGGTTTGGAACAGCTTCTATATGAAAAAAGATGTAAAAAGATTTGGACTGGTCATCTTAGAAAAGACACGACTAAGGGGAGATATGACAGAGGTCTATGAAATCATGAATGGTGTGGAGAAAAAGTGTTACTTATCCCTTCACATAATACAAGACCAGAGGTCACCCAATTAAATTAATAGGCAGCGGGTTTAAAACAAACATAAGGAAGTACTCTTTCACACAACACACAGTCAACCTATGGAACTCATTGCCAAGGGATGTTGCAAATACCAAAAGTATAACTGGGTTCAAAAAATAATAGATATGTGCACAGAGGATAGGTCCATCAATGGCCACTAGCCAAGATGCTCCAGGGACGCAACCCCATGCTCCAGGTGTCCTTAAACCTCTCACTGCCAGAATCTGGGATTGGACCACATGGGGTGGCTCACTCAGACTTGTCCTGTTTTGTTCATTCCTTCTGAAGCACCTGGCACTAGCCACTGTAGGAAGATAGATACTGGGCTAGATGGACCATTGGTCTTACACAGTACGGCCATTCTTATGTAAAGTTCCTCTTGGTTGCATTTTATCCAATTTTTAATGTATCCAAAACTTAACCTATTAATGCTAATAAAATTTAGAGAATTTATGACTCTGAGTATGAATCAGAGTAAGTGGGAGAAAATGTGAATCTGCATAAATAACTGGGAGTGGGTGCTGAGATTTAAGTGAAAAACATGAGATGGAGTTAATGTTAATCCTGCAAACCATAACCCATTGACAACAATTTATGTAGCAAAGGATCGTTAAGGTTGGTATTTTATTGAACACTGAAATGCAAAACAATGTGTTGCATGCCACAAAAGCCTCCTGTGCAAAAAACTAGACTGCCTCCATCTCTTCAGGGCTTGAAGATCTTGTCTTGCATTTTGCTGTTTAATCAGTTTTAAATTTTCCCACAGCAGGAATGGAAGACTAAAGAGAGGCTCCATTCACTTGAATGGGAGAGTTCTGGTTTATAAATGGGAAACAAAAGAGAAATTAAAACTGAGCTGACAGAAAACTTCTTATATGTAGATCTAGAAAACGAAATACAACATCGCACATCCAAATAAACGGAACAGCTCAAATGAATAGCAGCTGAACACACAGATAACTCTGTGCATTCTTTCCTGTTAAGCTGGGTGCCTTTACAAAGCTTAAATTGAAATAGACCTCAATAATGGACCAATCATCATGTTCTCCCATGCATTTTACGCCTCAGCCAGGAAATCAGTATTTCATTACCTGCAAAGGCCTGGGTCAAGATGTGCTATGGATTTTTAATGCCTCTAAGCCAGCTACAATCTCTCCATATACACTATTGATGAGGTTCAATTTAGAGGGCAATACTAGTTGGCTCCAAAAGTTAAATAAAAAATAAAACATGTAAACTATGACTCATATTCTCCCCCGATTTCATGTGTTCAACATTCATGCAGAGTTTGGCATCAAAGTAGTAGGTAAAATATAATCCTTAACACATGGAAAACTGTCTTAAATTCTGGCAATATACAACATATTTTCTTGCCATAAATCTCCATGATTCACCACATGTCTTCTCTTGTCAGACTGGTGATCTTTCCTTGTTTTCCCATGCCCAAAAAAGAACTTAGCCATTAGGGTCAATATGCTACGCAACAGAAGATGCCAACATGTGCAAAAGTTAGACCGTCTGTAGAAATAACCTGATGACTGAAATTCCTATATGCAAGTGCATGTCACTCTTTTTAGTTGTCTCCCTTCTTATATCAACTAGTCATTGTTACCATATGATCAGATAACAATCCTGTTATTAATGGTAGGTGGGCAGAAGTAACTGCCTGCTTACCTCTCCTTGCCATATGATTTGGTTAGTTAGTGCTTCAACCTACACACGTATTGACACAAATACAAGCTGTCAAACAAAGAAAAAGAAATAGAAATCTGAAAAGGAAATCCCATCCTTAGAATGTATCTATCCATTTATCTATCTTAGATACTTACATCCCTTTTCCCCCTTAGTGTAGTATCTGAGCACCTCACAATTTTTAATGTATTGATACTTACCAAAACTCTTTGAATAACGTACGCCATCAGGACTGCCATTTTATTTATTTATTTCAATTTTAAGAAACATAAACAATGCCCCTCTCAGGTCTCTAGCCGCCCTTGCCATAAATTAACTCTCTTGCTCTCACAACCAGCACTCCTAAAACAAAATGAAAACCTAAAAAAACCCAAATAAAGAAATCTAATTAAATGGGAAGCTTACATTTAAATAACGTTAGGGCTGGGATATATACAAACAATCTTCATATTCTTCAAAAAGTTAGTTGGGCAAATTGACGATGCTACGTGTTTTCCTGTAAGGATGTTACATCCTAAGCTAACTGGGAAGCTAAATACAGTTAAATCGCAGATAGAGAACGATTTAGATCTTCATTACGGGGTAATAAATATAGATGACCAAGAAAGTTCAATTAAGCTGAATAAATGATGACACTTCTTAGAATCAGATCAGAGACTCAGAAGTGAGACAAGAGTGAATTTAAAAAAGGACTAAAAACAGTTTGAAACTCAGTGCTGACCAAGAGTGATGAAGACAAATAGCTACAACTCTCTTTCATTAGAGACAACAGGTCAGTCCTCAGCTCATGTAAATTGGGATGGCTCCAAAGATTTCATAGAATCATAGAATCTCAGGGTTGGAAGGGACCTCAGGAGGTCATCTAGTCCAACCCCCTGCTCAAAGCAGGACCAAACCCAATTAGATCATCCCAGCCAGGGCTTTGTCAAGCCTGACCTTAAAAACGTCTAAGGAAGGAGATTCCACCACCTCCCTAGGTAACCCATTCCAGTGCTTCACCACCCTACTAGTGAAAAAGTTTTTCCTAATATCCAACCTAAACCTCCCCCTCTGCAACTTGAGACCATTACTCCTTGTTCTGTCATCTTCTACCACTGAGAACAGTCTAGATCCATCCTCTTTGGAACCCCCTTTCAGGTAGTTGAAAGCAGCTATCAAATCCCCCCTCATTCTTCTCTTCTGCAGGCTAAACAATCCCAGTTCCCTCAGCCTCTCCTCATAAGTCATGTGCTCCAGCCCCCTAATCATTTTTGTTGCCCTCCGTTGGACTCTTTCCAATTTATCCACATCCTTCTTGTAGCGTGGGGCCCAAAACTGGACACAGTACTCCAAATGAGGCCTCACCAGTGCCGAATAGAGGGGAATAATCACGTCCCTCGATCTGCTGGAAATGCCCCTACTTATACAGCCCAAAATGCCGTTAGCCTTCTTGGCAACAAGGGCACACTGTTGACTCATATTCAGCTTTTCGTCCACCGTAACCCCTAGGTCCTTTTCTGCAGAACCGCTGCCCAGCCATTCGGTCCCTAGTCTGTAGCAGTGCATGGGATTCTTCCGTCCTAAGTGCAGGACTCTGCACTTGTCCTTGTTGAACCTCATCAGATTTCTTTTGGCCCAATCCTCTAATTTGTCTAGGTCCCTCTGTATCCTGTCCCTACCCTCCAGCGTATCAACCACTCCTCCCAGCTTAGTGTCATCTGCAAACTTGCTAAGGGTGCAGTCCACACCATCCTCCAGATTGTTGATGAAGATATTGAACAAAACCGGCCCCAGCACCGACCTTTGGGGCACTCCACTTGATACCGGCTGCCAACTAGACATGGAGCCATTGATCACTACCCGTTGAGCACGACCATCCAGCCAGTTTTCTATCCACCTTACCGTCCATTCATCCAGCCCATACTTCCTTAACTTGCTGGCAAGAACACTGTGGGAGACTGTATCAAAAGCTTTGCTAAAGTCAAGAAATAGCACATCCACTGCTTTCCCCTCATCCACAGAGCCAGTTATCTCATCATAGAAGGCAATTAGGTTAGTCAGGCATGACTTGCCCTTGGTGAATCCATGCTGACTGTTCCTGATCACTTTCCTCTCCTTTAAGTGGTTCAGATTGATTCCTTGAGGACCTGTTCCATGATTTTTCCAGGGACTGAGGTGAGACTGACTGGCCTGTAGTTCCCCGGATCTTCCTTCTTCCCTTTTTTAAAGATGGGCACTACATTAGCTTTTTTCCAGTCATCCGGGACCTCCCCCGATTGCCATGATTTGTCAAAGATAATGGCCAATGGCTCTGCAATCACATCGGCCAACTCCTTTAGCACCCTCGGATGCAGTGCATCCGGCCCCATGGACTTGTGTTCGTCCAGCTTTTCTAAATAGTCCCGAACTACTACTTTTTCCACAGAGGGCTGGTCACCTCCTCCCCATACCGTGCTGCGGAGTGCAGCCGCCTGGGAGCTGACCTTGTCTGTGAAGACAGAGGCAAAAAAAGCATTGAGTACACTAGCTTTCTCCACATCCTCTGTCACTAGGTTCCCTCCCTCATTCAGCAAGGGGCCCACACTTTCCTTGACTTTCTTCTTGTTGCTCACATACCTGAAGAAACCCTTCTTGTTACTCCTAACATCTCTGGCTAGCTGCAACTCCAAGTGTGATTTGGCCTTCCTAATTTCACTCCTGCATGCCTGAACAATATTTATATACTCCTCCCTGGTCATTTGTCCAATCTTCCACTTCTTGTAAGCTGCTTTTTTGTGTTTAAGACGAGCAAGGATTTCACTGTTAAGCCAAGCTGGTCGCCTGCCATATTTACTTTTCTTTCTACACATTGGGATGGTTTGTTCCTGCAACCTCAATAAGGATTCTTTAAAATACAGCCAGCTTTCCTCGACTCCTTTCCCCGTCATGTTATTCTCCCAGGGGACCTTGCCCATCAGTTCCCTGAGGGAGTCAAAGTCTGCTTTTCTGAAGTCCAGGGTCTCTGTTCTACTGCTCTCCTTTCTTCCTTGCGTCAGGATCCTGAACTCAACCATCTCATGGTCACTGCCTCCCAGGTTCCCATCCACTATTGCTTCCTCTACTATTTCTTCCCTGTTTGTGAGCAGCAGGTCAAGAAGAGCTTTTCCCCTAGTTGGTTCCTCCAGCACTTGCACCAGGAAATTGTCCCCTACACTTTCCAAAAACTTCCTGGATTGTCTGTGGACCGCTGTATTGCTCTCCCAGCAGATATCGGGGTGATTAAAGTCACCCATGAGAACCAGGGCCTGTGATCTAGTAACTTCTGTTAGTTGCTGGAAGAAAGCCTCGTCCACCTCATCCCCCTGGTCTGGTGGTCTGTCATTTCAATGGTAGGTGAGTTCAATGAAGCTATGCTGATTGGCACCCGCTGAGGAACTGACCCAGGAAGGACAACAACAGGGGAAATGGCAACTTTGGTCTTTGAACAAGAAAAGGAAACAGGCAGCTTGTTAAAGAAGTTTAGTTAAAATCTAACGGAACTAGCAATTATAAATTGTGGTGTATAATGCAAATGCTAATGAGCAAGTTTACCAGCTTAACGATCACATCTTAGAGCTTGTGGGAAAAGGGAAAATAAAAACCACACTAAAATGCATTTAAGAAATGTTTTGGTTAATATTTCTCTCTCTCTAATATGCTTCTAAGAGAGGAAGGAAGCCCCCTAACTGAGGTTCAGTTCCTTGCTCTGCCACACACTTCCTGTGCGACCTTACACAAATCACTCTTTGTGCTTCCATTCCCTATCTGTAAAATGGGGATACTAGCATGCTCTACCCTGTATTGACCCTCACAGGGGGTGTTGCGAGGATAAATATATTAAACATTGTGAAGTACTGTGGTTATGGGGGCCATGTAAGTACCTAAGATTGACTGTAGACACTCCATATGTGATTGTACAGCACTTAGCACAATGAAACCCCAATCTTCGGCGTCCTAGGCACCTCCACAATATACATATTTAATAATAATAATAATTAATAATGATAAAAATCTGAGTAGGTCCTCATAATTGTAGCATCTTCTGAATCCTGTGTTGATTCTAGCTATACATGAGCTGCCTATTAAAGCATGCATGCTTTGTATCCTCTGTCAGCAATGGGTAGGCAATTATTATTGTGTACACCATTCACACATGGCTGCAGCAGCTGCTTCATTCACATCTGGCTGCAGTGGCAACCCTTGAGTCATTACACAGACAAATATCCCACTGATGTCGATGGACGTTTGTCTTCATGACAGCTCCAGGACCGGGCAGGGTCAATACAGGGTTTCACTGCTCTAAATCAGGGGTTCTCAAACTTCATTGCACTGTGACTCCCTTCTGACAACAAAAATTACTATATGACCTCAGGAGAGGGGACTGAAACCTGAGCCCTGCTGCCCGGGACTGGAGGGCCAAAGCTGAAGCCCAAAGGTTTCAGCCCCAGGCAGGGGGCCGGTACCCTGAGCCCCACCACCAGGGCTGAAGTCATCAGGCTTTGGCTTCAGCCCCAGATGGTAGGGCTTGGGCTTCAGCTTCGACCCTAGCCCCCAGCAAGTCTAACGCCAGCCCTGGTGACCCCATTAAAATGGGGTCACAACCCACTTTGAGGTCTCAACCCACAGTTTGAGAACCGCTGCTCTAAGCAGAGAAGAAATCATTTTGTTTGACAGTTCTCTGGGCTGGGGCATCTCTCTCTGGAACAGACTAAATGGATCACTGAATTGAGGTTTATTTTATATAGAAGCAGAAGCGGACTAAGGTTTCTTGGGGTCGTGGGCTGGAGCAAGCGGGGAGCCCCCCAGCCTTTCCACCTATGGTCCTACCCCTGTTCTGCCCCTTCTGCCTGTGGCCCTGCCCATGGCCCCACCCCATTCTGTCCCTTTCCCCCGCCACCCCACACACGGTCAGCCCCATTCTGCCCCCACCACTGCAGTCCCACAACGCTGCTCCTTTCTGCGCTCTCCCCCTGTGGTCAAAGACAGGAGAAGCTCCGTCCCTCACCCCCATGGCAGCGGCGAGTCAGAGCTCCCCCAGACCTGAGGCAGCAGCAGGGAGCTAGAGCTCCTCCACTCCTGGGGCCGTTGGCGTAGTTTGACTGCTGTATTTGGGAGGGCAAAGCGCCTCCATGCACTTGTGCACGCTGAAGCCAGTCCCCTTGGTTCACTGGCTCTCTCGATCACAGTGGTACCTGTGTTCCCGGTGGTGGGGGGGACAGGACTGCTCTGGTGCTGCTGCCTGCAATTGCCTCCCTGCTGGGGCTGCTGCTATCCAGGGAACGCCACATGCTGGGCTCCTGCTTCCCCCTGCCCCGCCCATTCCTGTATCCCTTTCTCTTCCCCGTCCTCTCCCCTTCTCAGCCCCCCTTGACCTCCCCCCACAACTCACGGTTTTAGAGGAAAAAGGCAGACACTAGGACCCAGGAGGCGGCATCCAGCTGCTGAGGCAGGACCCAGAAGGCAGGGGAAAAACTGTTCAGTCTGCTCCCCACTGGCTGGAACATGCCAGGGTGGTGGTGGGGGAGGGCTTCGCAGAAACAGGGGGGAGTGGCACGTGATACCCCTACCCCTCACTCCCAACCTCACCTTTGTTTGGCAGGGAAATGTCCCCCCCGCACCCTTCCAAACTACACCTATATGCCCAGGGCTACAGCTGGGGTTGGACGTGGGGGCTTTCCCTGCCACCAGTGCTCCTGCCAATGAGCGGGGTCAGGGTGCAGGGGTGCCCATTTTTACGGGGGCACTGGGCACGGGCCCTGCCGGCCCAGTGGCTAATCTGCCACTGTATAGAAGCAGGAGTTGCTTTTTGGGAGCTTGGGAACATAACACAAGTGTGCTGAGCTTTTCTGCTGGACCGCTCTCTGATGCTAGCACCACAGCAAGTTGTTATTATTATTTGTATTACAGTAGCACCTGGAAGCCTCATGGT
Organism: Macrochelys suwanniensis; assembly: GCA_033296515.1. Lineage (NCBI taxonomy): Eukaryota > Metazoa > Chordata > Testudines > Chelydridae > Macrochelys > Macrochelys suwanniensis. The sequence continues at coordinate 14,330,211 of CM065783.1, forward strand.
GTAGGATCCCACTGTGCTAGGTGCTGTACAAACATTGAACAAAAAATTAGACCTACAATCTATGTACATCATACACATCCTGCTGGACCCTTCCGTGACATTTGATACTACTGATCAGCAGCAATCAGACTGAACTCAAAAGGTTTTGTGGGCAACTGTTTCCCCCTCCATAGCCCCTAGCAGGAAAGTTCAATCCTGGTCTTATAATAAAACGAGTCCCCCTGTTCTCCTATGAAGGAACAGGTTGTTAAGTACTGGGCACTAATGTGCCCAAATTGAAATATGCCTGATATAAGTGTACGAGAAGCACAACGTGGCCTTAATGAGAATGAGGCTTATTGTGAATACAAGGCGCGATTCTCATTATTACTAAAGCCACTTTACACTGACAGAGATAATGAGAATGATACTCAATATTTCCAATACTTTAGTATCTCCTTCCAAGCCAGTGCAATGCCTTTACTGTGGAATCTCCCACTGAAGTGAACAATTTTGAAGGACCTATCAAGTGATGTATTAAAATAAGAAAAAAATATTTTTTGCTGCTCATCAAGTTATTTTCTTTTGTGTATATGTCTGTTTTTTTCTTTCTTGGTAATATTTAATAACTCTGATCCTCCGCAAGGAAAATAGAGATACAATGCTATCCTGGTGATCGGAAAGCAGGCTAAGGCATCACATTAGCTAGTTAGGTTCTCTCCTTAGCCTTCTTACTTCCACCAGCAGAGGGACTGAATAACTCCAGATGGCATCTTCACATCCGTCTCCTGTTGGGAATACTTCCAGATTTTTGAAAACGCTTGGAGGTTTGGGTTTTTTTTCATACATAGATTTGCCCCAGGGTGTAATCTCTATGCATGAGACAAACCTGTGAAGAAGTAGAGTGAGCCCTCCACTTTATCTTCATGCACAGCTGAACTACTCCTGAGCCCAGTTTCCTGTGCATTGCATGTTTTATACTTGTAGTGAACATTTACCCATATCAACACACTGGAAATGAAGGGGAGCTTAATGAATATGTCAACCGCAAATGATTTTGATTAGAACAATAACATTTGCCTGCAATTTACTAGCTATGCCACTTGTAACAATTTAAATATTTTTCTTTTATTTACAGTATATTTACTTAACTTAGATGCCATTATATAAAAGACTTTTGACTGCACTGACAAGAGAGCTTTAGGCAGGGTAATTTTATTTAGGTGGCAGCACACAAAGGTGCATTTGAGAGAATATACTGTATATTTTCTATTCTTATTAAAATAATACAGAGTGAGTGATGGAACAGCACAAAACTGTCAGTCTTCCCAAACTCTCATCAACACTTTTTATGCCTACATTTTTTCTTTAGAAGAGAGACGAAAAACAATTTAATACTTTTAAAATGTTAACTTTGTAATCAAACTCCAAATTCACTTAAAATAGTTTGATAAAGCCTTTTATGTATCTATAAAAGATACACACATACACACACTCTGCACTTAATATTTAGGTCCTGATTCTGGCTACTTAAAGACAGTCTCTCAGATGCCATAATGATGGCATGGTATGAGGACATAGAAAAATAGGAAAGACTCCCATTGGGAACATTAAGCAGTCAAGAATTACTTTTAGTGTTAAAATACTATATAGGCAGATAACATATACGTATACACAACACATACACCGTGCACAGAGAATCTTATTAACATTGCAAAATCAAGCATTCGGAAGTTAGGAAATACCACTATTAAGGGTGGCCATTTAACCTTAATTTGGTCCTCTTATTCATATGCATGATACACGCTATTTTTTCCTGCATGACCCCTGCCTCATTTAGTGCACAATGGATGGTGCTCACTGAATGGCTGAAGGTAGTATAGTGGATTAGGGAGTTATCTGTAGGATTTCTGAGACCTGTGAGAAATGCTAATGTGAGATACCAGGGCAGTGCACATGCAACACTACAGAATGTTGAGGGGTTTTAGCGTGCTGCCAAAAGCAAGTTGTAGCTTGCAAACTATTGATGAGAAATGGCAATGGTCAGATCTGAACAGAGTTTCATAAGGCCAGACAATAGTACCTTGATCGAATAGCACCTTGGTTCTTGAAAACGGCAAGAATTTTTTATAATGGAAATTCTAAAGGCAACTTTAACATTGGGGGTTGTTGCTACTCCCCCACAATTATGACAAGTATACTTAATTAGCAAAACCCCATTTGCTATGGTGCTCAGAAGAGGAGAATCTGACTTAGAATCCTTATATAGAAAACATTCCTGTAAGAAAGGCTTAATTTCTTCTAAAAGGACTGAAAGATTTCTCTTTATGAAACTAGGTTTAAGATTATTATTTTATTCAGTCTCTTAATCAGTCTCAGTGACTCCACTGCAGAGACAGTCTTAACAGTTTTGTAGAGAACCTTGTCTCCTAACAAACCATTTCACAGATAACTGAGAATAGTCAGGTGGCAAGTTGCACTGTAAAAATGTCTAATAAAAATAAATTATTTTCCTGTCTCATTACACAAAGCTAGGGGGAAGGAAGAAAACACTCAGAGTGAGCTGTACTGACGGTAAGACTCTAGTGAATATTGTGTCATTACATTTTCTGTTGACGTGTTTTCTGTTGACGTGCAAAGTAATCCAGGGTCAATTAAGTGTATTGACTTGCTATTTGAAATGAAGAAAGAAAAATGCATTGTTGTTAAATAGAATTTTATGTAAATTAAATGTACCCTGAATACAAATTAGATATTCATATTTTTATCTAAATAAATATGAAACCTAGATGTAACAGAAATTAGAGATTGGTAAAATCAATTGGGTTCTCTCAACCATTCACCTACCAGTGCAGGACTGTTCCATCCAGTATGTCTTTAATGCAGTTTTAAATAATCAAAGTGATAGGACCTCTTACTTCCTTTGAGAGACTATTACACAGTCTAATGGATCTATAACCATATATTTTCTCTCTCTCAAAATATATTGTAGGGTTACAAATAAGAATATTACAACAAAACATCATTATCCCCTTAACCTGAGAGGCTCAGATGTAGCAAATTTTGCTTTGGTAGCAAACAAATCAGGGATAATGAGGTTACTAGGTGTATCACCCCCAATTCTATAAATGTGCACTATTTCCCAATAGAAAAGATGGCTTGTGGTATCATGGATAAGCTAGACCTAAAATCTTGTGAGAAATCTCATAAGGCAAGCCATCACTGTAAATGAAAGACACATACAGTGGAACCCCACTATAACGCGATAATTGGGGTCCAAAAAATTATATTGCGGTAAATGCAGGGTCGCGTTATAGCGGGGTTCCACTTTATTCAGAAGCTAGGGGTTTGCTGGAGCAGGAGGAGCAGGACGGCGAGAACCCCGGGGACGAGCCGGGGCTGCAGGGAGAGTTGCTCCTGCTGCAGCCGCCGGGGCATGGATCCTGAACACACCGCGCCCACCGGACTTGCCCCGCGCCTGCCGCAGGGGCATGGATCCCGAATGCCCCGCGCTCACCGGACTTGCCCCATGCCCACCACAGCTGCCAGGGCATGGATCCCGAATGCCCCGTGCCCACCGGACTCACCCCACGCCCGCCGCGGCCAGGCTCGCCCCGCATTATAACCGAATTCGCGTTATCGCGGGGCGCATTATAGCGGGGTTTCACTATACTTGTGTTTACAAACTGAATTGATGAATATGCAGAAACTCAATGAGATGCTTTGTTAAATTACAGTTATGGTTAGACAAGAGTATGTGAGAATGTCACCTCCTTATTCAACATATATTTAGATCATGTCTATTTATTTTACTAACAGAACTGAAACCCAACCATTAGAGAAATATATATTAAATCTATATCTAAATTATCATAGATTATAGAAACTGGGTGCCTAAAGATAGGCTCCAAAGCCCATTATTAAGCACCTAGATTAGTGGTCTGCTTTTCAGAAGTGCTGAGCACCCAGCAGCTATTCAAAAGAGTTGGCTGCTCAATAATTTTGAAGATCAGGTCACTTATTTGGTAACCTAAATAAGGATTGAGAGCCTAATTTTAGGCTACTAATTTTGAAAACCGTGGCCCAAGTTTTTATTACCACTAGCACTACAGAGTCAATGTAGCTCTTCTGTTTTGCACACTATCAACAGAATTGTCAGCTGAGTTCTAACTGCAAAAGCTCAATCACAGGTGAAAATGCAAGACGCAGAAAGAACAAATTTTGGCCGTTGACTCTCAGGCTGAGTTCGCAGCAGGTTCACTTTTTGACTCGTAAACAAATCAAATTTGATATGGAAAGTCACAGCGAGAGAATAAAGACAAGAGCCCCGTGGTGTCATTTACAGACAGTCACTTTTCAGAGAATGACTACCCTTTAAATATAATGAAAAGGAACATTCCATTATCATCTTGAAATGGGAAACGTAAATGTTTATTTTTTTATAGCATGGTTTTCAGGCACCAAGAGAAGACATCATAAATTAAATCTTTGGATAAAATTCTAACTGGAGAAGTATATAAATAAGTAGTGCTGATGGACCTGCCAGGGAGGGGAGAACAGATACACTGGTTGGTCACATAAGTCCTTATCATATCCTCTACCTCTCTGGGCAAAGAGGACAAGAACACAGAATACCTAGGAGTGCTGGACAAAAGGAGGAAGTGCTACTTCCATGGTAGCTTTCTCCCTTCCTTTAGACTTACTGTGAGTGGAAACTCAATTTCCTGTTCCATATGAAGGAGAAGCACACGCAGGGGATGGGAGGGCTCAGAGCCATTAGAAACAGGGGCTCTCAGATTAGTAAACTGGTCATTTTTAGGAATTTGAATGTAATTAACACAACTCCAACAGGAATGTTTATTTTACCCGATTTTAATGCATTCTTTCAATCTGACAGAGGAACAACTACTCGACACACACAGCACCTCAGGAGTAAAGCGAACATCTCCCCTTCCTGGGCATACATCCTGAAATGCCTATTCCTGGAGAGATCTTTCATTTAATATGCAGCAATAGATCATCATTAATGCTAATACTGTCTGTAAGTGGTAAAACTCACTTGGAGCTACAACTTGCCTACGGGAATTACTCTCTCCTGCTAATATCTCCTACTGATATTTTGCTCCCCAGCCCATTTGTTACATAGATTCTTGATGCAACACACACTGGGTAGGAGCTGTGATACCCTTTGTCACTGTACAGAGTACCTTATTCCACAAATGGTCCCAGTGAAGCAGGGCCGGCTCTAACATTTTTGCCGCCCCAAGCAAAACAAACAAACAAAAAAAAAACAACCACAAAACCCCCCAAGTGACGCCCCACTGAAACAAAAAACAACTCCCCGCAGCACCCGCGGAAACAACCCCCCCCCAGTGCCTCTCCCGGCCTCAGGAGTGCTGCGGGGAGGGCGGCATGCCTGCCCGTGGCCCTGCTCTCCCCTGGCTGGAGGAGCGCCACGGGGAGGGCGGCAAGCCCGGCTGTGGCCCTGCTCTCCCCCAGCTGGAGGAGCGCCGCGGGGAGGGCAGCATGCCCGCTGCCCCCGACCCGGCCGGGGCACAGGCGGGGAAGAGCGCCGCTCCCCCCCGCGGCTTGCCGCCCCCCAGGCATGCACTTGCTGCGCTGGTGCCTGGAGCCGCCCCTCCAGTGAAGTCAGTGGGATTATTCACAGAATGAGGAAATGCTGAGCATGAGGAAGGGAGGCAGAAACTGGTCCATTGTTATTTCTAATTTGTCCTCTGTCTTTGTCCCTATTAATTTGTGGCAAAACAGAGAGTAAATTAAAACAGATGGCTCCATGCTCAGTATCCACACCAACTGTCCATGCTGTTTTGCTGTTTAATGAAAAATATCACCACCGAGGCAGTAGATTGCGTGTTGCATCCTCAACTGGCTTCCTGGTATTGAGGGGCCAAGATCTGTACCAAATGCGTTTTCCAGCTATGGCACTTGATTCTGCGACCCTTAAGTACTCTGAGGGCAGGTCTACGCTTAAAATGCTGCATTGGGTTGCTGTGCCGATGCAGCTGCGCCACTTTAGTGCTTACGTGGAGATGCTCCTGCACCGATGGGAGAACTTCTCCCATTGGCTTAGTTAAATCGACCGCCCTGAGAGGTGGTAGCTGTGTGGACGGGAGAAGCTCTGTAATCGCTGTAGCACTGTCTACGCAGGGGGTTAAGGTGGGTATAACTATATTGCTCAGGAGTGTGGAATTGTCACACCCCTGAGCGACATCATTATACAGATCTAGATCTGTAGTGTAGACCTAGGATAGGCCAGCAATGTGAGCTTTCCAACTAAGTTCAAGGAGACTCCATGTGGAATAAGGTACCACACAGTGGAAGCAAAGGTGCCAGAAAGAGGCCCAGAATAGTCATGCGGTGAGGAACAGGGAAGCTTACTTAAGATGAACAACTTTCTTTGAACATTCCAGAGAAGGATATTACCCCACTTGGGTGCTGCTGACAGCAAGGCTTTTTTAAAAAAACACCATCACCACCTTTTTTGAGTTTTAAAAGATGCAAAACTAAGTTGACAAAAAATACCCTTCCTGGTAAAACCAATCAGGGCAGTTTAAAACTCCTAACACAAAATGAATGCTGAATCCTGTATCATAAAGAGCCCACCGCCGTCTTTATAACATGCATTTATATTAATAGTAATATCATTGTCAGAGAAGCATGTCAAATCTCAAACATTCCTCCCATTCATTATACAAGAAAAGTGACTCTCTTACAAATGCTATTGAGCATGATGCTTTCTACTGTGAGTACAGTCCCACTGAAGTTAATAGGTAGCAAGGTTGAAATCAAAGGGAGTTAGATGCCTAAATAACATTGAGGATCTAGGCCTAAGTGTTTTGCAGATGAATCCTTTATGTTGGTTAGTTCTGTTCCAGAGAAAGCGTTTCTGTGTAACTCACACACATACTCTTTTCCTCTACTTTCGTCATCACAACTGCTTTAGCTTAAAGTTAAATGAGCAAAGATGTTCCAGTTACCAGCTAGCTACACTCATCTGAAATAAATCAATTGGCAGCAATCAGAGAGATGCTGTCCCATGGACTTGTAGCACGCTTTCCCAATTAAGCTGCTCAGCCCTAGTCTTAAATAGCTGCCCACAGATTGCTGCAAATTGAGTGATCTCCTGACAATTGACAGTTACTGACTGATATGTCACATGGGAACAGTTTTTGCTTTAGTTGGTTGAACTGACTTCAATCTGTTTATTACTGTTAAAAACCTGTTTTTATAATGTGTATGTCTGTTTTGAAGGAAATCTTAAAAGTGGATTTCTACTATAACTTTATCTATTATATGTACAGTAATCCTGAATATTACTGTAATTTATGACCTTCACCTGTAGGATTTTTCTTTAAAAGTGAACTAAATAGGAGCCACAATCAAGGATCAGGGCCCCACTCTGGGCTCTGCAGACACGTTCCCCACTTGTCACTTTCCCCTGTGGAAGGGGAAAGGTGTAGTTAGGCTGCACCTGGAGCAGAGTTTTACTTCTCCCTTGCTCAAAGGGAAAAGTAAGCTACTCTAGGCCTTTCCCAGGCACAGATTAATTCCACTTCTGCACTAGTTTGGCTGCACTGGCCAGTGTGTTGGGGGCGGGCGGGGAGGAGGGCAGGCTTTGGCCACTCCTTTCCTGCCTGTACATGAGGGGAAGTAGCAGCCTAACAACAAAAACATTCCCTCTGCCAGAGATATTAAAATAACTACACAGAGTCTGGGAGGGGAAATTAGAGTCTTTGCTATCTGCCCCAGCCACACGTAATTCGGTTTTATGAACCATGCGGACTCACGGCCTTGACTACAATGAGGTTTCTAGGGCTATCTACCACAGATGCAACTCCAACGCCACTATCATTGGTGAGAAACATAGTGTCAACTGCCCGCTGGCATTTTTACCACTGTATTGTCTACTGGGACCAAAATAGCTTAGTGCCTAAAACAATTCTGATATTTTAACACAAGTGCTAAGAGAGCTGGGACCTTAATGATGCTCCTTTCCTTTGTGAGTCACCAACTGTATTTCAAGACCTGTTTCTCTAAACAAGCAGCACGGATAAATAAAATCCCCCAACGATTCATATAGATAATTCTCAAAACAAACTCAAAGTTTCTCTTTGAAATTTCTAAAGTGATATTTATCTGTGTACCCTGGAACACGGCTATGTATGGTAGTGGAGTATGTGATAGTCATTATGTCATTCATCAACAATTCTTCTCAGTAACAAGCATTTCCACAGGGAAATACCTGTTGGCTTCTGTTGCATCTCCGCACTTGATCAGATCTCAGTTTTCCCCCCCGTAAGTAACCAAATGCCAGAATGGGAGAGTCCCAGCAGGCCTACAGGTAGCATAGCCAGTTCCTACACCAAACTCTTGAAGTCCCCAGCGTAGGAGACATGTGGAGAGTGTGCTCTATTCTGATAGTCTCTGCCTGGAAGAATGTCCCTTATGGGCCATAACCTGCTGGCATAAATTAGAGCCCTGAAACTGGTCTCATCTATGCTGGGGCTGGTATAAAATCAGGCGCAGAATCAGAAAATTGCAACAAGCTCCTTTGTGCTCCCCCCCCCCCGCACTCATCTGCATCCCATGGTATTTGGGCACAGTGAGAATCTGTGGCCCTGTATTTAAAGCCCTGCAAAATGTAGAGCTGGCTTCAATAACTATCTTTAATATAAAAAAAGTAAGATAAGCAGAAATAAGAACTGTGGTTTGTTGCATTTATTACCCTATCAACGAGCCATAAATCCATTTAATAAAGGTTACTGATCTCCCTCCCACTTCCTACATTATTCAAAGTTATTGGAAAATCCATTGGGAACTGTAAACAAGCACCTGATCATTCAGACAGATATCCTTTTTGTGGATGTATTTTGCAGCCTGCACTTCTATCAAACCTTTCATCTGTGTTTCTTCAAAGCTTTTCTTTATAGTATTCTTCTGGAATCAGATGCATTCACACATATCGGTTTATTGCACTTATGCATAAAACAGTACATAAAACAGATTACTAATGTAAATGTACATGACATGCAGCATTTGTGATGAGAATAAACTGTTTTGAACAGTGAGGGTTTTTTTCTGAGTCATTAAGAGTGTGGATTCCACCCTCTTATTCACTGCTCTCAGCCACTCTCCATTACTGAATTCAAAGTCTGAAAATGTCAGTTTTGGAACCAGTGAAGTGCCAGAAGCTTTTTCCAGTGTGTCAGTTGTGAGCACAACAGCTAAACATTTCAAAGCAGCAAGAGCTTTTGATTTTGTTTGTTATATTAATGAGAATTGAAAACCTTAAACATAAGACCTTACCTGTTTATATTCAGATTCTCTTCCAACCACTACCTGCACCACATAACTGATAGGGTCTCCTTTCATGGGTGGGACCATTTCCCATGTGATTTCACAGGCATTTCCATCCAACTGTGTCACTCGAGGGGCTGTAATAAAATTTGTGCATATTAGACACTAATGTAAACAATGACATTGCAATAACTGATATATAGGCTTGGAATGATTAGACTTTTATCGCTAAATGTTGGCAAATGTCGATTTCACTGTACACACACAAACTGACGAAAAAATATTTCCATCAATCATAATAGAAATTTACAGATAGGCATAGTAAGAAAAATGCTGCTTGAGAACTCATTAATTAGAGTTTGATTTATGGATATTTACTTTGTATATTTGACAGATGATGTTGACAATTTGTGTTTTAACAGTTATAAAGCTTTAGCTTTTTGAATCTCAAGGTCTACTGTCATTGAATAATTATTGTCTGACCCTGCCATAATCTACTATATCTGTGAAAATTAAATAAATAAAAATAAAAAATGCTTAAAAGTAAACACTTATCTTATCCAAAAAATTATACAAAAATAAAAATCCAATTCTGCCAAGGCTAATTATATACCTACTCTATTCAAAAATCACAGAACACTTTATAGAGAGAATTGCAGGACTTCACAAGTCTGGTAAGAGAAATTGGAATGTGTTTACATAACTAAAATATTAAAAATACCACCTATACACTAGCTTTTTTGTAAATTTTGGACTAGATCCAGTAATCAGGCAAAACTCCCATTTACTTCAAAAGTAGTTTTGCTGGAGTAAGAGGTGCAAGATGGGGCCTTTAGTCTGAATCAAAGTAAAATCAGAATTGGTTTCTGACTCTTAAGGCCAATACAAGATCTAAATGAGACAAAATATCTCTCATTCCGCCTCCCTCCCCCCAAAACACACACACACAGACACACACACACACACAATTAGGAAAAACTTTTTCACTAGTAGGGTGGTGAAGCACTGGAATGGGTTGCCTAGGGAGGTGGTGGAATCTCCTTCCTTAGAGGTTTTTAAGGTCAGGCTTGACAACGCCCTGGCTGGGATGATTTAGTTGGGTTTGGTCCTGCTTTGAGCAGGGGGTTGGACTAGATGACCTCCTGAGGTCCCTTCCAACCCTGAGATTCTATGATTCTATGAATAAACTACAGAAGTGTAGCAAAAGCCTTGGAACTTAATAATTCCACTGTAATGGTATCCATTGTGCTTTTCAAGTGGAAAGCAACGAGAGGACCAGTGACTGCAAGCTGACTTTCCATGGAATTCTGTAACACCAGTGAGCTACATCTGAGCTACTGGAGCCATCTCTAAGAACATACAAATGGCCATTCTGGGTCAGACCAATGGTCCATCTAGCCTAGTATCTTGTCTTACAATAGTGGCCAATGCCAGCTGCTTCAAAGAGAATGAAAAGAACAGGGCAATTATCGAGTAAGCCAGCCCTTATCGTCCAGTCCCAGCTTCTGGGATCTCTGTATCACCTCTGTAGAATGGTCCACTTGTGAGGTCATCAGGATGGGGGCAGCAGATACTTGTTGTTGGAGCTTGGTTACTACTTCCTCATCAAATATTTTGCTTAGGAAGGCAAGATTGGAGATAGAATGGGGTAGGAGTGAAGATAAATTTGAAAGATTTTCTGTAACAGAAAATTCTGTAGTCAATGAGAGTTTTGCCATTGACCTCCATAGAGCCAGGATTGCACCTCAGGAGGTTTTTTTTTGGGGGGGGGGGAGGGGGACGGGGGGGCGGGCGCGGGGGTTGGATTCAACCTAGAACCAAAATCATATGGATAGGTTCAAATACAGGGATTCATATATAAACCCTGCCTGGATCCTGGAAGTTTCAGAGATTAGATTTGAGGGTTTGGTTCAGTGCATATGCTAGCAGCTAGGAAAGCATGATTTATCAGCAGCTGAAATGCTGTCTTCCTCACAAAATGATCTCTCATCAACTAAAAGCCACCAGATTTCATTCTGTGCCCACCAGCAACAGCAAGCTGGCAGGTCAACAGACCACAGAGCTTTGAATGATGGCAATATGTTCATATGTACACCTGAGCATCTGTCCCCGATGATTTCAAAACAACTGCAGCAGCATCCAGATTATAACAACCTTGCTGTTTGTCGGAGAGAGGGAGCATACGGCTGAAAAGTGAAACCGTGAGGCTGGAGAGAACGATACGTGCTGCAATACACTTCAGGGAGCCGTTAGCACATACACATGCAAGAACATGTGCACATTAAAAGTAACTCATTTCTCAGCCCTGTGAAAATACAGTAATATGAGAAGCTGTCAAAGAAACTGGTGCTGCTACTGCTGCTGTATAAATTACATCAACCCTAAACTAATCCATTGCTACTCAAAAGGGCCTTGTGCATTATATTCAGATCCAAATATAAATTTGCTTCTCATACTAACACCTGTGTACTTGAAGAATGGAAACTTTCATCTGAGCGGGTACACCTCTCACCCTCACACACTCTCTTAGGTTTCTGTCTGCCAACTGCAGAACAAAACCTGGTATCGTATATTCATTTCCCCTTCTTTAAATGACTCTGGACATTGGAGGGAATAAAAAATGGCCTGTTTTGTTGCCTGAATCGACAGGACTCATCTCTTTCAGTGTCACTTTCCTGTTGCAGTCTCTGTGGCTACAGTGTTTGCCGTATTGTGGGGTCTACCACTGCCAGTATCCTGACATTTAGTTATCTCCCTGACACTCCCCCAATATTTGTGGAGTATCATAGCTTTTTCACATTCAGTTCAGAATGTGAACCATGCCCAAACTAGGACTGAATACTTATGCAGAAAGCTACTCTTCCATTTAGATGAAAAATTGAGTTCTGATCCAATTAGATTTTGGATATGGGACAGCAGAATGGACAAGGAGTGCTCTCCACCAAACAAATATAATTTATATCTTAACTTTCTGTCACACAAGTACAGCTTCAAAACAAAACACTAGTAGATTCCAAAAACAATGGGAAAATCTCTGTAAAGATATTACATATCCCCGGGTTATCAGTAAAGATATTAGCTGTTTGGAGATACAGTACTAAAGCATTACATTGCTCCCGTTGGAATTCCCTGCAGGTGTATAGTAGTAGTTTGTTTCCATGTCCACTAATTTAAATTGGGTGGTTGCAGTATTTTCTCTCTAAATTCCCTTATGATGGTGCCACATCACCACTAAAGAAATTTACTTCAAATATATTGGAGCAGATTGACTACACATGGTAAAGAGCAAAGCAGCATATTCACATGGTTATGATGTAGCATGGTGGCAATGGATTTCCTTCTTGAACAGTTCCTTGCAAGTCTTCTTCCTTTGGCAAGAATCAATATGGCAGGACTTTTCTTAAATCCCTCACAATTGCATCTTCCAACCTTATTTGTGGCTGGTCTTGCAGTCTTTCCATTGACCTCACCCCTATAACACTGAAAAAGAATACCTTGTTCTTCATGTTGGATGTGTCCCCACCTCTGCAGTCATCTTGTTCTCATATAGTGCAAGATTGCAACTTGCCAGGAATGTCTGTCTCCTCATTTGTGAAAAAATCAAACCAATGGATATTAAAAAAAACACCGTAACTTTTGACACTGGAAACTGATTAGTTTCCTCGCCTCAGCTGTTTTTAGCAGCCAAGTTTCTGCTCCATATAGCAGGGTTGTAATCACTACTGCGCTGCACATTCATATCATAGTTGTCACAGACATCCTGCCATCCAAATAGAGGCCTTTTAAGATGCTGAAATGCCACTGACACAAGACAGATCCGATATGTGACTTCTTTGGTTATAGAATCTCCTGCTGTCAACCAACTACCCAGATAGATATTCACTCATTCAATGTCATTACCATCTACATGTAGCATTGGCATAACAATAGTTTTACAGGAGGCATGCATAGCGTTGGTTTTATCATCATTGATCTTAAGTCCCATCGATTCTGAAGTTTTTCACAGCTTTTCCAGCATTAATTGTAGTCGGTCAGTAATCTCTCCAAGAAAGAAAGTATCACCTGCATACTCAAGATCCTAGAAAGATGAATCTTCAAATTTCACACCTCTTAACTTTTACCTCAGTCAGTTTCATCAACAGTCTATTAGAACATTATATAATGTAGGTAAGAAAACACATTCCTGGTGTAAACCTGATTCTACTAAAAACAGTCTGTAATACAACCACGGACCCTCACACAGCTAAATGTACAGCGGTACAGTTCCTCCACTAGGCACTCCATACTGGCATAGCAGTACCCATAGTGCTGACTGATGCACGGAGTCAAAAGCAGCTGCGAAGTCTATGAACACGGTTAACTTTCTTCTGTCGCTCTAGTCATTCTTCAGTAACATTTCCCAGAGCGTATATGGACTGTAGATCTACCTGTATGGAAACCACACTAGTTGTCTCTCATTTTTGTGTTGAAACAATATTTCAGTTGGTTCAGAAGTATGATCATAAACACCTCCCCTGGGAGTGACAGCAGCATTATTCCACTATAATTTGAGCAAGCTAATTGCTCTTTTCTTTTTAAAAAAATGGGATGATACAGCCCCTTTTCCAATCTTCTGGAATGTGAACAGTTTCCCAATCTTTTAAGACAGCTCTGTGTTGCCAGTGAACTAAATCCGGGTCTCCACTATTTAGCAATTTTGATGAAATAAAGACCACGTGCTTCATATTTTGTAACTATTTGATGGCAAGCATCACTTTCTCTAACGTCACCAGCCTGTTTTCTGATGGGTTCATTTTGGGATTAAGTTGTAGTAGGAGTTGCATCATGGTGGGAATCTATTAATTAATTCACAAAAATACTCATGCCAATGCTTCAGTTGTGCATCAATATCCTGGCAGTATTTTCCATTTTTGTCCTTAAATAGTGGAAGCCATGAGAATGGACATTCAATTAGGACCTTCAAACTCTCAAATACTGTCTCTCACTTCGACACGTGGAAGAAAAGAACATAAAATGTTGTCAGTTTCATAAAAGTTTTATCTGTTTCAGCAATTTCATCTGCTACTCACAATGGAACCAAGATTCAGGATTAATCAAAATCTTCTATTACAGGCAGAGTCATCGGACCATATGATGATGGCTCTTCCATAAACCAGAGATGGGGACAGATCCTGATATGGTATATACCACTAAGATGGTATATCCACTTCTGCAGCAATGTCAGAATCTGAGGATGGGATTGTGGAATGTTCAATCATTCAGAGCCCCATCAGACGAGTGACTTTCCTGGCTGACGAATTGGAAAGATTGAATGCTGACATACGTGGCGTGCAGGAGACATGGCGGAGTTTGAACACGGAGAGTACAGCTATGACTCGTAGAGGTCAGACCTTTTGATTGTTGAATGCCTGTGATACATCTGATGAGCACACTTGCGTTGCTTTAGTTTTGTCCCTGAGGGTGTAATCTGCACTACTGGCTTTGCAGGTTTATTCTCCATGCCTGATAACGGCCATTTTCAGTTTGAAGGTAGGATGTCTAGTAGTTATTAGTGCACATGCGCCGCATGATGCTGAAAAAGATGCTTTTGATGCCATGTTAGATGACACTGTATCTAGTACATCACCCTGCCTTCATATTGTCAGCTTAGTAGATATGAACATGAGAACTGGCTATAATGGAACTGGATCTGAACTGGCACTGGAACCACACGACCTACCAGAAGACAGATCAGATATTGGTGTGGGTCTATGAGAATTTGATTCTACACATGGACTATATTTAAGGGCTACTTAGTTTCAGCACAAGAATTGCCATAAGTATACATTTTGGAATCCATTGGGTAACAATGCAACCTTGTATCCCCATTCTAGTTTGGAAACGCTTGACTAAATTCATGTAGGATGTACATGTATTTAGGAGTGCTGATCTTGCTCCGGAATTTGATTGACTCCAAATAGCAACAATGATGTTCCATTTAATAAAGTTCCAGAGACAGGTATCAACTATATTGAAACACTTCAGTGTTGATAAGCTTTATTATGAAGCACTTGCTAATAGTTACATGGTAGAAATTTCCAATAAATATTCTATATTGGATGACCAGCTGTCTACCACAGAGGAAGAGTGACTTTATTTCGAGTTTCGATCACAAGAGATTGCTCGAAAACAATTAATGAGAATGAAAGAGCAACACTGCAATACAGATGATACTATCAAATTATGGGAGAGGAAAAACGGTGTACTGTAGGATGCATACCCTGGTCAGTCAAAGTCGAATCAGCAAAGAGAGGAGGAAATGGGCAACAGAGAAAAAGAAATGTCTTGAATAAACCATCAAGACAGCCTGTAGGAATTATCGTAAACAGGGTAAAACACACTAAAATGGTCAGTCTGTCATCTGAATTCAACTCAGTTCATCTAATGTAAAATTACATGTGGCTCCTGTATCTTCTTGGTAATGCAATTTCCTTGAAAGGTGCTGTAAAGTGTAATAATTTTATATAGCACAAAAGGGCTTTAATTATCTAATTTAGTTTGAACACACTCTGCTTATTTCCTATGGAAAACAAACTTAAATGAGGCTATGCTGATGGGGATAATCTCCCTTCTTGTGCACAGAATGTCAATGGGAGTTTTATACATTAAAGGAAAACTAAACTCAGGAGTGTTAAATGCATTTTCACAGTTGAACAACAACATATAATTCCATTAGTTTTCAAGTCCCATATGCATACCTACATATACATCCTATCAGTTATGCCTCTCATTAAAATATTTCACTGTAATGGTCCCACACCCTGTAACAATACTTTTGTTAGTAACAGTATTTTTGACCATCTTTGTAGAGTAATTAACCTAGTAAGGTTTATATGGAATTTTCTTTGGTGGGAATTTAGTTTCCTACCATAAGATATTGGAAAGTTATTTAACTAGTCAACCACCAGGCCTTCTCTCTTCCTCCCACCCCACAGATCATGCATCAGATCCCATCGTTAATCCATACCTTTGATGGCAGGTGGGACAGATTTGGTTGTGCAGAAGGTACATATTTCTGAGAACGGCCCTTCCCCAGCATCATTTACTGCCTGTATTCTAAATGCGTAGCAAGTAGATTCTGTCAGCCTTTGTACCTTGTAGGTGTGACTTGGTCCCCTGTAAATCGGAATAAACCTAGAAACCAGCAAATAGAGAATGAAATTAGTTGCACTTGGGGTGGCAACAGCTTTTCTGAATGTTATATTCATATAAGCTTTTTATACCCAACCATCCATACTCTGAAGAACTGTAGATCATATCATGGAAATTCTCAAATATAATTACAAAGATTAGCACGTAAACAAGCATATATAATAAATCTATTATTAGATATTAGGAAAACCAACAGTTTAATGTATCTTCTGCAAATAATCCTCTATATTGCAAAATAATTATATTTGGAAAACATCTATCTATATGTTGCCTACTAGAGACTTAATCAAAATGGATTACGTTTACTATACCATACACCTTCATAACAATATAGTAGAACCTCAGAGTTAAGAACACCAGAATTATTAACTGACCACATTTGGAACCAGAGGTACACAATCATGCATCAGTAGGGACAAAAAAACCCAAAACAAACAAACAACCCCCCCCCCCCCAAACCTCAACAACAAAGCAAATACAGTACAGTACTGTTAAATGTAAACTACTAAAAAAAAAAAAAAAAAAAAAAAAGGAAAACAGCATTTTTCTTCCTCATAGTAAAGTTTCAAAGCTGTATTAAATCAACGTTTAGTTATAAACTTTTCGAAGAACAACCATAATGTTTTGTTCAGAGTTACGAACAACCTCCATTCCCAAGGTGTTTGTAACTCTGTACACTGACAGTGCTGGTAATTTACAGCACTTCACAAACACACGGCCCAACCCTGCAAACCCTGGCTCACTTGACTAGTCCTTACTCATACAAGAAGTCAGCCCCCCAGGCTAGCTCCTGCTCTCATTTACATCAATTTAAACCCAGAGTAACGCCATTTAAATCAACGTGCCAGGATTTGCAGAACTGATCATAGACCAGACACATTTCTCTGTCTTGAAAGGTTTACAAATTGAAATAAAACAAGACAAACATTCAAGGCAACAGCTCAAAAGAGAGCATGTTGCAAGATGATCAATATCAGGAACGGGGGGGTGGGGGTGGGAGAAGCTTGAAGAGGTAGGTTTTAAAGAGATTTGTGGGAACGATAGAGGCTGTCTAGTGAATGAGATCATGAAGGTTGTTTCAGATGTAGAGAGCAGCTTGGGGGAAGTCAAGAACTCTAAAAGGAGATAGTGCTTAGGCCCTGACTTCCAAAACACTGGTTCTGGCTGGGCCAAACACAAAGTAAGAAAACTCACCTGTATAATACAATATCATACATAAAGTACAAGTTGCTAACCAGAGAGAACCTGAATTCCAATTTACATTGCTGTCTCCACTAGAGATCATGTCAATAATAGTCATACACCAGACAGTGATTTCTAGTTCTTTATGCACTCTGTAAGGGTCTGTCCCTATAAAGGACTGAGCAGAATGGGAACTGAAGGTACACAGCACATCATAGGACATGCTCAGCCTGTTGCAGCAAACGATCCTTAATTCTCAGTTGGAGAACACAGCTGGTTACTTTTTGAATGGATCTTGAATTTATGAGACTATAAAATTCACCACTGTAAATCATGTGATCTTCTGATAGTTTAATACATGCATTCAAATATCCTATTTAGATGATTTGGAACCACTGGGAAAAAGACAAAATGATTCCTTTTGACTTCCCCTACCCCAAATCTAGAGTTTTATTCTGAATAATAAATCCTGGCCCTTTACGCTTTTTACTATCTTTAGAGAATAATCGGTTCAGGGATTTCACAACAAAAGGGCTTGTGCCATTAGCTCTCAGGGGACAGAAACCAATTCATGTTAAATCATAGTACAAATTTATAGAAGTACAAAGCACAAACTGAGGTCAAGAATCATCTGTAATAAAAATAAATGTTTAGGGAGTTCAAAATTGCTGAATTGTACTTTAACACTCCCGTAAAGCTTTAATGACCCCTCACTTTGATTGTAAATTCTAGATCCATCCTCACAAGTTATGAAGAGTTAGGAGAGATTAGACTAAGTACTTCTCTTTCAGCCACTACCTGATTGATATGAAATTTCTGAAGAGGAAGTGTACTTCTATTCAACTTTAGACACTGATGTTTTCAGGTCAGATTGTCTTTGCAATCCCACACTTCTGACAGTAATGTAAGCATCAATGGAAAGTTTCAAATGGCCAGGAAAGAGCCTGTTATGACAGGGTAAGTCTTCTTGGAAGTAGTTTTATATTAAATGCTCAAAATGGATATAGCGTAACAGGCTGCAAATTTAGGCCTAGTCTCTGTGTGTGTACACACAAGCAGCATTCCCCTCACCCTGCACATCCCAACCGAAAGACTAGCTCAAAAGTAGTTCCAGCACATAGGGAAGTGAGAGGATTCTTCCCTCCTACCAGTGCAGGGCATGTGGATGGCAAGCTGGAGGCAGAGTCCCGGCCTGTTGCTGCCTTTGCAGTGATGAGTAGAACTAGCTGGGTGTACCAAAGGAAGCAGATTGAACCAACTAAAGAGATGATGTAGAATGTACTCTTCAACAGGCTGGGGAGTTGTGGGTAGGCGTTGCGCTTACTGGAGCACAATGCCTTCTGGAGACAACCATGCCACAGGATGGCCTTGCATCACCCCCAAGGCAAGGTAGATTATGTAATTTACAGTCTGACCTTTCAAATAAAGGCAAGGAATCCAAAAGTGAAGGTTTTGTAGTGGCACTATGAAGTGATCCAGTAAAGCACTTATGTTTGTGCTTAAATTTAAGTCAGCGGGACTACTGTTTGACTGGAGAACTACTCTGTTTTACTGAGGACTAGCCTACCCATGCTACACTCTAATCCCTCCCTCCCCCACTCCCCAGGAGGGAAGAGGCTAGGGTTACCAGATAGCAGCTGTGAAAAAACGGGACAGGGGGTGGGGGATAATAGGCGCCAATGTAAGAAAAAGTCTCAAAAAACGGGACTGTCCCTTTAAAAACAGGACGGATGGTCACCCTAGCAGAGGCCCTCAGCATTTGCATGCACAATTTTTGTTTGTGAAAAGAGAAGATGTTGCAAATACCCATGCAAAGGTGTATTTGCACTAGTTTTCATGGCACAAGTCAAGTCCTCCTGCAGTTTAAAAGTGTTTCAGTCAGCCATCCAGAGAGCAGAAAGAATACCATGTGACTTAGGTCACCTAACACTGATGGCAAATGCACAGAGCAATGGGCACAGTGAATATGCTTAATTTTGTTTGCATCCAACATATGAAGAATGGTCTTTCAACCAGTTATGCACCCATCTTATAGTAATTTCATCTATACTATATTTGCTTATGAAAATGATATGTAGAACTCTGTAGAATAAAAGCCTTATTAAAGTCCTGAAGTATCAAGTCAGTTCCTTATCAACTATGCTGGTTATCCTGTTTAAGAAGGAAATTAGATTGGTTTGGCATGCTTTGTTCTTGACAAATCCATGTTGGCTATTAATTATCACCTCATTATCCTCAAGGTTTGAAGAATTTGATTGTTTAAAAATTTAGGCAAAACTCAGGAAAACTTACTGAGATTATTAACCTGAAACTTTCCACAGAGGAGTATGGGAATGCTGCTGGTTAAGTTTTGAGCTGGAATTTCTGGATTTGCTCCATAAATGTCTGTTCTTAATTTCCTAGACTGATTCTTATTCAGTCCTCTCTGACATTTGGAAATAGGCATAATTATTCCAATCACTCTCTCCCTCACCCCCTTTTCTTTATCTCAAGATACATCTGTCAATGAAAGCAAAATGCATTCCAGGAAGAACCTGCATTCTCACTGTAATACACAACACTATAATGGTAGCCGATTTAAACCTTTAAAATGTTGCCATCCTTTCTAAGATGACTTAGAGGAAAACAGGCTGCTTTATTAAGCCAGTCAGGTTCAATTAGAGTTAGAGTCTGCAATAACAATAATGGATCTTAATTATGTCAGAAGATGCATATTGTGATTTAAGAAATGAAAACATTTCATCTTGATTACAAACATTTAAACTTCAAAACACAGCTGACTTTTTGATAATCATGTAGAATTCTATTAGAGCCTGCAGTAGCACTTCGTATTCCTTGAGAAGTGATCTTCATTAAATTTAAAAGCAGTGTATTTTCCATTTGGCACTGAAGCTTTTAATATATGAGAGACATATTCTGCAGTCCCTACTCAAGCAGAACTCCTAGGGGAACACCTATGGGAGTATTCCCTGGATAAGGATTGCACGTTTGGAATCATACTGCATCACGCATTGTAAGCTATTCTATGCATCTACAAAGCACACATCGTTCTGTCTGACACCAGTTAATGATTATTAAAGATAAGATTAACTTGTTTTCATTCTGACTATTGCTAGTTAAAAATAATATTACACTTCTTGAGCTCTATATAACTCGGCCCCTCCCAGCTTGTCCTCCTTGGTGAACTTCACAATGCCCCATCCGCTTTACTCCCGACATTCCAACTCTTGTATGCTCATTTCTCTGCTTCTTGCATAATCCCTTCCATGCCTTCTTCCACACAGCCCCCTATGCATGAGACAACAGTCCCCAGCCCATCTGCCAGGCCACCATCTTGTCTGCATTTAAGACTCTCTTAAAGACTGCCTAGCGAGAATGGGAGTGATTTGGATATAAAAAAGGCTTCTCTGTTCTTCCCCTTCTAACCTCGACCCGTTTATCTGCCTGTCCTTGGACAGAGAGCAGCTCTGAGAAGTGAATCTCCCTTCATGGATGCCTCCAGGGTACATTATGAGCACCAACATAAACTGATCAGCAGCGGCAGCAGCAGGTGGCGCCGACAAATACCCCAGCTTTTCCTTTTGTATGAACATTTCTCATTTAAACAAAAGCGATTAAAATGCAAATTGGCTTTTGAAAACGTACGTAATAAAGAAAACGGATATCTAAAAAATTTATGCTATCTGATGACTTCGTCATGAGAGATGGGAAACTCATACAAGCACTGAATGCACAATTTCAGATACTGAGTTTAACCAGTTTCCCCTTCATGACTACATGCACTTGCCCAGGAGAATGACAAGTTTGTTTTAACTGGTCCCCCACCCCCTCTCACCTGCTTGCTCAGGCAGGGATAAAGGTAGAGAGAAATCTCAGCCAAGGTGGGCTCACTATCTTATTGGACAAACTGAATTGCTTGATAGATAAACAAAATTAGCAGCTGAAGGGAATATGGGGATGTTAATGAAGCATGTTTCTCTGAAAACCTTGGACATTTAACTCAGATTGGCTTAATTATGAACATTGCCCCATGTGGGTTATAAATTGACTGAAAGAATGTAAATGCTGTAACCCACCCTTGAAAAATAAATGTAGGTTTAAATTATAGAGGAAAAAATGGCTCAAACATTCAAACATGGGTGGACCATCTATGTGAACCCAAAAATTAGTCTGTGAGGTTTAAGAAACCTCTGGTTCCATGAGGCTTATCCCTCCTCGGCCTGAGACATTGAAGGCAGCAATAAAGTCAGGCTTTGCTCTGTGATGTGGGGGGCGGTGGCGGCAGGGGCGGCTCTTACAATTTTGCCGCCCCAAGCAGGGGCGGCGGCCCCGCCTCCAACGCAGGCAGATGTAGTGGGGCCCCGCCCCCGACGCGTGCCCGCGTCGGCGGCGGAGCCCCGCTGCGTCTGCCTGCGTCGGGGGCGGGGCCCCGCTGCGTCTGCTTGCGTCGGGGGCGGGGCGCAGGCAGTCCCAGTCCGCGGCAGCAAGGGAAGGGCGGCAGACCTGCCGCCCCATTGCCGCCACGGCAGGTGAGAATGGGGTGGCAGTCCGAGTCCCGCGGCGGCAATTCGGCGGTGGGAAGAGCGGACCTGCCGCCGAATTGCCGCCGCGGGACTCGGACTGCCGCCCAATTCTCGCCTGCTGCCCCAAGCACCAGCTTGGAAAGCTGGTGCCTAGAGCCGGCCCTGGGTGGTGGTCAACTTTGCTTGCATTTTGTTCAACAGTTCAGTAAAAGATCCCAACAGCATTGTGTTTACCATGGAAAGATCACACCATGCAAGAGTGGACCATTAGTATTAAGACTACATTTTAACTTGAGGTATTACTCCCTCCCACTCAATAAGTACCAAAACCTGAAAACAAAAGTTACTTTGTCTAGTGAAGGAGACATTCCCCAGAAATTTGCCCCATCTTCTTACTTTAGCAGTTTCAATGATTCTCCCTGACATCCTGTCCAACACAAATCATTTATTTATTTACACAGATGAAAAAAGAGAACAGGGTGTCCTAGAAAAATTGTTTGGGAGAGGTCATTGCTCTGATTTTCTCATCAATACTCTTTTCTCCTCAATAAAGATCTTTCTGGGAAATGGTACGTATGTCACAGCTATTTTATTACCCCCACTTCAAGCCCTTCCAATCAAACAGAGGATTATGTATGTGCCTCACTTTGTCTTCATTCACAAGTCCTCAACTCAGTTTAATCAGCTGGTTCCTCTTTGGCTTTTGCTTAGATTTTGGAAACACATTTTAATGTCCCAACAACTTCATTTAAAAGAAAAATCCAATGCACAGCACTAAATAAGAGAGCAATCTCGAGCAAAGTACAATGGCATAAATAGATGCTTTACTGTCTTGCTGCAAAATATAGTGATCTGCAATATCAATGGGCTGAAGAGAAATTTAACCTCGCAACCTGAGGCTTTTTTCTTCACAACACCAGCAACTGCCTAATTTAAAACCAAGGTTCATGCATTTCATGAATCAACAGCGGCTAATGGCTTAATAAAGCAGGATTATCACAACAGTAAAAATGTCCCTGTTTTCTGCACAATTACCACCCCCGCCTCCCACTTAGTTTTTTTTTTTTTTAAATAGATAGCTCCTCTACTCTGTTTACAGGGCACATCAAACCCTCATCTGTTTATGTGATTTTCTTTTTCCACCAGCAGTTCCACACACTATGAGGTGGCACCTAGGAAAGTAGAAGCTGCAAAGTAAGAACGCAATTCACTGGAGGAGTAAGAGAACATCAAGTTCTTTGCAGGGCTTGAATTGGAAAAACAGAGGCCAGATTCTCAGCTGATCAAAATGGGTGCTGCTCCACTGAAGTCAATGGTGCTACACCCAATCACATGAGCCGAGGACCTGACCCCAAAGTGCTGATAGGCCCCCACCTCTAGACTTCCATCAGCATGAAGTCCTTCCTCACTCACAGCCCTGCATCGTAACGGACATCCAAATCCTGCCTACTTCCAGACACAATTGGTCTGGAGATTTACCCCCTTCCAGTCTTCAACTGAACGTCTCTCCCACTGATGTGAGAAAGTGTCATTTTGTCTCTCCTGAGACAGTGGGGGCTGATGCACCAGAGGTTATTTTAAACACCTTCCTAGCGAGGGTTTCAGAAAGGTAGAGCAGATTTAAATTTGCAGCCTGGGCTCCATAGGAGCCCCATGAGCTGGGAATAGCTGGGAAATGTGCGGCATCAGTATATTCCCAGCACCCTAGTCATAGTCGTCTCCCCAGACAGTATGACCCATAATCAATCAATACGTAGACAGACAGAATTCATGTATACATGATGTGTATACGCGCATGCACACATATCATCCTAAGCACTGAGTTGACCAACTGTCTGGAAAATGCCAGAGATTTAAGAGCAGAAGCGAACAGAGTATATAAATATTGTTTTCTTAGTTTTGTCAAAGTTTACTGTCTGAGTGGTACCAAATTTTTTAAAACCTAGAGAAATCACTGAAGTCAACAGCAGATTAACTGTAAATACATTTTTTGAACTTAATTTGTGCTGTTTTCAGCAGTGTTATATACTGTTATTGGAGAAAATAGTTCTTATCTGACCCCAATGAGCCTAGCACTACTCCTAATTCTGTTAGCACTGGCGCAGCAATTCAGTAACCCAAACAAATGTTTTCTTCCAAGTAACCTAAATGAAAGAGCTAGTGCACAGTATTCCAGTTTAAAAGTGCTAAAAACCAAAGCCCCTCACTGGTTTTTCTAAATAGCGTTTTTTTAAACTGATCCATATAAACAAGTAATGTCTTCTATTAAAATAGGCAGATATTTACAACCATACTATTCTATCCAGCTAATATAATCATATAATCTAGTGCTTCTTCCTTCAGTATACAAAGATAAATCAAAAGAGAAAGAAAGATAAAAAGAGAAATAGGAAAAAATATTTCTTGTCTTCTGCTTAGCCATTGACTGTACTTTACAAACCAGGTGATTTGCAGGAAATCCATGTCGATAGACTCTGCAGAGTAAACCCATGTTGTCCAAAGATTTGGATCTAACCTGCATTCTGTGAGTCAGCCTTTCATATGCAGCAGCACCTGACAATATTGTAATCCATACTTATGGCTAGGTGCCACTTTTCTAATGACTTGGATGTATTGGGAGGAAGACAGCTATAGCATAATGTATGCATGTAAACTAGAAGAGCTTGCACTAGGAGGCCTCTGCATCCCAGGGAAGAATTTGCCCTGTGGAGTGACAGCCAGCCGTACCAACATCTTCCCATGCTGTTTACACAGTTTGGGAGAGCTCTGATTTATGTTTGGAGTTTTATAAGAGTCCTGTAGGCAGAGATGCACTGAGGCAAGGCATCATCCAACTGCCTCAGCTACACTGCTCTGCCAGATAGTGCTTTTATGGGCTGCCTGACAGAGGGAAGGTTGCAATTGTTTTCTTACACTGCCCTTGGTGCTAAGACCCTGCATAATCATTTATGCTCTTGGAAATCGCCATAGGGAGTGGGTGGGGTTGCATACAGCCCACTTTCTCTGCTCACACTGAGGATGGAACTGGAAATTCCCTATTCTCAGAATTAGCCAACATATTTATTTTACTTTTTATTTCCCTGTTTCAGAACCATTAGATTAAAAAGACTTCGAGACAGTGAGGCTCTCTCTTTCATGTACTGTTAGCCAGTTTACTTTAATGACAAAGTCCTATCCTACATCCTCTATGGAAGCAAACCTCCCACTGAAGTCAAGTGGGAGCTTTGTGTAAGCAAGAAGTAGACAGAGAATGGAGACCAGGCCTCTGCATGCTAGTGATGGATTAAATGCTGATTCCAACTTTCTGGTAAAGAATAGCATTACAGGTATGAAGAGAAACAAGATAATATTAGGCACAGATTCATAGATTCCAAGGCCATAAGGGACCACTGTGATCACCTAGTCTGACTTCCTATATAATGTAGGCATAGAACTGCCCCAAAACAATTCCTTTTGAACTATAGCCTACCTTAAAAAAAATAAAAAATCCAGTCTTGATTTTTAAAATCGACCGATCCCCCTGGTAAGCGTAGACAAGCCCCAAGTTACACCACTGAAGTCATTGGAGTTACTAAAGATGTATACCAGTGAGAGTGAAAGCAGAATTTGATCTTGTGTGTTCAATTTTACTTAGGTCAGTGAGAGAAATTTATTAAATTAGGGATTCTTTGAGACTCCCACTGGGGAAGCAGATAATCCTGTGCTTCAGAAGAATCCTAATATAAAGGACATTTTACCTTAGACATCTCTCCCCTCCCTTTGTCTCATCAGGTGAGACATACGTAAACGACTCACATCCACTAAAAGAATATTAAAGTTGTGACTAAAAGCAAGAAGAGACGGGAAATAGAGGTGAAATGTATCTAAATATTCCTCGGATTTTAAAACCATTAGGGCAAAGTTCTCATCTTTTATGTGTTTGGACAGCATCAACAGAAAGGGGCCCCAATCCTGATTGGAGGTTTTGGACACTGTCCTAACAAATATGTACCACTACGTCATATACCAACAGCCAATGGATAAGTACAGAAGTAGAACAGGATGTCTGAGACCTTAAAGACTTTCTGAATGTTAACTTGCTGTCAAGTTTAGGTACTGCAGACTAAACAGGAGAATGCATATATCTCAGTCTTAATTGTGAATTTCCTTTTATCGTCTTCTTTTCCATCCCAATAATCTTTCATGCATTTTTTTGCACTAATGTTCATTTAGCTATTATTATATTTTGAATGCATTTTACAACCCAGTAGGTCAGATGTAAATCATAATTGCGGCTAGACTGGGTGTAAATTTTCTTAATTAAATTAAGAGTGCAAACAATTTTCTAATTCGACTGCTTAACACCTGCAGTAACTAAAAAAATTATGTTAGTCATCAGACAAAAGGGAGAACGTTTAGCAATGCATCTATCTGGGTCTATTTCTACAGTATTTCTATTCTCCCTCTCATGCACATTATGGATAGTGAACACAGATTTTATTTTAAAGCTGACATGCTGTAGAAGAAAACTGACCATTTCTTAGTAGAATGAGATATCATAGTTCTGTTCCTTCACTAGGGACTATGTTTAAATCCAACCACAACACTTACAAGGGTGCAGCCCTTTTCTACTCAGAGAATGTATTCGACACATGGGATAGATATACTTATTTTACACTCAATCTGCACAAAGTCAGTGAAACTTTGTTCAAACTGGCTAAGACAGAGCAAGAAGTCAGAAAGTGGCCCTGTGGCAGAGTGTTATAACAATTCCAAAGAAATGAATGTATCTTCAATATGGCAAGACACGTTTCCTAAACTTTTAAAAACCGAGGTCCTCTTCAGAAAAATGATCACAGTTGCATCCCTGCTTTCTGCTGTATAAATTAAGCTGTATGGGTCTTTAACATCTCACTTCCGTCTAGTCCTTCATGTCACCTCCACTGTAGGATACACTAGTGTAAATTTTTATGATGCTTTCTCTTCTTTTAATGAACAGTGAAATACTTACAAACATGACATTGACAGTATCTCTGGCATCTGAGTTGGCACCCACTGAAATGAACTGGGCAGTTCACACCTCAGAGTTACTCAGACTCTCTGCAAACTTGGGCAGATACCTCTTTATCATTTACAAGTACCTCATGTTTGAAATGTTTTCTTCATAAATTTAACAGCTAGGAACTTTGGAGAACAATTGAGAAGTCTCTCTAGATGAACTAGGGATTCTTCTGTGCTCCCAAGAAGCATGCCTCACATTTTGAAATTTTTTCCGGTAAGGATGGATGGGATCAACAGAGGATGGGATGATCATATGGGTTTTACCTTCTGAAATGACTCTAGTATTTAGTAATTGCTATTAACAAAGGTGGGGAGTTAGCCACATACCACATGGTCTGTCTACTCTCTGAGTAACAGGTTGCTACTTTAAACAGAGTTTTTGTTAGGTGGAATAAAAGATTACAATGGCTCTTTTGTTTGCAAGTCTTGCTGCAGCATTTTAATAATGTTTGCAGTTAGGTATGATGCAGCATCATAAGAAAGACATAGGGTGAAGTTCCAGACCCAATGAAGTCAATGGCAAAACTCCAAATGACTTTAGGAGGGTAAGGATTTCACCCACAGACTCTAATTACCATGATAAAGCATGTATCTCTTGTGGGAAACAGAGGGCATGTAATTCCAGGCTCCATAACAAGAGAGGCACACAGGGCAAATAACATGTGGTGTCATTGCATAAGCACTGTTTACAGAGGTTAGGTGAATGCTATTTTATGATAAATTATGCATTTTCCATTTATTAAAGATTATATAGTCCTTGAACAGTGCAAATACCTGTAACCTAGTAAAATGTTTGTAATGGTTCAATACACACACAAATCATCTTTGTATATTTTTTATGCAAACTACTACTATCAGTAATGTTCTACTTAGCCATTTATTTATATATAGTTTACAATAAAAGTATTACAGTTTAACTTCTTATCTTAGTGCTCATCTACATGGGGAAGTTATTCCAGAATAAAGTAGGGTGTAAATTTAAAGAACAATAGCTATTCCTGAATACGAGTATCCACATGAAGAGCTATTCTGGAACAGTTATTCTACAATAGCAATTCCAGCCAATCTTCCTTTGTAGACTAGCCCTTACAGGCCAATTGGTTCATTTGGCCTTCTGAGAATAGTCACTGGCGTTTTAGCTGAAAACTTGAAATGCAGACTTTTAAAAGGCATTACAGTACTTATTTCTAGGGCCCTACCAAATTCACGGCCATGTAAAACATGTCACAGATCGTGAAATCTGGACTTTTGTGTACTTTTACCCTATACCTTTCAGATTTCACAGCGGGAGGCCAGCATTTCTCAAACTGGGGGTCCCAATCCAAAAGGGAGCTGTGTGTGTGTGTGTGTGTGTGTGTGGGGTCACAAGGCTATTGTGGGGCGGGGGTTGCATTGCCCAGATAGCACCCCCCCGCACATGTGACAGGGGAGGGGTCCCACTTTCAAGTCACAAACAGGTCAGAATCCCTCTCCTGGTAAACACCTTGCGTGGTTTATTTCACAGTCCCCGCCCCACCATCTTTACAGACTTGTGCAGCCCCATATTTACAAAAACATACAACTGCTAGCTCCCTTGGCCAAAGAGGTGGGAGACAGAAGGGATCTTCCTCCTGGCCTTGCACTTCCTTCCTGTCTGCTTCCTACCTTCTGCCTCACAGGTTAGCTAGCCTCTCAGTTCTCCTTAGCCCATCCCAATTCATCAACGAGGCACACGTCTTCTTAATTAGGATTACTCTAGAGCAGTAGTTTTCAACCTCTTTTCATTTGCGGACCCCTAAAAAAATTTCAAATGGAGGTGCAAACCCATTTGGAAATCTTAAACAGTCTGCAGATCCCAAGGTGTCCATGGACTACTGGTTGAAAACCACGGCTCCAGAGCAACTAATTGAAGCTGCAGCAACCAGAGCCCTGGATCAGCAGCTGTTGCCCAGCACTCTGTCACACCATCCTTGCCAATGACTCTCTTAAAACATGTATAAATTATTCCTAACATTCATTTCATATTCTAGTGGATTTATCTATCTGCACAAAGTTAAAAAATACATTTGTATTATGTATCATTGCTAAAATAAACATAGAAATAACTGAGAGTAACCTGCAATTAATGGATTTGTTTATTCAGTCATTTCAGGACTGGTTCTTGTAAGTATTTTGAGCCACCAGTACAAGGGGATGTTAACCCTTTTTGACCTCAGCAACTAGTTAAAGTTCAGGGCCCTGGAGATGTTCTAGTTGGAAGTACAAATTAACGCAGTCTGGTATTTTCTTTGATGCCATCTTGTTTATTTACAAGGAACATACAAAGTAGGGTTGCCAGGCATCTGGTTTTTGGTCAAAAAGGGACTCTGGCAGCTCCGGTCACCTCTGATGACCAGGCCACTAAGAGTCCAGTGGGGCTAAGGCAGGCTCCCTGCCTACCCTGGCTCCATGCAGCTCCCGGAAGCGCCTGATCTGTTGGGCTCCTAGGTGCCGGGGCCGTCAGGGAGACTCTGCATGCTGCTTCCGCCCTGAGCACCAGCTCCACAGCTCCCATTGGCCAGGAACCACGGGAACTGCGAGGGCAGTGCCGGGGGGCGCGGGCAGTGCGCAGAGCCCTCTGGCCCCTCTGTCTAGGAGCCAGACATGCTGTCTGCTTCTGGGAGCCGCCTGAGGTAAGTGCTGTCTGACCGGAGCCCGCACCTCGAACCCCCTCCCATACCCCAACCCACAGCCTGAGCCCACTCCTGCACCCAAACTCCCTCCTTGAGACCGCGCTCCGCCCCCCCAGCCCAACCCCCTTCCCCAGCCCTGAATCCCCTCCTGCACCCCAAACCCCTTGTCCCCTGCCCCATCCCAGAACTCAGACCCCCAGCCAGAGCCTGTACCATCTCCCGCACCCCAACACCATTTCCCAGCCCTGAGCCCCCTCCCGCACTCCAAACCCCTCAGCCCCAGCCTGGAGCCCCCTCCTGCACTGCAAAACCCTCATCTCCAGCCCCACCCCAGAACCTGTACCCCTAGCCGGAGCCCTTACCCCCTCCCACACCCCAACTCCCTGCCCCAGCCCACAGCCCCCTCCTGCAATCTGAACCCTCATTTCTGGACCTACCCCAGAGCCCACCCCCTCCAGCTGGAGCCCTCACCCCCTCCCGCACCCCAAACCCCTGCCCTAGCCCAGTGAAAGTAAGTGAGAGTGGTGGAGAGTGAGCGACGGAGGAAGGGGGATGGAGTGAGTGAAGGGCGGAGCCTCAGAGAAGGGGTGCGGCAGTGGCGGGGGCTCAGGCAGGGTGTTTAGTTTTGTGCAATTAGAAAGTTGGCAACCCTAATTCAAAGTCCACCTTCTCCAAACTCGAAAGGAACCAAGAACAAAAGGAGCAGTTTCTTAGCTTACAGACACAATCCCCTTTAGTCAACACCAACCCAAAAGATCTTGTTCTAGCTTTTTCCAGGGTCATACACTGTGTGCACAGGTTACTGCTTGGCTTTCTTGATTTTACCTCAGCCTCTCTCTGTTCTTGCCTGTTTTCAGTTTCCGGATATGTCAGTTTTCCTTCCCTCCCCCCCACGCTTTACCCAAAACAATAGCAAAAAATCCAGGGCGTGTTCACAGAATCCCTTTTTCTAGGTAGAGGCTATATCTTTACAAGGGAGGGTGCTTTAATATCCATCAATCTCACTGAAGTTTTAACTCAACCCATAACGAGGTTTAATCCAGCTATTAATCCAAACCACTGGAATATCCTTCCTCTCATTAAAAGCTATAAAGTTGGCCTCACATAAAAGCTAACTGCTTCCAATGTTCGCAATGTACACTGCTTGCCAAAAACAGACTTTTCTTAATTTCCACTGAAGGCTGCACAAAATAGAAAAGACAAGAGATGCTAATCTGATCTTCCTAAATGTCACATAATGAAGAACAAATGAGACATGTGGCAGGTACATTTGTGATGTGCACACCTTTTTAAGCCACTACATTCATCAGTATGGAAAGATTTCCAAGTATCTTGTTTCACCATGTCTTGAAATCAGTGAAGCATTTACTTCAAAACAAGTTAACTGTTAAGCTTCATTATTGCTATAAAAAAGCTAAGAACTATACTTAAAAGATCAAGACACACTAAAGAGCATTGGCTGACTATTACTTATGCAGAGAGACATGGTGGGTGAGGTAATATCTTTCATTGGACCAACATCCATTGGTGAGAGAGACAAGCTTTCATAGCTGACAGTGCAGTGATCGTACTGGTATGTTGCATCCATGCTGGCACAAAACTGATCTGGCCTGAGGATTTAGCCCTATAGATATCAGGGGTGAATCAAGCTAATTACTGCCTCCCAACAATCAACTGATGCACTTTTGTGCATGGACATGAGGTAAATTTCAATCAACGGAGGGAAAACAATCAGTGTAACTTTCTCCAGTGCAGACAAAGCTTGAATAATTCCTGCTGCATCTTGGAGGTCCCCCATGCAAGCTATACTGTAACCCAAGCTTGTGAGAGCTTACAGGATCACAGCACACAGGCCAGTATTTAGGGGACCATTTGCAGTGGGAGAGGTCTGGGCAGAAGTGATAGGAGCTGTTATGAAAATCAATTTAGCTACTCACTCTCCCAACTCCCTGGGTAATAGGTGTTATTCTTACAAAGACAAGGTGGGTGAAGTAATCTTTTATTAGAACCAGCTTCTGTTGGTCCAATAAAATACAATAATAAGGCAACTTATTTCTCCTGTGTATAATCAGATTTAGAGCAAGTTAAAGGTTTATCATCTTATTACCTTCGGTGTTGGGTGAAGGCAAACAAAAGAAGCTTTTTTGAAGTAAGTTTCTTTATATCCCACTTCATCATATGTGGCTGAAGGTAATGGGCTCCTGCCAAGTGTCACTGTGCTTTGAAGCTGCTGTTTTGTTACTCATTATTTCAAGTGGTAATTTATTTTCATTGAATGCCTCTTGTTGTTTATTTAGCACAGCATCAACTGTGCTGCCATAAAGAGAGTAGATCTGGGAGGTAAGTCTGAAAATCAGATACCCCAATGGGAGAACAGTAGGTCTGAACTCCCCAAAATAAGCAATTGAATCTACTGGTTGTAGACAATGTTACTGTGTATAAATATGTCAAACAGGGTCTTTTATAAAAGCATGTAATGTCCTACACTTGATGGTTATTAGGAGATATGTATACAGGTTATGGTTATGAATGTATGCATGGATGTATATGTAAAACATTGTAATTTTAATTTTTACTCCTGACAGAATTCTGCGCCTCTCTGGGGGAGCAGAATTCATATGGCCTGCATATTTCGGTGTAGAAAAATGCAAAAGAAATCTACGTGGGAGACACGTGCCTCTTCTCCGGCAGCCCAGATAGCGCGTTTGTTCCAGTGTGCCTGCAGCAGCCTCAGAGACGCAAATCACTGCAGGGGAAGGCGGGGCTGGGCGTGCATGCCTGCCAACAAGCAAGAGAGACTGTCCCTCTTGCTTGCTACTGTGGCTTGCCAGGGGCGTGGAGGGGTAGGTCTTTATTATGAAGGAGGAAAGCTCTTTCCCTGAGGCAGAAATGTAGCAGCCTACCTATGTAGAAATGTTGTTAATGTTCCTGTTGTTAGTCAACTGTTCCCATTTTCAGTCAATTCCCCAACGAGCATAAAACCTGTAAAAGTTTTAAGGCCCCTAAATTGCCAGAGTGATGTAAAGCCTTATAAATGACAGTAAGGGAATCAGCTAGGGAGATCTATGTGCTTTCTCACTTTTTTCCTGTGCCAAAGTGGCACAATGGGGTTAGATTACAGCTCAGGATTTATTTTACTTACCCGTTTAAATAAAAAGACTTTGAGGACAAATAAAACATTTACCAAGCAGTCAATAAAATGTCAGGACAATCAGAAGCAAGCACTTCCCAAAGTATCCAGCCAGGTCCAGGACAATGATTAGCAAAATTGTATGACTTTTATGTGTGAAAGTCTGAGCAAATTTAAAATGACATTTTTCTCTCTCTCTCTCTCTTTTTTTTTTTTTTTTTTTGCGGTTTGGTGTTCTGTAATATAATTTAAATGAAAATCCACGATAAGAACTGGAATGCAGGGTATTAGTTACCAAGTGTTTGTAACTTAACTATCATGCCTTTAGGAAATGTTGAATAGTTATTCAAACCGGTGTGATTATACTGCATTATTTTGACAAATAAAATATGCAAAATTTTGCAGAATTTTTAATTTTTTGGTGCAGAATCCCCGCAAGAGTAAACTTTAGTGAAACCACAGCATCACTTCACAGCAGTGTGGTGTGGCAATCAGGCAGAGCGAGCACCTTCCAGACGAGGTGTTTACATGACACTGGCTCCAAGCACATAGCATTGTCCAGTCAGGAAGAGACAATGGTGGACCATTAAAGTTGAAGGGAAAACACTGAAACAACTGCTTAACCATGAATTACCATAGTCTGAGAAAAAGGAAAAAAAAATGCAAACGCTGTTAAAAGGGACGGGTTTTTTGAAGGCTATCCAGAAACTGAAGCCCAGGTATCTAAGTGGGGTGCTGTCTATGAAGCACTGGATCCCTTCTAGGACAGACGGCCTGCTGGAAAACTCTTCGGAGGCAATTGGTAACTTGTGTTAGAAAAGGGAATTTAGCTAATATAAAAGTGTAAAGTCTGAGATTGTGTGTCTGTTTATTTTCTGTGTAACCTGTGTTTGCTTTTCTTTTGTATTTCATCATTGCATTTATGAATTTTCTATTAATACATTTTTTTGTTTATTTTTAGCTCAAGCAAGTATCTGTCGTGCAAACTATGTGGAGTGTGTGTGCTAAAAGTGAACTAATAATTGAGGGCAGGTTTCATGCCTTCAGGAGTGATGAACCAGAGGGGGAAAGTCTGGTAGTTAAGAACTTGGGGAGATGGATTTGGGGGGATTTGGGACCAGAAGAGATTGCTGAGGTCACCCTGCAAGAAGAAACTAAGCAGGTGGAAGCCAGGGTGGGACCTTATGCTTGTAGGCTGACCATTGGTGTCAGAGCACTAAACCAGAACAGCGTAGCATTAAAACACCCAAAGTTGCAAGGCAGGCAGTACAGAACCCCTTATTGGTCTGGGTGATCCCCAAAATGGTACAGAGGGTGGGCACTTTCATAGTGGTATTATTACTTACAATTTGAGCGTCTGAACAAGATCTTCAGTGGGCAAAAATCAGCATAGCTCATTGAAGTTAATGGGGTTTGCCAATTTATCCATTTCATTCGTCAGGAAAAGCTGCTTGTGAAGCACATACTGTATAACGCCTGATTCTGCATTTCTTGCATACCCAAAGCTTCAAAGAGTTTTTTGTAAGCAAAAAATACTGGATGAGGCCCATGCATTCTTATTTTGCAATCAACGTGCAGTTACCAACCCGATACATTTATATTATAGTATTTATATTATTTTTCTAGTGTCCAAAAATATTCTAGGTGCCTCACAGAAACAATTACAGACTAAGGCACTCCCCTATCTTGTCATTCACGTACTTGTTATCCTTGTGACTTGTTTCTTAATTGCCATTTCAGTATCATGCAAATGCCACTTTTGGCGCAATATCACATTACTTTCTGCATTGTATGATATATCCCAAGGGCAGGGAACAAATTAGATATGATTGTGAAACATTCAGACTGGTTTTCATAGGGAGAAAAAAAATCAGGATATTTGCTAAATGTGGACTGTAAAATACTTTTGTAGTTCAACTGTTTTACGACAATTGTGTAACAGGTGAGATCACACAGATTTGTATACAGGTTAAACTACATGTACAGAACTTAGATTATTGAATCCACATTAAAACAACAATTTTCACATGCCTGTAAGTATAAAATAAGAAAAACAGCAAAATTCCTTACTGTGATTCATTCCCCACATACCTTAAGGTGATTCGTTTGTCATGAACATTTAAGAACAGAAACATGCACCTCTTACCTTTTGTTTTTGTCCTCTATCTGCAAGATATACACCATGTCATCGATAGCATGCAGTTTGGAGCTACTGTCTCCCCATTTCAACTTTAAGCTCTGAGGGCCTGCTGCAGCACACTCTAGCCGAGGAGGTAAGGGTGGTAGGGGCCTGGTTTTTGCCGTAATAAAGTGGCTAAATGGTCCAGCTCCAATTTCATTGACAGCCTGGATCCTGATCCTAAAACAAACAACAAAAATAAAGCAGGTTTAAGTAATGTGCTTTCAGAAGGCACTTTATCTAAAAAGCCCCAAAGGACAAAGCTGTTCTTGGCCTTCAGAGTGAAATCTGGTATAGCATCAATTCAGTAGCTCATAGGTCCACCCCCAATAGCCTATATCTTGTCTTGGCTGATTTTCAGTAGCACTCACACTACCTGGGTCCTGGCCACCGGTCTGGGGGGCTTTCCATTTTAATTTAATTTAAAATGTTTAAGAAGCTTCACTTAAAAAACCTTATTTACTTTGTATACAACAATAGTTTAGTTATATATTAAAGACTTATAGAGACCTTCTAAAAAAGTTAAAATGTATTACTGGCACGCTAAACCTTAAATTAGAGTGAATAAATGAAGACTCGGCACACCACTTCTGAAAGGTTGCCAACCCCTGTGCTATACTATCCAGCTTAATTTCAGGGCCACATTGCAATACCTTACTCACATTGAATAGTGCCTACGCAATGAGTTGTCCAACTGTAGTCAATGGGACGGCACGAACAGTAAGGCACTACTCACTGTGAATAAGGGCATCCCAATCTACTTATGCATTCATTTTTGTTACCAGTTTGGGGTCAGCCTTACTCATGGTGAGTAGTTAGTCACTACGCCAATAGTAACATTTCTTTGGTGTGGCTCCTTGCAAAGAGAGAGACTAATCAGTGTGGCAGAATCTGGTACATGATGATTGTGAAACATGCAATATTGAGACCGAGGTCCTCTTTTTTGTCACAAAACAAAACAGCCTGGAGAATTGTTGAGAAAGCTACTGCAAAGCTATCATCAGACGGTACAATACAGACAGATGGCCAGATCTGAACCACCAGCTAAGTGGTGAGTGGCTCCACACCCTGGTCCCAAGACACTGTATTAATCTAATGGATATAACTCTTCCCACAAAGGGAGTTTTGAAAACTGGTATGATCATATCAGAGGCCCCAGAATCTAGCCGTTTGTCATACTTTGAAAACTACTAAGAATAAGATTTTTCAAACCAAGTGCCAAGAAAAATGTTAGTAGTATGTAGACAGATTATGGGCGTAACTTCCAATATTACAGGACCCCTTTGAATTTTGTATGCTTAAATATTCACGGTTAAAGATTTATCTATGAGCTCAGTCAAGAACCTGGCTCATGGTCTCATTTACCAATGGACAAAAGCTTACTGAGCCATCTGAATCAAAATAAGCAACACTTGGGAGTAAGAGGAAGACAAATCACCTATGTAATCACACAGGTTTTCTTCTGGGAATGTTCTAGTGATTGGGTTAGGCTTCTGAACCCTATTGTTCCACCAGAGTAATGGCTCCTGGCTTCTATTACCATTTCACAATCATTTACTTCTCTGGGCCTCGGTTTAATAATTTGTGCAATGGGGATAAGATCGTCTCCTTCGATCACAATATGTGAAAGTTCATGTTTGGAGAGAGTCTGGAAATCCTTGAACTACAGTATATACTATATAAGCAGTAATACTGACACAGACAAGCCAGATGTATGCTTCAAAAAACTGTTAACATCAAAGCAGAAAGGAGAAAAACCTACTGGGCACACAAAATAATTATGATTTTACAAAGAATGTCCTAGATGGCTGGACAGATGCCACCTGCTTTGGAAACGCTATGCACTGCAGTCTAATTTTCTCATGGGAAAAGATTCTTGACATGAGGTGTTGCTTCTTTTGAGAACTACAAGTCACCAAGAAGCCAGTAACTACCAGCAGAAAAAGAGTCCTTCTAATTCTGTACTTGGAAGAAAAGCCTACTGAGTATCTAGCTTTGGCTGGAAGAATTTATTTAGAATATTTATTTCTACTAAAGAACTAACAGCCTGTCCCTCTTTCCATATACCCACATAATGTGCACTGACTTTAGTAGAAGTTATGCACATTCTTAAGGGTAGCATAGACCTTTTAAATGAACATTATAAAGTATACTGAAAATGTTGAAATGCACCATTCTCCCATGTGGCATTGTGAGTAGAATTACTCAGAGATAAAAATAACATGTTTGACTGTAAAAAGAGAGTCACTTCCTGACCTTAGATGCATACCTGGAACGCTCATTGGCCCCATCTAGATTTGTATGTGTTCTGTACACGTCAGGACTCAAAGCCTTTTCCTGTACAATATTTCTTGGAGGTGGCAGTGTTTAGAGATCAAGTATTCTGAATTCATTTTCACCTTTATTGCCTCTCACTTGATTGTTCTAAATTAGAAAGAACCATTGTATACTCTTTATTTCACTGTCTTCCTTTCCTGTTTTTAACTCTGTCCTGTGCTGAAATAAATGTTCCATTTTGTAAACCACTAAGGGGAGGTCAAGAGAGAAGCCAGGAAGATGTACCAGAAGAATGTTGGTTTCCAAATCATGTTGGTCATTCACTGTTTTAAAAATGCATTGTTTCTGATTGTTCTGTTGCTTTTTAAGATGCATTTCTTTAAAAGTCGCTTTCTTGGATCCTCTAATTTCAACTTAGACAATTTAGTATTAGGAAGTGAAAAAGTTTAGATGTCATTTTATTTCCATTTCTTTCCACCCTATTTTCTGGACTACAGTTTAAATTAAGAGGCCACATACTGTATACTAGATCTTTACATTTAAAGTCCTATATCATAGAAACAGCATGGTTTATTGAATGGACTGAATGCTGAACTAAGAGCCAGGAATTCATAATACTATTTCCAGTTCTGTCACTAATTTGCCTCAGACAAGTTATTTTTCCTCTCAGCATTTAGTTGCTCTGCAAAATGGGTATGATACTAATCATCTCCCATAAACAGTGTTTTACGGATTAGTTAGATAAAGTTAAAGTTTTCAATGTGCTAAGTTCTAGTAGCATTATAGTGATCTTCAAGATTTCTTACAGACCAAACAAGTGCAAGTAAGGAGTGTTTCTTTATTTCTTAAGGTTCTGATTCTGATCTCTGTTACATGGGTGTAAATCAGAAATAAATCTACTGAAGAGAATGGAATTACACTAATGTAAGATCTTTGAGATCAGAACCAGGCCTTAATGTTTAAAAACTCAATTTCATTTTCACAATCTATCTTCATAGATTCACAAATAGTGTTCTGCATTTGTTGATGCAATGGAGGTAACTACCCAATCCAAAAAGAACGAGGAGCACTTGTGGCACCTTAGAGACTAACAAATTTAGTCTCTAAGGTGCCACAAGTACTACTCGTTCTTTTTGCAGATACAGACTAAAACGGCTGCTACTCTAAAACCTAACAAAAACAAAAACTATGGTATGATTAAGACAAAACAGGTCAAAAAAGCTGAAGAAAAAGAAAAAAGAAGCATAGACATTGAAACAGACTGACTACTTTATTGGTATTATGAGAAGCATAATTAATGCAGACTTTTTTCTTACTTCACATTGTAGGCTCATTATTTCAGCTTCGAAAGTCATCGTAATAACACATAATGGCTTTGAAGGTGAAAATAGGTGGAAATAATTTTCAATTTTCAATAGGAAGCTGAGAATTCATCATCTAATAATGACATCTGGACAGTTATACATGACTAAATTAAGAAATATCAGCTTTTTGCAGGGAGTTTAAAGCAACGAGTTCATAAATAGAGGTTCCATTACTTTTACATTTTGCAGTAAATAAACCAAACTTCGACAAAAACAAACCACCTGTCTCCAAATCATTTAAGCTTCAACCATTTCTCCATGACAGTATCACATTTTGAAGAAAGAATTATGAGAACATTAGCAATTTCATTTAAATATCATCTTGCATTTCTTAAACCTACTTTTAAAGGATGGAGGTTTGTGCACGGATGTTGTATGTACACAGATATATAGACTCATGAACTAGGAAAATCAGGAGGCTGGTGAAAACTGCATTCAGCCTCAAATCAAAATAAAAGGCATCTTCCCAAATGTACGCCTCGGAAAAGCAACAACTGGTGGTTTGTTTGAGTCTACCAAATTAGAACTCGCCAGGCAAGTCCTCACTGATGCTATCGCTTGTAAGTCTTTGCCAAGTTGCTACTGTCAGTGTAATGCTGGGCATATGTGGCTGTGTGTATGTCCATCTGTTCATACAGCTATATATGATGGGCCAGACTGCACTGACCTTCATTTGGGTACATATGAGGAAGTGAGACTCAAAGAATATTTACACTCTCTCTCTCTTTTTCTCTGTGGTACTATTATTTATTATTTGTATTAAGGTAGTGCCTAGAGGCTAGGGCCACATTGTGGAAGGCACTGTACAAGCACATAACTACAGCTAAGCAAATAATTCATTTTTCGGTTTGGTGGCCGAACTGAAAAATCCCAAACCAATTTGGTTAGTTTTGGGTTTTCCTTGACAAAACAACAAATGGAAAAACATTTACTCAGGTTAAATGAAAGGGTTAAAATGTCGACATTTTCAAAACAACATTTCATTTAGAAACGGTTCATTTAAAAAATGTGAAAACAAAATGTTTTGACATTTCTACTTTTTTTTTCTGCTGAAACTATTTGCTAAATTAGAACCAAATTTGTGAATAGTTTTGGAGTCCTGAAAAATGCATTTTTCTATAAATTTTCTATTTACTGAAAAAATGTCACCAAGCTCTGCATGTACCAAAGCTAGCTCAAACAGCTTTCACTCTAAGTCTAAGACTACAGGCAACAAATACATAAGACAGATAGGGGAGAACAAGAAAACAGTGAAACAATCACTATAAACATTTATATACACACACAAGTTATTTTTATTTAAGACTTTACATTGAAATATTTGTGTTAAAAAACATTCATAAAGTCATTCTTACCCAGCCTTCAATAGTAATTTCTAAGGTAAACTTTAAAATGCTGAAACAATGGAGGGTTTTTTAGGGCTACTTTCAAATGAACCCATCATAATTGTAAAACAAATATTTGGAAAATGTAAACAGTAAATTTGGGGACATTACCTAATACTTCTAGTCTTGGCATCAGACCTCTCTATCACTTGTATCCATTTTTGTATTTTCCCACTGGCTCTTTTAAACATTAGATTCAGAAAACATAATTTTTCAGACCTGGTGAATTTAGAAACTCTTATAGGACCCTCAATAATCGATCATGTTTTAAAATGTTCTTGACCCAGGAAAATAAACACGCTGAAAAGGATGTTATCTTCGGTTTGGTAATGGAATAATTTGTATAGTATTCCATTTGGAAGCTGAAAAGTCACTTTTGAATTATTCTTAAGCAGCCTGACATGAGAAGAGTTTGATATACAAGTTCTCATAAAATTAACGCAATTTACCCATTCTTGTGAAAAGCAATGTCTAATAGCTAGGATAGCAAATATAAACTCTTCCATTTCTAGAAAGGAGAAAGATCAGAATGAAAAATAGGATTCATGACTAATACTATAGCCTAGATTAAGCTGAATTAAATATTTTGTGGTAGAATAAGGTATTATTTCTAGTTTGACAGTGACTAACCTGATCCTTCAGTCCCTAAGGCAAAACTCCATGATTAGACTCAAAATTCTACTTTATCTAAGGTATTAATATGGCCCCCATTGCCTTAGTATCTAAGCACAAGACCATATTTAATGCATGTATCCTCACAACAGTCCTGTGAGGCACCCTTATTCCCATTTTACAGCTGGGAAACTGAGGCACGGAATGATTAAGTGACTTTGACAAGGTGACACAGGAAAGTCTGTAATGGAGGTGTACTTGAACCCATATCTCCCAAGTCTCAGGCTAAGACTAGACCATCCTTCCTCTCTATGAGCCTGCTTTTGAGCACTGAAATGAATGAGGAGGCTTTATAATTATTTTAGCTGGGGTAGTATGAGGTCTGCATTCCTTCTTACAGGCAAAACCCCATAGTCTTAAAAAGGAAGAAAGAAGCATAATCTATTCAGGACTTTTAATGGTTAAATTACACACACAAATCTTTATAAGCATTTGTGAGCTCTGGAACATTGAGCCCAATTTTGCAGGTCCTTACTTGGGTAAAACTTCTATTGGTAGCTCAAGGACAGCTGGACTGAGCCCTTTGCTTCAAAACACACAAATCTCAGTCCTCAGAGATATTTTCATATGCATTTCTGTTTTCATCAGAAAGGTCTTTCCCTTGACATGGTTTACAAATTGCAACTGCAATGTTTTTATTTATACAGATGCTTATAAGCCAAACTTAAAATAAGTTATCCTAGTAAAAGAAATACTCAGTAAGACTGCTAAGTATGTCAGTGATGAATACGTAAACAAACACTCCTTAACAAGTCTGCCAAATTGCTTGGGGGTGTGGAGTGGCTGGTAGGGAGGGAGGGTGGAATCACAACAGTACAGCATGGTTAATGAGGAATGATAGAAAGACAAAACATACGAACAAAGTGTACCTAACAGAAAAATAAAAGATAATTTCTCCCCCAAAATTCAGTAGTTAAAAGTAAGTTTTTCACAATGTTCAGCTGGCATACCATGGGCTATTTATTCACTTACAGTCTTATCAAATTAAAAAACCAAACAAACAGTTAAAGGAAGTTTTGACAGAAATTACATCTTTATGTGATAAAAATACTGTTGCAAAACGTAATCTCAATTGTTGTAATTGTACTTCAAAAATATACAAGGAGCTGTACTGCAGTAAGCGCTCACAGAAAGTCTAGTAAAGAAACCGAACTATTGGATTTGATGCAGAAATTATGGGTGGAATTCTATGGCCTATATTATACAAGAGGTCAGAACAGAAGAGTTTAGTAACGTTCACTTAATAAAAAGTAAGGGTCCCTATCTGCAAACCTTACGTGATCAAGTACTTTATCCCTCCATTGCAGTCAATGAGATTACTTGTGCTTAGTACAAATTAATTGTGTGAGTAAAGATACCCATGATCAGGCCCTACATTTGAGGATGAAGATATTTACTTTTTTGTTATTACTGTGAATATACACACACACACACACACAGAGTGATATACACATACACACACACAAAGTTGGGAATATTGAATAGGAATAAGGAATGGGTACATCCCCCGTACACGGCATTGGAGAAGCCATTACTGGAATACTGTGTCCAGTTCTGATGTCAACACTTCAAAAAGCATGCTGAAAATTGGAAAGGGTTCAGAAGAGAGCTACAAGTATAATTCGAAGAGTGAAAAACCTTTTTGGTGAGAGACTTAAGAAGTTCAGTCTCCTTAGCTTATCAAAGAGAATATAAAGAGGTGACTTGATTGTGATCTATTCTGTAAGTACCTACGCTGGGAGATTTCAAAATAGGTTTCTTTAATAGCACAAAACCACATAAAATCTAATGACTGGAAGTTGAAGCTAGACAAATTCAAATGGGAAATAAAATGCAACGGAGGGTAATTAATCACTAATGTACCAAGGAATGTGTGTGGTGTATTTTCCATCATTTGAAATCGTTAAATCAAGACTGGATGTCTCTTTCTAAAAGATAGACCTAGCTCAACAAGAAGTTATGGGCTTGATGCATAAATTACTGTGTGAATTTCTATAGCCTGTGTTATTCAGGAGGTCTGACTATATAATCATAACAGTTCCTTCTAGCATGAATATCTATAAGTCTAAGCAACAAAGACAAGATCTCATTAACATAAAATAGAGAATTCCAAAAAATACCACTCCTTCTTTAGGTTCAGGCCCTAATCTTGAGAGAGAAGGACTATTTCCTTTGAGGTACTTGCATGTTCTCAACACCATGCAGGATCAAACTTGATTGGAAGACAGTGTGTTCAACTCTACAATCAATGCCATTTCCTTTTTTTAAATGAAAGCTTAGATACGGGAAAACAGCAATATTGGAAGAAAAACTATTTTCAAAGAATCCACAATTTTTTTTGGCGCC
Organism: Macrochelys suwanniensis; assembly: GCA_033296515.1. Classification (NCBI taxonomy): domain Eukaryota; kingdom Metazoa; phylum Chordata; order Testudines; family Chelydridae; genus Macrochelys; species Macrochelys suwanniensis. The sequence goes on from CM065783.1 coordinate 14,373,448, forward strand.
TAAAGATTGCGGGTTTTCTTTGTTAAACCTTAACCAGGCCTTTATTTTTGCTTATGTCGGCAATTATTTCTATTTACCATTTATGTCACTTTGAAGTCCAAGTTCCTGATTGCCCTAGTTAAACGGCCTATGAGTGCAAAAATGAACAAGGCAATTATTTGTGCCTGCAAAAATGAAGGTCAGCACATGAAATTTTGCTCTAATGCTTCAGTACTAACCAACTGAAATGACTGTTTCCATTTTTGTTACAGAAAAGCAGATCCTGGGAGTTTCATTTTGATATTACATATTTTTCCTCTCTAAAGAGCACAGAAATAAGCACATAATATACAACAAGAGCATCTGAAGCATTAAATTTTATGCCTTTGTTCAGTGACAATGTCAAACTGTGTCATGTTCATTTTAAACAGTCCATTAGTGTGCAGAGTGAACTTGAAATGCACATGGTTGTCCATGGGCTTATATAGAAAACAATCAGTATGATCCCGTTCAACAAGTCCTTAAACTGGGCTGGAGCCTTGTGACAAACAATATCCCTTAGTTACAAAGAGCTGCACCGAAGAAGAGCACTTCAGCATGTATGTTTCTTATGTTCTTAAAATACGCATTTTTCCAATTTTGGTTCTTGTTAACTAGAGGTTTGCTTTGAGATTCTGGTTTCAAACAAACCCAAAACCTTGCAGTGAAATGCCTCTGAAACCACAGAGTTTTGACTAGTTTTGCTGACTTTAAATTCAGACCAGGCTTGCCAAGAGATTTGATAATCTCCGAGGTCTTGCTTAACATTTGGGTTTGGAAAGAAACCTAATGCCAGGTGACTTTCACTTGCTTTCATTGCACAAATTTCACACAGCTTTACTATAGCCCCATATATCATAATACTTCCAATTCAGAGCAGCTCAAAGGGATTTGCAAATGGTAATTAATTAAACCTAACAACCTTCTTACGTTATGCCTAGATTGGTGCCCTAAAAATATCATAGATAGACTGGATATACACAGATGGGTGGGTGTGTGTGTAGGAAGGAGATAAAAAAATCCACTAACAATTATTTTAAATGTTTCTTTCTTCAGAGCTATTTTTATTAGCACAATACTATAAAATATAGTCAATGCTGCATGAGAGACTTCTGCAACTTCGCTTTGGCCTTTTGCTTTTCAAGACAGCTGAGGTATGGTAGTTTCTGAAAAGTACAAGATGCCCTGCCATGTATTTTTGCTTCCTGACTCAACACTTAATTCTTGTTGTTCTCATCATATCATTTTTAGAAGCTTGAGCCCACGGCAATCATTGTGACCGGTTACATAGTTAATGTTTATGGTTTCACTTTTTCATTCAGATCAGAGACAATCAGACTCCTAGGCTAAAATCATATAATTTAATATGGCGCCTTATGAAAAGTAAAGAAGTTAGAATGTAAACTAAGATTCAGGGCATAAATCATAGTATGACCTCAATATAATACTCCTGCTCAGAGGAAGCCAGAACAAGAGTTTCAGAGAAAAAGCTGCTGTATGATTAGTGAAGAGGAACCTAAAGCTTATCTCAACTTTTAGTTCTGATCTCTTTTTCCAGGCTTTGGAGATCAGGACACCTACCTAACAGCAGCTATAGAAGAACAAAACATGAGCTAAAATAAAATAAGAATCAGAATTTTTAGATGCCCCATTTTCTGTGACCCAGTTACTAATATTAATGAAAAGTGCTGGCTGACTGTATCGAGTCACTCGGTGCTGATCAAAGCCTTTTATTTTGTTTAGTTGCTCCTGCATCTGATCTCACATGTAATAAGGAGAAAACAAGATGTTCCAGACCAACTAAGGGCAGCACTTAAAAAAATTAAGTAGCAGCTCACAAGATAAACACAGGTTAGAAAAACACCTGCCAGTGATGGTCTAGATAATACTTAGTCCTGCCTTGAGTGCAGGGGACTGGACTAAAAGACTTATTGAGGTCCCTTCCAGTCCTACAATTCTATGAAGAGGAGAAAGAGCTAAATTTGAATTTTTTCTATTGATGGCTCCTCTTTTCAAATTTCTAAAGTGAATGTAGTGCCCAGGCAACAGAAGCCTCCTCACACTGTCCTGCTTCTTCCAGGGACCACTGGTAGCGGGGAGAGTAGTTCGGTCTCTATACCTAGTCAATCCTTTGCCTTATACTTGAGACTGCCAAGAAGGTCACGGTTCTGATAAAGAATTTTGTCATGTTGACATTTGTCCAGCTGGATCTGGACTAAAACTTCGAGCTCATTTGATATAAGCCATTTTAAATACTAATGATAATTTGGTCATTATCAGTGTTGGCTGGATTTGAACTGGTGACTTGAAAGTGAAAGGCTCCTTATCCCATTAGCAATCCCTGAACCATCCAGTTGCAGCTTATATTCACGTTTTACATTTCCACAGCCTGGTAGAAAGCTAGATGCCACTATACCATTCTCAGTGCTATTATGTTAAAATTTAAGAAAGCGTGGAGCATTCTAGCCAGGCTACACAATGCTTGCATGATTATTCATGACAAATGACACTATGAGTCTGTGCTGTGTCTAATTTCTTCAACTGTACAATCAGATTTTCTGTATTTATGTATCTATTAGAATAACTGTTTTTTTAAAAAGAGCTTTCTTGACAAGATCAATTCCACTCTGTATTACTATTCACCTGCTTATTGCTGTTAAAGATAATTTAAATTCTAGCAGCAATTAGAAAGACATCATGAAAAGCATGAAAATCAGATTAGTTGGAGAAGCCATTTTAGAATAAAATTTAGAATTTGAGTTGTTACCAGCCAATCACTTTTAATCCCAAATTTCATCTTCTTTAGTTATTTTTTTCATATTAAAGAGATGGCAAATATATCTACTCACAAGAATATACATTAAATCACCATTTTAAACAGTATACAACTTATTCACCATATAAGAAAATGACTACAGTTAATACCTATAAACACTTAACAGAATATTATTAATTAGAATCTGAAAAATGATACATTGCAATGAACACTGCACTATGCGAGTGAGAAGCGTTAATCATTTCCAATTTCTGGAATGTACATTTGTCAACTGCTCTTGGGACAGTCTCTTTAGAGGACTGAGCTTTCCCCTAACTGATCTCCCCTCTACTCATCTCAAATTAGCCCAGTCCATCAATTTAGACTCCCTTTTGGTTATCAGCCCTTAAACTCCACGGTTTGTAGTCTTCCTTTGTCTCCCGGTCAGTTTCTTAGAGGCTGGCTGCCACAGGGCACTTGCCCCTCCACTAGCTTAGGCCTTTCTGCCTCTCCATCTCTCTCTGTTTTTCCTTTATTGCTACACTTGTTTTCCTTATTGGTCCCAGCTGTGGGTGGATGCCTCCATGACTGGAAGTTCTGGAAGCTGTGCTGGGGGCTGGTGAGCCTGGTTGCTTGTAAGACAGGAAGACTCTCCTCTCCCTTCTGCCCGTGTTGAGTATGGGGTTTGTAAACCCCATTAGATTATTATGAATTTTATCTGTCTTGATAAATAGATTAACTAATATGGTTTCCAAACACATAAGACAAAAACAAGGACAAAGCACACAGAGAAAATAAAGAAGATAAACGGTGGCGGGAAATGGAGACAAAAGAAGATAGAAAAAAGGTGAACAAAGAGAACACGTCTTCGAACCTGAACTACTCCAGTTCACTCCATAAAGACATCATTACACTTTCGCTAGATGTTTAAGGATAGTGACTTATTTTTCTTCTTTATGATACATCCTATAAAGATTTCCCTTACCTAGTTAATCTGTGTGATAGCAACACAAGTTGTCATTACTGTACCGAGAAATGGCAGGATCATGACACTCACCGGTATGAGGTTTCTGGAAGCAGATCATCAATAACATAACTTGTAACGTTACTAACTGGAATGCTAATGTCGCCAAGGTCAATACTGTAAGAAGTAATCTCAGACCCATTATTGCACGGTTCTTCCCAGTTTAAAACAAGGCACACAGAGGGTGATATCTGATAGGCATCCATATCCTCATCCTCCAATACCGAGAGGGTACAGACTGCATCAGGTACTGATGCTGGAGTCCTGCAGGTTACTAGATCACTGTAGAGTCCAGCTCCTGCCTGGTTTATAGCCTGTGGAACAAAATAATGTTTTTAGAGCTACACACATTTCATTTCACAAGGCAATCAAATAAACTTAGACCAATGTATCTTGTAGTCTGGAAAAGTTAGATACCTATTACCTTAATAATTAATCATGTATGCCCTTTATCTACATGAAAACAATTAATATCTTTCTCTATTACCCAGAGGTGTCACTCATATAGTCTGAAGTGTCTTTAAAGAATATATATAATCTCCCTGCATAACCATTTAAATCAAATTTAACAGTAACCAATTTATCAGCAGGAGACTTTGTGAGAGAAAATGTCACACATGTATCATGTTGTCAGTGATGACGGTTCTTGTCTAACAAATAGGCTTCTCTCGTCTTTTAGAGCCACAGAATCATAGAAATGCAGGGCTGGAAGGGACCTCGAGAGGTCCTCAAGTCAAGCCCTTTGCAATGAGGGAGAACCAAGTAAACCTAGACCATCCCTGACAGGTGTCTGTCTACCCTGTTCTTAAAAACTGCCAATGATTTTGATTCCACAGCCTCGCCTGGAAGCCTATTCCAGAATTTAACTACCCTTATAGCTAGAAAGTTTTTTCTAATATCTAATATCTTAAATCTCTCTTGCTGTAGATTAAGCCAATTACTTCTTGTCCTACTATCAGTGGAGATGGAGGACAACTGATCACCATCCTCTTTATAACAGCCCTTAACATATTTGAAGACTTATCAGGTCTTCCCTCAGTCTTCTTTTCTCAAGACTAAACGTGCTCAGGTTTTTTAAAACTTTTCCTCAGAGTCAGTTTTTCTAAATCTCTTTTTGTTGCTCTCCTCTGGACTCTCTCCAGTTTATCCACATATTTCACAAAGAGTGGAGCTCAGATCAGTAGTCCAACTTCTCATGTCTTACATATGACACAGTTATTAATACAGCCTTTTTTACAACTGCATCACATTTTCTAGCTGTATTCAATTTGTGATCCAGTACAACCCCCAGATCTTTTTCAGCAGTACTACCACCTAGTCAATTATTCTCAATTTTGTAGTTATGCATGTGATTTTTCCTTACTAAGTGTAGTACTTTGCATTTGTTTTCATTGAATTTGAATTTGTTGATTTCAGACCAATTCTCTAATTTGTCAAGGTTGTTTTGAATTCTAATTCTGTCCTCCAGAGTGTAGCAATCTCTCCCAGCTTGGTGTCATTCTGCAAATTTTATAAGCTTACTCTCTACTCCATTATCCATTAATGAAAATATTGAATAGTACCAGACTCAAGACTGACCCCTGCAGGTCCCCACTAGCTGCACCCTCCCAGTTTACCAGTGAACCACTTTGAGCAATCTTTCAACCAGTTGTGCACCCATGTGACAGGGTGCTGTTAGCAGCTTCAAATTGGGAATCTGTGGAAGCCAGCACCTCGGTCACTTAAAACACCCTGGGCACTGGCTGTAGTTAAGGTGGAAGGGAGCACTTACACCTGCTGGTAGCCTGATGAGTTAATGAGATAATTAGCGCACCAGCTGGAGAACCCAGGAAGGAAAGCAGGCAGTTTAAAAGATTAACCTAGGAAGCAGGAAGGGGCTGCTATATTGTTGTATTACTTACTCCTGGGTGAATTCTGCACCACAGTGCAATGCAGAATTTTGCAGAAATTAATGTTGTGCGTGCAAATAGGCTGCAGTGCTGCTGGCCACCATTAGGGGCTGCTGGACCCGGTAGAGCCCAGCTTGCGCATAGAAGACACTGCTGGGGGAGGTGGAGCTGAAGGGTTCCCAGCAGCTGCAGTTTCCCGCACACCGTGAGGGAAGGAGAGGGCAGCATGCATGAAACTCCACACAAGCCTAGGACCGAGCATCATGCTGTTTCTCCCTCTGGATCCCTGGGCTCTGAGGGGTAGGGGGGGCAGGTGTCTGGGCTGGGAGAGGTCCCCCGGCTGGGCTCTGGGGGGGTAGGGGGTTCGGATGTATTGGCTGGGGGGGAGGGGTTGTGTGTGTCTGGCCTCCCTGGCTGGGTTCTGGGGAGGGGGCCTGGCTAGGCTCTGAGAGAGAGTGCGGGTATCTGGGCAAGGGGGCGGGATGCAGGTGTCTGGGCAAGGATGGGGCCCCATGGCTGGGCTCTGGGGGGTAGGGAGTTTGGGTGTATTGGCTGGGGAGGCCCCGCAGCTGGGCTCTAGGGCACAGGCACCGGCTTCTGATTTTTCCTGGGGGTGCTCAACCCCTGCTTCGCCCCAGGTCCTGCCCCCTTTCCCCAAGCCCTCACCCCATCCCTTCCTACCCAGTGCCACCCCGACTCAACTCTTTCCCCCAAGGCTGCACCCCAGCCTCGCCTCTTCTCGCCCCCACTCCTCCCCTACCCTGCCTCTTTCCACCCCTTCCCCCAAGCACACCCCGTCCCTGCTCCTCCCCCTCCCTCCCTCCCTCCCCATGCCTGCTGAACAGCTGTTCTGTGGCGTGCAGGAGGCCCTGGGAGGGATGGGGAGGAGTTGATTGGCAATGGCGTGGGGTGGGCGGGAGGGGAGCTTGGCTAAGCACCTGCTAATTTTTTTCTGTGGGTGCTCCAGCCGTGGCGCACCCACAGAGTCAGCAACTATGCTCTGGGGGGAAGGGTTGTGGATGTCTGGACCCCTGGCTGGGCTCTGCGGGGGGGGGGAAGGGGGCAGAGAAATAGGAACTAGGTTGTCATAGGGCAGCGGTTTTCAAACTGTGAGTTGGGACCCCAAAGTGACCCTACTGCCCAGGGCAGGCTCAGGCTTCGGTCCCCCGTCCTGGGCTCATGTAGTAATTTTTGTTGTCAGAAAGGGGTTGCGGTGCAATGAAGTTTGAGAACCCTATTATCCTTTAGGTGCTTACTAACTGATTATTTAATATTTTGTTCCAGTATTTTTAAGATATCAAAGTTAAAGCTGACTGGTCTATAATTCCACAGGTACTCTTTAGTTTCCCTTTTTAAAGGCAGGTACTATATTTGCCCTATTATATTCACCTGTCCACCACGATCTCTTGAAGATAATTGCTAATAGTTCCAAGATTGCTTCAGCTAGTTCCCTCGAATGAATTTCATCAAACTGTGCCAACTTGAATACATCTAACTTATCTAAATATTCTTTAACCCATTCTTTCCTTATTTTGGCTTGTGTTTCTTCCCCCATTTTGTTAATATTAATTGTGTTGAATTGTCACCATTAACCTTTGTAAGATCAGCCCTTCTAAGCCCTTTGCTATCAAAATCCCCATTACTCTATGGTTACATCTGCAGGGTCAGATGTTCTGCTTACTCAGGTAGAACTCCCTTCGACTTCAGTGGGCATTTGGCCAGCTTAAGAGTGGCTACAGTGTCCTAATTTGGTGTGCCTACTACAGGGTCCTAATTTAGAAAGTTAATTTGCAAATTTCATACTAAAATAATTCTCATGAAAATAAAACATTACCTTAGCATGGTGTACACTTTTTTCTAAGATCACACATATAAACAACAACTAAAGCACACACAGCTGTTAATTTTTTCCATGAGAAAATAGAGCAACCTTTATATCTAACTCCTCGGCCAAATTCAGTGACACTAGTGGAAATGTGAAGTTTCAAAATCTGGCCCAATGTTTCTACCTTTGAAGTACCATCCATTAATCATCCGCCTTTGTTATTTCAACATTTCTATTTGTATACTGTATCACTTATACCTTTACAAAATATTCTAGTGAAATGGATAAAAACAGATTAATAAAACTGTGGTACTTCATTACTATGGTAATGAATTAGCTAGGGTTCATATGTATTATTGCTCGCTACTGATTGGAATCAGAACTGTTACGTGTTACAGTGCAAAGCATCCAGACAGTGAATTTGTGATAGCACAGGTCATGAAGGAGTTCTTCTACCAGTGAGCCAAAAATCTGTGCAGAGGCGTAGTCTTTGAACAGATGGCTTTGAGTCGCCATGACAACTCTCAAACACCTTGCTTTGTCCATGGTAGAGTAGGGCAAGCAAACCCCACCTTCCCCAACAGAAAAGTAAAGATCTGCAGAGTTGGGCTTTGCAGTGTCTACAGTGGGAGTAACACGGGCAAAGGAGTAACAGGCATGTGTTTTCTCCCCTACATTTTCCTGTATCTGAATAATTTTGTTTACGATGCATGGGATAAATAGAAAACCTCATTCTGTTTTTGTATTAGATGTTTTGTTCAGCTGGTGTGCTGAAGGAAGAGATGATAAAGCTGCATTTGTTAGCCTTTAAACGCCCTTAAAAACAAATCCTGCTCCAGGGACATTTTTTATCTAGTGAAGCGCTCCTATAGCTGCTAAAGCGAGCCTCAATTTTGTGGTCTGTCAATGATATTATGTGTCTCGCCTGTAAACCAGTGTTTGGCAATCTGTATCTTGCTCCAAGCAATTTGTTTTAGTGGTGCTTATAACTGTTTTATTGGACAACCTCATCAACGTAATTGATGGGTATTTAATTCTCGTTTGCTTACCAGATGTTTCCTCTTCCTTCCCCCTCCCTACCACTCCCTACTCCCGCTCCCCCAGTAAATGGCACAATGTTTCCCTGGGTGGAGGGCATGAGTGTTTTGGGGAATTTTCACTAATGCTACTAATTTTTTTTTTTTTTTAAATTTAAACAAAGACAAACTGGCCTCCCTCCAGTCATTTATGCCTGATTCGCTCCATTATTAGATTTGCATGGATTGAGATAATGATGTGTGTTTGTTAGAAGAAAGAGTAGCACGGGTTAGACAAAATTCTTTATACATTAGAATGAAAAATTAAGTTTTCCTGTTAATGTCTCTAATAGTCACACAGGAAAGAATGATTTGTATTTTGGCCTTTATCCTTTTATTTATTTATTATTTTAAAACACATGCCCAAAGCAAATCTCCATTAATTATTTAACACTTCTCGTTTGCCCGTATCTCATAATTCTACTCTCTACCCTGTTACTGTTTAATGCTCTGATGCATTCTGAAATACACTTTGTAAGACAGATACTAGTCTACACAAAGTAAGGACGAGCTTGGCAGGCAGAGGCCCTCTAGAATTCTGTTGCATGGATTACTGGTGGGCTTTAACAATAAAATGTATTTGTGTTATTCTATATTTTTCTTATCTTCTGACTATGGATTAAACTTTGCTTGAGGTGTTAAAATCTGTGTTAGACATTAGTGTAGTGGAACATTTCTCTGGTGGATAATTTAAAATAAATGTACACCCCCCATCCAAAAATACTATACAGTTGGCGGTTTCCACTTTTTTAACACTAAAAAAATCGTAGAGTTCCCCATTCACTACAAAACTGGTATCACAGTGTCCTCCCAGCTCAATGAAGTCTAAATGCCAATTTAGAAGACACAAAACAAAAAGCTTTCCTTCTTGGGCATATGGAATGTGCTTTCTCGCTTGCAGTTCCACTCCTCTCACACATGTTCTTTCAATTAGATTCCCAAACTAATGACCATACAAGGTGTAGGTCCTGTGACGATGAAGTCAGAAGAATTCAACAGAGCATGAGTGAGGATGGGCTGTGGGGCTCTATTTGAGGCTCTTTGGCTTTGAATCAGCTGCTGAAGAACTAGAGAAAATCTTACGGGGCACTTGACTTGAAAGAGTTCAAAAAGAAAAGAAATACTTGACTGAGGGCTTGTGGCCTTGGATCAAAGAGATGAACCCTGGGTGGTCCAAGCTAAAAGATTTTCAAGGGAAACAATTTTCCACCCTTTGCCAGCTGGGTTGGTATATGAATTCTTGGTTGGATTTACTGCTGGTGTTCTGCCTTTGCACATAAATAAACCTTGCGGAGGAGTCTCCAGAGCTGTGCAGGCTTGTGTGCAGAATTTTGCCTCACTCTTCTTTGCTCTTCTGTTTTTTCAGGGGACTTGACAGGAGAATAATCCAGTTCCATCAGAGGATTTATATTTTAATTTGGTTGCTTTTTATTGAAAATAATGGGAGAAGCATAAATATCAAAGAGATGAAGATCATTACAGAGACTCACTAGACAAGGTTCAATGATATAAATTCAAGAGATGAGGTGGTGAAAATGGCGAGTACATTATATTGCCAACTGCAACCTTCCATGTGCATAGGAATCTTATCAGTTACTCAGATGGTTTGCTTAACTTAATAAATGAAACAGATGTTGGAGATTACTGCTTAAGATAGGGGAATCTTTAACATCCATTTGGGAGGTAATGTCGTTTACATACCATTTCCAAGCTTGAGGCAACTCAAAATTTGGGATTTTTTTTTTAAACGTTTAAAACATTAGATTTCTATTTTAGTGCAAGAGCGTCGCTATCTGGGCCGGCTGTCTGTCAACAGTATTATTCATTGAAATTAAAGCATGTGATGAACAGGAGTGATTTTCCAAAGCTGAAAGTTCTATTAACTTCCTCTGTTCATCAATTTGAGTTGTTTAGAATCTAAATCGTTTGATTACGCAGCAGTGCTACACAATTTAGGAGAAAGGTATATTTCTTCTGACTTACAAAGTACCTCATTTCAAAGCAGTTAATGATGACAATAAAAATCCAGTGGAAGTAAATTGTGTTTACATCTTAGATTGTGATCTATACAAAATATAACAAGCTTCTGTACCTGTAATCTACAGCAATAATGTGCTGCTGCTGACAATTCACTAATTTCAAAACAGGTATCTGTGCCATTATACATGAGTTCCAGAGATTCCTCATCTTCGCCCCACTCTAATCTGTATTCAGAGATGTCAGCACCAGAGCATTCAGGACTCTGCAAAACAAATCTTTGTATTTAGTAGTTCAGTTTAAAGATGGAGGCGTATGGCATCATGTTGGACTGGTTAAGGAGAAGAATGCATAAAAATGAGTTCATAATGAGAAACCATGATCACTGCAAATGGACACATTCTGAATTAGTGCCCTAGAATAGTTTACCAAAACGAGGCCAGTTTAGCAGAACTGTGCCAACTCTATCTGCTTGAAAGAAACTAAGGTCTGGTAGACCCTGGGAACTTACAGCAGCATAGCTGTGTCTCTCAGGGGTGCGAGACGTAACTAAGCTTTTCTCACCCCTGGTGTAGACAGCGATAGGTTGATGGAAGAATTTTTTCCAACAGCCTAGCTACTGCCTCTTGGGGAGATGGATTATCTACACCGATGGAAGAACATCTCCTGTCGGTGTTGGTAGTGTCTAGACTACACCAAAGTGCTATAGTAGTGCAGCTGCAGCTGTGCCGTTGTTGCATTTTAGCGTAGACAAGTCCTAATTCATAGAAGTGAGGACATTTACACAGCAGGCACTATAGGCTTTAATTTCCAACAGGACTTTCACAATAAAAACGTCTCCCCACTCAGCTGACTGGGTAGCAGCACAGCCTTGAACCATACAGAAAAGTTTGCTTCTACACCAGGATTAGAGGTCTCAATGCACCTGCGGGAGAGTCATGGCTAAACGATGTACTCAAGTCATTAAGAAATGAACAAATATATTTCCTAGAAAGTCATACCAACTAGAAACTACTGTTTCCAGTATGGAGAGAGGCCTGTAGCACTAGGTGCCCAGTGAAAGCCAGCCATCAAGCTGATGGGCAAGGTACAGGACAGTAGAGTCAGAGAAGCTAACAGGCTAAGGATGAAGGTGAAGTTTAACCAGTGTGGCCCTTGAATTGGCACACACTTCAGTATCACAATATTTTAAAAGACGTTTTGCCTTTCATGCCTCCAAGTGAGCAGCAGGCTCTCTTCCTAGGGGACCCTCAGGACAACCTGATTACACACTAGAATCTAGCCCATGAAAGCTTATGCCCAAACAAATGTGTTAGTCTCTAAGGTGCCACAAGGAGTCCTCCTTGTTTTTGTAGAATCTATATATGTCCAAAAGAGTTCCCAGTTACCGGGGGAGGGGAGGGGGGGAGGAGAAGGAGAAGAGAAGGGGGGAAGGAGAGTATGAAAAAAACCCACATAACTCACAGAGGAAGTTGGTGATAGAGTTGGGAAATGAACTCAGATCTCCTGAGTCCCAAAATACTGCCTTATTCATAGAATCATAGAATATCAGGGTTGGAAGGGACCTTAGTAGGTCATCTAGTCCAACCCCCTGCTCAAAGCAGGACCAATCCCCAATTTTTGCCCCAGATCCCCAAATGGCCCCCTCAAGGATTGAACTCACAACCCTGGGTTTAGCAGGCCAATGCTCAAACCACTGAGCTATCCCTCCCCCCACAAGACCATCTTTCATCTCTTGTCCTAATGGTTTAATGTGGGTTTGATAATGAAACCAGGTGACACCTGACTATTTTGGGAAAGTCGCTTTGACACAGCAAATCTCTCAGAGTTTGTTTGATATCAAGGACTCTAGCCTCACATAAAAATGTAGCTGAATAGTTGACTTCATGATTCCAGTTCAGAAGCCAGTCAGTGTATTGGATTCAACATGTTAAAATCCTGGAGAGATCATTCTTTATTGACCTATGACCTATATTAAGATGAAGTGATAGGAGATCCCCTTGTCTCCATTCTCAAGCCCCTAATAAACCTGGGTGACTCAAGATCAACTCTAAAAAAGAAAAGCAGGGAAGATTATTGTCTTTATGTGCAAGAGTATTTTTGAGTGGGCTGAGATTGTGAACTGCTCTTGAATTAGCTTTCAAGTACTGATGATCACATTAGTTTGGATAAGCAAGATAGAAATCACACATACAAAGAGTGTTTGTCTTACCTCCCAGCTTACAAGTACACACGTGTCAGACACAAAGGAAAGGAAAGGTGCTCGGCATTGGCCGGGTGGTCCTGCTGCTGTGGTGACTTCTGTAGCTTCAGAATACGGCCCATACTAGGAAGGGGTGGAAAAAAATATTACACACAGGCACGCATCCACACTTTAAAGGGGTTCCATAAGCTGTACATAGAAATATTCTTAATATAACAAATTTTCTTAAAGACAGATTAGGCCTCTAATGTACCCCTTACCAATGTACAGCTTATTTTGGCATGCTTCGCTTCACTTCACCTCACTGGTGTGTTTAGAAGTAGCCTTGCTTAATGAGAATACATGGTTTGCCTAAAACACAGTCAGTCCAAAGCTACTTCACAGGAAATGGCTTTCTCCTAGCTTTTATATGTCAGTCAGAACAGTTAGCAAATCAGACTTTGATATATACACACAATTAATTAATACATAAGAAAGAAATGGATATCTTATCAATTTGCAGGTACCGTTTATTTTTCGAATACCTACACTAATTTTGGTAGTTTCCCCCCCGTGATCTGCATTATTTAAAAGCTCTATGTTATTAAGAGCTGAGTAACTGTCAGCAGGGACCCTGCTGTTGAAGCATACAAATCTTTAGAAACTGAATAGATTTCTTGGAAGCAGTCTGACAGCAGAGTAAGCAATGCATTAGACTACTTGGTCCCACTGAGGATACATTTTCAAAACGTTGGGAACAAAGCTCAGACAAAAGAAGACAGAGCCCAATCCAACATTGAAGTCAACTGGAATTCTTCTGTTGATTTCAATGGACACAGGATCAGGCTTTTAATTCCTAATGGGATTAGGTAAGGAATCTGAAAAAATATATGTACCCTATGTTAAATTAAGGCACATTAAAAATTATTCATGAACAAAACAAGTTTTCCCTACAATGTCCGAAGACCTACTTGAGTATCATTTGCCTCCATAAAGGTAAAGATCGTTGTTGTTGTTAAAGATGTGTGGGCCAATATATCTCTTCAGTACAGTTCTAACACACTTTAAACGGTAGACCAGTTTAGCTGAATCTATGTTTAAATAGAAATGCCATTCTCAACTTTGCTTTAAAGGGCCACTCTGGATGGGGCCCTCTGAGTCTCAATGCACTGCCTTCTCCCTGAGTTTCTCCAACTCTTTCATTTTATTCTCCACTTTTCTCCTTTCCCAGATACCTCCTTTTCTCTCAACTTTTTTCCTTTCCCACATTCCCCTTTCCCTTTCATCTTTCCACTCACCAGCTATAGCTGAACTAGTGTATGCACTGCCAGGATAACTGCTCTCCCATATACATGTTAAGAAACATTTTGAAAAAAACCCTCTTCTGCATCCTTTTTTGGACACTGCTGTTCATGCTGTGCAGAACGTTAAACCTTACCCCTCCATCATTCAAAGCTCTCACTCTGAACCGATATGTTGTTCCAGGAAGAAGGTTGCTGACCGTGCACTCTAGATCGGGGCCATGATACACCTCAGAAATAACCTCTTCTGGTTCTGTCATTTCCACACTGTACTCTGAGACTTGACAACCACTTTCTGACACAGGGACATCTAGAAAGAATCAGTATCATTTATTTATTGTTGATATAAAGTCACAGATGTACATGATGATTATCATACATTGATTCACCTTGTACCACAGATATGTACCACCTCTAATGATTCTGCCTCTGTGATAAGTGTTCCACACCCAGACATATGTAAGAGGGATCACTCACGTGAATCAAGTTATTCATGTCTTTTAATATTTATAGGATAAGACCCGCAGCTGGTAATAGCTATGGGTCCCATGTTGTAAAGCTCTGCTACTCTGGTATTCTAATACTACAAGTAGGCCCATGTATATCAATGGACTCTACTACTGGTAGCAAGCACAACCCCCATGGTATATTACTGCATAATGGGGGCCATAAAACATAGGAACATAAGACCTGTCATACTGGGTCAGATCAAAGGTCCACCTAGCCCAGTATCCTGTCTTTTGACAGTGGCCAATGCCAGGTGCTTCAAAGGGAATGAACAGAACAAGTAATCATCATGTAATCCAGCCCCTGTCACCCATTCCCAGCTTCTGGAAAATCATGAAACAGTAACTGTACCTTCCTTCAATACAAGGAATAATTACACTAATATTGCTAAATGAAAACATAAGCATATGGTGACTTTTTAAAGTAACCTTAAAATAAGGAAATATATCACAAAAGCTCAGTGGGGCTAATTTTGCTGTCAATACACACTGTTTTGTGCTGACCAATAATGGAATGGACTCATTAGCTTTTAAATAATTATAATACATAGCTCTTACATAATGCTTTTCATCCACAGATCTCAAAGCGCTTTACAAAAGGTAAGTCAGTATCATTATCCCCATTTTACAGATGGGGAGGAAGGCTCAGTCCTGCATTCTCTGAGCAATTCAATAGCCTTGGCAAAATCAACGGGGATTAGAGGTGTGTGCAAGGATCACTTGGGGCTGGTCTACACTAGCCCCCAAGTTCGAAGTAAGATACGCAACTTCAGCTACGTGAATAACGTAGCTGAAGTCGAAGTATCTTATTTCGAACTTAAAAGTACTTACCCCTGGTCCACACGGGGGCGCGTAGGCTCCCCCGTCGACTCCGCCTGCTCCGTTCGCAGAGCAGGATTACCGGCGTCGACGGGGGAGCACTTCCTGGTTCGATTTATCGCGTCTAGACAAGACGCGATAAATCGAACCCAGAAGATCGATCTGACGCGTCCGACGCAGCGGGTAAGTGTAGACTAGCCCTTGGACAGTCCATAAGCTTCATTTTTTTTAACAGCTCACTATACTGTGGGCTTTATTTTGGGTATTCATCTCCGTTGAATGGCTCTTCAGGAAATATACTATTATCTGCCACTGAAGCTACCCAGTGCTGAGCTCTGCAAAGTGGTGCTCAGCCACAAAGTACTATTTGCTACAAACCAACATGACACCTGGAACATGAGTGCAACTTAGACTTCATGCTGGACCTGAGATACATTTGTCAAATGGAAATGGTGTTGAGACAGACTATCCTGAGTGTAGTAGTGTCTTAGACACTTCTAACATATATTTTAACAGCGGGATGTCACCACACAATGACCTTCTAAAATGCCACAATTACAATTTCATTCTCACTGAACAGGCAAGGAGCTGCTGTTTATAAGAACTATGCTGGTCACGTCAACTTAGTATATTCGTTTTATTGCACCTTTGCCTTAATAAAAATTGCAAAATAAAAGGTCACCTAATATTTTCAGTGTGTTCTGGCTCAGTATAAATTACTGTGCGAAATTCTGAATGAAACAGTAGAACATTGTGGCTAGGAGCGCAGTGAAATAAAATGGATCTCAAGTGATGTGATGTCTTTGCAATGAAAGACCAATGGTCAGAAACTTTGTTACAGGCCCTGATCTTATAGTACTGACATAGGCATAACTTCCAATTGACTTCAGTGGGAACAGACTGCAGTATCAGACCGAAAGGAAAAAATAAAGACAACTAATTTCCAAGAGCCTGATACAAAGCACAATGAAGTCAATGATAAGTTTCTCACTGACTTAACTGGACTTGGATCATGGTCTAAAACGTGTTGTTTCATTTACTGCAACTTGACACAAACCAAGTAAATAAAAATCAGAAGGCGAAATCTTATATGCATTTTAAATTTATAGCAACTTACTTAGTCTTTAGATCTTGAGAGTAAATTCAATCTTTAAATGGTGGCTCAAGTTTGGGTCCAGATAAATAGTTTCAAACCAGGTTTCTGCCTGAAAACTAAAATGGCTGCAAGTACTGATCACTTACCCCATTGTAGCTGAACTTCTTTGTGTTTTGGTTTCCCCAACATTCTTGGTGGCCGACAGTGACCCGGTGCAACACTAAGCGTACGGACGGGTAAACTTTCAGAACACTGGAAAAGAATACGACCCAAGATTAGTAATTCTGCTGAAAACACATCTACGAACCGGGGACAACGCTGTGAGTCATGATCTTCACAATAAAGACATTTCTAAAAAAATAATATTTTGCCAGACAAAAAAGAAACAGTAAGAAAAATGTGGGATCAGAGACTATCAAGTGGTTAGTTAATATTTCACTAATATGAGCATTATTAACACAATTTTATTAGCATCATTTATATACTGTTTAAACTAGTATTTGTGAATATTTTAGTAAAGGATTTTTTACTTTTTTATGGTATTTCTCATGACTCAAGAATACTGGGTACTAATGAGCTCTCAAGAATACTGGGTACTAATGAGCTCGTTAATACAGCAGAGGAAGGCATAAGAACCACCGAATAACTGGAAGCTGAAGTTAGACAAATTCAAATGAGAAATCAGGCATTTTTTAAAAACTGTGATGGTAATTAACCATTGCAACGAACTACCAAGTGAAGAGGTGCATTTTCCCTCTCTTGATGTCTTCAAATCCAGACTGGATGTCTTTCTGAAAGATATGCTTTAGCCTAACACAATTTATGCTTTAGTCAAGCACAACCCAGGGTAATTGTGTGAACATTTAATGGCCTGTGATATACAGAAGGTCAGATTAGATGATGTAATAGCCCCTTCTCGCCTTAAACTTAAAATATGATTTTTTCATCGCAGTATAATGTCAGTAGCAGCTGCAAGGATTTCTTTTTGGTAACATTCAGTTCAAAAATGCTATTTTCCTTTTCCCCCTATACTTCCCATGGTTGATCCCAGAAAAAGCACTTCTTCTTAGGTATACTATGCATTCAGATGGTGTCCTCAAACGTAAGGGAAATACTTTTAAAAGTGCCTTGGGAGCCTAAGTTTCAGTGGGGGCATATAGCACAAAAAGACAGCTAATAAGGTTTGGATCCTTCATATGCATCCTTGAGGAGAAGAGTCACTTGCATCCACTAGTTTGCGAGGTTCTTTACTGTAGTAACAATATCACCTCAATCTTTATAATACTTAACCAGACGCTTAACTTTATGCAAGTGAATAAACTCATTGAAGTCAAAGGGAGTTTTCAGTAAGTAAAGTCTGCAGGATCAGGGTCTTTGTTAGTGTTATTATATAGAGAAACGAACACAGTGCAATAGTACACTACATTCCAGAGCATTTGCGTCCACGTGGATCCAGACGGTCACAAACACACATGCAAGATCCGAACAGTCAAACTGAGGCATTCATAACGTTTTTCATTTATGCTTTTGCTAAATATATTTTATAAATAATAAACTGAAATAGGGAGATATCTGAACACAATGGCAAACTATGAACAATTACACAGAAAGCATAAAAATATAATAGCCGTACGCACAAATTACTGGGTGAAATTCTATGGCCCGTGTTATGCAGGAGGCCAGAGTAGATGATCATAAAGGCACCGTCTGGCCTTAATAATACATGAATACTTAGGATTTTTTCGATATGAAGTAAAACCTCATTAATTTGTATTTTGCTAAACTACAAGGCCCAGATTTTGCATGCACAAAGAAAGCAGCACCTTTCAAAATGAAGTAACTTGCACAGGGGCATTAATGGAAATCAGTGACCTTTTTACTGTATCAATAATACTACGGTTTTAGCCAAATACATCATCTATTATTTAAAGCAGAAATACTAGCAAACGAAATGTAAAAACTAAGCAAAACTAAAATGTAGAGCTAGGTGAAGCTCTGGAAAATACAAAAATGATAGTTCTCCATGTTAAACTATTCTTACCTGACTGTGTCCACCAGTGCTGATACAGCATGCCCGGAGTTTATACAAAGTGCCTGGTTTCAAGTGAGTAGAGGTATATTCTGTAGCAGATCCACTATATGCCACTTCCCACTGATTTGCTGGAAAATTAAATGAACTCATTCAAGTTTGCTTTGAAAACAACGCGCACAGCACACACACATTCTCTCTCTCGTACATGGCTACTGTTCCTCAAGGGAGTTATATATGAGAAAGAAAATCTGTAACATGGTTTTACACAAATACTTGAATCCTTTTTTGTGAAAATAAAATGTTCATACACTATTAATGACTATATTATTATTGCTTAAAGAAATCTTTTAAAAATCAAACTAAGTATAGTCCTGGAACCTTAGATTCCACTGTCCTGCAGAAAGGGACAGGGACATGTAAAAACATGAACTCCAAAACAAACAAAAACAACCCAAGTACTCAGTGTCATCATAATCCAACCTGTAGACCAGGACAGGTGACACTTTAAGGCTGCAGATCAGCAACTGTGGCTGGCTTTTACATGGGGTGCAAAGAGGAGCAAGGGCAGGGCCGGCCCCAGGCACCAGCAAAGGAAGCAGGTGCTTGGGGCGGCACGTCTAAAGGGGCGGCATTCCGGCCATTTCTGGGGCGGCACATTTCAAGGGCCCTTTTTTTTTTTTTTCTTTTCTTTCCCCCCGGCTTGGGGCGGCAAAAAAGCTAGAGCCGGCCCTGAGTGAGGGCCACTTGCTTCTTCCTTTATATCTTCCCCATAGCACCTATGTAAGGAGCAGCCACAATCTGGTCCTACTTAAAGATTACTTTATTTTCCATTGAAAAGAGGCCACAGTCATAGTATTCCAGTCATTGGATTGTGAGGGAGCCTCTGATAAGTCACTTTTGTCTACTTTTGGGGTAGCCTCTGATAAGTCACTTTTGTCTGTTGTCTTGTTTCCCTATCAATAAAACTGGTATAATACCATCTACTTCACATGGATGTTTGCAGTACTTAAAATGGTCTGAAAAAAGTGTGTGTGGGGGGGTCCTATCACAATCTGGGAGCAGCAGCTTTAGTAAGACAGTTGCTAATGCGCACCCTTCAGCAACCTGGTTTGATTTTTTACCTTTTTTTACAGGTCTGCAACCCCTTGCGCCTGCCTGCACCCCACATCCCGCCCACTTTAAGCAGTGGGTGCTTAATTCATTGAAGTTTGCAGTCTTAGGGAAAAGGTGCACAGAAATACAATGTAATAGTAATAATATTATATTAGTAGTAGTAATATTCTACAAATTGATAGATTTTAACCAGGCACAAATGGCACATGTTTAACTTAGGTAGCCTGGCCTAGGAATCCATGATAGTTAATGATAGCAAATATTAAACAGTTTAATAACATTTTAACTCAGGCCGCGTCTACACTAGGAACACTTTACTGGTACAGGAATACTGGTATGCTATACCAGTAAAGTGCTCCTGGCATGGAAGTAGCTATACTGGCAAAGCTGTCTTTGTATTGGTATAGTGAAACCAGGCCCCACGAGCAAAACAAGCTTTACTGGTAAAAGCACAGCTCTTTGCCTGTATTATTGCGTCGACGCTAGGGATGTCTGCTGCCACACACCTGTGTCAGAGATCACACTTCTTTGCACCTCTGACTGACATAGCCAAGCAGGCAGAAGTCTGCAGTGCAGATATAGCCTACGCTAGAGATTTTTTTTTCAATTTACGTTTTAATGTAAAACTTGGTTTTATATTTAATGTTTGATAAAATTAAGAAAGGGTACAGAAAAGATGCCAGACTAAACTGTTTATCTAATAATGCCATCTATAATATTTGATACAATTGTTTCTTGTATTATTGTTATTACATTATTAATTTAAAAAATATTAAGCTGAAAAAGCCACGTTTTTAAACTGTAGAATACGTATAACCACAATGTATTGGAATAGATAGATTCTTGTCAAATTTACCTTCAGAATTTCCTTCGGAAATCTCCAATAGGTATTTTAGGATTTCTGAACCGCCATTATCTTGTGGAGGATCTGAAAAATGAGCAACACTTTTGTTAATAAATTAGGTTTGAAAAATGGAATCTACAAGAAAATGAAGAATACAATGACAGATTTTGATCCTACAAAATCACACAGATATCTAGTAAGGAAAGCACTTGTCAGATTCACTAATTACAGCATAAAGACCTAATGCTGCATGGTGCAGAGAGCTTTCTGGTCAGCACCTTGCAGATTTGATTCTAGTGAACTATCCATACTGTAACAGATTAATTAGGGCACAAATAACCCAAAACAGAGTTGATGAAGGCTATTTACTGCAAATAGCTGCTGTCTGACTGAATCAACAAGACTAAAGCTGATAAAAATAATTAGACGCTGCCAAATGTGGTATTCATACTTCTAAAGATGATGATTTTAGGATCCACTCTCAATCTACAGATCATTTCCAGACAACATGGAATCTTAGAATACATGGTTGATTTGTTAATCATACTGCATACTTTGACTCAGATATTCTGCTCTTGCTACTTGAGTGGAATCAGGAGCTTTAATAGGTTATTGGAATGTATTTTTACTGTTTACGCAAAGCTGTGATTCCAGGGAGTCTGGTTTTCAAAACTGATGTCTGGGATCCTTTATCATCATCATTGGCTGCTCATAAACATGTCACATAGTCACCTCACCGAAGACACTGTTCCTGTCTCAAAGATATTACATTCTATGTGCAACATGACATGCCCAGAAAGGAACATGAACAGACAAACTGAGGTGTGGGGGAAGTTGAGAGGGAGAACAATGGTGACATAAGACTGCTGAGGCGTGAATGTTGCATTATTTGTTTAACCTTTCTTGTCCATTTCACTTCTCATAGGCAAGACAGCAGAAGTAAGTTTTTAGGAGGGATGTGATGGAGGAAGCTTGGTAGGCAGGAAAGCACTAAGGGAGCACGGAAGAAGACAAAGAGATATTTGTGAGGGCTATCGAGACTAACATCATTGGTGGAGCAGATAGGTTGTGATGTGGGCAGGATATACATGATATCAAACCTTGAAAGCAAGGACAGGAAGCCTGAACTTGACATACAGTACAATGGAGAATCAGTGAATTGTCTCAAAGGATTGTGTGTGTGTGAGAGTTGAGGGGAGAGAAGATAGCTGAACCACTATGTTTTTACTTTATAAACGTCTTTAAATATATCTTTGAGCTCTCTGATTATCAAAAAGTCACAGCTTTTCACCACAGGCTCAGATATCTCTCAGAATGATCAAATGCTTATCTAACTTTCTGAACAGATTCACCTCTGGGCTGAGAAGCAGCATGCAAAATCTGAGCCTAATGTGCCATTCACATCGGTTTTGTTTACACTTAATTTATGTTATGCCATAAGAAAATTGTGTTACAGCAAACTGAATGGGTTAGCTTACCCCATTTAACGCAGAAGCCATGAGATGTTATTGACCCTTTAATAACAGGTCTGGTAGGAGGTCCCGGCCTATCTGGGCTTGTTGTGCAGACCAAAATTTCACTTGGACAACTCTTTCCTTCCACATTAGAAGCAATCAGCTGAAACAAAAACACAACTATTCAGTTCTCTTTTCTGGCAGCTTTGCATGAATTAATCTAATATAGTCCATACAAATATTGTTTATTAAAATAGACAGCACTATCAAGTCACCGCAAACTGTGTGTGATTCTAACAACAGGGAATTGATCATAAAATTGTTTCATTAGTAAGTACCTTCTGAGTTTTTCTCTGGCCCCACCAGTACTGTGTTGCAGTAAATTAAGATATGAAAATTCTTAATGTCTTTTTTAAAGCAAGTCTCACATGGCAATCCATTGTTATTTATCCACAGAGAAGGTAAATAATGGTAGCTTCAGAATGTATTACTGTTATTTGTACAGTATTACCATAGTGCTTAGGAGCCCATGTTATGGACAAACATAGAACACACAGTAACAAAAACATGAGAAGAGTTACAGGCACATCTAACATATGCTAATCTGCACTTATTGAAGCATAAAAGATGCCTCTGAAGTATATGCTCTATAGGCCAAATATTGAAGTCTTTACTCAGGAAAAACTCCGAGTGACATAAGTGGGAATTTTGCTAGACTGAGTAAAGACTTCAGGATTCAGCTCTAAATATGTTGCACAGGAACTGAATATTGAATCAACTATTACAAATACTAATTATAAATACAAACTAGCAAGTTTTTCTACCTGGGAGCCTCAGCTAATCCTCTGATAACTCCCCTTTCAATCATCTCTTCCATCAAAGGCCTCAAATTACAAAGATCCTCTCTCCTGAGGGTAAAAAATTGGATAGCTCTCCCTCCATAGCCAGTTAATGTTACTCCCTGAAGTCAGATGGCATTGAGGGTGTGTGTTACTAGAAACCAATGTAAGTTCTTGGACCAGCTAGTCCTGAAACCCACAGGAGGAGAGGATATTCTTGATTTAGCCCTAAGTGGAGCACAGGATCTGGTCCAAGAGGTTGATATAGCTGAACTGCTTGATAATGGTGACTATAATATAATAAAATTTAACAACCTTGTGGGGAGGAAAACACCAAAGAAGCCCATCACAACAGCAGTTAACTTCAGAAAGGGGAACACCACAAAAATGAGGAAGCTAGTTAAATGGAAATTAAAAGGCACAGTCCCAAAAGTGAAATGCCTG
The DNA here is from genome assembly GCA_033296515.1 of Macrochelys suwanniensis. Taxonomy (NCBI): domain Eukaryota; kingdom Metazoa; phylum Chordata; order Testudines; family Chelydridae; genus Macrochelys; species Macrochelys suwanniensis. Next base: position 14,396,642 of record CM065783.1, read on the forward strand.
CAAACTACATGGAAATTATTTTAAAACACCAGAGATCCTTAAATTAAATGTATGCCCCAAATTAAATAACATAGTAAGAGGACCAAAAAGGGGCCATCATTGCTAAACAACAGAGTAAAAGAGGCAGCTAGAGGCAAAAAGGCATCCTTTAAAATTGGAAGTCAAATCCTACTGATAAAAATAGAAAGGACAATAAACTCTGGAAAGTCAAGTATAAAAGTATAATTAGGCAGGCCAAAAAAGTATTTGAAGAGCAACTAGCCAAAGATGCAGAAACTAACAGCAATTTTTTTTTTAAGTACATCAGAAGCAGGAAGCCTGCTAAACAATCAGTGGGGCGGCTGGATGATTGAGGTACTAAAGGAGCACTCAAGGAAAATAAGGCCACTGCAGAGAAACTAAATGATTCTTTGCATTGGTCTTCATTGCAGAGGATGTGAGGGAGATTCCCACACCACAGCCATTCTCTTTAGGGGACAAAGGGATCTCACAAAATTGTGCAACAAAATGGCAGATGAAATTCAATGTTGATAAATGCAAAGTAATGCACATTGGAAAAACATAATCCCAACCACACATACAAAGTGATGGGGTCTCAATTACCACTCAAGAAGAGATCTTGGAGTCATTGTTTATAGTTCTCTGAAAACATCCCCTCAATGTGCAGCGGCGGTCAAAAAAACTAACAATGTTAGGAACAATTAGGACAGTGATAGATAAGATAGAAAATATCATAATGCCACTATATAAATCCATGGTACACCCACATCTTGAATACGGTGTGCTGATCTGGTTGTCCCATCTCAAAGAAGACAGATTAGAAAGAATTGGAAAGGATACAGATGAGGGCAACAAAAGTGATTAGGGGCATGGAACAGCTTCTGTATGAGGAGAGATTAAAAAGACTGGGACTTATCAGCTTGGAAAAGAGATGACTGAGAGAGAATATGAGAGAAGTCTATAAAATCTTAACTGATGCGGAGAAAGTGAATAAGGAATTGTTATTTACTTCTTCATATAACACAAGAACTAAGGGTCACACAATTAATAGGCAGCAAGTTTAAAACAAACAAAAGGAAATACTTCTTCACAGAACACAGTCAACCTATGGAACTCGTTGCCAGAAGATGTTGTGAAGGCCAAGAATATAACAGGGTTAAAAAAAAAGAACTAGATAAATTCATGGAGGATCGGTCCATCAATGGCTATTAGCCAGGATAGTCAGGGATGCAACACTATGCTCTGAGTATCCCTAGCCTCCTCTTGCCAGAAGCTAGGAGCGGACGACAGGAGATGGATTGCTCAATGATTGCCTGTTCTGTTCATTCCCTCTGAAGCACCTGGCACTGGCCACTGTCGGAAGACAGGCTACTGGACTAGATGGACCACTGATCTGTCCGTTCTTATGTTCTTATGTAAGACTAGCCCAGGGCTAAGTATGCTGCCCAGTCTATTTACGAGGGAGGGACCAACATCAACATTTGTCTCAGACCCATCATGCAGTGTTGGGTTGTGTTATCACTGCACTGTCAGCCCAGCCTTGAAAAGCCCAGTTTCAGTATAAAAGTAACTTGCTAAACTGAAGCTACAGGAAAAACAACAGCCATCCTTTTTACTTATCTAGGGACAAGCAGCAGCACAAACCATGCTAAACTTAAGAGCACAATATTATGGCAGTTCATCCATGACATCCTGAGTCTAAAGTTCATGTAATTTTTATTATTATGTGGCATTGAGAGATATTATGTAAACTTGTCTTTAATGCCTGAAGCAATCCTCTTTTCACAAAACGTTTTGCTTCATCTTTGACCCACTGACATTGTAGTGCATGTTCTTGAGATGAAAGAAATTTTACCTTCTTCTGAGTTTACAATATTCATACAAAAATTAAATAGGGCTGTTTTCAGATATTTACTCTGTAAAATAATGGTTATGTGCTGGAAGTCCAGTGGATATGAACTTTAGAGGTAATAGCCTCTTTCCACACAATATGTACTTGCAATAAAAAGTGCATGGAGTGATGCCACCTTGTGGAGAAATGATAAATTTACAGGCATGGGCTTTTCAAAGGCCTGACAGCCTGGACTGTTATGTTAGCGAGCAGATATTTAGCACTCCTCTTGCATAAAATCAGACATAGTAATCTTAGGCATTTTTATTAGTAAATAACACTCTGCACTTGTATTGTGCTTGACTTCTTCAAAGTGCTGTATTAATGAGACAGACTTCTGAATTTTGTTATAAGTTAAAAGATATATTTTTATCGGAGTTATAAAAACTTATCTTAGGGAGCGTTATCACTAGAAGAAGAAAACATAGGACATTAAATATAAACTTGCTAGATATTCAGAAATTCACACTTAATAGATGGGAAAGCTTCATTTTCCATATGTTGGGTGAACCTGTCTCCCTGAGTGCTGGGAATGTCCCTGTTTTCAGGATCTGTTTCAGTGTTCCTGTTTTCCAAAAACAGTGTTTCTCTGTCCCAGTTTCTGTAACCAGTGCAGATTGGCCACATGAGGGAGTTACCCCAACAGCTGAATGAAATGCACCACAAGGACCATTGGAGCCCTAAGTCATGCTGTTACATGTTGACACCTTGTCCTCGGAGGAGGCCTTCCAGCAGTACTCCTGCTTCACAAGCCTTTAACCCAGCACCTCCTCCATGTGCACAGAGTGAAATCTACAGAGTAAGCCCTCCACGATTACACTCTGCGGTACAATGGACTGTATCCTCCTCAAAGAAGTCTAATCAATTAACATGTTCTGATGTAAAACATTATCATCATTGGAAAAGAGGCCTGTCAAGGAAGGAGACATTTCTTCACACCTATCAGGTTTTAATCAGAGGAAGGATTTGTGTTTGATAGCTCAGTTTTTCAGTGTTAAGGGGTTCTCGTCGTGCAGATCTTTTCAAAATACCCTGCAACAGAAAAAGGAAAGAAACAAACTTACCCTAAATTTGTATTGTGTGCTTCTTCTGAGATTTTTCACAGTACAGGTGAGCTCTTCTCCAGTGTACTTTGGGTGAAACACGCTATCCTAAAATTTTAATCAAGAACAAACCAAGTTTCTATATATTATCAGCAGCATGTATACACGACATTTGTATCATACAACATAGCTACGATTCATCGTGTCAATCTGGATTCCAAAAGTTTCTCTTGTTTTCTGTAATCTACCATTGTCATGGTAATTATTTTCTAAAAAGGTGGAGTGACTAATTGAGCTGAATCATGTGCCATTTTGCTATAAAATAGTGTAAGAAAGCAATTCAGTTAACAGTTTAATATATTTAATAGAAATGCAAGTGACTGTCTGTTCCAGAAAGCAAGTATCGTATATAGACGTAGGCAGAATGTGGCAGACTGAATTGTTTTAAGGATGAATTACTCCAAATCCTATGACTTTTTCCTTGTGGATTTCTAAGTGGGATTCTGCACGACTCTGCATTACAGACTAGTACCTGACTTTGCTAAGTCTACAAGGTCTGCGTTCTGATGCGAAGCAGAACGTTGTAATCCTGGCCACTATGGATGTAGAAGACCTCTACACCAACATTCCACACAAAGATGGACTACAAGCCATCAGGAACAGTATCCCCGATAATGCAACAGCTAACCTGGTTGCTGAACTTTGTGATTTTGTCCTCACCCACAACTATTTCACATTTGGGGACAATATATACCTTCAAGTCAGCGGCACTGCTATGGGTACCCGCATGGCCCCACAGTATGCCAACATTTTTATGGCTGACTTAGAACAACGCTTCCTTAGCTCTCGTTCCCTAATGCCCCTACTCTACTTGCGCTACATTGATGACATCTTCATCATCTGGACCCACGGAAAAGAAACCCTTGAGGAATTCCACCACGATTTCAACAATTTCCATCCCACCATCAACCTCAGCCTAGACCAGTCCACACAAGCGGTCCATTTCCTAGACACTACTGTGCTAATAAGCGATGGTCACATAAACACCACCCTATACCGGAAACCTACTGACCGATATACTTACCTACATGCCTCCAGTTTCCACCCAGAACACACCACACGATCCATTGTCTACAGCCAAGCTCTAAGATACAACCGCATTTGCTCCAATTCCTCAGACAGAGACAAACACCTACAAGATCTCTATCAAGCATTCTTAAAACTACAATACCCACCTGCTGAAGTGAAAAAACAGATTGATAGAGCCAAAAGAGTACCCAGAAGTCACCTACTACAGGACAGGCCCAACAAAGAAAATAACAGAACGCCACTAGCCGTCACCTTCAGCCCCCAACTAAAACCTCTCCAGCGCATCATCAAAGATTTACAACCTATCCTGAAAGATGATCCCTCACTCTCACAGATCTTGGGAGACAGACCAGTCCTCGCTTACAGACAGCCCCCCAACCTGAAGCAAATACTCACCAGTAACCACACACCATACAACAAAAACACTATCCCAGGAACCTATCCTTGCAACAAAGCCCGATGCCAACTCTGTCCACATATCTATTCAAGTGACACCATCATAGGACCTAATCACATCAGCCACACCATCAGGGGGCTCGTTCACCTGCACATCTACCAATGTGATATATGCCATCACGTGCCAGCAATGCCCCTCTGCCATGTACATTGGCCAAACTGGACAGTCTCTACACAAAAGAATAAATGGACACAAATCTGACATCAGGAATCATTATATTCAAAAGCCAGTAGATGAACACTTCAACCTCTCTAATCACTCAGTAACAGACTTAAAGGTGGCCATTTTGCAACAGAAAAACTTCAAAAACAGACTCCAGTGAGAAGCTGCTGAACTTCAATTAATATGCAAACTAGATACCATTACCTTAGGTCTGAATATAGACCGGGAATGGCTCGGTCATTACGTTAATTGAATCTATTTCCCCCAGTTAAATACCCTTAACACCTTTGTGTCAACTCTTTGTAATGGGCCATGTTGATTATCACTTCAAAAGTTTCTTTCCTACTGGTAACAGTTCCTTTCAATTAATTAGCCTTTTACAGTTTCATGTTTCTCTGAATGTATAAATATCGTCGCACTGTATGTTCCATTCTATGCATCCGACGAAGTGGACTATAGTCCACGAAAGCTTATGCTGAAATAAATTTGTTAGTCTCTAAGGTGCCACAGTATTTCTTTCTTTTTTTTTTTTTTTGCTGACACAGACTAACATGGCTACTACACTGAAAGTTGTAATTTTAGTTATCCTTTCAAACATGTGTGACTCAGCAAACTGAGACTCACAGCCAAGTAAGTCATACAGCTCAAATGTATGTACATCTGCAAAATGTTGAGCACTCCACATCTTGTGGAGTGCTCCCTTCTCCACCTGACTACAATGGGAGTTGTGGGCACTCAGCACTTCACAGGAGGGCTCAAGTCTTTGCAGGATCACACCCTTACTCAACGATAAACTGTTTCTAGTGAGTCACCAATGTAATAGAAAGCCGTTTTTTCAAATGGAACTGGGAACACAGAATTTATTTGGATAAAGAAAGGTTGAAAGAAAAAGAGAAGGTTTTCATTTTGGTGATGCACCCAAGGAAATATCCCCTAAATTCAGATGCTGGCCTTTTCTTTTTTTAAAATACAAAGCATTCTACTAAACTCATCCTTCTTTTGAGGAGACTTCAGTGAGATCTTGTACAGTAACTATGTAAATATTAGAACAGAAATGTTCTCAATAATACAGGGCATAGTCTCTTCAGTGGGGCTGCACCAATACAAGTGAGAAGAGAATCTGGTCCACGCTATTCACGTTATAATAATACTGACACAGAACTTACATTATCTTCCTCCTGAATTTCCAGGGTGTAGGAAATCACTTCTTCTGGTGTACATCCTTCTGCTTTATTCCACTGCAATGTGATCCACGTGACGCCTGCTCTAACCAATCTTGGTGCAGAAGGGGTCTGAGGAATATTACCCGATGTGTAGCACACCACTTCCTGGCTGTACCCACTGTACAGGAACAGAGAGAAAGAAGATATCACATTGGTATAGAAATATATTGTTAGAATATATAGGTATATAAATTATACATAATCGCATATAAAAATATTACTGTAAAAGGACATTCAGATGTCAAGCAAAGTCAAGCAGTCAAAAGTCAGGGAATGCCAGAATTAAGAATGCCTGTGCAACCTTAATTCAGACCCCTTGTCCACAAGCATAACAACACAATCTTTAAGGAAATGTTTGCAGGCATTTATTTCTACAGGGCCTCTGTCTCATTCAGTGCAAGCAGGAAGGATGGTGCTCTCTGAGGGTATGCCTTCACTACGCACCGGATCGGCGGGTAGTGATCGATCCCCAAACGCGCTCCCCGTCGACTCCGGAACTCCATCGCCGTGAGGTGGAAGCAGAGTCGACGGGGGAGCGGCGGGTCCTCACGGCCAGGTAAGTCGACCTATGATACGCCGACTTCAGCTACGCTATTCGCGTAGCTGAAGTTGCATATCGTAGGTCGACCCCGCCCCCCCAGTGTAGACCTAGCCTGAGTGAGCAGTTAGTCAATATTTGTTTTCTCCTCATTGTCCAGTGCGTTGCCTCTATGCCTTACTTACTGCACTCCATCCAAACCCTGCACTAAACAGCTAATTATTAATTTCCTCTTGGATCTTTTTATGGATCTCATCACCATCAGAGTGCTTCAAAAAACTTAAATTAATTTAGCTCCCCTGTGAGGTAGGAAGATATTATTAACCCCATTTTAAAAATTTAAAAAGCACAAGAGTGAATAAAGCTAAAAGTGTCAAAAGTGTCCACTAATTTTGGGTTCAAAGCACAGCTCCTATGTACTTCAGTTGGAGTTGTGAGTGCTCAGCACTTCTGCAAATCTGGCCTCAGGTGACTCAATATAGGGTCACAGAAAATCAGGAACACACAATTATTAGCCACCTATGAAATTCTGGTTTACTTAGCATCACGTAGAAACTCTCTGGCAAAAGGCAGAAATAGAATCCAATTCTCCAGAACAACATTTAACTGCCTTAATCATGAGACCAGGGTTCTCTTCCCGCATCCCCATGCTGAATTTGCTACACATCTTCCAACTTCTGCAACAAATGAGGCAGGGATCCTGCAGACAAAAGCCTTATTCCCTACACAACCCTGATTCATCCCCAGGATATGGTCCATCCTGTGCACTGAATAAGTCAGGCATTGTGTGGAAAATACGTGTGATCATGTAATTAAAGACTGTCTCAAAAGGCATATGCACAGGCAACCTTAATTCTAGCTTTTCTTAACTTTTGTGTTTGGTTTTGCAATTTTAAGGTTTTCTATTTTTGTGTATAATTTTCTCAGTTTTTAAAGAAGCAAACGGGGAAAAAAAATTCTTTATACAGTGCCATATTGACACAGTTCCTTAGCAGTGTTTGAACCCTTTGATTTAAAACAGACCTCTGCCACTTGAGCTAACAGAGTAACTGTGAGTAGTAGAAGTCTGTTAATCTCTGTGTGGGCCAGCCATTAGAAAAGGATGAGAGACACACTTGGCGAGTAGGTTTCAGAGATATTTGCTGAGAACAGAGTAATTAGGGTGACCAGACAGCAAATGTGAAAAATCGGGACAGGGGGTGGGTGGTAATAAGAGCCTATATAAGAAAAAGACCCCAAAATCGGGACTGTCCCTATAAAATCAGGAAATCTGGTTACCCTAAGAGTAATGTTAGTACTCAGGAAATGAGGGTTCTCTTCCTGGTTTAGAGAGAAGTGTGTTCTAGTAAATACAGACCCTTCTGTTCCTGTTCCCTCTCATATATCCTTGACAAATCTGTCCCCCTGTGTTCCTGTCCCTCCGGTTTCTATTTCCCTCTGCTCTTGTCCCACTCCCCTTCTGCTCTTGTCCCCCCCAGCTTCTGTTCCATGGGTCTGTCCCCTGCTAGCCTGTTCCTCTCCAACCCCCTCTGCTCCTCACCCAGGTCTACACTACAGACCTGTATCGGTATAACTACATTGCTCAGGGGTGTGAAAAATCCACACACCCTGAGTGACGTAGTTATATTGACCTAACCCCCCATGTACACAGTGTCACATCCACAGGAGAGCTTCTCCCATCAACATAGCTACCACCTCTTGGGGAGGGGGATTAACTACACCAATGGGAGAAGCTCTCCTGTTGGCGTAGGAGTGTCGTCATTAGCCCTGTATGTGAAGATAATCCCTGAGTCAGGCTGCTTCCTTTTCCTCCATACTACCTGGGTTCCAGCAGGGGGATCAGTCAGAGCATGGGAGAGACCATCTATCTGCCCTCAGTTCCAGCACTCAGTTCCACAGCAGACTCTTGCTAAGGAGCAACTGTAGGAATAGTCCTGCTTAGCCCCGGGATAGAGCATGCTCAGTAGGCTCTCAAGGGTGGAACAGAGCTCTGTGGGGGTAGAACATGCTCAGAGGAGATGGAATGTTTGGAGAATTTTGCAATTAGCCTCTAACAAACCTCTGTTGAGTAAATGCACATAGCTACCTTTAGACAATTATCAGTTGAATTTTGGTGGATTTTCATGGGGACAGCAAACGGCAATTCTCTGACCCTAGCACCCTCCCTGCTAATTTTCAAGTCCTTGCTCCAAAGTATGAAGGCATTAGAGCTTCTCCACTAAAAGAGTTATAATATAAAAAGACCGACCATGAATATAACCGCCCCAACCCGCAGTCCACTCCCACCTCAATAATGTGAGAAAATTTGGGTTTTGGAACATGTCCAGAAGATTAACAAATCTGGGCTCTGGCAAACCAGGGATGGGGAGGACATGTTTCAAAACTGAGGAGCCTTCACAGACAATGCTCTGTCAGCAGTCCCCTCTCATTTATATTACACCTCTGCTGACAAGAGAGGGGGTGTTTCACAGAGAAAAGATGATCTCTCGAGGTATGTGGATAAGGGAATCCATGTGCAAACGGCTGAGAAATAAAGGCCAATGATCTCTAGAGGAAGACAACACAGGTATTAACACAGCTGCTTTATTAAACCATATATGGCTAGGAAATGCATTTTCAGGACTTTTAAAATGGCAGAATTTTCCCTCAGAAAAATATATATGTATCTCTCTGGGTATCTGTATATTTCCCTTCATTCTTTTATTTCCCTCCTCAACTAAACGATCCAAGTCATGAAACAATGAAAAGGGACTAATAATTTTTAAAATGAGTATTTTTGTAAGTTTCAAAAATTAGTTTAGCGTCTTCAGTGTATGTCCCCCTTCCTCCAATGAGTTTGTATGCTCTAGCTGTTGAAACATCTTCTGTCCAGTGGTTTCTAGCAGCTCCCTGATCTTGCAAAACCCATTAGCTAGGGCTCCCACCAATTCCCACAGGCCTGAACTTAACTCCAGGTGCGAGGGAATGGAGAATCAGGACCCACCTTGCTTAAAATCCCCTTGAGCAGTGTTAGCCCACTCTTGCCCCTATCTGCTGTTCCATTTCTTTTACTCTCCTGCTGGCTGTGCCACCTAAGGCTTGCCAAAGGAGGAAGTGAGCACAAACTTTGCTGTAGTGCTGAAAGAAGACAAAGGAACATCACTTAAACAAAAAAGTAGGATTCTTTTCAAAATCTGTAACTTAACTTCCACAGGCTTGTTGTGTTTTTGGTTCCCCAAGATCCCTAGTGGGAATTTTACATAACAGATGTGTGTTCTTTTGGTATTAGAAACAGGCCACAAAACATCATTTAACACCTCCAAAGGGGTTTATCCTCTTAGATCCATTTCATCATTCTGAAAACTTCAAGTCAGTTCCCTGTGAGGTGAGTGAAAGTTCTCAGAGGATCTATTCTAAGAGCACTATTTGTAGAGCAATAAAACTTTAGCCATTTAATAGATAGCCCAAAGGGGAAAAAACTAGCAGCCTCTCAGTACAGATACTGTCATTTAGAGTTAAGTCTTTTGAATGCTTTTGCCATGGCAGAGATAATATCGATAAGAAATAACTTACCTAGTGCCTATGTCATTCTGAGCTGCTAATCTGAAGGTGTAGCCCACAGCTGGACAAAGCTTAGTCAATTTGCAATGCTTTTGGCTCCCGAAGTAACATTCTCTGAAACCATTGTTTCTTTTTCCCTAGAAAGAAAATGATCCATAATTGTTTCTTCTCTTAACATACCTAATGAAATAAATCCAGACATATTTTATTGATCATTTTATTGCTTACTTTCTTAGTTACTAAAATGATCAATGATTGACATTAGGGTTAAAGACTTTTGCACAAATTAGCACCAGCAATATTAAAGAGGTCTAAAAACAATGTAAGCCATGGCAGCTTCATTTTAAATAAGTTTCTAGTGTGCGTCGTATTCAGTCTGTAATCAGATTACCCACAGGGCTTCCATCTTACTCTCGTGACACAATTCGTCCAGTTCTGTAGCATCACTTATAGGGAATCCACCTACTTCAGTAACTCTTCAATGTATCCTATTTATGAATCAAAATCAGTACGAATACAAACCCAATTAAAGATGAGACTTTCCCACAAGTCAGTGCCACCTGTGAGCCTGGCCAAAGAGCCTGCAGCTACCAGTCTTTGTAGATGCTACCTTCTAACCTCAACTACAATTTTAATACCCATTCTAGCTCCTAATTTTTTCCCACAAGGGGGCTCTCACTCCTCATGGTCTAGAAGGTGCAACATGTGAGCAATATTCTACAGAGACCAGCAAGGGTCCAATCTTTGGCTCAGCAGCACAAAGCACTCTTTACTGCCTCCCAAAAGGGGCAGCTAAGGCGTCGCCCATCACAGAGGAATATTTGAGTGGTGCAAAGCTGATATAGCCAGCTCCCTTTAGAATAAGTGGCATGCCACGGATAGGAAGGGTGCTTATTCGGGATGGGAGAGGTGACGCAGGGCAGACAGCATACTCAGCTGTTGCAGTGCCTCGCTGCTGGAGGCATAATTTAGAGCACCTTTGAAGCTGCTCTAAGTAATGCTGGGATTCATTTCAGGCCCCGACCTACCCAGGCTTGGAGGAACAGCAAAGGGCCATAAGAGACACCTTTCCCCCCACGTCTGCCCTCAGCTGCATCAAGGATTGAGCCTATGGTTTCCAGAAGCCCTTCCCTCTCCCATCCCCTTTTTAATGAATAATTCCCAATCCAATCCCACTCTCAAATACTTCACTCAGTGAAAGAACTGAGCTCAGCTTTACACAAAGATATTTCCTCGATATCCTGGACTTTCCTATTGCAAGCAACTTTGTTTTCACATCTGCTAACAATCTCCTTGGAAAATCATTTAGGTTCTGAATTTAAAGTGGACCTGAAAAAGAGACTGCTTAACCTCAAGTAATGTGATTGGTCTGTAGTGCAGTAGTTTTGAGAGGGCTTTTAGCTCTTCAGTCTACAAAATATTAATGTAAAATTCATTGAGAATAAGGTTCTGAAGCAACAGGACACAAGAGCAGAGCATAGTCCCAGGGAAGGAACTGTCATGCTATAGCCCTAAAATTGACCCACAAGCAAACTTAATCCTAGTCTCTGCAATCTCTTCTAATGTGCAAGTCCCACTATACAGCTAGTTATTTTTGTTACCCTTCTCTGGGCCTTTTTAACTTTGTCTTCTATCTGGGTAAAATTCACACTGTGCAGAGGGCTAATACAAGACCTGTGTGTTTCATGTACTGAATGCTGAGTAATAACATGAGAGGCCTCCATGTTTCTAAAACTAAACTGGCTTTTTATTAAAGAGAACTATTTATAGAGCTGCTGCAACTGCCCCAACATGCAAGCCACCTGCAAACAGACTGACCTCCCAGTGCTTCCTCAAAACTCTTCCTTCCTACAACCTGTGCTGCCTTTCCTCCAAGTGCCATGCAGGCTGCACCACTATGCACCACTTAATCCTAGTTTGTGTTTTTCAATGACACCTAAGTGGTGAATAAATCTTGTGCTGGCCCCTCTGCACAGGGGACAATTTCACTCTTTTCCTTTAACATGGAGAAAAAAGCACAAGAGACGGAAAGGACCAGAAAAGAAATTTCTTCCCTAGGCACCAAGCCTGAATAGATGAGTTTGGTGCAGGGGCTCCTCATGAAATCCTCCCCCAGCAAGCCAAAGCAGTAGAAGGTGTGAATGGCTGCTGTCTCTAGCTAAACTAAACTAAACAACTAACTAACTACAGGTACCACACACTGAATGAACAAGCAGTTCTGGGGACGCTACCGCAAAGCTGGAGCAGAGCAGTTCCAAAGCACCTTCACTGGCGGCAAGAAGGAACTGAGGGTGGGGGAGCGTGCAGCGCCCCTCATACTGCGCCATGGAGGCGCCACTCCAGGGTTTGCTAGGGGCGCTCCCCTACGGGTACTGTTAGGGGAAAAACTTCTGACACCAGTGCACGTGGCGAGCACGCACACCTACTGTGGAATAGACGTGAGCAATCACTCGAAGAAGAAAGCATGTGTATAAAAGCTCATCAATCACGCAGACCACCTGTGATGCACAGAACTTGGAAGTCACAAGAGGGATGTTCAAAACATTGACAAACAGCCCTATCTTACTTTCATCCATACAGTACCATTCTCCATTTGCTCAAGAACTCAGTTTAGTGCACAATCTATTAAGACATTTCCCAGCTGCCCTGGTTGTAATTTTGCTACACAACTCAGCTAAATTAAGGGGAAAACACTTTAGGATTCGTGACTCTTATCTAAACTGATGCTTATTGAAAAGATACTTATAAGCTAGAAGTAGTTTATGACGCATTAAATCCTTTGACAAACAGTTATTGGATAGAAAACATCTTGGAGAAAGAATGGTAGATGATGCTTCGCAGTTCAGGGGCAGCATGACTAGGTTATACAAAATCTATGCACCACACCCACTGTATTAACGAAGTGCAAATTAGAAAGTGAAGGGTTACTAAGAGAAGGTCTTTCTTCTTTTTTAGGAAACACTCTTCTTCAGACTCAGATGCTTTTAAATGATGATTTTTTTCTACAACCCTTTAAAAACTTTCCTGATTCTGTTACGTTTGCCGCGTTCACAGCATTGGTTTTTGTTCCTCTTCTTTTTTGTTTGAACCTCAAGTTTATTTGATCATTTTTCTTTGATTATTGACTATTCATCTGGCAGACAAATGCGGATCTGAATTAAAATTCTGCCTTTTGCTCCCCTCACCAAAAAAACCTCTTGTGTATTGGAGCAAGCAAACGATGAGTGGATTGATTAAACATACAACAAGGGGGGTCCTGGTTGAAAATGAAGCAGCCATGGGAGGTTCTGACACAGCAGTATAAATGCTAATTTCTGAACTACGAGCAAAGGGCCATCTCCAAAGAATTCCAGCATATTATATCATGCAACTATAATATTCATCAAGTTTGGTCAAATCTTTGCAATTGTGCAATCTGTTCCCCAACCTCCCCTTCCTCCCAGCCCCAAAAAACCCTCAGCATACAGTGGATGACAATGTTCAGCTTTATAACAACATAAATCTGTTAATGTATACATTTGCTGGCAGAGCTGGTATTGCACATTATGCTGACCTAGTCCGCGTTTATTGGTATTTCCAATTACTCGGACTGGCTAGTATTTCAGATTCTATTGGCACTCATTGGAGAGGCTGGCTGATATTTCTAATGATCCTGGCATTAATAGCCTGGAAATAGTCCTTTTCTGAGATTTATGAAAGCTTTAATGCTGGCATAATTTTGGAAAAGAACGGACAAGCTGGCACTGGTTGCTTCCCAGGAGTCTTACAATCTTCCCAGAATCCCCCTCTTATCCTTCAAATATTCAGCTTCCAAGTTTTATTCTTATAAAGTTTCATAAATTGCTTTGAACACACCATTATTTCCTCAAACACATAGCTTCAGGAGGAGGAAAGACATGGACAGCAGCCTGTGACCTGTTCACTACTCCTTCTTTCTCCAGTCCTAAATTCCAGATGCCCAATTCCACTCCTGATCTTTCCAATGGCAAATATCTGCTACAGTGAGAGTCAGGGCCTGCTCCATGAAACTGGAACAATGCATCTCCACCAGTCTGGTAGACGTTGCAAATTAATTATAATAGAGAATAACTGCAACCAGCTGAGTGGATTCCAGAAGGAAATTAAAGTTTTTGTCCATCTATATTGGAAAGGACTTAAAAAAAGAAAAGAAAAAAAAGCAGGCATGCCTTTGTCTCTTGTATTATTAATCTCAGCCCAGTTATCATTTACCATAGATTTAGTCCAGGGGTGGGCCAACGTTTTGGCCCGAGGGCCACATCTGGGTATGGAAATTGTATGGCGGGCCATGAATGCTCACAAAATTGGGTTTGGGGTGCTGGAGGGGGCGAGGGCTCCGGCTGGGAGTGCGGGCTCCAGGGTGGGGCCGGGGACGAGGGGTTTGGGGTGTAAGAGGGTGCTCTGGGCTGGAACTGAGGGGTTCGGAGGGTGGAAGGGGGATCAGGGCTGGGGTAGGGGTGCAGGGGGGTGGCTCAGGGGTGCAGGCTCCAGGCAGCATTTACCTCAAGCGGCTCCGAGAAGCAGCGGCATGTCCCCGCTCCGGCTCCTAAGCAGAGGCGCGGCCAGGCGGCTCTGCTGCGCACTGCTCTGTCCGCGGGCGCCTCCCTGCAGCTCCCTTTGGCCGTGGTTCCTGGCCAATGGGAGCTGCGGGGGAGGCTCTTGGGGTGGGAGCAGCATGGACCGGAGTCCTCTGGCTGCCTCTATGCATAGGAGCCCGAGGGAGGACATGCTGCTACTTCCAGGACCCTGCTCCCCGGCTGAAGTGCTGGACCGGGGCAAGCCCCAGACTTGCTCCCGAGTAGGAGCTTGAGGGACAGATTAAAACGGCCGGTGGGCCGTAGTTTGCCCACCCCTGGTTTAGTCAGTGTCTGCTCAAAAAGGGAAGAAGGGAAAATCTGAGCCACTAGGAGGAGTTTTCACGAATGGCTAGCTCACTGCTGTGCTTACTATCGCTGACCCCACATCACAGGGAGCCCAACAAGAGTTCAGAAGTTCTCTGGAATCCCATCTGAATTCCAAAAGAGTTGAAAAGGGGGCCCAGTTCTGATCCTCTCGAAGTCAAGGGGTGTTTTTCTATTAAGCAGGTGTGGGTATATAGCAGTAAGCATTAAGTTGGAGCAGTATTTAGTAAGATGCACAGATTTTATAGTTAAAGACCAATCACTATTAAACCATCAGCTATTTTAAGGAAACCATTTTTACTAGTCAAACTCTGAAACCTTTCGGGTCTAGGAGCGCAGTATGAAAAAGAAAAGAAAGGTGCCATGCTAATCTTTGTCTTTCTTTACAATTTTCAAATTCTACTAAACAAAACAAACATTAAAGCCAGCCTAATCCAAATAGGAAAAAAGGAAAAAAAAACAATTCCTAGTATGGATTGCAGTGGGATTGTGTTGATGTTCTTAGTCTTCAGTTTCTTCTTGCCATATTGGTAGAAGACCCTGCAGCTGAGGAAATCCTTCAAATCCCTCATTTGGGGAAAAGAAGAAGAAATCAGGATAAAAGTGGCATATAGAAATATTGAGGAAAGTAATAATGCTCCTGCTCTGTCAATAGGATGGGACTTCACTATCTGAGAGCACAACTCAATGAGTCTCACCACCTTTCTCCCAAGAAAGCAGAATCTGCAATTCTACTAAAGTAACAAATGCCAATTTATTTGTGCTGTGATCTAAAACTGGTGATCCCAAAGGGTTAGTGAGGATTTTGGAAATCCTCACAAGAAGATGCAGGAAACCAGATAATAAAAAACCACACCCCTCTAGGTCAATTCAAGTCTCTTCGTCTAATAAAACCTGTATCCCTTGAGAAGAAACAGTTTTAGAAGAGAATATTGACCCTATACCTGTTACACAGGCTCTCAGGTACCACCATCACGTGCCTGGTACAGATAAAAACTGTTCAGAATCCAAGCTGGATCCTAGTCCCAAATCACCCACTTATGTGAAGCATTAGGCTGCATGACTGGGCCTTCTGGATAGGCACTGCCACATTTATTCTCTGTCCTACTGGGAAAATAAAATGATAACACACATAAGAACATAAGAATGGCCAAACTGGGTCAGACCAAAGGTCCATCCAGCCCAGTATCCTGTCTCCTGACAGTGGCCAATGCCAGGTGCCCCACAGGGAGTGAACCTAACAGGTAAGGATCAAGTGATCTCTCTCCTGCCATCCATCTCCACCCTCTGACAAACAGAGGCTAGGGACACCATTCCTTACTCACCTGGCTAATAGAAATTAATGGACTTAACCTTCATTAATTTATCTAGTTCTCTTTTAAACCCTGTTATAGTCCTAGCCTTCACAACCTCCTCAGGCAAGGAGTTCCACAGGTTGACTGTGCGCTGTATGAAGAACTTCCTTTTATTTGTTTTAAACCTGCTGCCCATTAATTTCATTTGGTGACCCCTAGTTCTTATATTATGGGAACAATTAAATAACTTTTCCTTATTCACTTTCTCCACACCACTCATGATTTTATATACCTCTATCATATCCCCCCTTAGTCTCCTCTTTTCCAAGCTGAAAAGTCCTAGCCTCTTTAATCTCTCCTCATATGGGACCCGTTCCAAACCCCTAATCATTTTAGTTGCCCTTCTCTGAACCTTTTCTAATGCCAGTATATCTTTTTTGAGATGAGGAGACCACATCTGTATGCAGTATTCAAGATGTGGGCGTACCATGGATTTATATAAGGGCAATAAGATATTCTCCATCTTATTCTCTATCCCTTTTTTAATTATTCCTAACATCCTGTTTGCTTTTTTGACTGCCGCTGCACACTGGTTGGACAGCTTCAGAGAACTATCCACGATGACTCCAAGATCTCTTTCCTGATTAGCTGCAGCTAAATTAGCCCCCGTCATATTGTATGTATAGTTGGGGTTATTTTTCCCCAATGTGCATTACTTTACATTTATCCACATTAAATTTCATTACAGTAGATGTAATGATCTGCTCTTTTTGAAAGACAAGAAAATCTGACCGAATGTTCTTTGGATAGCTACTTGAGTCACTTCTGGAGAGCCTTGGGAATGTGGTATGTACACCCTGCACAAGAGCAGTTCTGTAGTCTTGCAGAATGCACTGTTCGTGTGCTATGTCCTGATGAAGTGCTAATGACCAGCTGAAATCTTTAAATAAACACAAGACTGGAAGTTTCAGTGACTGTGGCCATCAATGGATTTAAAGTGCAGTCCTCTTGCTGCATATTAGGGTACTGTCTAGTCCCCTGACTGGCCAGTGGCATATCCCTTCTGCAGTTTATTTTTAAATTTGAAAATGGTGCTATCTGCATTCCTGGAAGCATTTTAAATGCTCACAATCTAAATGAAGACAGCTTGTAAAATAATAAGGTATTGCTTCAGACAGAGTTTAACATTAGACACACCTCCAGGTTTGAAATATACCACAAAGTGATAGCACCTGTTACTGGTTGCTGCTATGAAGTGTTAATAGGCTGCTAAAAAAAACCCCACATCACTAGTGTGAATAGATTGCATGCTTTGTTCTGTGGCAGTCCCATTCTTTTTCCAGGGGGAATGTGCCAGTTTGCATGACTTTTGGCCCTGTGCCTTCCCTTGATCAGTTTTATTGCTCTCTGGTTCTCACAATGCCAATTTTGTTTCTGTAGCGTGAGGCTTTACTCTTTCAAGAGTAGGTCTGATAATCTGTATTGCAGTTCCCATGTTCAGAGGGCTTTTCACGGGGAACTCTCACACCATCCCTCATTATGAAGGGGCGTAATTTTTTTAAGGCAGATTACCATTCTCAGGGTGGCTTTCTAATTGTATTTATTTGATAGATTTCTCATTCTCCATTCATGCAAAGTTCCTTCTGCTTTACAGACACAATTTAATTTCCTTCTCATCACTGATTTTCCTGTGTTTATATTTTATTCTGTGCCCTGTAGCTAATGAATGTTGCTCTAGCTAAGCCTTTGCTGTTGCCTGGCAAGTGTTCTCCTCTTCCTCTATGTATTTGTGTCTTGATTTCACTGAGATACAGTACAGCATTGTAACAGAAAGTCTGCTTTCCCTTGTGTGCATCTGGCATTACTATGTAAGAGGATATAGAATACTGCATGTGCGCTCTGCTATATACTTGGATGCCATAACTTGTGTAGTGAAATATGCATATAAGTATACAGAGACATCAGAACTGGTGAAATGTCAGATGAAGGAGTCAATGCCTTGCCTTCCGGAAGACATTTCTTTCAGATGGAAAAACAGATCCTGCAGAGACAACTGTCCTCTTGCACATCACCTCCTGTACTTTGGACCATAATCTACTTTCAGGTCACACATCGATTCAGCAGTCCATTTCTGTCTGCAAATGTTGTTTTTTCTATCAAAATACTTCAATCTATGCACTAGCTATCTGACAACTAGAGTACTGTAAAAGCCATCTTGTCTGCTCCCCACTTCCAGCAGCTCTATATTTTAATCCACTCAGAGTCATGTCAAACGATTATGAGGCATGCCAAATTAATTTATTGTTTCCATTATTCTCTCATGTTCACTGGCTGAGGATCCACTCATGGATCCAACTTCAATGTTATTACTAGGGAAGAAATGTAATCTAGAAGCTAGACCAAAGGTCTGGGAGCCAGGATTCAGCTGAAACACTGTGTTGCCCAGAGCAAGTTACTTGAGACTCTCTGTACCTTAACTTACACTTCTATACCCTTTTAAAAGACAAAATGCTATGTAAATGCAAAGTCTTCTTCTTCTTCTTAGTTAAAACCCTTTCTATGTTATTATTTAAGAGCTCTGTAACAGTGAGAATGTTTCCATTGACTTCTGTGGGCTCTGGATCAGGCTCTAAGGTATATGATACAAATTTACACCCTAACCAGGTATTCACATTCTATTATAGGTATGCTATCGGTTTCTGCTCTTTTTCATTCTCTTTTTGCATTTTAGAAATATCCCATATTTTCACACCTCACCCTGGTTTGGTGATATGCTTCCATTGACATTAAGAGGAGTTTTGCATGAGAAAGGACGGCAGTATTTGGATCCGGTTGCACAAGGTGTGATGTCTTGTAGGACTTATGCCTCTGATTATCCTAGCCTAGATCTTTTTGGTTCTCCTGATTTGTTTTCTGATTTATTTTCATTTTCTGCTCTGCCTTCCCTGGGTTATGGTGCATGAATGTGTGTATGATGCTGAACAAGTAATATATGAGAATAATCAATGGAAGGATTTCCCCCTCCCCCGCCCCCACTGAACTCTTCTCCAGCTTGATTTTATTTTCATTTTTTTAAATGGTTGCTAACCTTTCCTTCCATTGTGTACTGTGGGCAGCGAGCCATTCTGAAGCTATTGTTTAATTTCTTTAGTTCAGTGGGTTTCTCTTCATGCAGGGCACACTTGCTGTGATATTGTATAGAATGAATGTTTGCACAGTGTGTGCTTCCAGATGTCAGACGTAGTATAATGATCTGGGAATATGTCAGTAGCACAGCAGTTGAAAACTGCTCACAAAATAATATCCTTATATAAGGCAGGTAGATGTGTTTCATACAGCATAACTAAACATCTCCTTCCAGACCTCCCATTCCTGCTTTTGGCACCTTATTTCATGCTGGCCCCAAGCCTGGAAGCCCCTCTGTGATCCCACTATGATTCTATCCTCACGTCCATAAAGTCTCCTTTCAATACACACTTCTTCCATGAAGATTATATTCCCTAGACCTCCCCTCGGAAAAGTGGTGCCAAAATAGTACTGGCATAATGGAAGAAATCAAGAGGCATGCTCAATAATTCTGCTCCATCACCTGCTTTTTTCACTCCACTCTCCCCGCCCCCCGGATATATTGTCTACTTAAAATATAAGCTCTTTGGGGCACAGACCTCATCTTCTTTTTATAGTCTCTGTAAAGCAACCAACAGTGTGGCCACTATATAAATGATACTATTAATTTGAAGTCAATAGGAATTTTCTATGAGAAAGGACTGCAGGATCAGATCCTAAGCTCTTTTGGGCCGGGATTGTGTTTGTGTCCCGGTCTGTGACTGGGGCTCCTAGACACGACTGCATTATAAATAAATTAATTAATAAACTAATTGCGCCAAACACCTGATCAGGAAATAAGTGAACATATAAGGTGCAAAATCAAAATGCTATACACAAGAACACGTATGGAAAACCAACTTCCCCATTTTTCCTCTCTATTGAATGCCATCAGGAGTTCATTTTCCTATGGTTTGGTTCTCCAGCGTTTGATTTTTTTTCTTTACACAGCACATCCATCAAATCAGAATGTTATTTAATAAGTAATTTCATTTTTTAATGTTTCTGTTACCACTTACCTCATCCCACTCTAACAGGTAGCTGGTGATTTTCGAACCGTTGTCAATGGGTGCCTATAAACAAAACAAACAAACAAAAAATGAGAGCTTGGAAAGAAGTTTACAAACACACTTCCTTCCCCCAGCCAAATGCCTAGGTTTTAAAATGAAACCAGAGATCTTGGTTTGCACACAGCTTGGCAAACATTTTAGTGGGTAATAAGAAGAGGATGAAAGTAATTAAGTACATTTTAAAAAGTATGTCATTTTAGTGTTTGTGAAAGGTACTACATTGAGAGATCGCAAATATGATGTCTTTAAAAAACCAAAAAACAAACCAACAGCATGGGCAACAGCAATGCAAGCTGTCATATTATCTGGCCATTATTCCTCACCTGGAGGGACCAGATCTCGGGGTTTGAGGGCTGTGCAGATGCCACATTCTATTTAATCGTTGAGAATGCCAACAGAGTGCTCAATAGTGCCACCTGTCTACCAGGAAGTGAACTGAAATTGGCAAAATTATGGGTAGGCTTGGAAGGATTAGATTTTTACTGGCAAATGTTGGCAAACGCCAGTTTCTCTCTTCACACACAAACTGAAAAAAAATATTCCATGGATAATAATCGAAATATACAGATCGGAAAGTATGAAAAACGCTGCCTGAGAACTTATTAGACTTTGATTTAAGGATATTTACTTTGTATATTTGGACGTGATGTTGACAATTTGTATTTTAATAATTATATAGTTTTAACTTTTTGAATCTCAACATGTACTGTCATTAAATAATTATTGTCTGGTCATCCTCCCCCGCAATTTCCTTCAACTGTGAACACTTAAATCAATAAAAATAAAAAATGCTTAAAAATAAACATAGATAATGTCCATCAAAATTATATAAAAAAAGAAAAATGGATTCCGCCAACCCTAATTATAGGTCATCAAACAGTCATCATATAGTAACAAAACTCCATCACTAGTCAACAAAGTTTGGATTTAGAACTGGCAAAAGGTTTCAAATCTTATTTCCAAGCGTCTAATACATGCAGTTCCCCAATATATGTAATTTTTGAATATTATTTTAGGATATCTCAAACAATGCAATGAAATATTTTAAAACACATAATAATTCCCCCAGTGGAAACCAACAGTATCACAGCATTAAATAATTTAAAATGGTTACGCTGATTATAGTAACTGTATTTCACTTTGTTTTTCTAGGTTTCAGACACTTTATGTTACTTACCTTCCATTGTAAGGTGAGTGAACTTTTGGTCCTGTGCGAGGATTTGGGTGGAAAAGGACATTCTGGAGCACAGCTGAGAGTGGTGAAGCTAATTGGCTCTGAACAGGATCCCTTTACTGAATTGTACACTGCATATACCCTGAAAATGAACACGTAGGAAATTATGAATTTGCTGACAATTAAAAAAGGAGCTTTGAATTTTCTCAACCACAGCATTTCACTAGCAAAGCATTCAAAACTCTCATGATTTTTCACATCCCAGCTCTCCCTTGTATATTTTATTCAGTATGAATGATCAAAATAATTCACAGCAGAAGGTACATATTATAGTGTTAGTTTAACTACTTCCACAAACTAATCATTTCCTTCCATTGGTGGAAGTTTCCGCCACCATTTTTCTTGACTACTGCAAATATTTGGCCCACTACGCTAGAATCTTCTTGAGGATATAGCAAGAGATGGTTCAGAAACATGGGGTGAACTTTATTAACCCATTCACTGCTGAACTAGCATTCAACTCTCATTCAGCAATGTTAATTTAAGTTCAGTATCCATAAGAACGTGCAGTTTGCCTCATAGCTGGTTGTCAGTAGAGTTTGTAGAACCTGGGCTAACATGCATAGAGCCTGGGTTCAAGATTTGCTGTGTTTTGTGTACTTGGGAGGAGGAAGTTTATACAGTGGTCAAATACATTTCCTTCAAACAAGCTACAGCTGAACATCAGCTTAACTTCAGTACCAGGAAAGATAATGGAGCAAATAATCAAGCAACCAATTTGCAAACACCTAGAAGATAATAAGGTCATAAGTAACACTCAACATGGATTTGTTAAGAACAAATTGTGTAAAACTAACCTAACAGCTTTCTTTGACAGAGTAATAAGCCTTGTGGATAGGGGAGAGGCGGTAAATGTGGTAAATCTTGACTTTATTAAGGCTTTTGATACTCTCGCATGACCTTCTCATAAACAAACTAGGGAAATACAGCCAAGATGGTGCTACTATAAGGTGGGTGCATAACTGGTTGGAAAACCATTCATGGAGAGCAGTTATCAGTAGTTCTCAGTCAAGCTGGAAGGGCATAACGAGTGGGGTCCTGCGGGATCAGTTCTGGGTCCGGTTCTGGTCAATATCTTCATCAATGATTTAGATAATGGCATACAGAGTACACTTATAATGTTTGTGAATGATCCCAACCCGGGAGGGGTTGAAAGTGCTTTGGAGGATAGGACTAAAATTCAAAATGATCTGAACAAACTGGAGAAATGGCCTGAGGTAAATAGGATGAAATTGAATAAGGACAAATGGAAAGTACTCCATTTAGGAACAAACAATCAGTTGCACACATACAAAATGGTAAATGACTGCCTAAGAAGGAGTGCTGCTCAAAGGGATCTGGGGGTTATAGTGGATCACAAACTACATACAAGTCAACAGTGTAACACTGTTGCAAAAAAAGCAAACATCATTCTGGGATGTATTAGCAGGAGTGTTGTAAGCAAGACACGAGAAGTAATTTTTCCACTCTACTTCGTGATAAGGCCTCAGCTGGGGCACGGTATCCAGTTGTGGATGCCACATTTCAGGAAAGATACCAATCTTTCAAAGAGATTCCAGAGGAGAGTAACAAAAAGAATTAAAGGTCTAGAAAACATGACCTATGAGGAAAGATTGAAAAAATTGGGTTTGTTTAGTCTGGAGAAGAGAAGACTGATGGGGGACATAATAAAAGATTTTAAGTACGTAAAAAGTTGTTACAAGAAAGAGGGTGAAAAATTGTTTCTGAGGATAGGGCAAGAAGCCTGGCCTTAAATTACAGCAAGGGAGGGTTAGATTGGACATTAGGAAAAACTTCCTGTTATGATAGTTAAGCACTGGAACAAATTGCCTAAGGAGGTTATGAAATCTCCCTCATTGGAGGTTTTTAAGAACAGGTTAGAGAAACCTGTCAGGAATATTCTAGTAATTACTTAGTTCTGCCTTGAGTGCAGACTAGACTAGATGACCTATTGAGGCCCCTTCCAGTCCTACACTTCTATGATCATTAGTCCCGACATTCCTCTAACCACAGTTGCCATCGCTTCCTCTTCAACACCAATCAAGAGGATCCCCCTCACTTCCAACTTGTCTCTCTCCTTTTCAGGTAGAAAAAAGTGAACTGTGTGCTAGTAACTCTCCCATTTCTCCTGGACTTTCGAGGGTGTCACAGGTACCTGCCCACTTCATCTTTTGCCTTTGTGGATCCACCAGGCAGGATCACGGCCCACCGCAATTCTAAGAGTCTTCTAGAAGTACCAGAGTGTAACCTGACCCTCCATAAAAGTGAGACTAGATAATCTTTTCTCTCTTACTGCAGGTGTCTAGGAGTCCTCTGAAGGCTCTCTTGCTATTTTGCTAGACTTAGTTGAGCATTACTTTCCTCACAGGTTTAGTACGGAGCTTGAGGGGCTTCCTAATTTCTGTAGACAGCGTGTATATGTGTGTGCCCACAAATAGACGGGATTGGTGCATACCTCAATAAAACCAGGATCTACTTAGACCTCCAAAAACAGAAGATGGGGTCACTGCTAGCTTACACTTCCTAAAGTCCCAGGAGACTGTCACTGGGCCACAGCTGAAGACAGTCACTAGAGGTTGCTGGATCAATACATAAGGTTGGATAGTCCTGTGGAAGCATGCAGTTATTGAAAACAAAAACCTCCCAGCCAACTTGAAGGGGCTGGTTCTTAGACAATGGACTGAAATGAAGGGCTATTTTGTGGACGCAAATGCTACAGGTTTGCATACCTGCCCCAGTACTCAACAGGTTGAAGACTCGTCAAAATTTTTATTTAAACTTAACAGTTTTATCTTCCCATGTAGATCTTCTGTACAGCAGAGCAAATTAGTCAGTTGCACAGCTTTCTGCTCAGAAACCCTTCAAACTGTGTCCAGACAGTGACTTCTGGGTTGGCTTTAGCCACTGTGTATTTGAATGTGGAGTTTAAAAATGGGCAATTACCAAATTTGTTTTGGTAGATAAAAATAATTCAACCTCTGGTGGGGGAGCAACAAATGAGCAACTTGCACTCATAGGAAATGCTTTGTAGAATTGCTTCTGGGATCTTCCAATGAGCAGCTAGGAGTCAGAACAAATTTAATTAATTAATAGAGTCCCCACCGGTGGCTTGATTCATTGCGTGTTTGTCTCCTGTGCATCACTGCAACCAAGAGTCAAACCAGCATCAACTGTAGGCAGCAATTCGAACTAGGTGAGTCCAAAGGGAGCCTCTTTTTAGCCAAGACAGCAAGAGCTGCATTGCGGTTTCTTCCAGTTAGAAATTGTTCTTTACATATTGACACTCAGGGCACATCTTCACTCACTCAAACTGCTATAACAGCACAGCTACAGCACTGTAGCACTTCAGTGTAGATGCTATCCATGCCAATAGGAGGGCTTCTCTTATAGGAAAGAGAGGGGTAAGCTAGGTCAACGGAAGAATTCTTCTGTTGACCTAAAACTGTCTATACCAGAGGTAAGGTAGGCATAGCTACATCTCTCAGGGATGTGGATTTTTCACGGTCCTGATAGATGTAGCTATGCTGATGTAAGTTTCCAGTGTAGACTCCTTGGTGATTTCATGCCTGAAAGGCTACTGCCTCCATAGTGTCTAATGTTAGATTTGCAAGATCAGAGAAAGTCATGAGGAAAACCTATCTGAACCCTTGCATTAGTGTTTAGGGAAGTGGCTCTAAATTCCAAGTGACCTGTGTTTCTGGAGTTGTAATGTAGAATGTACCTTAAAAAAGACATAAGTGCCTTCAAAAAATCCAGACTTCCTTATCACCCGTAAGTACTATATTATGGACACATGGAATCTCATAAAAAGATGAGGGGGGTTGTATTTGAAATGGCTGCAATAAAATATATTTCTTGAAGAAAAGCAAGATGTAGGTTCATAGTGAAGCTATGTAAGAGCCTGAAGTTTTTTTGTGCCTAATACATCAGAAGATTTTTTCAAGAACAGTGTGGGAAAACATAAAGCCTTAGAAATCTGGCCAAGGTCACTGAGACCTAGGATAATCTCCATATTAAGTGCTGGTCATGCAAGTTTATTTATGGACTTTACACGTTTACTAGGGCTGGCCCGAAAACAAGAATTCTGTTTTGTAAATAATTTTAAGGTTTTTACATTTGTTTTCATCAGAATGAAATGGAGACACTTTCAAATTTCTGATGAAAAAAAAGAGTGAGACCCCACATCAGAATAGCCAATATCCCTGGGGTGGGAGGGAAAGGGTTAGGGCATTCACCTGGGATGTGGGAGACCCAGGTTCAAGTGCTTGATTCAGAGCAGAATCCCATATCCCTGATAAGTACCCTCACCACTGGGCTATTGGCTATTCTGGTGTCAATACATCTCCCTCTCCACACCTCCAACTCTGCCCCCACCCCTCTCACCTCAGATCTGACAAGCCCACTACACCAAACACATGCCTTCCAGGATATTTATCAATAAAGAGTAGTATGTCAGGTATCTACAGAAAGTGTGTCAAGATTCATAATCATTCATAGAATCATAGAATATCAGGGTTGGAAGGGACCTTAGGAGGTCATCTAGTCCAACCCCCTGCTCAAAGCAGGACCAATCCCCAATTTTTGCCCCAGATCCCTAAATGGCCCCCTCAAGGATTGAACCCACAACCCTGGGTTTAGCAGGCCAATGCTCAAACCACTGAGCTATCCCTCCCCCATTGAGAGATGTAAGTATGGGTAATATTTAAGGAATGATGCAATTATATTGAAAGTATGCTTTATGGACTTGGAGTAAAAGTTAGTCACCATGGGGACATTATGTCTTGGTGATGACCTTTCAAGCATGGCAAAACATCAAAGACAACTGCAAATAATCGAAATCACCTGGAGGTAAAAAAAAAAAGAACTTTACAATAAACACAGGTTTGCCCAGTCTGTGAATAAAGATAAGAAACTGATATATGAGATGGGGGAGAGAGACCCTCTGCATCCTTTCACTGAGGAGACACCTTGGAGAGAAGGGATGTTCTCATGAAAAACTGGACCCTAAGTTACTTTATTAGATAAGAATAATAACTATTAATAAAATGTAGACACAGGTTCGCATTTTATGATTTTGTTTTTTATTATAACTATTTGTTTCCACCACTCTCTCGTTTCTAGTTAATACCCCATTCTATCTTAAATAAACCTCCTTTGGTTCCATTACAAGTGCTGTGTGCATCACAGGAGCGAAGGTTTAAAGTAAAACTGGTAAGCTGGGGTGCTCTGCTCCTTTGGGAGCAAGGATCTGAGATTTCTGTGAGTAGCCAGTGCCAGGGACTAGATATCACAGGGAACGCTTCAAAGGGACTTGAGAACTGGGGTGCACTTCTTGTTAACCTGCAAAGCGAAGGCAGGGCTGACACCCAGTCACCATGGGTAAAGACTCCCTCGTGCTAGAAACATGGTAACGAAGTGACTCACAGTCCTGGGTACCCAGAGAACTATCATAATTATCCGCTAATTGCTATGGCTGGGACGCTTGTTTGGGACCCAAAAGCATGCTTATTCCATAGATTTGGAAGGAGTTATTTACCCTCTTGCTCTTCCACTTGAAAAATAATTATAAGATATTCCTGGAACTCAGTCACGTATTTGTTTTTAAAAAGTTCTAACACCAGCAGATAGACATATGTTTGATATTTTAAATTCAGAAGCAATCTTCTGTTTATTAGGTTAAGCCATTACACAGAGTAGCAGCATTGATGGGAAAAAGGGTGCCAGACTTTGCCTTTGTCTAGAAAACAGAAGGAAACAATAGACAGATGGAGTGAAAGGAAATTTTGTTCAGGATATTGAACATAAATGAACAGGATGTGAATTTGAGGCCTGGGTTCATAAGTAAAGTCTTAAAGAAAGCCATAAAAACACGGATAATAAAACTTGGTGTCAAAATATCAGTGCGTGAAACTGAAACACGTGTTAACAATGAAAAATAACTGCAATCAACATGTAGCTCTATAATCTAAGGAGAAACACGACCTAGAAGTGAATGCCTTCTGTTGGTGTTAATTTGTCAGTTTTAAAGAGGCATATAAACATGCAGTAAAACCTTTTAAAGTATCAAGTCAGCTTTATAAAAGCTGCAGATTAATTCTGACATTATCCTTATAGTTTGAATACTCATAACTGATCATGTATGAAAAGTATATCTTTCCATCATTCTGCATATAGATTCTTCCATTACAGACGATCCCACTTCTGCAAAAAAGCTGATCTAGCAATATGAATAAACAGCTTCAACAGAGTTTGCATTTGTCGTGGGATCTCAGCTTAAATTTTTAAATGCAATTTCAGTGCAATTTTGTGCACCAATATTTTTGTGCTCATAATTTCTTCATACTCACACAGAACTTTAGCACAAACTTTTCTTTTTCACAGCCAAGTTTTGCATAGCCAATATCTTCAATATTAGAATGTACTTTTCAAAATATGATTCTTGGTGTAAAGTTAAAATCTAGACAGCTCATAATCACAGAGCTGACCTAAAATATCCAGATGCTGGAAAAATGGTCAAATCCATTTTTTTTGAGACTAGTAAAAGTCAAAATGACTAAAGGGCAGGGTAGGCAATGGATGTAACCTACTGGGAAGCCAGTACTACTTATAAAAAAAAATGGGAACACTTTGGTTTTATTTTTCTAACAAACATGATGACACGTTGGACAGGTGCCAGTAGTTTTAGTCAAAAACTTGGGCAAGCCTGAGATAGATATACTTTCATACATAGGCACTTTAAGGCCAGTTATATACTCTCTAGCCAGTTGATATAGCTATACATCTTTTCTTTCACTTTAGTGATGACAACACTATGATAGACAATGCATTGTTTGAAAATCTCTCTCATAATTTACTGCCTGAGAGATGGAAAGCTACTTCTGAACACTTAAGGGCTATTGAGAAAATACTGTGAAATTCTTGAGCTATATCATGCAGAAGTCAAAAGGCTCCATTTTCTTTTTTAGATATAATTGAACAAATTATATTTAAGAGATTTTCAGATTCATAACAACTCACCTGACATGATAATCTGTTGCTGGCCTAAGGTCTTTCAGGTTATATTCTAATTCTTCTCCACTGCAGAAAGAAATCATCCATATATCATGAAAAACAGTAACTCAGTTAATACAGCTATTGAATTTCTGACATCTAGGGGCTCCTACAAATGATGCATTGAAAAAAATAAATAATTTCCAGGGTAGGAAAATAAAAGTAAATAATATAGGACCAACTTGTCAACAGACTGGAAATCTTTACAAGTTTCCATATTAAAGGAAAGAGAAGTAGCTATGCTTTCCATTTATAAAGTAACTCTATCATATGGATTTGTTTCTACACTGTCTTTATCCATACACATCTATGTCAATTTAACTTACTAGGCCTTTCAACTCTCCCTGAGTTATGCTGAAAATGTGACTCAATCATACCCCAGTTCCATGTTTTACTTTTATTATTGCAAAGTACCTGCTTCAGAAATGCTGAATCATCATACTGGATTAGTGAATATTATATTAAAAGATTCTAACGTGGCTTGAACTTCAGCATCTTGCATTAATGCTTCACTTGGGGCCCTCATTTTGAGGTCTTGTCCAATGTTATATTCTATATTTGGGCTTGGCAGGGAAGTACATAATCTCCATTACTAACAACCGCAGCCTGTGCCTATTCAAGTCAATGGCAAAACCAGTGGTACAGGTTTGAACTTTAGATATTGAATGGTTAGTTAACGAAGGTTTTTTTTTTAAACCAACACTCAGGCTATCCATAAATCCTCCCAGTTTATGGGTTCTCAAATTGTAGCGGCTATGGGAGAAGAATCTGACCATGTATTGTCTTCTCTTCCAGGCCATCTGCTGGAGATGGAAAATTAGAATGACACACAAATTGCTGAATATGTGGAGGTTTTGTCTATTGTGGGACTCTAAGCAGCCTCTTGGATTATTCGGGCTAAAGGTCACTCTAAGTACAACAGTAACTGTGGAGCATCCTGTAACATCAGTACTTGGTTTATCCCCACTTTTATTAAAACAAAGAAAAAATATCATCTCAATACAGTAAATACACTTATTACAGAGTCAAGTGATGTCTCATGGAGATGTGATACAAGACTAGAAAGTGTTTTGAAAGCAAGGAAGTGTCCTTTCAGGTATGAACATGTGCTTTCTGGGTTGACAGAGGTTAGAGATGGGCAAGGCAGTCCAATTCCCTGCAAATTCAAGATTGTTCCCTATGACACACTGGCACATGAGTTAGTGCAGCCTGACCTCTCGGGCAGATAAGATGGTCAATACTTTGCAAGATTTTCTCTTGATTATAACAGTTACCCTAGCTGCTTATAATGGAGCTATCCACATTATACTTATAACCTATCCACATTATACTTATAACCTATTCACATTATAACTGTGTGTTAAGTTACAGGACATCCTGAGAATGGAGATGAACTTGGACACAAAAGGTAATTATTATGCTACCAGGATTCCCTTTAGTGAAATTTGTGGAGGACAATTACTCCATTATAGCCAATCTGGCATCTCATCTCTTTTTTCCATATTGGTGTGGTCGCTGGATGAAGAATATATGGAATTACACTACACGTACTTGACCATAAAATGAACTCATAGGATCACAGAATTTAGAAACGGAAAAGTCTCACTAGAATTATAACTTATGTCACAGTTGGGTCTGGTGATAGGAAAGTGCACAGAGGATGATTTTGTTGCATGTAATGCACTGGTGAGTGTGTATTACAGGTCCACCTGTGTGCTGATCTGCAGAGGAGATGAGCTGTTACAATCCCCAGCTACAGACACATGCAGGGCCAGCTCCAGGCACCAGCAAAGGAAGCAGGTGCTTGGGGCGGCACATCTGAAGGGGCAGCATTCCGGCCATTCGTGGGGCGGCACATTTCAGGGGCCAGTTTTTTTCTTTTTCTTTGGCAGCTCCAGCTGCAGCTTTTTTTTTTTTTTGCCGCTTGGGGTAGCAAAAAAGCTAGAGCCGGCCCTGGACGCATGGCTGTTAAACTCATGCTTTAGCACAGGGGTCTCAAACTCAAATTACCACGAGGGCCACATGAGGACTAGTGCATTGGCCCGAGGGCCGCATCACTGACCCCGCCCCCTTGCTGCCCCCGGCCCCGCCCCCACTCCACCCCTTCCATTAGGCCCTGCCCCTTCGCCGCCTCCTCCCCTGTGTGCGTGGCTTCCCGCTCCGCCCCCCTCCCTCCCAGAAACCGCGAAGCTGCCAGCCAGCTGTTCTGGCAGAGGGAACTGCCTGGAGGTAAAAACAGAACCTTGGAGCAGCGCGGAGGGAACGGGGATCTTAGCGGCCACAGAACGTAACTGGGTGAGGGAGGGCAGGGGTGAGGGGAGTTGGCGGCCACAGAACGTAACGGGGGGGGGGGGGGAGAGGGGAGATGGCGGCAATAGGACTTAACTGGGAGGGGGGGGCGGGGGGAGCCCGGCGGCCCGCCTCTTCTCCCCCCCTCCTCCCGTGTGTGCGCGCTTCCCGCTCCTCCCCCCACCCTCCCAGAAACCGCCAGACAGCTGTTCTTGCGGCGGAACTTCAGAACATAACTCGGGGGGGGGGGGGCACTGTGGCCCGCCGGGCTCCCCGCGCCCCCCCCGAGTTATGTTCTGAAGTTCCGCCGCCACAATAGCTGTCTGGCAGCTTCGCAGTTTCTGGGAGGGAGGGGGGAGGAGCGGGAAGTGCGCACACAGGGGAGGAGGGGGGGAGCTCTGCCTCTGCTCCGCCTCTTCTCCCCCCCTCCTCCCCTGTGTGCGCGCTTCCCGCTCCTCCCCCCTCCCTCCCAGAAGCCGCCAGACAGCTGTTCTGGTGGCGGGAACTGCCTGGGGGTTAAAAAAAAAAAATTTGGGGGGGGGGAGGGGGCGCCAGGGAGCCCAGCGGGCTGCAGGGAAGAGCTCCGCAGGCCGCGTGTTTGAGACCCCTGCTTTAGCAGCTCATGGTTTTAGCTCTGGCAGGTGGCTGTCACACCAGGAAAGTGTATGTGAGAGGGTTTTGATAACTTAAGGGACAGGAAATGGTAACTCTATTCTTTGGAGAGGGATGAGGCAGAAAGTGACAACACAGGGCAGGTCTGCTGAGGGGGAGGGGTAGCCCCTCCCACACACATGCTCTCAATCAATTTGCAGGAAGCTTTTTCAGGTGGGGCTAGGACTACAAAAACCCGGACAAAATACTTTTTTGTCAAATTGGTAGGACACAACGGCAGGACCTGAAGAACCAGGATAGCTCATTTTTAACTAAATATAAATACAGAACAACACATGAAAAAAGTACATAGTTACCTGTAAATTATCTTGTACTTTCCATCCCTCCCTTTGTCTGATAAGGCAACCTCGTAAGTACAAGTGTAAGGCAAGCCATTATTGTGTCTATCTGCACTTAAAAGGCCAGTTGGAGGACACCATGTAAGTAAAACTGTTCTTGCTTGAATATTTGAAACCTATAAAAGAAATGTTAGTCAATGTGAATTCCAAGTACTATGTTCTCTTAGAAGTATATGAAATATATGTGCTCTTTACCAAGTAATTGCTTGTAAATACCACCCCTAAGATGGTGAGAGATGAAGAACTGTAATGAACAAGAAACTGGCTGAGAGACAGGAAACAAAGACCTAGGCTTCGCTGTGGGCAGTTCAATGATAACCACTTCTCAGGATGCAACACTGATCCAAAAATATCCAGAGTGGTATACATAGACAGGAAAAACAAAACAATTTTGGAGTGCTTCAGGTCATAAGCCAATCTCTAACTGACAATTGCTAAGAAGAAATTTCCCCTGCTGTAGGCTAGTTATTCCATCCATAACTGTCCATTTAGGGATTCCTTGCACCTTCTTCTGAAGCATAAATTGCTGGCTACCACTGGAAACAGCATACTGGACTAAATGGGTCAATGGAGGTGTACCTGTTAGAAATTATGATGGTCCCGTCTGACCTTAAAGTCTATGAGTCTATATGTCCAAATAATCTTAGTGTAGACAGAGCCTAAAACTAGCACAGCTTTTTTTTTGCTCTGCTACATTCCTTAGCAGGACAATCCACTGGCATAATGCCAGAAGCATCATATTCATCATAGGCCTGTATAGTACAGTAGCTTCCATTTGAACAGACTTCTGATACCATGCTGAGAGAGGAAAAAGACGTTAATGCTTCTAAAATCAATGCTTACAGTGGGCCATCCTGGAAAGAAAGTATGTACTTCTAAGTAACTCTTCTGAAGAAATCCCTGAGAAATCATTTTGTAGCCCTGAGCACTCGGACACATAATCTCTTGAGTTTAGATAATGAAAATGACTAATCTCTTAAAATTGCAATGTCAAATGTAACAGTGGGAAAAAAATTAGCCTACGTGAGGAGGAGTTGAGGTTACATTCCAGCGCACAAGGTTTTATGTTTCTTATTAATTTCTGCTACATGTCAACTTTTACAAGTTTTATCATTCTAGCAGATTTCTCCAAAATACTTATAGAGCAAAAATCTGTTATTTCAGAAGGTGTAAGAAGCTGAATGATTGAGAGACTCAGTTATAAATTTTCTATACTTTTCCACAGAAAACTGGCACTCCTCTCCCATTAATGATAACAGTACTTGTAAAACTAATGTGCTGTGCAACTGTGCTTGGAATTTACTCTTTGAGGTCCAACATAGCTTGCAAAAACGTAGTTTCTATTGGGAATGTGGCTGGAATATCCGAGTTTAAAGACATACTTTCCTGCAAGAAAAAGCTCTGGAAATCTCTAATGTCCATAACGCAGATCATTTAACATCTCATCTGAAAAATACATTGCCTCTAGCTGAAAAGCACCCCAGCTATTGTGCCTGATCTTGATATATTAAGCAGATGCCTTCTAAACCAAGTCCTAAATCTGAGATTTTTTAACATACTGAGAAGGGAGTGAAACCATAAAGTGTTTCTCATCTTAATGTAAACATTGCTCTCAAAGTTACCAACAACATTTTAGTTTAATGTCAGTAAACTTAGTTAACCATGCCCAAAATAAAATATCTCTGCAACATAAGTTGAAATTGTAGAACATGAAATGGTAAGTAGTATCAAAAAAATTTCTCAAGAACCATTTGCAGATTAGTCTTACACCAATTTTCCTATCATTTCTTGTTCTCCTACTGTTGTCCTAGAGGTAATACAGTAACTGTTTGCTTCAAACAACTCGACTGGCTAAAAATTGCACTGGATTAGCCAGACATCTATAAGAAAAGCCCAAAGTCTCAAGTCAGACAAAGCAATTGAAATCTCTTAGATATCTTAATAGAATGAAATCATAGCCAAAACTAAATATATTTACAGTTAAAAAATTACATTTGATGTCAATTAAGTATTTTACAGGCTAAAGAGAATTTTGCAATAAAAATATTCAAATTATAATTTTTTTTTTGGACATACATTATTACCAGATGAACTACTGTGAGATTTCTTCTATTATTATGGACATATGCTTGCATAATTGTTTTTCATACATTCAGACAGGGATTTGGAACTTGATACACAATATCCAGCCAATGTTCTATTGAAATTTTTTTTTTATGACTACTAGCTAGGACACACGTATATATACTCTCTCTATTTGGTAAAAAGCCTTGTCCTTTAATGAACTTCAGTGATTTGTAGAAAGTGAAGTTTCTCTTAATGTAAGAGAAACAGTAAATTTTATGGGCTACCCACAAGAAAATACTGGTACACATTTAATACTCTGAAGTCAACGTGGCTCTGCACAGGCTGATTCACATAAGGATAAAAGCTTACTATGGCTACCAGCTAAGAGAGCTGTTCCATTAGCTGAAGTGCTACAGGTTTAAGCTTTTGGTGCTGAAGATCCAGGTTTCTGTTCTTCTGCTGACATGTGATGATGGTGGTGGTGAACACACAGTAACTGCTGAAGTCACAAATTGAGTTTTAAAATAAACAGGTAGCCGACAATTAAAATAATTCTGAAGTGAACCCTGAAAGTGCCAAACAGGTTTTCTGACACCCTCGCAAAGCCAGCATGGCATGCACTAAAAGTTATTTATACATAAATGGGATTGTTAGATGAAGTGAGAAACTGAAATTCTGAGTCCACATTTTTAGCATGACAAACCACAATAGTACTATCCCCAGGAGAGTGAGAATTTGGAACAAATAAATTTGTACGACTCAAGGGAAATACAATCTGCTGTCCAGTGAGCTGTAGCCCACGAAAGCTTATGCTGAAATAAATTTGTTAGTCTCTAAGGTGCCACAAATAATCCTGTTCTTTTTTCTGACACCACAGACTCCAGCCATACGCTGTGTATCTTCAGTGTTTTCTTTGATGAGTGGCTAAGCAGCCTCTTGGTATGAAGAAATAACGTTTGCAAGGATCAATGAATATTATGCCTGCTATGGAGGATATAGCCTCAACTATTCAACTTCCAAACAATAGGCATGATCCTGAAAGGTGCTCAGTGCTCTCAACTTCAATTTGTTCCAATGGCAGTTGAAGGAGCTGAACACCTTTCAGAAGATCTGGCCCAATACCCCTTCTTGACCTGTTTCTTTATGAGCACGAGAGCATCATAGCTATTTCATGATGCTGGGTCCAAACCCACTGAAGTCAATGACAAAGTTCCTATTGTCAAGACAATGCAGTTAAGAACATAAGAACGGCCATACTGGGTCAGACCAAAGGTTCATTTAGCTCAGTATCCAGTCTTCTGATAGTGCCCAATGCCAGGTGCTTCAGAGGGAATGAACAGAATAGGTAAACATCAAGTGATCCTTTCCCTATTGCCCAGTCCCAGCTTCTGGCAAACAGAGGCTAGGGACATCATCCCTGCCCATCCTGGCTAATAGCCAATTGATGGACCTATCCTCCATGAACTTATTTAGGGTTTTTTTTGAACCCTGTTTATAGTCTTGGCCTTCACAACATCCTCAGGCAGAGTTCCACAGGTTGACTGTGCATTGTGTGAAGAAATACTTCATTTAATTTGTTTTAAACCTGCTGCCTAATAATTTAATTTGGTGACCCCTAGTTCTTGAGTTATGAGAAGGAGTAAATAACACTTCCTTATTTACTTTCTCCACACCTGTCATGATTTTACAGACTTTTATCATATCCACTGTTAGTCGTCTCTTTCCAACCTGAAAAGTCCTCGTCCTATTATCTCTCCCCATATGGAAGCTGTTCCATACCCCTAATCATTTTTGTTGCCCTTTTCTATACCTTTTCCAATTCCAATAAATCTTTTTTGAGATGGAGCAACCAGATCTGCACGTAGTATTCAAGATGTGGGGGGTACCATGGATTTATATAGAGGCAATATGATATTTTCTGTCTTATTATCTATCCCTTTCCTGATGATTCCCAACATTCTGTTAGCTTTTTTGACTGCTGCTGCACATTGAGTGGATGTTTTCAGAGAATGACTTCCAGATCTCTTTCTTGAGTGGAATAGCTAATTTAGATCCCATCATTTTATATGCATAGTTGGGATTATGTTTTCCAATGTGCATTACTTTGCATTTATCAACATTGAATTTCATCTGCCCTTTTGTTAACCAGTCACCCAGTTTTGTGAGATCCCTTTGTAACAATTTGCTGTCTGCTTTGGACTTAACGATCTTGAGTAGTTTTGTATCATCTGTAAATTTTGCCATCTCACTGTTTACCCCTTTTTCCAGATCCTTTATGAATATGTTGAACGGTACTAGTCCCAGTACAGACCCATGGGGAACACCACTATTTACCTCTCTCCATTCTGAAAAATGACCATTTTTTCCTACACTTTGTTTCCTATCTTTGAACCAGTTACTGATCCATGCGAGGACTTTCCCTCTTCTCTTACTCCAGCTTTCCAAAGCTTAAACCAGGAGATCAGATTCTGATCCGTTTCATGAATTCCATTTCATTATAACATCTACTCTTCCTTCTTCAGCCAGTGCAGGATTGTTAACCAAAGAATTTTTTCCAGACCAGTTTTATATGACTCAAGAGAAGAAGGAGCTTCCACTACTTCTCCATTGGAAATAGAATGCTTTTATTCTATCAAACACTGAACTTGCAGTACTGGTATAAAATACTTAAGTGTGGTATTAATTCTAAACAGGAAATACTTCTGCATAGGATTTGTTCATTTTTAATGCTATCTTAATTCTACCCTACCAAAATATTACAAACTGGAAGATTTCTTTATCATTTGGGGAGATGATTCCCCTTTGTGTACTGTCCTTACACAGATGATAAGGCCCATGCTGTCAGAAGTACTTTTTCCAGCTGGGTAATATGAGCCACTTTGTTCTACAAGCTATTGTATTTGATTTTTACAGATTTTTTTTTAAGATCGAGAAATAACTACACATTCTTTGTCACAGGAGTTTTCTGTGTCTTGTAAACAGCACAGCTAATTAGTTCCTGCAAGCTTCTCAGTTTACATGCTAAATGTCTGCTTTATAAGCTATTGAAAAGGTGGTGGAGTAATTAATTATTTTACAAAAGTCCTTATAAAATAATCCCAACTCTTGCACTACTTTATTAAAGTTACAAGACTGATAAATATCGGTTCTTCTAGTCATTCAGGTCATGAACAAAGGCCAACGTTTCCGTACAAGTTTACTTTGAGATTTTGGGTTAGTGTTCACAGGCCTTTTGTGATATATTTTTTTTTGGGGGGGGAGTGTTATTGTATGTGTGTGAACTACACTGAATGAAGCATTCCTTTGCTCCCCAGAGGGCAATGTTTGAAAGACTTGTGGGTCAAATGAGCTCATGGCTTTTACGAGGTCAAGTTTTCCCTTTCAAATCATGGTCTGACGCTGCAGTCCTTAATCAGGCAAAAATCCCAATGACTTGAAAGGACAGCAGGAACAGGCTCTTTATTACAAAGCCAATCTTCATTTGAACTCAGACCCAGCATACCTGTGGATTGCTTCTTTACTCACTCCCCACCACCACACACCTCCCCACTGTGGTTGTCAGCATTTGCTGAGAGGATGCAATAACCTTTCAAGCCTCTCTGTAGCCACTTAGGGTACGTCTATACTACAGAATTAGGTCGAATTTATAGAAGTCGATATTTTAAAACCCGAATTTATGGAATCGATTGTGTGTGTCCCCACTAAAGAGCGTTAAGACCATGAGGTCGATTGACTGTGTCCACAGTAGCGGGGCTAGCATCGACTTTCGGAGAATTGCATTGCGGGTAGCTATCCCACAGTTCCCGCAGTCTCCGCCGCCCATTGGGATTCTGGGTTGCGATCCCAAAGCCTGATGGGGCAGAAAACATTGTCGCTGGTGGTTCTGGGTACATGTCATCCCTCCCTCCGTGAAAGCAATATTTTTCGCGCCTTTTTTCCGGGGTTTCTGTGTTTGCTACGGAAGCCTGCTCAGCTCACAATTACCGTATATCTCCAGCGTACGCCTGGACATTAGGTCTAGTGGGGATTCAGTCACACTATAATACAGGCAGAGGGATAGCTCAGCGTTCTGAGCGTTGGCCCGCTAAACCCGGGGTTGCGAGTTCAATCCTTGAGGGGGCCATTCCGCCTGAGGCTGGTAGTCGCAGGACTACACAGCAGGAGCGCCTTGCCTTCTAGCTGCAGATGGTGCAATATGCCATAAATGGTCGTGGTCGCGGGACCACACAGCAGAAGCTCCTTTCCTTCTCGCAGCAGATTGTACAATATGATTGGTATTCGTGTGCTCCTGGCCGGCGGCCTATGGTGTGGCTGGCCGGGGGCGCTTGGACATAAATGGGAGTGACCAGAGTGACTCTGGTCATTCTCTTTTTTACGTTTTGTTTAAGGGAGATTCAGTACTGCCTGGAACACGGGCGGAGGGATAGCTCAGCGGTCTGAGCGTTGGCCCGCTAAACCCGGGGTTGCGAGTTCAATCCTTGAGGGGGCCAGGAGCTGATGATGGATATCAAGCATATTGTACCATCTGCTGCTAGAAGGGAAGGCGCCTCCTTGCTCACCGCATATTGTACCATCTGCAGCTAGAAGGAAATGAGCCTAACCCTTGCTCCCCCCTCCCTCCGTGAAAGCAACTGAGGGGGGAGCAAAAAATCCTTTTGATGGGACTCCATCATGGTCACCTCTGCTGATGAGATCTGCGCTCACCTGCAGCTCACCACGCTGGCCAAACAGGAAATGAAATTCAAAAGTTCGCGGGGCTTTTCCTGTCTACCTGGGCGGAGCATTGGAGCTCAGACTGCTGTCCAGAGCGGTCAAATGTTGCACTGTGGGATAGATCCAGGAGGCCAATACTGTCGAATTGCGTCCTCACTAGCCTACATCGATTCGGCAATATCGATTTAAGCGCTAATCCCCTCGTTGGGGGTGGAGTGGCGAGATCGATTTTAAGAGCCCTAGAAGTCGATGTTAAGGGCTTCGTCGTGTGGACGGGTGCACGGATCAATCGAAATAACGCTAATAAATTCGACCTAAACTCGTAGTGTAGACCAGGGCTTAGATCTGTTCCATTGTAGTTGAACACAACAGCGGCACTCAGCCATTTTTGAAGCTTGGCCTCAGGTTTCTCCTCTGAGGAAGGTGGCTGCTTCAGAGAATGAGTACCTTGTCTGTGACATTAGGAACTAGAAACTCACTAGGATTTCAGGTTAAACAAACAATTCTGGGAAAAATCTAATCCGCTAAAGAGTTGCCTTATAAAAGAGAAAATTTGGTATGAGCTATGTGAAATTTCCCGAAATAGGTGGCAACATTAGATATTGTACAATGTACTCGTTGCTTGAATTTCAGTCCACTTCCAATTGATTCACTGATGCCTCATTACTTCATTTGTTTTACATACACGGTATTTCTTTTATTAAATAATTTTATTTTTCTCTTTTATAAAAGTTCTGCTTGGGCTACAAATATTTTACTATTATTGAAGCAATGGCATTACATACCATTTTTCTCACTACCAGCTACATGTACACATTATATACACGTAGAGTGTATATATTACATACATGTACATGTACACACACAACAAATGATGGTAGCCTATGTTATTGTTATGAGCTGAGTGAAGACTTGTTATGGGTAGAATTAAAACACCATTGAGATTGATAGGTGTGAACTGACCCTTCAATTAATATAACTATAAGCATATGCACCACCTAAGACAAAGGTTGTCTGGACCCACTCAGGTGCTTTTGTCTGGGAATTGTTTCGGATAGGTGTGTGTAGGAAAAAAGATCACGCAAACTCAGGACAGACAAGAACAGACAGAGAGAGATGGAGAGAAAGAGACAGCCTGAAGGGGCAGCTGAAAATATGGAAGAAACCTGGGAAAAGGTTTTTGGGCCAGGGTGCAGGCTAAGAGTGTGCTCTGGTATTGTGAGCAAAAGAAGCTGTTTTCTGCTATTGATTCTCTCTGTGTTCAAAGTCACAGGACTTTGTTTGTTCTTTGTAAATAAATAAATCTGCACCAAACTAATACCCGACTATCAGAAATTTCTACTCCTATCTGGAATGCCCACAAGGCCTGAAACTTTGATTAGCCACTCAGGTGAAAAAAGGGAAACAATATAAATCTATTATTAGCATGAGGTTGGGATAGCCTTGTTACTTATGAGTGTTCAAGTTACAGGGAAGTACGCGGGTCATCCCAAACATGTACCAATACAAGGGTTACACCGCACCATCATGTAATCAGCACATGCCACAGATATTACACACACACACCAACTATAAAAGCTATTTTAGGAATGTTCTAGAGAGATTAAAATGTTAATGGTACTATTGTTTTATCCTTCTGCCTGTAAAGCTAAGTATCTTAGGTTTTGTCTACACTGGACTTTTGTCGGCAAAACTTGTCAGGGGTGTGAAACACCCCCCCCCCCCCCCCGAACAACAAAAGTTTTGCTGATGAAAAGCGCCGGGGTGAACAGTGCTTTGTTGGCGGGAGAGGTACGTAGTGTAGACAAAGCCTTAGTTACCATGAATCCAATTATACAGGATTCAGAGGTAACCATAAAAACTTCCAAAATAGCTTCTCTCTACAAAAAATACTCACAGATTTAACTTCAGAATTATCAGGATCTTTCGAGGTTAGATATTCCTCCTGTCTAATGGTATCAGTCTCCTGTATCTAGCTCTGGAATATTTCATGATACTCTGAGTTCCTTTCCCAGGTCTGAAGAAGAGCTCTATGTAGCTCGACAGCTTGTCTCTCTTACTGGGAATGGCTTGGCCATTACGTTAATTGAATCTATTTCCCTTAAGTTAACTATCCTCACTCACACCTTTGTGTCAACTGTCCGCAATGGGCCATCTTGATTATCACTTCAAAAGTTTTTTTCCCCCTGCTGATATAGTTCCTCTTAATTAATTAGCCTCTTAAAGTTGGTATAGGCACTTCCACCTTTTCATGTTTCTCTGAATGTATAAATATCTGCTTATTGTATGTTCCATTCCATGCATCTGATGAAGTGGGTTCTAACCCACGAAAGCTTATGCTGAAATAAATTTGTTAGACTCTAAGGTGCCACAAGTAATCCTGTTCTTTTTACCAAAACAAGTTGGTCCAATAAAAGATATTATCTCACCCACCTGCTCTCTCTAGGCAGACATTAAAACAGTCATTGATGCCATTTTGAATATTGCCCACCCTGGGCAATAGGCCACTGTAACTTTGAGTGGGCACGTTTGAGGATCAGACAAGTCCACATTTGAAGCGGGGAAAGGAAGGAAAGCGTCTTTTTAAAATGGTGGCATTGGGGACTAGTCAGAGGTTTAGAATGTTGGCCGCTGTCTCAGAGATGGATCAGTGGGCAAAGTGCCTTTGAGCGTATCCCTTCTTGGGCCTCAAGCCATCCCCAGTCTTGGGGTGGAATCATACGATTCTCCCACTCTCAGACCAGGTCTTGGGTTGCATTCCCTTGGTACTAACTGCATCTCAGCAGGTCTGATTGACACTCAGACCATGCAGTTCTGTTCCCTCCAGGGGAAATGACAGTGGCATCCAGTAACCAAACAGCCTTCTTAAAGCAGAGTGTTATTTATTTTGAATCAAGTCATTTAAGAGAAGACAGATCTTAAAAAATAAACCAGTCTATATACATGCTTGTCTTTTGTTAAGTCTCACCATTCCCTGGATCTGAGAAAGCCCCACTCCTTTAGAATCCCTCTGGGGAGTCTCTCTCTGTGTTAGCTTTTCTCACTGAATAGCTGCTGACAAGTGACACACATACCCTCCTCTCCTGAGAAGAGCTTTTTAACTGTTTAATGTTCTTTTGATCTCTGGGCTTGCTGCCTGGCAATACAAAGCTTGCATCTTCATTGGCGACAGGATATAGGATCCTCAAAGCTAACAGTTTCCCCCATTGTCTTGTCACTGCCCCCCAACCATTTGTTTGGAGATTCATATCAGGATCCACTGGGTTGCTTCCCTGCTTGTTTTTCCCACAGCCCCCTATTAAACTAGAACAATACATTCATACTGGAAAGTCTCACAACCCAACATACAATAACAGCACCTTACTGATCAGGTCACAGGCAGTGTTTATAAATTATTACATCTCAATATTCTTAGAGTATATTACATAGCAATTCCACGGCAGTCACAACAGTGAACTAATTTTCCTCTGCAGAACTATCCACTGCTTATGAATATACACCAAGGGCATATTCATTGCAATAGTACAGTACAGAGGAGTTAGCCAAAAACTATGAGGTCAATCACATTTTTCATGACACAGATGTTTGTAGGGAAAAAATTAAATTTTTGGGGAAAAAGGCTGCATAAACCATTGAAACTTCAAGTCAGCAGGGATTTAGATTCCCCATTTATTCCTTTATTGCGTAAGGCCTCGGTCCTGCAAACAGATGCATTGGTGTATGGAGTCCAGACTATCATGTGAACATAATGTCTGCACTGGCGCATCTGTTTGCAGGACTGGGGTCTAAATTGCAACAGGAACATATTTTCCACACTTTTCAATGTTATTAAATAAAAACATTTGGTTTGTTCTTGTCAGAGTTTTGGTTTTTAATTCCTAATTTATTTCTTCAAATTAAAGCTTTTGGGGGGCAGCGGATAGGATAATTGATATCAAATAAATAAGTATTTTTATTATTTATGTCCTTATATGTGCATACCTTATATAACACATATAATGAAATAACCAAAATTAATAAATTCATCCAGGGATTTCAAAGTGCTCTACAAATAGCAATTAATTAAGCCGCAGCATATGCTATTAAACACCTAGAAATTATGCCCACTGTATGGACTGGGAGTTTTGCCTCAGTGTGTGCTTTGGACTGCAGAACTGTGATCCATAAAAATGTTCTTGGATGAAAATACCTTTAT
Source organism: Macrochelys suwanniensis (assembly GCA_033296515.1). Taxonomy (NCBI): domain Eukaryota; kingdom Metazoa; phylum Chordata; order Testudines; family Chelydridae; genus Macrochelys; species Macrochelys suwanniensis. Next base: position 14,439,532 of record CM065783.1, read on the forward strand.
ACAACATTCTAGCATATAATAATTCAGAGGCCATCCCGTATTTCACCAGCATTATACCATGGACCAAAAAATACACTTGGCATATTTGTGAAGTTGTGTTTTTTTTTGTAAATCTGGAACACGTACCTGTGGTTTCTCTATTCCAGAAAGAATGTCTTGAACTCTTTTGGTTTCTGAGTCATATTCTGTAAAACAGATAGGAAAAAAGTAAATTACCACCATTAGATGGCAATAATGTCACCAAACTCTATATTCCTCCATCGTGAAGTTTTTACTAGGAAAGAGGCAGAACAGTAGGACTGGTTCATCAGAAACAATTTCTTGTGGCACAGTTTGCTCTTATGTAACAATGGCAGAAGAAATACAACATATGGCTCCTCACACATGAATATGAAAAATATGATGTAAGAATGAGTGGCCAACAAAATTTTCAAGTCTTAATGATTGCAGCTACAGAGATGACACCCGCAGACTTCCTAAACTGATTAATATTTGGTTTCATGTGGCCAAATCCCCCCCACAAAACTTAGTTCCACAGATATGCTAAAAAAAAGACCCAGGGTATTCTATAACTCTATTAATGTTAAGCTTAATCCGGTTTATAAACCAAAAATATCTTTATTCTGTCATCCATGGAACTCAACTGCAAGGAGAGTCCTCACTTTCTTACTTAGAGCCTAATCTGGAAAATTAATAGCATTTTTATTTTAATGGAAGTCTGCTGGCCAAACATATTACCTTTCAAAAAAAATTAAAGCAAAGTAATTATACCACAAACAAACAACTAAAAACAATATGAGCAGGACCCTTCATATATCAGAATAAAATTCTGGCACAGGGACTGTAGAAACACATGAAGAAAAAAATGGCAGGTTCAAATTAATACCTCCAGAAACGACTCCAGAATACCTCCCCAAAAAGGCTGACCTACTTCTTGAAGCTCAAGAAGCTGCCCATTTTTGTCAAAAACCTGCTTGGAAAAAAAAATGCCACCACCATTTTAAAAAGTTCCATGCACTAGCATGCCAAAAAATTAAAATTGGCTGAGGAGAGACAGGCAAAACTCCAATGTAAATGCTCATCTCCTCCTGAAAGAATTTGCCTCAGTGTGTAGCAGGAATGACAGCCGGACTGCCTCCTATGATCTGGAGTGCTTTTCCGTCTCAGCCACTTGACAAAAATTAACCTAAGCTAATTCTGAGTAAGAGGAAGATATCAGGGCCACTTTTTTCCCACAGCGTTAACACACTTTACCAGTTGTCCGAAGCATATAGATTAGCATGTTTCAGTACGGATAAGACAAATCTGACTTGACAACTATACAGATGGGCATGACCCCGCTGAGAGGAGATCCAGATGTTGATCCAAATACAAAGTTCGTCAATGATTAGGGACTTTGGGGATTCAGTGTTCCCTTTTGTCCTATTGCAGAAGCAGGCCTGAGCCATGAAATTTGGATCCAGATCTGAAAATTCTGAAGGGGTTCAGAACCATCTCTAAAGAATGTCAGTATGAAACTGCTTCTACGCCTACAGTGGGTAAGAGAAATGCTGTTACTATGCCATTGGAAGTGTCTTTTATGATCATTATGTCACCCTCAATTACAGCCCCAGAAGATAAGTTTGAATCTTTCTTGACCTTAAATCCTGAACATGTGGGCTGAATTTTCTCTCCTCCGTCTGCTTTCTAGCAAGGGTTCTATCTGTGGCACACTAAATAAGAGATGAAAATCAATCCTAAAGCTCAATGAAATTTCACTTCCCTCCCCTTGTGAAAAATGATAGCTTTGTACGGTAACAAAGCCCTTTTTGATGCCTTGCAGGGAAGGGCTGCAGGTTTAAGCCATTCCAAGTCCTGGAGCTGAATAACGAGACCTAAGAGAGTAGGGTATCCCCAGCAATGACAAAAATGTAAAGGCATCAGCTTTCTAACCAAAGTTAACATATCCCTGATCCTAGGGAAGCTTTTGATTCCAGTTCGCTAAGTACACAGTCTGCACGCGTGCACACGCCTGCTACCTCAGCCACCCACACTCCTCCAGGCTCAGAACGGCTTGGTGCCAGATGCACAATGCCTGTATCATGATTGTCCACATGCAGTAGAGGTCAGTTTAGAGCTGGAAGCAAGTAAAAGAAACTTCATCAGCGAACTCAGGCAAGTAAAAAGACCAACATTGACATAAACTCAGGAGATGAGAAGTGGCAAGGTGACTCTCACCTATGAATCGACAAAGAATCCTGTGGCACCTTATAGACTAACACTCCAATACCTCTGTTAGTCTATAAGGTGCCACGGGACTCTTTGTCGCTTCTACAGATCCAGACTAACATGGCTACCCCTCTGATACTTGTCACCTATGAATGAATTTAATCCACATGACCAAACAGCTAGCTCTTTAAAGGACCACTGATGCTCAGCACTGTGTATGGAAGGGTCTGATGGCAAGATGTTTTTCCCACCCCCAGGGCACTCACATAACACTTAAAAATTAATTTATTTAATCACAAAATAGCCCTTACCCCCCACTGCTGACATTTTGCTGTAGAGTGAAATCGTTTGGTGTCATCCGCAGCAAAGCATTCCAGCACAAAAGACTGCAAACCACCAACACTAGTGGCACCCATGCACGTTGGCAGTTTCATTCGGGGGATCAAGGTCTGCTGAGTATCAGAGATTGATCTGCCCTTTTTTGCACTTCCAGTTGTTTCTCTGGTTTGAAGCATTGAGGCACACAGTGGCAGGGAAATGTACTGAAACTTGCACTGCCATTACTTGTGCTGTTGAACAGACAATGTTCTCAGGGCAGTTAGTCCCACACTCAAATTACAAACCAGTTCCAAATCTGCTTTTATATCAGCTTAATAAACCAAGGAAGAATTTTCATTTTTAAACAATCAACATCAAGGGCGCTCTGCACATATTGAAACAGGCAGACAACGGAATATGGAATGCATTGCAGTCCTTTCCCATATCAGCAAAAGTGCTAGGCTTGTGCAGGAAAAATATAAGACTCACAAACTTAATGCAAGGAACATACAAATGTCACACCTAGTTGAGGACATCTGCATATTCCATTCATGACGTTTGCATCATTCATTCATGATCCTTGCACTTTTGGAGCTATGAGTTACTCCATTGCTGCTGGTACCATAAACCATTCTACCTTTTAAGAAAGGAAATAATTGCAACACTCTATACACAGAGAGAAGAGCTGTTCATCATATGAATTTTCAGATCACTATACTATACAAAGCGGATGCCTAGAAGGTTTAAAAGGCACGAGGCTGCATTCAGACACAAAACAACAGCACAAACAACGATGATGATGATGACAGATCATACACCTTAAATGGGAGGAAATATAAACTAAAGAGACAATGGACAATAGAGATGCACATGAAAGGCATAACATAACACCACAGTAACATAACACCACGGTGGAACTGACATATGGCAAAACAGCAACAACTTTTTAATAAAAACTATTAGTGATATTTTATTATTCATTATTCATTATTAATTATTATTATTATAAAGGACAAAGTCCTTTACAGAAGGACAGTTCTTATAGCATTTCTTTAGGTTTTTCATTTACTATTTGATGAACCAGATGAATTCTTATCAGGCTTCTGTGGGCTACTGAGGTCTGTTCAAAACAAATATGATCATCCCCATCCTTCTGGGCTACACTACTTTATGGTGAACTAGAGAGAGCATGGATCCTTCCCTCAGCAGGACGCTGGTCCTATTTGTCGCCAGATGGGGCCACTCTCTTTGCTAACATATTCAAGTAACAAGCTTGAGCTCTTTCTCCTGGGCCAACAAGGAACCTTTGGAGCCCTTTGGAGACAGCCCATGGTGGGGAAAAAAGAGGATCGTGCATGATTTTAAGCGACTCCCTCTGGCTAGCTGTAGAACTGCATTGCCAGTCTTTAGAAGGGGCTGCATCCAGCCCCCATTAACAGAAGGCCTTAGGAAGAACAATGACACTACTGGGTAATACAGAGCACATCAAAAATGAGTTCTCAACCTAGGGGCCGCAACCTCCAGCTCATGCAGGTGTAAAACACCTAACCATGGCTATGCTGTGCTAGCAGAGTAGCTTCCACCCTTTAGGCTGAGGAGTACAAGTATCATGCAATGACTGCCAGTATGGTAGGGAAGGGGGAATCACATACTCTGCTTCTAATAGCCAGCAAATTTTTAAGACAAAAATATTACCTGTGATGGCTTGAGAAATTGGGAGTATGCCCGTTTAAGAGCATCCAGCCTCAAATGGCCAGTTTTGTTTGTTTTTAACCGCTAACCCCTTTCTCACTCTTCCTGCCTGTCTGAAGTCAGCAAATGAAAGCTGTGTGCGTCAATCTCCCCACATTAACACTAGGAATTACAGGGCCAAGTAGCTGGCATATACTGCTCTGATCTGTTTGACAACAGCAACAGAAGGTTAGGGAACAGCTCACTCCAACACTTTGGATTATGTCTTTTTAAAAGCTTTTCTACTTCTCATCTGTTTCCTACATCTGCCATGGTAAAACTGTCCATCATAGCAGGAAGTTGAAGGATTCCTTGAGTGCTCAGTGGAACCCTCCAAGGGACAATATAAAACCCCCTGTTATCGTTTATGAAAAAGGGATACTTCTGAATGCCTACGAGATGTTATGGATAGCCCCGAGTTATAAAATTTTATTCCGAATCCAGATCCTGAATTACTCCCAAGTTCTAAGTTGTTTGGATTTGGGGTTTTGAATTGATCTTTTATAGTAAAGGGACCAGTTGTAAAATCTGGATATAGGCTCACATTCTGGTCCCCCTACCTCCAAAATTTGGGGGTTTGATTCTGACCCACCCAAACTCACGAAGAGTAAATTTCCCCCAAGAATATAGGGACGTGCTCCGGAGCCTGGTGATTATTAAGGCTGGAAGCTAGTTCTTGCTGAACTGAAGCCTGCTGTTACAGATTTCTGTTAGCACAAGTCCCTGCTTCTTCCTGCATAATTCTTCTACCATTCCAACAGTGCTTTATAAAGCAAGGCAAGTTTAAAAAATACAGAAAAAAATATATCAAAGTTTAAACTTTCCACAAATACTGGGTTTCACATTTGCTCGAAGAGCAGCTGTTTATGCACAATGTTTGAAATAGCTACAAGCCCTAAACTAATTAAAATTTCTCACCATAAATACAGTTTACTGATTTTAAGTTTGTTCTGCATTTTTTCCTTCGCAGAAAAAGAAGAGGTCCAGTAGATACTTAGCTGCTGGCTATAGAAAGTATTTACTGTTTCAACAGCCCCTCCATTCCAATGGAATGACATCAGCATGAATGCCTCGCAAACCTTATGTCTCGTTCTCAAGCACAGCACCACGCTTGCAGATACGCCAGTCATAACACAATATGCTTTCTCAGAATTTGTTCCAGTTTTACAGGGGCTGTGAGCAGCTCAAATACTAGTAACAATCTTTTATCAGTCACATAAAGTGCAACCTACAATTTGAAAGACACTAAACTCCCCAATATACTTGATACATTTCTAACTACTATTAATTAAACCCTTTTTGATAGCAAAGCAAGAGATTCACTGGAAATTAACACACAGAGATAGCTGTTCTATAATCTTTGAGAGTTTTAGAATTGAATGAGCAAACAATTATTCACACATGAGAACAGAATGCAGAAAAAATAGTAACGATATTGCAATTATTAAATTACTGTTACGTTCTGGCTACCATAGGTACACTGATGATCCAGAAATTTAGCAGGCAGTTTTCCTCTCCAATCTGGCTCCAATCTAGAGAGAGACAAAATACTTCCAGCCCCGCAAGAGGCGTTAGCTTTGTCCGACAAAGCCGTGTTCATACTGCTGCTCGCGTCGGCAAAACTTTTGTCTTTCGTATTTTTAAGTACCCATGAAAGACAAAAGTTTTGCCGACAACCGTGCAGTGCAGACATACCCTCAGAAGCACACTACACAGCACTTGTGCTGGGGTCTAACTGATCTCATGATCAAACACATTTAAAAAAAGTTATACACTCTATAGGTGTTGGGATCTAACTGGCTCCAAGTTTCGACTTTGAAAACAGATAGCAAGAGCAACAATATGTTACTTTAGCACCCTCATAGCCAAGATGGAGTCTGCTCTGCAGGCAGCTCCGGCCAAGAGAGAGCGCGTGCAGGAATGCAGCAGGAAAAATCCCTTCCACCCCAGGGGCACCTGTTCCAAACCCCCCAGAGTGAACACCCACACCCCGGACAAGTACAATGGATATAAGAAAGGGAAATATTTATTTACAGAGGGATGAGAGGAGAAAAACAACAGGGGGAAGGATAGGGGGAGCAGTAAAACAGGGTTGCATCCAAACCAAGGCCCCACAGGCCCAGTGGTAGCACAGTCTGAAAGGGCAGACACTGAGCAATGTGTCTGCACACAGAGTTCAGGAGTCCTGGGGAAAGTTCCAGTCCAGGGGTGAGTCTTGGGTGCTCCTAGTCGTCTTCGGCACCAGTAAACTTTCCCCCCCACACCCCTCCGGTGCCCTCTTCTGCCGCTCTCTGCAAAGCCTCACAGAACGACCAGCTCCCCACTTAACTAGCTACAGCCTCCCTCCTTATTCCCAATGCAGAGTCACAAGCTCCAGTACTCACAGCCCCATGCAGCTCTGGGCAGCAGTGATACTGGGTCCAGCTCCAGCCTGTCCTTCTAGGGTGATTCCTCCCCGGCACAGTGCTCCTCCTGGCTCCTGTCCTGGGGTGTCCCCGATTGGCCGCTCTGTCCTTCCCAGGCTTCAGGCAGGTTCTCTGCTGCTTCACTTTGTGAGGGCCTGCGGGCTGCAGCCCTTCTCTCTCTGGAGCTCCAGAGCCAGCCCCTGGAGTTTCCCTCCTTTTTCTCACTGCTCCCCCTCCCTCTTTAGGAAAAAGATGTAAAGGGGCCATGCTCTCTAAACCCCAAAGGGGTTACAAATATAAAAGGCACACAGTAAAGTGGCAGTAAATGGCCTACTACTTTGAACAAATGGAGCAACAGATGATATGTTCTGAACGCACAAAGTTCTTACACTTTGCACGTTTTTGATGTGTTTTTCTGTCTTGTTCTTTGGAACAGCTGTAACGTTTTTTCCTTTTCTTAGCCTCTGGATCAGTACCCAGGACACTAGATGCTGCTTCCTTAGAAACCTGAGGCAAGTCTGCAATATTCTTTTGCTGCACCCGTGATTTCACCATTTCTGTACCCAAGTCCCTGAGAAACATCCCTCTCTTTTATTATGCCACATGCGATTCAACTATATCCACACGATATGTGCATTCAGACATGCAATGTGCATGTGCAATGTGCAAACAGTGTTTGCGTTTTCAATTCTCAATATTTAAACATTTCTGAGTTCTGCAAATGATACTGAAGCTAATATACGTCTTATGAAACACAATGACAGTAGCTCTAGTTTTCAAATTTGAGAGCTCAAAGTTAAGCACCTCGGTCTGTATTTGGGCACCTAAATAAGTGGTCTGATTGACAAAGCTGCTCAGCACCAACATCTTCCACTGTCTTCAGTGGGAGCTGGGATTTCTCAGAACTTTCTCAGAACTTCCACTTAGGTGACTCAAAATGGCTCTAGGAGCCTAACTTTAGGCACTCTGGTTTGAAAACCATGACCTATACCAATGATGTCTTAAATAAGGACATTCCCTAAATGCTTGAAGACAGCAAGAAACAAACGTAAAAAGTGCAAGAATACATTTTTTCAGAACTCAACACAGCATTCCTATTCTGGACAGGAGTTACACACAGGCCTAACTCCAACTGAACGCAATGGGGCTTAAGCACACACTTAAGAGTTAGACACTTGCTTAAGTGCTGTCCTGAATGGGGATGGAATTATGGATGTGCTTCAGAGCTTTCCAGTGGCGGTTACGAAAGGTATGTCTACCCAACAAAAAATAAAAAGAAAAGACAACCACGGCAACAAGCCTCAGAGCCCAGGTCAACTGACTCAGGCTCGCAGGGCTCACGCCATTGGGGCTGTGCAGACGTACCCTCAATGCTCCTGCACTTACCACAGTCAATATTTCGCCAATCAGTGGAAAGAGGATCAGGCCCGAAAGGATAAAGTGATTCTTATTTCAATTCACTCTGCCCAGGGCTTAATGAAACTAAAAGTATTCTGCAATATGGGAAAGTACCAGGCTTGTGAGCAAGCTGGTGTGCAGGGAAGTCAAATAGGCACGACGAGAGATACTCCAGTTAGAGCTGTTTTTGATCAAATTAAAGTGGATATAATTAAAAAAAAAAAATCTTCACTTCTGATATTTTTTGTAAATTAGAAAAGTGCAAAGAAGGATATTGGTTGCCTCTGCAAGTGGAATGAAATGCTGGATGCAAGGGTCAAATGGAGTGTGTAAGTGGTTTTGTTCTTTTCCACCTCTTCGTTGCTACTGCTGGAACACAGCAACAGCAACAACAACCACCTCCTACTTTACTGGCTAAAAATCTGAGTAAATTCCTGCTGTGAACATGCAGTTGGTCCACCAGAAGGCAAAACGGGGCTGTCTTTGTAAAATGCAAGTACAAAGTCTATATTGCATCAGTTTTACATCTCAAGGAAGTGCTTTGTGTCTTACAAAGACGGTAACAGATGCAGAGTATCACACATGGCTGCAGCTGGTTGTTTTTGAAGAAACACCAAATTAAACAGTGACATAACCCACAAAAATGGATAAAGTACAAGTTAGATCTGCTTGTATGGCAGACAACTTATGCACCAGTCCTTTTCTCCCACTATAATGAATAGCTACATGTTTGACCGTTTTAGTTAGTTTTCTGTGTCAGAAATAGTCTTTTATTTTTAGACAGCTTCTACTACACTATTATACAACAGAAATCTGTAAGATCTTTGGGCGTATAAAGTAAAGGTTGATACTTGCATAAAGGAAATAAGGGCCCGCTAAACATGGGTTCATGAACTATGTGTGTAAGATTTATGATGTGGCCACTCATATCTTTTTCTTTTTGTAATGTGGATATATCTGTCACACTAAAGTAATCTACAAATAAACAGTATTTAGAGGCCTGTGTCAGTCACCATATTTAAGTGTGTGTAGTTTCTAAGGGCTACATTTTCGAAGGACCCTTTTAAATTGTGTTGGCAACCTGTTTGAGTAGGCAGACTATCTACAAGGTATGTAAAGGTATAGATCTCTCTTTGCACATTCCCATGTGTGGATATGGTACAGCGGCCATCAGGGTTTGAACTGGGGATCTCCAGAACCAAAAAGCATGAGTGGCCCTACAGCTGACAATGATAACAGACTCATCCTTTGTGGATTGGTCAAGGAGGGAACACTCAGCACACATTGACCAATGGGTTACACATTCAGATTTTCCAAGAATAAAATAGGAAGAGATTTTAAAATGAAATTACTCTATTGTATTGTTTCTAGTATATGAGCATTATATACAGTGCTATGCTGCATCTCATTACATTTACAGAGTATAGCTTCAGCTTAGCATGTAGTATGTGACCATAAAAAATCATGAGCAAAAATCGTCCCTGATATAACTCCATTGCCTTCAATAAAAGGATGATTTTTGTCATTCATTCTAATTGTGAAATACCAGGCTGCAAAAGCAAAAGCAGCGGCTTTTCCTGCATGCTGCCTTGTTTAATTCCAAGAGTTGTCTCCCCAGTCACACATTAAGGCTGGTGAGCACAGAACTAAAGAATAAATGTGAAAGTCTGTTGTTTTGACAAGCATTACTTCTGTTCTTACAATTCTTGTTCCTGGAAATTTTTCTTTTCTTTACCTCTGCTGATTGGGACAGGTTTGTACAAAGTTGCCTTCATGGTACTTAGTACTTCTCAAACACCAAGGGTGTGATGAATAATAATGACAGCACCACCACAACCTAATGGTAGCATTTATGTATCTCTTTTCATTGCTATATTGCATAGTGCTTTTATAGTGGGTAACTATTACTGTATTCCCATATTGCAATCTGGACAATGGAAAGACAGAGCTTAAGTGAATCACCCAATGTCACAGAGTGAGATAGTGGCACAGCCAAGAACACAGCCCAGAACTCTCAACATCTCTGTGGGAGTCTCTTTTGTGCTGTTTCAGATACAAACTTGGACAAAGTAAGGTAACCATTTCTAGGAGACAAGAGGTTCTTAAAATACATTATGCCCTTCTGCAGTGGTTGAGATGTGTGTCAGTGCTACATACTACCCTTCAATTCCCTTCATTTATTTGCGCACTATTTCTTATTTTCTCTCTCTTGGTTCTCCTAATTTATTTTCTGTCACTTGAATCTGTGCTTGTCTCTCTTTCCCCCCTTCATCAGTATTCAGGAGCGTTGGCACACTGGCAAGAGAGTCAGAAGCAACCCTGCCAGTCTGATGACCTGACGAGTCATTTAGAGAAGATACCTTCTGAAAAGATCACTAAGTTACTACTACTATCAGTTGCCACAAACACCACATGGTCAGAAAATCCCAGGGGTTACCTCAGTCCTAGCCAAGATATGCAGAGCAGCAGGGTGGGAAGTCAGGATACTGAGCTTAAAAAATAACAGTGACCCATGAGAAATCCTCATTGGTGCCAGCTGTGAAGTGAAGTTACCTGGAATTTGCTGGTGCAAGTTTTCTCCTCCGACATAAAAGGTTCCCTTAAATCATGGCAACTGGCTTCTCTGATGCCAGGAGGAGTAAGAGACTAAAACCCAACACAGTTAACAAAAGGAAGTATGGATTTCTTTTTTCCCCCTTAAGTGAATTCAGTGATAATGAAAAGTGCCCGGCTGACAGCACTGCAAACTGAAGCTCTCTCTTCAACCACAGACAGCTTCTCCTGCTATGTGCCTCAGTGCCGCCTCTAGAAGGTCCAGAGAGGGAAAGAGCAATTTTGTCTTTCAATTCAGTCTTTCCTGTTATCTGCCTCACAGGTAACCCAATGCCAATTGTGGGGGTGATCTTTGTATCCTCTGGGAATTGACTAAAGACCAATAATTCACATAAGCTGCAGACTGTTACAACTTTCAACTGTTACTGGCATAGTTGGGATTCAAACCTGTGATCTAGAGGTGAAAGGCTCTGTATCCCATTACTGATGCCCCATGCCAGCCAGGAAATATTTTCCTCTGAAATAGGGTTCCAATGAAGGGAAAGGCACAAGGGCATCCATATTGAACCGGAAAGAACTTATTCTTTCCTAATCTTCAGAAACATAAACATGCCATAAATGGCCAAAAAAGCCTTTGATAATCCACCCTATAACAACAGCTATTTTATGACCAAACAACAAAAAATAGCAAAATAATCTGCAAATCTGCATATTTGCACAGGGAAAAAAAAAATCAGACTGCACAGTTGAAATGAACTCCATAGGAGCCCAAACCTTGGTCTGGATTAAAAAGAGCTCTGCAGCCAAAACTAACAATCTGCTTGGCAAGGACCCTTGTAAAGCCATTGAGTTTGCTAAAACAACATGAAAGGCAGTAGAGCACTTTACAAATGCAGAGGCAAGAGGCTGCCCATAAAAGTCTGAAAACCTTTAAGAGATTACCTGGGGCCAATTCTGCCCTTAGTTATAACTGCGCAGCCTCACCTTATGGCAGGTCTACACTACAGCTAGGATCGACGCTCTGAGATCGATCCACCGGTCGTCAATTTAGCGGGTCTAGTAAAGACCTGCCAAATCAACTGCAGATCGCTCTCCAGTCGATTCCTGTACTCTACCCCCGATGAGAAGAGTAAGGTAAATCGACAGGAGATTTTCTCCCATCGACTGCCCGAGGTGTAGACCTGGCGGTAACTCGACCTAAGGTACGTCAACTTCAGCTACGTTATTCACGTAGCTGGAGTTGCGTAGTGTAGGTCGACTTACTGCAGTAGTGTAGACATAGAGCCAGAGAAGTAATTAAGGGAGGAATTTCCCTTTGGATTTTACTCTGAGGCAGCCAAAGGGGATGGTAGATGTCAGTGTTTTAGCAGTACTCTCTCTCTCTCTCTCTCAACTATTTACGGATGGTTGATCATTTGTTAGCAGAATCTAAGCACTCCCGCTCAGAAGAGGGATGCAGACTGATGTGAGGTACACATTCAAAGCCACCTTGGGTTCGAAGTTTGATTTACTTGCAAACATCAGCCCACGCTTGCCAAAGTTCAATAAATAAGAGCTGTCATTGTTCACACAGATGGGGAGCCTATGAACCTGCCTCCCTAGAGCTGACCTGACTTGCTCCCTCCCAACCAACTGTGCCCCTGAAAACAACCAGGGTAAGAAACTGGTTTCCTGGTGCCACTGAGAGGAGCCGTGTTGCCCATGCCAATTCAGTTGGCTTCCAACCTTAGCATCAAAGAGCAGGGTTCACTTTGTGAATCCAACTCCTCTAATGAGATACAAAAAAGGGAGACAAAGGGGGGGAGAATGCTTAAAATATTGTGGATTCCTTCATAAACAACATTCCTATAACCTCGCTTTCATTAGAATTTAAAGTTTAGTTGAGATAACCTTTATGAATAAAATGGGGTAAAAATGAGGAATGCTGAGAAGTAGGAAGAACCATTTCAATAACATTCCCACCTATAAGTTAGTGCTGATCATGTTGAGAACATGCACAAAACCTCATTTCTTAGTCATTTTTGAGGGCTGGCTGGCTGGCAAGCTAAGCGAGCTCTATTGTTATTCTAAAGGCTAGATGGATAGTCACATGACTGATTGCTGCTCCAGTAAAATGTTTTTATAGGAAAATGCTGTTTCTTCTTTTTATTCTTCTCATCTATGAATGTAACATTCAGGGTGCTTAAACACTGGAATAACATGGATTCTGCAGCAATTGTTTCTTTGCTGCAGAAATGCACGTTAAGTTATTTTTGCAGCTGACAATGACGTTGGTGTAGGGAAACAGTGTGGGTCCAGAAGGGGAGTGAATATATTGATGGGATTAATCATTACAGCTGTTTGCAGTATTCTTCCACTATAACAATTGGTCTGTCTGTATGGAGTCAGTTTCCAGAAGACTTGCTTATACTGTTGCTACCCTCAACACTTTTGGCCCTACACCAGTAGTTCTCTTTCGAAGCATGTGGAATCTTCCAGGGTCTGTCTCTGTGGTACACATTTCTGTAGTGGTACAGAAGTGACTTCTTTGTGCATGGTAGCTGTAGTTAAATAATCAGTTCAGAGGACTACTAAAATGTAGCACCATCACAAAAATAATGATCAATGATCCAGATGTTCAGATATTACAGTGAAGTCACAGACTGGATAAATGCAAAGATAGATAGGCTGACCGATCCATTTGCTTCAGCAATAATATCAAGAAACAAAGGCAATAAGAATGGAGAAACACGGGAAGCCTAACGTTAACAATATTTTATGGCAGCAAAGTTGTTGTTTTTTTTTTATTAGTAGTGTGAAAGCGCTAGTCATAACTCTATAGTTAAGGATGAGTTCTGTTTTGTATTTACAGTAGGGATTCAACACTTGTTATATAAGAAAACTACAACGTAAACTCCCCAAATTTAGAGCAATCACTCTTTGAATAAAGAATGAATTTTCTGAGAATTTACAAGTAAATGTGTTAATTAATGAGTTAAAATTAATTAAAAGCTGCATTATTTAGAAAAGCACCCTTAACTATGGCCCGCTAGTGATGTCATGAGGGGAAAAATATTCAAAATGTGTCTTTAAAAATCACTAACCTAATCTGGGACCACAAATATACCTTAATTACAATTGTTGCATGACATCAGTAGAGGGCAAAATTAAGGTTGATTGGGTGCCTTCAGATGTTTGGATTTCTTTTGAAGGTGGTAATCTTAACTCAATATTTCTTGGGTTTATAACATTTGAGTTTGAGATGCATACAACATCCCCGTAATTTCATTAAAATGGATATATATTCTCAACTGTAACTCCATTTTAACATAGTTTTTTTCCTGGGATTTATATTATCATAAAGCACAGAAGCTACAGTCATGATCAGGACCCCACTGTGCTAAGAGCTGTAGAAACACACAGGAAGAAACAGTTCCTCTCCCCTCAAGAGCTTACAGTCCAATATGAAGAAAGAGGCAACCAAATGTAAGAAACAATCTAATGGATGCATAGTGAGTACAAGAGTAATTACAATACGATCAAATACTTGCACAGATTAGTTCTACATGCAACTTGATGGTTCTAGTGTCATTTGAGAGTTTTATCGCAAACTGTCAATCAACCTTGCTGTTATTATATAGTTGGCTGATTTCTTATAAGCAGCACTGCAAAAAAGTATTTGCTTTGTTTACAATTGCCCACAGCAATATTGAGCACTAATTAACTCTACACAGCTTACTTCATTAGTTAGCAGAGGGTCTTTAAGTGCTCCACTTAACAACCTGTGTGAAATACTCACAATGAAACCATGCAAAACCTCCGAGGTTAGAGCTGGTTGAAAAAACTTACAACAGAACAATTTTTCAGTGTAAAATGCACTTTTGTTGTAATGAAATGTTTACAGCACTATGTAAATGTGGTTAAAAATTTATAGTGAGGAAAAAGTCAAAACATTTTTGTTTCAACTTAATCTTGTTTTGACTTATATTAAAATGTTAATTTTATTATATGGACTATTCTGTGAATTATATTAATATTTTATTATAATATAAATGACGTTTTTCAGAATTTTTGTTTTATAAAAAATTTCAAAATTTTGCCTTTTTGTTCCGATTCAGACCAGTTTTTTTCTCTAAAATGTCAGAATTTCCCATGGAATGGAAGTTTTGGTTCCCAATCAGCTCTACTGGTTTCATTAACAACTCATCAGATGAGCTGCAAACTTTTTGAATGAACCCCTGGTCCTGTTTCAAAGTCAGCCTGAGAGACTCTATGCTTTTTTCATGAAAAACCATGAGAAGTCTTTGATTTCAGACTGCTTCAAAATAATACCAGATGAAAACGGGAGGTTTTGAAGAGGTTGCAACTGAACTTCACTTTCAACATTTGGGTTCATTGAAACCCATGTGGACTGAATTTGTATGACTCAAAATGTAAGAAAATGTATCATAGTGCCATTGCAATGGTGGTCTTGCAAGAGTCAGAAGTCAGGCAGTGAGGAGAATACCACAGCAATGGGTGCAGTATAAAAAGAGAGGAAGATTAGGTACATCGCACAGAGCTACAAGGTTCAGAGCTGCTTTTCTGTTTCACTAATCATTGTAAGAAGCCACTGGGCTACAGCAAGGAGTGTGGTGGGAAGCTGCTCCCTTTCATCCAGCCCAAACATCCGTGGCTGGACAGGAAGCCTAAGCCAAAATACTATCCTGTTGATGGGAAGCACAGTTCATTAACAACTTCCCAAATTAATGATATTGCAAGTCTAAATTACACTAGTCCAGCCTGAATGATAAACTATGATTATCTGAATTAGAAATCTATTAAGTAGAACATATCTTCAGGGCCAAATTTGACTAGAGTTATGATCCTAGTTGGAGGAAAAGAAATGAGCTAGTAAAGAAGCAAATAGACTTTGTGCACATTTTGGTTTATGGCTGAGTTTGGCTTTGAAATTACAAACATTCCATCTGCTCACCAGCTGTGTTCCCTAATCCCCTTTAATAACTACAGCTTGCACCTCACCATGAGAATCCAGAACTCTTCAAAACTTTACTTCACACTTACTGGCAGGATTGATTTTTAGACATTTGTCTCAAGTGAATGCAGGATAAACAAATTTTGCTGACAGGTGCTAGCTTTCTAGTGTACAAGAGAAAAAAGAACAATATGAAGTTATCAGGAACACCACATTGGTATGGCCTGGACACTACACTCAAGCACAGCGTGTACAAAAGAGGTCACTTTGAGTCCACAACCAATTAGAAATATAAATTAAGTGTAGCCCCCAAACCCTGCATCTGACACTGCAATTAGCATACTCTACATGAACAAAACAGGAGGCAACACTGAAGATTTACAGATTCATTTTCACCACTGAGAACCTTTTCAGATGTTTAAAATGTCTCACAGAAATGGACCCCTGAGTACAGCTACCTGAAAAGAATTCAATAAAATTAGGGGAATTCCAGCTTGATTTAGATGAAACTCAGACCACATTTGCTAACATTTTCCTACAGATCACAGATCTTACCCTAGCCTAGTTTTAAGCAAAGCAGAGCCAAGTTTTTGTCAAAACTAAAGGGAACTCAGTATCTATCACTAGGGTTCAACTTTGAGTTCTGGGGTTCATTTTGCTCCAGTTTTGGAGTTTACTCATTTAAAACCACATTAAAATCTGATGGTGCAAATCCAGATCATGCCAAACCCATGAAAAAGTTCACGTGAACCTCTGTGAACGATGCCTTTAGCTCAGCTTCACTTCTGATGTCTTTTTACACAGAGCAGGTGAAAGTCTTGCATAATATAACTGGGAAGAAATCGAACAGCGCTGCTCATTTAATAGAAAGCTGAAGCCATTTGGTTCAACGCAATGCTAAGACTCTGTCTACACTAAAAGTGCTACAGCAACTCAGCTGTAGCGTTGAGGTAGTGTAGATGCTTCCTATATCCATGTAAGGAGGTTTTCCATTGATGTAGTTAATTCATCTCTCTGAGAAGTGGAAGCTAGGTCAATGGAGGAGCTGAGTCTATAGTAGGGGTTAAGTCAATCTAGCTACGTCATTTTGGGCATCAAATTTTTCACAGCCCTCAGTGACATAGCTAGGTTAATCTAATTTGTAAGTGTAGACCAAGTCTAAGTAAGAGAAGAATCTCAGAAACCTAACACAGAAGTACCACTCATTGCATAAAGACAGCAGATTACAAAACTTTTATTCCTTCACACTGGCATCTCAGATAAGACACACCAGGTTACAAAAACCTTGGACATCAATTTCCACTCTGCTTCAGAAGGGAAACTTTAAAGTTGGGATTTTCAAAGGAGCCTAAGAGAGGCAGGGACTCAAATTCCATTGACATTCATGGAATCTGAGCACCTAAAGCCCTTAGGCACCTTTAAAACCCCCAGCCAAAAGTTTGGAAATATCTTTTAACATTTTACTTCTGATTGTTAGACCCAGTGGTGGGGATTTTGTTTATTTGTTTTAGTTTTGCTTTGTTTTTTAAATACATAATGAGGAAGGCAGAGAAGTTTCCTCCCTCTAAATACTCATTCCCCTGGCTCTCCATGTTCCAGATCCTCCCAGCCAGGGAAAGCATTTTCCCCCTCCTCTGTATATAATTTACTGTAGTCTGCATTATCATGTGCTAAATATATTACAATACACTGTTTATCTTGGTCTGAAACTTTGAGACCTTTGCGTGGCTTTCTTCTCCCAGCATAGGATTTCTGGTAAATCAGTATTAAAACAGGATGGAGAAGTGTTTGACAATTTCTTTTGTTGGTCTAGTGTCTAAAAACGGTTTAAGTTCCAGGCACAGGGGAAGCAGTGTAGTAGTGCTTTCCACTGATCTGTTGGAGATCTGGATTCAATTGTCAGTTACAGCAGTGTCTAAATAGCATTTGGGGAGGAGGGTTGTCCCTAATGTCCTTCAGTGGCGGCCTTTCTGATAAACTGTGGGACAGTGGTAGTAGACCTCAAAAGATATCCTATCCAGTTTTCCTCACCCAGAAAGATGGTGGTAGCAATACGAGCCAAGAGCAGGAATGAAAGTATATGAGGGCAAATAATAAAGGCGTCCATAGGGCTTTATCAGGAATGTGGAGAACAATCCTGTAAAAAAAAAAAAAAAATTCCAGTCACAGTAAAAAATTTGTTATGCAGTTAGAAATGGGGACAAATGAGAACAATGGATCTGAATCCCCCAATCCAGATCTACACTTTGCTAGTCTAACCTCTCTAACTGGGAAACCAAATGTAAACCTCCACGGACTCTGACAAGGCTCGGGCTTGGATTCAGTGCTGGATCCAGTTTGTTATTCTGGAGTTTCTGTTCTTACTTATGTCCAAGGAACCCATAAAGTCAATGAGATGTGTGATTAGGAGATCAGAAATTTGGCCCACTGCTGCTAAGCAGAATCGTGAGGTTTCACAGCTTTGACAGTTTGCATAGATTTAGGCACAAAGAACATAGACTGTCTATGATGAAGCTAAAATTCAAAATGAAACCAATTAGTTTTGTTTATTCTGCTCTGTGGCCTGTAGCTTTGTTCAGTTCAGCTTTTGTGGGATCCAGAAAGACCTTTCAGTGTGAAGGGCTGTCACAAAATTTTTTTTACAAAACCAAACTGAAGCATGGAATGTTAAGTCTCCAAAATTTTGTTTCTATGCACAGATAATGAAGGGTTTTATTCACATTTTCAACTACAATTTCAAAGAAACTATAAAAATATTGGACTCTGTAGTTCTACTTGTTTATGTTCAGCCTGAAACTAGCTGAGTTTTGCAGGATGGTTAGTTTTGAAACTAAATGTTTGCAAGGCCTGGGTGTTAAAGACATTATAACCTAGTGCAGTAGTAAAGTGCAGGATTTGGTATGGAAGGCTACAAGTTCAAAAGCTGATGAGATTGTGATTTCATTTAAAATTTTAAATAACTATGTTTTTGTCCCTGAAATATGGGTACTGTATGAAATTCTCTCCACGGTCTCAATCCTGAACAAGCACACAAACCTTAAAAGGCCTATATTCCCTTGAAATTGTTTTGCACCACAGTGGGCCTAAGGAAAAGAATCCTCAGTGACAAGGTGCTTTGTAAGGCCAATGTATGGTGGGTGCCATGTAGATAGCCAATGTCAGAAATTCCCAGGTCTGGAGTTGGGTGGAACAAGAGACAGACTACACAGATCAGCACTGTGAATGGATCCTCTGGCCAGTCCTCTGCTTGGTTTGATATGCCTCCTTTACCCCTTTTCATAGAATCATAGAATCTCAGGGTTGGAAGGGACCTCAGGAGGCCATCTAGTCCAACCCCCTGCTCAAAGCAGGACCAAACCCAACTAAATCATCCCAGCCAGGGCTTTGTCAAGCCTGACCTTAAAAACCTCTAAGGAAGGAGATTCCACCACCTCCCTAGGTAACCCATTCCAGTGCTTCACCACCCTCCTAGTGAAAAAGTTTTTCCTAATATCCAACCTAAACCTCCCACTCTGCAACTTGAGACCATTACTCCTTGTTCTGTCATCTTCTACCACTGAGAACAGTCTAGATCCATCCTCTTTGGAACCCCCTTTCAGGTAGTTGAAAGCAGCTATCAAATCCCCCCTCATTCTTCTCTTCTGCAGGCTAAACAATCCCAGTTCCCTCAGCCTCTCCTCATAAGTCATGTGCTCCAGTCCCCTAATCATTTTTGTTGCCCTCCGCTGGACTCTTTCCAATTTATCCACATCCTTCTTGTAGTGTGGGGCCCAAAACTGGACACAGTACTCCAAATGAGGCCTCACCAGTGCCGAATAGAGGGGAATAATCACGTCCCTCGATCTGCTGGAAATGCCCCTACTTATACAACCCAAAATGCCATTAGCCTTCTTGGCAACTAGGGCACACTGTTGACTCATATTCAGCTTTTCGTCCACCGTAACCCCTAGGTCCTTTTCTGCAGAACTGCTGCCCAGCCATTCGGTCCCTAGTCTGTAGCAGTGCATGGGATTCTTCCGTCCTAAGTGCAGGACTCTGCACTTGTCCTTGTTGAACCTCATCAGATTTCTTTTGGCCCAATCCTCTAATTTGTCTAGGTCCCTCTGTATCCTATCCCTACCCTCCAGCGTATCAACCACTCCTCCCAGTTTAGTGTCATCTGCAAACTTGCTAAGGGTGCAGTCCACACCATCCTCCAGATCGTTAATGAAGATATTGAACAAAACCGGCCCCAGCACCGACCCTTGGGACACTCCACTTGATACCGGCTGCCAACTAGACATGGAACCATTGATCACTACCCATTGAGCCCGACCATCTAGCCAGTTTTCTATCCACCTTACCATCCATTCATCCAGCCCATACTTCTTTAACTTGCTGGCAAGAATACTGTGGGAGACTGTATCAAAAGCTTTGCTAAAGTCAAGAAATAGCACATCCACTGCTTTCCCCTCATCCACAGAGCCGGTTATCTCATCATAGAAGGCAATTAGGTTAGTCAGGCATGACTTGCCCTTGGTGAATCCATGCTGACTGTTCCTGATCATTTTCCCCTCCTTTAAGTGGTTCAGAATTGATTCCTTGAGGACCTGTTCCATGATTTTTCCAGGGACTGAAGTGAGACTGACTGGCCTGTAGTTCCCCGGATCTTCCTTCTTCCCTTTTTTAAAGATGGGCACTACATTAGCTTTTTTCCAGTCATCCGGGACCTCCCCCGATTGCCATGATTTTTCAAAGATAATGGCCAATGGCTCTGCAATCTCATCGGCCAACTCCTTTAGCACCCTCGGATGCAGTGCATCCGGCCCCATGGACTTGTGCTCGTCCAGCTTTTCTAAATAGTCCCGAACTATTTCTTTCTCCACAGAGAGCTGGTCACCTCCTCCCCATGCCGTGCTGCAGAGTGCAGCTGTCTGGGAGCTGACCTTGTCTGTGAAGACAGAGGCAAAAAAAGCCTCTTCATTTTCTCTGCAGAAGCCTATTACAAAAATGGGCTTCCCGTAAGCAGAGGGGAAGGAGTGATATGTTTGTTCTCCAAACATTTGTTCCCCAGCAAAGCATCTTTATCAGCTGTATCTGAAAAATATCTTAACAGTTCTCTTTGCTGAAGCAAAGCCATAAATTTAGTCTGGTTTTCATAATTTTTTGCATGCATGTAAGCTTTGACATGAACTTGAGAGTGCACTTTGCGTGAAATGTCAATATGTTTCTAATACATTTATAGGGCTATATGAGCTCACTCGAGTGACTAATATACATAAGCGTTACTGGCTTTGCTTTACTAAAGTATCTGAGTGCCTAGTGGATACAGTTGACTTTGTTACACAAGACTGCGTGTTCATGGCACAGGAGGAGTACAACAAATCTTTTAACAAAAGTGTTAATATTTGTTTTGTTCTGTACAATATGGATTATGTGGCAGGGTCAGGCCAGATGGCTACAAGAGAGTGATTGAAGGCAGATATATTAGCCCTAGGTTAAGTAGCTCCCTTTTCCCTGGGTAAGGTAACAGGGAAGGTTCCAGAACACTCAGGAACTTTCTGGAAACAATTAAGGCAGACAGGCTGATTAGAACACCTGCTGCCAATCAAGAAGCTGCTAGAATCAATTAAGACAGGCAGGCTAATCAGGGCACCTGGGTTTAAAAAGGAGCTCACTTCAGTTTGTGGTGTGCGTGCAAGGAGCTGGGAGCAAGAGGCACTAGGAGCTGAGAGTGAGAGGGTGTACTGCGGGAAGATCCTGTGGTGAGGATAAAGAAGGTGTTGGGAGGAGTCCATGGGGAAGTAGCCCAGGGAGTTGTAGCTGTTGTGTAGCTGTTCCTGGAAGCACTCTAAACAGCTGCAGTCCACAGGGCCCTGGGCTGGAACCCGGAGTAGAGGGCGGGCCCGGGTTCCCCCCAAACCTCCTAACTCCTGATCAGACACAGGAGGAGTTGATCTGGACTGGGGGTTCTACGAGAAGGAAAGATCTCTGAGGCAAGCAAAATCCACCTATAAGCGCAGGACTCACCGAGGTAGAGGAGGAACTTTGTCACAATACATACAGTCTCAGTACATATTGTAAAGAAAATATAAAAGCAACAACAGAAGTTAAAAAAACTTTTAACATGTAGAAAACAGCCAAGTTAGAAAATGAAAAATACCAAGCTCCATATAAATGTGAGAGCTATTTAAAAAAAAAAAAAAGAAGATAAGGGCCCAATTCTGCAATCCTCACTCACACTGAGCAAGCACTTACTCCCAGGAATAGCCCCACTGACTTCCCTATGATTATGGACTGCAGAATAAGACCCCAATCTTGCAACTGAATCCAAAAGAGCCTTTAAGCCTGCACAGGGCCTCACTGAAGTCAATAGGGGTCTATCAATGCATATGCAGGATCAGGATCTACATTAGATAAAAGAACAACATGTGGAATATATTAATACTTCAGCTATAGTTAAAGACAGAAAGAAGGACAACTTCTCCCTGCTTACACCTAAATATGCCTGGAGTCAAGGTGACCCAAAAATCATAGCACATGCAGTTTATTCAGGGTAAGAGAAAATACAAAAACAAAGGCAGAACAAGTCCCTGAGATTAAGCTTTTCACATTCACAGATGAACACTTCCCACTATTCTTGATCCATTTATTTGCATGTGTCTATTTTAGGTACTTCTTTTGTCCCTATCACTGTAGTATCTGAGCGCCTTACAATCTTAAATGTATTTATCCTCAGGCATAGACAGACTAAGGTTACTTATGAACTACAAAGCATATCGTGTAGACACAGCCCAGCAGATGCCGACAGGTGGTGTTTTTCTGCCATTGTAGCGATACTATCTCCCCAAACAATGTTAGCAAAGCCAACAGCAGAGCTATGTTCCTAGCAGGTGTGGCTTCTTCCACATCCCCAACAGCCATAGGTATGTCAGTATAAATGTTAAGGGTAGACCAGGCTTAAGTGACTTGCACAAGTCTGTAGTGGAGCAGAGAACAGAACGGAGGTGTCCCACGTCCTAGGTTAGTGCCCTAATCATAAGCTAATCCATTCTTCCACTCTTACGAAACCTAATTACAAAAAATGAATTTGTATTTCCAATTTTTCTGAAATATTTTCTAAGTAGATAAGAATTGACTGGTTCATTCAGATACTGTCCTTAGTAGAGATCTGTGAAGGAGAGTGGATAAACTAGAAATTTTGCTCCATATTTCATACTCAACACTAATCTATACACTCAAGCTTCAGCATGTTACTTGTATATTTGGGGTAAAGGTTGTGTTTCGCTGCTCAGGGGAATACTGAAATTCGCATACAATGACAAATCTATTTAAATCTTCACAGGGTGTGTTTTTCAATATTAATAAAGTCTACTGTCAGCTTTGACAGTTTGTCTTTAGGAGACAAATCTGCTCTGTCTCCCTGTGTTATAGACGCAAATACACTGAATGAACTAAAGAGTTGCAGATTTGCCAGAGGCATTGACGGGCTAACAGAAGAAACATCGTTTATGACATGTTTTGAACACAGAGCATTTTTACATTGCCACTACAGAGGTACCGTTCTTATAGTCCTCGGCCAAGTGACAAAATTATTATTATTTCAAGGTGCTTGCCTCAGTGATCAAATGGTAAATAATTAACCGGAGGAACTCATCTTCTGGTAAGCTCTGGAATATTTTTATTAGGGGGACGTGACTTCCCTAACTTTCCTTAAATTCATGCTACTCAAAAATATTGTTAGGGTTTCTTATGAACCCCACTCGTCATTAAGCTTAAAGTGGCTACGAAGACTAGAATGTGACCATGTGTACAAGTCCATGAATGCATCTAATATAAAGACCATACCACTGCCCACATGCTGAGCGATATTCTCTCATTGTTTACTTGTACAACACCTTCTGTCTCTATCCATCTATTTGCCTCCTTCTGGACACGCCACAAAACCACCACCGATTCTTGCTCAATCCAACGT
Source organism: Macrochelys suwanniensis (assembly GCA_033296515.1). Classification (NCBI taxonomy): domain Eukaryota; kingdom Metazoa; phylum Chordata; order Testudines; family Chelydridae; genus Macrochelys; species Macrochelys suwanniensis. The sequence continues at coordinate 14,463,053 of CM065783.1, forward strand.
AATTGTGAAGTTCAAGGTTCAGGACTGGAATAGCAACAGTTTGACAAGATCAGGAGTGAGAGGCATTGGAGAAAATCTGCATGGCATCTGCCTGCACTGTATTACCTCTACCTCAGGTCAGTACTTCATTTCCCTCACATTCACAAGCTCCAGAGACAATTGTGAGTGTAATAAAGATTTATTTTTAAAAGAAGACCAGATTTATTAGGCCTAACCATTTGTAAAGAGGACAGCTCAGCATTTTAAAGTTGTAACAGGGACAAGTATGTCTGTTATCAAATTGTGAACTCCATTTTGTATCGTAACCTCCATTTTGCAATAGGACCTCTCTTTTGTACGGGGTGCTGAACACATCACCTTGCCAAAGGTAAGATTATTGGATTCCATTTCAGACAGCTGCAGATTCCCTGACCAAGAAATGTACTTGACACCTCACTGAAGGACAATCACAGAACAATCTGGAGCCATCCACTTTAATTGTCCCTCAACTACTGGCTCAACCCCATGGAACAATGGATCTTTTACACAGAGGTGCCTGCATGGCTGCTGGACCTGCAGCTTCTCAGCTTGGACACATGGGGAAAGAAAGGCGTCTGTGTTTAAAGGGAGGGTGGGTGGGTGTGTCAGGACTTTACTTATTTTGCACAGATCTGTATCTTTCTAGGGCTTTTTACAAGTAAAGTGACTGTGGTTAAGAAACTCCTTAGCCAAGCCTGTGTTCTTTGCTTCCCTGCCATATCATCCCCAAAAGGGTTAAATTAGAAGAGTGCCCACAGCGATGTGGAACTTTGAGGGAGCAGGTGTTAATGACTGGTGGCGGGGGGCTGGGGAAGTTGGATCTAGGTCAGTTAGATTGTGGAGTCGCACATCCCAAAGAAGGGCTCAGACAAGAGGTTTGAGCCTCAGTGTGCTCTAGGAAACTTGGAGACAGAAAGAGTGATTTGACTCTATCCAGACCTAGTGGGCTGAGAAGCATATGGGGCCCAGCTGTTGGGTCCACTTGCAGGAGACTGGTGCGCATACAGTGCGATACCAGGCCAGGTTGTGACAAAAATATTTTGCATATAATCTTAGCTATCTTATAATACTCTTGATTTCAAATTTTGGTTTTTTTACATGTATTGTCTCTCCATGTTAATTATTCTTCCCAGCTATTGTACCTAACTTTTTAATCAGACAATCATTTCACAGGTTCACAGATACATACCATTGCAGGTTATTGCATTAAAGAACATACTACAAGAAAATTCAGTTTTTCTTCTTTGGGCTAGAGTGACTCAGCTAGTTCTGCATCCAACTTTATCACCTGCTTCAACTGGCCTGCTGTAATAGACTTAAAGATTATTTATTAGCTACCATAAATGAAAGCATAGCTTCCGGAAATATTTTCTAAGGATATGTTAGGCAGCAGATAGATATTTATTTTAATGCTAACTAAAGTTTGACCTAAAGTCATTAAAGCAATTCTTTATGTTTCCGGAATAAACACATTGGGCCACATTTTCAAATGCAAGCTTTAAATCTGGGAGCACAATTTCACAGAGAATAGTTTCTGTATGCGTGTTTTTTTTTCTTTTTAATAATCATCAGGCTAAGTGTGAAAAAAACATGGCTGTGTGCACATGCTATGCTATACTTGTATGTGCAAGTCAACATATGCCTAGGTTTTTACATGCATAAAGGCAGCTTATGTGCACAAACCCAAGTTTGCAACTATTGGTCAGGGGGACAAAAATCATTCCTTTGATTTCTGAGGTTTGAGTTGAAGCTTCCGACAATTTGGCCCATGCTGTTACATAGTTTTTTTAGATTATACAGTAAAATTTTCAAAAGCACTGACATGACTTACGAGTCTAAGTCCCATTTTCAAAAGTGACTTAGGGCCAGGTTTCTAAAGGTATTTAGGAACCTAAAGATGCAGATAGGCACCTACTGGGATTTTCAAAAGCACCTGGGCATCTAATGCCCTTTGAAATCCATGGGAGTTAGGTGTCTAGGTGCTTCTGAAAATCTCACTAGGTGCCTATCTGCATCTTTAGGTGCCTAAACACCTTTGAAAATCTGGCCCTGCAGCACTTTGGGGCCTCTGTCCCATTGACTTCCAGTGAGACTTGGGCTCTTAAGTGCCTACTTTGGAAAACAGAACTCTAAATCACTAGACTGAAGGGTAACATTGTCAGAAGTGCCTGTTTTGCATAGATACTATACTTACGTAACTAGCAGTTGCTGAGGTGGACAGACAAATGTGAATATTACTCCCTATCATTTAACAAATGACTGAAACCTAGGATTAGACATGAACATATTTTATCAATGGTATGTGTGTGTATATGTATAATGATGCTACAGAAAGCTCTTTGATCTATCTACAGCTATTCTTTTAACTACTAAATCATCTTCTAATCTTCTCCTCTCTCTTTGTTCTCCACCCTCTGCATTAGAGCATGTCAGTGCCACTTACAAGAGACCACCTGCTTGCAGCAATGAGACAGAGACAGAGCTAGTAAAACACACTCCCCAGTAATCCTGTCCCTGCATTCATCACTCCCATGGCAGCTGTTAGTGCCATGTCTGCTTGCCTGATATGTCTAAATAGGAAACTGCATGACAAGATGTTAGGAACAGAACTGTATACACAATAGCTTCTGCAAACCAGGTATATTTTAAACCATCTCAAACTTATGAAGTTACCTCCCGACCCCCACAATGGGTTTCTTAATTTATTCTGCCATACCATTTCCAGTTTCCTCCCTATTCTTGGATAAAGACATATGTAGGGATTCCATTTCTTGTTTCTAGTTTTATTTTTGGCTACTTCGGTATCTTAAAGTTGCAGAGAAAAATCTGTTTTTTATGGGTTTACATGGATTATGATTACATCAGTTTGAGCAATGAAATAAACATAAGCATTATAAAACTATTCAAAGCCAACCTATCTTTCCACACTGTCTATAACCACACATGCAAAACCCCATAGCTTATTAGGCCGCTGCCCTACATGACCAAGAAGGAAATCATGGGGTTTCTGAACAGGAAGTGACACAGGCTGTAATTTACAGAGGACAATGTGAACGGGACAGGAATTCCACTGACTGCTCCTCTGTAAGGGAACCTTGCCATTAAAAAAAAAAAAGATTATTTAAGAGAATTCTTAAAAAAGTTATAATTATGGTTTAAAAAACAGAATCCCTAGAGCATATGCCCAAGAGGGCCGGGTCCATGCAAGGCAGTACTCAAGCTATCTCCAGTGCTCAGAAGGATTTGCTTCACTTTCAGCAGTTTTTCATATTAAATCAATCAATTTTCCTTCCTCCTCTCCCCATCCCTCATCCTCCCAGGGTCACTCCTACCTTTAAAGCACATCTTACAACTTTCCAGCATACGCACCATTCTCCTCAACAACTTCCACCTTAAGGACACAATTCTGCCCCCACAGGAACTGCCAGTCATAAGAGACTGGGAGGAAAATCTACTGTAGCAGTCAGTAACTCACTCATGCTCCTAAACCGAAATTGTCATCTCTCTGCTAGCCGGGAGATACAGAGACCATAGCATCATAAAGCTTGGCCACAGAGCCAGCCTTAAATAGGAGTTTGTAAAAGAAGCACTGGTAGAATTTTAAAATACCAGTAATTATGAATAGCCGTACATCCTGAGGTGTTTAACAGAGGTCATAAATAATTATTTTGAAGGGCTTAAACAACAGATTTTCACATGACTATAAAAGTAAGGTCTTCTGGCACTTACGCTGCATGACCATTTTTCAACCATTTTAAGCTGTAACCTAGTGATAGCGTATATCTGACCTATGAAGTCCAGCACTGTGCGTTCTCTAGGGTGCTACAGCTTTTCAACAAATCCAGAGAATCTGGCTCAAAAGAAGGAAGTATAAGCCACACATTCTGAAATCTCCAGGCATATACTATGCATGTAATCCTTAACTTAGATATTCATTTCTCACAAGATGCATAATCATCACAATAATTTAATGCTGTATTTTAGTCAACTTTTTAGTTCAAGCAACACCATCTTGCCGGGTAAAAAAGAGTAGAGATAATTATTTGTTATATATGTTTAAAGAACATGCTAACATAACAAATAAGAAATATGCTTACAGAACAGTGTGTTTTCCATAAGAAACGATGCTCCCATTAGCAGTACAGTGGAGTCGCATCATACGCACATTTAATTTACGCAAATTCAACTATACGCGCTCGGGGGTGGGAGGGAAGAAGAGAAAAATAACAATTTAAATACTGTACCTGTAGTGCGAGCAATTCTGCCCACCATTCCACTCAATGAGAGTTTGACTATATGCGATTTTCGCCTTACGTGCTGACTTCGGAACCTAACCCTCGCGTAAGATGCGACTCCACTGTACCTCCTTTCTCACTCCACCTCACTAGTCATCTCCCACATGCTCTATTGCCATTTTTGTGGATTCCACCACATTGATTTAAACCTTTTTGGGCAAGGATTGAGTCTTATTTTCCTTCAAAGCATCATGCAAAATAATGGCACTATAAAAAAAATAGATAATTTGTTATAGGATAGAGGATACTGCTCAGGCTATAGTTACTAATATGAAAAAAATGGATATCCTAATAGGATATTAGTTTAGCAAACATAATTAACAATTACAATGTATTGTATAGTTCTGTACATTTTGGGTGCTACTGTAATAATTAATAAGCTCTCGTACAGAAAAATTATATAGAGTTCAATAGAGAAAAATATGAAATCTCTAAAATCAACCCACAGAAACAATATCATTCTCTATTAAATACTATGGAGATCTTAAAGTAGTTTCTACAGAACCTTACTTAGGCCCAGATTCAGGAAAGTATCCCCATTCTAGACCACACTTACTCATGCTTTAAAGGTGCATAAAGCTAAGCACATGTTTAAGTGCTCTTCTGAATCAGGGCTTCAGTTTCTGTAGAAACCTATTGATTTAATTCCTATTCAAACAATAGGGTTTTTCGACAAAGGCGCTGTCACACCATTTCTCTTATTTTAAAAACATATATTACCACCACCACTAAGCCATCCCCTCTACCACCAACCCCTCTTCCCCCTCCCCTCAAGCTGAATCAGCTCTTTGGAAAGCCCCATACTTCTCTTAGCATGGGAAGGAAGCAGTGAAATATTGACATGAGGCTGAGTTTTCCAAAGTGCTCATTCAGTGCTGTGGCAGAAAAGCAGAACACTTAGTATACGTTTTAAAGATTGAGTGCATCGGTAGTCTGGGAATTACAGACCCTGTGATTTGTATCACACTTTTTCCAATGAATATCATGTATGAATACAAAAATTGTTCTTGCATGGTAGACAGCATTTGTTCCTCCATATTGTTATTATTTATATTATTTAGTAGTATTATGGTAACATCTTGAGGCCGCATCCAGCTTTGGGGCCCTATTGTCTTAAGTAGTGTCCACATGCATAAAGATACAGAGTCCCTGTGTTTAAAGACCAAGGGTAAGAGGGGGAAATGACTTGTTTAAGGTCACAAATTTTATTTTGCTTTTAACTCTCACCCAAAGTCAGAGCCAGGAATAGAACTCAAATCTCCTAATTCCCAGTCCAGTACCCAATCCATTAGACCATATTGTTTCTCCAATGAAACAGCTCCCCCAATTACCCTTTAAAAAGTGTCAAGTTAGGAGACACCGCTACTGACAGCATGCATACAGCTTTGTAAAAGACAGAAGCTTTAAATGTGTCTGTCAATAAAAACAGTGCATGCAACCCAGAATCTAAACAGACAAGCAACAGAGAAAACCTGGGATTCCAAATTTAGAACACAACAACTGTTCTTCAAAAGCCTATTCCCTTGAGGAAACTGATTTCTACACCATGTAGTCTAGCATTGCTGTTAAATAGCATTGTTTCTACTCTCAAACGAGACACCCAGAATCCAGTACCTGAGAGTTTCTGCACCAGTTATGTATAGGGATCCTAAAGCACCATCCCTTGGCAGCCAGTGTGGCAACAAGACTGTTGTTGTTTAAATGACAGCAACATGCCTGCCAAAATCACATCACAGAAGCTGGCTTACCAGATTGCTTTGAATATTCAGAATGAGCCTGCCAGCTACTATTTCATATACACATCAAGCAAACTGAAGATCTGACCTACAAACTTTAAGTACTATAAAACACATCACACATCTAGTTTTGTGAATTTATGCAAGGAAACCTATCACCTATGGTACTTCCATTTAAAAGGTTTCCCTCGCCCAAGTTTGTACCTTCCTGTCTGTCTCCTGAAATCCCAAAGATTTTTACAAGCATTTGCTAAATCACTAAAGAGACTGTGAAAATTATTCTTTTAATCCTTTCAGTACTAATAATTTCCCCCCAGGATTATGTGTAAATTTGGAAGAAGAAGCAGTCAGCCAAACTTCTGACTGTTAATAGGCTTTGATCCACAAAGAAGAGATTGCAATTTAAACAACTTTGCTACTTGTCACTTTCGGCCATTTTATTTTATTTTAGTGCCCCAGATACTGGGTTGGTTCACACTAATAAAGTTATCAGATTCAATGTTTTAGTTTGCTTTTAACACTCATCCCAACTACTAAAAGAGATCATGTTATTTAACCAGTTATCGATAAATCTGCAAACAATTCAAGCTGAAACAAAATACATGTAAATACAAAATAGCAGCTGTAATTAGAGGGATGCATTGTACAAATATCAAATATGGAACCTGACGTGGGGCTCTGTTCATTGTGAATTATTCCAGGGCCCCTGTGAATACCACCTTTCTGCATATCTTGCCACCACACCTGACAAGTCAATTAGACAGAAAAATGTTCAGTGCACAGGCTTTTAAAATATATAAATTAGTATTGTGACATATTTGGCTCCAGGCCTTACCAAAAAGCACTGCCATGGGCTGAAAAGCTCATACTAACGAGCAGCACATTCCCTGTGGAAAATTCCTCCTAATTCTGAGGAATTGCTTTTTATTCCCCTTTTGTTGCCCATAAGCAGTATTTGGGTCATGGACTTAATGCCAGATGATTTTTAGACTTATTTCAGTGCAGCCATAGTTGGGAATGAGCTTGTCACTCAATTTCAAAATGCCAGCGAGTTGTTTGCTTTATTAGGTTGGGAGGAGATAGAGTGATGTTAATGACCTGGTCTCCTGCCAAGAAGGATTTTTTTCCCAGTTTGATGGAAGACACCATGTTGTTTTCCATCATTTGGTCCCTTTCCACTTTTAAGACTCTTCTTGGCTGACAGAGTGGACGTTCCATGGTCCTGACTTCACTAATTTTCTTGGCATTTCATTTGTACTCATGTTCCACAGCTGTGGAGCAGTGCCGGCCTGCAGAACTCCCTGGCCTTAGCAACCACAGAGGCAAAACTGTAATGCAGAGAGGCTCCATGATAAAAGGGGAGATGAAAAATGTCCAAAACCCAGAGAAGGGTCCATTTCTCAACATTGTAAGCAAAAGAAGGCATAATGGCCACTGGCAAGAATCAGTATTTTAGGTCTAATTCCTTGTACAACAGCAGAACATTAAGTCCAAACATAGTTTATAGTGAGAGGCCTAGTCTCTTTGAAACACAACCCATTTTGCATTGTCCCTGACAAAGTGGTGAATAAATGAATAAATGGCCCTCCCATTCATTTCTCAAGGATAGCTCCCCTGGCAAGATACTAAAAACCTGTTTTTGTTTTCTAATTTAAACTACAGACATTAAACATTATCTGTTGCAGTCAATGGACATGGCAAAATGTTCCAAAGCAAAATGAAAGAAAAGCCTTTGTCTGCAGCCTTGACATGCCAGACCCTATTAACATTAGACACTGTCATAGAAACAAAGGGAACTACTGTGAGGACAGCACAGGTGTGCTGTTTCATAAGCTTCATCATGGCTACAAAATCACGTAGGAGGAAGAACTCTGTCGTGCCAAGACAACAAACATTAGAAATCTTCCTTTTTTATTCCCTAGGTAAAACACACGTGTCTAACAAAACCTAACTAATTCCCACTGAGCATAGCATGATGCGACATTTATGCACTCAAAAGGTACGCACAATTTATTTCACATATTTGCTGAGCCAGTTATATAGACAGCAGAATATGAAGAGGCAGGAAAGAGTTATATTTTACTGAGATACATGCACCTGATATGGGATTATATTTATATCCCCATTATCTTCTTTACTCCTCTCTTTCTCCCTCTTTCTATTTTTCATCCAATTTGCCTTTTCTGGTATAGTTTTTACATGCCTGAGTCTAGCAACACTGGTTGCAGCAGGTAGCAACACCCAATGCAAGCCTACACTCAGATTTCTCTCAGGCTAATAATTCACCATCAGAACTATGTGCTGTATTAGCTGCTCAAATGCTTTCTTTGGAAGGAAGGTTGGCAGCTGAAGTGGGGAAGGGCTGGAATTTTCCCATCCCTCTTGAAGATCTTCCTTGAAAATGTAGTACTTTGCGGTAATTATATTCTATCTAGTCAGCAACACTAGTAATCAATTTGAGATACTCAATATCAGTTGGGTTTATAGCACATGACATCACTTTGCGAACCTAGTAACATGAAGTTTGTATGGGATGTAATGTTCTGCAATACTAGCAACAAAAGAGTTCCTTTCCCATTTCTATTGAAGACAGCTGTACAAAATTAAGGGGCCAGCCTGGCAGACACTCCACACATGGAGCTACTATTGGTTTCAATGGAAAATTTACGAACAGCACGGTGTGCAAATTAGGCCCCTCAACTGGAAGTCCCATAAGAAAAATCTTTCCACATTCTGCCAATATAATGCACAAACAACAGCCATTCAAAGGATATAAGATTACAAAGTGCCTGGCCTAATGCAGGAGTGTCCCCCCCGAGGGACTTATCTGCCCCTCCACACATTTTCTTCTGCAAGTTCTGACTCCCTTTTTTGGGTTTACTCCCCTATTCTGTTGCTTCCCTATCCTGGAAGCTGTTTCATTTGACTCCCAGTTGTGGAGCACATGATGCTTTTATAGAACCGCAAATGGCTTCAACAGTGAAATTATCTTTCTTTGATAAGTTTCACTGCTGTCCACACAGTACCGCTGTTTTCCTCATCAGAGATGAGTAATGACAATCCTATAAGTTTAGAGTGAGAGAAAAGAAAGATGGGCAGAACTGTAGGTGGGGGGAAAAACAAATAAATAGGAAGACATCATGCAAATCTCTAGCCTCAAGTAAATCTCCCTTGAGACTCGATAGGTACATCTACACTACAAAGAAAAAGCCGGAATGCCGAGTCTCAGAGCTTGGATCAATTGACTTAGGTCACAAGGCTCAGTGCAGATCTTCAGGCTTGGGCTGGAGCCCAGAGTTCGAGACCCTCCCTGGGCTCCAGTCCAAGCCTGAATGTCTTCATTGCTTCTTTTATCCCTGCAGCCTGAGCCCCTCTGAGACAAGGTGCCGTAGGTTTTCTTCCATAAACAGCATCCTGAAAATTAGACAAGTACAAGGGCCCTAAGACATCCTGAACCTAGTAATTAGGATAAAAGGCACAGGGGTCAAAGAAAGGTAAGAGATTTCTAGTCCTTAAATTGTGTGAATGTCCTTGCAGGTATAATTTATTTATTTTGATTTATACCAAAGTGTTTATTTGCACTAACATAATCCTACAATACAAGATAAAAAGCCCACCTATAACAATCCCAATACAAATACCAAAATAATCAGGGAACTAGGTAATCAAATACAAAAAGACCACGCCATACTCTCCAAAGGCCCCAGCTACCCATGCCACGTGCAGAAGAGAATCGGATTATTGACCATTGCTGTAAAATTCAGGATCCAAACAGCATGAGAACCTATTAACACCGCTACAGTCCAGATGGAGTTGAAGGTGGCAAAATTCTATGTTCTATTACAGGGCCAATATTTAAATACTGACTTGTCTTTTCACAAATATGAGTTGTCCTCATCTGCTACAGCCTATCAAACACAAAACAATGCAGAATCTTACACAATACTTTGCTAACAATAAGATGCCCCTATAAACTTATTAGCAGAAACGCAGCTGAACTGGCCTGTTGGCTGCACTCAGATGTAACACAGCCTGTAGTTAGTCAGGTCTGCCATAACCAACTGGCGCTACTGAAAGCGAGCAACAAATGAGTGTGCCCCAAAGTCTCTCAGGGCACATTGTCCCTTGAGAGATTACCTTAAACAGTAGTAAAATAATGCAACACAGCAGTGCTTAGTCAGCATTCAGGAATTACTTCATGTCTTCAGCCTAGCACCACGAATATACTAAAACAGATCCTGGCATCACTGGACACTTCCTTCCCAGCTCACACATCAGATGACTATTTCCTTGCCCTTGCTCTGTTGCTGAACTTTGATGTTTTTACCATGTCCCCTTGCACATACACTGCACTTTGTTGTTCCAATGAGGACTTCTATTTTAAATTTCCTGGCTTAAAGTGTCTTAAAACACTATTGTCCCCAATTTTAAAAGTTGAAACAGATGTGTGTGGACGTCTCTCTCTCCTTTACTATAGTAATTCTGTTCAGTTACACGCATGCAATCTCATGTGACTTTTACATGGGTGTAGCTCAGGCGAAAACTTGGCCAACTGCGTACATATATATTATACAGACCGTGTACTATATGTGTACTGAATATATAAATATAGATGCAAATGTGAAGGAACTGGAGCTACTCTGTAATAATTTAATATTGTATTTTCATCAGGCTACTCAGATGTTACTGTATGAATATACTGGCCTTGTTTAAAAGCAGAGAAAAACAAGCAGGAAGAAAAGTGAATGGCTTAAGATCAGCAACTTCCATGCAAACACTTGAGGGCTGTTAAGGGACAATGTCCTTACTGGGAAAGGCTGGCGCACACCAGAGATCAAAAAGACTAAGAACATAACATAAGAACATAAGAACTACAGCAATTTGAAAAAGGATCTCTCTCTCAAGAGACGGAGTGCTGTTCAGGAGTCCCAGACTAAGACACAGGCACCCGTTGGAGTGTCTGAAGAAATTACGCCTGCCTAGCTCACTATCAGGGGATTGTCAGACTTAAGGTAAAACAGACATGTGTAGAGAATTATTTTTAAATCCTATTTTTCTAAATGTTTTGTAGTTACCACAAAGCTAACAATTCCTTGGTTTAACAAGATTGTTTGGTCACTACATTCACCACTTGTCACAGATTCCTGAAGAGAAGGGAGCACATCTGATATACAGGGTGTGGTAGGCTAGGGTCCAGTCTAAGAGTGAGAGAATTGTGGAATTCCACCCCAAGCAAGATAGGTAAAGGTATGAGGCCTGACACCTAAGGGGATGCACTCAAAGACACTAGAGAGTGGACACAGGTGCAACTGGCCTAGTACCTGTGACACACACACACACACACACACACACTACGGGCCAAATTCTCTGCTGGTGTATAAACTGGCACAGCTACATCAGCAGATAATTTTACCCAATATCTACATTAATATATGGAAAGAGCCATTTTAAGTCTCAGAAGCAAATATAAATGTACTTACACTTTGTGTGCTTGCTCACTCCTTTGTTTTACTACCTTACCTTATTTCTGTTTTACTCAGAAATGATCATATGAATATTTTACTATCAGGGATGTTTTAGGGAAACACTGTTTTATTGCATGTGAAATTAAAATACATGTAAATAAGGAACAATTCTCCTTCAAACAATAGTTTCACTGTACAGTGAGAAGCTGAAAACTCTCAGTCTGTTTAGCTTATCAAAAAGAAGATTAAGAGGTGGCTTGATTACAGTGTATAAGCGCCTTCACGTGGAGAAAACATCAGATACTGAAGAGCTCTTTAACACAGTCGAGACAGACATAAGAATCAATGGCTGGAAGCAAAGCCAAATTAAAAATAAAGGCACAAATTAGGGTGATTAACTACTGGAACAAACTACTGGCGAAATGGTGGATTCTCCACCTCGAGACTGGATGCTGTTCTTTAGACAAAAGTTACTGGGCTGGACACAGGAATAACTGGGAGAAAATGTAATTGCCTGTGGTATACAGGAAGTCAGACTAGATGATCTAATGGTCCCTTCTAGCTTTAAACTCTATGAATAGTTAGATTCCAGAAATGGTTCAAGAAACCATTCTTGATTGATGATACTTCAGGATTTATGAGGTTTAGTCATTTGTGGATTTAAATTTGCCAAGATTAAGCATTTTTGTCCTAGAATCTCTTTCAAATCAACCATTTTGGTTTGTATCACACTCCCCGTGAGGCATATTTCTTCAAGCAGGAACAGTTCTAAATTGTCCAATAAGTCACTTAAATCTAATATATTTACATTCTGAGATGCAGTGTAGAGACACAAAGGGCAGAGTTGGTTTACAATTCAGAGGTGCTTTAAGAATTTACGTGAAGTGCAAAGTCACTCAGAACCAGAAAGTTACCCAGATCACATGCTGCAAAAAGATGTTTTTAAGAATGGGATTATTAGTGGGAGATACTCATGAAAGACAGGAGGGAGATGGTTTCCTCTTAAGTGCAAGTTTTTGCAAGCCTGGAAAGTGCAATAAAGAGGAATTTAAAAACATAAAAATAATAATCTTTCAGATTACCATGTGGGTCTTGCTCGTTAGACTTTGGGCTGCTTCTTGCTCTGCGCTCTAGTTTTTTAACTCCTGGTGCTCCCCCCGCACCTCCTCCTCCACTGCTTGCTCCATTGTGACTCTTCGCATAACCATTATACACGGTTGTGCAGCTGCCTACGTGGCTTTTGTAGATGGATGGAGGGCTGTTGAGGCGGTTTTGGCGATCAATCTGTCTGTCTTTGAGTTTTTTGTGCTGTGGTTTGCTGTACTGATCTTCCCTGGTAATGTAGCTGGACATTCCATATAGTGGTATAATTTCTGAAATAACAAGCATTATACACATTACCTTAAAGCTAAAATCATTATTATTTAGAAACAGAATCACATCCTGGCCTAGATCTCATCAACCCCTCACCCATCTCTAAATAAAGCTATGAAAAACTTGTCTAAGATGGGTTTTCACAGCAAACCTGAGATTCAGCCGGGTTACTTGCAAGGTTGGCAACCTGCTGCATAAACCCAGCCCACATATTATTTCAGGTTTCATGACATAATGTGATTAGCATGGGAAATCAAATAAATGCAGACGTTTTGGCCGAGTTGTGCTCTGAGTCTTTGTGCTTCTTACCGGACCTCGCAGCAAAACCCAGAAAGAGCTAAAACCCAGACAGACTGAAATTGAAGAAAAGGTTCCACACAAATTAATAGCAACCAAACCTACAAGGTTTACAAAGCCCTAGCATCACCAAAATGTGTTGCCGTAGAGAGAGTTCAAGGTCAAGTTATTGGCCATGTTCCTCCAGGTTTTCTAGGACAGCCAGACTTTGCAATACTCTCTACCACCACCCACAATGGTTGATGCATATAGCTGCAGCAAGAGAAGGCACTCCATTATGTGGGAGCTGAAATAAGCAAATGGGACCATAAGGGAAGAAATCTTAAAAAGAAAAGTTCAAATACATAAAGTTTCAAATAACTTTAATATGAACTTTGATGAATGGCTGTGTGAAATTTAGAAACTTGGGTTTGCAGGAAATTTTGCAAACATTTTTTCATTTTTTCCTAACATGGGTTCATTACCTTTGGATTGTGCTTTGAGCTTGGAGTGCAAACAAATTCAAGTTCAAAGCAAAATGAAAATACACTTTTGCTTTATTCCAATACAAAACGCTGAAGAGACCCAAGTTTATTAAAGTGCAGTCTAGATTAATTCAATAATCATCCCAGTTTGCAAACTGAGCCAGCATTTTAGTTTCCAAAGCAAACATTCTGCCCAGCTCTAGTGTTAATCCTTTGTTTTTGAAGCGGAGTTTGCCATACATACTGTAATTAGAACTTGTTGAATTGCTCCAGTTGCTTGGTTCTTTTACTTCCTTTCTTTTAGAAGTGTCTTGTCATTTATTTTTCCTTATCTAGTAACATCATCACATTAAAGTGCTTGCATAAAGTAGCTTTCTATATATAGTATTCCAACAATGTGGTACACTAAATGCAATCAGTGTTATTTTGGGGGTTGGAGGACGGAGCTGATAAGGAAGAATTTACAAGTAGGGCTTTTCAGAAAAGAAAATCAAATTTAATTGTCATTTTGGTTAGTGCATAATCCATTTTGCATTGAAACATGTTAGGGACAATGAATTAATATTCATTAATACAAGATGTCATTCAGGTAACATTCAGAGTTTAGATTCTTTTAGTATTGCAAACATACATGACACCACTCCAACAAAGTGGGCATCTACACTATTTTTGTACACTGTGAATTTGTACAACTGATTGGTAACCCCAGGTTACAGAAATATTTACCACCTACAGTACTAGCAGCTAGTAGTCTGAATGTCTACCTAATGTACTGGAGCTTTTGTGTTAGCTTCCCTATTAAGCAAAACAGCTGTATTAGAGATAAGCAACTTGTGCATTTATAAAAGGGAACAGTAAAGTTCCTATCCTATCTGATTGGATACTATCCTACTGATACAGCATGCCTAGAAGCTGTGGCAGTATCATTTAGCTTTAAAAAAAACAACAAACAAACAAACAAACAAAAAACAAAAACAACCAACGTTTCTAAAACAACCAATGTACAAAAAACTAGAGTTGGTCAGGAATTTTCTGTAAAATCAACATTTTCTGAAGAAAAAGTTGATTTTGGCAAAAAAAAAATCTATTTTCCCCATATAAAATCAAAATGAACATTTAGTTTGAATCAGTTCAACATTAATCTGCATCCGCCTGAGCTATTGCAGTGCCTCATGGGAGTCGTAATTCGAGTGTGTTGTGCCACCATTTTCCCCTGTGGGCCAGGGTCCCTGGATGAACTAAGCCTCCCATGATGCATGTTGGTCTCCCTTCTGGCTAAACTGCTGTAGTGCCTCATGGCAATGTTGAAATGAAACGTGTTTCTACTGAAAATGCCAAAGTGAAACTGACTTTTCAGTTGTAAAAATATTGTAATTTTTTACAGGATGGAAATGCTACAATTTTTTATTAGCTCTCTGTGAAACATACACAACTTAAGGTATGTGAGATCTTGAGCTACTTGGAAAATTGTTCCTAATATTTTTGGCTATGATATTATTTCTGGTGAGGCAATGACATCTAAAAGACAGAGTGTGGAGTTTTTCTTTTGTCTAATCAAATTCAGGATAATAATACTCCACTCTTGATAAAATTAAATATATTAATCAATATAAAATTGAGAGGGGGGGTGGGAAATAAACCAGATAGATACCCATGTCTATAGCTCTCAAAGGCAAAATTCACTCTGATGATTCAGCTGATTCAGTTTCACAGTGTTGTTTAGAAAAATTCAATGAATTCTGTGAAATTCCATAATTTGGCAATACAATAAAAAATGTGAATCTACAAAGAGAAACTTGCCATGTTAAGCAATTCAAGTAGTTTTGCTGATGTAGGTACAGTAACTTCATTTCTTTTTGGTTAACATAGTTTTAGACCACACAAAGACTATCTCAAGGCTGGAATAGACATAATAATGCACAGTGCAGACAGAAATAAATTGTGCTTTCACTCCTTTCACTTGAATTATTTACTTAACCCTGTGATGATAAGGGCTGTCATGTTACCCGTGGGGACCAGATAGTGCTTTTTAAATGACCTACTGCACATTCTTAAGAAGCAGATTAACCAGAAAATCCCTTTTTGTTATTTCTGAGAAGTCCGCTGCAGTTCTAACATGACAAGGGGTCAGAAAGGTGCATCATCTTCATCCATTAGTGCCAAGAGGAAGCCTTCTATTAGCTTCTGACAATGATTGCCATAAGACTTGTCAAAACTAATCCCCCTTTCCTATGCCCCTCTGTCTCCATTCCCAAACAAGGGTTGGCAAAATTTGAATACAGGACAAAAAACGCTGTGTCACAGTGCTGTATGATGATACAACAGCTTGATTCACGGAAGCACTTTGAGTCATAGAATGGAGTACTTTTTTGCCCTTATAACAAAACTGAGTTGGGAGTTAGTTTGCATCCTGCATCCTATGTTTTCAGGATGTGATGTTCTTGAGTTCTTTCAGACTGGGTGCATTTCAGTACACATGTACAGTACGGTTCATCTGCAAATCTTCACTGTCCCAGCACTGCAAATATGTTGGATACATGTCTAAAACACAAGGATTTCTTTCTGCTCACCTTGTTCTCCATATATTGTAGGGGGAAGATGGTGCTGTGGGAAAAATTGGGGTGGCATGTCTCCAGGGCCGGTGACAGGAGGGTAGAAAGCTGTATGAGAATTGTGAATGAAATGGGGGTGGTGTGTCAGGTATGGAGGTAAATGGTGGGTTGGAGAGATGGCAGAGGGATAGCTGGGAGGATAACACTCTGGAGACTGGGGTGTAACCACCACCCTGCGAACGCCCGTGTTGTCTTCTATCACCTGAAAAGGGAAGCAGGGAAATTAATACATCATGTATCATTTCAAATACCATTTTTAAAAATAACATTGTTTATCTAAATGAGCTCTCCTTGGCCAGGATCATAACACACGTTTCTACAGTTACGATCAGCACAAGCAATCTTTGCGGTACTGTGGTTTCCAGTGGAGACTCAGCTAGTCACATTCATTAATTAATAAACCTATTGCAGTTGGTTAGATCTGCAGGGGTAGTAGGAGAGAAAATAAGTACAGTAGATGCTTTTTTACAGCAACACCTCGTAAGAGCAACCGCCGCTTATGGCAACATTTCCCCACTGCAAATCGTCCATTCAGCAACAGCAACATAACCGCCTCATAAGAGCAACATTTGTGATGCTGGAATGTCACATCCAGGGGCAGAGATGGGAGGAATGCAGGGGCATTGCTCCCCGCAAACTGCACTTTTCCGCTCCTCTCCCAACCCTTCAGCACAGCTCCAGGGCACACAGCTCTTGCCCTGCCTGACAGAGCCTGCCCAGGAAAAGCAGGCAGGGCCACGCTCAAAGGCTGAAGTCAGCAGTAGGCCTGTCCAGCCGGGGGCCAGTACTCACGGGGTGCATCTTTCCACTTCCCCCCCGACCCTGGCCCTTCAGTGCAGCTCCAGGGCGCACAGCCCCATCCACTTGCCCTGCCTCAGACAACCTGTGTAGACAGCATGTTTAGTGGGGAGTTTGGGAGGAGGGTCTGCAAGAAAGGGATTTTTCCGGTGCAGGGGGGAGCTCTGGGGAGCAGCAGAGGCACAGCAGTGGGGAGTATTGGGGACCCCCCGCTCATGCACTGAGCTGTCCCCTCCATCTCAGTTGCTGGCGGCAGGGTGTGGGTGTGCTATTTTGCAGTGGAGGGTTGGGGGACCTCCCTCCCCAGAGCACTGAAGGAGCCACACCCCACCTCCATTGCACGCTGCACATTGTGCCCTCCCCATCCATCCCTCGCCAGGGTGGAGCATGAAGCTGCCAGCAGGAGCATCCACAGCCTGTCCCCAGCAGCTAGGCTCATTCATTTTGCAGATTGGGGGGCTCCCCTGCCACACCCAGGGTTCCCCTGCTCCATTCCCCAAACTTGGGTTTCCCCCACCTCACTC
Source organism: Macrochelys suwanniensis (assembly GCA_033296515.1). Classification (NCBI taxonomy): domain Eukaryota; kingdom Metazoa; phylum Chordata; order Testudines; family Chelydridae; genus Macrochelys; species Macrochelys suwanniensis. The sequence goes on from CM065783.1 coordinate 14,480,636, forward strand.
CCTTCAACTCCCCACCCCACACGCACACAATATGGTTGCCCCACCTCTTCCAAAACACTCAACTCTTCATATGCCTTTGGGCAGATGACACTCCCATAACAGGAACAGCTGCCGAGGAGCAACATAGCAAAAGGGCACTGATATGTTGCTACTAATGTGTGTCTACTGTTTCTGTATTTAGAGCACAGAACAATTCAGACATTACCAGAAAGTAACAAAATAAGAATGTTCTCATTAAGGGGAAAGTTTTGCCTTACATGAGTTATCCCACTGACGTCAACAGGAGAGAGAACCAGTATTCATCTACACAGGGAAATTGACCTGCATACCTATAGCAGAATACTGTATTCTGCTAGTTTTTTCTGGAATAGCTCCCAGTGTGGACGCTATTCCAGAATAAAAGTGACTTTACTCCAGAATAATTACTCCACTCACAAAGTGGAGAAATTATTCCACAACAGACTGTCCACACGGTGGGCTCTGCTGAAACAGCTATTGCGGAATAGCTTATTTCAGTACACAGCTATGCCAGCCAACTTTCCCTGGTAGACAAGCTCCTAGATGTGCATGATTTGGCCCTAAGTATCTTGGGCAAAACATGGGGCAATGTGTGTTATTAAAGGGGCAAACATTTTTAGCATAAATAGTAATTTTCAGTTGTTTATAATTTTTTCAGTGGTTTTAACTTTTGGACTGAAATTTGGCATGTTTGTTCTCAGATTTGGAGACAATAGTTTTTCTTCTTATTTAAGCCAAAAGATGCTGCCATTTTTGGGAACAAAGACGGCCAAAAATCCATCATCATTTGAAAAAAAAAATGTTTTAACCTTTTATTTATTTTCTGAACAGCACTAGATCTTCAGGGGTATGTGAAAAACTTGAACAGGAAGATTGTCCCAGGTCATAGGTCTGTTTGTTAGTGGTTTGGTGCAAATTGGTTCTGATTTGTCAGAGGTATGCGGATTATAAAATGTACTTTGCTCAAGTACACTGAGTTTAATACAGTCATGTAACAGCAGCTAATTATTATTTACTATTTGCATTACTATACTGCCCAGCAGCCCCAGTCATGGACAAGAACCCTGTTGTGTTTGGTACTGGACAAAGAAGAAACAGACAGCTTCTGCCCCACAGAGCTTACTATCCAAATATAGATAGATTGCTGTCTCACAACTCCAGCTGCCTAACAGTTTTCAAGTTATCAAATCATGGCAAAGGAAAGTTTTAAGGAGGGTTTTGGAGGAGGAGATAGCTTTGCGGATGTTTACTAGGAGTTTCTCCCAAGCATGCGGGGCAACGTGTGCATGCATGTCAGTACTGGGAAAATTTGTAGGGAGTGCTGCCGATATCCCAGCATGGGAAGGTGCATATGGAGGGAGACACAGAGAGCTATGAATTGAGCGATGGAGACGGGTGACAAAGAGGACCTTCTGTACAATAAATCAGTCTCAGGGTTCTGCCACCTACCACACAATTAAAGGAAGGATGTAGGGAAGAAACCAGGGCTACTGCCTCATTGACTATGCATACAGTACACAGTGTCCTGGAGGTACTACTATTTGTATCTAGGTGTTCTTATCACAGTTCATTCAGGTTCACACTGTTAACATGAGAGACTCTATTAAACAAACAAATACACACAGGAGATCCTCCACCTTTAAATGAAATTTTTACAGAAAAGAATTAGAGTCAAAAGCATTGGTGTGAATTTGAGTTTCTTATGTATTACTAAGTCTCAGTATAATACCTGGTAGGTGCTACTCTGTATAAACCAGAATACAAAGCATTTAGTTTGATATATCTGGTCAATAACCTTTAATCCTACAGTGTAGATCAGCAATTTGAAAACTGTCGTTCTTACATTTCAGAGATTTATAAAACTCCAGACAGACACTGAATGGGACTTCAGGGATTCATTTAGATCATAAGATTACTTTAATTCTTGTAATTTCAGACTGTCGAGCTTTTATATTCTGCTCTCTTCCGCTTGCATGATATCCCTTATTCATCAGCCATGTATCAGTTCTGGCCAAGACACTGAAGAGAAATGGGGTGTGTGTGTGTGTGTGTGTGTGTGTCCAAATGCTCAGATTTTAAAATAAACACATATTTGTGTTGTGTAAGAGTTTGTAATGAAATGTCGACTTATCTCAAGCTTAGATCACGTTCTAACCTGACTGGCATTCAAAGCCCAAAAATTCTAGTCTGAGACAGAGCAAGTCTTTTCATCGTTTGGCTTTAATTAGGCCAAGCCTGAAAGAAGGTTTGGAATGTTCCAGGCAAGATCAAGCTCTTATCTCAAAGTTAGATTAGATTATATATATATTTTATGTTTTCGATGAAGGAGATATATAAATATGTTGACAAACAGACCGAACAGATTGTGGTGTAATGACAACTGAAAATTAAACTGTGATCTGTCTTCTAGAAGATGAATCCTGAACAAAAAAATGCTCAAGGCCCTTTTGAAGACCTTCAGATGAATTTCTGCCACTGGATGGAGCTAAGATATATCAGCATATTTGAGAGGTCAGGGGATCAGCTAGTTTTATAACTGACTGCATCAAGGAGCAAACAGAGCACATCTTTTATTTGTTTATTCCAAATTCATAAATGTTGGCAATTCAATTGTGCCTGCAAGCCACACGGCTGTTCCAAATCAAGCCCATATACACCAATGCTCTGTTTATATGGGCAAAAGATCCTCTCCATGGCCAAATGTGGGATTTGCAGGTGAAGAGTGCACCTGTCATTTTTGCAGGTGCAGGTCAGATGTCTACTTATGATATGTTCTTAATAAATAAATGACAACCCTATATATTTTATGTCAGAGAGTAGGTAACTAAGCAGAAGTTAAAAAAACTTCAGATGGTTTTGATTTTGTAAAATTCATGTTTGACAGATTTTGGTTTTGCAAAACCATACTTGGAGATGAAATCCAGGTCCCATTTCATCCAAACCTCCCAAATAAAAAGGGGTTAGTCCCATCGAGTTTTGATCCATTTCTATAAATAGCACAGAGAATGGGGAAAGTTACACATTTTGCTATTTAAAGAATGTCAGCAAATGTTTTTGTTCATCTACACCTGTTTACCTGTCTTGCCTTATAGACTGTAAGTTCCTTGGGGGGCACAGACTGCCTTCTATTATGTGTGTGCTCAGTGCCTAGTACAACGGGTTCCAGCTCTGACTGTGGCCTTTAGGTGCTACTGAAATATAAACAACAACTAGCTGATAACAACTTGTGCTGTCACATTCACAGCTGCCATATTCTATACATATTGAAAAGTATTCATCTGGTACCTAGAACCTTCATTATCTAGTCTGCATTCAAATTGTAACTAGTAGAAAGGCTATTTATCATTAGTTTTTAAATGCCTTCTGGTCTAGTTGGCATGATGCCTCTTTAATAACATTATTATAGCATAATTTCTGTGTTTGCGTCATGTTTTATTTTGGGGGTGTAATTATTGGGTGGGGTAAACTTTCATTGGAATTTGCATGCACATTAATTTGACATAATAAAAAGTTCTCTCCCCACTGAGCTCCCACTGATCATCATCTTGCCATATTCTTGACACTAATAAGAGTTTTTAATTTTACACTGATTTGGTTTTACATTGATGTCATCATTAAGTCACTGGTGACAATGCCAATTCTATCAAATTGTGGTTGTTAATCTATTCTGAAAACATAACTGCTCTGTATACTCATCACTGCTTTTGCCCCCACTAAACTAAATATCTTAACCAATTTAAAAAATTCAAAAGATGTTAATTTCTACCAATAAACTTTCATGTTCTCTAACAGAAAAAATTGAGGAAGTAGCTGAAACCTACGTTAAGTACAGATATTGCACAAACTTTTTAAAGGGAATTTAATATAGCTCACATATATTGTATTACGTCCATGCAAAGGACTGAATCTTAGCTGTCTAGAACTTATTTTACATCTTCATTCAAAGTATACTTTAACTTACACACTACAAAATAAATACTTCAGAAAGTGTAACTGGAACAATAATTGAGACACCAACGTGGTTAATTTCTGATGCACAGCAAGAAGGTGCTGATTGTGCAATACTTTATGACGGGGGTGAGGGGGGGTTTAATTGATATTTTGGGCATTTCATGAACCCATTTGCAAATCAGTTCTTTTAGCCAGGAAAAAGTACTGAGTAATGAGCTTGTCTCCAAGAAACTGGGTGCCTTAACATTTTTATTTATTCACTTTGATTTAGTAGAAGTGTTTATCCAAGCTCATGCCAGTCCTGACAATTTCAATGCAAGATTCTTGGCATCCCTCACTTAAAAACACTCACTATTAAATCTAGATGTCTAACTTAGCTAGTAGACAGTAGAATATGCACACTGGCTTCAATGACATGATAAATCATTATAGCACTTAAGAAATAATTACTGCATATGGGGTTGATATTTATGAATTAAGAAGGATTATTCTACAACATTTACTGTAAGGATATTTGCAATCTGGCAAATCTGCCTTACACAGAGAGTTAAGAAAATTAATCTGTTTAGCTTATCAAAGAGAAAGTTAAAAGGTGACTCAATCACAGTGTGTTCGTACATAAAGAGAAGAGTTGTTAGCAGAGGACTCTTCACTCTAGCAGGCAAAAACAGAAAAGATCCAATGGCTGGAAGCTGAAGCTAGACAATTTGACTGAAAACAAGGTGCACTTTTTTTTAAAAAAAGTGAAAGTAACTAGCTGTTGGAACAACAAACCTAGGGATATGGTATATTTTCCATTACTTGACATTTTTAAATCAAGATAGGATGTCTTTCTAGAAGATACACTTAGCTCCATCAAAAGTTATGGGCTTTATGCAGAAATTACTGGGTGAAAATGTATGGCTTGTATTATTCAGAAGGTCACACTAGATGATTATAATGGCCCCCTTTGGGGGCAGTATGCATACTGTGTGTCATATGAGTACAAAAGAATAGCACAAGCATGGAGGGACAAAAATCAGAAAGGTTAAGGCACAAATCAGAACGGTTAAGGCACAAAAAAAGTTACGACTCCCAAGGGACATAAAATGCAATAATAAGAGGTTCTATAGATTAAGAAAAAGACCAAGGAAAATGTAGATCTATTACTTAAGAGGGAACAAGAACAAACAATGGATGACACAGGGAGAGCTGAACTGTTTAATGCCCTTTTTTGCTTCAGTAAGTTAACTGTGACCAGGTGCTTAACTCAATTAATATTAACAAGGAGGATCTTGGGCCAAAATAAGGACGTTGTGGAATGCCTGTCATTGAAGACTTTTAAGAACAGGCTAGAGAAAAACTCGTCAAAGATAATCTAGTTATGCTTAATCATGCCTCCACGTGGAGGGGTGGGAGGGTGGAGTGTTGGACTACAGGACCTGCTGTGGTCCCTTCCAGCCCTACATGTCTATGATTCTATTTCAATTAGGCATGTGATTTTTTTTTTAACCGATATAACTATACCAGTGTGGACACAGTTATACCAAGCCTATTTCGCTTTCCGAACCGGAAGAAGCTATACCTGTATAAAGTAACTGTGTTCATACTTGAGGGGAGAAGTTCCCACTCTGCCTATACCAGTTTATTTAAAACATCAAATCTTTCTAGTGTACACAAGCACTTAAGAGTTTTACACTGGCACCGATCACTGTAGTATCCATGTAATATATAGGAGGTGAGATCTAATGGTCCTTTCTAGACTTAAACTCTATGAATCTGAGCACCTTTCATGTAAAATCAATAGTAATAGTGACGTCTCTAGACAGTTTCCCTCGACCAAGGATGCTTTTACTTCCGTTCTCATTCACTTCATCCCAGGCTTGGTGAGCTGAGCAGCAGATGGACACCCAAAAATTGTTAATTTGGTTTGTGCACACCGTTCCTATGCAATGTTTTGAGACATTACCAATGTTTTAATATGATGACACAAACCAATTATTTAATGAAGATTCTGCAAATAAAACTATATACTATATTGAACCAAATTTCAGAAATACACTCAAAAAGCTACAGATGAGAGGAGAACTGTAGTGTGCAACCTCCTCAAAATATATGATGTTGAAAGTGCAGCTATTCATGGATGGAGCAGAAGAAAGGTACATTTCTTCGTGAGGGTTGAAAGGGGCATATTGGGGGAGACAATCTGTGTCTGTTAGCACATACTCCCCGGATCCCTTCATTCCCTCCTCTCATGAGAAAAGCTACAGAAAGGTCCTGACACGGATAATCTTGGGTTGTGCCTCTCCATTTCAGACTGGCCTGAAGACGGATTCATATTAATGATGCTTCTCTGTGTTTATACTAAACATGTGTGTGGACTGAATTTGCCCACTTTTGCGTGTCAACAGTGTGCCCTTGTTGCCAAGAAGGCTGATGGCATATTGGGCTGTATTAGTAGGAGCACTGCTAGCAGATCGAGGGAAGTGATTATTCCCCTCTATTCGGCATGGGTGAGGCCACATCTGGAGTACTGCATCCCGGTTGGGACAGAAAGGATGTGGAGAAATCGGAAAGAGTCCAGGAGAGGGCAACGGAAATGATTAGGGGTCTGGAGCACATGATTTATGAGGAGAGGCTGAGGGAACCGGGCCTATTTAGTCTGCAGAAGAGAAGCATGAGGGGGGATTTGATAGCAGCCTTCAACTACCTGAAGGGGGGTTCCAAAGAGGATGGAGCTAGGCTATTCTCAGTGGTGGCAGATGACAGAACAAGGAGCAATGGTCTCAAGTTGCACTGGGGCAGGTCTAGGTTGGATATTAGGAAAAACTATTTCATTAGGAGGGTGGTGAAGCCCTGGAATGGGTTACCTAGGGAGGTGGTGGAATCTCCATCCTTAGAGGTTTTAAAGGCCTGGCTTGACAGAGCCCTCGGTGGGATGATTTAGTTGGGGTTCGTCCTGCTTTGAGCTGGGGGTTGGACTAGATGATCCCCTGAGATCTCTTCCAATCCTAATCTTCTATGATTCTATGTGTATGTGTTTTTCTTGAAGACTATGAAGACATAAAGCCATAAAAATATGCTAGAAGATTAACAGATTCCAGCAGCCACATTAACTGTGAGCAACTCTTTCCACTCGATGAATTAAAAGTGACAGAGTTGATTACATCTTCTGCCAACTGGTTCAAGAAATATTAACAACACTGTATTTAAACTAGCAAAGACAGGAAATTTCAGGCAACTGACCATGGCTCTGATTCAGGAAAGGATCCCTATTCAGGAAAGCACTTAAGCGCACGCTTCATGCTATGCTATCGGTCCCATTTGATTTGCTGCTATAAGGAATTTTTTAAGTTTAAGCTTGTGAAGTTAATTAAAACACCCATATCAGTTGCTGCTGTCTATTATAGGATCTCAAAGAGAAGAACAAACACACAAAATTAAAAACGTGCAATCCATAAAAATTAGCAACACATCAGCAAAGTAACTTGATTACCAATGTTCCCTCTAATTTTTGACAGGCCGTGGGCACAAAACATTTCTTCTGTGCAAATTTTTGTGTGCGCGGTGTTTCGCCGTTTGCGCGGGGTTTAGGATCTGTGTGTGCGCGCGCACATGCGCACAGCTTAGAGGGAACAGTGACCTCAACCCTTTAATACAGAGTCAAACATAATCTTACCCTACTCTAACGCTTCCTTTTCTATCCCTCTTGTTGCTTTACTGTCTCAATCAAAATTGTATATTTCTTTGCATCTTTTATTAATTAAATTTAACACAAACTACAGTACACTTAGTCTGAATATCAGGTTCTATAGAGGGACCAGCTTGTCAGTCACTGTTGGCCTCCTTAAGATGTGTATGTGGAGAAAGCAGAAAGTTGTGAAGAAACTGGGTAAGGATTAATAAAGCAGGAGGCTGAAACAGAGACAAGATAGGGATGAGCTACACACACACACACACACACACACACACACACACACACACACACACACACACACACACACACACACACACACACACACACACACACACACAAAGGGGAACATAGCACTTGCTGTGAGAAAAATAATATTGTGTGCACTTCGACAGTGTTTTTCATCTTTAGATCCTGAAGTGCTCTATAAAGGTGGAGGGGGGTAATGGAGTCAGAGTGTCACACAGCAAGCAACAGTGGAAACCAGGAGTAGAACCTACATCCCATGACCTCCATTACCCAGCAGCTTCCCCATCACAAAGAAGTCGGCTAGCTGAGAAGAAAAGGAACCTGGTTGATGTCCTATAGTACAAAGTAACTGGCTGTACTGTGCCTTGCTAAAAAACAACAACAACCAAACATGGGTTATGAGAGCTGTTGGTGCATGTTTCCTTCCATTATTTTCCTGGATTTCTTCCTCCCCCGCTTAAGATCTTACAGCGAGAAACGTTTTCTTGATTTTTATGACAAAGACAAACCCCTCTTCCTAATCAAGACTACTCACGTAGTCCTTGAAGTCTAGAAATAGACTCCAACTGTTTTACTGTTCACTGCCAATAGACTTGGTCTTGCAGGGCAGAGAGACATCCTCCCAGCTCCCTTTTACCGAACGTTTTTGCAATGCTGCAGAGGTAATGAAGCATCATTTTAATCCTGGGTTGCAGTCACTGGATGGCAAATGTAACGTTCAAGGCTAATACACTCAGCTCCAAAAGCTTGGCATAACAAAATGGAAACAAGTTTTCATGGCTCTCTCTTAATAGACACCGTTATTTCTCCGCAGGGTTATTTGCTTTCTGCCTGAGTCTGAGATGTACACTTTGAGGGCAGACAAAACCAAAATAAAATGTATTTTTATTCACATCTTGGAGTCCCACTTATTTGCTTTACATCCTTGCCCAAGCTCTGCCAAAAGAGACCGAACACAATTCAAATGATCGTGCAATAAATCCTATTAAATACCAACACAACAGAGCAAAGGCAAAAGCGAACACCACCCACACAGCTAGTACATCATCATAATCAACCAACCAATTTGACTGCTATGTTCTTTCAACTATTATTTAGCATGAAGTCATCTGTAAGGCAAAATATTCATTTTCCACATGACAGAAAGGACATTCTGAGGCTTTTAAAAATTAGTATATAGTTTTCCCTAAAACTGTGCAATATGCATTTCCAGCTGCTTTTCTTAGAAAGGCTTCTTCGGTGTAGATTATTATTGGTGGTCTGCAGAACTGCTTGTGAGTTGAAGAAGTGGCACTGGGTTCAGAAACAAGTACAATCTGTGGATTATTACCGCCAAAGGCAAATGTTGGGAGACACCTCTGTAATATACTGCCATTTATCTTGGTAGAGCCTGAACCAAGATGAGAGAAAAGGAGCAGTTTAGTATTAAAAGGTGTTAAAAAGAGGAGAAAAAGAATTCAAAGAGAAAATAAGCAAATCTGTTTTCTTTTTTAATAAAACCATTTTAATTATTATAATCTTGTATTTTTTCCAGAACTGTCCACCAGCGCTCAGAGTAGATTTTATATTTTATTCACTAAACAACAAGATTTTTAAAAGGCACAAATGGCAGTTAGGTATCCAATTCCCATTTGTGTCTGAAGAAATTCCCCTCAGATTTCTGTAAAGTACCTTTCACAATGGCCCAACGTATTTTATAACACGTAAAATGCACTAAGAAAGAAAGAAATTCAAAAAAATATATCAAGTATCCGAGGGGTAGCCGTGTTAGTCTGGATCTCTAAAAGCAGCAAAGAGTCCTGTAGCACCTTATAGACTAACAGACGTATTGGAGCATAAGCTTTCGTGGGTGAATACCCACTTCTTCAGATGCATGTAGTGGGAATTTGCCAAGGCTTATTCCTGCCTTGGAAAATTCCCACTACATGCATCTGAAGAAGTGGATATTCACCCATGAAATCTTATGCTCCAATATGGCTGTTAGTCTTTAAGGTACTACAGGACTCTTTGCCGCTTTAAAAAAAATATTACTCCAAAAAATAATATAAATACCCACATCTAATCACCCACATCTCCAAACAATGCCCTTAGAAAAATGATGAGCTCTGCAGTGTACCCTAAATATTAACAACTTTGGGCTCTGTTGGACCTAATGAAAAGGACAGGCAAGGTCCAGAGTCAAAACTCCCTCATGGAAAAAGCCCTGCCTCCAGCTCCCACTCACTGAAAACAAACGACTGATCCCAGCTACAACAGTATCACAGTGGAAAAGAGGTGACCTCTCAGGTAGTCATGTCTCAAATCAATTACCCCTTTTCATTCCACTTGGAAGCCAATCAGAAGCCAGAGTGGACTATGGAGTATCAGTGTAATGTATTCTCTGTATGACGCTCAGTGGTCAGCAATATTCAGCACCAGCTTCAGCTCATGAATGGCTTTAAGGAGTACCATCACGGTTATGCATACTACATGAGATCATCTCAAGGTGACTAGGGTTCGGTTGCATGAAGGAAGGTCATTTCTCAATGTGCAGAGAAAATCAATGGCTCTTAGCCACAGCTGCTACCTGAACATTCAAGAGCAACCAGGATTTAATAAGATCCCCAAACGGAGAGCCTGCATAACAAAGAACAGATGCATTCTCAAAGGTTACGATCTTGCACATGGATTCATACACACCAACACACTCTCCCCCACATGGAGGTCAGCATTTATGTAACCCTTACATCATCAGTGCTTAAATCAGAACCTCCAACAAACCTGGTGATCCCATAGAGAATGATTCACAATGTGCCCTAAAACCCATATCCAGCACTGCTGGCTCCAGAAGCCTAAGGAATTGGGAGGAAGCTAGAATTCTGCCACAGAAAAGCATATTGTACTAACTGCTATGCCATTAGACCAGCCTACAATCAAGTCTTTCATGAGGTCCTTTGAAATAACATATTGGTAATCACTTCCCCTGTATTTATGACATTTTCTCTCTGTACTTGAAAATTAAAATCCCTCCAAATGACTACAGTATTTTGTGGGATGTAAATGTAATCCCATCGACAGTCTTTCAAACACATATGGCTATTACAGATTCCATTTAAACTCAACCCACACATTGTTTACTGGAGGGGGAAAAAAGACAGAATCCAGTCTATTCCTATTAAAAATACAAAAAGGTTTGATATTAAAATAATGAAAGATTTTCTTTGGTTATTTACAAATTCAGATAATTTAAAATATTTAAAAATTAAATGTATGTGTACACTTCAGTGGGACTTTTACCTGACAGAGTCCTATGACTCATTGAAATGGCCACAGGATCAGGATTATTGTATCACAACCAGAGCCAGGCTACTTTGTCCAACCTCTTTACTTGAAAACTCATACAAGTTTGCAGAAGATGCAAAGAAAACAGATTTTTAATAACCTTCTGCGGATGTCTTATATGGAATAACAATACTGTTTTTAAGAGACAAGGCAGATTATACCCTAAAACAGGACATTTTTCTTAACATACTTGCTTTTATTTTTATTTTTTTGCCTTTTTCATAAATTAAAATAGGAGAAAATTAATAGCCTTTTAAAAAACAATATGTGTTCGTTATTCTGCATTATTTCCTGCTGTGATGACAACGATGAGCAATAGTGCCTTTTGCAGGCAGTATAAATGCACTGGGTTCTTCTCCTCCCCACTTTTCTCTTTGCTCCTACACTTCCTAACTGATTAACTGAAACTTGCTGGATAGGAGATATTTTGAGGAATTTATTCTCTACTCATTGTGTAGCTTTTATTAGTAGAATATAGGTACAGTTACTCCTCACTTAACGTTGTACTTATGTTCCTGAAAATGCGACTTTAAGCGAAACGATGTTAAATGAATCCAATTTCCCCATAAGAATTAATGTAAATGAGGGGATTAGGTTCCAGGGAAATTTTTTTCACCAGACAAAAGACTAGATTATATTATATATATTTTGAGGTGGAGGAGTCAGAGAGTGGGCATTTCCCAGGGAATGCCTTACTACTAAAAGAACTAGCAGTTGGCTGAGCCCTCAAAGGTTAACTCTCACACTCTTCAAGGCAGCAGGAAAGGAGGGAGGGCAGACAGAGACACACACCTGTGTTTGTTTCAGAGATAGAGATGTGCATTTCTCCTTTAAGTATCAAGAGTGGGGTCAGAAGTGCACTGCCTTGTTAATTAGATCAGCCAGCCCCGCAGCTGCAGCTTCTGCCTAAGACAGCAGCTCCCTCCCTCATGTGTCCCCCCAGCTCTATGGAAGATGGGGTAAGCAAGGTGCAGGAGCAGGGGGACATTAGCCCCTCTCTTCTTCCCCTCCCCCCACACAGCAAGCAGGCACCCTGACATTAGCCCCCCTCGTCTTCCCCCCACCCCCCACAGGAAGCAGCAGGAGTCTCGGGGAGCAGCACATGGCAGTGGGGGAAGGGACAGCTGAACTGCCAGCAATTGATAGCCTGCAAAGACGTTAGAAGGGAGCATTTCACAACTTTAAACGAGCATGTTCCCTAATTGATCAGCAACGTAGGAAGGAAACAACGTTAACCGGGATGACTTTAAGTGAGGAGTTACTATAGATAGTGTGATACAGAATGGCCAGAAGGCAGCAGGAGAGTGATATAGGAGAGATATGTAAATCCCAGGATGAGGAGAAGCCTTATTCCCTGTAGAGAGAAGAAAGGTTACTATAGATTGGCTTCAGGTGCTTTTAATTAATTAGCGCACCTGAAGCAAGTCACCTGATAAAATCCCCCTGCTTCAATCAGCCAGGGGAGGAGTTGGAGCAGAGTGGTTTGGAGTTGGAGCAGAGTGCAGTTTGGAGGAAGGCAGAGGAGAGTTTGGAGAAGTGCTGCGGCGGGCTAAGAAGACCAAGACCCTAGGTAAAGGGACACCTGTCTTGTACAGAGGGAAGGCAGGAAGCCCCACAAGCTGAAGGGCAGGAGAGGGAAGTAGCCCAGGGGAAAGTATCACTAGTACAAGTGGTTTACCAGCTATCCTAGGGCCCCTGGGCTGGGACCCGGAGTAGAGGGTGGGCCCGGGTCCCTCCACTCCCTTTCTCTGGGATACTAGTGGGACAGCTGATACCCCAATTCAGGGGCAAGAAATGGTGCCCTGAAACCCCCCACAAGAAGAGAAAGCGTAGGACCCATCATAGTAGTGCCGGCAATTTGCCACAATAGTATTTTACTATTTTGTATACATACAGATGTAGAGGGGGAAGAAGCAGTAGCGTAGCCAGGAGGGGAGCAGCCGCTCCCTCACTGAGCAGAAGCGGCGCCTTTTTTTGCTCCCGACGCTTTTTGCTCCCGGCACCTTTTTTTTAGCTCCGCTCCCCCTGTGCTATAAACCTGGCTACGCAGAGAATTGCTTTACCTACTGCGGAAATGGTAGTCACCTCTGGGGTGAAAATGCATTATACATTTGCCAGCATAACTACACTGTCCAATAGAAAGTGAAGAACATCCTAGCCAGACTTTTGAGAATCAGGGCTATTGCCCTCATATGAAAACGTACACCTTAAAAATAAAAAATAGATTTATGTTGTGGAAGAAACATACCTGTGAGATATAACCTGGAGGCACATGTATAGGGGGAATGGATCCATTGGGTGACATCATCGGAACCTCTGCCGGTCCTAGTTGGGAAAAAGAAGACATTTTTTTTTTTTTTACACAATTAAGCACACATAAATTGTGCTGACAAACATCACCAGGTTAGAAACCTGTAACAACTGAAACTGAACAGTTCAAATAATTTCCAATGTCTGGCTAGTTTCTCTTGGGCCAATACACTCAAGATGATGCCATTGCCGTATAGCTTTTAAAAAATACTTTTAATGATTGTTAAGTGAATTTTTTCAGTTATAAAAGAACTAAAAATGCAGCATTTATGCTGTTATCCACACAGCAAAGAAGATATAGCTAAGCAGTAATGTGAACTCCCCCTTCGATAGGCCACAATTTCTATACATCACTAACCTGAATGATCTAAGGAAACTGGGACTGCACATTCTAGACAGTTCCCAAGTAAAGCCTCCAATTATATCAAATTTCACATATGTGAAAGAGTCTTTTCAAGAACACACTAGGACCAAACTCTTTATCTCAGCAATTCAGACTAAATTTGGAATGTAACTTATGTAAGCAAGAGGCTTATAGCTTCCACTCAGAAACCCAGCCCCAGATGTACTAGTTCCATTTTGAGGTATTAAATACAACTATAACAAAGTAAGTGCCATAAGTATGAGATTATTACAAACTGAGCCACACAACTAAAAAGTAGTTAGGTAAAATGGAAAATAGAAATTGTTCACTCAACAATTTAAAGCAACATTTAAACAGCAGCAGTTAAGATTAGGAAAGGCAATTAATAGAGATGCAGAGTTGTTAACAATAGCAGAAATTGTCCCGATAGCAAAGTGCCAACCAAATCTCAAGGGATTTTTTACTGGATTGTTTTGAAAAAGTATGATGCTATCTAAGTAAATTCTTATTACGTATCAGTTACAAGTGATATTGTAAATAAATATTGTTGTGGCGCCTGTCAGTAATGCTAGATTAATAACGTATATACAGTGAAGCAAACTATAATATCCAAATACACTTGAGAAGAGTATGGAAGAATTCTGCTCCCAGTTACAGCACAGTAAATGAAAGTGTAGTTTGGTCCTATATTTCTATACATGAATTCACACCCTTCGCTGAGGTACAACACAGCAGTCATTAAACAGCATACCTCAACACTACCCAGCATTTTAGAAGAGGAGTCTAAGACTACTGCATTCAATAGCAAATGAAGGAGGGAATTTAGATAGGCAGAATGTAATTACCTAAGTTGGAATTTGGCCAGGAGACTGGCACTGAGTCCTCCTAAAGTTAAGAAAGGTTCTGTGAGATCTTTGATCACCGAAAATGGTCTGGACCTTGTTTTCATGTTTCATTGGGAAGATGGCACCAACAGCAGCAGTGTCATCTAATCACCAACCTCACTTTCTACAGCAAAGCTGGATATTTCTTCTGAGAGTTCCTGTCGAGATTTCCTGTCTAATACCCAGATCTGACCCTGCTGAGATATTCTTGCTAAACACTGAGAGAAACACATGCCATCTGTCAATGGACCAGCTGCAACAGGAAGTGATACGAATGGTGATGCAAGTTACACATTGGTAAATGCATCTAAGCTCCCGCCAACCCCCCAAAAGGTGCAGGGATGAGGTCATAGCATGAACAGCAACCAACAAAGTCTTAACTAACCCAGTCTTTATACACCTTATACCATCTTGCTGTCTGATTTTCCTTTTGCCCCCTCTGCATGTAAATTACACCAAATTACCATTTACAACCCCCTTCTGAATTTGGCCCAGGTTCTCAAATTAAATAATTTATCATCCATCGATTTTGACATTAGGGGTTACACCAGATAGATATAGATCTGAAATGTAATTAACTTGGAAGATTTAGCCAGGCCCGGTGTGGTGGCGCGCGCCTGTAATCCCAGCTGCTGGGAGGCTGCGGTTGGCAGATCGCTCAGGAGTTCTAGGCTGCTGTGTGCTATGTCAATCGGGTGTCCGGTGCTACTGACAGCTTGGCCAGTGGGTAGTTGGAGGACTGGCTAGAACAACGCATCTGATGTGTTGTGATCGGCGCTCTCTCGGTGAGGGCTGATGGACCGATCAGTGACAGCGATTTAGCCAGACAAATAAGAATTTGATAAAGCAGCTTCTGAGATGATCATGGGACAAAAATATGTGGCCCACACAATGGGCAAGACATTAACAGAAAAAGTGCTCTTGTATCCACTAGCCCCATACCTGACCAACCGGGGGCCTCACCTGCTGTGCATCCTCTTTCCTAAGGACAAAACCTGATAAAGAATAAAGGAACAGAGATAATCCATCCAGGCTTTCTCCTTTATATAGTTTGAGCCTAATAAATCCTGGCATTTCTTTTCCTTAAAGATCACATATTGAACTCTTTATCTTGTATATATTTAAGTGGAAAGGGAACAAAAGCAACATGGTCAGCATTAAGTAGCAATACATTTGGGGGAATTATTGCCATCTGCAATGGCTTTATTTTAGTTCATCAAAAATATGAAGTGGTGACCAGTTCAGAAAGGCATGTATCAGAATTCCCATTTGGATAATTAGATGGGGAAAATGTAAATTGTCTATGTGGTTTCATTTGTATAACATATTTTTCAATTTCTATCCTAAGCCACTGTAGGCTGTACACAACTGCCAAGTTTCACCCCAGAAGTGGTTGTATTTCAGCAAGGAAAAATGTATAGTTTATATAGTTATATATAATATCGGATACATTTAATACACACACAGTCAATTTTGCTTATGGAACTTGACCTACATCACAATAATGAGGGTAAATAATTAAAATGGTCACATGTACATATTGCGACATGAGTCATTCATTGGGTTTTTCACTTGAACAACTGTTAGAAAAAAATTACTGGATAAACTGAAAAGATCATAACTTAGCATTTAAGTGACCAGTAATTCAGTTGCTATATAGAATTCAGACAATGTTGCTTAATGCAATAAACCCTGTAAAACATTTCATACATTTGAAGCCCTCCCCAAATTGGGATTTGCTTGTAGCTGGAGGGTTCTAACAAGCAATGGCCGCCCTGTGATTGGAAATAATCACATAAAAATACATGCTCCAGCTCTGAACTAAATTTAAAAAGGAACATTTTTAGTACTTCCAAATACACAGCAGGCTCTAACTACTCTTCAACTAATCGAACCACACTTAACTCCACTTCCTTTAGAACCTTTTACACTAAAACATCTGCCAGTTGCTCATATGGAGCAGCAATCTTCTTGCAGGAAGAAATCAAACTCCTGTACAACAGATGCTGTTGACTGTAACGCTGCCAGTTCAATAAAAATATCGTGTTTTATCATCAAAATGTGCACCATGCAAAGTCTCTTAACCTCAGGCATGACCCTTAAACTGTTAAAGTCATTTGGATAACAGTTTTTAAAGAATGTTAGACAGGGAATGATTTACTGCTAGAAAATGTTTTCTTCACTGCCTTGATTTCAAGCCTCACCAAATTACTTTAGCATACATTATTTCT
The DNA here is from genome assembly GCA_033296515.1 of Macrochelys suwanniensis. Lineage (NCBI taxonomy): Eukaryota > Metazoa > Chordata > Testudines > Chelydridae > Macrochelys > Macrochelys suwanniensis. Next base: position 14,497,637 of record CM065783.1, read on the forward strand.
TCTCTCTCATCACTGTCATCAAAACAACTTCAAGTGGTATTGCATAACAGACAGAACTCAGCTCCAAAGGGGGACATCTCCTGGGAGCTGTTGAAGTCTGTGCTCTGTAATAAAACCACCGCTGGTGAGTACTGAACAAGTACAAAAGAACTGTCATTTTTAGGGAAATTAAATATTTATTGATTTTAAGAAAAATGGGACTAACAGATGGAGTTCTACCAATCTCTGTTGTTTAGAGTCAGAGGTGCACGCCCATATTTCCTTAAAGGGTTTGAACGCAATGAGTTTTATTTCAAGTTTCTGAACAAAACCCCAACATTCAAAGTGAAATGTAAGTGAAAGAGCCAAATTTCACTTTGTTTTAACGTGAAGCCATATACTGGTGCCAGGTTCACTTGAATGGTTTACTAAACCAGGGCTGTGTCTTGAGTTTGTAACAAAACACAAAGCTAGAGGAGTGTGGGACACCTCTACTTGCAGCACAATAGGCCAAATTCTGCTCTCAGTTACACAGGTGTAAATCCAAAGTAACTCCATTGACTTTCAAAGGCCTGACCCCAAATGCTATGGCCAGATCTGTTCAAAATGGAGGAGCACTTTACAACGTAAGGCTAGGAGGAGTGGTTAAGTAGCAGACAGACAGACACACACACACACTCACTCATTCTTCAGGCAGCCAGGAGACTGGGGTGGTGGTGGTGGTGAAAGAGACACCACCCAACAAAACAGAAGGGTCCGGGGTGTGTGAGGGAGGGTACAAGAGTGCACTTTCTCTTCTTCCCATAACCACAATGGGAGGGAGGCTTCAAACTTATCAGACATATATTAGCCAGAGGCCATTACAAGATGGCAACCATGTGAGAAGTACCTGGGAAGATTCCTAGCATCCTCCCAATGACAGGTGCAGGACTGATCTTCTCAGCAACTACTGACCATGGACCTTCCTTGCTGGTGCTCCTCTCCCCCGCCACTCTTCTGCACTGCCCATTGACTAGTAGGTTCAGTCCTGTGGCTAGCAGCTGCCTGATGAAGTTTTAAAACATTACACTGTCTGTAAAGTGCATCTATCTCTATTGTACAACATAAATAATGATATTTGTAACCCTAAATGTGTCATTGCTTTTTTGATGCTATAGTGTAATAATACAGCCCTGATGCATGAATTGTAGATTAAAAGTGTGGCTTAACAACACATTCTCCACTTCTGTCTCTCCAAAAATGTATGCAATTCTGTCATGAGCAGGTTGACAATTCTCCTCTCTATTTCCCCCTCTGCCCCCAAGCATAAAGTGATGTCCTGTTTCAGGAAATTCTGCCTCAACTGCGTATAGGCTCACTCTCAGGCCATGATTCCTTCTTTTTGAATTAATTACTGCACAATGACATTTTTGGCAGAAATCAGGTCTTTTCCTGTTCCAGCAGGACCTTTTATATACACATTAATTACATCTCTCTAGTTTACTCTCTTTTCTTCTTCTAAGGTATAGAGGCCAACTCTAGTACATTTTTTCTGCCTTGGATCATTTCAGTTGCTTTGCACCATGCCTTTGCACTTTGCCAACTTCTTTCTTCTTGTGTGGAATCACACAGCATCTTTCAAATGAGGCCTCAAGGGCACGTTGTACAATGTTATTCTTCCTTCCTCCACTGTTTCACCTAAATGTATTACTTGCCTTGTTTTTATTGCTAAACAACATTCAGTGTACAATATTATTCACTGTGTGTTCCAGGATCTGGGCATAGACTCTGTTGTGTGATTCCATTAACCATTTTAGCTTGGCTTATTACTAGGATTCGGAACCCACCTGGCTTCAGAATAAACTTCACATTCAGACCACATTCACTGAAAGTGTCACTGATTTTCATCAATTTAGCAAGAGAATTTGGGCCAACTTACAATTTTACACTGAAATTAATGTAATTTCAAAATGGGGGGGAGGGATAGCTCAGTGGTTTGAGCATTGGCCTGCTAAACCCAGGGTTGTGAGTTCAATCCTTGAGGGGGCCATTTAGGGATCTGGGGCAAAAATTGGGGATTGGTCCTGCTTTGAGCAGGGGGTTGGACTAGATGACCTCCTAAGGTCCCTTCCAACTCTGATATTCTATGATTAGTGAAATTAATGGAGAAATTACCTGAATCTTGCTGAGTTCACTTTGAAATTGAGAGCTGCTGGGAACTCAAAATTTAGAAGGAGTGTGAACTTACATGGATTGGCTCGGTAAACACTGACAAATCCCTGCAAAGTAAATCCACTGAGTTTTGTTTAGCTTTATGATTATAATTTGAACAGAAGAAGTGCCATGCATCACTCCCATTCACACTAAAATGTATATGATTTCTTCTTGGAATACAGGGCAAGTCTTGGGAAACGCATCTGTTAAGCAAGAGGTGTGACCAAAATCGGGGTAAGATAATTAAAGGGCATGTTGGCCAGTGACATACACCTGCTTCTTTAAAACAAATGACCAGAACTTTTTCAGAGAACAGAACAAGCCAGGTCTCACTGACCTTGGCAGCAATCCAAGAGTTTCCATATGGATGAGCAGCTGTTCCAGAACAATTTCCTCAATGAAACAGGCACAAACAGGATCTCCTTCACTATCGTGAATACAAGTCTTCTCTTTATACTCCATTATCATCAAACAAACCTATCATCTACTATAAGGTGGACACTGCAAAGGAGAATCAGACACATCTGTTCACCTTTTAGGCCAATGTGCTTGCTTCCCTTTGCCGGTCAAGATCCAGTACTGTTTTTTCTTTGCCTACACAGTGAAGCGGCGTTAAGTTAGCACATGCCTGCCATGGCATGATAAAAAGTTTAAGTCATTCAGACCATTTTTATAAAATCCTAACTCTTCATCGTATTTATCTCAGATAGCTTTTGTCTACAACAAGGTGCCACAATTCTAAGGTGAGATATTTCACAAACCATCAGGGCTATATCAGATGCTGTATATGCTACTGGAAAGCCATGAATCATAGCTGTCTAATGAGTTGGAGCTTTTGAGCCTGATTCTTCACTGCCTTGACCATTGGGCACAGTAGGTGTAAAATGTTACTAAATCAAAATGGCAGTGATTTCTATGCACTGGGCTTTCTCTCTGCACAGGTGTAAATGACATCACAAGGTGTAGGGTAGTGGAAAAATCAGGCTCTCTGTCTCTAATTTTGGTTAGTGCGACAATGGATCTTAATGTCACTTGTCCAGGACTAAATGTTTCCGGTCCCACACTTTGGACTAGATTCCACATTCAGGAGAAAAAAGGAGAAACTTTTTTTTGGTGGCAGGAGGTTGAAGGGAAAAAAGGAGCAGCTATTTGTAAGCTTCTTAGGGGGGTTGGAATATTAGAAACAATCCTCTATGATAAATCAGTGTTAGCGCAGGTGAGGCACTCGAAGTTGCAAAATAAATACAGTAATACAATCTACCAAAATATAGAAGTAGTACAGGAATTTATCACATGAGTTATCACCTCATATACACATACATTATGCATATATAGACACATGCTGTGTACACACGTACACAGCAGTCAACAATGGAAAGTCCTTAAATGATGCAGAGATGGGAGCCACATAAGCATCTGGATATATAAACAGATGTGACACACAAAGGCAGTATTAACCAGCAGCTGATGCACTGTGGTATACTATCTTCTGCTTCCTGAGATTAAAAATGAATATTAGAGTGTGGTAACTGCTGATTTAATAATGAACACCTCTGTGTACACAGACTGACAGGTAATCCCTTAGGATGGATATACAACACACTCGCACAGAATATGCACACAGATTCTAATCGGTCTTGTACCTTGTCTAGTCATATACATTCTAATTGGCATTTAAACAAAAGTGCATTTTCTTTAGATTATCCTCCCCCCCTCCCAAAAAACGTAGTTGTCTGTTGTAGTAGTAATGTCTTTAGGTGCTGAAAAATGATAGGCCATATCTCTTCAAAAACTGTGATCATTTTGGGACAATTTGGGGGGATTATGTCTCAGAAATCTACAGGATTTTCAGTTTTGTCCTGCTCTGAGACTTATGAACAAAGGGTGAAATTCTGGCTCCAGGGAAGTCAATGGAAGAGTTTGTAGCCTCAGAAAAAGGATGAATGAAGGTATCTTAACTTTACAAACTAGACTAGGCACTGGGTGGCAGAGAGTCACACATATGTATCAAATCTTTAGGTTAAAAACCAAGTATGTTCTACAGAGTTCCTTCATAGAAAGTCTTTAAAAAATGTTTTTATCTGACCTGCATGTTTATTAGGTAGATAGTATGGCAGTTTGGTGAGGGATGGGGACAAGGTTAAGGCCATGTGGGTATTTCTAAGGATGCAGGCCAAACTTTGTTGTTGCTAGTATCAGAGGGGTAGCCGTGTTAGTCTGGATTTGTAGAAGCGACAAAGGGTCCTGTGGCACCTTATAGACTAACAGAGGTATTGGAGCATAAGCTTTCGTGGGTGAATACCCACTTCTTCGGATCAAGTGGGTATTCGAAGAAGTGGGTATTCACCCACGAAAGCTTATGCTCCAATACCTCTGTTAGTCTATAAGGTGCCACAGGACCCTTTGTCGCTTTGTTGTTGCTGTTGTTTTTGAATATATAACTTAAAACAACATTGACATTTCTGCTGATTAAAAAAATGACAATGATTTCTTAAGGGTTTCCCCTTAAAAAAATGATGGATATTTTAAACCTTAATTCCAGTTTAATTACATTAGACTTGTACTTGTCTTAAAACATGAGATGATCATGCTACAGGTGCCAAAAACAGTCATCAAGGCTGATGATTGCACATTTGACAAGTCAAAGGGCTTACTATCTTCTCACATCACTTTTAAACAATTTTAAATGCCATTCACTTGTTATACATGGATTTACATAGGTGAGATCAAAAATTGATTCCCCCCCCCCCCCCCCAGGTTATAAAACCTTAAGAAAATCTTTTAGAATTAACATATAAAAATTGAGTTGTAAGTGAAGTTATTCAAGTTGTACAGGCATATGTGGGGTTTGGATGCAGATTAAAATACCTTTGTTGTTGCCAAAATATGCCTGTCCAAGTCGTCTGTAACTTTTCTAGGTTCTTTTGCTACACATTAGTGTGAACTCCACCTTTAAATCCTATAACACTTTTATTAGGAGGGGTGCAGTGAAAAAAAAAACAACCCAACAAGAATTTCAAGTTAATTTGCCAAAAAGCATATTCTAAAATAACTAAACCAAAAGAAGCATTTTTAAAAAAAGGTCTACCTTCAGTATTCCAGTGCCATTTCTCTATGAATATCTGGAGATATTATTTGCATATCTAAACATGCAGATCTGGTTTACCTGTTCAGCACATAGATACTACACTGATGGGTGCTATAGTAAAACCCAATCTACAGTCTGGATTTAATGTCAAACATGTGTAGAGAAACTGTCTCAACCAAAAATCAGACCAAAATCACTTAGAATTGGTGCCAAGACTAGCAAAGAGACAGTGCTTAGTGCATTCTTTTGGTCTGTGTGCATGAGATCTTTTTGGCTCTGTGCTACAGGTCCTTCACAATAGATTACTTTACCTGCTTTTTCTACTTGACCTACAGGTACACAATGGGAAGCTCAAGCAGCTCATACAAAGGTGGATCTGATCTGTAGTTAAGGGGCAGCATAAGACTACATGAGTTAATATTTTTTAACAGCAGTGACCAATCCTTAGAAATATTTTAATAATTAGCACAACAAATCAAGAGCTTTCCTAATCAACAGCATGCTATCACATAAGTATGTATGTGTGTCCTAGATATAATTTTCTAGTTTCAGGCATGTTGTACGTAAATAAAAAATTAAGGTACACAGGAAACTAATTACAATAGTTCAGTCTCATTGAACATTTTTTGTCCAAAACTAACACAATAGTACATGTTTATTATGAAGAGGCTGTATTGCATTCATAACTGAAGTTGAAGCTAGTTTAAATGCTCAATGTGGACCTAAATATAACCACAACAAATGGATCCCACCTGAAATTTTGCATACCAGATGTTAATCCAGAATAGAATCTTAAAATCTGGGAGAAATCAGACCAGATGTTTTGGAAATAGTAGAAGTTCCACAACTGAAGAGGTTTTACCTTTTACATCCCTACTGTTGGGCATTTTTTTCAGTCATCACATTCTTCCCCTAGTAATGTACCTTTTCTGCAGCACTGGTGAGATTTTGATTCTCAAATATTTGGGGCCAAATGTGAGCCTCCTTAATAATGCCCACAGTGGTTGTGGGAACAAGTGCCAGCACATGTTTTAAAAAAACCAAAAAACAAAAACAAAAATCCTCACTAATTTATCCTCATATAGGCCCAATACTTCAAACCCATATATTTAATTTTAGGCATGTAAACAGTCCCTTGAAGTCAGTGGGACTACTCACCTACTACGGAGATAATCTGGAAGGGTCCAGAGCATTCAAACAGACACACTTGCACACATCATGAGCATATTTATACTGGTCCCTTTAAAGCCAGGTGCAACCAATGCACCCTCAATGGTGTGCACACCTCACTGAAAATGTGTAGTTAGGTTTGTAATGAAAAACACCCCTTTGCAGGGGCAAATGTAGACCTTTGCAAGCAAAGCAGGTGAATATGCATTTATGTAGATGCATTAATTGCATGAGCATTTTGCTAATCTGTCCTTCCAATGTTGCAAGCAGCCACCTATTCACTCTTCACAAGTATCTTCTGCTCAAAGCATCAGTTTAAGGAAATACCACTAGAGTATAGGAATGTTCAATTGTAATAAGCACTAATAAGATAATTAGTGTGTTTTACAGGTACTACCAATATCAAATTTATTATAAAACGCTATGAAGATTAACTGTTTTGCTGCCCTAACCTGCATGATTAGTTAGCATGAATAAAGATTTCTGTTCAGCTGCTACAATAAAACTCTTCTGATGGTTGGCTCATCGGTTGCCACTGCATAAACACTTGCAAAGAGTATGTTGCAAAAGTTTAAGCATTGAAAATAGGCATAATCCCGTGGCAATTCACCAGCAGGGTTACAGTCTGTAAATCTCAATTGTCTAGACCATAAAACAAGAAACAAACATCTGTCTAAAATTAGTTAACTAGAACAGCAAATGCTGTTGAAGAAATTAGGATTACTATTGAAAGAAATGGGGGGGGGGGGGGAAAGCATATTGAAAATCAACCATCTAAACTAAATCCATTATCACACAAAAACATTGTGCACATGATCAAATTCTTCTCAGTAACCTGAAACTAGCAAGCTGTTGACTACATGATGAATAGAAAGACAAGGTGTACTATCTTTTACAGTATTGGACCATCTCCTGTTGGTGAGAGAGACAACCTTTCAAGCTTACAGAGAGCTCCTCTTCAGGTCAGAAGAAGCAGCTCTCTGTAAACTCAAAAGCTTGTCTCGCACACCAATAGAAATTGGTCCTATGAAGATATTACCTCATCCAATTTGTCTAATAACCTGGGATCAACATGGCTACAACAACACAGGTTACATGATGACTTTCAGCATAGACTTTCCAAGACATTTATACAGAAAGCAAATGTATCAACCCCTGCCTCATCATTCAGTGCACAGGATGGACCTGTTCTGGTGATGAATCAGGGTTGTGTAGTAAAGGAGGTTGTTGTCCGTAGGATCCCTGCCTCATTTGTTGCAGAATTTGGAAGGTGTGTAATGAACAAGTCACAAAGTTGCAGAAAAAGAAAGGAGGGTCTCATGGTTAAGGCAGTTGAATGTTGCCCAGGCGAATTGTCTTCTAGACCTGCCTATGTCACATAGTTCCTTTGTGATGCTATCAAGTCACTTAAACCACTCTTTTCACAGGTGGTCATTAATTGTGTGTTCCTCATATTGCATGTGCATGATTTGCAGCCCTGGGGTCTGATTTGCAGAAGTGTTGAGCATTCCCAGCTGCAACTTAACTCAATAAGAGCTTTGCTTGATCATATTAAATCAGGTGCTAGGTGTCTCAAATTGGGCACCCAAACTTAGCGGATACCTTTGACCTTAAAAGCTCCGTGCCTCAGTTCCCTATCTATAAAATAGGGATGGTACCCCCTCATGTCACAGTTGTGAAAATAACTTCCTCAATCTTTGTGAAGCACTCAGATACTAGAGTGATGAGCGCCACAGAAATACTCATAAGGAAATTACCAATTCTGTCTTCATAGCAGTTTATGAATAATGTACAGTAAATAAGGCAGGGAGCCCCATGTTTAACCATGAGAAAACAAAATATTGAATAGCTGTTCATTAAGTGAACACGGTCCACCCTTAGCACTGAATGAGACAAACAGTATGTGATCATGTAATTAAAGACTACCACAGTGCATATATATACACAATGGGTAGAATTAAATCTGCCCATACAACCTTAATTCTGACATTTCCTAACTTTTTAGTGCTTGATTTTGCCAACAATGTTCTTTTAACGTTATATGTATTAATATTACACGCAAAAAACTATCACTGCAGCAGGTACATTTTCAAACAGCATCAGCCCTGAAACAGAGGTACTTCTATCTGCGGAACTTCTATCTGTTGGGAGGCATGGTTTTGTGCCATCATAATCCTCATTAGAACAAACACATCGACTGGCACAAAAAATCCCAAAAACTTCAGGTCAAGATATTTTTTGCTAAATCCCACAAGCCTGTTTTCATGCAAAATTGTTTCTAACTGGATTGTTTTTTCACGCATTAGCAGTCTTCCACTTACTATGCACTTTCATGTTAAAACTATAAAATGGTCAATGCACCATACCTTTATAAAAGCACTTTGCGGCTACTGATTTGTCCAAATTAGCAGCAGAATGAAACATTCAAGGGCCTAATCCTGCATCTAGGGACCAAATTCCTAATGGGAGTTTATGACTCTAGAACCAAACTTTTCAAACAGGTCCATACACTCAATCTCAGACATGGTGCAAGATATATCTGTTTAATCGGGATTTTTAGTTTGGGAGGAATTTAATGCTCTCTAACAGAGACGGTGATGGGGGCAGCTTGATTTTTATGGCCAGTATTGATTATGTGTTAAGTAATGTTCATTTTAATGCTTATATTCCACATAGCTACGTACCATATATATTACTGTATTAAGTGCCTGATTCTAATATAGATCATTTGTTGGTAGAGGGACACAAAGCCACTAAACGCTGGATATGCTGTAACCACCACAAGGGATGGAAATTAACCTATGGACACATGCTTTTTCCATTGCAACCTCAAGACAACAAAACAACACGTGTCAATGATGCAATGCTTTTTGTTGTGGGAGTTAATTTTGTGGCATGTCACACAGAATGCTTTCATTTACAGAAGTTTTGCTTTGATCACATCCTCTGTGAAAGATGACTATCATCACACTAATACCAGTTTTTCTGATATTAACAAAACCAGACACATGCTCCAATTATTATTTATAATATTATTATTACATTACCATGGCAACACCAACACGATTATACGGTCAGATGTTGTGTAGGATAGCAGCAGACACACTACCAAGAAGATACTTAAAAACAAAACTGTATAATTTCGACACGTATTTTCATTAGGTGATAATTAGGTGACAATGGTTATTTGGTACTTACCCACCTACAGCAAGAAGCATTGCATAGCTAAACTATGCAACTAAAACTAAAACCAACTGGCAAGCCAACACCTTTCTGATCCTGAAAGGGAATGACTAAATTGGAGCAAAGAACTGAGGTGCCAGATTAATGGGTTCTATTCCTGGCTTTACCGCCAGCTCAGTGGGGCCTTGAGTGAATCATCTGATCTCTCTGGGTCTCAGTTTACCCATCAGTCAAATGGGTAATAATATCTACCTACCTCACAGGAATATTACACCGTGAGGCTCACATTATCATTGGCACAAAATGTTGAGACCCTTAGGAGATAAGCACTATGTAAGCACAAATAAATCAAGAAGTGATCACAGAAATTAGCGTGTCACTGCCCATACAGGAGAGAGCGCAGCCCTGTTCCAGGAAGCGGTGCACTGTAATCTGCATTCTGGGAATACTGAGTTATGATCTAAACCTGGAAGTACAGTTTAGAGTCATCACACCTCTACCTTCTCTTCATATTGCTAGTCCATCCATTATTATGCCAGCAGCAACCTGTCCCTACAAAATAAACATAAGTACTAAACATACAGACTCATTTTTCTATAGCCCTGGACATGCAAACCCCACTGATCTAATGGCGTAGCATGATGCAACAACAATATTTGACCAAATACCTAAAAGTTCTCTTCAGTACAGAGAACATTAAAGAATTAACTGTTTACAAAATGTAACTATGATCATTTTTTTCCAGTTATTATTGTGTTTTTTTAGTTCAAAACTGTGGCTCCTGAATATCACTCTCTAGTAGTACTTCTAAAATGTTGTAAACACTCAATTGGAGTATGAGGAGTCGCTTGTCTGCTGGTATAGGAATTAAATATTGACTGTAAAATTCATTTGTTATTCTGAAACATTTATCATCTAGCAGTTTTACAGACATGACAACCTTTATCCTCCAGAGAAATAGGATTTCTAAAACAGCTTGTAATCTGGAACTCATTCTTCAGATGTTTATTGCTGAAGGATTTTTAGGAGCACAACATACAGTTTAGACATATTTCATGGAGGGGGCGGAGGGGAAGGATGTTGGTTATTGACAATGTTTTTAAAATGTATGAGAATAGCAGTGTCGACTCAGGGGTTTATTCTTCTTTGGTTTGCTCATTTTCAGCCAAGAGAAAACAAACACTTTCCTTTCAAGAGAACTTGTTTGTACCATTCACTCAGCTTGGCAAGGTTTTCACGGGTGCAGTTATCATGGAATAATCACATTGATAGGGGCCTCCCCACTAATGACATGCCCAGAGGGATTACCACTCTAAGGGCTTGTCTACACTACCCGGCCAATTCGGCGGGTAGCAATCGATCTTTTGAGGATCGATTTATTGTGTCTAATCTAGACGCAATAAATCGATCCCAGAACGTGCTCCCGTCGACTCCGGTAATCCACCCCGACGCGAGGAGGTAGCGAAGTCGACGGGGGAGCGGCAGCCTTCGACTTTGCAGCGTCCACATGGCGAGGTAAGTCGAGCGAGGTACGTCGACTTCAGCTACGTTATTCACGTAGCTGAAGTCGCGTACCTTACATCGACACACACCCCCCCCCCCGTAGTGTAGACCAGCCCTTAATAACAGAAAGTCAGCTATGACTAGAAGTCTGGAATCTGTAGAAAGCAAACAGGAGGGCGGGAATGCATCCTCTCTTAGTGAATATTTAAGGAATGCTCTTGACTTCATCGTAACAACTGTAAATTGAAAACCTAACTAAATATTTGCATTTCTTGGTACTTGACCTTCAATGTTAAGATTTAAGGACTCGGTTACCTGGCTTAACAGTACAGTCTTGAGTGGATTGAGGAGTTTTTGTTTTAAACAGTTGTTATTGCAGTATTATGAATATGAAATCTCTCCCCACCAAAAAAATATATTAAAAGGCTGGGAAATGCAGTGCTATTCTACTTATTGAATAAATCTTTTTAAAAATCTTGAGTCACCATTTAACGTTTTTAGCTGAATAAAGGTCAAAATGATAATAGGTGAAATCCACAGGCCGAATTCGTCTCTGCGCTGGCAAGAGCAAAGAGTTTGCACAGCCATTAGTGTGGGACTGCTGGGAGCTGTTTGCACCATTGGCCAAGGCTAGGTTACTATGCATTCTCATTGAAATGGCCCCTATAGACCACTGCAGATATATAGAATTGCTGGAGCATAAGAATACTCAGGCCAACCTCCTCATACTCCAATCTAACCCCCTCCTTCCTCTGGCCTGCCCCTATTCCAGAACTCTTCTTGTGCCAGGAGCTGGTAGGGAGTGCGGCATATGTGTAATCTACCACTGCAAGTACTTGTCGGAAAGACCAAATTATGTTACTGGAAGGCCTTTGATTCAGCCTCCAAAGACACTCTCTCGCTCTGAAAATGCTTGAAATGGCTGAGACAGTCACTGATGAGGCCTAAATTAAATATATGGGCCTATATGAAAAACCCAAAATGAAGTTTTTAGATATCATTGTGAATATTAGCTACAATGCTACCTCCGTCTGTCTCTCACACAAAGGTGGAGATTGTATATTAATCTGGGAGCACAAGGAATTCCATGGAAAAATTAATGATAGAAAGGTGAGGTAAGTGTCACTTGATTTGTAAAAATCTACAGAACCATAATTTCAATGGTGTCATTCTCTGCGGAGTGTCGGGGGGAGACTCACTGCCTCGCCAGTTGGTGGAAATTTTATTAATATGTCATCGGAAATGAGTTAAGTTGGGTATCATTCAAAAGCCCTTTCTCCCACAAACACAATTGTACCAAACGTGGTAAACCTGGAACAATTATGTAGCTCTATAGTCAAGAAATGTTTTTTTAAAAAATCAACTGTTTTAAATTATACTTTAATACAAGTATTCAAACACGCCACCCTCACAAACTTAAACTGTGTTATCAGTTAATGCTCAGAATATGATACCTGATCAATTATTTTAATGCTACAGAGTACTATAAATGGAAGGGGTGCTTCAAGTTGATTAAAGAAGCAGTTCGGTGGTATTGAATATCAGCTTTATTATGCCAAAAGAGTTGTAATGAGGCACTGGTTAAGATGTTGGTATCCAGCCAGAAATTAGTGGAATCCATCCACAAACTGTATGCACACCATTGCATAACGTGCATTACATAGTTAACTATAATCCCAACATAATTAATTACAAAATTCTAGTTTTTACTTTGCTCTTGATCATTTTTAGGCATGAAAGGGCAGAGGAAGAGTACCAATTAGCAGTTAAATCTTTGGAAAATACCATCGTAGAGGATCTGGTTAAAAACAACGCTCGGTGGCATCTTATATGCTATAAGTTGTACACACAAACTGAATTTGACAAGGCTGGACAGGAAATACATTGAGCATCAGGAAAAAGTTGAAAATGCTGGGACAAGTGCCAGCTGAGGGTGAGACTCACCTTATACTAGGTCTCCTGGCCCCCCTCCATGAAATATATCTAAACTGTATGTTGTGCTTAATGCAAGCTGGAAGCCCGAAGGCATGCATTAAGCACAATTTCAACATGTGAGACAGGAGAGAAACTGTATCAAGCAGTCATTCTTAACAAGAATGTTGCATGGAAAGTAAAGTTAAATGGGTGAACTGACCCAAACAAGGCCTGTGCATACCACATTGTGTACCACAGAGTGCTACACCAAGAATATATGTAACGCGTTGCATCAAAAGGTAAAAGCAACAGAAACAAATATTGGTTTTACTACTACAAACCATGAGGCTCGGCTGGAGTTCATTAGATGGGTAAATGGTGACAACGGCCAATGCAAAGGCTAAGTACAGAGAAATGTGCGCTTTGAACAGGACTGAAGAGGAACAAATGCTTAGCAGAAAGGCTAAATTGAAGATGAAATGTGGGATATGGATGTAGTTTTCAGCAATCCTGTTCGCAGAAATGAATCACAGTGCATATCCTTAAAAACTAAAAGACATAGCGCTATCAAAAGTGGGGGGAAAGCATCGATCTCAACAGTAATGTGAAGACTCTGCTTGAAGTGGCAAAATTTTTATGGAAAAACATTTTGTTTTGCAGTATGTGAGAGTTTCAGGGACCATAGCTCATGCGAAACCTGAAACAACAATATTGCATGCATGCCCTGTAATTCTTCTTTAAGTGGTGCATCAGCAGTCACAGCGACTTCAGCATCAGCAAGTATGACAATAAGCATGTGGAGCACAAAGCTCCCATTTTATCACAAAGCCTCACATGAGTGCTTGAGTGAAAGGCAAGTTTCCAACACACACACACACACACACACACACACACACACACACACACACACACACACACACACACACACACACACACAACTGTGCGGCATATGTGTAATCTAATCTACCACTGCAAGTACCTGTCGGAAAGACCAAATTATCTTACCGGAAGGCATTTGATTCAGCCTCCAAAGACACGCTCTCGCTCTGAAAGTGCTTGAAACGGCTGAGACAGTCACTGATGAGGTCATAAATCTACTGGAGGCATTCATATGCTGAGTTTAACATTTGAAGACCAACATTACAACACTTGCAGAGCTATGCAGGCGGATGTTTTCCAAGAAGCACACAAATAGAGAAAAACTGCCACCCACATGGGGTGCATTTATACCTGCTATCAAGAGGGCAAATTATCAAACAATCGAATGGCTCTGGGATGATCAAGTGCATCCAAAACTGTCCTCCCCTGTCAGTATGGATGGATTTTGGAGGATAGACTGATCACACCAGTTGTGTGAGAAATACCATGCACTCCTGAATCAATCCTTCAGCTAATCAAATGCTCAAGGGCAAAGACCAGATGCTCACCGTTCTGCAAATGTTTGGCTAGCAGCCTGCATTGTATGGAGATGTGCGAGTGCACTGTGGATGAGGATCAGTATGACAACATGTCTATCCCTAGACGGAGACGACACTGACAATGGCTTTGATGAATAAATATTTCCAGTTCTTCATGTCAAGGCTAACTTTCCTAGGATTACCAAAGGTCAATGTTTGTTTGTTTTTAATGTAAGCAATGAATCCCTGTGTTAAAGTGCCATTAAAAAAAACTCTTAATTTTTATTTTCTCAAATATATAACTACATTATTGTTCTAGGTTTGTCATGTTTGGTACCATTGTGTTTGTGGGACAGACAAAGGGCTTTCAGATGATACCCAACTCAGCCCATTTCCAATGATGCTGTTTTATCAAAATTGCCACCAGCCAGAGAACCTGGAGCTGGGTACCAGGGAGTGGGAGTAGCAAGTATTCCCTGCCATGGCATCGAGGGTGACACCATTGAAATTATGATTCTGCAGATTTTTACAAATCAAATGACACCTCCCTCACCTTTCCATCACTAACTTGCCCGTGACATGAGATTTCACCACTTTATGCTCCCAGACGATATAATTTAGTTATGCTGCAAAAGTGAGGCTTTAAGAATGAGGTCTCTAGACCAAACCACAATTCCAAGGCTCTCACAGCTTGCTGCACGTTTTATTAATAGCATCTTACACAACAATGACTAAAACGACATCGGGTCATACAACTCAGCACGTCAGTCCTTCCAGTCACAACTAAAACAAATGAAAACAATCAAGACGGGGTGACTCAGAATTCCAATCACTAGTTCTGAAGAAAGCCCTGCTCATGTAATAGCTCTTACTGCTTGAGTAATGATGAGGTTCTGTCCCCACGAAGAACTCCAGGGCTCGTGACTCAGCTACTTCCACTCTACATTGTGTAAATTACAAATCCAACAGGAATTATTTTTGGGTGTGTGAACATCAGTATATAATCTAGTGTAAAAACCAAAGAAAATATAGCGTTACACTAGACAGTGATGCCAACTGCAGCTAAGGACAGGCATTTTATTGAATTAGAAAGACTAAAAAAAAAAAAAGTTTTGACCATATGTTAATTCTACTTGAAGTTTACAAGAATTGCAACTCGTTAGCTCTTTTCTCCTTTCAGTCTTCACTTTTAGCATAGGCTTCAGAGTGGTAGCCGTGTTAGTCTGTATCAGCAAAAACAACGAGGAGTCCTTGTGGCACATTTGAGACTAACAAATGTATGTGGGGATAAGCTTTCGTGGTGTAAAAACCCACTTCATCAGAGGGGTTTTAGCCCACGAAAGTTTATGCTCAAATAAATTTGTTAGTCTCTAACGTGCCACAAGGACTCTTAGTGTAACCCCTTTGGGGTTTAGAGAGCATGGCCCCTTTACATCTTTTTCCTAAGGGGGGAAGGGGAACAGTGAGAGAAAGGAGGGAAACTCCAGGGTGTTTCTGGAGCTCCAGAGAGAGAAGGGCTGCAGCCCGCAGGCCCTCACAAAGTGAAGCAGCAGAGAACCTGCCTGAACCCTGGGAAGGACAGGGCGGCCAATCGGGGAGCCAGGAGGAGCACTGTGCCGGGGAGGAATCACCCTAGAAGGACAGGCTGGAGCTGGACCCAGTATCACTGCTGCCCAGAACTGCATGGGGCTGTGAGTACTGGGGCTTGTGACTCTGCATTGGGAATAAGGAGGGAGGCTGTAGCTAGTTAAGTGGGGAGCTGGTCGTTCTGTGAGGCTTTGCAGAGAGCGGCAGAAGAGGGCACCGGAGGGGTGTGGGGGGGAAAGTTTACTGGTGCCGAAGACGACTAGGAGCACCCAAGACTCACCCCTGGACTGGAACTTTCCCCAGGACTCCTGAACTCTGTGTGCAGACACATTGCTCAGTGTCTGCCCTTTCAGACTGTGCTACCACTGGGCCTGTGGGGCCTTGGTTTGGATGCAACCCTGTTTTACTGCTCCCCCTATCCTTCCCCCTGTTGTTTTTCTCCTCTCATCCCTCTGTAAATAAATATTTCCCTTTCTTATATCCATTGTACTTTTCCTGTGGGTGTGTGTGTTCACTCTGGGGGGTTTGGAACAGGTGCCCCTGGGGTGGAAGGGATTTTTCCTGCTGCATTCCTGCACGCGCTCTCTCTTGGCCGGAGCTGCCTGCAGAGCAGAATCCATCTTGGCTACGAGGGTGCTAACGTTACATTAGCATAATCTTTCTATTAGAAATTTAAGATTGCATAGATCCTCAGTAACTTATTTATTAAGTGTTTGAGATGCATATTAAGAAAGCTTACTGAAAGTGCACACAAATATGTAAACTTCTTGCCTTTTTTTGGCATTATGTCTGCACTCCTAGTATCACTGAATACTTAATACAGTGGCTTCAAAAGCAGAGATCTCTAGTTTGACCATCAGGAAACACACTTTTTACCCTCAAGGACTCTACTGAAAGATCAGGAAGCCACAGAAGTTATGGCTGTGTCCCCTTTGTCCCCACTCTTTGAGCGGACACTTGGTTCTTCCTCCCTTGTAACACCGTTATCCACTCCAGACTTGGGAGGCAGGTTACTCATTCGGAGATTGGAAGGAGCACAATGGTGAGTGTGAATGCATGTGGCAACAGCATTCACACTTCTTTTGTTAAGACTCAAGATATTTAAGAAAGGCTATAAACTGTGAGGTTATACATTTATATGGTTCCATACTACTTAATTTCTTTAATTCTCCTCCACGGATGAAACACTATGGTGAGAGGAGAAAATCAGCCAATCTTTAGAAGATAACTTAGTCCAAAGTGATGACAGAAAAATGTGTACAGCAGTCACAGCTCTCATACTTCAGTTATGGAGGTGGGGGGTCTCAGGAGAGGACTAAGCATTTCCACACTCCCTTTCATTCTACCCTACCCTTCAATCCCCACTAGAATTTCCACCTCCATGAGCCTCCCGTCTTTCAGCTCTACTGATGTTCTCCATGAGCAATGCACACTTCTCCAGCAGCTGGCAGGTTTGTCCTTTTAAATAATTCAGAACATTTCAAGGCTTCTTCATATCAGTTATTATAAAGTGCAGAGGAGAAATGAGGGCTGACACTTTTCTGCTGAGACTGGAAGCCCCAATGACCTTTTATTCTAGCCTCTGAGAACCAGAAGTTTGTGAATCTTTACATCCAGTACTGAACCCAGGATGTCTAGGAGCTACCAGAAAACAATAAAATTTGTTTATATCAAAGTTATTTACTATGGGAAAAGGTTAATAATGAATAACACTTTGCACTTCCATAGCATCCAAGAATCCCAATAAAACCTCTCCTGAGTTAGGTAAGTAGCATTACTCCTCTTTTACAGAAGTCGAAATTGAAGAAGTTTTGCCCTCAGTCATACAGGTGAATGGAAGAGCCAAGATTAGAACCAAAATATCATGATTTTCAATTCTCTGCTCTAACCAGCATGTCATACTTTCTTATTTTTTTCAAGGGCCTCAATAAGTCCCTATGGGGGGGGGGAGGGATAGCTCAGTGGTTTGAGCATTGGCCTGCTAAACCCAGAGTTGTGAGTTCAATCCTTGAGGGGGCCATTTAGGGATCTGGGGCAAAAGTCTGTCAGGGGACAGTACTTGGTCCTGCTAGTGAAGGTAGGGGACTGGACTCGATGACCTTTCAAGGTCGTTCCAGTTCTAGGAGATTGGCATATCTCCATTAAAAAAAAAAAAAAAGTCCTATAACCTTCCATACCCACTCAAAGCAAAGAGTTATAAAGACTTCTCAGAAAACATGGCTTGTCATTATGCATTCTGCATTACATCTGAATTATATTAACTCAGTACAGATCCTATCAGCAAAATTATATTTTCCAAAACATAGTATTTCAGCACAAAGGAAAGCTTATTTTGTACCATATGTTTTAAAGAACTTTTTTTTGCAATATAAACAATTATGAGAAGAATAATGGCAAAACATGAATCTACAAACCTGACATAATTAACAATTTACGGTCAAGTATCAATACATTCTATGTACTATTGTATGATACTGACTCTGCTGTTTTCTGCAGTCCTTTGTGTCTGAAATCAAAAGACATGGCCACTATCTTACAATATATTATTTAAGTGAAAACATCTGAGTTCTGAGAATGCCTCCGTTTCATAGTGTAAGCAAGCACAAATGATCTACACTTTTTTTTAAAGTTAGGGTAAAAATGAAATTAGCTTACTAATGGGGATACATTCAAAACACCCTACAGAAACATATACAAAAATATAGGTGATTGTCTTGACTGTATTATTTGATAGGGAGTTGAGATCAGCGTATATGGTCAGTCCAGTTTTAAAACTTGGGATTCTAAGATGGATGATGAAACTCTCCATTTGAAAATTCAAATCAGCATGGAGGTATATATTTATATTGTGTATGTATGTTAAAGGTATATTTGGAAGCCTAAATACCCATTTGAGCACAAACTAGAAGCCTAAATTAGATGAAAAATCCAAAATTGGGAACACAGTCTCTACTTTCAGTTCAATTCCACATTTGTGGAAGTTATAAATAACCAAGGTATCAGATGCTAAGAAGTTCACAGGACAAGTGAAAAAAATCAACAGTGCAATTCTCTATGATGGTGAAAGTTTGGAGGCCTGCATGGTGCCATTACTCTGTATTGTCATGCAGGGTAAATACCAAGGTTCCATCTTCCATCCCACACTCCTGCTTTCACATTGGACAAGGAGAGTTGCAGAGGCAATATACCAGGCTCCTGGCTGGGAGAAACTGCACTGGGTTGCTAGAGTGACCCCTTCTGGCAGATGAAGGAGCATCACTGATAAATTTAAAACTGGGGATGTCTTTTGCTAGAAGACTATTGGCTGCAGTACAGTGTTCATGGATTATGGGTCTGATCTTTTCAGGTGCTGGGAACCTGCAATCATTAAATTAATAGACGTGGCAGGTGCTTGGCAGTTCTCAGGTTTAGGCTCTAAGTGGAAATTTGGCTGTCAGACATGCACAATCAGACATACGTCCAGAGATTGTGGTGTTTTAGGGACTGCACTGTGAGCCTAGACGATTGTGGGGAAAATACAACACATTCTCAGAAGAGTGGAAGCTATAAGTGCATGTTAAATGCATGCACATAATTAAGATTAGAATTCTCTGTACATACTGGTCTCCACAGAAAAGCAACAATTTCATTTCATTTTCCTGCAAATAAAAGGATGATGCAGTTTCAGACCAAATGAACATTTTCAGAAAATACCAACTGGTTGAAATTGAAACATTCTGCAAGAACATGATGGCAGGCTGCCAACAAACCCGGGCTTTCAGGCTCCCAGGTCATTAGCAATCAAGAGCGTTGAAGCTCTGGTTCCTGGTTTCACAGCTCCTTGACAGCCCAGTCCTTGGCAAATTGTTCCAATAGTTACTCTCACTTAAAAATGTATGCCTTATTTCCAGTGTGAATTGTCTAGCTTCAACTTCCAGCCATGGGATCGTGTTATACCTTTCTCTGAACGGCTGAAGAGACCATTATTAAATATCTGTTCCCCATATAGGTACTTATAAATTAAGTCACCCCTTAACCGTCTGTCTCTTTGTTAAACTAAGGGCTGGTCTACACTAGCCCCGAAGTTCGAAGTAAGATACGCGACTTCAGCTACGTAAATAACGTTGCTGAAGTCGAAGTATCTTATTTCGAACTTCAAAGTACTCACCCCTGGTCCACACCACGGCGCACAGGCTCCCCCGTCGACTCTGCCTGCTCCGTTCATGGAGCAGGATTACCAGCGTCGACGGGGGAGCACTTCCTGGTTCGATTTATCGCGTCTAGACAAGACGCGATAAATCGAACCCAGAAGATCGATCCGACACGTCCAACAGAGCTGGTAAGTGTAGACTAGCCCTAAATAGATTGAGTTCCTTGAGTCTACCACTATAAGCAGGTTTTCTAATCATTCTCGTGACTCGTCTCTGAACCCTTTTCAATTTATCAATGTCCTTCTTGAATTGTGGACACCAGAACAGGACACAGTATTTCAGCAGAGGGCACACGAGTGTGAAATTGAGAGATATAATAACCTCTGTACTCCTATTCGAGATTCCCTTGTTTATGCATTCAAGAATCACATTAGCTCTTTTAGCCACGGTGTCACACATTCAGTTGATCATCTCCCACAGCCCCCAAACCTTTTTCAGTCACAGCTTCCCAGGAAAGAGTCTCCCCACCTCTAAATACGGCCTACATTCTTTGTTTCTAGATAGATACAAACACATATTGTTTGCCAGTTTACCAAGTGATACAGATCACTGTGTATTAGAGACCTGTCCTCTTCATTATTTATCACTCCCCTCTTCATTTATTTAGCACTTTCTATCATCTGTAAACTTTATCAGTGATGATTTTATGTTTCCTTCCAGGTCATTGATAAAAATGTTAAATAGCACAAAGCCAAGAACAGTTCTCTGAGGGACCCCCTAGAAACATACCTGATCAGTGACCATTTTGAGACTGGTCAGTTGGCCAGCTTTTAATCCATTTAATGTTGCCATGTTAATTGTATACTGTTCTAGTTTTTTAATAAAAATGTTTTGCAGTACCAACTCAAACACAGAAATCTAAGTATATTACATCAACACTATTATCTTCATCACCCAAACTTGAAATCTCATAAAAAATGCCAAGTTAGTTTGACAGAATCTATTTTCCATAAACCCATGTTGACTGACATTTATTATATTACCCTCTTTTAGCTCTTAGAGTCCTGTATTCCATTATATTGCCTGGGATCAATGTCAGCCTGACATGCCTACAATTACCTAGGTCATCCCATTTACCCTTTTAAAATATTGGCATAACATTAGCTTTTTTCCATTCTTCTGGAACTTCTCCACTGTTTCAAGACTTTTTGAAAATCAGTGACAATCCAGCAAGCTCCTTGGCCAGCTCTTTTATACGTCTTGGATTAAAGTTATCTGAACCTGCTGATTTTAAAATGTCTAACTTTAGTAGCTGCTGTTTAATATCCTTCCTGAGATACTAGTGGAATGGAAAGAGCATTATCATATGATGAGACTACATCATTTATTTTTTTCCTCAAATACAAAACAGATACATTTATTGAACACTTCTGCCTTTTCTGTATTATTATTGATAATTCTACCATTTCTATCCAGTAATGGACCAATACCATTGTCAGGATTCTTTTTGTTCCTGATATACTTTAAAAACTCCTTCTTTTAGTCTTTAACTGTACTGATCCTTGTGTCCCTTTGCTTCCCTTATCAATGTTCTACAATTCCTAGCCTCTGATTGACATTCATTATCATCAACTTCCCCTTTCTCCCATTTGTTTTTATTTACACACACATAACTTGTTATAATAACCTTTACTTCCCCTCTAAACCATGGCTTTTAAAAAAAAACACCACACACACACACGTCTACATTTCTTCCTCAGTTGTGGCTTTTTATGTTCTTAAGTAATTCCCAATTATTGTTCACATTTTTCTGATTAAATTCTTACTCCCAGCTGATTTGGCTCATAATTTTTTTCAGTTTTGCGAAACTGGCTGTTTTAAAAGACTAAGCGTGTATGTGTGCATTTTGGACTTTATTCTATTTGCACGCTATAAATGTGATCAAGCCATGATTACTTGTATCTAAGGTACCATTAATTTTTATATCTGTAATCAGTTCTTCTTTATCTGTTAAGATCAGGTCTAATACAGAATAATTCCGTGTTCATTGCAACACTTTTTTTGATGTAGGAAAATACAAAATAGTAAATAATACATGAAATAACAAACAGTAGAAATAAGGAAAAGTTATCTTCAAGCTAAAGGACATGAAGGACTTTACTTGCATTTATTGTCTCAACATCACTACCCTAGGATGAAAATATTTCTTAGTGCTCATGAATGATGTACTAAGACAAGAAATAAAGAGCCCTGTCCTGGGACGTTCACAGTCTAAATGGCAAACACAGACAAGATAGATGCACCAGCTGAGCCACAAAAGTGCTCTCTTCGTGTGTTTGTTTTTATTTCTTTATTTCTAATTTTAAAATTTTTCCTCATCCCTTGTTTTTATTTTCCCCTGTCTTTTATAGAACGCTGGGGTGGAGAAAGCATTTTATTGACATGAGTTAGTATTAGTAGACCCACTTTATCAATGGATAAACTCACATTAAGTGTTTTAACCTAAGGTCAAGTCCCAAAGTCAACAGCAGAAACCAGGAGATGCAGTAACCACTTAATCACATATTGTCACACAGCTTTGTTCTTTTAGTAAGAATCAGTTATGTTAATTACATTTAGATTTTCCTGCTTGTTTAAAAAAAATCAGATTCAGGAGTCGGGATGAGAGGCTGGATTTTCATGAGTACATTTGTTACTATATAAAGGATTGCTTTTCCATCGTTCATTTACTTCTGGAGAATAAAAATACCCTGATTTACAGCTTGTCAATTTAATGGTGAAGGGAAAAAATATTTTTAAAACTCCTTCAACTTGTCCCGTAAATTCTACTTTCTGTCCCAATTTTAAATGATGCAAGGGTCAAAGACCAACAAAGAACCCCTTTACCATGTCAAGAACTAATATCTGCAGCTTCCCCATAGTTCTCTCATTCCTGATCCCACTTGTAGAACTTCAAGAAAATTGAACCATGGTTCTCAAAACCAGCAGAATGAACACTAGTTTCAAGCTGCTTATCATATTGAGCCAAAGAAACAAGTTATAACCAGTAGTGTTTCAATAACTTCAGTCTTCGGAATGTGTGTAGTTTCACCATACCATGAAGAATCTATGCTGTTATGCAAATCATCTCTTCCTCCGCTGGAAAAAAGGTGCAACATGTTCAGAAACTTAACTATTTTATAGGTATTTTATAGTCAAGTAATATTGCAGTGAATGCAGAAACCAAGCTCATTTACAGGTATTTTATAGTATTGTGTGCTATACTCAAGTAATTTGCCAGTATTTTATTGTGCAGTATACCACAAGAACCTCAGAAAATGAATTAACTTCCAGCTACAATTTATAACGCACTGTGAAGTGCCTATACATTTGTGTATTCAGAAGGCACAATAGATTATATAATTAATGTAGGGTCTTGCGAGGAAAGTGAAAGGCATGTGCAAATTTAATGTTTTTACTGTCTCGCCACTTAGTTGTGGTTCTGTTTTTCCTCCTTAAATCTTCTTGCCATAAACAACTGACTACACTTCATGACAATAATCTCTTCAGAATCAGCTGTAACTATAGAAACAACAGTGGTTAAAGCAGTGACTTTTTTCAACAAACGCTTAATAAAAAATGCTTCCCTGTTTATCTCCTTTTACATGGGGAGAGTTGTGGACCAATGGTGCAGAATGCAAATCTGAGACCAATTTTGATCCCAGTTTTAAAAGATTTCCTCTTTGGCCTTCGGTAACTCTGTGCTTTAGTTTCACTATCTGTAAGACGGAATACCTCATTCAGTTGTGAGAATTAATAAATAAAATTGTTTGCAAAGTGCTTTGAAAATGGAAATTGATGAGCCATACTCTAAAAGGAACCACAGTGCTTATTAAGATTACATTTTTTTTACTACAGTGCAGGAACATTTCTCTTTTCAGCATAGAGGGAAATTTTAGTATTGTTGAAAGTGAGAGATTAACATGATCAGGCGATGCAGACTTTATGAAAGCTTCCCTATCCAGCTCTCCAAACGCACCTCACTCCTGACATGCACTAAGTGATCAGTACTATTCAAAAGATATTGCACTGATTTATGGAAAGGATAAGTTAGGCTTGCATAGAGGCCACTGAAGTCACTGGGACTGATATAGGTTCAAAGACCTGGCCACACAAATCCTATTGTAGAAGCAGGGCACTACTGTAGTAGTTTTGTATATGGATCAGTGTTGACAAGGAGTAATACCATAACAATATCATATTTAGAATCCAAGTCTCAGAAGACAAAAGGACTACATGTATAAACCCATCATACCTCAGCCTCTATTAACTAAATTTGTAAAAGAAAATTAATTATGGTAGAATGAATGTCTGATCCCATCTGTTAGGGACACAGAAGGAATACATTTTGCAAATAAAATGAATTGTGTATTAATTCTTACATCTACAGTTTTTGCTCAGGGAGAAATTGCAATACGCTCCATTCTCTTTGCAAAAGCCAATTTAAAATTTATCAAACTGGCAGCAAATGGTAAAAACAGACATTGAAATAGTTCCTTCTTTTTACTACTTCCCCTTTCTATCCCCTCCTTTGAGAATGTCATCTCTGGTTCTTATTTGGTCACTAACGGTTTGGTGAGATTATGGATGGATCAGTAAAGGCTGAAAGAAATATTTCTCAAGTCAGAAAGTCTGAACACAAGAGGACCTATTCAAGCCATGATGGAGTGCCTCACAGAGACTGCAATATGTTCGGAGTTGGCAAACACAGATCTGTTTGGACAGTAAGTACAGCCATCCACTCAGTAAATATCAGCATTCCTATTAGTCCACAGCAAGGAGAACCAGACACTGCAAGCCCTTCTCTAGGTTTCTAGCAACCCACGGGGATAGGTCTCTAGAACAAAAAGGTCTTTGTCTGAAACTTACAATTCAATAAGCACAACAGCTTTTGAAAAAGTGTTCTCTCTCTGCTCAGCACTATGTTTAGATCTAAAAATTATTAAAAAGTTGAAAAACTGATGGGAAATACTTTAGAACTACATTTAAGCGCATGCTCAATAACTTAATCCTCTGACAGAACTACAAATCTGTCTGTCTAGGTACTTATCTGGTCCCCACCAACGCAGTATTTAAATGCCTTCAGATAGAAAGGCCAGTGAATGACAAATGCATTGCACAAGGCTATGCCTCATTAAGAATTATTTTTGGAAGATTTTGTTTTTAATCACCGGCAACCAGAGCAACAGCAAGTTTCAACTTTCACAGGGAGTCCGAGGCTCTCAAAAAAAGTTTACAATGTTTGTAAGAGCTGAAAATGTACATAAACTATCGTGCCCAGGATAGCATTCATTTATCCCAAAGACTGCAACACAATTGTCAGCCTCCCCTAATTATGCTCCTGTCACTGATTGTTATTAGCTAGCTCACAGGCAAGGCAATGAAATAGGAATGGTTCATATAATGGTCTTTCACTTTTGGGCTCTTTTCTTTTCATGTTATAGTAGAAAACTCTACCATGTTAATCAATTCTCCCCCCATCCCCTGTTATTTTTGTAAAGGCATTGCTTCTGCCTTTACTGAATTTCAAACTGATTTGGGAATATGAAATCAGCTCTCACTACAAGAAGTTGAAATGTCTCGTTAGCACACAAAGAAGGTGACATGATGGGCCATTAAGCCTCCAAGCTACCAGTTGAACCATTTCCCTTTCCTTCCCCTCATGTACACTTTCTACTAAGTTTTAGATTTAGAACTATTAACCTTGATAGGGAGGCCTAGTTCACATTATATGCACTTGCCAATTGTCCCACTTCGATCAGAACTGTCTCAGCATTTTAAATTCAGTTAGGATGTTCACAGTCCCAGCCAACAGATACTCATACTACATTAAAAAACCCCACTACATTAAAGAACGTTTCGGTTGCAAAGTCATGCACCCAGGCTCCTTGACTCAATTCACTCCCTCCAATCCCTACACCCTCTACAGTCTGACTCTTATCCCCTCTGCATTCCAGTCATGCTGTTTCCTTATCCATGCTGCCTGAGCACCAACAGGAGAGACGAGGGCACAGGCAAGGCAGTGTGCCTGCTCTCAGTTCCAGTGCCCCGCCCTAGCTCCAGTGCACAACAGCTTAGGGCTGGTCTACACTACCCGCTGGATTGGCCAGTAGTGATCGATCTATCGGGGATCGATTTATCACGTCTAGTGTAGACACGATAAATCGATCCCCATCGACTCCGGAACTCCACCTCCATGACAGGCAGAAGCAGAGTCAACGGGGGAGCGGCAGCGGTCGACTCGCCGTGAGGATGCCAAGGTAAGTCGACCTAAAATATGTTGACTTCAGCTACACTATTCACGTAGCTGAAGTTGCGTATCTTAGGTCGACACCCGCCCCCAGTGTAGACCAGGCCTTAGAAGCAGGAATTGCAGGGAAAGTCTTGCTCAGCCCTGCATCCCCGGGCTAGAGCATGCTCAATGCAAATAGAATCTTCTGAGAATTTAGCTGCTAAATTCTAGCTAGTGCAAATTGAGAATTTTCAAAGGTTTTATAACTTGGCCAAATTTGGGGTATTTTTCACATCCACAGCAAAAGACTTGCTTGACAGAAGGGCAATCCTCCTGCCAAATTTCAAGCCTCTAGCGCCACCAGTCTTTGGAGCAGAGCATCTCAATGAAGTGATGGAAATAATTTTTTATTTTTTTTAACATGAGCAAAACAACATTTTCCCCTAATCTCTCTCAGAAACAACTGAACCATTCTTTGCTGAAACGCCACCAAAAAAAAAAGTCTGCCAGAGACAGACATCCGGCATAGGAAATTTTAGCTTGAACAGTTGACGTTTGGCAAAGTTATAAGCAAGTGAAAATAGTTTCATAACGGAAAGTGTCAGGCTGCCTGAACTAGAGGTGGTGCTACCATCTCTGCCTATAACTTATGTAACTGGTCTCATCATTATAGATGCTATGCTAAACAGGCAAGGGGCTTGTGTCCGCATTCTGACTTTTTTGTCCCTCTCTCTGCCTTAGGCACACTCTAAACTTGGGCTGGGAGAAGCTGATGCAGGGGGAGCAGTCAGCCACCCTCAGCCTCATGGTTGGCATGCACAGCAACCAGGGCTGCCAACTCTCCCAATACTGTCTTGAATACTAAGATTTTGCAACATTGCTATTGACCTCTCGCAAGCTTGTGAAAAGTTCCCGGCAGTTCAGGATTCCTGCCTGCATAATGGCTGTAGCTGCCACAAGCTGCTGCTGGGAGACTGAGCAGAGAGCTTTGAGCTGGAGGCAGCAGAAGGCACTGCTCTGCTTGCTGCATCTTGCCCCTGCTTTTCCTGCTGGGGATAGAGACAGCCATCCATGAGGCAAGTGGAAAGCAGGGAACTAGCTCGTACTCATCATCTCCCTCTATTCACCACTAAGTGGGGCAGGGAGAAGGGGATCCCAGGAGAATGTCCCCTCCCCACTTTCCTATCAAGCCTACAGGGAGTCGGCTGCAGCCTGCTTGCACTCTCCCAGAAATGGGCAGGGGCAGGATTGAGGGGGGGGGAGGGAGAGGGAGAGGGAGGAGAGAAAGAAGTGATTTGGCGCTGGGGAGAGGAAGCTGGGGAGGAGCAATATTTAGGGGTGGAGACCTAGACAGGAGTCAGGAGCAATGTCCTGGGGACAGGAGGAGCTGAGCTGGGGTAGGGATCTGAGCAGGTCATAATCCCAGGAGGGAGGGAGAAAGGAGCTGAGCAGGGGGCTGTAAAAGGGGTAGGAAATGGGTAGGGGCTGTGCCCAGTGGAAATAGAAAGAACAAGGTAGGGGGCTGTTGGAGGGAAGTGATGCAGGGCACTGGGGAGTGAGTGGAGATCAGTGCCTGGGGAAGGGATGGTGTGGGTTTTTGGGTGGGGAGGAGAGAAGGCCAGGGGAGGGGGGGGAACGTTCCACCTTTCAAACACAACTAAAAGGGAGGAGGTCCCCCAACGTGTGTGTGCGCGCGCTCCTGTGTATGTTGTTTATGCATTGAACGAGGAATTTCCTGAAACACTCACTCACAGAAGGGAGTGATTCCACCTCAGGAGTTCAGAAATCATCAAACCGACCAAAAACAGCATGAGAGTTTAAAAAAAAAAAAAAAAGCCCATCATGATTTTAAGCCAATCTCACTCCTTTCTGCCCCACCCCCACCCACTCCCTGTGATTAGGCAGGCGAGAGGGATAGCTCAGTGGTTTGAGCATTGACCTGCTAAATCCAGGGTTGTAAGTTCAGTCCTTGAGGGGGCCATTTAGGGATCTGGGGCAAAAATTGGGGATTGGTCCTGCTTTGAGCAGGAGGTTCGACTAGATGACCCCCTAAGGTCCCTTCCACTATGATTCTATCACTTTCAGGTTGTCAGGCAGTATTGTTCCTCTCTCCTCTCCACCATAAATAGTGGAAGCATCAATGTAACTTCGCGGGAATTAGGAAAGCTCTTTTTTTTTAAATTATTTTTTTAAAAGCTTATAGAAAAATTCTAAATTCTCTCTGCAATAAAACACCACCCAGTCTAAATCTAAATACATACACTTCTGTTTAAGAGGGCAGAATATAAAATTCTGTCTAAAAGGCTTTTCTCCAAATGTGGGTTTTAGGGTATTTTTTTAAATATACAGTATAACAAAATTATTTCCACAGAAACTTTGGAACTTTATTCAAACCATCCACTTGAATAAAACAGCCCCACATTAGCCAAATTTTGTTCAAGCTGACTTCAGCTTTCTGTTTAAACAAACCTTAGGCTACACTGACATCATTTGCACATGGACACTTTTTTTTTAAATTTAAAATCTGAGGGTCTCGGGTAGATTATTGAATAAAGAGCTGATTTTTAAATCTTCAGGATCTTTTATGACCTTGCTTCAAAGGGTGGATTTAGACCTACTAAACCTATGGAAAACAAACAAATTTAATCTTCTCACCAACACTGAATTAAGAATGGAAAATAACTCTGGGAAAAGCTTTTCACCCTCATGCTACTACTTAAAAAAGGGGGAAGGTGAAAAAAAATATTTTAAGAAAATAACCTGCCCCCATTGACAAGGTTGACTTCTCTCACCCTCTTGCTGGCTTTGTACCATTGCCCCTCACTCCCCACATTTTTTGTATTTAGTATAATGCTAACCATATGGCCTAAATTGACAAACCTAAAGACTAAGACTCCTCTTTGGGCCAAAATCTCACGTCCAGAGGGGGGGGAGGAGGAGGCGGCGGCTGTTAAGGCATTCATGTGCCTGATTTAGGCACCTTACTGAAGAGTACTGTATATCCCACTGGATAAATAGGAACTCTGATAGGGTTAAGTGCCATTTCTGGCCCTAAAAGGCATCTAGACATTAGACCTTAAACCTGGCACTGGTCCAGGACATAATACTGCATATCCTACACCCTAGAACAATGTATGGGGACACTGTCAAATAAATATTTGGGTGCAAAAACACATTTTTGTTGAAAATTTTATTTTATTTTCAAAATAGCGGTTCTCTGCAGCTTCTCAGAAGCTTGGAATGTTAGAATAAATCCAGAAGAGATGGATTAGTGGGCAGAGAGCAGGTGAGGCAGTCGGATGTAATTTATCCTATGGATACTGCCACCACAAATTGTATGTGATTTAGACGGACAGATCACCAATATCTAAACCTAAACGTCACTTGCTGCAGATTAAACCAATTACATCTTGTCCCACTTCTATTATAAATAAATATTTACAAATTGGCCTTATTCTGCAAGGTGCTGAGCACTCTCAATTGCAATTTGAGAGAGCTGAGAGTCTCCAGCAGGTCACACAGGGTGCACTCAGCACCTTGCAAGTATGGAATCATATGTTCTGGCTCTGAATTGAACCAAAAGCAAAGAAATGTATACCTGGCAATCTGAGTTGTCGTGTTGTGCCTACTTGTGGCAGCTCAGGCAAAAGTCAATTCAGCCATTCCTGTATCAGGGCTTTACATAACAGCAGTCACACAAATTCTCCATGTATTGATGTGGAGAACTGGCCCAATTGCCAAGAGCTGAGCAACGCTCAGCACTTGCCATCGGTAGAGATTTCTGCCAACAGTTTCAACCTACAGGAGGGTTTGTGTCCCCAGTTTTCATATTTGAACCAACCTCAAAATGAAGGTATGTGAAACAAGCCAAGTTTAACTTAGGTAGGGTGAAATGCACTCGTCTGCAGAGGACCCCCTGCGGCTTCACAGGGACTTATGTACTGCAGTGGCCTCATGCTGGTCCCAAGCACAGGGGTGAATTTCACCCTTCGCGTTTTACATGTTTGAGACGTGAGACTATAAATCAGTTCAGGTTTGATGAAAAGCAGCCTGGGTTCTCTTGAAAGCTGTGTGTGAAGCTCAGTGAAGCTTTCAATGAAACTTTCATGACATGCCTCCTCCACAGTGTGCAAGAGCACAGAGAAGCCATTACTTCACCAAGGTAACTCAGTAACTTAATGAAAAGGGTTCCTTAGCAACACAGCAGCAAGCTTTTGACAAAGCATTAGGATTAATTTACCTTGCAGGCTTGTGGACACAGTTTTGGGTAGAGG
Organism: Macrochelys suwanniensis; assembly: GCA_033296515.1. Classification (NCBI taxonomy): domain Eukaryota; kingdom Metazoa; phylum Chordata; order Testudines; family Chelydridae; genus Macrochelys; species Macrochelys suwanniensis. The sequence goes on from CM065783.1 coordinate 14,528,326, forward strand.
TCTGACTCTGGCTTGTCAAACTAGGAGTCAGGGAAGACACACAAAATGCATAAAAGAACTTCTAGGAAAGAAAACTTTAAAAACAATTACGTTTATTGACCTAAACATTCACAAATGATTAAACCATTGGATATTTATGGACAGCAATTTACAATCTATGCATTAGAATGAATTCCAAAGCTTTCACAGAGTCTTGAGAATCTAACTCCATATTTTAAACCACTAAACTTGGAATTCAAGATCTATAGCATCAGGAATCTCTTCATTGAGATAAAACCCTGTATTTAACCAGAAATCATGCCTTTGTCCATATGTACAAAGTAGCTTTTGTACTAAAAGGAAAACCGGATAAAAAGCACGGAGAAATTGTAATAATCTCTATACTAGAGATTATTTAATTTATATTGAAAAGAACCCAGGCCTTAAGAGTTTTATCTGTGGAGCTTTCTAAGCCCCATGAAGAAAAATGCACAAAGTAATCCTAGTAATTTAATGTTTACAAGAGTATCATACTAAACCACTTACAGAACAGGCTTATATAATACATTGTTTCTTCTGTCTTTCCCCTTAAGCGAGTTGCCTTCTGTTCATTATTTTATCTCAGAGTAGCAATTCTATTATAAACATGCCTAGCATGAAAAGAATTCTAATCACACCAGGTAGAGAAACCTGGAAGTTACTAGCCCCTCTGGTCCCAGTTTGCTTCAGCACATGCTAATACTGTGTGAAACATTTATACAAAAAAGCAGAAATTCAGTGTCCCAATAGATGACAAAGAAAATTCTTTAATTTGCATGAGTCACTTCATTTTTTGGAAGCTTAACCTGGTTATCTATTCATCTTCCTGGAGGAAAAGACACTGACAGTAAAACAGCTTTCCTCTGAAACAGATTGTTATAATACTTGGTGTTATGAGCAGAAGCTCCTAAAATAACAAAGTTCTTGAGATGGTCAAGTACAGTACAACTTTTAATGAAGTATCACTGATGAAATCACTCTGCCTACATTCATTTCTAACCACTGATGTTTTTACTTTTTTAAAATTTTAAATATGGAATTAAGACAACCTGCTAGAAATTAGCCTTGTAAGCTCTCAACAGCCTGCCTGGATTCCTTGTACCACCACTACTCATGATCAGCATTAGAGTCATTGTAAGTAGAAGATTTCTGGGGTTTAATGAACCATGCTTTGCCATCTGGAGACTGAGCAAATCAGAAGCAACTTCACTACAATCACAGGAGTTAATTACACTGGTATAAAATCATTTAAAATTGTCTCAAAAACTGGGCTTTACTGTTTTAAAATCTTGAAAATAGAACAGGTAATCATATTTTATTTCATTTTGTTTATGCTATCATAGATTAAATGAGAACTACTGAATTAATCAATCTATGATGGTTTTTGAGCAAGTAGCTGATTCCAAGAGGCAGCCAACAAGTACCAAAACCAGAACAGAAATTGGATTAAGTGACTGCATAAATACACAGTTTTACAGTGTTGATGTGCTTAGTCACAGTTTTAGCCAATCTGCTCTAGCACTCAATCTACACGTCTCAGGAACATTGGCCCTTTCCTAAAATTAGTAGTGCTTTTCTGTTTTGGGGCTTTGTAGAAATACCACAAAACCCTCAAATAATTTCTGTATTCCTATTACTATTACTGGTCGACTTCCTTATTACTTAGTACCAATACAGAAATCAGCAGGTAAGTGTAGTAGTAGATCATTACCTGATAAACTTACATACACAGAAGTGTAGTTTTTAAAAAAAAATAAATTATTATTTTTTTAAATTTATTTAAAATATAGTTTTTGGGCCTCAAGAATATTTTGGATTTGATGACGGTACAAACCCAAGCCCATACCTGCTCTCAGGTAGATGTGAATCTATAAAAGAAAGAATAAGCGGGAAGAGAGAGAACCATTTTGTATTTCAATTCTATGTTTCTGAATATCTTTACAGCTGATCAGCTTAGGGCAGACTGCCTACTTTAGAATAAAATTTGTTAACCCTCTTGCATGTGCAGGTGTCCAATGATGGCATAATCAATCTTCCAATGACCAGTGTTTCCAAACCTGGAGGTTGCCAGATTGATCCAGGGGGCACATGGGCCAGGAAAAGCAGCATGATGTACTATTCTTCCCAATTTAAACATTATGAAAGTGGTTCCCTTTCAACCATGAGCCCGTGGTGTCCATTAATGCAGTCAGCTGTGAGAGGAGTTCACTTGTACAGGCTGGGACATCAGTCCACCGGCATTAGGCTTCTTTTTTCTGCTTTCATGATACTGCTCTCAGCCATGGCACCATGAAGCCACGCCATCTCACAAATGAGCATTTAGTGAGTGACAGAATGGGGAGGAACAGGCACCACACAAATAAAAAACAATAAAAAGAGGGAAAAAAAGAAGGATAAAGAGAACAAACAAAATAAGAGGGCGGAAAGGGGAAGAACAGAGACAGAAAAGGGCAGCAGAGAGATTATGGACAGAAAAAGAAGAGCAGACAGTAGTAACCAGGAACATGCAAGGCATCAGAAGACAGAGTTGGGTTGGATATATCCTCAAATCTTTTATTACAAGGAGAGTTCCGACAAAAGGTTGGGAACCACTACACTGACCATCCAGAGATAACACTGAATATTAAGGGTTTCAAATAGTTTGAAAAAAAAATTTTTTTAAAGTGGTGAAATGATTTCAAAATCAAAATGCTGCAATGACATTAAAAAAAAAATCCCTACTTTGTATAGCAATGGCACTTGTTGCTAATGGGCATCTGTTGTGTTTTTATAATGAAAACTAGACCAAATTTTAAATTCCTCGCTTGAAATACTATGAACAGATGACAATCAATAGTGCCAGATTCAGTCCCCACACCACATACAATTACATAGTTAGCTTTAAATGTAGCAAAGGACTGAAACAAAGAGAGGATGCAATTAGACTTTGACACATTTCTTGTTTAAAGGCAAACTTAGTCCAGGTCTACACTACAAATGTACACTGGTATAAATAAGTTGCTCGGGGATGTGAAAAGTCCACCCCCTCTGAACAGTGCAGTCATACCGACTTAGACCCCCTCGGCGTACTATTATTTTCACTGAAGCGCTACAGCAGCGCAGCTGCACCAGTGTGCCCCAAGAACATGTAAGGCATGAGGGGACAGACTGGGGTTGGATCTATCTGCATATCGCCACTCCAGCGTTTTAAGTGTAGACCTGCCCTTAGGAATTGTTCTTTATTGATGCTGTGCATCTTACAAATGTAAAAAAAAAATCGGTTCACAACCGCCAGCTCCAAATTTCATTTCTTTTTTCCCTCCAAATCCCAGCTCCTCCAAATTTGAGGGTTAGAATTGAATCCCTGGATCCAAACCCAGTTCTAGGTCTTGCTTCTGAATCCCAATCAAACCTGGAAGTTGTCTAGTTCTGGTTCAGAAGTGGCTGAAATTTTGTGTGACTAGTTGGTTATGCAAGATTTCCACACTTTGTGCTAAAATGTCTTAGGCTTCAAATCCAAACTCCAAACCAACCGACTTTCTATTGGGATTCAGATGCAGATTCCAAACATCTTCTATTCAAAAACTAAATTATTACGGTCCCAGTCTTTAAAATATAGCATCTGTACACAGCTCAAGCATCACAGAATACGAGAAACTATTGAACTCGAATTGATATGCAAACTAGGTTGCATTGCCTCCAGATTAAATAGAGATTTGGAATGGCTCGGCCATTACGTTAATTGAATCTATTTCCCTTAAGTTAACGATCCTCATTCACACCTGTGTGACCATCTTGTTTATCACTTCAAAGGTTTTTCTTCCCCTGCTGTTATGGTTCCTCTCAACTAATTAGCCTCTTAAGGTTGGTCTATGCACCTCGACCTTATCATGTTTCTCTGACTGTATAAATATCTGTCTACTGTATGTTTCATTCCATGCATCCAATGAAGTGGGTATTAACCCACGAAAGCTTATGCTGAAATAAATTTGTTAGTCTCTAAGGTGCTACAAGTTTTTCTTTCTTATTTTCGTTTTGCTGACACAGACTAACACGGCTACTACACTGAAACCTATCATTATGCAAGGCACTGCATTCAGCCGTATGGAGTGGAAATCCATCAACTTCATGAAAAAACTCGCAGATACAGACAGACATCATCTTCCTTTCCAACTGCAAACAGATGGACATCATACCAAAAGGACTAAAGGTAAAAAATCCATTACAATCTACTTACCACACAGACTATGCTGAGAGATTGTGCCTCACACTCTCAAAGAAACTGCAAAACCACCTGATCAACATCCTATACAGCAAACAGGGAAAGATTAAGACTGAGCTCTCAAAACAGGATACTCTTATGGAAAACCAACCTTCCACACAAACTTCTTCATGGACTGACTTTACAAAAACTAGACAAGCCATTTACAACACAAGCTTTGCTTCTTTACAAAAGAAAAAGGACACTAAGCTATCTAAACTGCTGCATGCTACAAGGAACCACAACAGCAGTTCCCTTACCCCACCCAACAATATTGTTAATCTTTCCAGCTATACTCTCAGCCCAGCAGAAGAATCTGTCCTTTCTCGGGGCCTCTCCTTTTGTCCCTCCAGACCCACGAACATGATACAGTTCTGCGGTGACCTAGAATCCTAATTTCGACGTCTCCGACTCAAAGAATTTTTCCAACAGACCTCTGTACAACATACTAACCCACAGAATCCTTCCTACCTAAACTACAAAAAGAAGGATTCTGCGTGGATTCCTCCTGAAGGTCGAAACAACAAATTGGACTTCTACATAGACTGCTTCCGTCGCCGTGCTCGAGTTGAAATTGTAGAAAAGCAAAATCACTTGCCCCATAACCTCAGCCGTGCAGAACACGATGCCATCAACAGCCTCAGGAACAACTCTAACATCATAATCAAAAAGGCTGACAAAGGAGGAGCTGTCGTCATCATGAATAAGTTGGAATATGAACAAGAAGCTGTCAGGCAGCTCTGTAACTCCACATTCTACAGGCCTTTATCCTCTGACCCCACTGAGGAGTACCAAAAGAAACTGCACCATCTGCTCCAGAAACTCCCTGGAAAAGCACAAGAACAAATTTGTACAGACACGTGCCTAGAACCCCGACCAGGTACATTCTATCTGCTACCCAAGATCCATAAACCTGGAAATCCTGGACGCCCCATCATCTCAGGCATTGGCACCCTAACAGCAGGATTGTCTGGCTATATAGACTCTCTCCTCAGGCCCTATGCTACCAGCACTCCCAGCTATCTTCGCGACACCACTGACTTCCTGAGGAAACTACAATCCATCGGTGATCTTCCAGACAACACCATCCTGGCCACTAGGGATGTAGAAGCCCTCTACACTAACATTCCACACAACGATGGACTACAAGCTGTCAGGAACAGTATCCCCGATACTACCACGGCTAACCTGGTGGCCGAACTTTGTGATTTTGTCCTCACCCACAACTATTTCACATTTGGGGACAATATTTACCTTCAAGTCAGTGGCACTGCTATGGGTACCCGTATGGCCCCACAGTATGCCAACATTTTTATGGCTGACTTAGAACCACGCTTCCTCAGCTCTCGTCACCTAAACCCCTACTCTACTTGCGCTACATTAATGATATCTTCATCATTTGGACCCATGGAAAAGAAGCCCTTGAGGAATTCCACCATGATTTCAACAATTTCCATCCCACCATCAACCTCAGCCTAGACCAGTCCACACAAGCGGTCCATTTCCTAGACACCACTGTGCTAATAAGTGATGGTCACATAAACACCACCCTACACCGGAAGCCTACTGACCGCTATACTTACCTACATGCTTCCAGCTTCCATCCTGGACACACCACACGATCCATTGTTTACAGCCAAGCTCTAAGATACAACCGCATTTGCTCCAATCCCTCAGACAGAGACAAACACCTACAAGATCTCTATCAAGCATTCTTACAACTACAATACCCACCTGCTGAAGTGAAAAAACAGATTGACAGAGCCAGAAGAGTACCCAGGAGTCACCTACTACAAGACAGGCCCAAAAAAGAAAATAACAGAACACCACTAGCCGTCACCTTTAGCCCCCAACTAAAACCTCTCCAGCGCATCATCAAAGATCTACAACCTATCCTAAAAGATGATCCCTCACTCTCACAGATCTTGGAGGACAGACCAATCCTTGCTTACAGACAGCCCCCCAACCTGAAGCAAATACTCACCAGCAACCACACACCATACAACAAAAACACCAACCCAGGAACCTATCCTTGCAACAAAGCCCGATGCCAACTCTGTCAACATATCAATTCAAGTGATACCATCACAGGGCCTAATCACATCCGCCACACCATCAGGGGCTCATTCACCTGCACATCTACCAATGTGATATATGCCATCATGTGCCAGCAATGCCCCTCTGCCATGTACATTGGCCAAACCGGACAGTCTCTACGCAAAAGAATAAATGGACATAAATCTGACATCAGGAATCATAACATTCAAAAACCAGTAGGAGAACACTTCAACCTCCCTAATCACTCAGTGACAGACTTGAGGGTAGCAGTGTTGCGACAGATTAACTCCAAAAGCAGACTTCAAAGAGAAACTATTGAACTCGAATTGATATGCAAACTAGGTTGCATTGCCTCCGGATTAAATAGAGATTTGGAATGGCTCGGCCATTACGTTAATTGAATCTATTTCCCTTAAGTTAACGATCCTCATTCACACCTGTGTGACCATCTTGTTTATCACTTCAAAGGTTTTTCTTCCCCTGCTGTTATGGTTCCTCTCAACTAATTAGCCTCTTAAGGTTGGTCTATGCACCTCGACCTTATCATGTTTCTCTGACTGTATAAATATCTGTGTACTGTATGTTTCATTCCATGCATCCGATGAAGTGGGTATTAACCCACGAAAGCTTATGCTGAAATAAATTTGTTAGTCTCTAAGGTGCTACAAGTTTTTCTTTCTTATTTTCGTTTTGCTGACACAGACTAACACGGCTATTACACTGAAACATCTCCCCACTATCACTAATTTGAATCTTTAAAGATGATGTCAGTGGTTCCAGCCACACAGATTTCCAATCAGTGTTAACAACCAGCCAGGTCCTCCTTAAGTATCAAGAAAGTAGAGCAGTCCAAGAACAATTTGGAAGTCAAGCTCCACATCTTTGCTCTACATCTTGGGCCTAACAAAGAGGATTAGCTTTTGGGGTGGTGTTTATTTATTGCTAACACAAAAGTCATGGGATGCACCATGCACCGCTGTTCTGGCACCTCCTCCTGGTCACTCTGGGATTAGCTCTTCTGTGGCTTGCACACCGTCGTTCTATCTCACAAGTAGGGTTGCCAGGGGTCCGGTTTTCAACTAGAATGCCCAGTCAAAAAGGGACCTTGGCGGCTCCGGTCAGTGGCACAGCAGGGCTCAGGCAGGCTCCCTGCCTGCCCTGGTTGCGTGTGGCTCCCGGAAGTGGCTGGCATGTCCAGCTCCTAGATGCAGGCGTGGCCACAGGGGCTCTGCACTGCCCCCACCCCAAGCGCTGGTGCCAGCTCCGCAGCTCTCATTGGCCAGGAACTGTGGCCAATGGGAACTGCCGGGGCAGCACCTGCGGGCATGGGCAGAGCCCCCTGACACCTCCGCCTAGGAGCCAGACATGCTGGTCGCTTCCGAGTCGCCTGAGGTAAGCGCTGCCTGGCTGGCGCCCGCACACCAAACCCCCTTCCTGCATCCCAACCCCCTGCTCCAGGTCGAAACTCTCTCCCACTCCCTAACTCCCTCCTGTGTGAGGAAGAAACATTTCTTAGATTACTTACAAGTGAGGTTTTTACTCTCAAAGGGTTTTTTCTTATGTTTTCAATTAATTTTGATTATACAAGTCTTGATTATATAAAATCAGCTTTTGTGTTGCCATTTATTCTAACGTACATTTAGAGAATTCTCTAAATGAGGAGCATAGCTTCAGTTGTGCAAGACCCATTAACAAATAATGACAGTTGAGCATTAAGCCAATGCAATAAAATATTTCCAATTTTCCAAAGCAGTTTTCTCTTGTAGTAGAGAACAGTTACCACTGCCAGGCTTGTTTTATCAAAGGAAAATACTGGTACTGGTAGCCCTTTAAGAGACCTGACTAGTTAGTTAATTTCAGGGGAAGTGTTTATGAAAGCTGCATTAATACTAAATGAGCTCACCATGATTAATGTAATTACAGTAAATATTAAGGAATTAAATTAATAGGCAGCAGGTTTAAAACAAAGATAAGACAGAACGTTTTCACACAATGCACGAACTATGGAACTCATTGCCAGGGGATGCTGTGAAGACCAAAAGCATAACTTGGTTTAAAAAAGAATTAGATGTTCATATTAGATAGCCATTGATAGACCTATCAGCCAAGATGGTCAGGGACGCAACCCCATGCTGTGAGTATCCCTAAACCTCTGACTTCCAGAAACTGGGACTGGATTACCTGGGATGGGAAATTACCCTGTTCTGTTTATTCCCTCTGAAACATCTGGCACTGTCCACTGCCGGAAGACAGGATACTGGGCTGGATGGACCATCTGACTCAGTAGAGCCATTCTTACCATTACATCATCCTATCACATTACAAAACTACTGAATTCCTAGGAATGACAACCACACTATATCTAGAATTCCTAGAATTCTTTGGCACCATCAGGCCAGTATCATGACAACAGCAACTAAATTCTCGAGTGAGTTTGTCAGAAATCTGTTGCTAGCATAACGGTATATGGCAGTTTGGCAGACAGTAAATGGCAAGAAATAAGCAAATCATCTATAAGGCTTCCAAATCAACAGATTCCATTTCGCAACACAATAATAAATACTCTACAGTGAAAAACTATACTCATTATAAAACAGCTTAAAAAGTATATTAATGCTTACACATTTGCTGTTAATCCTGTGGAAGGATTGCATGTGTCCTGTTTTCCCATATGCCAAAAGACAGCATCCAGCTGGAGGAAACAGGAGTGCCATGTTGAATTCAAATCCTGCATTTTCCCCTGCCATTCACATTACTGGGCATGTCACACTTACCATATGAAAGTACTGGGCTTATGAAATGCAAAGTAACCTGGGTGTGGCCTTCTGCTCACTGGAGACAAAAGCATTACCACGCAGAGTTTTGCTGCAGCTAACTCAAATTTCAGACCAGAATTGTGGAAAGGTTTGCTAAAATTCATGATCCTTTCAAAACGAACCTGGGTCTATTTATGAATTTGCATCCATATCCCGCAAAAATCACTCTTTCACATCGTTCAGTGTGAATTTTTCCCACTTCAGTGGTGTCAAAATGTGAATTTTTTATTTTATTGAAACCTCAGAGTGAAACTTGGTGGTGACTCAAATCCATGTAGATAAAAACCAAAGGAAACAGTCATATGAACTCTTGCAAAGGATGTGTGATACTTCACACAGCACTAATGGTTACAGTTCAAGTCCAACAAAACAACAAGAGAACTCCACGTAACCTTATGTGGGTTCAACACGATATACTGTTTGTCAATGTTATAGCAGGAGCGCTAGTTGTTCAGTTAAGTATTACATTCAAGGGTTAAAATAAGGCAAAAATTAGGCCCAATTTTGCAGCTGTCATTCATATGGGTAATTCATATCCAGAGAAGCATCCCACTGTAGTCAGCTGACTAAGTTCTGAGAGTCAGTTTTTCAAGTTTGAGCCTATTAAGTGTTATGCATTATATGGGGAAGCATGGCCTAGTGGATAGGACACTGGGCTTGGACTGAAGAGAGCTGAGGTTTATTCCCGGTACTGCCACTGGCCTACTTCATAACTTTGGACAAGTTATTTCACCTCTGTATCTCAGTTTCCCAAACTGCAAATTAGGAATAATAACAGTGACTTTCTTTGTAAAAAGCTTTGAAATCTACTGATGAAATGCACTACATTATTATTTAAACAATACTGTGTCATTTGCAAAATAATAATGTAGAGGTATAAACCAAAAGGGACACATTCAGAACTAAGATTTTTTTAAAATTTAATTCACTGTTAATCCTTCACAGTTGAGTTAGCCAATGCAGCATGCCAACTTCATCAAGTAATTACACATCAGAATGTTTACTGATTATGCATTATGTAACATAACCTGTGCATGCTTAAATATGCAGAATAGGGAAATAGCAATTTTTTTTCTATTTTTAGGGGAATATAACTAGATGAAAAAAGTTAAATAAAGAAACAACAGGTCACTTTAGTATGGTTTTGGGCATCAGAAAGTGAGAACATGTGACCTCACACAGTGTTTCAAAGTGACACACCTTTTAGCAGTCTGCAGGTAAAATTACACTTTAATCTGAGAAGTCTCATAATAATTAATAATTCATTTCAATTTATAGGATGTGTATCCCCAAGACCTCATAAAATACTTTAGTAATACAGTAAATCTTTCAAAACAATACAACCACTTAAACATGTAGCATTAAACATACTTTTTCATTTGACGGCTTCATCTAGTCAGAAATGTTCACACTGAGCCCAGTTTCTAAAAATAGCCTGCAAAAATGCACACCGACGCTGCATTTACAGAGGCAAATGAACACTTTAGGCTGCAGAACAGCATCTGCAACTTTTCTTTGAACATTGAGCACCCAATAGAACGAAAAGTACATACAAACGAGCTTCTCAGAATGTAAAATAACAATAACGCAGAACTTATAAGACAAGACCAGTGCGACACAACAGAAAAGATGACAGCTGGCATGTACCATTCTCATTAGCATCTTCAGACTTATTTGTGAATAAATTACAAGACTGCCATGCAGAGCAATCACAGGATTCACATATTAGCCAGATGTTTATATCTTACTTGGGCAAAAAGAGACTTTTAAAGATTAACCGGATGTACGTAGAAAGGAACTGGCGAAGAAACGCTATGAAAATTTTAGGGTCATGAGAACTTTTGTGTTTTTTTTGTTTGTTGTCCTGTTAATAAATACAAGGGCTTTATTAAGTATTTACATAGTACTGTAATTTTGCTTGCCCTTTTGCAGAGATTTTTTTAAAAGACAGTCTCTGCCTCCAAGAACTCACAATTAACAGAGTGAAGCCAGAAATCCCTTAATCATGCTAGCTGTGTCACTGAAGTAGGTAGGGCTATTTACCTGGGTAAGGATTACTTACATTAGGAAAGGACTTGTAAACAGGGCAAATGTACTAGTGTTCTCACTTAAGAAATTCAGGGTCGGGCCCTATGTACAGAGAACCCCCACTGGCTTCAAAGGCACCATGTGCAATGCTACTGGAGGAATGCAAGAACAGATACTGCGCACAATTAATATGGCCTATGAATTTAGAATCCTAGCTGGCATAATAGCCAGCTACCGAAAGAAAACAGAACATCATTTTTAGGAATTAGGGATAAACTTAAGAAATTGTGACGCATCCTATACAATGCCCCTCTCTGTTTTAGGTGGTTCGGTGGAAACACTGAATGCTGAATCCAGGATTTGTTGTTTTTAAGTTTATTCTGTTAATAACAGAGGATGTTAAAAACAAAATTGGGTAACAAAGCATTTTCAATTGACCTTTCAGTGGGTTTGCTCTCCTACTGTGCTGTGCGCAATCGGTACAGATATTGCTGCACACCTTCCTTTTGGTTTAGTTATTAAATACTTTATATGTAAAATCTTGAAAATCCCATTTGTGGACAACCAAGTAAGGGATAAAGGGTGGAACTCTGCCAAGGAGCTGCTGCTCATTTGCCAGTCTATTGCTCTAACAGTTTTGGTCAGTCTCTACCAGAAAGTATTTGTTGGCACACAGCTGTGAAATTTTTAGATTATAACAAGCTTCCAGCAGGAAAAGAAATATCAAAGGTGTAAATAAAACCACAAATGTTAACTGAATGTCTGGTATTCTAAAGCCGGACAGGCTGGAATGCATTTTCTTCTGAGTTGTAAGTCATGACCGTTGTAATATTTATACTTTCATTGATCAGCGTGGACACCAGCAGAGGGCAAACTTTTTGGCCGGAGGGCCACATCTGGGAATAGAAATTGTATGGCAGGCAATGAATGCTACAAAATTGGGGTTGGGGTACGGGAGGGGGTGAGATAGGGGGCCGAGCCAGGCTGTTTGGGGAGGCACAGCCTTCCCTACCCGGCCCTCCATAGCAAGTTTGATATAATGCGGTTTCACCTATAACACGGTAAGATTTTTTGGCTCCCGAGGACCGCATTATCAGGGTAGAGGTGTAATTAAGGCTTACACTTTTCATTTTGAACTGATATTTACCTGGTGAGTCTCTTAAAGGGTTTAGTGATTTTTTTCTTTTTTAAATGTGAGTGACTTTTCAGTAGCGATCCTGAAGCTAATCAGTCTCACAAGACATCACAACTCTTCTGCTCAGACCTAATGGATCCTCTTAGCATGAATCTGACTTAACCATGAGATGGATGACCAATAGCGGAGCAAGACACAAACTAAAGGCCAAATGACATTAGGTGCCTCTATAAGTAAACAAACACTAGTGAAAACCATCACACTATACATCCTCCTTTTATTTACACAGTGAGTCACATTTCTAGGACCCAGAACAAGTGCACCCGCAAAAACGGCACCACACCTGTTTTTCTTGAAAAAAATCTACCTGCACAAAACCCTGCATTTGAGCAAGGAAACCAGGCAATTGTGTATGCAAAACAGATTACGTGCTATCACCTGATTTGTATATGCAAATATGGGTTCTTGAATGTACAGTGGTGTGTGCACATTTTGGCAGGTTTACCACTGCATCCTGCTTTGAAAATTATCATTAACTACACTCCTTATATTGTCAACTCTGGAAGCTAAAACGGGGTGTAAAAATAAAGGCATGTTACACATGCATGTGCTATGACATTTGAAAAATATGTATTAGTTATTTAAGGAGTGCTGGAAAAGGTCCAAAATATAAAGATTATAAAGGAGAAAAATTGGAAATCTAGGAATTCACATGTAGGTCTCAGACTTCCAACTGCCTATAACTACAAAAAACATTTTCTTATGTGACAGTCAGAGGAGAGGTCATTGCTGATATAATCCCAACAGATGGGTATGGCTGCTGAAAGGGAAGCAGAGGTGATCCAATTCTGTCTACACCTGACTCTGTTCTGCCACATTTGGATCATCAGATTCTCTGTGAACGTGCATGGTATTGCACTGCTTTTCAGGCCTGGCATGTCATTCTGTGCACATTGATTATGACGACCTTTGCATCTCAGCAAAAATGGAATTAGCCTTGGAACAAAAATGGTTTCATAGTGCCTGTTCACTCAGATAAGCACTGTAAATAGCATGCACAGTGTATATATAAATAGCAGTTGAGATGAACGAAGAGATGGAGAAAAGATAAAGATAGATAGATATTAGGATACAAAATTCCCAGGAAAACATCACAGAGCAAAAACGATAAGCAGCTTCCTTGCATTTCATATATAAATCTAAGACAAAGCAATTACAGAGGTATTTAAGAATTCCACAGTCTTTGACATGCCCCATTTTCTCAAGCCTGGTCTACACTACGAAATGAGGTCAGTATAACTATGTCACTCGGGGGTGTGAAAAATCATTCCCCGTGAGCAACACAGTTAAACCAATGCAACTCCCCGGTTTAGACAGCACTGGCTAGATTGATGGGAGAATTCTCCGTTTAACCTGGCTACCACCTCTTGGGGAGGTGGATTACCTATGCCAGTGAGAGACTCCTTCCCCTCAGCATAGGTAGCATCTTCACTGAAGCACTATAGCAGTGCGGCCTCAGCAGCACAGCTGCATTGCTGCGGTGTTTTAAGTGTAGACACACCCTTAGATCTGTCCACACAAAGTAAGTGCTTGAATGATTTTATATTATAAAAGATTTTAGCAAAGAAAATGAATGCAATTTAAAATTGTTATCTTTGACTGGCTATATCTTGCTTTACTCGCTTCATCTAAGTGGAGACCTAATTAATTTTCTACGTGCCAAACACATTACGTGCAATTAAAGCATTCCAAAACTGAAATCAGTTGTGCAACATGACTGAGTACGACTTCCCTTCTGTATTATATTGTAGTAGCTGAGGTGTAAGAATCGTATGGAATAGAGATGGGCTTGAAACAAAACCCTGGATCCAACCACCCCTATAATTTGGAAAAGGGCAGGCTTTGATCCAACCCTGCAGCTGTCATCTCTCTCTGTCATGGGTCAAACCAAACCCCCAAATTGAACACCCCAAACTCCAAGGAAATCTGGATCTGAATTTTGTAGCTTGGGCCCATCTGTAACAAGAACAGTTGCCAACTCTCATGATTTTGTCACGAATCTCATGAGAATTATTGTTTTCCTTAAAGCCCCAGCTCCTGAAGTCAAGTGGAGATGTGATGATTTCAGCCTTCATCTTAAAGTAAAAGTAAGTTTCTAGCCCTCGTGGCTGTGGAGAAAGCTTCAAAATGTGACCCCCGGTGCACCCTAAATGCCCAAAAATCAGAAAGCAAATAAAAAGAACAAATCTATTATTTTTACATAATCTCATGATTTTTGGCAAGCCTGACTCATCATGATTTTTGAACATTTGGGGTTGTCAATACTGTTCCCGTTCTATTATAAAAGGACATTGTTATAACAGTGGCAAGAAAAGTCACAGCTTAGTAAGCTTATTGGCATGGCTAAAATAGCTATTGGCATAGGGAAACACACCATATGAAATACTCGATAAAATGCTGACATTTTAAACATGTATGGGTGCCCAATATAAGCTTTTAGTAGTCAGTAACTTTGCTAGGGAAATAAAATGCCCAAGCTCCTATGGACTCCCATGTTTCTGTGGTGATTTAACAACCAGAGCCTGAAGTCCATGAAATTTGAACTGTAATCAATGTTTTAAATTATTTAATGACATTATGATGACAGTTGGTCACGGAACCATGGGAAGCCAATGAATAATAAAGAATTCTCCACAGGCATCTGTTGAAGAGGGGGCATGTCATTGTAATGATTTCCAACTTTTGCCAGAAAAGTGTCTAGGACAAAATTCTGTCCAACAAATTTATGCCATTGAGATGGAAACGTCAGTAGAATTATTCTGGATTTACACCACTGAAAACAAAACAGATTTTGGCAACAAATGTCCACAGGCTCCTTTAGGTGCATCCTTTAGGATGCTGAGGAAATACAAAAACCACAAGTGCTGCAAAGTGATGCTTTTTAATATGGTTATAAATTATCAGTCTGATAATCCTGCAAAAAGACTGGTTTGTGCTATAATAAACTAGAATGATCTCAGTGTTAAATCCTGTATTTAAGCAGGTATGGGGCAATTCCACTTAGGGTGGGATAGATGGAGATTCATTACAGAAAGCAGGATTACCTGTTTACACAATGAAGCGACAAAGAGTCCTGTGGCACCTTACAGACTAACAGACGTATTGGAGCATTGTGTTTACACAATGCAGATGCAACTATCTGTTTTTCTCACTGTCATACAGTAGGTGAAACTCCAAACATTTGGAATCTGCAAAACTAGTCGAAGTCTCATCAAAGTAGATTCGCCCACTACCTCCTGTTTCCAGTCATGCCAAAATCTGGTGGGCGGGGAAGGGAGGAGAGCCTGTCTCCAAGTACTTTGGCACTTCTGGACCCAACCAGGACAGAGAAGTCAGAAGTGCATGACAATGAAAAGTAACAGTTTAATTTAGTTCAGTTTGGATTTTTGTTGAAGATTGGTGTGATGAATTGGGGGTATAGCTGTACAACTTATGAATTCTGAGGGATGTCGTGAAGTTGTGTTATGAAAATCTGCTCTGTTATGAGTGCCTACATATAAGACGATCCACAATTGCTGACAAGCCCTGTGGCACATATGCACCAGACAGATACAACAGAAAGTGCATAAGGCTCAATAACCCTATTCAGGTGCAAATATCTGGAACAATGGGTCTGAAGGAGCGGGGGAGGGACAGGAGCAACAGAAGGTACTAGGAAGAGAACAAGAGAGACCAAGAGAGGGGGACAGGGTGAGCTGGATAAAATAAAGGAACATGCAGGAACAGGGGCTAGACAGGAAGAGGAAGCATATGGCAGAAGTCAGCAAGGTCACAGAAGCCGAGAAGAGGCTCCATGAGGGAGAGAGACCAGGTAGCACACAACAGTCTGCATGAAGAGGGTCCTGCCTGTCTGACTTCCTGGACCTGGATCAGGGGTCTCAAACACGCGGCCCGCCGGGCTCCCCACACCCCCCCAATTTTATTTTTTTTTACCCCCAGGCAGTTCCCGCCGCCAGAACAGCTGTTTGGCGGCTACACGGTTTCTGGGAGGGAGGGGGGAGGAGCGGGAAGCCATGCACACAGGGGAGGAGGCGGAGAAGGGCCAGAGAAGGGGCGGAGCCTAATGGAAGGGGTGGAGTGGGGGCGGGGCGAGGGGGCGGGGTCAGTGATGTGGCCCTCGGGCCAATGCACTAGTCCTCATGCGGCCCTCGTGGTAATTTGAGTTTGAGACCCCTGACCTAGATGGTTCTCCAAGGCTTCCAAGGAGGGGCGAGATGGAAAGTGAGGGACATTGCGGTTTCAGATGTTTATTGTTTTGTATGATCCGTACACTCCCTTTACATGATTAGATATAAAAGAGCATAAAGATGTCAAACTGAGCAAAGTGTGTGTACGTTGACTGCTTCACAACTAATGCATGCCCCTGAGTTATCTGAAGCTTCACAGCTTCTGGAGGAGTTCTGGGAGAGGAGTGTGTTTAAGTGTCAGGGAGTCTGAAGGGTCAGTGACACACCCAGAGGGGCTAAGCAGCAGGACAGCAGGTTCCAACACTCAGAGGGAGGTGCCAGATACAAGCTCTGCACCCTGAGAGTGGACTACGGACTCTGAGATTGGGGCAGTGGCTGGACTCCATTCAAGCTCCAGGGGCTTGAAACACCCTGGGGATCCAGGGCAGCAGAGGCTTGGATCCTCCGCACAGCAGGCCTAGTGGGTAGCTGGAAGGGGTATTCACTAGGATCTGGGACTAAAGGGTTTCTTTTTCCTGAACTACGTCACCCCCTGCTATTGCAATGCAGTGTGTGACAAAGTTCCTCCTCTACCTTGGTGAGTCCTGCGCTTATTGGCGGATTTTGATCGCCTCAGAGATCTTCCCCTCTGGTAGAACCCACAGTCAAATTCCTCCTGTGTCTGATCAGGAGTTGGGAGGTTTGGGGGGAACCCGGGCCCGCCCTCTACTCCGGGTTCCAGCCCAGGGCCCTGTGGATTGCAGTTGTCTATAGGGTTTCCTGTAACAGCTGCGTGACAGCTACAACTCCCTGGGCTACTTCCCCACGGCCTCCTCCCAACACCTTATTTACGCTTACTGCAGGACCTTCCTCCTGATGGTCTGCTGATGCTTGTACTCCTTCGTCCTTCAACTCTTCTCCCTCTCAACTCCTTGTGTGCCTCTTGCTCCCAGCTCCTCGCACACCACACCACAAACTGAAGGGAGCTCCTTTTTAAACCCAGGTGCCCTGATTAGCCTGCCTGTCTTAATTGATTCTAGCAGGTTCTTCTTAATTGGCTCCAGGTGTCCTAATTAGCCTGCCTGCCTTAAATTGGTTCCAGAAAGTTCCTGCTTGTTCTAGTGCAGCCCCTGCTCTGGTCACTCAGGGAACAGAAAACTATTAATCCAATGGCCAGTATATTTGCCTTCTATGAGATTTCTGTATCCCACTTGTCTGGGTCTGTCACAAGTGTTAATACAACAACAGAACATCCACATCCCGAAAAGTACTGCTGACAACCATCATCTTGCAAGTATTTGCACTAGACAGACATCAAGAAAAATGTAACGCTAGGGAGGCATGATGCTTTGCAGCTGTACATATTGTCCAGCTAAAACTTAAAGTGTTTTTTAAATGTTGATACTATTAGAGTGAGGCTTGAAAAGGGATACATCTAATTCAGATGTTCTTACAACTACGTTAAATCCATGAATACAGGGTATCAGCAGTAACAGAATTTGGGGAGCGTGACATTGATAATCACTTAAAATCTATCTTTCTGTAGTTAATAAATCTGTTTTATACTTTACCTAAAACAGTGTATTTTACTTGAAGTGCTTGGGAAATCCCAGCTCAGGTTACAAAGGCCTCTCCACATTGAGGGAGAGGCGGACCAGATAATAAACTTAAACTGGTCAAGCTTCTGACCAGGGCAAGACGGTACAGCTCTGGCCTGTAAGGCTGGGGAGCTGGGAGGAACCGGCTGGTGCCTGTCTCTGTGTGATTCGTGAGTGGCTTTGGCTTTGGGAACATTCAGGCAATCTAGCTGGGTGTGGGGCTCCACATGATGTTGTGCTGAATGATAGCGCCTGGAAGGTTTGCTGCTGGTCACTAGCAAAGCATTGTGAGAGAAGGCCAAGGCTGGAGAGTTGAGGGAGCACAGTGGTAGCCCAGTTCCAGGTAGTACCCCAGGGATCCCATCACAGGGAGCAGCTGTAGGCGTACCAGCTTACTTTCACCTCTGGATAATCCCCTAAAACTTTTCAAAGAGGGAAAAATGCGTGGTCGGAAAGAACTTTTTTTCAAGCTTCTTTCTTGACAAGGCTTCTTGCATTCCTTTTGCTGACATTGTGGGCCAGGCAAACAAAGGATGTCTGATTATTAGGATGCATATCTTCGGTGCTTCAGTGAAAGAAAGCATCTCATTTGACCTGCTGAGAGTTTTGCCTAAGTATTGTCCTATTGCTCCGTTTCTAGACAGAGTAGTTTCACTAGTATCTCCCCAGTGCACACCATTTTCCAATGAATCATTTGTTGGATCCAATATGATTTCAAACGCTTTCTAACCTTAGTGCTTCAACAAGGGCAAGGTATCAAAATAATCTACATTAGAAAGCACAATTTAAACTCTTATAAAATGATGGCATGTAAATTACCTGTTACCACTCAAGAAAGAGATCTTGGAGTCATTGTGGATAGTTCTCTGAAAACATCCACTCAATGTGCAGCGGCAGTCAAAAAAGAGAACAGAATGTTGGGAATCACTAAGAAAGGGATAGATACTAAGACAGAAAATATCATATTGCCTTTAAATAAATCCACAGTACGCCCATATCTTGAATATTGCATGCAGATGTGGTCGCCCCATCTCAAAAAAGATATATCAGAATTGGAAAAGGGCAACAAAAATTATTAGGAGTATGGAATGGCTGCTGTATGAGGAAAGATTAATAAGACTGGGACTTTTCAGCCTGGAAAAGAGACGACTAAGGGTGAATATGATTGAGGTCTATAAAATCATGACTGGTGTGGAGAAAGCAAATAAGGAAGTGTTATTTACTCCTTCTCATAACACAAGGGAGTAATTCAGTCTCCTTGCCCATTCAATCTTTGCTCTCTCTACTCATTTCGCACAGGTCACCATGAGTTGGTCAAGACTTTCAGTCACTAAACAATTCTAACCAGTAAAGTAAAAGGCTCTGAGTCCCATTACTAGTGCTTGTAGCCATATTTGCCACTTTCGGCCTTTCCTGCAACCTAAATTCCCTGTAAGCTGCGCAACTGTGCAGCAGCCTATTTAGCGCCATGCGGGCGCTCAGGGAACCCATCCAGAGACCTGCTGCAGCTGGGGTGGCTCCCTGGCCCCAACTATGGGCCTGGATCTGCTGTGGCTGGGGCGCCCCTACCCTGGCCCAGACCCAGCAGCCCGACCTGGACCTGTCGCGGGGTGTCCCTCCCCTAATCCAGCCCCATCCTGGACCTGTCGCATCCAGGGCGCCCCACCCCAAACCCAGCCCGGCCAGACCTGCGGGGGCCGGGGGCCTATCCTGAGGCTCCAGCCCCAGAGCTGCGGCGGGGAGTACTCTCTCCCCACCATTGCCCCAGAGCACCCTCCTGCACCCCAAATCCCTCATCCATGGCCCCACCCCAGAGCCTGGACCCCCAGTCAGAGCCCTCACCCCCTCCCGCGCCCCAGCCCTGAGCCCCCTCCCACACTCCAAACCCCTCGGCCCCATCCCCACCACATGAATTTTGTTATGTGCACCAACATGAAGGTGATGTATCACACATCACCTCCATACTGGTGTACATAACAAAATTCATGCCGCACATGGGTGGGAAATATTAGAGGGAACACTCCCTGCAACTGCTCAGGATTGTTCGTATTGTTCAAGCTTTTCCTCTGGATACATTTTTCCTTTATCCTTCATTCTTATCATTCATCTCCTATAGGTATCTCCTCAAGCAATGCTTTTTTAGTGTCAACCAGCAGTCCTAAGTTTCTTACATTTCTCTGACAGCTCAAAGAATAAACATCTGAGAAACTTCTCCCAAAATCTAGGATATGAAAATTCACCAACTACCAGCTGGTAAGGCAGCTGTGAAACAGATGACCCCATTGATACCGGAAATCAAACTACAGACTCTACTCATTGATGTTCAAGCATTGTACCAACTTCTAAAAAGATATTTTGATCACAATAAACTATTCAATATGTGATCTTTCAAAAAGGAAGGTTTGAGGGTTTTTTTAAAATGAGTTCTTCAGACAATCACAAGTAATAAAGAAATTCTTGTGCCCCTGTAGGTTTCTACACAGTACTAGCTTTTTTTCCTTCTCTCCCTTCCTCCCTGGCTACACAAACTTACTTTGATTGTCCAGCACAGTGTCCTTTCAGGTCATTTTGTTAGATACTCTAGCTGACTGATGCCCTTTAATAGATTATATTTGTTAAAAATATTCCATTGTGATGTCAGATGTATATTATACTGCTGCTTGACAATCAAGCATGGAATTATTATTGTTTTGGTGAGGAGTGGGGAAATGAATTCTTACTACCAGTGTCCTTATGTGCATTCTGCTGTACTCAACAGAAAACAGTTCCACTTCCAGGGAAAACTTGGGAGGTGTGTGGCAAATTGTAAATCCTTTAAATCATCTGTTTACCAACTAACAGTAACAAAATCCTAGGAAATTATTTCGATGCGCTTGGTATACATGTTGGGAACAGAGTGTGTGTTTGCATTCACAAAATATTTTAGTACTAAAAAAATAAGGCAGAAACATTTTCTTACAAGATGTTAAAATTTTCCAGCTGATAGATCACCCTGAGTCACAACATAAATATTCCATCATATGCTTATAACAAATGCATCTATTCTTGAAGGCTATATGGCAAACACCACACCTACAAGTCCATAGGAGCATTACACGGTTTGCAGATGTAGCCAACATAGGGGAGGGGGATGGCAATCTCTTGTACACATCTGTTACTTGTGGGAAAAATCCATGCTGGTGTTTTGTCAAATTGCCTCTATTAGTAATGAATACAGCTGTTTTGTGTTGGGTAATAATCAGTGTTGCAACACTTTAAGTAAATTAACTCCAGACAAAACTATGCCATGCTGTCCATGCTCAGCTGTAATTCTGATTATCCAGGGAAATGCCACTGTGCTTTTAAAAAAATGTTTAATGCAGCTGTATTTGCTTCAAGGAATGTCAAAAGAACTTGTTTTTCTCCCATGTATATTCGTCACTCTACTGCAGAGTGTGTTTTGAGACTAACACATTCACGTAGCACAAACATTTATTTTACATGAGGCAGTATTTCTCTGTGCTTTGAGCCTGAGATTATAGACTACTGGTCACCTGGGTCCTAGTCTCAACTCTGCCATAGATTCACTGCATGGCCTGAGACAAGTCCCTGCTGCTCCATGCCTCAGTTACCCCACCAGTAAAAGGAGAATTATGATATTTACCGTTTGCTAAGTATATCAAAATCTCTGGATGGAAAAGAATTATCATTAACATTACACATTCATCTGATGACTCACACTAGAATAACTCAGTGCAGGACACTCCAGGAGATGAAGAGCAAAAACTATATACCATTCTTGTACAATATGTTCATGTCTCAGCTCTCAATGAGGTTATATCAAACATGCTTTTTCAGATGCATTTCAGAGAAACATTAACAAATATTAAGCCTATCTTCAAGTTAATTATGTGATGAATTTTTAAAACCAGTTGCTGCAGGCACACCTCTGCTCCCCTTTGAAATGCTTGCATTACAACCTGAGCATACAGTTTTTGTATACTTTCTCCACAAAGCTCAGTTTACAACCTTTGTAAAGGTACACAAAACAAATCAAGCACAGAAGCCCTTTATATACCTGTTCCGGATGGATATCTTTGTGCCGTTCTTGGCGAAGGCCTCCATGGACCCTCTTTCTTCAGTGACTGAATGCATCACGAGTTTTATTTTACAGCAGATACAGTAAAATATTTAACATTACGGAAATACCATTAAAATAAAGCTTGTGGTAGTATTTTCATTATAAACACCATCACATTTTCAGGAGATTTGCAGGCAAATGAAAAGACTGAAAAGTGTTCCCATGGACTGATTTTTTTTTATTTTTATTTTATTTTTTTGTACAATTTTGGCAGGCAGGTGGAGGTGCGGGGAGAGGGGAAGAGTAGCTGTAGCAACATTTTTACCTGGAAATTTCCATACACACTTGATTCACTCACACAGTTCAAAGCAGAGTGGAACCATCTGATGGTATTGCCTTTAGAAATACACAAGCAGCTAAATTCTAGGGCAAAATGTGGCCTACAATACATTCATTTATATTTCAAAGACCACTTGGATGGGTGCAGTTCTTGTTGTCTCAAGCACAGCCCCAAAAAAGGGGATGAAGTAGACAGAATCCTCCTCCGACTCATAGCTAACGGATGGGACACACACACACAGCTGATCTGTGGCCCTTACTACAGTCCACTGCCCTTGAAGAGCTGGCTGGGCAACAACCACTTTCCCAGCCTATACGCAAACACATGCATGTGCTACTGCCTGCTCCCACCTAGTGAGCTGACACAGAGTTCAGTTTCTCGGTACACACAGGGAACTCTGAAGCTTGGGCCCTCCCCACGCAGGGGAGTCACAGCAGCCCTAATGCTTTTGGGTGCCTACCATAGGCTCGCCACAGCAAGAAGGACTTTTCTTTCTAAGTAGAGCATCAGTAGAAGCAGATTTTCAGTTTACACATTGTAATGCACTGAACAATCTGGGACTTTCCTGTTATTTCACTAGAGAGTTTCTCTGTTTCTAAATTCACTCTAAGCAGGTTCCATTGTACAGCTCTTCCTTCTTCCTCTAACTGAAATATTGATGGACCATTAGTACAGATTAGTACACAATGCAGATCAGTAAAGCTCTTCCTACTTCCCTTAAGGAAATACAGGGCAAAAATGCATGCATAGTCTTCTTTTTAAAAAAATACAAAAGCTGGATAGGGAACTTCAGTATAAGGAAGACTTTGGGTGCATGCATATAGCAGAAACATTTACATGACAGACAGAGCCAGTGCGCTCTAAGAGATGTATGGTTTACTAACCAAGTTGACACCAAATCAGCTTTCACACAGTGTCTCATGTTATGAACCCACATGGAAAAGCCATGTACAAAGCACAGAATGATGATAAAGATCCCCCCGTGTGTTTTAACCCTATTTTTAATTTGCTTTAAAAATTCACAGTCATATATAACAACACACACACACACACACACACTTCATGTATTCAAAAAAAAGGGCCCCATCCACTTAAAAACCAATTTTTCTAAACAAAAAAGTGCCATCACTTATATTGTTAACAAAACTTAAGGTTATTAAAATTGAAAGGATTTTAGAAATGCATTTTATTTTATTTTGCATGTTTCTCAGCTAGGGCAGCAAAAGTCAAGAAAGTAAGTTTCACTTTGACACTGAAAAATACAATGTTTGGGTTGCCACCCATGCACCGGTACATTTATTTAAAATAACTATTCTGATTAACACTTTTACAAATGCATACATTTCTACTTGTCATAGTTCTATGGTTTTTTAATAATCTCAACTTCACATCAAATATGAGTTGGCTATGTCCTTCTATCATCACACAAACGCGCACACAAAGTTTTAAGAAAACTAAACCCAAGACTGAAACAACTGATATTTTTACATTCGAAGTCTTACAACCCACAAATCAAGCCTCTGTCCACACTGCCTCCTCCTAATTGACACCCCTCCCTCAGGCCTGGTCCACACTAGGGGGCGGGGTCGATCTAAGATACGCAAATTCAGCTATGAGAATAGCATAGCTGAAGTCGACGTATCTTAGATCGAATTAAAAGTACTTAGTGCGGGTCCACGTGGCGCAGGCTGGCTCCCCCATCGACTCCACTTACTCCTCGTGCCGAGCTGGAGTTCCGGAGTCGACGGGGAGCGCTTCTGGGATCGATTTATCGCGTCTACATGAGACGCGATAAATCGATCCCAGAAGATCGATCGCTACCCGCCGAATCGGGTGGGTAGTGTAAACGTACCCTTAGAAGCTCCCAAACAACTGCCAGACTGGCTAACAGAAACCTTGTTGAACTCCAGGGCCGCCCAGAGGATTCAGAAGGCCTGGGGGGAGGCAGGATTCAGGGGCCCCTCCGCCGAAACGCTGCCCACTTAGGTGACGGCGGCGATCAAACGAGGAGCGCCGGATGTTGCGGGGGCCCCCCCGGGATTCTTGTGGGGGCCCCGCGAGGCCCGGGGCCTATTGCCCCGCTTGCGCCCCCCCACCCTTCTAGGTGGCCCTGTTGAATTCTCATCATATGGAAATGGCCAAGATAAACAGCCATGGTAGGCACAAAAATAGAAACGTTAAAAACAGAGGTTGGCAATTTAGGCCACCATGTGGAATCCACTGAAAGCAGGAAGGCAGGCACTGCATCTATAAATCACAACACTTGAGGGGAAAAGCTATGACCTTGAAAGTTTTCTACATGCTCTATTAAAGTACATACAATAATTACTAGAAGGTTTGTATGGAAGAAGGATCATAGAAACCTATGAAGGCCGGAGATCCTGGAGGATTCAGCAGGGTTTATCTACTTGCAGCTACTATAGAGAAAAATCCTTCCTATACAAAGAAGGATATTACAGATTCTTTTGTGGAAGGAACTGGAGATACTATGATTGCAGACATAGCAGATACTAGCAAGTGAAATAAAGTGTTTAAAATAGTAAAAGTATAATGAAGTCATATTACAAGTAATGGGCAGAAGATTTTTTTCCTTAATATCCCGGACCAGCAATTCAGCAGAGGAGAAAGGAACTAAATGAGGTTAACATTTTAGAGCCTGATTCTCCACAGCCTTGCATAGGAACAAAAGAACAACCATACTAGGACAGACCAATGTTCCATCTAGCTCAGCATCCAGTCTTCTGACAATGGCCAATGCCAGGTGCTTCAGAACAGTGGTTCTCAACCAAAAGTCCAGGCCACAAGTAGGTTTCTGGGGGTCCATCAAGCAGGGCCAGAATTAGACTTGCTAAGGCCCAGGGCAGAAAGCTGAAGCCCCACCACACGGGGCTGAAGCCTCGGGCCCTGAACCCCACCATCCGGGGCTGAAGCCGAAGCCTGAGCAACTTAGCTTCATGAGGACCCCTGTGGCATGGGGCCCCTGGACAATTGCCCTGCTTGCTACCCCCTAACAGGCTAGGGACATCCAGAGCATGGGGTTGCATCCCTGACCATTTTGGTTGATACCCACTGATGGACCTATCCTCTATGAACTCTAATTCTTTTTTTTAACCCAGTTATAGTTTTCACCTTCACAACATCCCCGGCAACGTGTTCCACAGGTTGACTGTGTAAATAAGTACTTCCTTTTGTCCTGCTGCCTATTCATTTAATTGCGTGCCCTCTGGTTCTTGTGTTATGTGAAGGAGTAAATGACACTTCCTTATTCACTTTTTCCAAACCATTCATGATTTTGTAGACCGCTATCATATCATCTCTTAGCTGTCTTTTTTCCAAGCTTAATCGCCCCAGTCTTTTTATTCTCTCCTTTTATGGAAGCTGTTCCATACCCTTAATTTTTGTTGCCTTTCTCTGTACCTTTTCCATTTCTAATATATCTTTTTTGAGATAAGGTGACCAGAATTGCATGCAGTATTCAAGGTGTGGGCATACCATGGATTTATATAGTGGCATTACGATAGTTTCTGTCTTATCTATCCCATTCCTAACATTTCCTAACATTCTATTAGCCTTTTTGACTGCCGCTCCGCATGGAGTGGATGTTTTCAGAGAACTATCCACAACTCCTGCATCTTGTGGAGTCTTTACATCTGTGCAAAGAGAGCACAGTGAGGGCTTGTCTACACGTACAGTGCTGCAGTGGCACAGGTGCAGCTGTGCCGCTCTAGTGCTTTAGTGAAGATGCTACTGCGCCAAAGGGAGAGCGTCTCCCATCGGCACAGTTAATCCAACTCCTTGAGAGGTGGTAGCTAGGACGGGAGAAAGTCTTCCATCAACATAGCGCTGGCTACAAAGGGGGTTAGGTCAGTATAATTACATCGCTCAGGGGTGTGGATTTTTCACACCCCTGAGTGACATAGTTATACCAACATAAGTTTGTAGTGCAGACCTTGCCTAAAACACTGGCATTCTGATTTGGTTATGTTTTATATGCATTTTGCACTAGTGAAAATGACTATACAAGGTGTAGCATGCAGTGTTGTTGTAGCCGTGTTGGTCCCAGGATATTAGAGAGACGAGGTGGGTGAGACAATAACTAACTTTTATTGGTGAGAGACACAAACTTTCAAGCTTACACAGAGCTTTTCTTCAAGTCTAGGAAACTAACTCCAAGTGTCAGTGCTAAATACAAGATTTGAACAGATTGTTTAGCATACGTACTGGACACATATTTCAAAGGACCATTCAAGGTGAAGTGGCCCATTAATACCCCTCCAATGATTGGCAGGAAAGGAAGGGGGGAAAGCAACCGGGAGTTGTAATAAGCCATAAATCCGGTGTCTCTGCTCAGTCCATGACTTTTAGTATCTAGCAAAGTTATGAATTTAAGCTCCCAGGCTCATCTTTTGAAAGCCTTGTGCAGGGAGGATGGAGGATTCCTTTGAGGATGCGGACTGACAGGTCAGATATAGAGTGATCACTTTGTGACAAGTGTTTACCTACAGGTGACGGGGTGGTTTTTTCTTTTATCCTTTTCCTGTGTAAGTTCATTCACCCACAAAGTTGCTATAGGAGGATGTGGTATACCACATGTGATAGGCATGTGTAGAAGGATCCATGAATCTTGAAAGGTGTAGGGCAGTAGAGGATCAGTTCCTAAAGAGGAATTCGAAGCTTCAATACTATTACAAGAAGACTACAAATGCATTAGAAAGGACCTGTTCATGTATTTTGGAAATCTCTGCTACAAGACTGCTGGAAACACTAACACAAATATGAAAACCCGATCTGAGAACTAACCCTCCTTATCTGCAACATTATGCTGATCTGAGAGTTAAACAGACAACCACAGTGAACAAGTGTGGTTACGATGAAAAATCGAAGTTATTGTGAGGGTTACTTTTTCTTTGTTTTCCCCGTGCACGGTGCGCTATTACGCTACATGAGCACACAAGACAACAGGCAATGAAGGCCTATTTGAGCAAAGAGACAATTTTTCATTATCCAACTATTGCACCTGGCTCATTGCAGCATAAGACTTTTTGCTGACCCATTGTAATATCTATTCCCAAACATCACCGCTGGTTAGACTGAAAGGGGTAATTTTTTTGCTCTCATTAATTGTATTTGCACCTATAAAAATATTTATACATCAAAAAAATCAGTTACTGCTTATCTTAAATTAACATTTTATACCTTTGTTTTAAATAGTGAAAACAATTTAAAAAAAACTGTTGGAGAAAGTTTCTAAAGATAAAATGCAGTTTATGCAAACGTAAATCTGTTAAATATGAATTAACAAGATCAACCATACCATTTGCTTGACACACCCATCCTTATATAAAAGGATACCACGGAAAATAAACTAATACAAAAAATTGTGCACTTGCTCTTTGCTGTGTTACAAATGGCCACAAATGAAGATGAGACGCTGGACTGGGTGGGTCAGTAATCTGAGGTGACACTGAATATTCTCTCTCGCACATGATTGGCTGGCTGGGTCTTGTTCACATGCTGAGGGTCTAACTGATCACCACATGGAGGGTCCAAAAGCAATTTCCCCCCCAGATCTGACTGGCACTGACCTTGGGTTTTTTTGCCTGCCGGTGTCGCATGGAGTGAGGGTCACTTGCTACAATTATCTGGGTATATCTCACTTACTAATTGATGCACCTTGGTCACTCCTATTCTCTATCTGTGGCACCTAACCATCTAGTCTCTTGTGGGCTATAATACTTAAAACCCAGCAAACAAAATTAGATCAATGTGAAGGTGCAGGGTGGTGTTGATGGCCAGGAGGTAAGACCAGATGATCTGGTGGTCCTTCCTGGTATTAAATTCTATGGCTCAAAAGGAAATTCAAATTAATGTTTGAACCTCAGTTGCAATCTATCCTATTGCATCTGAGTAAAGTAGTTCACATTATGCAGCATATATACTAGTAAAGACAAGAAGGATTAAGTGTGAAATAACAGGTACCTAAGACCTACAACGTGCTATTCATCCATAGATCTCAAAGTGCTCTGCCAAAGGTGGGAAAGCATCATTATGCATATGGTGAAACAAGGCACAAAAGGGTTAAGTGAACTGTCCTGTCATGTGTGAACCAGCAGCAATGCCAGGAACAGAACCTAGGTCTTCTAACTCCAGGTCCTATGATCCTGCTATTGTACTATGCTGTCTCCACTAGTAATCGAATGTTATATATACTTGGTTTATCATTTTGTCTCAATTTAAACATGACACTTACAGAATATAAGGAAGACATGAAAGCCTGACTACTACATGTTAGTTGAACATGTGAAGGTCCCCCTCCCCACTACCTTATATGTTGGTGTCGTTTTGGGGACAATTTAATAAATCCTACTCTTGTTGAATGAGTGGGTGGCAAAAAGCATTTCCCTAGAGAAGATGATTTTCTGGCTGAATTGGCCAACCCATGACATTGTTTTTAATTATTTTGTCTTGGCTAAGCAGCCAGGAAATTTGTGACTCATCCTTATGGCCTTTCCAAGTTGGGGTACAAACTGTCACAGAAGTCGCTGCTGTAAACAAAACTGGCCTGCTTTCAAGAACATTCCTTCATGAAAATGTTTAGCCTGCAGTTTTACATTTTATAACTTCTCTAAAAGATCTCAAGCAAGATTTCCTCTCTGATACTTTAAGGCGGCCTTTCACTGTGTCAGAATGATGCAACACAATCCAAAGTAATTCTCAGGCAACCCTTAAAAACTCTTTACTACAAGATCTGTTATGCACCTCTGACCAGGCTTCAACACTGACTTTATTGTTTTAAAGAGTCTTGAAGAGGCATGTGAATGAAGAAGTAGAGGAGTACAGTGTTGGGCTCAGTGATGGAGAACCTGAAATATTAACAATTTACTCTCAAGTTTACCTTGAGGAAAACACAGTTGGCCGAGCATGGCACAAACAGGGATACATTTCTTAAAGGCCTCAGTCATCAGCCTTCTACAGCATTGCATGTCATCATGTTAGTAAAACTACAAAACTTGTAATAATGATAGCAGGCCATGTTTCAAGTGTGAGAGAACTTTAAAGTATCAGTCAAGCAAGCCACACAGTTATACAGTTCAGTCTACCTTCCTGGGGAGTAGGGTTGCCAATCCTCCCAGTTTCGCAGGGAGTGTCCTGGAATCGGGCTCTTTCTCCCAGAGGCTACTGAAGCCAAATCAGGACATTTTAGGCCGCTAAAAGTCCGGCAGTGCAGCAGGGCAAAGGCAGGCTCCTTGACTGGCCTGGCCCTGTACCACTCCTGGAAGTGGCTGGCACGTCCCTGCAGCCCGTGGAGGAGTGGGAGGAGGAGGCGCAAGGGGTCTCTGCGTGCTGTCCCCCGCTCTGAGCTGTGGGGGCGGTGCCTGTGGGTGGGGGGCAGCACACGGAGCCCCTTGCTGCCCCCCAGGGGCTGCAGGGATGTGCCGGCCACTTGGAGCGGCGCGGGGCCCAGGCAGGCAGGGAGCCTGCCTTAGCCTCACTGTGCTGCCGATCGGGAGCCAAAAAGGTAAGTGCCTCCCAGACGGAGCCTGCACCCCACACCCCCTCCTGCACCCCAATCCCCTGCCCCAGGCTCAGTGCGGAGCCTGCTCCTATACTCCAAACCCCTCGGCCCCAGCCCAGAGCCCGCACCCTCTCCCACACCCCAACTCCTAACCCCAGCTCGGTAAAAGTGAGTGAGGGTGGGGGAGAGCAAGCGATGGAGGAAGGGGAGATGGAGTGAGCAGGGCAGGGCCTTGAAGAAGGGATGGGGCCTCAGGAAAGGGGCAGGGCGATGGTGTTTGGGTTTGGGTGATTAGACAGTTAGCAACCCTACTAGGGAGATATAGCCAGAGGTGCTGAGGGACTGTGAAAAGTGCTGTGAGAGGAGAATCAGGCCTAGCATATGCAAGAGGGGCTAGCAGACTTCTTGGTTTTTAAAAATACTTGACATACACTGTTGCCACCCACACCACACTCAGGAGGGCTCTGAATGCTGAGCATGACTGGGACATTACTCTGTGATTGGTGTTACTGTAACACAATTATTATTACTGCTACAAAAGATAGTATCTAAAAACGCTGCTGTCAGTTATTCCTTGCCTGTCCAATATCTTGTCATGTTTTGTGATAAGACCATATGTTTCCATACAGAATTTTGAAAAGGTCAGAGTTTAATTCAAATTCTGCCACCTGTTATACCACTCTTTGAAAAATCTGCTATCACCTTGGTGTACATATGAAGCGGCAGATTTTGAACAACACTTATCTGGAGACTTGAATGGTTCTCAATATAAATTTTGTGTATTTTGAATACTAAGGGCTTGAATGAGGAGACCTTATGCACGTCGCTGAGAACCTACTCACACAAGTCATCTCTTTGACGTCAACAGAACTACTGGCATAAGTCAATTCTCACCAGCACATTTGGGTCCAAAGCATCACTCAGAACAACACTTAGCCTGCCTAGTGTCTTTTTGATGTACTGTATTGGGCAATAAAATGTTTTATTTATGAAAAACTTCCCAAAATAAAAGGTCTATTACAGAATTAGGAGAGACTCCTTCGAAATTTGCCTTTAATATAACAAGACATATGTAGCAGATTAAGGGACAAGGATACCATATTATATCCTCCTCATGCTATCATCTGTGGGAAGACGAAAAGACAGTTCAGGAACCTCTGTGATGTTCACTTCATGGTATTTAATGTTCTAACTCTTTTTGGGGACAGTGGATGAGGCAAAAAATGCCAGACCCCAGAGAAGGGGAAACACTCTGAAATAGTGCAGTTCTATTCCCTTTTGCTATTTGAGGGTGTTTTCAGTCCCATGTTGCTCTTCTTTGTTCCACTCTGCACCTCACAGCTAAGGAAAGCACATAAATATGGCATGAGTTCTCAGACTGGGCATCATGACCACCAAGGAGTAGTGAACTGGTATCAGGAGGTTACACTCACCTTGACTTTCCCCTTAATGCTAAATGGGAGGGTGATGCCAACTAGATCCCAGATGGATGGAAGTGGCATCTGACTGGGTTCTTGGCATGTACTCCTGGGGCAATTCTGCACCCCTGCGCTTGTGCAGAATTCATGTCCCCCTTAGCCTTAGCTAAGGCATGATTTTCTGACAGGGAAGCAAAGGGAAGCTGCAAGAGCAGTCACGCACCACACCCTAGCTGTGCAGAATCACCGCAGGGGTAAATCACCGTAGGACTGGGGACACCCCAGTCAGTGGCTCCTACCCTGGGCCGGGTTCAGCTGCTAGTCCCAGCAGGCGGGAGGCAGCAGAGGACAGGACTTCCTCTTCCCCTGCAAGGAGTGGCTGGGGCTGTTTCAGGACCACCCCCAGAAACCTCCCCCAGCTGCAGGAAGCTCAACATCGTCCCCTGCTTCCTGCCTCCATCGCTCCTCAGCTGTGGGGGGAGGGGTCACTGTGTGGGGGGAGGGGTCACTGTGTGGGGAGCTGCTCCCACATCCACCCAACACGTTCAACTGGACCTCCCATAGCCTCCTCCTTACACCCAGAACCCCCTAGCCCTCCATACGCGAACTCCACCCCACTGAACCTCAACCCTGTATCTGGAGCCCCCCTGCACCCAGACCCCCTGCCTCCTGACCCCCACCCCCCACTGAACTCCTTGCACTCAACCCCCCTCGACAAGCCCCACCCTTTGCACCCCCGAGTCCCCACATCCAGACCCCCATGCCACTGACCCCAACTAGCTGCACCCAGACCCCCACCCCACCAAGCCCCACTCTCCCAGCCAGGGCTGTCCCTAGCTATTCTGGGGCCCTACACAGCACCCCCACCACGGGGGGGAGGCCTCTTCGGGGGGAGGGTGGGGCTGGCTTGGGGGGGAGGGGGAACCGCCCCCCAGCACTTACCGGTGGCGTGGCTGGCGCCGAGTCGCTGCACTTCCCACCGCTGGTGAGTGTATGCCTGGCCCTGCTGCAGAGCTCAGGGGAGTGGGAGCTGGGCTGGGGTGAAGCAGGGGCGGGAAGAGGGGGGGCGGGGCAGAGGGGCTGGGGCTCTGGAGAAGAGCCGGAGCAGGGGCTGGAGCAGCACGCGGCTGCGCAGGGCACCAGGAAATTTGGTGTCCCAAATTTCCTGGTGCCCTACGCAGCTGCGTACTTTGCCTATGGGTAAGGACGGCCCTGCCCCCAGCACCCAGACCCCCCTGCTGAGACCCTCACACCCAGACCCCTCTGCTGAGCTCCAACCACTTTCACTTGGAAGCCCCTGCAGAGTCCCATTGCCCCCGCACCTGGAACTCCTTCAGCCTCTGTGCATCCAGATCCCCCACACCTAGACCCCCCCACTGAGCTGCCTATACCCAGATTGTCCCACACAGAATCCTCTCGACCCACACCTGGATTCCCCCCACTCTGAGCCCGAGCTCCTCCACACTTGGGTCCTGCCTGGTTGAGCCTGCCTGCCCCACACCTGGTGTGCAGGGCGGGAGGGCCCCAGACTGTTTCTGGGGCAGGCCCAGGCCTTGTGCTGTGTCAGAGTCGGGTGCAGCCTCACCACTAAGTCTATGAACCGGGGGTGGGTGGTGGGGAGGCTGCAAGGTGATCCCCACTTTCATACAGCCAGTGGCCTGTGCTCCCCACTGCCATGCTGGAGCCTCTGCATTTATTTATTGACAAATAAAACTTGCAGAATTTTAAAATATTGTGCGCAGAATTTTTATGGTGCAGAATGCCCTCAGGAGTATGGTATGGAAAGGGTTTGGGAAGCACTGAAATAGAACAGAATCTTGCCATCTTTATATTTCTGATGAAAACACTAGACAGTGTTTATTTTACTAATGGTAACTTTATTGATTGGAGTACTGTTAAGTTAAGCCAAGCCTAGAAACAGTAGTTAGCACTTAACTACCTGCATCTGTTCAGTGAAGTAAATAAAAAGAGATTAATTGTTATAACAATTGTACTTCAATGAGGCCTCAGTTATTAGAATTTTAAGTAATTCTGTACTGGAAGCATTTTGCAAGAAATTCATCAGAATGTTTTACATGTTAGGGGAAAAAAAAAAAAAAAACCTTCCAGTATAGAGTAATAACCACACCCTCTCCAAAAAAGCACTTTGCAGGCCAAGATTCCTTGACTGGGAAAATATCGGAAAGCACTGCATTAGAAAGTTTAAAAAACCTCCCTCATAAGCAGAGGATACCAAATACTGAGGAGAAGAATCCTATCCTTTAGGGTGAATATTTCTCTTCTCTTCTCAAAAAATATAAGCAGGTAAAAAAAATTTTAAATTTTAAACAAATTCTGGTGCCCTGGAACTCCATGATCTAGAGGTTATAGTGTATCACAAATGGAATATAAGCCAGCAACATGATGCAGTTTTGAAAAAGGCAAATATCATTCCAGGGTATTAACAGGAGTGCTGTACGTAGGACACAGGAGATAATTGTTCTGCTGTACTCTGCAGTGGTGAGTGGTGTACTCTCCACCCCAAAGAGATGCCTGAAAGAAACTGGAACAAAGGACAGTAACTACACCTGGGGGGCGGGGGGGCGGGGGGAGGAGTGATTGCTGGACCCAGACTAGGAAGGAGTCTAGTCTCTCAAAGAAGCTTATTGGAACATCTCTGAGGGTAAGATTTACCAGCATTTAGTTTCCTACTGTATTAGGCTTCAACTTGCGTGTTTTTGTTTTATTTTGCTTGGTAATTTACTTCGTTCTGTCTGTTATTACTTGGAACCACTTAAATCCTACTTTTTATATTTAATAAAATCACTTTTTACTTATTAATTAACCCAGAGCAAGTAATTAATTCCTGGGGGAGCAAACAGCTGTGCATATCTCTCTATCAGTGTTGTAGAAGGCGAACAATTTATGAGTTTACCCTGTATAAGCTTTGCACAAAGTAAAACGGATTTATTTGGGGTTTGGATCCCATTGGGAACTAGGTATCTGGGTGCTGGAAACAGGAGCACTTCTTAAGCTGTTTTCAGTTAAGCCTGAAGCTTTTGGGGGTCATGATTCAGACCTGGGTCTGTGTTTGTAGCAGGCTAGCATGTCTGGCACAACCAGGCAAGGTACTGAAGTCCCAAGCTGCCAGGGAGAATGGGCTTAGAGGTAGTCTCAGCACCGAGGTAAGTGGGGAAGTGGGATACCGGGAGGAAGCACAAGTAGGTGAGTGCAAGAGGGGAGAGTCCTGCCCCATACTGGGACAGCAGGACGATCAGTGAGTTATCTTAAATGCCTATACACAAATGCAAGAAGCCTGGGAAACAAGCAGGGAGAACGGGAAGTCCTGGCACAGTCAAGGAATTATGATGTAATTGGAATAACAGAGACTTGGTGGGATAACTCACATGATTGGAGTACTGTCATGGATGGATATAAACTGTTCAGGAAGGATAGGCAGGGCAGAAAAGGTGGGGGAGTTGCGTTGTATGTAAGAGAGCAGTATGATTGCTCAGAGCTCCAGTATGAAACTGCAGAAAAACCTGAGAGTCTCTGGATTAAATTTAGAAGTGTGAGCAACAAGGGTAATGTCGTGGTGGGAGTCAGACCAGGTGGATGAGGTGGACGAGGCTTTCTTCCAGAAACTAACAGAAGTAACTAGATCACAGGCCCTGGTTCTCATGGGTGACTTTAATCATCTGCTGGGAGAGCAATACAGCGGTCCACAGACAATCCAGGAAGTTTTTGGAAAGTGTAGGGGACAATTTCCTGGTGCAAGTGCTGGAGGAACCAACTAGGGGAAAAGCTCTTCTTGACCTGCTGCTCACAAACAGGGAAGAAATAGTGGTTGGGAACCTGGGAGGCAGTGACCATGAGATGGTCGAGTTCAGGATCCTGGCACAAGGAAGAAAGGAGAGCAGTAGAACAGAGACCTTGGACTTCAGAAAAGCAGACTTCGACTCCCTCAGGGAACTGATGGGCAAGGTCCCCTGGGAGAATAACATGACGGGGAAAGGAGTCGAGGAAAGCTGGCTGTATTTTAAAGAATCCTTATTGAGGTTGCAGGAACAAACCATCCCGATGTGTAGAAAGAAAAGTAAATATGGCAGGCAACCAGCTTGGCTTAACAGTGAAATCCTTGCTCGTCTTAAACACAAAAAAGCAGCTTACAAGAAGTGGAAAATTGGACAAATGACCAGGGAGGAGTATAAAAATATTGCTCAGGCATGCAGGAGTGAAATTAGGGAGGCCAAATCACACTTGGAGTTGCAGCTAGCCGGAGATGTTAGGAGTAACAAGAAGGGTTTCTTCAGGTATGTGAGCAACAAGAAGAAAGTCAAGGAAACTGTGGGCCCCTTGCTGAATGAGGGAGGGAACCTAGTGACAGAGGATGTGGAGAAAGCTAGTGTACTCAATGCTTTTTTTGCCTCTGTCTTCACAGACAAGGTCAGCTCCCAGGCGGCTGCACTCCACAGCATGGTATGGGGAGGAGGTGACCAGCCCTCCGTGGAGAAAGAAGTAGTTCGGGACTATTTAGAAAAGCTGGACGAGCACAAGTCCATGGGGCCGGATGCACTGCATCCGAGGGTGCTAAAGGAGTTGGCCGATGTGATTGCAGAGCCATTGGCCATTATCTTTGACAAATCATGGCAATCGGGGGAGGTCCCGGATGACTGGAAAAAAGCTAATGTAGTGCCCATCTTTAAAAAAAGGGAAGAAGGAAGATCCGGGGAACTACAGGCCAGTCAGTCTCACCTCAGTCCCTGGAAAAATCATGGAACAGGTCCTCAAGGAATCAATTCTGAACCACTTAAAGGAGAGGAAAGTGATCAGGAACAGTCAGCATGGATTCACCAAGGGCAAGTCATGCCTGACTAACCTAACGGCCTTCTATGATGAGATAACTGGCTCTGTGGATGAGGGGAAAGCAGTGGATGTGCTATTTCTTGACTTTAGCAAAGCTTTTGATACAGTCTCCCACAGTATTCTTGCCAGCAAGTTAAAGTAGTATGGGCTGGATGAATGCACGGTAAGGTGGATAGAAAACTGGCTAGATGGTCGGGCTCAACGGGTAGTGATCAATGGTTCCATGTCTAGTTGGCAGCTGGTATCAAGTGGAGTGCCCCAAGGGTCGGTGCTGGGGCCGGTTTTGTTCAATATCTTCATCAACGATCTGGAGGATGGTGTGGACTGCACCCTTAGCAAGTTTGCAGATGACACTAAACTGGGAGGAGTGGTTGATACGCTGGAGGGTAGGGACAGGATACAGAGGGATCTAGACAAATTAGAGGATTGGGCCAAAAGAAATATGATGAGGTTCAACAAGGACAAGTGCAGAGTCCTGCACTTAGGACGGAAGAATCCCATGCACTGCTACAGACTAGGGACTGAATGGTTGGGCAGCAGTTCTGCAGAAAAGGACCTATGGGTTACGGTGGACGAAAAGCTGAATATGAGTCAACAGTGTGCCCTTGTTGCCAAGAAAGCTAACGGCATTTTGGGTTGTATAAGTAGCAGCATTTCCAGCAGATCGAGGGACGTGATCATTCCCTTCTATTCGGCACTGGTGAGGCCTCATTTGGAGTACGGTGTCCAGTTTTGGGCCCCACACTACAAGAAGGATGTGGATAAATTGGAAAGAGTCCAACGGAGGGCAACAAAAATGATTAGGGGGCTGGAGCACATGACTTATGAGGAGAGGCTGAGGGAACTGGGATTGTTTAGTCTGCAGAAGAGAAGAATGAGGGGGGATTTGATAGCTGCTTTCAACTACCTGAAAGGGGGTTCCAAAGAGGATGGATCTAGACTGTTCTCGGTGGTAGAAGATGACAGAACAAGGAGTAATGGTCTCAAGTTGCAGAGGGGGAGGTTTAGATTGGATATTAGGAAAAAGTTTTTCACTAGTAGGGTGGTGAAGCACTGGAATGGGTTACCTAGGGAGGTGGTGGAATCTCCTTCCTTAGAGGTTTTTAAGGTCAGGCTTGACAAAGCCCTGGCTGGGATGATTTAGTTGGGGTTGGACTAGATGACCTCCTGAGGTCCCTTCCAACTCTGAGATTCTATGGATTCTATATAGGAAAGATTTGGGGTGAGCCACAGAACAGCCCACTGGGTCTGTGATTACATGGATCCAGTGGTTGGGAACCTCTGTAGAAACTGAAGCAGCAACTGTAAAAAAGCTGCACTGCAACCTGTCTACAGCCTTCCAATGAATGGGGTAGTTTTCTCTCCCTTACACCTGACATCCACAAAGCATATTAGGAGGGAACAGCAGTGACGGCATTTATTATTGGGGAAAAATGCATCACATAAGAATCTTAACACAGTGATAAAGTATGTTTATAAACACCGCATTACAAACACAAAAGCAAGTGCCATCAGGGAACAGCTTAACAAGTCCATCCTAAGAGGTGATGAGCATTTCATGCCTCAGTTGAAGTTAGCTGGAGATTTGCCATTGTTTTCCATTAGACTTAGGCCCTGAATGCAATAGAAGTATCAGCTAGCTATAAATTATTGCATCAAAATACATAAATATTCATAATGGTGTTATAATGTACAAAATAAAGAATAGGTATCCGGATTATGGAAAGGAATCAACAGCATGGTCTTAAAGTACGATATTTTCTTCACCTGACATTTACAGTCTGTTTAGTTGTTCCTGACATTTTGGCCATCGTACAGCTCTTACAAGGAAAGAGCAGAGATAATAAAATCTTTAAACCCAAAAGAAAGCTTCAGGAACAGCTTGATAAAACAATTATGTGTCCCTGACACATAAAACTTCCTTTCTGAGACTTTCCCAAGTGGAAATTTTGGAAACCAAGCACAAAGTATTTTTTAAAGTCGCAATTAAATTGTTAAACAGAGATCAAAGTAAGACATTATATGAATTACTCCCTAATTGACTGCATTTGTAGTAGAGCCATGCAAACTGCTACAATAATATCGACTTTATACAAAATGTTTGTACTCATCTGACATACAGCTCAATGCACAATAAACACCAGTGTCTTAAAAGTAATGTAATGTAGCCCAGTGGTCCCCGCCATGGCGCCCGCCGGGGCATTTATGTGCGCCTGCCGTCAGGGCCAGCACCAAGGAACGAAGAGGAGAGGAGCGCATCTGCTGGAGAACCTGCCAGCCAAATGCCACTGAGGAGTGCTTTCGGTGGAGAAGCTACTGCCGAGGTGTGCGGCCACCGGAGAAGTGTCGCCACCGAAATGCTGCCAAGAAGCGTTGCTGCCCGCCACACTCTTCTGAAGGCATGAATGTGCTCTTGGCCACCGAAAGGCTGGGGACCACTGATGTAGCCCAATAAAACACATCCTTGCAACCTCTGCACGATACCTGCACTTAATTTTCTGGAAGTTAGTTTTCCTACCAATATTTCAGACATATGTCATCTGTGATTGCTACTCCAGAGACCAAGAGATCACTTTTCTTGGGAACATTCTCAAGTTAACTCTGAGTCTTATTTCCAGGGAAGTGAAAATACTTTCATTGACTAAAGGCTTTTAGGTCTACAGTTTATGGCCCAAACAAAGGCAATAAAATGTGATAGGAATCTAATTATATTAATAATTTACTTTTCATGAAAAATTCACGCAAATAGGCATCGGAGAGAAAAAGAAACATGACAATAGGATAAAAATGTGTTTATTACAATCATGGGGGAGATTTTTCTCTCTTTTTTTTTTTTAAAGCCTCAGGTTATTTATCACTGGATATCTGAATGCATCTCATCTTCATTGTGTCTAGTCTCCAGGCCTCAATCCTGCAATCTGAGCCATGTGGGTGGTCCCTGAAGTCAGTGGGGTTCCACATGCACACAGGAGTAGGCATGCATGGATCATATTGCTAGATATGGGCTTTGGACTGTAAGCTCTCTCGGGCAGGCTCTTTGTATAAAATTAACAGGGTGCTTGGTGCTGTGTAGTAAATCAAAATAAATAAATAAAGGAACAAGGTTAATAAGAAACCACATAATTGTAGTTTGTAGCTTAAAAAAAAAAAAAAAAAAAAAGGAAAGAGCAAGACATCCACAATCTGTACAAAAACTTCCATAAAGCAACTCTGCATGTCATTAAGCATGTCCAATTTTTAAAAAGCCACCCACTTACAACTTGTTCTTTTTGTGTCTTTTAAATTTTTCTTTACATGGAATTTGCAACTGACACTAACTCACCCTAAGACTATACAAATACAAAACACAAATCTATCTGACAGCTGAGTATAATTGATAATTAAAGCTGTATTTATAAAGCTAACTTTGTGCTGCAATTCTATCACAAGCTAAACAGGGTCAGGCCAGGTCAGTAATAGGAGTGGAGAGCTCCAGGGAAAACGCAGGTTGCTGCAGGAACTGGTATTGACAATTCAGTAGATCACAGTTTCCTGAGTCAGTATCAAGATCATACCCCAGCATGGTACTAGGCAGCACAGTGCTATGTTTAAAGGAGATTTAAAATAAAGATACTGACTACTTGTGGTTATGAAAGATACTCTGACGCTTCATGTAACTAAGTAGTTTAGGTGTTCTGGCCAAATTACAACTCAGGTAATTACATTCTGCTTGCCAGTCTGTACACTGTGTATGCTCTCTCAGTGGGACACAGTATCAGTCTTCACTTTCTGTCCTGAACTGTTGTGTAGAATTCTGCATTGTTATGGCTCAATCCTGCTCCTACTGAAGTTATGGCCAAACGCCTATTGATTTTAATGGGGAAAGGCTCAGAAACGAAAACGGCTGACTTGTTCATCCTGCAAATCACTATAATCAAAACAGTCAATGGTAGCTGAGAACTACTACCATTCAGAGAGCTCTTTAAGTGAAACACCATTTCACGACCTGTAAATTAAAGAAACACCACTGAAAGAATCCAAGCCCCTTTTCCTTCACTTTCCCTTGGCCTGATAATCTAGAAGAGGTCCAATGGCAAGAAGCAAACAAGAGAGTCTCAGTTCCGCCCGGATACCCAGCTCCCAGTTTGTCTTGTAAAGTAAGATGTCTCATAGTAAGGTGTGCAATAACTACATTAACTGCAATCACGAGACAGTTTCTGTAAAGTGGGAGTTAGAGCAATTTTTCTAGTCAACATCCTTTGGGCCTCCTATGTACACACCAGATGTAAAAACAGTAATATGATAATTCTTTAGCACTAAATGCAGAAGGCACCACCTGACAGGATGGCACAGTCTGCTCCAGCTATTTTAAAATAGAAAAAGAAGCAGCAACCAAAGCATCCCGTCGCCAAGAAAATTACAGTACTACTAATTATACTAATCAAGTTTCTTGATATGCCTGCAGGATTAAAGTGGGACTTGTTTTAGTTGGATTTCATACATTAACACAATTGGTTTCAACTTAACTGTTCTTCAAAACTGTATTTCACAGTTCTTTGACCAATTAGCCACAAATTAGGCTCATTCCATTTTGCAGCTGACTGATAAATGTTCAAAAGATGAGAATTGTCCAAGAGAAACCAATTACTTCGTACTTGTTAAATACTCTGAAGACGCCCTTAGTGAAAATCCCGTAGGCAAACTACCAACGTTTCCTCACCATTTGTAAATTATTACCAAAGACAGGAAGGAAGCTCTAGCCTATGTCACAGAAACAGCCATGCTTGACTAACACGGTAGTACGTGATGGCCAAGTACCTGTAATTCTAAAACTAATTAGAATGACCAGGCATTGCATATAAATAAAAATGGTCTTTAAAATATCAATTTGATTTAGAATATACCTTTCTCAAGCATTTTGGTAATAGGGCCCAAAGTAATAGGTGCAGAGAATTGGAATGGAACTGTTATTAGTCCTTCCCCACTTCCACCCTGCCTGTAGCTTCTCACTCAGTTCAAAGCTCTTCGTTTGAACAATTGAGAATGACTGGCATTGTGTTTTTGTTCCCTCTCTAGGCACAGCTCCAGTATTTGAAACATAATTCTGCTAGAAATTTACAAAAAATGCTGTTATGAGATAATATCTTCTGCTGGAAATAAAATAATATTTTACACTGTTACACCAAATTCACCTATGAAGACATCAGCAGCGGTATAAGTGGTGTGGGGAGCACACATCCTTCTAAACCTTTGATTCATTGTTTTTATAAGGATTATATGGTCTAGGACTGGCCTCATTTCACAGTACCACTTATATGTTCCAGTGGTTTTGAGATTACAATACAAATGCAAATCAGTTCACAAAGTAATAAACAGATCTCACAATTTACACCACAGCTGGCATAACTGGTTATGTTTTGTTGAAAAACACCAGTAGAACCCTGGTGACCTGTACCACATTCTGTATTACCACACATCACAGCCACATACAGAACCTGTAGCCAGACATACATGTTTAAACTGTAAAGATTACTATCAGAAGCTTCCAATCCACATGCTCATTTACTTTGTATTTGCAAATTTCCAGATTTTCTGTTAAGTCACAAGAATTCTATTAAACTTTATCACTCACTTTCATGTAACACCGCAGGGCTCAAAAAGACACTAGGTGTTAGAATACACTTCCGGCCATTTAAGCCATTTTTAAGGTTAGAAAAATATCCTCGCATCACAACAACAGGAAAACAACTTGTCAAAATACAAGCTGGAGAAGGAGGAGAAGTATATTTCCTTTATGCCTGTGCAATTTCTGAAACACCATAAATACATAGGCAAGGCAGATGTAGGGACTTCATCTCAATGACATCCAATGAGCACTTTTGTAATTTTTCTCAGACTATTCTGAAGAGCTATTAGAAGAATGAGTGCCACTGATGATTCTCTAAACGCCCAGTCTTCACTGCTAAAAAGGTGTGTTTTTTACCCGAGGGTAGGGACTAACGATCTAACAGCTGTCTCCAGGTAAAAACAGAGTTTTACCATTTGGCAATTTAGAAGATAAAATTCAAGTGCCTTCTCTCCACTGTGTTTTTACCTTAGGACAGCTCACATACATTAGTTACCCAGAGGTAAAAAATGCACCTTTTTTGGCAGTGAAGACAAGGCATAAGTGCTTGTCTGCCTGGTCCATTAGTGCGCATCAGTGGGATGCGAATTCTAGTCTGCACCAGCATGTTGTGTACTAGCTGGTCTACGTGGACCCTGCTGGCATACACTAAAAGTTCCCTAATGTACATTTACTGTACATTAAACTGTACCAAATTCTAGGTGGGATCACTTTCGCTCTCATAATGTTTGTGTAACCTCCAGGTGATACTATATCGTCATGAGGAACAGATAAAACTTCTCAGAACATAAATATACAGCATCACCTGGAGGTTACACAAACATTCTGAGAGTGAAAGTGACATGATTCAAACACTCAGAGTGGAAGTGATACAATTCACTTCATCATCAGGATCAAGTGCTACATCAGAGACTTTTAACATGTAGCATGTATTTCTTTTTGATGGTGTGTATAAGTTTAAGTACATTTAAAATCCAGCAAAACATAATTTTTCCATCAAAATGTTTTCAAGGCAATTCAATTCATGCAAAAATATAACAATGCCCAGGGGTATCACTGATACAAGTCCCGACTTGTCTTGGGCCTTTAGGGACATTAATTCAAAAAGCCTTTATAATGTTGAGTGGCATTGTGCTTCCCCATGTTCCCAATCCACAGGTCCTACCTGGGTTCCATGATGAGCTGACAGAAGTTCTTGCATTGCTCATTGATGTCTCTGCCATCACTGAACATAGAGATCTCAGCCTTCTCTAAAGTTTGAGGGCAGCCTTAGTTCCCCAGAATTTTCAATGCAAACCCTAGAGTGTCACCAGCATGTTCCTAACAGAGGCTTTGGGATAAGCCTTGGCTGTCATTTGGAAGATCTGGTAAGTTATTCCAAGTGGGTGACTCGTGTTAAAAGCACAGAATCTTTCAGTTTGTACTTGGCTGGGGTAAGATTTTGCCTACAGGAGGAGGAAATGGCTGCCTGAGACATTTATATAAAGTAATAAAATAATATGCAATATAATTGTTCCAAATATAGTCACAATGGAACATATGAAGTTAATAATAGTTTTGAAACTGGCTGAACTTGTTAATATTGCTTTGCGGGGAATATAAAGTTCCACTTCTACAAGAAAGCAGTTCTTAGCATTCTAAAATACAAAAATCACATCATTACTCCACACAAAAG
The DNA here is from genome assembly GCA_033296515.1 of Macrochelys suwanniensis. NCBI lineage: Eukaryota > Metazoa > Chordata > Testudines > Chelydridae > Macrochelys > Macrochelys suwanniensis. The sequence goes on from CM065783.1 coordinate 14,571,904, forward strand.
AATGATCCTCCTGACTGTAATGGTTGCCCACTCCCTGACAGTTGTGTACGGAACACACATTTGCCAAATACATGTTGAGAAATAGTCCTTAGAAGGCAGCAAAATCTGGAAAAACAAATGATCACACAGACATAATGCCTTCTCCTCTGGAATGTTTAAACGAAAGATTGGGCTAAATGCAACAAATAGGCTACTGTCCCTAGCTATTTATTCCACCCTAACTTGAGGTCTTTGCTTTGGTTAATTTGATGGTTTAGCTAAAATATTAGTGGACAGCAGACTTCTTTACAAATAAGCCAGCAACATATGGCACAGAGTGCACAGAGGGGAACCCAAGACAGAGCTGACATGGACACCAAATTGCTCCTTGCATCTAGATACAATACCCTCGCTTTAGAAAATCAAGCTTCATGTAAATTTGCACTAGACTTGCCTGCACTGGTTTTAGGCCTGAGGATCAGACAGCACTTCAGATATCAGCATTACAAATCCATTAGATGTTTGCAGTCCATTAATTCAATCATCAATCTGAATAATTCAGGTGGGATTTACAAAACCTGGTGTCTGTAACAGATATCAATCAGGTTGTAATCAAGTCAACATACTTAAAGAAAAAACAACTGTATTGCGTATAATTTTTTTTCCCCAGATATAAAATTTATCCAGAAAACTAGAATAAGCTTTTCCTGTAAACACTGAAATTTCTGAATTACAGCAGCTCATACTAGTTACATTAAATATTATACAAAGCTATTATTTTGCAACTCACTGTAGGATTTTTGTTGCAACACACAGAATTTGCATTGCCTATGCAAAGCAAACATTACTGAAATGGTGAAAGGGACAAAGAAGAAACAGTGATAAGGAAACAAGCCACTTATCAGTGAGACGGAAGGTAGGTACTGGAGCTTAATGAAGCTGATCAAATCAATTCCTGATCTGGTAAAACTGTTAAAAAATACAACTGGAGCAAGTCTTGCTTTACTGATTTAGGCCTATGGTTGTATTTGTGAACCGTATTAAAAGACTGTTGGATGTGCTTCAGTTGTTTGCTAAAATGCAGTAGTACTGGCAGAGCCGTCCCTTGGGTACGGCGAATCGGGGCAACCGCTCCGGGCCCCACGCTTTGGGGGGCCCCGCAGGCTGGTGCAATTGGCCTGTGCGGTTACTCCCAGAAGTGACAGGTCGGTCCCAAAAGTGACAGATTCATCACGTCTGCCTCGGATCCGGCACCACTTTAGGGATGGCCCCTCGTACTGGGCAAAGAATGTGGAGTTTGGATTTTAAAATACTGACACCATTTATTGGAATGTAATGGAACTACATTTGGAGAATTATTTACACTTGCACAGATTGCTATATAACAGTTCTAGTATTCCTGCAGAGCTGGATGTGACGTTCCCAGAGGGTCACACTGAAAATTCTTTATGAAGACTCTGCACTGCAAAGAAAAACCCATGGCACCAAGTCAACTGACTTGTGTTCATGGGTCTTGAGCTGTGGGACTAAAATATAGTAGTGTAGATGTTCCCGCTAGGGCTGGAACCCAGGCTCTGAAACCTTGTGAGGTGGGAGAGTCTCAGAGCCCAGGCTCCAGCCCGAATCTGAATGTTTACTATTTTTAGCACAGAAGCCCGAGCCCCACGAACCTTAGTCAATTGACCTGGGCTCTGAGACTCAGCGCTATGTAAATATACCCTATGTTGTCCAAACGTATGACAGCTATTCAAGGAGTTCTGCATTGTGTCTGCACACACCAATTCCACACTTGCTGATCCAATCAGAAATATGTGCTAGCAAGTGAGATAAGTAGGCACACAGGCCCAGACCCTCAAGGGTATTTGAAATCAATGGGAATTAGGCACTTAAATAACTTTGAAGACCTGGGCCACAAACTCCAACTGCAAATTCTGCACATTGACAAACTCAAGGATCTTTGAAAATACAGCCAACACTGTATATTCTAATACTGGTCTTGAAAAGTAGATATTCATCTATGGGCTCGATATAAATCAATTTCCTCAGTGGTGGATCTTTAGAGATTAAAAAAAATTCTTCAGTTCACCAAAGGAATTATGTTTGAACTGTTAAATTTAATGAAGTCTTTCTCTGCTTGATTGTGTGTTATTCTGCTATGAAGCAAAATGTCTTTTTATATACTTGTAAACTTGAATCGTTGGAGTTTGATTCTTAATTTATTTCTCATCCTGTTGATGATTCATCCTTTGCCCCTCTCCTCCACATTATACTGAAGCTGCTCTGTTCTGCGCCTGTTGTGGGAGGCCACGTCAGCAGGAAACAGTGCTGGTTGCCAGGTCACATTCATGACTGTCTGGAGCAGTCAGCGTGCAGCACAGAGTCCATTTCTTTGGTTTTCCAAAGTGAAGAGGGCTCCGAGCCTGGAAAAAGACTAGCCTCTGAATATACATAACACTATATAAGCCCAGCGTTTCACAGCTACTGTATGTTTAAAGTTTCCATATTTCAAAGTATTCCAAAAATATTTCCAGTTACACAGAGATTTTTCTCTCTCCCTGGAGTATGTACTGTACAACATCCAAATTTAGGTATTTGGAAAGGACTAATATAAGCCAAATCAAACTTCATAGTTGTGTTTGTCTGATTTTTTTAAAGGCCTGTCTCAAGAGGACTGCGTCAAATAAAGAGTTACTAATTTACCATCCTTACATCAAAATCTATTTTAAAAGAAAGGACTCAATACACAATACTCAGTAAATTAAACGGATATATTGCAGGTGAGAGTTACAAAATATTAATTACACACACACACACAAATCCTTGGGTATTATTTCTCCACTGGAGTTGCAGATTTCAGATGGAAAAAAAATGCAAACAGTTTATTCTCACAGCAAATGAAGCATCCTCCTGTTTACTTCTGATTTCTTGTACAGCAACCTACACTTAGGTTTCATTCCAGCACACTGGCGTGTCTGATTAATGCTGCACTTTTTCATAAACTTTTTTTTCATAAAACTACAGTTTTACTGGCAACCTCATGCACACACACTCCGAAGATGTCAGTTCCTTTGTTAAATGATACTGCAAACTAAAAGGCAAAAGTATAACAACGCAGTACTATCCCCACATATCTGGAATAAAATTAGATTAGCAACTATGGAGAGAAGGATTTAGAGGAAGAAAGTTTCCAAATTAATGTACCTTCTGGGCAAATACCGTGGGCAAAAAGGGGGAAGTCAAGCAAGACAGGGCCACCTTATATACTTTGCATGTAAGCATTAAAGGCAGTACGATTGCTGTTTTGGAGCTACACCTTTTTGAAGGATACATACGCTAAGAGAAATATCACAATGAGAGGAACGTGACTGAAAAAGGAAAACATTTGGGGATTTAAAAATGCCAGAATGCTGAATTTACCAAGAGAATAAAGCAAATAAAGCAGAAAGATAGGTGGCAAGATCTCTGAGGGATGATATTGAGTCTGCAGAGAGAAGAGACATAAATATTTTGGCTAACACAGCAGACACCATTTGGATAGGAGTTAAGAATAATAAAGAGTCACATGATTGTTAGGAGTGACTACTGACCTCCACTGTAGTTTTTTTCTGGAGAACATTTTTGCAGATGATAAATCCAGGGCAAAAGATTGGTTAATAGGAGAGATTTTAATTAGCTGAACATTTGCTAATTGGAGTAACAAGTATGTAACCGTAAGACTCTAAGGAGGGTGACATAGTGCAAGCCTGCTTTCTCCAGGCTAACTAAGCAACCTACACAGAGCATTCTGGGGCTAAAGCTAGGAAATGAGATGATGCATCCCCATATTTAGATTTAGAAGGACTCAAGTTTTGACGTGATTTGGGGGCAGTTGAGAGGCTATAATATCAAAGTAAACTAAAAAGGTCTGAGAGTCACAAACCAAAATAAAGAGTATACAAGTAACAGCTATACAGTGTGTTAACCAGAAATGAATCATCACAAGCTGGAGACAGGACACCAACACACCCTCAACACTGAGAGTATAATATAAAGAAAGAGTATGACTTTCTATTAAACAGCACATTTCAGCCACAAGGCTCCCAGCGCAACTTACTGACTCTCCATATCAGCAAACAGGTAGGAAAAGTGACAAGGCAAAAATCAGAAACAAAAAGCATAGGCGGACCATAGATTTTCAGGATGCAGAACGCCCCCCCCCCCCCCCCCCCAATGAAGCCTTACCCATCACTACCTATCCATGACACACACGTCTCTGGACACCTCCTGCCTGCAATCTCGCCTGACAACTTTTTCACACCTTGTTTCCCCTCCACATGGGTTGAGGCTCTGGTGGATCACTCCATCCCCACATATCAGGAAACAAAGAAGTGAGTTGATGGCAACTTACCTAGTAGGGTTGGGAAGTTAGGGAACTTGACCCTAACCAGCTGTTAGCATTGGATTCAGTTAGGAATTAAGCATGTCATTCTGGCTGGTGAGTTGCAAGGTGTATATATTGGTGCCTTTTTCGGTCTCAAGGGAGTGCTGGATCCTCTGAAGCCCAAGAGGTCAGAGTACCCAACGGTTGAGGAATAAAGCAGTCCAGAAATGTATGATTAAAGATCAATTTAAAGGGAACAAATGTTGGGTGCATTGGTTGTTTCTGCTTCATCTGTTTCCTACGTATCTCCAATATGCTCCGATCAGTACATTAAAATATACTCATAACTATATTCATAACAAAAATATATATGATTTTACACACGCGCACGCACACGCACGCACACGCAAACTAGATTTTCAGAAGTGCTTGGCACCTGATTTCCATAACAGCTCAACTCACATTTAGGCACCTATGTTAAGTGAACAGATTTTCAGAAATACTCAGCACCTTGCAGATTTTATTGAGAACGATAGATGCTGCAGGGCGCAGAGCATTGAAAATCTGACCACTTTGGAACCTACATGGGAGCTCTTTTGAAAATTTGGCCCAGAATATCCCTTTCTTCAAACTCTGCATCTTGTTAACTAATTGACTGCTGCTGAGTATTCCAGGTACAGTATGTCCGGGTACCATGTACCTCCTGTGCTACTGAACATTCCAGGTACATTCCAGCAATCCACTGCCTTCAGTGGAATGTTAATAGACAATGGCCACACAGCAAATACAGTGAAGTGCTTACAGGAGTTACATGCCCATGAATTTGATGGAATGCAGGTTAATCAAAGTTATAGGTCTGGCTTTCTAGAAATCTTTTAAAGCAGTGTGATTTCAGCACTGATATTTCATCTCACTCAAAGTAAACTATACAGGTGCACAAGTGATCAACCTAGTAACCATGTGTTCCTGCAAAGCAATGGAAACACTTTCAGGAAACAGTATAGCTGTACATTCATTCCCAGAGTTCGCTCAGAGAGAACTAGCTGTGCCTTAAAACATGGAACAGCTAGTTGGATTAGTATTTTTATTCTGTTTTCCAAAATTCTCCACACATCTGCTCCACCCTACATTTCTGACTCTATATCCATCTATTCCCCTGGCTGCTCCCTCCACTCCTCCAATCTTGATTTCCTCTCAGTCTCCACCCAGCAAAACTCCACAGTTATCAGCCAGTCACTCATTTGCTTGCGCGATGTCCTATCTATTTTCAACTATTTCCTTCCCTCAGAGAAACTGAGTCACTTCCTCTCTTCCAATCTCACACACTACAACATTCTGTTCACTTTGGACTACAACGGACACTAACGTCCAGGTCCCCGGCTAGGAACACACACTCCTTTCCGCATTACTACTGTAACTAGCCTGCAGGAAGAACAAGCAGACAACACTACTTGCTCTTTCACTGTTTTCCCCACAGTCAGTTTTCTGTTTACTCTGCTCCAGCTCACATCAAACTGAGAATAAGCCTCTTAGCAACTTTTCCTCTTAATTTACAACATTATACAAATATATTCAAGTAACTTTTTAGAAGAAAATTTCCACTAAATTAAGGATGACTTCTAAAAAAAAAAAGTCATTAATTGGAACCATGATTGGAAGTTTCAGCATGTAACTTGCTTCCCTTTTAGAATACTTGTGTTTAGGACCACAAGAAGCTAAACAATGCAGTTTAAATTCACACTCACTCTTTGTTGTACATGACAAGAAAACACAAAGAGCCCTTTAGCACTTTGAAACTCTTTATTAACTGGGAAAAAAATACCATTTCAGGGAAAGAAGCAAACAGCAGCTTATGAGCATGTGCCCTTTTTCAGTTGTATTTTCATTCAAATCCCATATAAAGCCAGTATTCAGAGTCAATGACAAACTACTGGCAAATACTAGTTATTGTGGTTTCACAACTGATAAGAAATCCTAGATGTTTATAATTTAGTCTTTATGGTTCAAAATGGGAAACCAAAAGAGAGGCAACTGAGGCCTGATCTACTACAAAAATAATCAATCTCACAGATGGTTGTGACCTTACCATATCATAACATGAATTCATCTTGTGTGAGAACAGAATAAAACATGTTATAGGCAGATATATTTTAACCTAAGATTCCACCAGGTTTAAAGCGCCATCTCCCTCACCTGGGTAGTACATTTTCTGATTAGGCAGAAAGTGACAGTTAGGTCACAAACATGTTTCACACGCCACTTTTAAATGGTTTCCCAATTAGCATGTGTGGACAAGATGGCCTAAATAAAATACACTCAGCAATCTGAATTCCTATCTCAAAAGTTGCTCTTATTCTTGCTATTACATTTCTCCCTCCCCTTCCCTCCTGCTCTATACTTTTTGTTAAATGCTTTTCACTTACCTAACTTTTATGTGTGAACATTTACAATAGCAAACTTTCAGTTTGGCTTATTTGTGGCAGAAAATAAGCTTGGGTTTCATTTAGATTGATGGCAATATAAAAATAGGGTTAGCAATAACTGTGCTATTTTGTGGTGTGATCACTGGTTAGAAAGTGTTACACCGTCTGTATCAGGGGTTTTGTACATATGTAATCTCAGCATGGAGATGACATGCAAAATTCAAGCTGTGCCAAAATAATCATTTCGTCCAAATTATTCATACCATAGTGCAGTATGCATGACAACTTGGCATTACTGGCTTCCAGAATGAAAAAGCACTGAACAGATGTTTAACTAGACTCCAACCCCCCCAAACTAATCCCCAGCCTTGGACTTTTTTAATACAGTAGGTTAACATATGAGATTTTCTAATGCAATATCTAAGATTCAGCATGAGATATTACAAATACTTGACTACAAACATCAACCCGAGATCAGCCATTAGGGATGGGAACATTTGTTTGGATAAAGTCAGAAAACACTCAGAGGTTCATTCAAAGCTCTAACCAAGCTTGAAATGATTTTGTTCTAAGATTCAAAAAGTACAATTACTTTTTCATAGTCTAGGGTTTGTTTGTTTTTTCCCTTCTTTCTTCTGCTGCTGTCCCTCCTCAATTTCTGGGTTCACAATTAACAGACTTCCCAAAACCTTATCCAAATGCATTTAAGGGTTTTAAAGTAGATTACAAACAAAATGTATGTTTTATTTTTAAAAAAAATTAAGCTGGCAGGGGGTAGGAGATTAAAAAGGTTACAAAACAATGATTCCATGAAAAAAATGTAATTAAATGAAAGCAAAATGTGTTTTGTTTTTATTATTATTTCCTTACAGTGTCAAAACCCAAACAAAAGCATTGAGTTAGTGCACAAGAACAGAAAATGAAACTGACCAGTCTACTTTAATTTTACATACTGAGAGATCTATCGCTGCTTTTAGTCACATCAGAATCCCACTGGCCCAGCAGGAGTTTCATGAGGCTTTGTGCTCCTTAGGAAGAAGCGCTTTATGAACTGCAACATATGCTCTCTTACACAGACAACCTGATCCTTTAGTTGGTGCAGAGTACAACTGGATCATAACCCTAACTCTGCATTTCCATACTTTAACATGTTTGTATTTCTTTAAAGTTTAGTCTCAATTCTGAATTTCCTGCAGTTAGAACATCTGAGCTTGGAATAATTACCACACCTCTGCAATGTACTTTACCCTAAATTACTAATATGTATGGCTCAACTCCAGTTTAAAATAGTTTTGCCTGGGAACATTCTTGCTTGTCTTTTATTAAAATGTTTGTACATGAACACTGAACAAGAAACTCAAAGAGAATATTCCTATGGGATATTTTTTAATGATCTGTAGTTATGTGTCAAACTTAAAGTCATCCAGTTGGCATAGGTAGGCCCAGGAAAGGCTACCAGGAAATAGTCTCTGAACTCAGGAGAGTGCACTACAGATGTGGTTGGGCACCAAATGCAGAGGGAATTCAAGGGCATGATGGAGAGTTTCTTGTGTTCTTCCTTCTCCCTTGCAGAGCTGGCAACAAACAGGTCCCAAGTGAATGTGTGAAAGGAAACAAACCAACAAAAACTTCCTAGGCAAGTCACATAGGGCCATAGACCACCACTAAGAGATATGGATGTCTAAAGTCAGGCACCTAAATCTGTATTTGAACAAGTGGCCTGATTTTCGGAGGTGCTGAGCAAGTGCAGATCTCAATGATTTCAGGAGGCAGGGGTAGGGAGAGGAATTGCAGCATCAGTCAATTAGCTTTTCCTTTACCAGTGGAGTTAATAAGGTATTTTGCAGGAAGTATATAGTCTGTTACCACTTTACACAGGGCGTTAAAAGGCATACTCAAAGATTGGTTATCCAATGGTTTATAACATACAAATAAAGGATGCCAATTATATTTCCATTGTATAACACTTAATTCAGTCCAGATGATCCGCTTCATCTTCCAACAGGCACTCAAATTTCTACCAGTACCCAAAAGAGGCAAGAGAACAAGTCTCAGATTTGGTTAGAATCGGTCAGTCACAATATCTTATAGCCACTGAGTTTTTAAGGACTCCTTTCTTTTAATATTTTGTTTCCTTTTACTGTGTCTATCCAGATCATTTTACAATTCTCCCTTTTTTGCCTGTTTCTTTTTCTTTCGTTGTCCCCTTTTGCTTTGTAAAAATTGTTAATAATTTATTATCTTCATTTTCACTTCCACAGTCTAGTACTTTAAAAACATCTTTTCCCCCACTTCCATTCCATTTGTTTTATGCTTTTGTGTACCATAGAGTTGTTATTTTGATAAGTATTAATCCTCATCTGGTGATGTCACTTTTTCTATCATGAGTCTTCATTTTATTTGGAGGTGTAATAGAGGGGAAGAATTCTCCTGTTGCTCTGTCATGTTAGCAGGCATTTGAATCCAGGTTAATCAGTGCTAACTTCTGGGTCATCAGACTTCACCCTGAATAGAAGGGAAGCAGGGACAGAACACCAGCAGAAACAAACGTGAGAGCACACACTGGGGTTTGGGACAAACAGAGGACAGAGACAGGTCGGGAAAGAAGGAAGTCTAAAGGCATTCAAGTCTACGGAGCAGGCATAGATTGTAGTTCATGTGAAATTATTTTTAAATTTACCATTTTGTTTATGAAGGCAGATCTCAGAAAGGGTTACAGAATGGTTTCAACCATTTGACAGCTCCAGAAGGTATTAAGTCAAAGTAGAACATGCCTGATCTGCATATGAACATACCAGGTAAACTTCCAATTGTAACATCCCTCTTAATGCAAAGTTATGGACAACATCAGCACAGCAGAACAATCAGCAGTAAAGTATGAAATTGACATTTCGTGTAACTTCACCCATAGTTCACCATCAGTTCTAAGAGAGACTGAAAAATTCTGCTTTTGCTATGATAGGGCGACACAGAGTTGGTGCACAGCCACTGAATCCCATAAATACCTTGCTACATGTAATATATACCATGTTTATTCAGATATTCTGAATTCTAACACAGTATTGGTATTTAAAATGTGGTTTCATTTAAAATATATCTGGCCCCAACATATTAAAAAAGTCTACATTTTCAGGGGAAAAACACAAAAGCCCAAACTCTTTTTGGACAAATTTAAAAGTTTCAGTTACACAGCTGCCTCCATGTCTTTAACCAGTGACTTACCTCATGTACACACACAGATAGGATAAGATTTGAAACTGAACATCTTCTATTGGAGCTATATATCTTTAACAATCAGGTGATGAGTTCCCATTAAGGAAGGGAAACTTCTCTGAGAAGCAAAAAGTGTCCAAACGTCTCCAAAATGGCACAAAAGTAAGTTACTTTAAAGTCTGAGACTTTCAAAGGAATATTTATGCTACTCAAACTGCTATAGCAAACGCTCAGCGAGTGCTATAAGCAATTTCTCAAACACCAGAGACATAAATGTATGTCTCCTCTTTTGTCCTTTTAAGAATATTAACAGGTTTATTGAACAATTACACTTTGGAATGTTTTAAGGCAGATATTTCAGAGATTTAAATTCCACAAATATTTTTTCACGTGAATTTTTTTTCTTCAATATTTTGAAAATGTCTTTAGATGCATTAATGTTTTTCTGCACGTGCCAGTTTTTATCTGTTTTTGTTTATACATTATGATCACATTGTGTAGTAGGGACAAATGAGATGACAGACCCATGTATGATTAAAGATAGGAATCAACAGGTCACAGGTTATCTTCAAAATATTGCATAAGGAAAGCTATCCCAGAATAGGATATCTGGGCTTAAACGGGGGACTCTAAAATCCTTTGAAAACAATACAAAAATGTTTTTCATTTAGATAAGTCATTCTCTGTAACCAAAATTAGATACAGTTGCTGAATGGACATGTGACTCAATGTAAATAAAAGCGATCAGATTTCCTGAATGGGAAATGTGGAAGTGGACCTGTCATAGATTAGTTACATTAAATCAAAGTGTTATTGAAACAGTTCACCCAGTTTAAACGGATTAAGAATGATACAGCATATAATAGGCAGTGCTTCCTAATTTGCACATTGGCTAAATATGAATGCATTCCATTTACAAACGTATCTTCAGAGAGCATGTGGCAGCTCAGAAACAAGAAAAACAGTTTCAATGCCACGTAGAACTATATAGTCATGAATTGACTTGACCGATACCTTTTTATTCCATGCAAAACATAGGGCCTTCACCACTGCCATTCATCTTTGGCTGTCTCTTTCTGCAGTCTTAGGTTCTTCCCATGTCATTTTAATGATTTTCAGTTCTGCTTCTGTTGTGCGTTTCCAAGTTGTCCTTGGTCTACCTCATCGCCTCTTGTCCTAGAGATTCCAGTGCCATGCCTGTCTTATTATGTTGTTCTCTTCTTTCCTCCATGCATGTCCTTGCCATCTCTCTTTTTGTTCCCTAATTTCCTATCAGTTTCTGTTTCATCCTCCTTCAAAGATGTTCATTTTCTATTTTTTCTGGCTATCTGATGTTGAGGATTTGTCTCCAGCAGCTGTTTATTTTTTTAAAAATTGAGTTTATATAGTAAGGTCTTGATAAGTCTCCAAGATGCATCACCATATAGTTAGGCAGATTTTACAATGATGTTAAGTATTCAAAGTTTAGTTCCAGGGACAAGATTTCTGCTTCTTCAGCTTGACTTTAGGGTTGCAAAAGTATATCTGGTTTTTGCTACTCTAGCTTTAATGTCTTCATCTGTTCCACCTGTTTTGCTTATGATGCTGCCAAGGTATGAGAAGTGTCGGACCTCTTCTATGTCAATCCCAGAAAGTGTTATTGATGTTTCTTGATTCTCATAGTTTTTGTTTGCTCAGTGTTGATTTTCAGCCCTACTAACTGTACATGGGTCAGAAGATCATTTGTTTTTGCAGCATCTTTGTGGGAATGAGAGAGCAAGTTGATGTTGTCTGCAAAGTCGAGGTCTTCTCTAGCTGCTGTGTGAAAGTCCATTGTATACTCCTTGGTTGTTCTGTGGTCTCATTACCCCAGCTATTACGAGTAGGAAGGATATGGGTGACATAAGACATCCTTACCGGACACCGGTAGTTAACCTGAATAGCTTAGTCAGTTCTCTTATGAGTTGGCATGTCATTTTCATAGAGGCTCTGAATGATATTCACAGATTTCTGGGAGATTCCACAGTGGTGTAGCAACTTCCATAAGACTGTTCTGTCCACTGTGACGAAGGCTTTTTGGAAATCTAGGACAATGATGTATAGTGGTGACTGCCATTCAATTAACCAGCCTATGATGATATATAGGGTTACTATGTAGTCTACGCACGATTTTTCCTGCCTGTGACCTTATGGTCTTCTTGTAGCCTTAAATCTACTGCTTTCTTTAGTCTGTCTAGGATAAAGTGTGTACGTATTTAACTATGGAAGGAGAACAACTGAATGCCCGTCTAGTTTTTACACTGACTGAGGTTTCCTTTCTTTGGCAACTTCACTATAATGCATGGGAAAATGGTCATAAAGTGGCTCCATATAATATACAGTGTGGTAGAAAAGAAAGTCACACCAATCTAATGGGTAATAATTTCTGCCCTCACAATTGGGACCATATTCATCTTCAGGACCACAACTTACTTTGTGTTTTCCTGTCATTCATAATTTAAAACAAACCAAAAAAAGCACAAACAATATACAACAAAAATCTCTTGGTGCTCTCTCAGCTGCATAGGCTAGTATCTTGTGAATCTGGCGCGAAAGGATAATAAACAAGTTTTCGAATGTTTCATTTCAGAAAAGTTCACTGATATTTAATGACAATGTTCCAAGATTTGCCATTTCTCAAAATTTAAATTATAGTTATATGATTATCTTAATGACAAATTCTACCATAAAATAGACTCCCTCCCTCCGCCCCCCACAATATTCTCTGAGGATGGAACAATAAACAGAAGCTGTGATCAATAATTTTAGAATGCACCCGATTAGCACTTTAACAAGAGGATCAGGCAGTTTAAATACCATAAACCATTATTCCGTTTTAAGCCTCAGTTTTCACACTTTAATCAATAAAACAATACCGTTAAGAGACAAACATTCTTCCTACAATTTAAGATTTGATCATAGTAACGACATGGTCAAAGCCAAAATCAGGGACATTTCACATGGTCTTGTATCACAGCATTGGATTTTACTTTCTAGTACTATACTTTTAAGAGTTGAGATCTTCCAAAGGAGGGATCAGTGTATGTCAATCACACAGTTGAGGCTGCAGGGGCGCCATAAATTGACCTTTTAATTCGTGAAGAGTAACAGTGTAGATGTGGAAGGGCATGAAATCTTTTAGTACTGATTAACAATTGTTTTCAATTTCAAGTTAGCCTACAGCACAGTCAGGGAGCCAAGTGAGGTCAAAAGAAGACAAGTCCGACACTGCCACCAAGTTTCAAAACTGAGGACTAGAAAAGCAAAGGGTAAAGAACAAGGTTCTCAACAAAAATATAATGAATGTTCCAATCCTGTAAAATCTTTCTAATGGGATTACTTATGTGAGTTAGGATTAGTCACAGAAGGAAGGTTTTCCAAGATTAGGCTCAGAGAAAAAAGGGAAGGCAGAGACAGATGCCCCCGCTTTAAATATGGCTATAGGGTCTCCCACACTGAACACAGATCCAATCACATTTAAAAAACAAAAACCTTAAACAGACACTTTCCTGGATTTGTAAGTAAAGAGCCAGAAAAAGAAGAAATCATTATTTAAAAACAGTTCAAACACTACAGCAGCTTGTTGAATTGGTTCTGACACCACTATTGTGCCATTGGTGCAGAGAAACTTCACATGGCAGGAGACGGGATGACTCAGAAAATACAGATTTAGGTGTAGCTCAGTGCTTCAAATCTAGCCAAGTTCAGCAGTCATTGGTATATGATTATTCTGTGCTGGACTGTAAAAATAAAGCAGTGGATTCAGTGGGCCTCTTGGTGAAAATGTGCATATATTACATCAAAAACTATAATCAGAATGGGCATCCTTGTCAGCAAATTCAAGAGCATCTCTGTGCTGAACACTCAGATCTAGCTCTGTGCTCCAGACGCGTCTCCTCTCCAAAATAAAATCTCTGATATCTTCTCATGAATGTCTAGTGTCAGCTCAAGCTCAGCAGGGCTAAAACCGAGTTTTTAATCTTCTCTCCCAAGCCCTCCCCCCACCCCCCACCTCTTTCTTGATCAAAGTGGACAACAGCATCATCCTGCCTGTCACTCAGGCCTGTAACCTGGGCGTCATCCTCAGCTATCTCACATCCAGGCTATGTCTAAATCTTGCAGATTCCTTTTGCATAACATTTTTAAGATATGGCCTTTCTACCCATCCACACAGCTAATTTTCTCATCCAGGCTCTCATCATCTTGCATCCCAATTATGACAACATCCTTTTCTCTGGTCTTGACAAATGCAAATTTTGCCCTGCTCACATCCACTCAGAATGCTGATGAAAAGATCACTCTGCTAGCTTGTGGCTTTGACCAGATCACCCCTCTTTGAATCAATCCCTTTACTAGTTCCCCTTTCTCTGTTGCATCAAACACAAGCTACTTGTTTTCACTTCCAAGGCCCTTCATGGTCAATTCCCCCGCCCCACCCCCCGACCTATTATCCCTCATTCACTACTGAAATGTTGACTCCTACCTCCGATCATTCCACTATGCCAGCCTCCGTCGCTCACTAGTTAAATTTTCAAACAAGCACCTTTGTGCTTTCTCCCATGATGCTGCCGCTCACACTCAAGAGGTGCTCCCATAAACATCTGCAAAGCTCTCTCATTATCCTCCCTCAAAGCCCTCCTCTGAAGTGATGCTTACACAAAACTTGACAGGCTGCTGATGTACCACTACCTATCATCCTGATCATACTGTCTCATTGTTTCAATGTACTGTGTCCGTCTGTATCCAGCTGCTGTCTCTTGTTTTATACTAAGATTGTAAACTCTTTGGGGCAGGGATCAACCTTTTTTCCCCCCCATTTGTACAGAGCCTCGCCCAGTGGCCCGTAAGTGAGGCTCCTACGCACTAAGGTAATACCAAGACTACTTCTATGAATACTGATAGTTTAGATTCAAAAGCAGTACTGTACAAAGAACAGCATATAAGGTTTTGTCATAAAAGGTTTATGTAACAGTATCTATACATAAATGTGTATTTCTTTAGCATTTGCAGGGCAAAACTACCAATTACAATTTCCAAAGCCGTACCGTATAAATATAGTAGTGATTTGCTAAATTTATTTTAACACAAAATGTTGATAAGTGTTAAGTGGCAACCAAGCATTATTAGCACAAATACAATAGCAACAAATTACTAAAAACACTAAGAGGCTCCAAATGACATTCATTTTTAAATGAGATGTCTGTATAACATTTTCTTGTTCAAAATGTTAAGTATTATAATGATAAAAAATGGAAAAAATGCAAAGTACCAACCAGTATAAAGTGCTGTGTCCCAAATAAAAGGATTACTCAGCTTTATTAGCCTGTTAATTCTCATGTAGGTCCTCCCCTTATCACACAGCATGTTGACCATTAATCTTAACAAGTGGTTTTAGATTACTCACACCAAACAAGCTGTAGATACAGTACTTTCACTTGTATTATTAAACTAATTAATCTAAAAAGTGTTTCCATATAAAAGAGATAAATAAGCACATCTGGAAACAAAACAATAGAAACTGCAGCACAGTGTTCAACTCGACTTTCAAGATCAACAAACATGTTTTTAATGATCATTTTTAAAACTGATTTTAAAAAGTCACAATCACAACTGGAACGGGCACAATTTGTCCTAATTTTATTTCTTATATTTTCAGTTATGGAAAAAGTGATGCAATCAATTGATTTATTCAAATTAGAAAAGCAAAGCATTTAGGACTAAACCCTCCATTGGTGTAGCTCCACTGAGTAAAGCATCTATTCTAATTTACACGAGCTGAGACTCTAGACCTACTTTTTAAGTTCAATTGTGCAAATTCAGTTAGCTCCCAGACCCTTTGTCTCTAGAGATCTGGAGGATCAATGCCTAGTGTAAGGCACAAGCAAAAGTACATTTGGTGGTCCTACTCCAGTCTATTCATTCATATAATAAAATATCCCTACAAGTTGACACAATTAATTGGATTGGAATCCATACTGCAAATCAGGGTTGAATAGTGCTAGTACAGCTGTTTAGAGAAACTTTCATAATGCCTAGCTCAAATCATTAGTTCCTTACTTCCATGAGCATTAACTTTAAGCAACCAAAAATACCTGGCCTCCAGATGATTAATTAACATGGCTCACATATGTATGATTGATAACACTACATTTCCCAGACCACGGAAGCATCACAGGCAGTAATGTTTTTACAGGAGTGAACTCTGCCTAAATAGTTTCTCTCGTGAACATTATTAAACACAAATGTGCTCTTCTTCAACATCAAGCATGAATATTTTCTTAACAAAACAATTTTACAGCGGCATTGCAAGGAAAATCCCACTTAACATTTACCTTTACATTTACATAGGAATTTCAAAGAAACCTATGGTGTAGAAAAGCTGGAGTGTAGGACAGGAACTTGTTCAGAATCTATAATTTCTTTATAGGATCATTCTTCTAAATGCTAAAGCCATAGAGTTGGTTAGATAATTTTGTAACAATCCACTTTAACTGATTTAGACACTGAAATGGGTAGTCTTAGTTTGGCACATGAAGATAGAGACTGACTCCATTACCTGTACATATGTAGTGACATCAGCAACAGAAGATAGGGAGTCACTGGCTTATAGATGCCAGCATTCTCCACAAAAAGAGTAGAACTTGTTGAAGAAAATCTTAATCTGGCATTGGAAAAGTTATTTGAAAATTGTCCTGTTTCTTATATAGTCTTTCCTACCTGGTGTTTTATACAGTCAAAAGTGTTCTGTGCAGATTTGAAATCACCACTCTAGAATGGGACTATCTAACGCCTACACAACTGCCAATATACTGCCATGTTATTTTGGAGATTCTACTGGATGATCAGCATACTGAGAATGCTAACAAACATCACAAGCAAATCAAAACATTTTAAAAAGCATATATGTATGCACCAAATATTGGTGAAAATGGCTATGAAGTATAATTGTTATGCTAGGTCCCTTAAATGATCTAAACTATTTCCCTTTAAACCTGGAGGTAAAAATCAATATGCTTTTGCGAGACAATTCCTATGCCCTAGAGAAAATATATGTTCTTCTCAGTCGTATTAGATAGAGTGTCAAGCTGGCTAGAAACCTCAACTTGTTTAGTACTTCATATAAGATGTTTATAGCTGCATGGCTTTCAGAATAATTAGAGACCTCCCAAAACTACAATAAATATTACCAGACATGGGAAATATATCAACTCTATTGTAAGTTGAGCTTTATTGTATAATTTTGTAAAAATGACAATAGTCATAAGAAAGTTTTCATCTATTAATTTCAGTGCCTGCATAAATTACTTCATGCACCTTTAAATGAGCCAATGACAAATTATTTAGAAACAATTTGGCTTCTATAGCATACTGTATAATTTCTGTGTTTCTCCTCCATTCTTTATCACTGTAGGCCTGGCTAGAAATGAGTAACTGGACATGGGTGAGGCCTCATTTTTTGGGAGACAGGATTAGCGCGGTAAATGGATCAACAGGCTGGAAACAGAAAGTTGGTAAGATAAGGGGGAACACCCAGGGAACCAATTACAATAAACAAGATAACAATGGAGAAGATAAATCTGGAAAGGAAGATGAGGTAAAGAGTAAGTCATGCATGGCCAATGAGAGATTGGTTCCTACAAAGTGACCAAGCCAATCTCCAAAAGTGTAATGCAATGTAACGTGTAAACATGTATAAAAGAAGAGGTTCTCTGTGTCACTTTGGATGTTTGGTATATATACCACTTATAACCACTCCCTACGCTCGAGTCTGATCAACTCAGAGTAGCTTTGCTGTATGCCAAATAAAGAAAACTGAGTGATGAGTCAGGTGTTGAACTGAGTTCTTGGGGAACTGAGTGGAAGAGGTCTCAGGGAAACCCCAACAATCACTAGAAACACTTGCATGGAAACAAAATCATTGTTTCTTAGACATCCATCCAGTCCTGTTGCTTATTCCCCATCTGATTCATAATCCCATTTCTGACATCAGAACTGGCGGCTATGGAAATTAAGATGTCACTGACTGAGAATTATGGCCTCAAGTGAGAAATGAGAGAAAAGCAAATTCATTCTTATTAACAAAGATCCTGCTTTCCTGTAAATATCGCTAGTAACCGAATAAGGAAAGGACCATAAAAAGGAGGAAACTGATAAATATTTGGCCTACATGTAGATATTTGATTTTATCCGGAAGCAATACAAAGTAGAAAGCCTTTTGCATTCAAATATTTCTCCCTCGTGGGGAAGTCAAGCAAAAATTAATCATTCCAAACGTTTAATCAACACTGCCGGGATAAAAAAATATTTCAGAAACCACAGAATTTCCTTACCTAGGTTAGATTTATTAATTTATTACCTTAGACAATAAAATATTTTAGTTTTAGTAATCTTACTTTCCTCAATAATGGACTAATACCACATAATGGACTAATACATTTCTCTTTATTTTGATAGTTAATTTCCGCATACTTTCATTTTCTGCTTCTTATGCACTACTATAAAAAAGCAATGTCTGGACTGCAATACTCCAGAGGATTATGCATTAGTTAAAAATGTTTCCACCTGAATTTTTATTATTCTATTAATTAACGTAGATATGTCTATTGATCTTAGGTTTTGCAAAAAGCTTACTTTAAAAAGTGAAATGCTGGGAGTCACTTTTTACCTAGTAGCATCCATTAGAATTTGTAAAACTCCATGATTCATATTGAGGCACTGAATTGAAACCAGTGTTTCAATAAATCCTACAACATACACAGCTATCCTATACACAGCCTCCCACTCATACCAGTACACAGCTTTGTGGCACAGCATTTCACACTCCTGTATGAGTTATAAATCCCTCACTTTTCACAAAATAAAGGCAAGTAAATCAGTAGACTCATGTGTACAATATTTTATGTTTTTTTAAATTAAACAAAGGTAGCTATAAAGAAAAAAACATGACTAACCCACTGAACACATAAATTTAGGGATGCTCCATTATCAGAAGGCTATTATTTAGGGGAAAAAATCTCTTACCTTGAATGCACTGAAGTGTTCCATCCTCAGCCCTTATTGTAAAGGTTTCACCTGGATTAACTTGAACCAAAATGACCTGCCAAAATAAAGACATTCATTTCAATCTAATGCTCAAATCTTATCGGGTATATTCATTCCAAAAGTTTTCTTACCTAAAGTTATGCACTAAACAAGATGTAAAGAGTAAAGCAGGCTGGATTAGCCACAGCTTTGGGTACTAGCAGAGTCCTGGAATTAGTACAGGATTTGAAGTTTGTCTAAATCATTAAATTTATTCTGAAAATAACAATATTACCCAAAAGGGCTGGAATGTAAAGATGAAAGTTGGAATTTTAGGCCCCAGGCCTGAAAATACTTAAGCAAATGATTGTTTTATTGTACACAAGTAGTCCCATTGAAGTCACTGGGCTGCTAACTTGCTTAGAATTCAGCAGAATGTCTTTTCAGGATTGGCACCTAGGGTGACCAGATGTCCCGATTTTATAGGGACAGTCCCAATTTTTGGGGTCTTTTTCTTATATAGGCTCTTATTACCCCCCACTCCCTGTCCTGATTTTTCACATTTGCTGTCTGGTCACCCTATTGGCACCTGAGAGTGGATATTTCAGGACAGACTGAGTGACACATTTTGGGCCATAGGCTTTTTCCACAGGAGTAAGAACTGCCTCACTGGATCCGACCTGGGACCCATCCAACATGATAAGAGATTCTGGCCCTTTGTATTTGTTTTTACTGAGAAGCATCCAGGCATAACGGGAATGGGTGCAGTAAAGTACATGAGCAAACAATTTACACTATTAAGAATAAATAATAAGCATTTTAGAATGAAAAGCTTGGTCCCACTCCTGGTTTCCCACTGCTCAAGCCACCAGATAATGGGAATGCTACAGGGTCTAGAAAAGTATCCTAAGGCGTAATACTCATGGCCCCTCTCTACTAACTGTACAGAAAAACTGTTTCAGAATGTGCTGCATTTGCCTGTTTTACTCATTTCCAGACATAAATGTGGGGAAAAAAGCTATTTTTATAGTGAGACTGTAAAAGAATGTTTACACTACATGACTTAGTAAGCAGCAATATCCTGATCACAATGTGAGGCTGTCTATGTTTATTTTAGTCAGCCTCAAATAAGGGTTGTCCCTGATAGCAGCACTCTGTGCGCAGAACACTCATTGACTTCAATGGAAGTTCCCTGCAGATCAGGTCCTAAATCAATACAATCGTTCATAGTACCAGCATGGTTTTAAACTAATATACAATTTGGAGTCTGTTTACCAACCATTGTGTGGAGTTTTGGTGTGCACAACCTCCACTGATATCAGTAAGACTCTCATGGCTAAAACACCAGGTCATGTTTTGACAACTTACCCTTCAGGATCTCATCTTTAAAGAAATGTTTTATTTGGAATAAGTTGACGTTTTACCACATACTATATATTAAATGTGTTACATACACAATACTTTATTTCAAACATCATGTCCAATAGCCTCAACGTTTGCTGTTACTGCAGTCACGTAAAGAGAGATTCTCATTATCATTGAGCTAGAGATAATATCAGATATGAAAAATTCACTTCTGGATCCAGATTTTGATCACTCAGAATTCAGGGTTACTTGGATCTAGAGTTTGGTTCAGCCTAGTATGGGGTGTTTGGTCCCAGCATTTCAGTCTAGGCCAGTCTGCAATATGGGTGCTAATTAAAGGATACTATGTCATGCTTTTTTAAATCTAAGTTGAAGGCGTACAATAAAATAATTACTGAATATATGAGACTTCAAATTACAATAATCCTGCAGAAGCCCACTGTCATGGTTACATTTTTAACACATAAATTATAAATCAATTAAAGAAATTACAATATGTGAGCCATTATTTTAGGTTTGCAAAAATAGTTGCCTCACAGAACATTAATTAAAGCCGAGCTGAGCCAGTAGACACAAATAGGGTTGACAACATTGTAATTTTAAAAACCCGACACTCCAGCAGGAGTGCCGGAACCTCCCCTGCCCCGCCTCTTCCTCCTGGAGGCCTCGTCCTTTTTCCCCAAGGTCCCACCCCTTCCGTGAAGCCTGGCCCCAGTTTGCTCCTCTTCCCGCTTCTCCTCCATCGCTCGCTGCTTTTCAGCTCTCCCCTGTTCTTCCCTTCTGCCCAGGTCAGGAGGGCTTCGCCTGCGGGGCTGGGAGCTGCAGCCAGCCAGCACCTCCCCTACTAACAGCAACTGGACTTTGGGTGTCCAGTCAGTCGATCTGATCGAACACTATCAGGTCCCCTTTTCTACCAGACTTTCTGATCGAAAACCGGGTACCTGGCCACCCTAGACACAAGCCACAATAAATGGTTTGGAGGAGATAAAAATAAAGAGACAAAAGCCATTCCACCCATAACCTGTGCACAAGCAACACGTAAAGACAGTTGCTTTTCTGCCTCTGAATAGAGGTGAATAATTCACAAGAGGAGGTTCTTACTTTATTGCCAAAGAAATCATGCAGAGCAAATGGATGGGATTGGATTGAGAAAATAGGGGCCTACACACAGGAGTGAGGCAAAGCAGCAGGCAAAGGGTTCATCATCAAGACCTTGTTACTCCTTTTATGTATAGAGTTTTTAAACAATTGTTTCCGGACAAGCTATTTATCTGGCAATACAACATGGTAATGGGTAGAATAAGGTTAATCAGGAACTGGATCCACTGAATTGGGGGGGGGGGGGGGGCGGGGGGGGGGGCCTAGACAGACCCCCATCTCCTCAAACACAGACCCTGAATGGATTAGTCTCCCTCTTACCTCCACGTATTCATCCTTCTCCCCAAGTGAGGCAGTCTACACAGATCATGCCTACTCCAGCCAGTGGCGACCTGACCACAATCAGCTGTTCACTGCACTTCGCTTACCTCTCTGCCTCTAACTCCTGTGTCTAGGCCTCTTTGGACTGCAGATCCTGATATTCCACAGGAACCTACATTAATCCATCCCTGACCATGTTCACTTACATTCTGCCATTAATCTTTTAACTCAGAAGAGTTATGTTGGTCCACAGACTTACTAGTGACAATTATTTAAGATACAGGAGCCTTTGAGACAGTCACTTTTAAAATGTCAGTCATCCATCAGTCAAAATGTCCACATTCTAATAATGTGAGATTTGGTTTTTTGGCAATTAACGCATTTGGAAATTTAGTGCTTTTGAATTTAAATTTTAAAATACCAAACATTTAACATTAAAGCTGAATTCTCAACAGCATCTCTAATCGATGACAGTTAAATAAAGCAGCAATACCCTTTTCTTAGTATGCAGGTCCTCAGTCGTTCAATAAACTGCTACTGGAGTAAAGGAAAGAAAATACTATACCTTCACATTTCCCTTTACTGTTTATGGCAGCTGCTTATGGTCCGATAATAGGAAAACATTCAGAACATGCTTCTTTAACAGTCACACAGTCACAAATTCACAACTATACACGAGCCCTCAGGCAGTTCAGAATGTGCAGGTGAATAGAACCTAGTGATTCCCACCATGCTTCCGGGAGATTAATGACTGGATGAGAAGCTTTTCAGCATCCTGTTAAAATACTACATTTCAAGCTTTTACTTCCTGTAAGATTGTTTCTGAGTTGCTGTGGTAACCTGACTGTAATCTAGAAGTCACCTCACAGTATTAGCCAAGCTTCAACATCCTAATAATCAACCTCACTTAAATGCAAAATTCAACATCATCTGAGTTTTGCTAGTTCATTTGACACCAACAAGACGTCATCAACAGAAGACAGCTTATTGTCTGGACATGGGAGGGAGGCTGTTGCAGACTCATTGCCTTGGATGAGGGGAAAAGTTGATGACTCTTCCCTGACAACCGACATCAATGAGACAGCAACAGGCCTTACGTCACACAGTAGTAGTAGTAGAGTGAGTCAGAGACACTTTTGTATCATGAAAATGAACTCTTCTTTTCTTCTGCAAAGCAGTGTTAAAAGTTCTCAAATACAGAGTATAAAACACAGAATCTCTGTCCAGACCAAGTTGTTTTTTTCTAGGACTCATTCGCTCACTGAAATATTACTTTCCCTAACCTCCAAAGTGCGGACAGTTATTTTCAACACATGCAGGGATAATCTGAGATGTTGTTTTTTTCTTGTAGCTTTTAAGAGATGTTTAAAAGAGAAGGTCATTAAAGATCAATACCAGGGGATTAAAATCATTATAATGGATTCAAAGATGTACTGCTGAGGTGGCTATTTGTATGATGATCTATATGAACAAAATAAATATACACTTTATAGCAGCTTGAAAGACATCAGATGAAAAATAAATTAACATTCTACACCAAAAGAAAACAAGAGCCAGAAGTACAAGAAAAGTCATTCAACATTTTTAAGTTTTTTTAAACTTACAGTGATTTCTATTAAAGTTTAACATGACTGGAAAGAATTTCCTAGGACTGAATCATCCACAAAGGTGTGAATCCAACATCTTTAATTTTAGGCCTTGTCTACACTGGCAAGTTTCTGCACAATAAAGCAGCTTTCTGCGTTGTAACTCCTGAGGTGTACACACTGCCAAGCCACTTAGTGCGCAGAAACTGCGCAGTTGCAGCGCTGTAAAAAAAAAACAAACCACCCCGACGAGAGGTGTACAGCTTTCTGCACCAGAGCTACAACGCCGTGGTGCCAGTATAGACACCCTGGTCGATTACAGTGCTGCGACTGGCCTCCGGGAGGTATCCCACAATTACTGTGCTCGCCTCTCTGGTCATCGGTTTGAACTCTGCTTCCATGTCCTCAGGTGACCACCTGGCAGCCCCACCCCTTAAATTCCTTGGGAATTTTTAAAGTCCCCTTTCTGTTTGCTCGGTGACGGCAGCACATCTTTCCAGGTGGCCATGCCTGCTCCACGCACCAGGCGAGCCCCCGCTTGGAGCAATGCCAAGCTGCTGGACCTCATCAGCATTTGGGGAGAGGAGGCTATCCAGTCCCAGCTGCGCTCCAGCCCTAGGAATTATGATACCTACAGACAGATTTCACTATGCATGACAGAAAGGGGCCATGACCAGGACACACTGCAGGGCAGGGTCAAAGTGAAGGAGCTATGGAACGCCTACCACAAGGCATGGGAGGCAAACCGCCGCACCAGTGCCAAGCTCAGGAGCTGTCGGTTCTACAAAGAGCTGGACACGATACTCGGCGGCAACCCCATCTACACTGTGAAGACCACTGTGGATACGTCGGTGGCTCGTGTGCCAGTCGAGATTGGACCGAACCAGGAGGAGGAAATCTTGGATGAGGATGTGGAGGGGGACCCAGAGGCAGACAACGACTCAGAGGTCAGAGATGCATGCAGACAGGAGCACTTCTCTACCCCGGAGGAGGCTAGCCAGTCATAGCTGTCCAAGCTGGGCGAAGCGCAACCAGGAAAGGAGGCCCCTGGTAAGTGGCTTTGATTTGGGGAATCGCTGAAGCGAGTTGTTGGTGGCAGGAGGGTTGCAGAAAGCAGGCTTGTCTCTGTATGATGTGCGTACCACCACGTGCCTAGTCTGAGCAGTGGAACAGGGTGTTAATTGAGTCCTTCACTTCATGGGAATCTGCCTCAAAGATCTCCACGAAACTCTCATGGAGATACTGGGCAATCCGCTGCCACGGGTTCTTCGGCAGAGCTGCTTTGTTTCTTGCCCCATTAACGGTAACTTTCCCGTGACACTCTGCCATCATGGGGGGCGCGGGGGAGGAGGACATTGCTGCACACAGGCGAGCCGCATAAGGGCCAGGACGGAAGCCACAGTCTTGGAGAAAACCCTCCCTTGATTCCCTGCTCGCCCTCAGCAGCGAGATATCTTCCATAATAAACACAGCCTATGGAAAATGTGGGGACAGGAATGATTATAAGGCCCCCTTACAGTGTTGGCTCTCCCCAAGAGCCACATGCCCAGTGTACAGTAGGGTCCTGGAACACGGATTTCCCCTGCCCCTGTGGTTACTCACCATTTTGGGAGTCTTGTGGCTCATCTGTGCTTGCTTGGGGTCAGCCAGTTAGTGACAGGTATGTCAATAGTGGCTGTGTTTTAAATCACTGAATCAGTGGTCTGTGTGTTGCAAACAATACTGCTTCTGTAAAGTGTTGCATTTTGGCTTCACAGAGATGACCATGGGAGCCCAGCCTCCCTCTCTGTTATCGCCGGCTGAATGGCTGCGCAGAATTAGAAAGCGAATGAAAAAGGACTTTCTGCATGATGTCATGATGCACGCAGTGGCTAAAAAAACCAAGAATTGAAGGAGTGGCAGGACAGCAAGAAGAGGGACCGAAAGAAGAATGTGGCATGCCATAACGTAGCCATGGAGCGGCTCTTAAACATTATGGAGCGCCAAGTGGACAAACTCCAGGCAGTACTAGCACTGCAAACCGAGCAGCTCCGCACCCGCTCTCCACTGCAGCCGCTGTTGCAAAACTCTTTCCCACGCACCCCCCAGACACCGCCAACAGACTCTTATCAACCTCCTGGCTCCAGTCTGTACCTGCTGCATTCCACTCCTCTCCCGTCACAGTCCAGCACTGCAGACTCCCAGTACCCACTGCACTCAACACCCGTCCCTCTGCAGTTTATCCCTGCTGAAGTACAGTACCCGCTGCACTGTACTCCAAAGGAAAAGGTTGGATAGGATACCTGGACATACACAAATCTTTAACCGTTCCGGGACCCCACCTCCTACTGGGACCCTCCTTTCCCCCAGCCCCCTCAGGGCTGATGCGTTGGGGTTTTTTTGTCATCACTCTCCTCCGGTTGTTGATTTTTAATAAAAGAATTGTTTTGGTTTGAAATAAATCTTTATTCCATTAATTGAAAGCAAACAGAGCTCTGCAAAGCAACAGGCAATTTTCTTAGACCTTCATATTGCATCAACTGCACCAATCACAATCACCTCCTAGCATTACAAGCACGGCACTCCCGAGCATAGCAACAAATATTAGTGGCTTTCAGCTTCAAATTGCTGCCTCAAGGCATCCTTGATCCTTATGGCCCCATGCTGCGCCCCTCTAATAGCACTGGTCTCTGGCTGTTCAAATTCAGCCTCCAGGTGCTGAGCCTCAGCGGTCCAGTCCTGAGTGAAGCTTTCATCCTTCCCTTCACAAATATTATGGAGCGTACAGCAAGCGGCTATAAGCATAGGAATATTGTCATCGGCCAGGTCCAGCCTCCCATATAGGCAGCGCCAGCGGGACTTTAAACAGCCAAAACCACACTCAACAGTCATTCTCCACTTGCTCAGCCTGTTGCTGAACCGCTCCTTGCTGCTGTCAAGGTGCCCTGTATATGGCTTCATAAGCCACAGCATTAAGGGGTAGGCAGGATCTCCCAGGTTCACAATGGGCATTTCAACTTCCCCTACGGTGATCTTCTGGTCCAGAAAGACCAGTCCCTGCTTGCAGCTTCCTGTACAGGCCAGTGTTCCGAAAGATGTGTGTGTCATGCATCTTTCCGGACTAGTCTGCGTTAAGGTCCGTGAAATGCCCACGGTGATCCATAAGCGCCTGGAGAACCATTGAGAAATACCACTTACAATTAATGTATTCGTTGGCTAGGTGGTCTGGTGCCAGAATTGGAATATGCGTGCCATCTATTGCCCCTCCACAGTTAGGGAAGCCCACTTGTACAAAGCCATCCACAATGTCAAGCACGTTACCCAACGTCATGGTCTTTCAGAGCAGGATGTGATTAATGGGCCTGCACACTTCCGTCAACACGAGGCCAACGGTCGACTTTCCCACTCCAAACTGGTTAGCGACCAATAGGTAGCAGTCTGGAGTAGTGCAATGGCTACGCGCTTCTCCAACGGCAGGGAAGCTCTCATTCTCGTGTCCTTTCACCGCAGGGCTGGGGCGAGCTTATCATACAGTCCCATGAATGTGGCTTTCCTCATCCGAAAGTTCTGCAGCCATGGCTCGTCATCCCAGACATGCATCATGATGTGATCCCACTACTCAGTGCTTGTTTCCCAAGCCCAAAAGCGGCATTCCACTGTGCTCAGCACCTCCATGAATGCCACAAGCAATCTCGTGTTGTTGCTACTACACGTGGCGAGATCAATGTCGAACTGCTCTTGCATTTGTAGTTTAAGGAATAACTCCACTGCCACTCATGACATGCTAAAGTGAGAGCAAGCAGCATATTGGTCAACAGTGCGGGACCCATTCCTGCAGACCAAAGAGGCAGAGCAGAGCGCGCAGTACACAAACCGTTGAAAGATGGCGCCAAATGCGGACGGAAGCACAGGGAATGCTGGGATGCGAAGCAATGAATCACGGGGCATTGGGACAGGACCCAGGATGCCCTGCAACCCCAGCCGCCTTCCCACAACTCTTAGCAGCAGAAGAGGAGGAGAGGATCTGTGGGATAGCTGCCCAGAGTGCACCACTCTGAATACTGCTGAAAGTGTCGAAAGTGTGAACACACTATTGCACAGGCAGCTGCCACTGTGAACACACAACAGCGGTTTCCCTTCAGCGCTCTCTGAGCAGTGCTGTAACTGCAGGAGCTGTAACTCTGCTAGTGTAGACATACCCCAAGAGAGCTTTGCTTCCCCACTGTTGGAGGAGGAGGAAAAAGGCTATTACTTGCCTTTGGTTTACCTCTCCACAATTCATGACGGCAGCTATTTTATTACCTCGTTATATTTACTCTGGATTTAGTGTTCCTATTTACTTTGTAAATACAGAAACACACTGAGAAAGGGGCATGATCACCGTTTAAAGCTCTGCTACCAAACCCCTCAGTCCCTACACATGAAAAACTCCCATGGATATGTCCATGGAATAATTGCCTAAGTAAGAACTGTGGGATTTGGCCATCGTTATGCAAGTGTTTATTAACCAAAAGACAGGTCCCAGAGCACAACAGATAAAGCATTTCACATCTATTTTAAAAACTCAGAAATAAAACTATTGCCATGAAGTAGATGGCATTCAGAATGCTAAAAACTTTAAGCATCCCACCATTTACAGCAGAGAAACAATAATCATCCCTTACACTGGGCCAGTCTTGAGTGGAGGCTAGCATGGATTGCTGAGATTTGCACTACCGCAAGCAGAGACAAAATGCGTTTCACTTAAGACCTTGGCTAGGGGTTAACTATCAATCAGGCACCCATTAACAGAGACAGTGCCCCTTTGACAGGAAATGAGAATTTTAGAACGGTCAGAAAAGCAAATGATCTTTTCACGTTCTCAGTATGTTGCAAAGAGCCACTACTATCAAGAAAAAACATCTGGGGGTGGACGGGACATGGAATGTAAAAGTACTTTAAGCAGTTCCTCTAGTCAGCTTCCTTTTACTCACAGTCCATAGTAGAAGGATCACAGAAATGCTCCAACCGGTTCTCTTTTTTATCCTCCCCACACGCCCATTTATTGTACCTTGAAAATTAAACAAGGTCCAGCTCCAAGGCATTGCTAAAATGGCTGACATTTGAAGAGTTTAAAAATGCATTATGAAATGGAAGAGCAGCCTTTGGGAGTGGCTTTGAAGCTGAAACTTTTAGGACAGTCAAAGCACCCACTAACGGTTTTGAATATTCTTCCATCATCGCCTCTGAGTTTTCTTTTTCTATTTTTGCAATGTGGGACTTTGGGGGTGGGGTGGCTATTTGTTCTCTTTTAAAGGTGGGCTCAGTCATCTTTTCAAAACACGAATGATCTATAAACTGCCTTATCATCTGGCATGGAACTTTGGCAGACACATGAGGGCAGCTTCCACCTCTTTTCTCCTGCATTTTGTGTCTCACATCTGACAACTCTTTCTTCTCTGCCTGCATGAATCCACTCTTGTCAGAGAAGAAAGTCATAATTTCCCTGGAGAAGAACTCCCTTTGTCTTTTGCAGTTTCCAAAATCCATTCATATCTAAAAAATCAGTTGGTGTTTTTTACTAAAACAGTTATCACCATCTCCACCATAACCAACAGCAGCAGGTTTACTGATCAGTTATAAAGGTAGCAGGAGCTCTTCAAAAGCACAAATGGAAATTAGGCACCTGCCATGGCTACTTTTAAAAATCTCCCCCTTAATGTCTAAATTCAACATCACAAGTAATTCCTGGGGGGGAAATGGGATGAAATGGAAAAAGCAATTCTGTCTCCCAAGTACAAGATCGTTACATTATTTCTTTCCGGGTCTCTTATCCAGTTGTCATAGGTGATTTGGGTGTTAAAATTGTTTTTTATTATTTATTATTAATTATTATTATTATAACATTACCTGGGAGGAATCCTTTATGTTGCAGCCAGCAATCCTAAAATTGTCACAATGGAACTACAATGGTGTCTAAGTAATATCTAATAGATCTAATTCTTTCCCATCTTGATGTAAGTTTCCCACCTTTAGAATTAATGAAATTCTATGTTGCATTCATATGACACCTTTCATCCCAGGATCTCACAGCACTTTGGAAGTAATACCTAACTAGGCTGCAACTCATAACATTCCTGTCAGGTACTAAGGACACGCTTTTTAAAGGTATGTAGGCACCTAAAGATGCAGAGGGGCACAGCTGAAAGTCCATCTTGGTGCCTAAATACCCTTAAAAATCCAGCCCATAGTTCCTATTATTCCTGTGCTGCAGATGGAGAAAGAAGCATACAAATAGACAGGCATAGTTTGACTTCTCCAGCCAGGCCAACGGGGCTACGCGTCGAGGACAAATTCCACGCCTGCTTGAGGCTTGAAGTTTGGGGGGTACGCAGCTCATGACAGAGTTGGGCTCTTTGGTAGCTATGCACAAGAAGAGTGTGAGGAGTGGGGGTTGATTATGTCAGGAACATGGCACAAACACCCGTGGGTTGTGGCCCCTTTGAGAGTCAAGGCAGTGGCGAAAACAGCCACCATGAGCTGCTGGGCTGCTCTACACCCTGTCTACTGCTAGAGGCCTCCCCACTGTCCTCATGTACTAATCACTGCACAGAGCCTGTTTAGTATGATCTGTGTTGGGGATAGGGAGTTTCCCTTATGTGATTTACAGTACCACTCACCAAAACAGATTGATTTTCTGAGTCCCCCTCCCATGGTGAACAAGAACCCAACAGCTTGTGGTCTCACAGTACACCGTGACATTAGCAATGCTATAGTTACGGTCAAGATGTTACAGACAGCACTTTTTAAAAATGTATTTCAATTTTCAAAGGCTGAGCCCCTAGTCAGGAAGTGACAGATTTAAGATGGATGCACATGCTGTACAAATCCAGCACTCCTCCTCCCCACACACACAGGTGGACAGAAGACTGTTCCATCTGGCACTACTTCCAAATTCTTTAATTGACACTGTTCTCTGCAGACAGTGAAAAGAAAGACGTGAAACATATTTTCCAGCCAGCATCCCCACTCCCACCTCCCGCTGCCATTACCACCACTCCAATCACACAGGAATCAAATGGATTCTATGCAAGCCTCTAATTCAGGGCTTACTTATGCACCATGACATCAGTGCTGTATAATGAGCCAAGTTCAGAAATCCATCTGGGACAAATAGCAGCCAGGCACATTGTGACTTCTTTTGTTTATATACACTAAGTATGTCTTGGTGGTAAGCGAACTTACTTGAAGATTTATTTCCCAAGTCCTCCAAAACAACAAAACAATATTCTGCATCCTGGAGCAGCTTTGTGACTCTAGTTCTCTTTCCAAGGTTATGCATAAGTGATTTTTAAGAGAGCACATTGTTTCTGAAACCTAAAATCTAAGCAAGATTAGACGTTGAAGCATAGTGCCTTAAAATGTAAAAAAGAAACTGCAAACAGCATAAGGAAATAAAGGCATATGGTATACCACAGCTCATCATCCTGCAAACATACCCTTAACTTACAAGGCCTCCTATTTTTCACCCAGAGAGGAAGCACTGATTGAAAAATCAATTTGGGACCAGCTGCTCCTTTGCTCTGGGCCTGGCTGCATCAATAAGTTGATCACTTATACAACAGTCTGCTTTCCAAAAAAGTGCACTCCTTAAACTACAGAGGTGATTAACAGAACTGAAGCAGAACATGCACAGTATTTGCATTAAACACTAGACTGGAAGGATATGAGGACTGACTTGGATCACACCTTACACCTTGTTAACAGAAAAATATTTATTAACTGAACTTTTGCACAACAGAATGCCATCCACTGTTATCCTAACTGCTCCCTATGCAGTATTGTTTTTAGAGATTTTAGCTTGAACTGTTAATTTCCATCTTTCCAGCGGCTTGAGTTACTAGCATAAGAACATAATAACATATATAAAATCATGAGTGGTATAGAGAAAGTAAATAAGGAAGTGTTATTTACTCCTTCTCATAATACAAGAACAAGGGGCCACCAAATGAAATTAATAGGTAGCAGATTTAAAACAAACACAAGAAAGTATTTTTTCATGCAACGCACTGTCAACCTCTGGAACTCCTTGCCAGAGGGTGTTGTGAAGGCCAATACTATAACGGGGTTCAAAAGGGAGCTAGATAGATTCATGGAAGATAGGTCCATCAATGGCTATTAACCAGGATGGGCAGGAATGGAGTCCCTAGCCTCTGTTTGCCAGAAGCTGGGATTGGGTGACAGGGCATGGATCACTTGATGATAGCCTGTCTGTTCGTTCCCTTTGGGGCACCTGCCATTGGCCACTGTCAGAGGACAGGATACTGGGCTTGATGGACCTTTGGTCTGACCCAGTATGGCTGTTCTTATGTACCATAACATTTCAATGCAGCATTTTATGTACTTTTTAATTATTTTTTTAGGGATGTAATAAGGATCCCCCCCCTTTACAAAGAAACCTGTGCTATTCCTCTCACTTCTGAGAAGATTCACTAAATGCTGTTAGAGTCTGATACTCGTTACTGGGCAGAACCAGCATGTCTGAACTCCTGAACACCCTGTGTAATAGTGTGTAATCACATATTATGGATCCCAGACCAGCTCCAGCTCCCTTTACTATTGTGAGTATTTCAAATTATTCTAAGGGGACTTGGAAGAGTAGGGACAGCAAATTTGGCCATGTGAAATAATTAGTGTACAGAAATAAATATTTAAAACTAAGGGCTGGTCTACACTGCGGGAGGGGATCAATCTAAGTTACACAGCTTCAGCTATGTGAAGAATGTAGCTGAAGTCGACATACTTAGATCTACTTGACACTGCGGTGAGTCGACAGGAGACGCTCTCCCGTTGATTCCCCTTGAGCTTCTCGTTGAGGTGGAGTATCGGAGTCGACGCTAGAGTGATCGGCGGTCGATTTATCGCGTCTATAGTAGACATTATAAATCGACCCCTGCTGGATCGATCGCTCTCCAAAAAGTTGTTAATCCATTCTCATTTTGTGCCACGTTCAGTCTCATGGCTATGGAGTTCAGGCTTTAAAAAGTGAAGTTTATGATGACCGAGTTGTAATAATCTTGACTATAGTGTCATCATCACAACACTAAAAAAAATTTTAAAAGCACCATTTACTTTTTGGTAACTATCTGTTTAATTTGAGAAATTAATATAGTCACACAGTATTTAAGTTCACAATTCCCTGGCATTCTGTTGTAGGACACTTGCTATCTTAGCAATATATGCTTTGGCAATACATTTCTTTTTACATTTAGGAGAGTGATTTTAGTTTTCACAAAGATGACTATGCTCTTTTAAAACGATGATTAATGTTACTAAATTACATACAGTTTGCTAATTCTTGCTAAATTTTGCATATATAATCTCACACAGTGAAATTTCAAAATTGGCCACATTCATTTTGCCTATGTCCCCATTCCTGCAATCTGAGCCACAAAAACAGATTTCTATGCCCATACGAGACTTGCAGACACTCTATGTCAGCATGAAAATATCCCACACGGATCAGGTGGTAGGATCAAGGCCTACATTTGGGCATAAAAAACCCTAATTTATATAAGTGAACAATCAGGTATGTGTACAAAACAGGTAACCACACACCTAAGTGATCAACAGTAAGTGCTGTTGCTTATTTTGTATATGCAATTATCTGTTTGAAAGCACAACTATGGATTTTGGCACGTGCATGCACGCACATGCACACACTTGGAGTGCATAAAAATCCACAGTTTTGACACTGAAACCAACCATCTCTGTGCAAAATACATATCTGTACACACAACTATTACACGAGTATGCAGTTACTTGTTTTGTACATACAAAGAAATGCCTAGCTGCAGGTACGAAGACAGGTATTTGCATGCACACATTTTGCAGGGGCCATTTAGTCCTCAATCCTCAAAACGTGACCCTATCAACAATACATACCACTTCACTCGTCATGTTCCAAAGTTATTTATATGATGAATAATGAATAACTTACAATAGAGATAAATTCTTATGCACAGTGTTAGTTCTTGAGCCTCAGTTTGCAGTCCCATTTTACTCCTGTGGGACAGCTAAGCAATTCAGGCTATTCTCTCTCTGTGGTTTACTCTGATAAGGAATGTTGCTGCCCTACTCTCTTCAGTTTACAAAAAGCGAGGGGAACAAAAAGGAAAAATCATTTCAAGGAGGGAAAACGTCAGATAATACATGATAACAATAAAGCTCCTTCATTTGAAGCTCTGAAATACTTGAAGCCTCAGAATACCTCTCTGTAGTATTATCCACCTTTCTATACAAGAGGATACTGAGGGTAAGTGAGGTCACACAGAAAGCCTGTGACAGAGTCCAGAAGAAAATTGAGAGCTCCAGATCCTGTTATTTACCACAATACCCTTATCTGAAAGAAGACTACTCACAATGACCAGTTTAGAAGAAAGGGAAAATCCGGTATCCCTTTGTAACACAAGTACTCCACTAGGCAGGCTGTTCTAAGCCTCATGATATTTGAAAGCAATATACTGCCATTGTTGAAAACAAAAAGAAAAATTGTGCAAGAGGATGGCTGGGCAGAATTCAGTCATCAGCATCCTTTGCTTAAAGGCACCATTCACTAAGATGATAAAATTAAACATGCGATGTTTAGGGGGAAAAGTATGTTCTGAGCTCCACAGAGAGGCTTTCCAACTAACAAACTTCATCCATGGGGTTACTTCTGTAACTCTGCCTGCCATTGTCAGCGATCCTGGATCTCACTTCTTTTTTAAAGTGCATTGGAACAGTCTGAATTCCCCTGTGTTTAAACCTATTGATTTTAAATCTTGCTTTAGATCTTCCTTGGACTGATTAAATCCTAAAATGCCTCTCAACAAAGGCAGCTTAGACAGGTCATGATTACAAAGCTTTGTGGATCCCCTCGTGAAAAAAAATGCACATCATCCTTTTCCCACAGAAGAGATTGTGCTGGAAGACAATGTATTTTCTCTGGGTGTGTCTACACTACAGCTGGGAAAATGCTTCATAGCATGGGTAGACAGACATGTGCTAAAGACAGCTATGGCAGCACAGTTGGCAGCTCAGGCTAGCCACTCATGTACAATCCCATCTGATCCCCTAGGTACCTATTCAGGCAGCTAGCCCAAGGTGCCACGTGTGCCAGGCCACACTGCTACCTTTAGCATGCTAGCTTGAGCCAAGCTAGCATGTGTCTGTCTACTCATGCTGGGAAACACCCTCCCAGCTGCAGTGTAGACATACCCATAGAAAACTCATTTTCTTCTTCCGTAGATATCACTGTTATTTCTGCTGCGAGTAACTCCTTTTTGATGTCACTGACTACTTCTGAGTTTTCCTGTATTCTTCAGCTAAGGAGACATCAGCAAACTGAGCTGCTTTGTAAAAAGTAATCTACCGGTATAGAAGGAAGGAAAAGGCCTCCAAGGAATATATACCATCTGTGATATGAGAAGCTGCTAAAAGGCTGAGAAATATGGAAGACGAGTAGAGTCAGAACAGAGACGTAGAAGCGACAAAGGGTCCTGTGGCACCTTATAGACTAACAGACGTATTGGAGCATAAGCTTTCGTGGGTGAATACCCACTTCTTCGGATCCGACGAAGTGGGTATTCACCCACGAAAGCTTATGCTCCAATACGTCTGTTAGTCTATAAGGTGCCACAGGACCCTTTGTCGCTTCTACAGATCCAGACTAACACGGCTACCCCTCTGATACTTGAGAACAGAGATGATAAACTTTAAAATGACCAGAGATGACCTTCTAGATCTACATTAACAAGGAATACCCCAGAAAACGTAGTTCCTATGGTAACATGCACACATACAAACACAGAGAAGCTGGTTTAAGTCTCCCAGTGAAGGCTCTTGTACATATTGCAGGGATGGCCAAACTTACTGACCCTCCGAGCTGCATATGACAATCTTCAGAAGTTCAAAGATGGGGTGTGCCTGCTGGTGCTCGGGGCTTCAGCCCTGCCGTGGGGCTAGGGGCTTCTACCCTGCGGGGGGAGGGTGTCTTCAGCCCTGCAAGAGGTGCCTTTCTGGGCTCAGGGCTTCAGCCCTGCTCCTGCTGAAGCCCTGAGTCCCGGCAGGCGCACCCCATGAGCTTGAAGCCTCAAGACTCCCCTCCCTGCTAGACAGAAAAAGCCTCTAGCCCCACCACCCCGCCACAGGGCAGAATCCCTGAGCCCCTCCCACGCCCCTCTGGCAGGAAGAGAATGGGGGCGGGGGGGGTGGAGACACATGAGGGTCTCCGCGAGCCACATTTTAACTGTAAAAGAGCCTCATGCGGCTGGCGAGCCGCAGTTTGGCCACCCCTGACATATAGTTGGGCAGTATCTGGGTGCTAAGATTTGATCTTAGGCTAACCTTTTTCTCTGGAAAGGTATTAAAATATGTTCCTGATCCATCAAATAAAGCTGCACTTGACTCAAAAGAGGATCCTGTACGCTCACAGTCTGGTTGACCTTTATCTGTTTTTGTGAACAAAATGCAGAAGCAACTCAAAACAGTAAGCTGAGCTAAAGTACTGTATCACAAATATTTGTAGCTCCTTCATTCATTCAGCTTCTAAAGAAGTCCTGTTAACGAGTCCAGATGCAGCTGTTTAACTACTGTACATGAATGAAGCCATTAGAAGTCTGCAAGTTCTTGCCAGGTTTCCAGCAGAGTATGCAGATTGGTTGCACTTCACTATGAGTAGAAGCTACGGACCATAAACTGAGGTAGGACCAGAAAAAGGGAAAGTTAAAATCTCACCCTAAATGTGATGGCAAGTACAGTTAAGTATTATGCAGAGTCTTCTATACGCCATAGTGAAATGATGCATCTCATGTACACTATAAACCAACTCCCTTCCTTACTTGCAAAGTGCACAGAGTAAAAAGTGATAGGCACAGAATTGGTGTGTCTGAAGAAACATGGGTGTAAGTGTGATCTTCATCATGATAATTAGGCACCTCTCTTGGGGACATACTAGCAATATTAGGCAGAAGTGACTTGGTGGCTGAGTGCTTATTAACACAAGATCACTGTGCCCCGATCTGGCTCAATCCTTTTAAATTGATGACTAAGCAAGTATGTACAACATTCTGCACATACACTGTTCAGAATTAGCCTCTGTGGAAAAAAGTAAACATAAAAGATGCATCAGTTTTGTAAACATCATCTGAAATATTATAAATCATTTCCATAACTTTTCCATCATTAGAAGTACATTGGAGAGTTGTAAACACGTCTTAAAACCACAACCGTATATTAGCAAATACTGCAACATTCAAATTCCAAAACAGAAATTTCATTCAAGAAATCTATTGCACATGAGTTTAACTAATTTCATGGTGCTCAATCCATGTCTATTTCACCTCAAAATTCATGTCTCAGGCTCTTTTTTATAACCTTGCCTGAGGAGAAAAAATCATTAGTAGAGACTAATCTAGATTCAAGATGATGGTTCAATATCTTTTCAAAAAGGATTCAGGTCTGGATTTTGAATACCTCAAAGTGAAGTGATAGCTGGATCCAAAGTTGTGATTCAACCTATTATAAAGACAGCAGGCCATTTCATGGAACCTAAGGCTAGCAGGGACCACCAGATTATCAAAGTCTGACCATATCACTGACCACAACCATCACCTGCATACTAATCCCAACAACTGAATTTAGACCAAGGTATAACAGCCCTCAGGATGCTGAACTATCATGTGCCACAGGCAGAAAATAGGAGGGATAGTAATGCACTATTTGCATAATCCAGATACAGATCTGGGTTGGATTTCAAACACTCCCAAATTTTACAGGTGTTTATACATGAGTTTCAGTTCAGGTCCATCTCTATTAAGTTTTTATGGCCAAATTGTTCAAACGTTAAGTGCCCAAATTTAATATTAATATGAAACTAGATGCCTAATGTCAGGCACCAAAGTTTGACAACTGTATCCCATTATTTTGAATTCCAGTGAATATATTTAAACACCAGATGGAACTGATAATTGCAAAAGCAGTGATGCAATACAATATCCAGGCCTCAGTGTAGTCATTCCAGTATTTGGGCCAAATTACGCCCTCAAATACATGGCACAGTTCTCTGTGAAGTTTATGGGAGCCAAACCCATGCACCAAGGTCACTATTTGGCCCGTAGATCGGTCACATTCAGACCATTCAATAGCTCTTACATTCCCACTCATCCCACAAAGCTTACTGACCTGCTGTGATCCATCTGCATTCACTATGTGAGGCATCATGGCTACCTCCCCATTCAGCAACGGTGGCAGCTCCAGCGGAATTTGGTCGGTCATCATCATTGTGACGTACATTCATGGAGAATTTTCCTCAACGGGCTTCCTGCAAGACAGACATGTTTTAAATTAATTTTCTTCTAAACGTAGACTAAGAAAAATCTATTCATACTTCGGTAGGGTGGTACCCTGCCCATTAACCCCACTTGCTTAAAATGGTATATCCTGGTCCAAGGGAAACTGGATGAGAGAACTGTTAATGGCTTTCAGATCACGTCATGGATAAATTCATTGCTTTCTAAGACACATTCCAGAATTAGTATTCAGCAAAATAAACATAGTGAAGTCTTTACTCTTTTTTCTTCAGGGCTGTTCAAGCATTAATATATTCAGCCACAGCCTTCATCCCAGATCTGAAATTTCTGAATGATAGTATGAGTAGCTTATGATTCAGTTTGTTGATCTGGAACCTGCTTCCTTTGCATATTTAACATTCATAAGAGGTTCTATTACTCTTGGCATTAAGATACAGCACGAGTCAAGTGCTTTTAATCCCTTGATAGCACTTCTACAGACAACATGAATTGTAAAAAGAGCAAACTTTCAATTTTCAGTGGTCCCCACGTAATTGTGACACAAGTGAAGAGAAAGCTCTTGCCTAGAATCTTATCCAACATGTAGAAAGTGGACCTCTGTACAGGACAGCACGTACGAAGAATTTGTAATGAAACACCATTATATACACCTTCACTAGAATACCATCCCTTGCAGATAATTATTTGAAGTGTTACATAAGAAAAGGTTGCTAAAAATCAGATGAAAGCTTTGTAATAAAAAGTCTTATAATTCAGTGTTAATAGTAGCATCATGCTGTTTTACAAGGCAATAATCCAGTTCCTTAATGAATAAACGACAGGACCTAAAGTCAAGTAGTTTATCCCGACAAAGGAAGCAGATTTTTGCACAAATTCCCATGGTCCTAATGCTAATCGAATTTATTTAATGCCTTTCATGCCAAAGAATCCCAAAATGCTTACAAATGATTAATATACAGCATCAATAAAATTCAGTTAGGAAAACCTATTAATTGTGGTGAAGTGTAGCAACCTGGTAGGTAGTTGGCACACACAATGCTGAATAGCTTTGCGCAGAAGGGAAATTTTTGGGGGGAAAACCAACAAAGGAAACCCTATTTATGTGGAGAGTGTTGTAGGATCTAATGTCTCCATGGAACAGACAGGACTTTGCTCTTTGAAGTTACAGCTACAAGAGCCATACAACATAAATAGTGAGGAATTCAATTTATCTACTACAGGAAGAGTGAGAAGCTGAGTCAACCCTGCCAGGATTAGAACCTGTGGTTCCATAGAGTCTAGATATTTACAACCTGATACACAGACCACTAAGCCACTCCCTCTCCTGCTGCTAGTGTTTAAATTTAGATTTTTAAAAGCCATGTTTAAATGTAAATGGATGGGACACTGAAATACACTCTCTCTTCACCATTATATACTTATTTACTTAGATTTGTTGAAAATGAGCCCATCCAGAGCTCAACATTAAAATCCAGTCAGCTGCAGAACAAATCTAACGGTCAGAGAATAAATCAGACCATGAGTGAATATTCTGGATTAACTGAGACAGCCCACTTGTGCAATGAGAATGATCAAAGTGCCTATTTAAAACTCCCCACCCCACTTAAGCTAAATAGCGTTGAACCTTTCACTCTTATCATGTCAAGCATCTTTACACATAGAAAGTAATGGAGAACCAATCTACATCTCTTCTAAAACAAGTGTCCTGCTCAGCACCTTTACACTTCCTCTGGCATACATCTGTAACGGCTATTTTAATGTAGTGGGTGCCAAATTTTGCACGATTCACATAGTTCTTTCTGATGTTCTCACTACCCTGAAAATACAGCTTTTCTAATTGTCACTCCAACTTGTTATGAATAGAGGACATCTATTTCAAAATGACAGACTCTCCTCCTTTTATCTGAGACCCAATTATAGGACACAAATTCTCACCAAGTTTGAAGAGTAACATAACGTAACAAACAAAAGGCAGACATATATCAGCTAGTGACCAGCTAAACAATAAGTCCATGTCTTTGTGTTTTAAGTCTCATTCTAGACCTGGGTCAAGCATTAGTGTGGGCCTATATCACAACCCTATACCATTTGCCCCACATATTGACCCACAGTGACTACACACATAAAAAAGGAATCTGGAAACCAAATACCTCCCTGGCTCACAACATCAAGCACCATGATCCAACCCATGCATCATCTACCAAAATCTCCGTGGGTCTGAAAGTAAAGCTAGCAGCTGATGAAAGTCTTCTCTACTTGTCATGTGAGCTACACACATCTGCTTGAGGCCCTCCACACCTTTCTTCACCAAGGC
This sequence comes from Macrochelys suwanniensis, assembly GCA_033296515.1. Lineage (NCBI taxonomy): Eukaryota > Metazoa > Chordata > Testudines > Chelydridae > Macrochelys > Macrochelys suwanniensis. Next base: position 14,611,911 of record CM065783.1, read on the forward strand.
GGTTTTGCCAAATCTCACAATTTTTACTGCGAGTCTTGGGGCTTCTTAAAGCCCCAGATCCTGGAACCAGGTGATTACATGAAAATCTCAGCTTTCATTTTTTAAAAATTTTCTAGCCCTCATGATTGTGAAGAAAAGTTTGAAAACATGAACCCTGCAAGTTCAAAACCCAGAATATAACTCAAACTCCAAAATTATTTAAAATCTCACCATTCTGGAGGTCCCATAATTCATCACTTTTCATCACTTGGAATTGGCAATACAATCAAGGCCCTGCAAAACCTAGCTGTAACCATGTTGTGTCCTGGTTGTACAGATCACTTAGGAAAAACATGATTTTAGTTGTTTTCCAATTAAAGTGGATTAATTCTTGCAACAGCTAATTGTATCCCTGGTCCATGAAGACTTTCAATGTGAGTTCATCAATCATACATAGAGAATAGCTTCACAATACTGAGCAGAGCCGTAACTCATATTTCTGCGCCCGAAGCAAGTACCCCCTCCGCAGCGTTTGTGTTGCCGCCGAAATGCCGCAGGAGACTGCGGCAGCGTTTGTGTTGCCGCCGAAATGCTGCAGGAGACGGCGGCAGCCTTTGTACTGCCGCCAAAATGCCGCCGGCTTGGGGAGTTTCTGCGTCCCTAAGCTTGTGCGCCCAAGGCAAGTGCCTCACTCGCCTTGCCCTTGTTACGGCACCGATTCTGAGCCTTCTCTGGCATTTATTGGCAAGCCAATCTAGAGCACATATGTCCTCAATTCATCCCTGTTTTTTTAAGTGTATATATATAACTTCATGAAGGAGTTCTGAAAGGATTGCAAGGCTGACAGGAGCCATTATAAACACATTAAAATGCACGTACAAATAAATGACAAATCCATCCAGTCTGAATCTGGAAGTCTGAGTTTTAAGAGAGACATTTTTTTATCTCAAAATAATGCAATGCCATTTTTATTTATTTAAATATAGACTGTAGTTTGAAACTATATTTTTCCATAGTAAATTTCCCACTCCAGACACAACAAACCAACGTGCTGACGTGTATTTGCTGAATGTCATGATTTGAAGTTTAGTAGTTACATTCTTACTACAGCCATGTCTACACTAGTCTTTTTTTCAGAAAAGTTTCCTCGTACTGCCAATACTGGTGCAACTCCACCAATACTGGCAACACTAGTTGTTGACAAGGCACTGTTGGCCATTGGTATTTTCCAACACGGTCATGTAGATCTGTTCTCTGCATGGTTAGATAACATGCTGTTGAAATCACTGGTAACCATAGGAACCTTCTCTACACTAGGTGGAAGTGCACCAGGTTTTTAACAATGGTGAGAAATACTGACCCATTAGGTTTCTCTTTCTTACTGATTCTTGATTAACAAGAGGAAAACAATGTATCTTTCAAATTTGCTAACATCCCCCCCACAATGCAACAGTTGCTCTCACACAACCAATTTCATTAATTTGATTGACAGATGCAAGCACTGAGATCAACTTTGTCTCTAAGAAGTCAAGCACGTTACTTGCAAGAAAACCCCAGGCCAAGGGGCTGGGAAAACAAATTCAGAGTTCAGGACATGAGAACTACTCTGCTTTGCTTAAAATATGAACTACCACATACTAACTCAAAGCCTGAATCAACCAAAACCCCAAAGTTTTTTCAAGGTCTAAAAAGTTGAATAAATTTAAACTTTCAGAAAATATTTCCTGTGTGTCTGCATTCCCTGGGTTTGGCTGGAACAGGATACGGAAATACCACTATTCAGTGAGAGAGGCTGTATTTCCAAGCTAGTTATATCCAGGAAATACTAGAAATTTCATAAGGTTTCCAGCTGAGTTTCTTGACCAAGGAAGTATGGATAAGCATCCAAGCTTTTGGATGTTTTTCCACCCAAACTGAGCTTCCAAACCTTTTGATGTTTACTAGTTAATACTGTGAACCTGATTTTCTACTTTGTAATGCAATGTCCTACCTCTCACAAAATAAGTTGACAATCCTTACGTTTCCTTATTGATTCAATATGTGAATTAAAAATACATATAGTAGTTGCATGTGACAACAGATGGAAACTTAAAAACACAGAGAAGAACAAAGTAGAACTATCCAAAACAAATTTCCATGTATGATGAATTAACACGACCCAATGTGTTAGGACACCGTTATCCTTAAATTCCAAGAGGAGTTTAAACACATTGAGATAGCCTAACAGTCTACTTTTTCTTAGAAGGTTTTGACTACACTTTAATTATGGTACAAGCCAAGATGATTCATGATATTTCCACCTTCTCTCTTTTACAAAACTTAAAAACCTCTTCCAGCTAAGGCAGATGGAATTTCAAAATGAGAACCTAGCAAAGTAATAGTTCTTCTACATATTTAGCTTTATGAACTGGTTTCTATTAAAAAAAAAAAAAAAAGGTTACCTACCTTTCGTAACTGTTGTTCTTTGAGGTGTGTTCCTCATGTTCATTCCATTCTAGGTGTGTGCGCGCCCATGTACTCAGCCATCAGAGATTTTTGCCTTAGCGGTACTTGTAGGGCCAGCTGTGGCGCCCGCTAGAGTGCCACGCTCGTGCTGCGATATATCAGGCGCCACCGGTCCACACCCTTAGTTCTTTCTTGCCGACAAACTCTGACAGAGAGGCAAGAGGGCGGGTAATGGAATGGGCATGAGCAACACATCTCGAAGAACAACAGTTTGAAAGGTAGGTAACCATTTTTTCTTCTTCGAGTGCCTCCTCATGTCGATTCCATTCTAGGTGACTCAGAAGCAGTATGAATGGATGCGGGCTCGGATTTCTCCGTTGTGAAGCTTGTAGCACTGCTCTGCCAAAGCCAGCATCATCTCGAGCCTGCTGGGTCGGCGCGTAGTGCGACGCGAACGTATGAATGGACGACGAGGTGGCGGCCTGACAAATTTCTTGGACCAGCGCCTGCGCCAGGTCAGGCCGCTGAAGACGCCTGCGCTCTAGTGGAATGAGCCGTCACAATTGCCGGCGGGGGCACCTTCGCCAGTTCGTAGCAGATGCAGGCCATGATCCAAGACGAGATTCTGTTGCCTGACACTGGGCAACCCTTCATCCTGTCTGCAACAGCAACGAGCAATTGTGTTGACTTACAGCAGGGGCGGGCAAACTTTTTGGCCTGAGGGCCGCATCGGGTTTCTGAAATTGTATGGAGGGTCGGTTAAGGGAGGCCGTGCCTCCCCAAACAGCCAGGCGTGGCCTAGCCCCCGCCCCCTATCCAACTCCCCGCCCCCGCTTCTCGCCCTCTGACAGCCCCGCCAGGACTCCTGCCCCATCCAACCCCCCGTTCCCTGACAACCCCCCAGAACCCCTGCCCCATCCAACCACCCCTTCTCCCTGTCCCCTGACCGCCCCCAGAACCCCTGCCCCTGACTGTCATCCGCCGCCCCATCCAAACCCCTCCTCTCCTTCCTGACTGCCCGCCCCCTGGGGACTCCTGCCCCCATTCAACTCCCCTGTTCCCGGCCCTCTGACCACCCCAACCCCTATCCACTCCCCCGCCCCCTGACCACCACCCCGAACTCCCCTGCCCTCTATCCAACCCCCCCTTCTCCCTGCCCCCTTACTGCGCTGCCTGGAGCACCAGTGGCTGGTGGCACTACAGCTGCGCCGCCCAAAGCACCAGGACAGGCAGTCGTGCCACCCATCTGGAGCCTGCCACGCAACCACGCAGCACAGAGCACCGCATCAGGAGCTCGCAGCCCCGCCGTCCAGAGCATTGTGCAGGCAGCGCAGTGAGTTGAGGCTGCAAGGGAGGGAGAACAGCAGGGGAGGGGTTGGGGGCTAGCCTCCCAGGCCAGGAGCTCAGGGGCCAGGCAGGAGGGTCCCGCAGGCCGGATGAGGCCCGTGGGCCATAGCTTGCCCACCTCTGACTTACAGAATGGCCGTGTTCTATCAATGTAGAAAGCCAACATCAGTCTGATGTCCAGAGTATGCAACCTGTGCTCCTCATCTGATGCATGAGGCTTCGGACAGAGGACTGGTAAGTAAGTCTTGGCCAGCGTGGAACTGGGAAACGACCTTCGCACAAAAGCCATGTGCAGACGCAGCTGGACTTTGTCCTTGTAGAAGACTGTATAAGGCAGCTCCAATGTGAGCACCCTGATCTTGGACACCCGCTGGGCCAAAGTTATAGCAACCAAAGAGACCTTCCAGGAGAGAAGCAGAAGGAAGCAGGAAGCTAAGGGGGGGAGCATGAGCTTCGAAAGCACAAGACTACAGTCCCATGCGGGGGGGGGGGGGGGGGGGGGGGAGACTAGGTCCCGGATGTGCAGGTAAAGGCGCTCCAGACCCTTCAGGAAGCGGGACGTCATGGGATGGGCGAAGATCGACCTGCCCTGAACTGGAGGGCGGAACACCAAAATGGCCCCCAGGTGTACCTTGACCGAAGACAACAACAAGCCCTGGAGCTTAAGATGCAACAAATAGTCCAGGATGTCCTGCGGTGGGACCTTATCTGGACGAATGTGCTTGTCCGAGGCCAAACACGCGAAGCGCTTCCACTTTACCACATAGGTAGCCCTGGTAGAAGGCTTCCTGCTGTCCAGCAGGACCTGTTGGACTGCAGTGGAGTACTCTCTGTACTTAGCCATGTAGCAGCCACGCCATCCAGTGTAGCGACGCCAGGTTCAGGTGCAGCAGATTGCCATGGTTCTGGGAAGCAGATCTGGTTGGAGAGGTAACTACAGTGGGTCAATCACCGAAAGACTCAGCAGCATGCCGAACCAGTGCTGGCGAGGCCACTCTGGGGCTATGAGGATGACAGAGGCTTTGTCTTGCTTTACCTTTAGTAGGACCCTGTGGATAAGTGGCACCGGCGGAAAGACGTATATCAGCGTTCCCGACCATGGAATCAAGAAGGCGTCTGATAGGGATCCCTTATCTCTGCCGTGCAGAGAAAAGAATATGTGGTACTTTCTGTTCCGTCTAGATGCAAATAGGTCCACTTGGGGAGTCCCCCACCTTCGGACGATCAGGCTGACCACCCCCGGATGGAGGGACCATTCTTGGCAAGACGAGAAGGTCCTCCTGAGGTGATCTACCAGGACACTGTTGGTTCCAGGTAGGTGGATGTCCACCAGATGGATGGTATGCCGCATGCAAAAGTTCCAGAGGCTGAGCACCTCCCGACACAGGGCCGAAGACCTGGCGCCGCCCTGCCTATTGATGTAATATGTTGCAGCCGTATTGTCCGGGAGAACCTGCACCTCTCAGGTGGGACAAGAACGCTTCACAGGCCAGGTGCACTGCCTTGAGCTCCCTGACATTGATATGAAGGGCTAGATCATGCTGTAGCCAGCAGCCCTGGCTCACCCAAGTGGGCCCACCTGCGTTCAAGACCAGAGTGAGCGATGGTGCAGGGGACACAAAGGGAACTCCCTGCAGCACTGACTTCGGACCTAACCACCAGTCCATGGACGAGAGGACATGGTTCAGTACTGTGACCACTCGGTCCAGGGGGTGCCTGCTGGGAACGTAAACCATTGCCAGCCACATCTGCGGGGGTTGTAAATGAAGCCAGGTGTGACTGACCACATCCGTGCATGTTACCATGTGGCCCATCAGCCGCAGACATGTGTGGGCTGTGGTGATCAGATACCTCCTTATGTGGGCTACGAGATCCCACATGGTCTGAAAGCGCGCTTCCGGAAGGAAGGCCCTGGCTGACATGGAGTCAATAACTGCTCTGAAAAACTCTATGCACTGGACTGGCGTTAACGTGGACTTTCCTATGTTTATTAACAGGCCCAGGTCGCTGTAGGTGCACCAGCGCACCAGATCGAGGCTTCTTTGCACCTGCTCCAGAGACCTGCCCTTGATGAGCCAGTTATTGAGATATGGAAAGATCCGGAGGCCCGCCCCCCCCCCCCCCCCCCCCCCCCCCCGTCTGAGGTAAGCTTCTACCAGCACCACGCGTTTAGTGAACCACCCTGGGGGTTGAAGACAGGTCAAAGGGTAGCACCGTGAACTGGAAGTGGCGCCCATCCACTATGAAAGGCAGGAAACGTGTGTGTCCCGGGAATATGGAGACGTGGAAGTAAGCGTCCTTGAAACTGAGAGCGGCGTACCAGTCCCGCGGATCCAGGGAGGGGATAATGGAGGCCAGGGAAACGATGCAGAACTTCATCTTCTTGAGAGACTTGTTGAGGACACACAGGTCCAGGATGGGTCTGAGGGCCCCCTTGGCCTTCAGGATTAGGAAGTATCGGGAATAGAATCCTCTTCCTTCCATTTCCCAAGGAACCACCTCCACAGCCCCCAACTGCAGGAGCTTGTTGACCTCCTGAACCAGGAGTTGTTCATGAGAGGAGTCCCTGAAGAGGGACGGGGAAGCAGGGGGTTGGGAAGTAGGATATAGCCTCGAGCTACTATGTCCAGAACCCAGTGGTCCAACATAACCCACGACCAGGCCAACCGGTAGGGAGAAAGACGGTTGAGGAAATGATAGGCAGGATCTGGAAGGATGACTGGGGCGTAGCTCTCGAGCACACCCTCAAAATGATAGCTTTTGGCCCCCAGGGTGTTTAGCAGGTCCAGGCTGGGCTGGCAAGTGGGAGGAAGAAGGGCGGCAATGGCTAAACCCAGCATCCCTTCTTCTTGCAGATCCCTGATGGGCTTGCCAAGGTCTTGACGGCGGCGGGGGCCGGAATGGCTTTCTGGCAGACTGTGGGGGTACGCATGCCCAACAAGCGAAGGGTAGCCTTAGTGTCCTTCAACCCAGGTAGCCTGGTGTCCGTCTGAGCAGAGAACAGCCCAATTCGTCAAATGGGAGATCCTGAATCAAGGACTCCATCTCCTGGGAGAGGCCCACCGTCTGGAGCCAGGAACTGCGTGGCATGACCATAGCTGATGCTACCACCCTTGCCACCAAGTCCCATGCCGTTTGCAGGGAACATCTGGCTGCCACGGTACCTTCCTCCAGCAAAGTGCCAAACTCTTGAGCCTGACCCTGAGGAAGGGAATCCTGGAGCTTTTTAAGACAGTCCCAAAGGTTACAATTATATCAGCCCAGTGGGGCCTGATGGTTTGCCACCCGGAATTGTAGGCCGGCTGTTGAATAAATTTTTCTGTCAAATAAATCGAGTTTTTTGGCTTCTTTATTTTTGGGAGTGGAAGTGGTGGGGACCTGCTTGTCCTTTTCATTGGCCGCAGACACAACCAGCGAGCCCAGAGGTGGGTGAGTATAAAAGTACTCAAAACCTTTGGCCAGCACAAAGTATTTTTTCTCTGCCCGTTTCATGCTGGGCAGGATGGAGGAGGGGGTCTGCCACAGTGACAATCTTGAGGACCTCGTCGTGTACGGGCAAGGCGACCTGGGCGGGTGTGGAGGCCAAGAGGACATTGAAACGGGTGTCCTCCTGCTCCATCATCTCCTGCACTGCCAACCCCAAGTTCTTGGCCACCTGCTGGAGAACGGCTAGATGCTCCCTAAAGTAATCTGGGGGGGCTATCCCTGGAAGCGGTGCTGAGGGCTCGGCTGCCGCAGGAGAGGGAGGTTTAGGGGTGGAGGCGGGATCCTCTACCCTACCTCGGAACGGGCTTCCAGTACCAGGCCCAGTGCCAGTAGGACCACCGTCTGTTGCTCCTACACGGCCACCGAGGAGCGATGCGAAGGGGGCATCGTTATCACCGGAACTACCCAGGCTCCCCAATACAACCAATGCGTTGGCCACTGGCCTTGCTGCCACTGCGGTGCCCTGGACGACGGAGCAGGCTCCGGTGCCCAATCCCATCGCTGAGACCAGAGCGATGGGCTGAACTGGGCCTCTGTGCCACAGGAACCACCTTCCAGTGACCAGGAAGGAGCCATCAATGCCTGAATCTGTTTACTGGTTGTGGCTACCCGTGACTGCTGGCCAGGTGTAACTGACTGGTGACTGTACCGGGGAGAATGGTTCCTGTGCCTGGGAGACTGGCGTCAGGGGGAACGGTGCCGGGGGGACCAGCAATAAGATGGGCAGCGTTCCCAGGGTGTCAGCGATCAGGACCGACATCGAGAGGTAGATCAGCGAGAGGGTGAACGATGCTGGTCATAGTATGGGGCGCATCGACACCATGCCAGTCCAGGACAAGGAGCTTCCGGTCATCACGGTCCTGTTCCCGACACCACGTGCTGATCACCACAGGTGTCAGACCTGAATATGGAAGATGTCTGTATGTGATATCTTGTAACATGGGACACCATTGCACACCAGTGTCCACACAGTACTTGCCAGCATGAGGATCATAATCCAAAGGCAAGGAAACCAAGAAACCTGGAGACCTTCATCCTGTTGCAGCCTTCATCTGCCTTCACAGCTATTCAAAGAAACTGTCTCTTCACACACCTGCTCTGCCACTGAGGACTTGCCAAGTGGGGAGAAAGAGGGAGAGGGAATTGTATCGCTGGTCCTCTGGAACCTCATCTTCCACTTTGCTACCTTGGATGACTCTGCCAGGAATGACAGAGACTCCCAATGGCATTGCTCTCAGGATCATGGGAACACATAAGCCGTTCCACCACATCAAGGTCACAATCCACTGGGACATATTTCAAGGATTCCGGTATTTAGAGATCCAACAAAGACAACAAGAAATAGAGAAATGGGAAAGGAAAGAATGCACCGTAGCCTGATTCAACAATCCAGATCCAACCCTTCCACTGGGAAACGTCTGCCCCAACCGTGACAAGATTTGTGGATTCCGGATTGGTCTCATTAGCCACCTGTGCATCCACCAGCAATAACTGGCTATCATTTTATGGAATATACTCATCCTTGAACTCCAAGGGATTGCAAACAATGCAGTCCTATATCTCTTCAATGTGCTTTACAAACATTGTAAATTAATCCTCACAACCTCCCTGCAAAACAGGTAAGTAGGTACTATACTAAGGTTACAGATAGAGAAACAGGCAAAGAAAATCTCAGTGACTTGCCCAAGGTAACTCAATGAGCAGAGAGCTGGAGAGCTCTAGTAGAGAGCTAGAGCTAGAATTCAAGAGCTTCTAGCTTCCAGTCATGTTCTCAAACCACTAGATCATCCCATTTCTTAGATCACCACATATGAGTTTAAGATTGTACATTATTGCCACCACAGAAACCCAGAGATTGCTGCACAAGAAGAGACAAATAGAAGAGGATTGTTGCAGAACACTTCCTCCTCAATTACCTTTAATATGCATGGCTTTTAAACAACTGGTTTTTAAATTTTGAAAATTACTTCTCAAGATGAAGAGAACATGGTACTATATCGTCATAAGAAAGAAATCCAAACAACCAAATCTGGGTCCACCACACATACTATTCCAAACTACCAGTTTTATCCAAAGAATTCTGCAACAAAAGTTGCTCTACCTTTTTATCCCAAGACATCTATTGCCTTTAAAAAGTAATCATCCTGACTCACACTTCAGGATCCTGACTCTGCAAATGCAGTTGCACTTCCTGACCCACCCAGAGATGCTAGAAATAGCTTTTAGATAAGTACTGACAGTGGCTAAAAAGTAACATAATAGAATCGCAAATGAAAACAACTGAATCACTCTCATGATAACAGCTGAAGAAGATAATCTAGTTGCTGTAATTCTCACATGCATACACACAACGGGAGGGGATTTTCTCCATTTTTATTGTGCACCTGAATGTTTTAAGATACATATAGTCTACATATAATCTAAAAGACTCCATCCCCACCATTTACATTCCAGCAACACTAACCATCTTCTGCAGGAAGTTAATTCACATCCTTCCGATCTGCTCATTGCCAACACCTACCCAAAAGCAAAGTAGCCAAGGACAGCATGGACATTGTAACTTCACAGGAAATCATCAGAGGTTATGCATATCATGCTGGCAAAACAGAGAAGTTAAGAGATAAAATAAAAACAAGGCCAGGTCTACACTACAAACTTACAATGGTATAACCGCATTGCAAGAACTGTGAAAATTCCACATCCACGAGCGACATAGTTATACCAACCTAACCCTGGTGTAGACAGCACTCTGTCGACGGGAGAGCTGCAGCATTTTTAGTGTAGACCTGCCCCAAGTGTCTGATTCTGGGAGGTAAAGAGCACCCTTACTTGCAAAGACGCTAAACCTTGAGAGGTTCAGACCTCTGCTAAAGGCCTCTGGAAGGTTCTCAGGGCTTGTCAAGATTTGTCCCCTTGAAGTCATTGGACTTAATACGTGAGACGTGTTATCTGACACCTCATAAGAACTAAAAGAACTAGTACTCAAATGTTTCCAGAAGTACTTGTAGTAAGAAAAAAAGTAAATAAATAAAAAGGAGGATTGGTAAGGGAAAAATTCATTTTATTTCACTTTCCTGCATTGAACAGGCAATAACTGCAGCGCAAAGTCATCTTCCATAAAAAGGACTGTTTCTCCTCGGTACAGTTTAGTACACTTCCAGGAAGCATGTCAGTTCTTTTAAATCTATGAGCGTTGGTAGCACAGTAGTTCTGTGTCGCTAATTAGAGAAGTCAGATTCCCAGCATGATAAGATTAGGGCTTTTCAACTGGGATGGTTTTGAACTGCCTCTGCTGGAGAAAGAGAACTGAAAAGCGCACGTTAGGCACTCAGCCACTTCAAGTTTTCCCATTAGTAAGGCTTCTGACCTTCCTAAAGTGCTTCTTTTATGTGTTATTATTATTATTAATACTCAGCACCAGCATACTAGCTTCAAAGTGCTTTTACAAACCCCAGGTAATGAATCCAGCCAGCTTTTCAGATGTTGTTATTTAAAAACCTGTTTCACTAAATGTATCTAAATCAGCATTTACAATGTGATTCTATTTTTATTCCAGATGAACAGTATACTCCGGCTCTGCAGCAAGTGCAGCTGTGTGCAAGAAAAACTCTTGCCATGGCTTGCCACTTGAACGCACGCAGGAGTGGTGATAATTGTTCATGTAGGAAAAGCCTCTTGAGACATGAGCAGTACCTGGAGGTATGCACACAGCTGGCTGGTCAGGGAACAAATAGTCTGGAATTTGTCTTCTTGTCTGATGTGTGTTCATTAGCCTAGTTAAATCACATCTGTCTGAAAGACGACTTAAACCTAAAAGCATTCTTTCTATGTCTAATTGCAAACATGGTAGGTTAATCTGAAAGCAACCCAAGAGAGACAGACCTATTTGTAACAATTTATATGTTTTAATTGGATTGGTTAGGATAAGACAGATCTTTGTGCCAAACTGGTCTCCATCCTTTATTTCTTTTCTAAAAGAATATAAGACGCAGGAATGTCTGATTGAAAAACTAGCTGGCATTTTAGGAAATGGATGGCCATTGTTTCTCTACAACAGTGTCACAAATATCAGATTACCCTATGAGAACTGCCCTGTAGAAAACACTCAGATAAATGAAAACAAGTGTTTAAGTTTAAAAATAGATGTACAAAATGCAGTTGGTTAAATGGTATATTACAACTTTAAAACGGGATAATAGTTGGGATTGTCTAAAGCACCTACGTAGAGCTGGATGGTGGACAACAATTCCTTTCCAACAATAATTTTTGAAGTTTGTTTTTTCCCCCCCACATTGGAACAAAAATAAAACCTTTTAAACATTTTTGCAAAATGTAATTTTGTCAAAACCGTCAATTTTTTTTATTTAAAAAGTCGGTTTTCAGTCCAGGCCTGTCTCTCTCATTGGAAAGTCCAACCTGAACCTCAGAAACTTTCCCCTCAGAGACTTCATCAAAATCAATACATTATTAAATAGCATATTTCAACAAAAGTTTAATCAAAAATATTCCAACCAGCTCTACACCTGACTTTGGACCACCAGTCCCTCTGACTCCCATTAAAAATCAATGGGAGTTGTGCTCCTAAATCAGTTAGGTGCTTTTGAAAATCCCACCCTAGAAGTCCAATCTGAACAGTGACTTCAATGTGGCTGCACTCACAAGAGTGCAGAATTAGGGCCAGAGTTGTCATTATTCGTGAATTAAGCCTCCTGTATTTGGAAAAAATAATTTTCCAGTCCAATCTCATGTACTGTATGGAGAATAAATTACTACGTGCATTAGAAATGGGCCTAAACCAGCAACTTGGCACCTTACTTTGAATTTCAGGAAAGGGGTGAAGGAGCAAAATCTGTATTTAAATTTGCAGCTTTGACCCATCTCTGATCTAAATAGGTTACACCATTCTATCCCTGGGAAGGATTTTAATTTACTCAGTGAAACTTTGCAATAACCCCACGTGCTAAACACTATTCTAATTTCTAGCCCAGCAAAAAAGTCAATTTTGTGCACAATATCATTTTTGAGAATCAATTTTTCCAGTCTAATGTTTGCACTATTTATATTTATTGAAGCCAAAGTAATTAGAAAAGAACCTGGCATTCAATAAGTCAATTATACGGGAAGGAGGCACAGAGAACATCCAACATGTTGTTAACTAGCTGCAAATATCATAACTACAACAGCACAACAGGAAAAGAGAAGTTTAAGAATGAGGAGATTAGTTTAAATGGCATTATACTGTGAGGCAACTAAAACTAATCAATGTATGATACCTCTGACAAGTACCAGAACAAAGTCAGCAGGCTGGTACGCAGAAGAGTCCTTAATCATTAAAGAAATAATGCTAAATAACTCTGCTAGCCTTTTTCCATGTTGTTTCTATTGTCCCAAGATACCCGTGTGCAGTGTTGAAAATGTACAAACATTCTTCCTGGTGTGTGTGTGGCCCTACACAATTAACACGCCAAAAAGGGATATGAACTCAGATAAAACACAATGGCACCAAATTCATTCACATCCATGAGCTACACCAGGAGCAAATCTGGCCTAATAAAATAATTTAAGATCTATAATGAGAACACCTGAACAAAACAACTTCACTAGCCATGGGGAACAACCCATGGATTCACAGCATTCTCATTTGCATGGACACTATTATAGCTAAATTAACCTGCTGTTCAGAATAATCAGTTACTTTATAGATACATCATTGCCCTGTAAAATGAAAAAAGTGCTTAATGGACACTGTCATTCAAACTGTCATAGGCTTATATCACTGAAAATACAGACAGCCAAACTACAAATAAAACAAAGTGCAACTAATATATAACTGTCAACTACCATTTTATGAGAATTTTTTTCTTTACCTTTTCATAAATGTCTCCTAGGAACTTAAAATAGTTAGTCTTCCTTGCCTATTGTATCCTTTCCCCTTCTCCCAAACAAGAGCATCTTTCTTCCTCCTTTTCTAATGATCCCAAGATGCACCATACTACCTCTTTAAAACGACACCAGGTGGACCTAACCCTTCTTACACAGCAGTGGTTATTGGATTTTCAAATATTTTGTGGAGCTTAACAAATTATAACAGTTTTAAGATTGACTCAAGATCAATTTGATCTTTTTGGCATGTCCCTTTAAATTTCTGCCAAATGATTATTTTATAAAGGTAAAAACATTTTTATACATTTCATAACCTTGCATGTGACTTCCTCAAATATGGATATTCATCAGCTTCCTCTCTCCCTGCTCCCTGAATAAAAACCATTTGAAGAACAAAAACAATGTCTATTGGCAAGATTGTGGCCAGCTTCCATACAAGTTCACAAGATGAAAGGGGTAAGAGCACATTGAACCATATTCACTACCCCTCTGCTCTTCTGAACTACTACAAACAACCCCAAAGAGGGCACGAAGGACGCAGGACCATCCTACTCTGCAGTTTATTGCTACAGAGCTGACAAGCCACAGAAGGAAAAGCGTGCTGTGCCACTGTGGGCCACCCACTGAAATCAATAAGGCATAAAGTTGAGCAGGGCCTTAGGCCAGCAGTTCTCAACCAGGGGGCCGAAAGCTGGTTTCAGGGGGTCACAGGGCCCCACGAGGCTGAAACCAGGAGCAGAGCCATGGGGAGCATCAGCACCACCCACAGGGCTGAAGTCAGAAACGGAGTTCTGGGGCCGAAGCTGCGTGCCTCAAGCCCCAGTGCCCCGCGGGGCTGAAGCCAGGAATGGAGCCGTGGGGCTGAAGCCCTGAACCCTGGCACTCCCCTCAGATCAAAAGCCAAGAGCCCCGGGGCCCTGCGGGGCAGAAGCCTCAAGCCCACCCCACCCCGCAGCTGAGCCCTGAGGACCCCAACACACACATGGTGGCTGAAGGCAGGAGCCCTGAGGTCCCCGCGCTGGGCTCTGTAGTTTTACTATACTATGGGCTGGTCCACACTGGGGGGGAGGGGGAGATCGATCTAAGATACGCAACTTCAGCTACGTCAATAACGTAGCTGAAGTCGAATATCTTAGATCGATTTTTAAAAGTACTTACCCCGGTCCACACCGCAGCAGGCAGGCTCCCCCGTCGACAGCGCTTCCTCTGCTCGCCGAGCTGGAGTTCCAGTGTCGACGGGGAGTGGTTCTGGGATTGATTTATCACGTCTAGACGAGACACGATAAATCGATCCCAGTACATCGATCACTACCCGCCGAATGAGGCGGGTAGTGTAGACTAGCCCTATGAGTATAGTATGTTGCGGCGGGGGGGGGGGGGGCCTCAGAAAGAAAAAGGTTGAGAACCCCTGCCTTAGGCTATCTGTATCACAGGCAAGCATGTTTCTCACATGTAATATTCATATAAAGACCTGAAGGCAGATATGGTACATGCTTCACCTAAATTTTTTTAAGCCCACAGCTAGTGTCTGAAAAGTATTTAGGGTCATGGTTAGATTAATGTCATAGTTCAGCAATGCAGAGTCCTCCCCTCCAACCTTACCCTTCTCCCCAGTAAAACTGGCTTGTTAAGATCATGAAAACATTTCTTGTCTCATTTAAATTATTAATATTTTGTATTATCACACAAAAATTTCAAAGGTAAGCCAGTCATAATTCACCTACAGTAATTGATTTAAATCTATTGACATGGATCAATTTAACTAAAAAGCTGCTTCTCCCCACAAGATTTAAATGTTTATGTACATCTCTAGCAAACAAGCAATAGAAAATAAATACAGCAGATTCCATTAACAACTTGCTTTCAGCACACCTTTTCGCAAGGCAGTCTTCTTTACTTTAGCCATTTACTGTTAACCTGGCCCCCTGGTTGAAGTGGTATTGACAAAGAGTAGTACATTGTATTATTGTGGGAAACCACTTCACACAAATCTCCCATTCAACCCAGAGATTGAACAATAGGCATTCACAGAGAGAATGTGGAACAGCTACTGGAATGGAGCACCTCTGTATACTACCCGGAGGAATTTCTAACACTGGAAATGTTGAATCACTGTAAATGTCACATTCTCAGGCTCTAATTGCCTGGATTTCAGAATAAAACAAAACAAATACCTTCCAATATCAGGAGGAAAAAACAGGATAGATAAAACATCCTCTTGAGCTGCCTCAGTTTGGTACAACGCAGAGCAAAATGCTCCAATAACTTCTTTGATTTTCTGAGTTGCTTTATGGAGAAAAATGTACAAAATGGTACAACACAAAAAGATGCAATGCCTTTCAGTGGTTTAATGCATGTTGAGGTGGACTAAAACACCACAACTTAACAGGCAGTAATTATGTATTCAACTGAAAATAATAAAAAGATATCTACCTCATCATGGCAAAAAGGGCAATCCATTGGATCTTAAGAGGAAAAGCAAACCACTCAGCTTTTTCATATTAGTTACAACTGTAAAACGTCAGACTTTTAAAAATAATGATGCTTGAAAACCAATAACAAAAAGGTACTTACTGAACACTTTTTGTTAATAAAATGTGATGTTGAAGAAATAGGGCTGAATTTGATCTCACTCCAGTTTTACATGACTGCAATGCCAATGACTACAATGGAGTTAGTCCTGATTTACAACAGTGTGCGAAGTTCCGGGAATGAGTGCTCACAACTACAATTCAGACTGGAGATAGATAAACAATTTTCAAAAGGCAACAATCTAAAATTCTACCAGTGAATCTCGAGAGTTGAATAATGGAGTCAGTCATAACTTGGTCAGATGATTCTTATCTGGATGACACTTTCAAAGAGACAGTGCACTTGCAGATATCTGAAGTAGTTTCTAAAACAAAATAATTTTGGACTTCAAATTGCCCTATAACAGAGCTGGAAGAGACCAATTATATTAAGTCTATGATTTTGCAAAAGCAAGACTGAACCCTCAAACCCTGCTGTGTACTGAACCCTCAACCCCTGATGTGTAACGTATCAGATAGTAAACTGACACAATTGTAAACCAAACCTTAGCCAAAATATGGTCATTATCATAAAAGACCTCTGATTTTTTTTTACTTACAAATAACTGCAATCATCCGATGTATGTAAACTGCGGAACATCTAAGTCTCACTGAAATTAGCAGGAGTCAAACTGGGCTCCTAAATCGTAAAATCATTAGGACAAGGACCAAGTCTTACTTGTCTGTATAGCACCAAGCACAACGACGAATAAATGAGAACAGTCTTACCAGCATCTAGGCAATCTTGTAGGTTAGTAATGCAGCCCACGGGCCTGATTCTTTAAGGCCTCTTATATTGCTAGAGCAATTTAAAGCAGCCTCAGTGTAAATGAGAATCAGGGCCTAGGTATATGAGGTATAACTAGAATGTGTTGCTAGAAAGAGCAACTATATAGCACCAGTTCTCTTCCCACCTATCTCCATTCCCTTCTTTAACTGGCATTATTTTACCTCTTCTCTTGCAAAGCTAATTCAGCACATCTGGCTACAGGGTCTCCTGTCAGTCACCTCCAGAGGTGCTGATTCATCAGTGCAGCAGGAGTCAGAGGTAGCTGTTGTCAGCAAAACTAAATTAGTACTGTTTCTGGTGATAAGAAGTATGGCCAATTACTAGACAAGTTTTGATATTAAACTAGAAAATCACTCCGCTTTAAAAAAAAATAATGCACAAAACCCAGCACTGTTGGTTGAAATGCAGCCGGGTGGCGCTGAGCCAGGGGAAACAGATGCTCTTCCCTCAGTATGCATTCAGGAGCAACATTCCTAATAAGTGGGAGTTATTGGTTAATAAGTTATGAATAACTCTTTGTAAATGAAGATGTCTTAATATTCCAACTTTGGGATTTACTGCAACTTTCAAGGTAAAGAGGACATGAAGAGGCACCAAAGTCTTTTTAAAAAGCAGCAGCAAAAGGAAGGATGTCAGCAAAACTTATGCTGAAAAGTTCCAGAAAGGTCACTTGAGCTCTACGACACAAACTAAAATTATCAGTTCATAGCACATTCTTTTCAGAGAGTCTGGATAACAATCTTATTGAGCAAATTTTTCAAAAAAGGTATGAAAGGAGATTTTAAAAAAAAATAAATCAGTTTCTACTACAGAAATGCCCAGAGGCCCCAAGTGAAACCAGGGCCCGATTGTGCAAGGCTCTGTAAAAACAGAGTAAAAGTCATTGCCACAAAGAGCTTATGGTCTAATTTAAGACAGCAGCTGTAACAAACATTCAGAAGGAAAAAGGAAGAGAGGATGCAAGAAACCTTAACAACATGTTTTTAGAGAGGCCGCCTATATACACAGCTGGATGGTTAATTTATAAAAACACACAAAAATAAATTATCAGATATAAACATGCAAAATAACTGAAGTCCGTACTTGTCATCTACCCAACTTTATCACTTGGCGGTATCCTGTAGGCACCACAGTCAAAATGGGGTTAGTTACTTTATGGATCAGTTGGGGTAGGGCATTCCAGGCCTGAAGAGAGGCATGGAAGAAAGTGCAAAGCTAAGGACAAGAAACCTGTTTTAGTGTAATGGAGTCAAATAAGGGAAGAATTCTGAGAAATACAGGGCAATAATGAGAGGTTAAAAGCGAACTACTCTTTGGACTAGCTTCATCCCTATACTGACTTCACCACAGTTACACTAGGGATGAATGTGACTCCTAATTTTTTATAAAAGCTACAAACAAGCAACTGTGAAGGATGTGTGAGATGGTTATGTACCTCTTGGTTCACTGTTTTCAGTCTATATTTCCCCAATGATACCCAGATCTAATGCACTCAAATTAAATGCTTTAAAATAAAATTATTCATATCCATATTTAATCTTAAATCTACACCTCTGGGGCAGAGTTATGCCCTTTGGGTTGTTCATAGTATGCATTCAAATGAATGGATTCCATTAAAAAAAAAAAAAGATGGCTATAACTGTCTAGCTTCATGCAACAGGCATATCCCCAATTTCACTTTTATTTAGGATACTTAGGGGTATATTTTCACAGGTGTGTATGGGAGAACAGGGTGTAGGAATGTGTGATTTGCATTAAAATCCCTGAGAATCTTGCAGTTAAAGCTCTGCTGTATTCTTTGAGAGCTGTCAAGTAAGTATTACTTAAGACGAAAGCTCGCTTTTTGCGTGAGGGAGGCAGCTCTATGGATCCTACTGTAAATGGCAATGTTGACTTGGTCAGGGGAATGAGAGCTTCATTGCAATTGCTGCGGAATATTTTTTCCCACCCCATTCTGTTTTCTCCCTCCTAGAGCATAATATTGTATACTCTTCAGAGGACAAGTTCTCCCTGAAAAGAGAGAAATGCTTTCAAGTCTGCAGAAAACTATACATGCCTGCATGTAAGTGTTTAGAGTATATGTCAGCACCTCTTTGTAATTCTACTCAGCAAAGAAACAGCTTGGAATAAACTGCATTGAAAACAAATTTCTTTTTAAAAAGGCTACTCTTCATATATATTGCATCCATGAAGCACAATATAATTAATTTTAAAAATGCCAAAATGAAATCATCTTTTAATTCTGTGTTTTATAGAAGTGAGACACTTAATTATATTTACAGGCATCCTAGGCCAATAACAGGGAACTCAATTTATGTTCAATCCTTTTTTTTCCAGCTCCAATATCATCCTAATATCTTTAATATTGTCATAGCAACCTAATATTCTAATGAAACAGCAGGGAACTGTAAACTTCCCTGTCTTCCTATTGCAGGGAGGATATTTCTTTCAGCCCTCCTGCTGAAAAGCCTTTCATACTGCAACTATACAAGAATTCTCTTCTTTCCACACTCCCATCTATCACCACTGATTACTAGTAAAGAAATTTACCATCTTCCCAGGTTAACTTAACAGTTACAAACAACCAGAAAGCCTGCCACAGCATAAAACAAAGGCTCATGTATTATACAGTCCTACGGATGTGCTAGCTGAAAGGACATGGAAATTAATCATGGATAATCTTCAAATGGATAGGAAGTACAGTCCATTTCAGACAAGGATCCAAAAGCCTTGACGTTGATTGAGACTTCTCAAGTCTGCAAACCTGAGGTGAGAAATTTCTTGAGACCAGACTGTCTCACTGGATTTCTGTCTCAGACAAAAATACCATAGCACATGCTTTCCTGCAGCATTTTAGTGATTCTGGTTCTAGTTCAGCTAGAACTCACAAGTGCAAATGTATGAGAAAATAGGGGGAAATAATTCTGAATATTTAAGAGTCTCTAAAACCATGGCTAGAAATCAGCTCAAGAAATAGGCAAAGACTTGGCTGGGGTGGGAAGGTGGAAAAAATGATGTGGTAAAAAATAAAAAGTAAGCTGTTTTTGAGGCTGGTGAGTAGGTAGGAATGATGCACAAGTCTGCCACAAACAATTCCAGCAATCAGAGAGGGCAAGATGTTGAAGCTCTTCAAAAAAGAGTTCAGAGCAACTTAGAGCTGTCCTCAGCAATGAGACACAAGGTACTTAAAGCTGTTGTTTTACCTTTGCAACAATATTGAGAAAATCTACTAGGAAGTTTTTGTTTTCTGCAATGTCTTACATAACGTACGAATGACTTCTCCCAATTGTCCCCACTTCACCATGTTTAGTGTCTCTCTCTCTCTCTCTCATATATCTTCAACATTTTCTGGACATATACATCACTTTGCACAGCACAGAAGGAACCTGAGCAGATCCCGATGGAGTGAAATACCTTATTCTAGATCCATGTCTTTTTTTAAGGAGTCCATCCACTTCAGCATGCCACAGCTTTAAAGCAAACAGTAGTGATTAGTGACTTTCAGTAACACCTCAGATTCATCTCTTTTGGACCAAAACTATAAGGAATCTCTGTTGACATAAGAAGTTCTGAAGAGTGTCACTTGTAACAGCAAATGAGGACATCTTGGCAGCAGCTTCTCTTTAGACAATTGGAGTAGAAGCTGAAGGAACACCGACAGAAACAGATTCTGTCAAGGGAATTTACTTGGAGTCATGGAGCCAACCTGAAGCCATTAACTTCAATAAAAATCAAACTAACTTAATCATGAAGCACATTTTCAAAGTGGTATGTTGAAATTTAGTTGTGTTTTGAAAATCTACATCACAAGAGGCCATTTTTATCCTGATGAATAATGGAAAAGGCACATATTCACACAAGGACTTATTCTGCTGCATTCTAAAATCCAGAAAGGACATTGCCCATGCACATATCTATAAGTCAGTGTTCGCAAGTAGGAGACTGTCACATTTGTACCACAAATAGAAGTGCACACCCTCTCTTTTCCAGCATTCGCACTCTTAACCCCTACATGAACACACTTTTTTGACAACACAGAGCAGAAAAACATACAGATTTTTTATTAACAATGTGAAGAATACGTCAACAAACAGAACCCTAGTCTATTAACCATGCATTTTCAGGCTCTACTCTCTCTCCAATCTGGAGAATAAGCTGAGTCCTACCCTTCTTGGCAAACTTCTGGTTTGGGGGGAGGGTGATTGTTGTTCTTTTGTTATTAAGAACTCTTTTCCTACATCATGTCTGAGATGTTGTTTTTATTTCCGGTATAAAGATCAAACAATATTATCTGATCGCTCAACTGGAACACATCCCTCCGTTATTTTTCTCATGCATATCAAGTCTATTAACGAAATCTAACAAAGACTCAACAATTATTCAAGCAAATGGAAAAACACAACTCTTATGTCACCCGTGTGTGTGTATTTCGGGTTTTTTCCCCAAAATCTGCTGATGACTATGTAAGCACTGCATGGTGTTCCAGGGAAACCCTCCAAACCTCTGTAGACAGCTGTACAACATCTCATCCCCCACTCTTAACGTTCACTAAGGAAATTTCCTCATCCTTAATGAATTCTGACCATTTTTTTCCACTGCCTGAGAAAAGCCTTGTGGTCAAAACTTCACATCTAATCTTGCTTTATGTTCCTAGTTACTGACTTTATCAAAAACCCATTATGTATATTCTAAATCATGGACTTTGGGGTATACTTGTTTTGAAGATCATAAAACTATTGTCAACACTTAAACAGAGTAGCCAGAGCAAAACATTCCACTTACTACAGAAAACGGGTTAGATCAGCTCATGCATAATTATGAATCCTGCAGCCTTTCAAGAAGTATTCCTTGTTCACTGTAGTTTTAAAGAGAAAATAGTACAGTGAAAATCCTATTTATTCAAAAGCTAACTCTCTGAAATTCAACACCATGACAAGTCACTTCACCCTCAATGCTCTCTCTGTCCAGGAAGAAGAAAACAGATTTCATGATCATTTAAAACAGAAGCCTGAATATTGTATAGCTTTTGTCTTTGAATCTGAATTCCTGTTGCTGAGAAGGCAGCTGAAAGCTTTCTATGTTTTTATGTTGCTGTTAGTTTTAAGTAACTCCCATCTCAAAGAATACTTTGTCAAAAAATAATGAATGAGATAATGGTGTACCTAAAATGGTCTCTTTACCGTATTTTTAATAAGAATGCTTTGATATATAAATCAAGAATATTGCCTTTGTACATTTGTTACATTGGTTAAAAAAGAGAAATTACCAACAAAGTGGCTTTTCTTGTTTGTGACAAACACTTGTGTGTTGATCCTCTGTTATTTGACAGTTGTCCCTAGAAAGCCACTGCCTCGTTCTTATCAAACCAAAAGGAAGTTACAGTATGTGTGCCCAACTGCATTCGAGTTTCACCATAAGTGGTGAAGTATTTCATGATGGTAAGTTGCTTACAGTATTCTCGGAGATTAATGGAGGACAGAGAGCACAATTGCAAGACCCTGATGATCCTCACCAAGAGCAATCACACTCCGGGTGCCAAGACAGCAGAATTTTTAGACTAGCCCATGAAATGAAAACTTGTCATCGTAATTGCTCTTCTCCACAAATAGGCCACCGACACTGTAAAGTTAGAGAGGACCATCACTGGATAAACAGTGTAGTTCAGTGCAGGACACTGGTTGTCATACATTTGCCACCAACTTATTATTTGTATTCCAGCAGCACCTAGCTGCTCAACATACTGGGCACCATACAAACAGTAAGAGGCGGTCCCTGTCACAAAGAGCATACACTCTAAATAGACATCACAGATGTGTGGGAAGGAGAAGGGTTATAACATACATGATCCTTTCAAACCACTGTTTGTGCTGCTTGTTAGTTCCACAAGTTGTCCTGCTTTGGTTTTTCCAACTAGTCTGTGGGGTGTTCTTTATTTTATTATACAGATTTTACATTTATTACACAGCATGGGAGGAGAAAATTGTCAATGACAGGAGGGAGAGAAGAGACAGACATGGAGGGCAGGTACAGTGAGATTGTACTGGGCTGGAGCAAGCAGCCAATTAGAGAAGGAGAATGTCTAGAGTGAAAACTATAGAGTCTGATGATACTAGCAGATAATACAAAAATCCCTGAAACTGCTGATGCACCTGCTCTTGCTGAGTCTCTGGCTGGCTTCACCCTGAAGTTGCTGTCTCAAGCCAACATGGGGTCAAGGAGAAGGGTATATGGACCCTAGTGCCCATGGATCAGAAGGGTGGTCTCACTGCACAAGTCTGGGTATGGTTTGCTGCTTGCCTTTAGAGAAGTTAATTTAAGGTCTCCATGCCTCAGTTTACTCATCAGTAAAATAGATATAATTATACTTGCTGTCATCACAGGATTAATTAGGAGACTTAATTAATGTTTGAAAAATAGGTTTGAGATTAGAAAGTGATGTGTTAGAGACATTCAAAGTATTATTAAACAAAAGCTCTTATTTTCCTTTCCCGTTTTCCATAATTTAGCCTGACAAAACTCTGTAGCCTGTTAAAAGTCCCCTTCATATTTACACAAAGCATGTCTGTACATCAGAAATCATTACACAGCATTCACATCAGAAAACCAAGTGTCCTGTAGGATTCAGCTCTTGAACAGTAGCCCCTGGCACATACCAAAGATTCCAAATCATATTTTGACATCAGTATTAACGCTCTCAAAGTTGGCTCTCTGTTTTAACATGTTACAATGTATACCAATCGAAAAATGCAACCTCAGCACTCTGAGTTTCAAAACTGTAGCTTCAGGAAGGGTTTTAAGAAAAGATTTCAAAAACACGATCCTCCTGCTTCTAAAAAGCACAGCTCAGCTATAAGCTCTCCAAAAAACACTTAGCAAATTCCTCTATTCCTTATCACAAGGAAGATAGCAAGAGGAACAAAACACTTTGTTAATGTCTCACCTCCTGATTACACTGGCTTCTGTCTGCAGAGTTTGACAACAAGCTGCTACATCTATACTGTTAACAGTAACTCTCAGAGAGGTCTATTAGTAGAGGAATCCCTTTTTAAAATACTGTTGCTGAAAACAAATGCAAAGGAAAAGTTATGGTATGTAAATTAGAAGTCCACAATAGAATGAGAACTCATTGATGCGACTAAGCCCTTGTTAGAAATGTCCTTTCCGAAAAAGCGCAGGCACATTCATACGGTAAGAGGAATTCAGTCTTAAATTCACAAGAGAAAGCACTCTCAAAATTAGGCTTGCAAAGGCATTTCCTCTGCAGGAAGCTGCAAGCACCTCTCTACCACACCTGGGGCTGACTCCAAAGGTATGCCACTGTAATATGAGTGAACCATGAAATGAAAGAGAGGGAAAGAGCAGCAGCAATAAACACACTGGAGTTTTATGTTGCATCTTGTCCTTTAGGTTCAAACACATCACAAATAGTCAATTAGAACTTACTCTCTCGTGAGAAAGAAGCCTATAATGAACATAATGAATCTTTTTACCATCACACACAGAAGTAAAATATGCACAGTTGTGTGTGGAAACAGGGAATGTTTTGCATTGGCATGACACTCCCAACTAAAGAACTGGGTTCCACGGAAAATAAACTACTTCTTTTATTAGCACCACACTCAAACTTTTCTTCCTTATCAAAAATATTTTTTTTAAAAATCCAGCAACTAAATACTGACAAAATAAGTTTAGGCTTGAAACTAGACATAGGTTTCTAACCATCAGAGGAGTGAAATTCTGCAACCGTCTTCCAAGTAGAGCTGGGGGAGGGGGTGCGGCAAAAAACCTAACTGGCTTCAAGACTGAGCTTGATAAGTTTACGGAGGGGATGGTATGATGAAAATAACTACAATGGCATGTAGCCAATCTGCAACTATTAGTTGCACATATCACCAATCGCTGGTGATGGAACACTAGATGCAGAGAGCTCTGAGTTACTACAGAGAATTCTTTCCCAGTGACTGGCTATTGGGTCTTGCCAAAATGCTCAGGGTCCAACTGACCGCCATACTGGAGTTGGGAAAGAATTTTCTCTTGGGTCAGATTGACAGAGACCCTTGGGGAGAGGGGGGTTCGCCTTCCTCTGCAGCATGGGGCACAGGTTGCTTGCCAGTTTAAATGAATGTAAATGGTGGATTCTCTGTAACTTGTCTTTAAATCATGATTTGAAGACCTTGTAACACAGCCAGAGGTTGTGGGTCTATTTCAGGAGTGAGTGGGTGAGGTTCAGTGGTCTGTTATGTGCAAGAGGTCAGACTAGATGATCATGATGGTTCCTTCTGGCCTTAAAGTCTATGAGCTCTTATTTTCTAGTTTTCCAAACCTAATCTTTCCCATTTCTCCCCTGGAGCAGTTAAGTAAAGGGTGGGGGAAACACCTAATTCAAGCGCTAGTTTTTCCTCAAGTTCATTGGCTTTTCTGCCAAAATTACTACTGGAAAATGAAACTTCTGGGGACATGAAATATCCTGAGCAAAAAAAAATTGAATGTTAGGACACTTCAGATACTGTAAATATGCTCTTATCTATATCATTTTGCAGCACAGAAGTTCATTTTCAGCGTATGAGTGAGTGCATTACTCACTAACAGACGTACTGAAAGGGCTACTCTATCTACTCATGCATTCCAATTCACCACAGTGGTAGCCATGTTGCAACATGTTTTAGTAAATCAGCTCTTCAAGATTTCCCTTTCAACACACTCCACACCAGTCATTATATACAGTGCAAATGAAGCGAGCAGCCCATCTCCTAAGCAGCAGTGGCCACCAAGAACGTATTTCCCAGGCACTCTGCTCACCTCATTGTCTGCCCAAAAGAACATATAACTGCTGATAGTAGGGCATATTCACCATTGGAGTACTCTCTTCATCCGGATGTAATGTCGTCAGGCTCCTCAGCTTCAGCACCTCCCGCTGGCTGTCTGACTTTGCCTCCAGATCTTCTGTGACTCTGCCCTCCAGGCAATTGAAGTTCAAACCCCTTCCGAGGTATTACGAACAAGTGCAAACGAATCTGAATAATTCTTCTGCCCCTCTGAACTATTGAAGTCTTCTTCTACATGCAACATCCTATTTCAGGGCTTCCCCTTGTAGGAATCTACACTGCTGCTTCTCTCCCACATGATATCTGGTCTGTTACCCTGGGAGATTCTCTGGTAGAGAGAGAGACCTGTCTCCTCTGCACTCTCCTCACAACTGAACTCATTCAGTCCACTTAGTCCTGCCATGAGTGCAGGGGACAGAACTAGATGACCTCGAGGTCCCTTCCAGTCCTATGATTCTACTTAGTAGGGCTTAGCTCCACCCCCTCTGAACAGGAGACAATTAGTTACTCACCTGCCCAGGTGCAGAACATGACTAATTGGGTGTATACCCTAGCCTTGCAGGTGATGGGGATAAGCCCCATCACACCACAGCAGTCCAACATTTGCGCTCTGAGACTTGCCCACCTTAGAGGGTCTCAGATCCCAGGCTCCAGCCCGAGTCCAATCATCTAAACTGCTGTGTTTAGCCCCACAGGCCAAACCCTGTGAGCCGGAGTCAGCTGACCCACGCCAGCACTGTAGCTCTTTTACTGCAGTGTAGACATACCCCAATGTCCTGCAGCTTTCCCAGCTTGACCAATTCGAGCCTTAAAGATTTGCTATCTAAGCTGATGAACTCACATCTCTAACATTTCCTGCTGAATAACTGCTAGTTGATGTTTCTTAACTGGCAACAAAGTAATCTTAGTAAGACGGTCTGAATTAAATCCTTGTATTAAGGCAGTCTTACTCTCAAGCAGCTTCCTTTCCCTTCTTATGAGAAACTCAAATTCCATGAAGAAGGCGGCAGAAAAGCAGCTGAGGTAATGCCAAAGAAGCCTAATTTGGAAAAAAGCCCAATGAAGTGAGTGTGGCTGAACGAAAAAACTCAATGCTTTGTTTAACTCAAAGGACATAGGCAATTTTTGACAGTGCAGAGTCAACTATGGAACTCTGTCCTTTATCAAAATCTTTAATAAATTTTGGCACTATTATGATGATGAAGCGTTATTTTATGGGGAAAGAACACTTAACCCACACTACCCCTCTTACACATACTTAAGAGCATGTGTGTATCTTACTACTCTCTCTCTTTCTTTGAAATCTGTTTGAGCTTCCATGCACCTTCTTATAATTTATTTTTTGTGAATTTTTTTTCCATCTGATCCTTCATTTGTAATCATGAGTTTAAAAGCATCAAAGATTATGGAGCACTAAACAAACATGTTGGCAAACCTACTTCTCTGATAACATCTAATATATTTAATTAAAAACATCAACTCAATTTCCAGTGAACTTTATTCACAGCACCTGACAAGCTTGTGGCTGAACTGAATACATTAAAAAGTTAATTGTTTCAAAAAAAAACATGCCATGCCATATACAAGGTTTCTTGTGCGCTGATCCTTCATGCATGTTACTGCATATAATCTAATCACCCACACAAAGCCTAGATTTCTGTGGGGGTTGTAATGCAGCACCAGCCACACTACAACAACCACTGTAGCCTATGTAACCACCTCCACAGTGTCCATGACTCACAAGGAGTAGGCAGACATGCGATTTTCATGGATACTCCACCCTCACTCACCCTTTACCCCAGTGGAGGAATTTGAGTGGTGTGGAAAGCTTTGCATTCCCCTTCAAATATAAGAACATAAAGAATGGCCATACTGGGTCAGACCAATGATCCATCTAGCCCAGTATCCTGTCTTCCGACAGCGGCCAATGTTAGGTGCTTCAGAGGGAATGAACAGTATAGGTAATCATCAAGTGATCCACCCCCTGACACTCATTCCCAGCTTCTGGCAAACAAAGGCTAGGTACAGTTCAGAGCATGGTTTTCCATCCCTGCCCATCCTGGCAAACAGCCATTGATGGACCTACCCTCTGCGAAATTATCTAATTCTTTGTTGAACCCTGCTATAGTCCTGGCCTTCACAACACCCTCTGACAAAGAGTTCCACAGATTGACTGTACATTGTGTGAAGTAATACTTCCTTTTGTTTGTTTTAAACCTGCTGTCTATTAATTTCATTTGGTGACCCCTAGTTCTGATGTTATGAGGAGTAAACAACACTTCCTTATTTACTTTCTCCACACTAGTCATGATTTTATAGACTTCTATCATATCCCCCCTTAGTTGTCTCTTTTCCAAGCTGAAAAGTCCTCGTCTTATTAATCTCTCCTCATATGGAAGCTGTTCCATACCCCTATTCATTTTTGTTGCCCTTTTTTGTATCTTGTCCAACTCCCAATATACCTTTTGGAGATGGGGTGACCACATCTGCATGCAGTACTCAAGATGTGGGCGTACCAGGGATTTATATAGAGGCAATATGATATTTTCTGTCTTATTATTTATCACTTTCCTAATGGGGCCTAACATTCTGTTAGCTTTTTTGACTGCTGCTGAACAATGAGCAGATGTTTTCAGAGAACTATCCACAATGACTTCAAGATCTCTTTCTTGAGTGGTTAGACCCCATCGTTTTACATGTATAGTTGGGATTATGTTTTCCAATGTGCATTACTTTGCATTTATCAACACTGAATTTCATCTGCCATTTTGTTGCCCAGTCACTCAGTTTTGTTAGATCCTTTAACTCCTCACAGTCTGCTTTGGACATAACTATCTTGAGTAGTTTTATATCATTTGCAAATTTTGCCACCTCACTGTTTACCCCTTTTTCCAGATCATTTATGAGTATGTTGAACAGTACTGGGGGACATGACTATTTACCTCTCTCCATTCTGAAAAGTGACCATTTATTCCTATCCTTTGTTTCCTATCTTTTAACTAGTTACTGATCCAAACAGAGTATTTTCCCCTCAGTATTTTGGAATATTAAAACTTATGGCCACTTAACACTCATCTTATAAAGAATGGAGTAAAGCTGTATGCTAGTGACTGTGGTGGGTGTCCTATCTTAGGCTTTGGCTACACTTGAAACTTCAAAGCGCTGCCGCGGGAGCGCTCCCGCGGCAGCGCTTTGAAGTGCGAGGGTGGTCGTGCGCCAGCGCTGGGAGAGAGCTCTCCCAGCGCTGCAGGTACTCCACCTCCACGAGGGGAATAGCTTACAGCGCTGGGGCACTGTTTACACTGGCGCTTGACAGCGCTGTAACTTGCTGCGCTCAGGGGGGTGTTTTTTCACACCCCTGAGCGAGAAAGTTGCAGCGCTGTAAAGTGCCAGTGTAGCCAAAGCCTTATATAGCTTTGATGATTTTTCTAAAGGAAGAACTATTCACAACAATCCTTTGTAATTCCTTTTTGAAAAGGTATTGAATGACACCATCAATAATAAATATTTAAAGTTTTAAGCAAAAAAGGTGAGTATTTTATACTCTAAGGGCATTAAAAGACTCATGGTGCCAAGTCTAA
Organism: Macrochelys suwanniensis; assembly: GCA_033296515.1. Classification (NCBI taxonomy): domain Eukaryota; kingdom Metazoa; phylum Chordata; order Testudines; family Chelydridae; genus Macrochelys; species Macrochelys suwanniensis. The sequence goes on from CM065783.1 coordinate 14,640,817, forward strand.
GGGCTGGTCCATACTGGGGGTGGGTGGGGGGGGAATCAATCTAAGATACGCAACTTCAGCTACGTGAATAATGTAGCTGAAGTCGAATATCTTAGATCGATTTCAAAAGGTACTTACCCCGGTCCACACCGCAGCAGGCAAGCTCCCCCGTCGACAGTGCTTCCTCCGCTCGCGGAGCTGGAGTTCCGGTGTTGACGGGGAGCGGCTCTGGGATCGATTTATCGCGTCTAGACGAGATGCGATAAATCGATCCCAGAACATCGATAGCTACCCGCCAAATAGGGCGGGTAGTGTAGACGTAGCCTAAGAGCCCAGGTCAAATGACTCAGGCTTGTAGGGCTCAGGCTATGGAGCTAAAAATAGCAGTGTAGACATTCAGGCTCAGGCTGGAGTATGCAAGGAGGATCTCACAGCCTGGACTCCAACCCACGCCCAAACACCTACACTGCTATTTTTAGCCCCACAGCCCAACCCCTGAGAGCCCAAATCAGCTGACCTGGGCTCTGAGACTCATTGCCATGGGTTTTTCTTTGCCATGTAGACAAACCCTTAGTTCCCAAAACATTTAAAAATACAACCAACAAAGAAAATAAAGCAGCAGCCCCTAAAATTACCATAGAAAACCTAATAAGCTGACCAAGAAAACACTTCACCCTTCAATGGCATTTTCCTTCCCAAAAGCTCCCTTCAAACAGTGAACTTTGCAACATGGCCTGAAAGTTAACAGATCTGGGCTACTTCAGGCCAAGAAGAACAATGCATTTCTAAGGAAAGAGGCTGTGGTATTGATTGCATTTGGAAAGTAGCCCACACCTGAAACTTCAGAGGAAGGCAAAAAAGAAACTCAGCAATATGTCCTGCCAATCTCCTCAGAGAGGCAAGAGAATGTCTTCATGATCCCTAAGGCAATCAATTTTGCCATGAAGCATGAGATTTGGTCACACCTGTTTAAACATGTGCAACTACAAACGTAAGCATTGGTTATATTTAAACACCCTCATTGGTTTCCTCTTTCTTTATGCAATAAACAAAGCTTTGACCAGGGCATTTAAGACTAGCTTGTAGAAAGCCATTCAAACTTGACAGTCTGCATTCTGAAAATATACCCATTCAAAGTATGATTCTTCTCTCAGAAAGGTCAGTAACGAAACTGCCATCACCTTCAATGGGGAAATGACTGCGCTCTCAATTTCTGGTCTATTTCTAGAATCTACAATCTTACTCCACAATAGTCCTAAATATCACTGCTTTTTGTTATCCTCTTGTGGAGAAATTCTCTACCACCCAAGACTTGCTATTGCAATTAAAGAGTTAGGTGTAGGCCTTATTTTGCTAGTTATTCATAGATTCATAGATTCTAGGGCTGGAAGGGACCTCGAGAGGTCATCGAGTCCAGCCCCCTGCCCTCATGGCAGGACCAATTACTGTTTAGACCATCCCTGATAGACATTTATCTAACCTACTCTTAAATATCCCCAGAGATGGAGATTCCACAACCTCCCTGGGCAGTTTATTCCAGTGTTTAACTACCCTGACAGTTAGGAACTTTTTCCTAATGTCCAACCTAAACCTCCCTTGCTGCAGTTTAAGCCCATTGCTTCTTGTTCTATCCTCAGAGGCTAAGATGAACACGTTTTCTCCCTCCTCCTTATGACACCCTTTTAGATACCTGAAGACTGCTATCATGTCCCCTCTCAGTCTTCTCTTTTCCAAACTAAACAAACCCAATTCCTTCAGCCTTCCTTCATAGGTCATGTTCTCTAGACCCTTAATCATTCTTGTTGCTCTTCTCCGGACCCTCTCCAATTTCTCCACATCTTTCTTGAAATGCGGTGCCCAGAACTGGACACAATACTCCAGTTGAGGCCTAACCAGCGCAGAGTAGAGCGGAAGAATGACTTCTCGTGTCTTGCTCACAACACACCTGTTAATGCAGCCCAGAATCAAGTTTGCTTTTTTTGCAACAGCATCACACTGTTGACTCATATTTAGCTTGTGGTCCACTATAACCCCTAGATCCCTTTCTGCCGTACTCCTTCCTAGACAGTCTCCTCCCATTCTGTATGTGTGAAACTGATTGTTCCTACCTAAGTGGAGCACTTTGCATTTGTCCTTATTAAACTTCATCCTGTTTACCTCTGACCATTTCTCCAATTTGTCCAGATCATTTTGAATTATGACCGTATCCTCCAAAGCAGTTGCAATCCCTCCCAGTTTGATATCATCTGCAAACTTAATAAGCGTACTTTCTATGCCAATATCCAAGTCGTTGATGAAGATATTGAACTGAGCCGGTCCCAAAACAGACCCTTGCGGTACCCCACTCGTTATACCTTTCCAGCAGGATTGGGAACCATTAATAACTACTCTCTGAGTACGGTTATCCAGCCAGTTGCGCACTCACCTTATAGTAGCCCCATCTAAGTTGTATTTCCCTAGTTTATTGATAAGAATATCATGCGAGACCGTATCAAATGCCTTACTAAAGTCTAGGTACACCACATCCACCGCTTCTCCCTTATCCACAAGACTCGTTATCCTATCAAAGAAAGCTATCAGATTGGTTTGACATGATTTGTTCTTTACAAATCCATGCTGGTTATTCCCTATCACCTTACCACCTTCCAAGTGTTTGCAGATGATTTCCTTAATTACTTGCTCCATTATTTTCCCTGGCACAGAAGTTAAACTAACTGGTCTGTAGTTTCCTGGGTTGTTTTTATTTACAGATAAATATTCTCTTTGAAATGCAACTCTACATAGAAAAGTGACTGTAAAATTGCTTTTGAGCTCTGTGTAAGCTCGAAAGCTTGTTTCTTTCAACAACAAAAGTTGGTCCAATGAAATATATTATCTCACCGACCGTGCCTCCCATATCCTGGTACCAACACGGCTTCAACAACGTTAAAACTGCATCTTTCTACTCCACAGATCGGATCTCTGCACCTATTCAGAGTCACACCTAATTACTTTAGTAGCAAAAATAAGATTTTAGGGCCAGATTTTTAGAAATATTTAGGTGTCTGACTTCCATTGATTTGAATGGGAGTTAGGGGCCTGAATACTTTTTAAAATGTGGGCCTTTCTGCTACTACTCCTGGTAGCAATGAAGAACCAACGTAACTCAGGCCTGGTCAACACTACCCAGAAGACATGAAAGATATGGGATGCAGATGAAATGATGAGATGGAGAACACTGCACTATGCAAAGTTGACCCTATGCTCAGTCACCCTGTGTGACTCGTTTCAGACCCACCAGGCATTGCAAGAACTTCCCAAAAGACCCTGCACTGGATGGTGGCAAATTGCACAGTGAGATACCTACCCATGGTGCACTGCATTCCACATTGATACAAGCACTCCTGGTGAGGATGCACACAGCCAAGTGTGTGCACACAAAAGCGATGTGAAACTGGTGGCTGTATGCAGACATAACTTATGTCGCCATAATTTTGCAGTGTAGACATGCCCTAAGAGTGAGCTAGAGTCTACTCTGGCTCTCACCTTAGCAGCCTACTTCCCAATTAAGTCCTCCATTTGCTGTCAGATTCTGCCTTTACCTGTGTAAGCCCAGAGAAACCAATGGGGTTGCAGAGGTGGAAGTACAGGCAGACAATGGGATGGATTTGCATGCGTGTAAATGAGAGCAGAATATTTATTACTGGAGATAATACACAAACCAGGAAAAGAGTCAGCCAGCCTTGACTTTCAGATATCAGGCTTAATTTTTAAAGCTGGCTGTTTGAGGGGAAGGGGGCGAGACATGTTTTTACTTGTAAACTGAACAAAAATTATCTGGAAGTCATTGGTGACACAAATGAAATCCAACCAGGTTATATTTAGAGTCACTTTACAGAGCAGGGCTGTTAGGTTAGCCCATTTCAGACAAAAATTCCCATAACCAATATTAAAGACCTGCATTATCAGTAATATTAAGGACTTGTCCACATGGGGAAATTTCTAGGCATAGCTATATTATAGACTTTAAACTTTAAGGTCTGAAGGGACCATTATGAGCATCATAAACTATTCCACTACAGCTATTCCAAAATAACTCCCTGTGTGGACACTTTTCCAGAATAAAAGTGACTTTATCTGGAATAGAGTATCCAGGCAGGGAGTTATTCTGGAATAACTTATTCTGATATAGCTATGATGGTCAATTTCCCATGTAGACAAGCCCTAACACAGCAATTTTCATCAAATTGATGCAGTGTGCTCCATTTGTTGCCTTATGTGTATTTACACAGTCTTCTGCCTTGGTTAATGGCAGGTGGAAAGAAGCGGTAATGGAAGAGGTGGAGTTTATTATGCCCTTAACTGACACTAAATCAATACATACACTAAACTCATCATGCAATTAATGTGTTTTCAGTTTTATATGCTTAAGGAAGCTGTATAACTGCATTTTATAAACTGAAATAATAAATTAATCTTTTTCAGAGCAATCAGAGTAACAAAGAAATTGTTAATATTCTCTGGAAGTGTAGCAGTCTTTAATTTACATCTAAACATAGGTCTAATGAAGGCATGAACCTGAATTAATACATTTCATTAAATTGTATCAAAAGAGTATCAAATAACACACCCACAGAAAAGAACCACTTTCCAAGTTTATCAGAGAGACATTTTAATCAAACACTACTGCTGGACAAGGTCTAATGTAAACAAAATAAAAGCGCTTTCCTAACAGACACAAAATATCTCTTATCAATTAGATTTAGCCAACTTCTACTCTCCTAGACCAATTTTAAACCTAAGAGTGTTTAGATCTTTGAGTGAAAGCCTAGTTCCACTGAAGTAGTTTGCAAAACTCCCATGAGCATCAATGGGGCCATAATGCCAAAGGTGACTCATTGTTCAACACTAGTTATTATTACTATAAGTGACATTAAAACTTTTCTTTAATTTAATGTCAAACTTTCTTCAGTTATACCACTTTGTTAACTGTAGTACATACTCACATTTAAGAATCTGTCAGTAAGAAAAGCAAATGGTCAAATCAATACAATTCAACCTGACTTACTCCACTTGGTTACATTTAATAAAATAATGTTTAAAAAAAAATTAAAGCTGAACTGCATATAGCATATGTATGGTAAAATTTTGAAATTGTCCATAGCACTTCAATTTCCAAGTTTACTTCCATCTACCGTAACAATTCTGAGAAACATGAATAGTGAACAGATTTTTAAAATCAAGCTTTTTCATGCACAGAAATAGAATGTACAACATTTATGCACACTGCAAGTGCAATTACTTTGGATTTAAGAGGCCAGAAGGAACATTGATAACTTTATTCATGTCTGACCACAGGCCCCATGTTGAAATCCTTATTCAGTCTGAAATTGCCGATTAGTTCAACAGCAGTTTTGCTCAAACAAGCACTACAGAGCCCATTGTTTCCTGTATGTTTCAGCTTAAAAACAATGTAAAATCTGAAATAGTTCATTAGTTCTTAGTTGTTTCCAAGTATAGATTCTATCCTCTCCTATACCTTCTATTCTTATTCTCTGAATTGGTACTTCTCTCTTGGTGCCTTAGAGAACACCCAGACAAAGCAATTATTAAAACAGTTAAAACTATTATCTGATAGTCTATTTCTGGCAACTGCAATTTCACCTCAAGAATCATTTTCCTGAGAATTTAAGTGTCCATTATTCCCAGTCTTATAAGGCTTTGTCCTTTGAGTGTTTCTACCATGTTTACTTGGTTTTGGAAAACTGATTCTAGTTTATCCTCTTTACTTTACTTCTGCCAACAATGGAACAACAAGAAAATGACTGACTTGGGAGTTAAGCATTATGAGCCGGATACGTCAGTCTCCCAAATTTCACTTTGCCCTGCTTATGTAGAGCAAAGTGAACTCACAGCAGAGAGAATTACTCCTTGGAGAATTCCCGTAGGGGGAAATCACTGCCTGCATAAAGTTACCACCCAACACACACTGCCATTTGCCACACCACTTTTGTCCTCCACCTCCTGCACCAGAACTCCTCTGTCTGGCATGGGGGCGGCAGCAGGGTGTACTGGGGGCAGAGAAGCAGCTCAGCTCAGGTGGAGAATCAAGCTCTTTGTATCATTTTAAAGCAGCACACACACTTCTTTAAAAGAAAACACCGCTACTTAATTCTTTTATTGCACAATAGAAAATAAAAAGGGACAATTCTCTAAAACGCAAGTAAACCTCTGCTACTTTTATTTGGGAGTTCACAAATTTGTATATGTCTCCTAAATAAAGATAAATCTAAACAAATGTTGCAAAGTTTGGAAAGAGTTCTGAAATGTCTATATACCTCACGATAATATGAGCAATGCAGTTTGGAGTCAATATAAATTTCAGGCTTCAGAGAGACAGTCTCCTTAGAAGTCAGATGCAGAAGAGTTGAAGCAAGGAACTCCTGAATTTGAATCCCAGCTCTGCCAATGAGTTGCTTTGGACAGGGCCACTTAAGACAAAATATTTAAATTTTAGTGCTTAACTTTAGGCACCAAACTCCATATTCAGGTGCCTAAATAAGAGGCCCAATTTTCAGATGTTCTGGACATCTGCAAGTGCACAGTCTTATAGAATCTGCAATTGTACAGCATCTCAGAAAAATCAGGCCACTCATTCAGGCACTAAAGTGTGGAATTGGGCACCTAAAGTTTGAACATTTTGGTCTAAGCTTCTCCATATCTTGGGTTGTACCATCTGTAAATCAGAAGTAAACCATGTCTGTCTGCCCACTCCCTCACAGAGATGTGAGAATTAATATTGGTACAGTACATTAAAAAGTTGTAAAGTAAAGCACTAAGTGACAGCTATATTTAGTTTTATTCAGAAGACTCCATTTTTAAAATAACTGATGTGACCTGCCTGATTCTTGCAGCAAAGTTTGACTATCCCAATGAGTCCCAGTCCAGCATACAGTAAGATTCCAAAGACCATCTAACCAAACATTTTTTCCTCACACTCATCTCACAACTTGTAAGAAGTCTCTGTGCAAAAAATGAGTTGACATTTATTAATCAGGATTTTTGAGAATACAGACCTATTATGGAAAGTTAAATAGTTTTGTTAAAAGAGTATATGACTAAGAAATGTTCTTTCCTCATTCAAAAAGATTCCCAATCTAACAACAAAAGGACCATGAAAATACTTGGATAGTTTTTGGAAACATCTTGAACAGCTATATTACTCCAGATCCACTTTGATATTTAAATTGTTTTTAACATGAATATTTCTAAATCTGTCTGGTTAAGGCAGTTGATTATCAAAAACCCAAATCCATGGTCTCTGTCATCGCTTATTAATTATAACTTTTCAAGACATGTGACTACTGTCCTGTTGAAACAGCTAAGTGATTTTGTTTTACAAACAAAATTACTCAAAATCTTCTATTAATGAACAACAATATTACCTTATTACCTAGCAGTGTTGCTATATCAGTTTGAGAAAGAAAATAATCTGAAAACACTAATGAGGTAGAATGTTCTACTAATTTTCTAACTAAAAAAGCATGAGAAGTTTTCCATTTTTGATAGAATATGGGAACTAACATGGCTGGACATAATAGAGTGTTAGTAAATCATCCATTTTACCTGTGTTAGATATTTCTAGGACACCTATCACAGATATCTAAGCATCATACTAAGAATCTAATGAACATATAAAGCTAATCGGAAATGAATGTCACCTCCTATGTCATTGCAACCATTTAAAATGTAACAATTCTAAGTTCAGATCCTCAGCTGGAGTAAATTGGTGTAGCTCAACTGAAATCAATGGTGCTATGCCAATTTGCACCAGCTAACGTCCTGGCCCTATGTCCCTAATAAAAAGAGGTGTTATGTATGACACTGTAGAAGAAAAAATAGAGAAGTGTGAGATGAAACCAGAAAAAAGAGAAAGGAGGATAAAAACCAATAGAGCATTTGGGAATATGAAGTCCTTTCAGACACCATGCTAACTTTAATTATATGTATCGAGCTTAGGTACCATCATGCCTTCGATTTCCCTTTCCAAGAATTCTAGCAAAACAGGTTATTGTGGAGTGGATATTTCAACACGCAAAAATTCAGATACTAAATGACTTCTTTGTGTCCCAGGAAATAGCAGTGGTATCTTCTGTACGGGTAATAACGTTGCAAAGTTTGTGAGTGTTGTCCAAATAAGCCTTTCCTTAACAAACCAACCTGCTCATGTAGAACAATGTTTTCTATTGTGAGTCCCAGACACAGAGCCTCTGTGTTAACAAGGACAATTCCCACTGATTTCAGTGGGACTGGTGCCTACTTCCACCAGGGCTGAACTGGATCCTAGTTGTCAGAATTTTTGCATAGATATTAAAGTTATGGTTAGCTTAGAAGTATTGGAAAGAAATTTGGGCACTAACAGAGATTTCTTTTGTTGTTGTTTTAAGTAAAATAACTAGTGATTTAGACAGAAAGAATTGTTGGTTAGAATTCAGAACAGTTAGTATATAAAATCCCATCAGGATGTTTTCCCCAGATAGCAATTAATATATTGATTGCTTTGTGGTAATTGAAATGGAAAGGTCTACAGATGGACTGGAGTCTCCAAAGTTCATCTCTGAATTTTCAATTCCCCACAAAGTTTGGAGGTGCTGAGATCCCAGGATTTGGTTCACACCTACCTCTAGAAGAGACCTAATAGATTCATTATACAGTTCACACTTCCGCAAGGCAGGGTATAGAGGACATATCTGGGAAGTAACTACAAGTACTTCAATAAATTCAGCCAAAATCAACAGAGTTAAGCCTATTAATGCAATGCACACAATGTGGTAGATATTGACTATATATGTAGGAAGGCACAACTGTATATACCAACACAAAAAGCATATGTTCTAGGGAGGCTTTGCCAAATGCTGAGAAGCACAGCAACACATTTCTTTTTGCATGGGTTCTAATATTTGGGTCTTTTCTTTTCCCAGCAAAAATATCTAAGCTTCTAGTAGTTTTCAAAGCTTTAACATCCCTTCCAGAAATTGGTAAGTATATAAACACAGATATCTGCCGTTGGCTTTGTTTTTACATTATAATTGCTGTATGTGCTTCAAAAAGTACTACACTCCCTTTCATGAAGATCCCAGTCATAAAAATCCCAGTGCAGCCATCTCATTTGTTTCAACAATATACCCAATAGTTAATGCAAAGGATTTGAATGTGACTACTAGTTAAAAAAAAAAAAAAAGTAGATTAGAGCTGAGCTGTATTCCATCTGAACTTCTGTTTATCTTTCTGGTACTACAGTAATTACCTTTGACAAACAGCAGACACATATTAATTAACAAAAATGACCAGGCTTTATCTATGAAATTCATTCTTCACATGTATCTGAAGTTCAGCCTCTGTTTAAAGAGTGATTAAATGCCAAATTCTAGCAGTGAATGATCAGCAAAGATCCATAGCCCGCAAGAAAACCAGAATGTGGCTTTAAAGCCATATCCACATATCCAGCAGCCTCAATGGCAACTCTTTCCTGTGCCCCAACTTCTGCTACCCCCCAACTGTGTTATCTCTGGGACATACTGTGCAAGGGATATTTAAATGGCTGCAGACTGCCAGACATGTGAAGTTCTGCCCTTGAAGTGGAACTATATGAAGGGAAGGTACAAACCCCTGCATGAAGGAGGACACCATCGGAGATCATTATTATTTGTACACATAAATGCCCCAATCAAAACTGGATCCCCCGTACACTTGGCACTGTACAAACACAGAAAAGGGCATGGTCCTAGCCTCAAATTGCTCAGAGAGGAAGGATGGCCTTGGTAGTCTCTCTGTGGGAGGAGACTCAAGAGATCACTTCAAACATAAAAAGTACAAGAGCCCGGGGACAAAACTGAGGAAAGAGAAAGTAGAGACCTAAGAAGGCAGGTGATTATAAAGACACCATAGGGAGAACATCAAAAATTCTGAATATATATCCAAACTTCCCTGAGACAACCACAAAGTTTTCTGAGGTCCACCCATTTCTAACCACCCAAGGAAAGTTACTACTTCTCTACACAGCACCACATTTAGCCAGGGTTGACAACTTGCTGAGAAAAAGTAGTATAGGACAGCGTGCTGGTAAATAACAGTTTAAACCCGGTTTAAATCAGGAAACTGGGAAAAATTATTGCACCAGTGTCTAGCAAGTTGAGCAACCATAGAATTAATCTTTTCATACCTTGGATACATCCATTCAAAACTGAGGAATAGGCTTGGTCTTTCCTCTACAACCTGTGGCCTGTGGTCCCCTGGGAGTCTGCAGACTACATCTAAGATTTCCAAAGCAGTCCACACCTCCATTTGAAATGTGTTGGGGTCCACAAATGAAAAAAAGGTTGAAAACCACTACACTACATCCAGTAGCGTAAGCAGGTCCAGAGCACAGGAGGAGCGGCGCTATAAAAAGGCGCCTCCCCAGTCTCCCCCTGTACTCACCCGGCGGCGCCTCTGGCAGCGCTCCGGGTCTTCGGCGGCGGTACCCGCCACTGAAATGCCGCCGTAGACGCAGAGCGCCGCCGGGTGAGTGCAAGAAGCGGCGCTTAAAAAGAAGCGGCGCCTTTTTTTGGCAGCTAAAAAAAGGCGCCGCTTCCTTTTTAAGGCGCCGCTTCTGCTCACAGGGCCGCTCCCCCCCGGCTATGCTACTGACTACATCCAAGTTGATCTTCTGCTACAGAATGCTGCACAGCCAGATGGACCTGGACTGGTTGTCTGCAACTCTGCATGCTTCTGATTGCTTAATGCTTTAAGCCTGCAAATCTGCATTACTGTCATTCTCACATAATCAAATGTTTTCGACTTTTGTGTATACAATATTGAAAAACTGAACCAAAACGTATACATTCAGTATTATAGTTACATATATAAGTATTACCCCCACCACAATTTTATTTATTTTGTACAAGTGCAAATTAATCTACAGATCTACTGCTTTACGTAACCACAATTTGAATATGTAACTAAAGCTAAGTGTAATGTGGTGTGCATTAATGAAACAGTTTTTAAAACAGAAAATGCCTTAAAATGAGACTAACTAGTTTTTCCATGGGTGGTAAAAAACTATTTTACCTGGTAAAAACCACCTCTGGTAAATACCATGCCAGCCCTGCATTTAGAAGCCCTTGCTGGGACAGCAAAGGGGGGGCTGGGGGGGGCGGGGAGATTGAGTAGGTGAAGTATTTGTTAATGATGTTTCAGCTCCTATAACATTTTTGTGTTTACTGGGGGTGTGGGGGGAAGGGGGTTGGAGAGGGAGGGCGGGCACAGAGAGCATTCACTGACATTCCTTAGCATTTGGATTGCTCTTCCTAAGTGCTGGTTGCACTACAAATGTCTAAGATAGATAGCTCATTCAATGCCAACTTCTCCCACTTCCATGATTATATCTCCAAAAATATTCCACTCTCGTGCTGGAAAAGTATATCAGTGACTGCTTCTGCTTTGGAATCAGGAAGTTGTTCTGTTGCCAAAGACAAATAGATGTGACAGGGTCATTATTTAGCATTCAATGATTTGAAAGAAAAAAAAAGGAACAGACTCTGAGACTCTTTGTATTTAAAAGGAGGGGACCAGTCAAAAGCTGCAGCTGACTCCACTTAGTTTAACATAAAATAACGGCAGCAATTGTACAAGATGCATGTCTGCAAGACCTTAGTTGTTGCTATCCATTTGGTTTTTAAAAACAGTCATATGACTGTGGCCACTAAAGCCAGTCATCGGCCAAGCTTTGCATGCATAGCAGCTATGAGGGTTTCCTTCCTCAGCTACCTTAAAGAAATGCATTGATTTACTTCACACAAGAAAAATCAGACTAAAAGAATTCTAACATGGCTTTAAAATCATATGAACACACAAAGAAAAACAAAACCAATGAATTTTGGACATTTAAAGGGATATTGTTCAGATCCTGCAATTTTTGCACACACAAAATTCTTATCAACTATGTGCTTTACTTTCGTACATTCAGTCAAAATAGCCCCATACATTCATTGGCTGACCTGACTGAGACTCTTGAATTGTGCCCATAACTATCAAAAGAGTTACTAGAGGAAAACTAATTTCAGTCTAATTTCCCTACCTTGGGTCTTATCTGGTACAGCAATTCCTGTTACCTATTTCAGTTAGAACAAATAAAATTCACCATTTAAAGTATTGAAGTGAAAAGTGAGAGAGGAAAAACTACCAGAACTATTCACTGTCGACAGGAAAAAATATTCAAAAAAATATTGTTCCAAGCTCTGTATTATTCATTACATCTGTGTTATAATTATTGGTATCGTTATCAGATGAGATACCAACCTGACAAGAAAAAACAGAAATTATGCTACTTTAAAACCCCCCCAAAAAACAGTAAATTAATTTGGCCTGAGCTTCAGACAAACAGTTCACCTAAAATCAAGTTCCACCAATTGTATGCATTCCTAATGATGGTACCAAAATGCCAGTGCAGTTGACAGAACATGAAAACTCCAGTTTGCTCTCATCTCTAACAGATTTTCCGTAATAAAGTTCCATGGGTTAATTTCTCATTCAGAAAAAAAGGGAGATCAGTGGTAATCTGTCAAGTGACACTTTCGCTCAAGTAAGCGCATTCAGTGTTGCCTCCTGACCTCAATATTAGTCTGGGGTTGTACATCAAAGAATTAGCATTTATTAGGATTAAACATAGTTTTTCTTACCATTTACAAACTTAATCAGCACACTGGGTCACCATGATTTGCTTTTTGTCTTTCATAACATTTCCTATACACAAACTGTAATTCTTTATTACAGGAAAGTGGAATAATTACATCCTTTTATGCCATATTAACATTTTGGCACGATCTTCATTTAGTAGACATTTTCAGAGGTGTACTCAAAGAACATTTATAGATCCCTGAGGGTGGCATCTTGTTGTTTTCATTTTGGAGAGGAGGGGAAAAAAAAAAAAAGAGAGATATCACACACACTCCTCAAATTAAAATTACAGCAGGGCTTTAAACTGGGACACCACGCCTGAAACACGCCCACCCCCAAGCATCAAACTGTAGAGAAGTTCAGATTCTAATTCTAATAGTTTAACTCTAAACTTTCCCGCTATACTAAACGGAATAACACCAGTCCACAGCCTTAGGGAAGTTTAAAGTTGGATTAAGATATGATTTAAATCTTACAGTTTCAGTCTCTAATTAAAAATATTTATTACCATAATTAAAAAATATTTTACTCTACTTTTGCAAACAAAATAGGTGGTCTGACCTAGTGGACAGAGCCCTGGACTGGGAGTTTTATTCACTGTTCTGCCACAGGCTTTGCTTGCAACTTTGGGCAAGTCATTTCACTTCTCTGTTCTTCAGTTTCCCTAACTGTAAAGTGCAGATAATATTTACTCCTTTGTAAAGTTCTTTGAGATCTGCTGATGAGGTGCTATATAACAGCCAAGTATTATCACTATTAAAATTTGGCTAATGAATAGGTAATGGGATATACAGTCTACCCAAGACAGTAGGAGTGACTAAAGGTGTTATTCCATGATGCCAGCTTTGTGGCCTGTGTGATATCAGTTTCAAGTCTGGAGACTGCGAAATCTCCAAACTGTCTCTTTTAAACGTTTAGAAAATGCCTCGCAAATCGTGGATGCTACTGCAAATAAGTCAGTCCAGCTCCTTAGGGATATGTGTCCACATAAAAAAAAAATGCTATTAACACTCTGGACACGAATTATCACCCCTGTTAAGGGAGAGTGACCACAATGCAAAATACCATGCGACTTGCCCCATGCCAACGCTCCCCAGCAAATACTGTTTACGCTTTAATTGCATTAAATTACTGCAGCCTCAATATGATGCTAGGGTTCCAGACAGCAAACAAAAAGAGGTTTGTTGGCACAAAAAAAGATGCATATGAAACCACCACTGGTTTGCAAGTCCAAGTCAAACTCAAGCCAGGGTTAATTCTGCGCTGAATGTTCATACAACTCTAAAAGGGGAGCATCTGGTCATTCTATAAGCCTCGAGTACCTGCAAGCTAATTCTCACTTTGTTTGCAAGGACTCTTAGCCAGAGTTCTAACAGTGATCCCACAGGTTCTGTTTCAACACCACGGCACTTCTTCATGCTCTTCAATTAAGTAAATACTAATAATGACAGAGTCCAAACTCATAAACAAGGAAAGATGGTTGTTTTGTAAATGGCTAAGTGGTATAGAGGCAGACACACAATTATTTCTGTAAAGTGGCTCATACCCAGACTCTGTCACCATCTGGAAGTTTGCTTGGCTTTTGTTTATATCTCTAGCACTGATGGATGATCAAAAGCTCCCAATTTATATTAATACAAAGAGACAATTAAAACAATTGCTGTCTTCACCTGAACAAGAGCTCTATGTAAGCACAAAAGTTTGTCTCTCTCCCCAATAAAAGCTGGTCCAATAAAAGGTATTACCTCACCCACCTTCTGTCTCTAATGTCCTGGGACCGACATGGCTGCAACAACACTGCATAATCCATGTTGTCTCATTTAAAGTGAAACCCTAGCTTCATCTGCACTGATTTATTTTCCTGTTCCTTTCAGAGAAAACAGCTTTGTCAACAAGATCCTGTGTTCCCATGTCGTAAGAGAATAAATCAGATGAAAATGTGCATGAGTATTTAATCTATATTCTTCTGCCCAAGAAAAATGAACCACTCACTGACACAAGCATTTCTGCAGAGAAAGAGAACACTGCGGGTCAATATCAAACAAAGCAAATTCAGCTTGGCTCGCAAGCGATTAGTTAGATCAGGGGTCAGCAACCTTTCAGAAGCGTTGTGCCGCGTCTTCATTTATTCACTCTAATTTAAGGTTTTGCGTGCCAGTAATACATTTTAATGTTTTTAGAAGGTCTCTTTCTACAAGTCTTTAATATATAACTAAAGTATTGTTGTATGTAAAGTAAATAAGGTTTTTAAAAATGTTTAAGAAGCTTCATTTAAAATTAAATTAAAATGCAGAGCCCCCCAGATCAGTGGCCAGGACCCCGGCAGTGTGAGTGCCACTGAAAATCAGCTCGCGTGCCCATAGGTTGCCTACCCCTGAGTTAGATAATACTTCTACTACTTACTTGTACATGCTGATTTTCCAATTCAAAGTATTGGGGCTAGCATAAACAGTGATTCACTATTATGCATTCCAGCTCTAAACTTGTAAAAACCCAATTTTATTTTTTTCCATCAACATCTTTCCTACTTTGGCGGTGCACACATGAGTCTGCATCCACAAGGAACTCTTAACTAGTGTAAAATGTCACTGTCATTGATCGGTCTATCAGCCCTCACAGAGAGAGCGCCGATCACAACACGTCAGACATGTTGTTCTAGCCAGTCCTCCAACTACCCGCTGGCCAAGCTGTCAGTAGCACCGGACACCCGATTGACATAGCACACAGCAGCCTAGAACTCCTGAGCGATCCGCCAACCGCAACCTCCCAAGCAGCTGGGATTACAGGCACGTGCCACCACACCGGGCCTGTGTAAAATGTATTTCATGTTAATCAAACCCCTTCCAATTTTTTTGAATATATCATTTCCACAGAAATCCCTTCACTTCTTCAGCAAGATGAAATGCAGATGTTTTGATTATCATAAATATTCTTTGAATGCAAAAAATTGGCCTGGTTACCTTTTCTTTAACTAAAATAGAAATATGTTGATTGGCTTCATGTAAACAGAGTATACAATGTAATCTGATTTATATTAGAAGTTCACATATTAAATGGGAGCGAATAGGCAATGTACTCATTGTAAATGACTTTGGATCCAGTCCTCCAGTCTGTACTCAGGGCTGTCAGGCACTGCCTTCAAGCCTGCAGGATCAATCCCATATTTATGGAGAAAATATATACTGTTCAACTTCTATTGTTCAAGCTCTTTGAAAATAATCGAAGGCCTGGTCTACACTTAAAATTTAGTTTGACATAACTAAAGCACTCAGGAGTGTAAAAAAATCCATACCCTCTTAGTACAGTATTGTAGCTATATTTACCTAACCACAAGTGTAAGTGTAGACTTAGCTAGGTGGAGAGAAGAATGCTTCCACTGACCTATCTATCATGACTTTGAGAGGTGTTGTAGGCTCCATCTACACTATGCGTTATGCCGGCATCGTTTCAGCACTGTAGCAATGCCACAATAGTCCCATAGTACAGACATGGCCTAAATGTTATATCTAAGGGCACATCTTCACTAGCTACGTTGAAGCGCTGCCATGGCTTTAGCGCGTGGCTTGTGTAGCGCTCACAGCGCTATAAAAAAAAAAAAAACACCTCCATGAGGGGAACAACTCCCAGCACTGTCTACAATGGCACTTTACAGCGCTGAAACTTGCAGCTCTCAGGGGCAGCGACGCCGAGTTCCGTTGGCACCGCTGGGTGCCGACGCCCGGCGTCGGGAGCAGGACCCCGCAACATCGCCCGGTGCTGAGGTGAGCTGGGCGCGGGCCCCGGGGCTGGCGGGGAGCTGCCAGTGGGTGCTGAGCACCCACCAATTTTTCCCCGTGGGTGGTCCAGCCCCAGAGCACCCACGGAGTCGGCGCCTATGCTCAGGGGGGTGTTTTTTCAGCCACCCCTGAGCAAGAAAGTTGCAGTGCTGTAAAGTGCCAGTGTAGACAAACCCTAAGTGTATGAGTCGTTGGCATTAGGCAAAAAGGCGAAGGCCTTTTCTAACATGCCTGTAAACCCAGATGTTACTATTTATCAGTTGATACACAGAAAACCAAAAAATATTGATTGTTTTTAAGTTGTATAATCCTCTTTACCACATTTTGAGTAAGCGCCAAATAAAAAGAGATCAGTTTATTAAACTAACATTTGTACTTTAAAAAAAAAAAAAGAAATCAAACATTCTTCAAATAGGGTTAATATATTTTTGGATAATTAAACAGCAACAGAAATGCACAATTCTTAAAGATGACTAATTAATATAAAGCAAATTTTACATGCCCAGAGGCAGCCATTCTAATTGCATGGTTCCCTTTTTCGTGATTTATTGCTGACAGTTCTGCAACTTCTCTATGACATATATACACTCACTATAGCGATGTTAGCATTTTCACATGACATGGTTCTTCTGCACTTGACTAATTCTGCACAAAGCAACAGTAGGGTGGCTTAGCTCAGCACAACAGAAAGAGAATCAAAGGTCATATTTGTTATCCTAACTAGTGAGGGCCCGAGAAATATTTTCAAAGATATTGAACTCTGTTGATGTATCCAGTTCTAAGGGAAAAGCTGGCTTGTCCAGTAGGAAGAATGCTAGAAGGAAGAGGAAGCAGAGCTATAGCAGCTGACCAGATCTCACTGGGGTCATTTTATACCATCAGGCATGCTAGCTTCCCTCTGTGCACACACGAGATACAACATTTTGCAGGTGAGCAAGGGCCTGGAGAAGGGGAAATAAATCTCATTAATCTCCCTCTCTCTTCGATGGCAGTCATACACCTAAATCACGTAGTCAGCTTTGAAAATCTCAACCTTCAATATTTAGTAATGCACCAGCACCACCCGGTCATGGCTAGAACAGACTATACCAACCATATTAAATGTTCACCTATTACGGTTACAAGTCATTCCTAAACTGAAACAGATTAGAGAAAACAATATTTTTCTATTTCTCTCCTCTCTCCCTACCCCGGTTGCCTACTTTGTGCACGACAGCACTTGTGAATAATGTCAGCTTCACTGTTTCCCCTGCACAGTCAAGTCAAATTCCTTTATCGTTTGTGTGGTTCTTGAATCAAGCATTGGGGGAGAGAAAAAACTTTCTTTTTTTTAAATAGAAAAATGAAAAAATCCTAATACAAAGATAGAGTATATGTTTGGATTATCTTTGGCATGGTAGGTATAATAGAAAAGCAAATTCTGTTCTACTTAAAAGTAAAGACTTAGGAATTGGCTGAAACTCAGTGATCTATACTTGAGTTTACATGTTCATAATCTAGAATAACTATACTAAATGGCACCAAATTTGAAAACAGATACAGCAGTCTGTCTTTTTAGTTTCTTTAGAGAAGAAGCATGTGACCCATCACTTTAGTATATCCAATCCACTGCAAGGTCAATGCTGCATCCCATCTGCAGTAAGGGGTTGATTTTACTGTATGAGATATGGCAGGAGACCTGGGGACTGCATTTCTGTTTAATATATTTTAAATGGTCAATTAAATTATCAGTTGGTTTTGATTTGTTCAGGGAATGGATTGCTAATGAAGTTGATACAAGCTTTAGGGTCTGAAGAATCATACAGAAGATATTAATTAAATTTTCACTAAATTGTTTGTGTCTGTCAACCAGCGCTATCTACAAAAACCAAGGACACATGAAGATCCTGTCTGTGTGTTCATATTAACACCATGTGTAACCATGGGTACGGAGGTGTAAATGCAATATAACACTTTCTTAATGATCTTCAAATTTCCTACATTAATAAACGGTCAGAATAGCATTGCAATGGAACACAGTGTGTGAGCATCCAGTATTTAAATACAGAGTTTAATCTGAATTTTGAGACCAAATTAAAAAAAAACAAAAAACCATACCCTCATATATACCCTAAAGACATTTTAAAGTTTCCTGGTGAAAAATCCCTTTCCGCCCCCCTTAGGGAAAATTTTTTGACTGTGGGTGAAAAAAAAAGTATTTCTCAACACTTACATCCTGAAATCTTTAAACATAATTATTCTCAATGGTATCTTGTATGCAGTTTCATCTCTCTCTGATCCAGTGTTCAGAGAAACACCTTTCATCTCTTGTCATGCAACTAAATCCCACATCCTCATAGGATTTAGGTGCCTAAATACTTTTGGCGATCTGGGTCTTATATGCTTCGTTGAAGAACCAGAAACATTCCATCCAACATGGCCCTATTATAGGAGGCACCAGCAAAAAAAATAAAAATTGAAAAGAGGTAGGAGGCCTCACGCACTAGCCGTCTACTGTCTTGAGCATGGACACTGCTGAGCAGTCAAGGCAATGAAATGAGGCAACCGTTTTTCACATAATTAATAGAAAAATAACTCTGCAGAGGATAGAAGAGGAGAAAAGTGGACAGATTCAGCCTGCAGTTCCAATATACTTTCTGACTTGAATACAAACTCTTTTCTGACCATCTGGACCTGGACCAGGCATTGGGCCAAAATTTTGTAATTCCTTCTCAAAGTAAAATGACAGATCAGTAACTGCCACATTGCTAATGCATAGCCAGAAGGGAGCACCTCATATCCTATCCAGCACTCCCTGGAGTTTTACAGATATAGTAAAAACAAAGTGTTTCCAAATAAACCTGCCCTATCCTCGATGCTAAAAGCAAACAGTGATAATGTCACCTTTGAGCAAAGCCAATTGTAGTCACATATGAGACAGGATGTTAATAGGTTTGTCCATATTTCATTTACAAGATACTGTAGGTTCTTAAATGATGACAGGTTCACAAAGCCAACAGTCTCAAAATTTGAGTAATGCTTCTCTGGTGCCCCGATGGAAGCACTTTTCACTGCCATGCAGACACAACACCCGAGAATAGGAACAGCATTTCTAACTCTCCAATGGTACAAACTATCTAATTCCAAGTCTGACAGGGAGGAAGATACGAAACCTTAAAATTATCACTGGTCCATCAGTTTAGGAGAGGGTTCTTTGGCACTTGTCCAACAAACTATCTACAGCTTGTCATGGATCTTGTACTATTGTAATTATCAATCCCTAACACAACAGATCAAAAGTGCTCCAAAGTGACAACTCACATATTTATTAGAAATGGTGCTGTGCTCTCTATTCTCAGACTGCTCCCTCCCTTCATCCTGCTTCTGCTTACACTTTCTCTCTCTTACCCCTCCATGTTCTACCTCCCCCATCTTTTCTATTTCCATTTGCAGAGCAGATAAGTACCAGTAACCCCGTTCGCTTTGTCTCCTCATAGCCAATATGACACTTTAAGGTATGTCACATTTAATAAGCTGTGTCCCAAACAACTTACTGGCTGGCTGGATAAGGGATATGAAGTTGGCTCAGACAGATATTTAAAACAATAGCACTGCCAACAGAAAGACTGTGCAACAGTTGGCAAATTGGAGAAACTGAAACTGTCATACAGCAGCTTGCTCAAGGTCTAGGGTATTCCTTTTACTGAATGAGCAAGAAATATAGAGGAAATAAAACTGTTGATGTGTAACTTCAATGTTTATATGTTTATATATAAACATTGTCCTTGAAGGCCAATCCAACAACTCCCAGCGACATCTTGATGCAGGCTATTCAGACAGCACTGAAAATCAAAATGTAGTCATCTCTAAATGGTAAACAGATTGTGGTTACAGAAGTTTCTCAATGACCTGGCTCAGTCTTACATCTTGTGTTATTATCCAGATCTAGACGATCACTGCTGTGAAAAAGATCAGAGATCCCTTTGGTTATATTACCCACACAGCTCCTTGCAGTAGGGCTGCATAACTTGCACAAACATAACCATTTCCTAGCCATTGCGCAAAGCAGTTCAACAGATCTGAATGCTCCTGCTAAGATCATCTAGGGGGAAAGGAAATATAACTGATAAAATGTTGCCCGTATAAAAGCTGATAAAAACACTAAGAAAATCATGTAGCTACACCATTTCTCTCTATTTCAACACTGACGGCAAGCACAGCCATTGTCACGGCTCTGCATAGCAACCACTGCCACCTGTAACATATCTCCAAGTGATTAATGGATTTTAAATGAGTTACAGTGCATGTTCTATGTCTAAATAAGTCTCAGACAGACAGAACCAAGACATGAATCTTCTGTTTGGTTATTATGATAAGCACCAATGAACTGGCCAAGTCAGCAAAAATATAACCCTGTTAGAACAGTTTATGGAATAGCAAAATAATCCCCAGTCATATGCTCAATAGAACCTAATCAAACAAGTAAATTACACCACAAGCATGAGAAACTAACATCAAATCTGTTTTATTTAAGCACAGGCAGAATATTTATTTAACAGTTCGGGTCATTTCCCGCCCTTATTTTGGACCAAGTTCTGTGGGAGTTTTCCGCCATTAAGTACTACAGAATTTGACCCTTTGTTTCTTTTTACCTAACACTTCTAATATCATGCAACCTATGGTACACCAGCAGCAATTCCAGGTGTTCCACATGAAATCACATTAGAAGAATCAAATTCTTAGACTTTCATTAATCAAAACTGGAACATACTGTACAGTGACAAAATCTGAATCAACCATTAGCTCCTTGCCTATAAACATGATGTATTATCCTAATGTAATAATAATGGCATGGTGTAGCACTGATTGTGTCTTATTGAATTCTGATTATAGTGGTGCTAGGTTTTTTTTGAGGTTTGTTATAACTCCAGCCATAAAAATTTGCCACAGACTGAAAGATGGCATTAACAATGCCAGTTTGGGAGAGAATGTTTTTATACTAAAACCAAAGTGGGATTTATAAATTTAGCAATTTTAAATGTTTAAAAGATTATTTTAGAACTTCTAAACTCCAGAGACTTCTCATTTTCTTTTAACTCTTTGGAGACTTTGGATGCAGACACAGAGCCAAAATCTCTGCTGTCGTAAATGGAAGCAAATGAAACTGTGTCCACTTACTCCAGAAGAAAATCTGGCCCATAATAGTCAAATTATTTGATTTAGAAAAGTATCTTTAAAACAGTACCTATGCAAACAGCATCCAAACCATTTTTTACTATAGTGGACTTAGTGAAAGTGAAATAATGAAGTTGTTAGACTCTATCATATCAATAATCGGTCACTGAACAGTTCCATCCTCTATACTCCATGGTTAAGTGACAACAAAGATCAGGCCAAATCTTTTTTGAATGTGTGACTTAGAACCACATTTTTAATTATGGGTACAAGTCATGCATTTGCAAGAATGAACGGAGACCCTGGAAAAACCCATTTGTGTGCGCAAATGCAGGCTGAGCCCACATTGTGCAGCCAAAATTTTGGCCCTAAATTCAGGTTGATAAAAACAAGAACAAGACTTTGCTCTTATATATTGTTTAACAGACCAGTTTTGTGTGGCTCTATCAAGTTTAAAAACAAACAAACAAACATTGAGACTCAAGTACATACGCATCAGGCAACCATGCTGGCTCTAAAGCAACAATTACAGTCAGATATACAATACTTTTTTAAAAAATAAAAGCATATTTCATTCCTTTGAAAACATACCTGCATTTTCAACATTCAAAATATGAAGAAAATAATATGCATTTCACACATTTCCTTCTCTAACTTCCACCAGGATTACTTTTTGAGTAGCGGTTAAAAAGCAAACACATTTAAACACACAAATCACAGTTAAAATAGTTTGGGATTAACCTTAAACTGGAAATTAAAATCGGAAATTCATAGCTGAGGCTCACACTCTCTTAGCTCACCATTTGCACCTTAAGAACACTGCACACAACAATCCCACATCAGGGAGGGTCTCAGCACAAACCGATTTGATATTCTGTGTAAACTGCTGTAGCTCAGGTACCTGCATAGAGCAAAGTGAGTTACGGATTTAATACCAGCCCGAATTATGATCTTACTGGATTTTGATGGGGTGTTGATTTTAACTAAGTCTGCATATCTGAAACAGCTCTCCAGGATGGGTGAGGTAATATCTGTTACTGGACCAACTTCTGTTGGTGAGAGAGACAAGCTTTAGAGTTTACAGCTCACCCACCTTGCTCTCTAATATACTGGGACCAACACAGCTATAACAACACTGCATACAGCTCTCAGAAGTCAGAGACCACTATTTCCCCATGAGCTTTTTTAAATGTCCATGACTTTTGACATTTTGTGGACTTGTGCATGCCAGTGAGTGGGTGGACAGGAAGGTGAATGAACAGGTAAATAGTTGAACAACATTTATGGAGCGTTTGCACAAAATAGCTGATAGAGATCAGCGAACACATTGCAGGGAGACATACCCAACCAGGCCAGTGGATACAATCAACTGAGGATCCACAAGCATGAAGGGCACAATCCTATTTCCTTTGAGGTTACAAAACAAAGCAAAAATACCACCTCCTACTGGAGTCACTAGGATCAAGATCAAGTCCTAGAAGACAAAGGCAGTATTAAACTAAACCAGGTATAGCACAAGAGTGGTTAGTAATAAGGCACTCTACGACAGCTTCGAGTCCTGACATTCATGGGAGGGACAGTGCCGATTTTTGTACTGAAAGAATCCAAAATTTGGGGTGAGAATGCAGTGGTGGAATGCTACAAAATAGTCTTGATAACTTCTATGACTTGAGACGCCATTACAGATCAGCTGTGACATTTCCTGATCTTTAACACAACACGTCTAGAGTCTACATAAATATAAACATAGACGTCATTTTATGTTTGACATATAAGTTGCTCTCTACTGAGATTCAGCTGATATGAAGCACCCTTTTTTATTTGCTCTTTTATTTTATTGACAAACATAGCCTAAGGATGTTAAATCAAGCATTGTGCAAGGAAGTGACACAGGTAACAGCTGTTCCAGCATAAGAGCAGGAAGACTCATAAGCACATGGACAATTCTCAGAAAATTCTGTTGTGCTCTGATCCTCAGAGTAGATAAAAATGAATTACTGAGACTACCAGAGCACCTATAATAATCTGGATCCAGAATTTCCACTGTTTTGGCACAATGAGATATACTGTTATCTCTAACAGCCTAAAGAGTTATGAATCTAAATAGCAATATACTCAGTTTTTAAATCTACAGAATTAATCCTTGTCTTTATGTCCAAGACATCTACTGTATTTCTTGTCTTCCAACAGAAAACAGGCCCGTATTTTCCCAACAGAGCAGTACCCTTTTTGTGGCTCTGATACCTCTTCTTTCTTCTCCAATACCTAATAATGTCACTTATTTAATGGGGAAAACAAAAAACAAAAAAAGATGCTCAGCTCTACAAACACAGCGTAAAACATTTGAGGGTCCTTTTCTGACAACACCTCCGGAAATTCCTGCTTTGAAGTTTAATTTCGGACGCAAGTTTAACTCCTCATTTACCCACTCTCCATCGCTGCTGGCAACACTATGAATCCTCCCTGCCACCCAGAGCAGAACCTGGGTGTCCTAATTCCAACCTCCCTCTTGACCCACACATCTAGGCCATATCCAAATTTTGCTGTTTTTTTCCTTCTGTAAGATCTCCAAAATACATAATTTTCCGTTTGGACAAACCAACCCTGCTATTCAGAAACCCATCTGCTGTCTCCTACTGCTAAAACCTCTTCCATTTAACCCTCCCTAACACCCAACTCACTCCCTTCAGGTCCATTCAAAACACTGTGAAGTCATTCTGACCATATTGTTCTTCCCTGCCCTCCCCCTTCCGCTCCCCTCTCCCGCCCCTCAAAATCCCCACAGGATCATGTGCAAGTTTCTGGTCTTTACAACTTAGCTCCTTCCTATTTATCCATTTGTGAAGCATCCCCTGCCCCCCCACTCTACCAAGGATGCCAGCTTCCATATCAATTTGTTCACTTGTCCCACAAGCGATATCACTTTCTTCTATACTGCTCTTTATGTAAGGAATACCCTCAGCAAATTAATCAGAAAAGACACTGCCCCACTTGTAAATCTTTCTTCAAGCCCTACTTCTAACTGATGCCTATGGGAAACTTGTCAATTGATTATGGCTAGGTAAATGGCCAGCAGGCACTTTTGACATTTGTATTTTTTTTCTTTTTATAAATAAGATATAAATCTAAAACAGCTCTATCTGCATACAGCCAGCCTATTTAAATGCATGTTTTAAAAATATATATATCAGTTAGTACGTCATTAGATGATTAGCTCTTCAGACTCTGAGGCTCTCTAGGGTCTCTAGGTGCTACCATAATACAAATAATAAATAATAATATCTCTGCATACTAAAGATGACTGAACAGCTGCTCTTTCGGTTGACTGTACATGGAAAAATGACAAGTCTATCAGATGTGTGCTTGATTAATGAATAAGCTAGATGGAGCAATCCATGAAACACATGATGGTCCCACAGATGGAAACATCTCATTAGCAGAAGGAAGAGTGCTCTGTTTTTTAATATAGAATAAGATAACCAGTTACTTCCTTTAATGCATTTTGCTTTGAGATATAGTATTTTCAGACAAACACTTTCCACCATTACAAAATAACGCTTGCAACAGTCCTCTTCAAGGCAGACCTTAAAAGTTCCCTAGTCAATCTGCCAATGCAGAATACTTGACAACAGCTAGCAGTACCCCGTTACTGAACTCAAGAGATGATGACTCAGTGGAAACTGGCATTTGAAAAACTTGTTGTCATCCTACACTAGGTGCAATTGAATAGGAACAAATTTCTCACCTTTGTAAAAGCAATAGCCTTCCAGCCCAACCACATTTAACTATGGTATGGTGAATTGAAGTAGCATTTTCAGGCCCAACAGGTTTTGATTTTAAATGGTTTTACAAAATATAATTTGAATAGAAAGACATATGTATGTGACTGGAAAGAGGGGGTTTAAAATAAACTATAGAAATAAGTATTCCCTTGAAGTGCTGGAAACCCAGACAACAACATTGTGTTAGCACCTGCTAAGTTAAAGGGAATAGCAACTGACTGAAATGGACCAATACAGTGTCACTATCCAAGCTGAGGAATGTTCAGTAAGCAAACAGTAAAAAGTAAATCAGGTTCCATCTGGCAATGCAACTGTTCCTATAGAATTGCTACAAAAGAATGAGCAAGTTACACTATCTTATACTGTCATACAAATTTATTTTTAGCTGAAAAAACAAACTTGGTTCAAAGTGCATTCCAAGCTTCTGTTTTTATGATACAAGGTAACACTAGCCAGTAATTTCAGCCCTTGCTATTAGCTTAACCAGTCCACAGTGTCAGAAAGTTCCCATTTATTTTGAACTAACATGTCACATTCGTTACCCAACTCTTCACACTGCAATCACTCCACTTATTGAAATGTATTCACTTGTAAAGGTTTCAATATTTCTACCCCAATTATAAAAAACAATTAGATGTCAGAGACCCACAATAGGTAATGCTGTGCCCTCTACAAAGCAAAAAACGTTATGGGGGTGGGGGAGGCAATTCAGCCAAGAGGCAATGACTATGAAAGGAAACATTTCCTCCACTGGGTTGGTGGGACTACACTGGAAAGAGGCTCTTCCTAAATCTGGTTGGCCCAGTCTTTCCTGCCCCAGCACAGTTTCGCTGGCAGTCAGGGGCCATGACTGTCATTGTTATGCAGGTCATAGCCCTAGCCAGACATGCCACCTCAAAAGCCACTAACACTGTAGGCAGTTGGTAGATAGCCCCACCGCCACTGTACTGACAGTTCATTCATCCCTACACATGTGGGAGGGAGGAAGAGCTTTAGGTCAGTCAATGAAGACATCTCTGGTAATTTCATAAGATCCAGAAGAAAGTGTGTCTAGCACATCTGTGCTTAAAAAAAAAAAACAAAAAAAAAAAAAACACAATTTGGAAATAACACAGGGTGTTTTTATTAATCATTATTATTATTTGTATGGCAATCATAACTACAACTCCTGTTGTACAAGTTACTGTCCAAACAAGGAAAAGACACAGTTTCTGCCTCAAGTAGGTAACACACTAAATGTGGGAGAACTAAATGGGAAAAGTGAATGGAGAGAAAATTCTCTGGGTGCCAGCAACGACTTGTAGAAACCTCTTCATTCCGTCCACACACCCAGAAGGGGTTTGGTGGACAAAGGAGGAATGTATAAAAAACATCGACCTGCTCAATGAGCAGACAAACACAAATCATCAACTATAATTCCTTTCTTGAAAGTTGTCCTCTAGCTACCTGCTTACTTAGGGTTTTGTATAGCACCCACCATCATAGTACCTCCATTCATGGAATTGAATTTAGAACCTAAACTTAGATTGCTAGATGCAAACCACTAATTGTGCATCCAGATATACATTATATGGTGTGTACGGAACACAATCAACTATGGGCGTTTTGACTACCCAACCACCCCATCAAACAGAAAGCTGTTTCTCCCTCAGACTCATATCGAAAGCAGCACAAGCAGCTGCCATACTCAAGACCACTTTTTATTCCTGGGGGAACTCTGTGCCACTGCGCATGCACAGAATTTATAGTCCCCGCAGATTTCTTTGCTTCCCCACAGAAAAATTACTTCCCGACAGGGAAGCAAAGGGAAGCCACAACAGCAGTATGTTTTGGGTGCCCAGTGCAGCTGGCACAGAGGTAAATCACTGTGGGGCAGAGGATGGGACTGGGGAAGACCCGGCTGGTGGCTCCTACCCTGCGCCAGGCTCAGCTGCTAGTCCTGGCTGGACTAGGGAGGACAGGACTTCCTCTACCCCTGCACAGCATCCAGGGCTGTGTCAGACCCACCCCCAGATTTCTCCCCCAGTCGCAAGAAGCTCTGCAAACTCTCCTGCTTTCCCCACACACACACTTCCTCAGCTGCAAGGGGAGGGGTCCCTGTACAGGGAGCTGCGCCCTCATCCACCCAACCCCCGTGCATCCAGACCCCCTCATACCCAGACCCTCCCACTGAGCTTCACTCCCCCACACTCAGAAACCCCTCCCCCCAATGAGCCCCTCTCCTCCTGCACCTGCACCACGCCGACGAGCCACCACACCTGGATCCCCACCCCGAGCCCCAACCAGCTGCACCTGGATCCCCACCCCACTCAGCCCCACTCCCCAGCATCTGGACCCCCCACTGAGCCCCCCATACCCAGACCCCCCTGCTGAGCTTTATCCACTCCCACACCCAGACCCCCCCTCTGCTTAGTCCCAAACACCTTCACCTAGACCCCCTGCAGAGTCCCATTATTGTTGCACCCAGAACCCCACAACAAGGCCATGTGCATCCAGATCCCCCGCATATCCTGATCCCCCATTGAGCCACCCGCACCCAGATTGCCCCACACAGAACACTCTCAACCCACACCTGGATCCCCCCACACTAAGCCCCTCCACACTTGGATCCTGCCTTGCTGAGCCTGCCGGCCCAAACCTGGTGCGCTTGGCACAGAGGGGCAGGGCCCTGCGGTGTTCCTGGGGCAGGCCCAGTCCTTGCACTATGTCAGGGTCGTTTGCAGCCTCACTGTTGAGTCCGTATCCCGAGGGGGGGGGGGGGGGGGGCGGGGGAAGACGGTGTAAGGGATGCACAGTGATCTCCTAGTGGTCTGTGCTCTCCAATGCCATGCAGGAGCCTGCACATTTATTTGACAAAATTTGCAGAATTTTAAAATATTGTGTGCAGAATTTTTTATTTTTTCGCATAGAATGCCCTCAGAAGTAACTCTTACAATGTGACAACACCAGGAAGGGCTCAGTGGCTGACACACAACATGACTGTGGCGGACTTCCCACGCAGGAAATTGCGCAGGTTTTGTGTGAACGTATGTCAAGGTCTAAGTTCCCTCTAAGCTGCGTGGCCGCACAGCTGCCTATTAAGTGCCATGCACTCAGGGCTGCAGCAGGGAGAGATGCCTCTCCCCCAGCCCCGGACCTGCTGTGGCACCCCGCCCCCCAAGCCCTGACCCAGCCCAGCCCGGATAGTACCGAGTCCTCTCTCCCCGCTGTATCCCCAGAGCCCCCCCCTTCATCCCGAACCCCTCATTCCCAGCCCTACCACATGAATTTTGTTATGTGCACCAATATGGAGGTTGTGTGTCACACATCACCTCCATATTGGTGCACATAACAAAATTCACTCCGCACATGCTTGGGAAAAATTAGAGGGAACACTGGTCAAGTCTCCGGCAGCAAACAGCTAACAGACTCAAGCATAAAACCCAGGTTCTCAGTTTATTTCTGCACATTGCCTGGCTATGGCTTAGAAAAGAATCCATCTGCTATGTTCTTATCTTAGCCCAAGTACCCCCCTTTGGACATCAAGGGCCAATTCAAAGACAGTATACCAAGTTGTGAGTGACTCTAAGTTGGTGCAGTTTACAAAACTCTCCCAGTCCTATGGCACAAATTACACCAGCCTGGACCCCCCTTAGACCTACACATTTACACATCACCTCTGCATTTAACCCAGTAAGTTCATAGAGAACCAATATGTGCTTTGTATTTTTTTCGCTACATAAACTAGTATCAAGCAGAGAACAGTAGGTCTAATCAAGAATAATCCCCTACTGCTGGTATTTTCAGTATTGCCAAGTCCAAGCATTCAAAAGTCACAAGTCATGCCATACAAAATCATGAGTTTGGCTTAAAAAAATCTTGAGATTTAAAAAACAAACAAACACTGGGTTCTTTTTATCTGCCTTCTGATTTGGGAGTCTTTGGGGTTCACATTTTCAAACTTTTTTTCATTGAAATGATAGCTGAGATTCTCACATAATTACAAGATTCCAGGAACTCAGGCTTTAGAAATGACACCCAAAATCATTAGACTTAGCAACAATGTTCACTTCCAAGTGCAAATGCACAATTCGGGCTTGATTTTCAAACTTACTACTTACATTGTTAGATACGTACCTACAACAGGTATTTGAGCATCTAACTTTACGCACACATGTCTGGAATCCAGAACCTTCATGTTTTGGGCTCTGTCATCTTTGCTCTATTGATTTGACCTAGTATGTAGGTGCTACTACCTGCTATGTGTGTGCTCTAAACTAGAGTTCCTGAAAGCATTTTTCTTTGCTCATGTCTGTTTAGACACCTCACATTATTTGATTTCCTGGATACTCCCCAACAGGAAATCTATTTAATGCCTTCAAGTATCCATGAAAGCTGTATCTTCCTTTCCTTTTCTGTTCTATTACTGTTCTATTCCTTTCCTGTTCTACACTGATAAATAACACTCAAGAGGCACGTGACACTAATGAGGCACCCGGGGCCAGAGACCAAACTTCCTACAAGTGAAGTTACTTACCATGTTACCCAGGCTACCCGCTGACATTCATCTTTTGTCATAAAACAGGCACGTACTTCCCTGACAAGGGCATCATAAACATGAGCACAAGTGCAAGTAGCTAAGCAATAGAGCACTAAATATGGATCAATGAGATGGACTCCCAAAACAAATCAAACCTATCCATTCTAATTCAGCTTCTGCTTCCAAGGTTCAGGAGCTCTACCATCACACTTTATAGTAGGGCTCAACTTAACTAATCAACAATAACGTGGAGATCAACAGATATGGAATTTGCTTTGTTCTATAATGCAACTGAATATTAGTGTTTCATTACAGGAAGCAGGAGGGGAAGAGTAAAAAAAAGTTACTATAGTAAAGTTACCACTCCTATGCCAGGCCCTGACAAAACTGGCTAAAAACTCACTAACTGGGATGTGTCTGAATTTTTTCTGACTAGATTACAGAGACTGTTTCATGACATTCCAAGAGCTTCTAGGCATAGGGAGCCATTTCTCTCACTTATCTTTTCAAAACATGCTTTGTGAAAAATACTTCCGAAAGCATAAAGCACATTTTTAGAGACAAAACATACTCCTTGTTTATAATTCATCCTTCCCTGAGAGTCTAATACACGTGTTCAAACTAAGTGTTCGAGAGACCATTCCAAAAGAATTCCATATAATCCTATATAAAGCAGCTTTATGTCATACAACCATAAGGAGAGGAAAGTTATACACTCTTTAGCAAGGGAACAACTACATCCTAAAACTTAAATCACAGAGTAGAGAAAGCAAGGAATCATATAGCCCCTAAAGATTCCAGAGAATTCCCATGTTCATCTTTTATGATGAGCAAAAATGCAAAGTGAAACATTTAAATTAATTGTTGGCATTACTCCACTGAAGCCAACAAAGTTACACCAGGGATGAATCTGGCTCAAATGCAGTAGGAGGTGCCTGGATAGTGGATGTCAATATTAGCTGCATTGTTTGCTTTCTCCAGAGAAAAAAAGCAACACAATTATTATTCATAATGTTAGATTTCTATTTTGTAAGTCACTCTGATAAGATGGCATTGTAATGATGTCAGTTTAGTAAATGGAAAATTATCCCAAATGGTAACCATCATTCACTAATAACTGCATGCCGCTATAATTATAAGTCAGTATTACTCAGAAAGGCAAATAAGGAATACGTTCTATACAGTAACTATAACATGTATTTTTATGCAGCTAACAGCTGACAAATACAATGGTATATTATTTGCAATGGCTTGGGAGTTTCATAACTGATTGTGTGATATAACGTGACAGAAAATTACTGATCATTTAAAATCTATAAAATCTTCTCCAGTCCTGTTTCCAGTTTATTTGATTATAATTCAGTAGACAAGGGGAAAAGTGTGTTTAAGTTGCAATACCATACATGTACTTTTAACACAAATAAGATATGCAGCATACCAAATTTCACATACATTAGAAAGCTACAAGTCATAAAGAGTCAAATTTTGTCCTCAAATGCTTCACTGGGAACAGCACACACATAAGGGCAAAATTTAGCCGACTGTATTTAGCAGGATTTGTCTTACATCCCCCATTTAATTGCCATGATTTGCACAAAGGATATTTTACATGCAAGTAAATACTAATAACAATATACTAATAAGTAATTTTAAGAAGTTGCAAAGTATTTTAATTTGCTCTAATTCTTTTATAAACTTACCATATAGTTATTACAGTTAAAATATCAACATCTTAAATTAATGATCCTTTTAACTTTCATTCTAAGTCCTTCATACAGATAATTCTAGCTATATTGTACCGAAATTTATCTCAAAAACATTTCCTATATACACTTCTGGGACTAAATCCTATTGCTCTTACTCAGTCATTACCTTGGGCAAATTCCCATTGACTTCAGTTTATACATGGACTTGAACAGAGTCCAGCAAGAACCAAATTCAAAGTTTGGCTTTTTGTCATTAAATTACAACAATAGTCTACTTAAGTAAGTGCTATACTTATTCCAAAATGTACATCTACGTATGCAGTTTCTGTGACTTTTATAGCTGTGACAAAAGTGTATTGACACAAAATGCTGTTATTTTTGAGAATGTATTATAATACATTTTTGTTGGAAAAGGACACTTTTAATATACTTTGTTAAAATTGACATTTTGCTGCTTATATGTTACAGATGCAGATCTTGTTTTCAACTTTTGTGTACTTAGAAGATACCGAAGGGGTGAATTACAAATTGTACTGTAGATAGTGGGTAACAAGATTTTTAATTAGTTTAAACACAGAAAGTATGTCGCTCAAAAAGTGGTATATTTTAACCTTTACATTTTTTGGTACTGTGTGTGATGGCAATGTATCCTTTCACAAGGAAAGGAAACTTAAATTGTCCTTCAATGCCATATCATTAAGAAACTCTACAGCCTTCACTGAGTGATTGCCCTTACTTCTAGTAAACATACTGATAATGTTATGGTCTTGCATCCAGATTATGGGCACAAATTTAGTATATGTAACAGCACGCTCTCAAAGGAGACTAATCTCTCCAACGCGCTGCTACAAATTCCATAACAGAGCACAAGTTTAAATTACCTTTTTTTCCTGGATATTTGTAATCCAATAAAGAATCCGTTATGCTGAGGGAGGATATGTTTAGAACTGATGATTAAAATGCTAACTAACACATCTCAACTGGAAAACTGTTTAAGGAGTTATCTATTTTCAAATTCACAAACATTCCTGCCTGTAGATGGCCTGTTACCGTTGTGTATCTATTGGCTCCTATTTCCACTTTGTTGTTTGAAGAACTTCCCTCTTCCCACATACCTTCTGTCTCCAGGGGCAGATCACACGGTGACACTACCATGGTCGTAAACAACCCTACTTCTGATATTCTTGTTTTAAAGGATTCTCTGTTGCTCAAGTGCTGTATCTTGGTAGTGCAGGGAAGATCAACCAAGCAAGTTAACTGCTGATTTGAGAAATCCTTCAGCTCCACGTCAGCTTATACAGCAGAAATGAAAATTTCAGTCTTGCTGACTTGCAGTATGTTTCACCGCACAGTTATGATCTACAGAGACACACAAGTCCCCAGATTTAATGGCCTGATACCAAACCATTCTTTAGGGAGGGTCCTTGACTCTGGAATTAATTTGCCTGGTAGTCTGACAGAGTCTGAGTTTGCCAGCCCTTGTACTGATCTCAAAGGTCGATCTCTTTTCTCAGGCTTTTGCTTGGGTGGGAGAGGTGGTTAAATGGATTGAGAGACAAAGATAATTTTGGCTGAACAAAACCATTTGCTGTATTCAGTTGTGTGATACTTTTTGTAATAACATGCATTTTAGAAGTTAAAAGTAAGGTCCCAATACTGAAACCATTTACTCATACTGTAAACTTGACTTATGTGTAAGTGTTTGCAGAATTGGGCCCTAAATTTTTGGGCAAAAAAAACAATTAAACAGTTCACACATGAATTGTCCTCCTCTGTCTCTCACACATACACACTCTTCATATATTTACATGTGTAAATTTAGGGGGTTAAATTTACACAAGTCCAGACTCCCCATCCCTTTCCTTAAGGGTGCTGATGGAAGACAAAGTGAGCAGATTAATGTAATTTACATCTGATGAAAAAGTTATGTGCACAAAGTTTCTGATATATTCTGACTTCTAGGTGGTTACTACTACCATATCCTGAAGAGCTTTTATGAAACTGGGAGCCAGAGTACAATCACTTCCAATTAAAAATTTAATTAACGGACAGCATTATTGAGAAGACAGTTTCAAACTGCAAGCTTCCCACAGACACAGTTATAACAGTCTGTTTTGGAAGCTGACATTCTTCATTTATCTCCTGGCCAGGTAGTGGGTAAGATAGCAGTGTGAAAAATCTCACCAATGTCCCAGCAATGACCTCAAATGAACCCACATGAGCAGAGTCACTTCAAAAATGGGAAATGATTCAGCTTCCATGCCTTGGGCTACATTAAGAGCATAAGCTACTCAAACACTACCGAACTGGGATGAATGACATAGGGCACTTTTGGGCCAGTAGAACCCTGTGTCCTATTAGGCTCTGAGATGTAACCACCAAAACACAGCGCCCTTGAGACTGATGACGGGCAGAGCAGATATTGGAAGAAACTGGGAGAAGGGCACTGACAGGTTGCTTCTGTGTAAGACTCCACTGAGAACAGGGTATAAGGAAAGAGCACTTCATAGCCTGAATGACCCTGGGCATGCTGCCAAGAAATATCTTCCTCTTGTGGTGGCAACAACAGCATACTTCCCTAACTAGCTCCTCTATTATTGCCCAGAGACATGCAGGTGGTAAGAAAGGAGTGGGTGAGGGAAGCAGAGTGCTGCCACTAATAGAAGGAGACATCCATCTTACCAACCCAGCTGACTCCTGTGGGATATGGGCGATGAGGACAGGGATAGCATGTCTCTTATCAGGGATGTTGTCCAGCCAGCACTATTCCCATGTCTAGAAAATAGGTCATGTTCAAAAACATAATAGCTAACATGTTGTTAAACTCTAGTATAGACAGTGTTTAACACTTTTTAAAAAACATTATCTAACTGTGGTCTACCCTAGGCTTCTCAGCAAGGTAAACATTTAGAGGGTAGAATGAATGTGATGAAGGCACAGGGAACGAGGAAACCTGAAATCTGTTCCCAACTATGGCACTAATTCTCCGTGGGACCTTAAATTATGTAATTGCTCCGTGCCTCAGTTTCCCCATCTGTGAAATGGATAGTGCTGCCCTACCTTCTTAAAGTGATTACAGATCCTCAGAGGGAAGGTGCTATTAAAATGCAAATTATATTACTAATTATTATTATTAAGCCTATGTGTAACGAATTTAAAAAAAAATCTAATGAATATGTATGGCATGAATTGCTCCTTACTTTAAACTCCAGACCACACAACCTTAGCCAAAACCTTAGTATATAAGGAATATATGGCAGGAATCAGGGGAAAAAAGCTAAGCTGAGTTTGAAAGAGGATACATTTTAAAGAAAATTATATTTTCAAGCTCTCTCTCTCCTGTTAAAGTGCCATTTTTAAAGGTGTCTGGCAGAAGAAATAAAGTTTCCAGGATTTTTTCTTTACAAAGTAGTGTCAGCAAAGGAGGGGTTCTGGGAGGGAGGCTCGGGAGGGGGAGAGGATGGTGCCTGGGTCGGCCTGTCTGTCTCTCGCTCTCTTTTTCTCCAATATGCCCCCTGGATCCAGACATTTTGGAAAGAGTTTGTAGATAGCTGGAGACTCTGCTGGTGCAACGAGGAGGAGCCTTGGCTTCTTCACCCGGGTGACATTCCCCAACCGGGCAGAGGGGCCAGACAGTACGTGCTGGCCGCAGAGAGGAGGTCCCCCCCACGGCCACCCTCGCACCCATCGCCTCCTGCTCCCACACCCAGCCGCAGGGCACAGATTTCTAACCTCCCTTCTAATCTCACACACACAGCTCCTCCTGCAAGGAGCCAGAGGCTGGGGAGGAGGGAGGCTCCCCCCGCCACACACACACACACACACACACACACAACCTCTTCCAAGTTTAAAGCCGATTTTCCATTCCGGCTCAGATTGCCATTGCAGGATGACTATCAAAGAAAAGGCGAGAGGAGGAGGAGGAGGAGGAGGCGGCCGTGGAGGAGCCGAGGCGAGGAGACGGGGCAGGGAGCGAGGGCTGGCGCGGTGATGGGGAGGGGGCAGGGAAAGGCCAGGCAGGCTGAGTCCGGCACCGCTCCGCGGAGCCTCTCTGGATTACTAGGCTCTGATGGAGTGTCTCCCTCCCGGCCCCCGAACAACCCGCTGCTTCCACTCCCCGGCCCGAGCCCGGACACCGGCCAGCTTCCCCCAGCCTGCTCCGGAGGAGGCGTCAGCATTTCCCACGGGGCTGTAAAATCCGCACTTTCCACCCGGGAGCCCCGTTCCCACCCCCACAAAAAAAAATCATCCCCCCCCCCTGCTCTGCCACGAGGGGATGGGGGGGGGGGGGACAGACAGATTGTCCCGGCTGTGTCTGTTTCCCCCGTTGCCCCCGGGAGGCTGTGGGGGATGGGGGCGTTACACAAGCCCGATGGGGGGGGGGGGTGTCAGAGGGATATGGGGGGGTGCATAAATCCGGGGGGGTGCGGCACGAGGACCAAGCTGGCTGGTCTCTCCTCCCGGCACCGGCAAATGGGGGAAACTTTCTGCAAAGTGCTGCCGCTTCCCGTGCTCCGTGCAAGCCCCCGGCTCCGGGGAGCGGGCTGCGCGGCGCGCCCACCCCCGCCCGGCCCCAGCCCCGGCCCCGGCCCTTCCCCGCCGAAACCAAACGGGTGCTGGGGGCACAGACTAACTCCGGGGGCTCCGCTTGTTCCGCCCCAACTCCGGGCTGCTGCGGCCGCGGGGACTCGGCGTGAGCCCCGCCGGGGGGCTGCCCCGCTTCGCGGCCGGGCCGGGGACGCCGCCTTACCTTCGCAGGGGCTGAAACGGGGGCGGGGTGAGCGGCCCGGGCGCGGCGAGCCCGAGCTCGGCAGGCAGTCCGGTGAGAGCCCGGCGGGCGGCGGGGGCTACCAGGAGAGCTCGGAGGGGGATTCCGCCATGTCAATGATGTCGGGACCACATGGGGACTTGCGACCAGCCCA
This sequence comes from Macrochelys suwanniensis, assembly GCA_033296515.1. Taxonomy (NCBI): domain Eukaryota; kingdom Metazoa; phylum Chordata; order Testudines; family Chelydridae; genus Macrochelys; species Macrochelys suwanniensis. Next base: position 14,677,351 of record CM065783.1, read on the forward strand.
CACTACCATACAGTCTGGAGTAGCAGCTACTGTGGAAAAGCCAGCGGCGAGAGGCGGGCGGGAAGCGGGGGGCGGGCGAAGGGAGGGACCCGCTGCGCTGGAGAGACGCGCTCGGCGGTCCGCCGGGCAGCTGCCCCGCCTGGGGCCGGCCTCGGCGCCCAGCGAGTCCGTCCCGCCCCGCCTGGCCCGTCGCGGTCCCCTGGCCTCGCCCCCGGGCCAGGCGCCTAGGCACCCCCCAAGCAGAACCCAGCTGAGCGAGGGGGGGAGCCCCGGGGGACGGGGGGTGTTTGTGGAGTGACCCTTGCGGGGAGTGGGAGGCTGGAGCAGCCCCTGCCCCATTGTCCGTTCACACAAACACTCTCCTGCCCGCCCTGCTCCTCCACTGCCCTCCCACTATGCCATCCCCTGCCCCATCCCCTTCTCTCCTCCCTCCTGACTCCATTCTCTACCCTCCCCATCCCCTTCTGTTCCTGCCACATCACATCTACCCCACCATCCCCTTCTGTCCTTGCCACATCCCTCCCTCCCGACCCCATCTCTACCCCACCATCCCCTTCTGTCCTTGCCACATCCCTCCCTCCCGACCCCATCTCTACCCCACCATCCCCTTCTGTCCTTGCCACATCCCTCCCTCCCGACCCCATCTCTACCCCACCCATCCCCTTCTGCCCCATCACAGCGCCCCTTCCTCCTGACCTCATCTCTACCCCACCATCCCCTTCTGTTCCTGCCCCGTCACTCCCGACTCCATCTCTGCCCCACCCGTCCCCTTCTACCCCCCAGCCCCATCACACCTCCTCTCCCGACCCTATCTCTACCCCACCCATCCCCTTCTGTCCCTGCCCCATCACACCTCCCCTCCTGACCTCATCTCTACCCCACCATCCCCTTCTGTTCCTGCCCCGTCACTCCCGACTCCATCTCTGCCCCACCCGTCCCCTTCTACCCCCCAGCCCCATCACACCTCCTCTCCCGACCCTATCTCTACCCCACCCATCCCCTTCTGTCCCTGCCCCATCACTCCTGACCCCATCTCTACCCCACCCATCCCCTTCTGTCCCTGCCCCATCACTCCTGACCCCATCTCTACCCCACCCATCCCCTTCTACCCCCCAGCCCCATCACACCTCCTCTCCCGACCGTATCTCTACCCCACCCATCCCCTTCTGCTCCTGCCCCGTCACTCCCTCCCGACCCCATCTCTACCCCACCATCCCCTTCTGTTCCTGCCCCATCACACCTCCCCTCCTGACCCTATCTCTACCCCACCCATCCCATTCTGTTCCTGCCCCGTCACTCCCGACCCTATCTCTACCCCACCCATCCCCTTCTGTTCCTGCCCCATCACTCCCGACCCCATCTCTACCCCACCCATCCCCTTCTGTTCCTGCCCCATCACTCCCTCTGGACCCCATCTCTACCCACCATCCCCTTCTGCCCCCCAGCCCCATCACACCTCCCCTCCCTACCCCACCCATCCCCTTCTGCCCCCCAGCCCCATCACACCTCCCCTCCCGACCCTATCTCTACCCCACCCATCCCCTTCTGCTCCTGTCCCGTCATCCCTCCCGACCCCATCTCTACCCCACCATCCCCTTCTGTTCCTGCCCCATCACACCTCCCCTCCCGACCCTATCTCTACCCCACCCATCCCCTTCTGCTCCTGCCCCGTCACTCCCTCCCGACCCCATCTCTACCCCACCATCCCCTTCTGTTCCTGCCCCATCACACCTCCCCTCCTGACCCTATCTCTACCCCACCCATCCCATTCTGTTCCTGCCCCGTCACTCCCGACCCCATCTCTACCCCACCCATCCCCTTCTGCCCCCCAGCCCCATCACACCTCCCCTCCCAACCCCATCTCTACCCCACCCATCCCCTTCGGTCCCTGCCACATCCCCTCCCTCCTGACCCCAGTCTCTGCCCCAGCCCCTCCCTCCTGACCTCCAGTCTCTACCCCACCATCCCCTTCTGTTCCTGCCCCATCACACCTCCCCTCCTGACCCTATCTCTACCCCACCCATCCCATTCTGTTCCTGCCCCGTCACTCCCGACCCCATCTCTACCCCACCCATCCCCTTCTGCCCCCCAGCCCCATCACACCTCCCCTCCCAACCCCATCTCTACCCCACCCATCCCCTCCATCCTGACCCCATCTCTACCCCACCCATCCCCTTCTACCCCCCAGCCCCATCCCCTTCCTCCTAACCCCAGTCTCTACCCTACCCATCCCCTTCTGCCCCCCAGCCCCATCCCCTCCCTCCTGACCCCAGTCTCTGCCCCAGCCCCTCCCTCCTGACCTCCAGTCTCTACCCCACCCATCCCCTTCTGCCCCCAGCCCCATCACACCTCCCCTCCCTCCTGACCCCATCTCTACCCCACCCATCCCCTTCTGCCCCCAGCCCCATCACACCTCCCCTCCCTCCTGACCCCATCTCTACCCCACCCATCCCCTTCTGCCCCCAGCCCCATCACACCTCCCCTCCTGACCCCTAGCCCCTGCCCCAGCCCCTCCCTCCTGACCTCCAGTCTCTACCCCAGCCCCTGCCCCAGCCCCCCGTCCCTCCTGACCTCCAGTCTCTACCCCACCCATCCCCTTCTTCCCCCCAGCCCCATCACACCTCCCCTTCCTTCTACCCCCATCTCTACCCCACCCATCCCCTTCTGCTCCCAGCCCCTCCCTCCTGACCCCAGTCTCTACCGCACCTGTCCCCTTCTGCCCCCCTACCCCATCACTCCTTTTCCTCCCTCCTGATCCCCAATGCCCTACTGGGGAATCCTGATTCCATCCATCTTCTGTAGATTGTAAATTCTTTGGGACAGGGACAGTCTTTACTTTTGTGGATTGTAGAGCACACTGCCAGCACAGGAACCACTAAATACATGCATACAGTTCTGCTGCCAAGCACTCTCTCATCTTCCTGACCATGCAGAGGCCTCTGCAGTAATGAGAGGGAAGAAACACCTCTACAGATTCCCCCTTGTCGGGTCCTTGGTATGGGACTGGGGAGAAGAAACATCTTGGCATCCACCTTCTATTGTCCCTGGAATGAGGAAGCCACCTCAGTGCAACCCACCAGGGACCTGCACCTCTGCCTTCTGGTACAGTAAGGGCAAGAAGTAATTCATCTCAGCCCCTGTGCAGTGGGGAGGAAGAGATGTTTTCCTGGGTTGAGTTTAGAGAAGGAGGTTGAGCCAAATTATAGAATCATGGAATTGTAGGACTGGAAGGGATCTTGAAAGGTCATCTAGTGCAGACCCCTGCACTCATGGCATCACACATTTGGGAGGGAATGTTGCAGTCTTGTGAGCTAATTCAGGGGAGCAAGAATAAGTGGTTCATTGTGGAAGGGACAAATCAGTGACCTAAATTAGAAAAAAATGTAAAAAAGATAAAATTGAAGAGTATTCACAGTCAAAGTGTAAGAGAAGATAAAGATAGATGCAAAGAAGAGAAGGTTACCAATGATCACTGTCTGAGATAAACCTGTCTGTATAGCTTCCCAAACTCATTTGTAGTTTGTCTCTCAGATGAGCCTGAATCAAAATGCTGGATCCAAACACACTCTAAATTTAGGGTATATGAAGTCTAAATATGTATGCACTATGTCTCCAGATCAGATGCCATGCCTCAGCCCTTTACATTGGCATAGGGCTGTATAAAGCTTTTTCAGTTCCCACTGGTTTCACTTTGATTTTCAGGCTTGAGCACAACTCCAAGAGAAACTCAGTTGCAATGACCCCACTTTTCCAGGTTTGGGAACAAAATGTACATAGTCACTGACTTTCATATGGTTTCCAGTCTCACCTGAAACCATAAAATTGTTCAGGTCCATGTGAAACCCATCAAGGCTGGTCAAGTTTGGAATCTGAAACAATTATAAACATATTCCCTATATACTGCCTTCTACTCAGTCATTCTGTACCAATAATATACAGCACAGAGTAACTCAAGGACCAGTGTAGCCAGCCAGTAGTAAAATGACTCAACAGAAATTGTACATGCTATAACTGTGGGGGGAGAGGGATGGGAGGAACGTGGGAAGGGAAAAGGGAGACGACTGTTGTTTTTAAAAGAACACACAGGGAGAGAGAAAATTATTTCCTCAGTGACTGAGCATACAAAAAGATCAACTTTCCCTGGGCCAGTTGACCCAGGAGCAGCATTGATAGGTTCTGGAAGGAACCATATCTCACCCTCTACAACGGGAAGGGATGAGAATTACACAAATAACTTCACATCAAGGCTGAGCAAACTAGTTTGGAGAAAATAAAAACTGACCTGAACCTCCATCCAAATAAACAAAGAGCGACTGAACCCTGAAGTGTGAAAAGGCGCCTTTAACTTTTCCATGTTCATTAGTTTTCATTGTTGCGTGTCTCTCCATTGCCTGATTCAGACTCAAAGGGAAGCAGGGAACATTGGAAATCTCATGAGAAAGTCTCGTTTGGCTAAATTTCCAGCCTAATTTTGGAGACACAAGAAGTTAAGATAAGACTCCAAATCTGAGGGTGCTTTTCTAAACCTCCCATCACTGCTACATATTCTACTGCCTTAGAGGCTAACCTTTTTCTTTTCAAACACTTTGCCAACTTCTGTCCTTCCATTTTACCCTATTATTAATGTACACTATTTTCTTTGTCAAAAATAACATTCTTCTGTTTATTCCCAGAAGGGCTAGAGCCTGAACAGCAGCAGTGCAAGTCTCCCACATCACGCTGCCAAGGAGCAACAATGCCAAAGCCCTGATGCAGAAGAAGAGACTGAAAGGGACATTCAGTTTCCAACATGCCCATACCTTCCTTGGATCTCACTGCTGAGCCTATGCACCACTTATGGTGGTATCTGTGATGCGGATAGTTATCCACAAGGAACTGGATTGAAAATACCGACTCCTCTCTAACAGGCACGGAACAGCCATCAGATGGTAACAACTTGAAGTCACTATTGACTGGGGCTGGATTCAAACTGGTCAAAGGTTCTGTATTCCTTTTTCAGTCCCTTCAGCCATCTGTCCCACTAGCTGAGAAATTCCAGAGAAGCGGCTGTGGAAGGAGAAGAGCTCTCTTAGTACAATCATAAGAACTCTGTGTGACGTCTTAGGTAAGACATCATTTCAAAGGCAGCGTGGACTCTACAAGAGATTCTTTATTCTCCCAAGACATCCTCTCTCAGGTTTCTGGTGGGATTATGCTTTAACTTAGACTGCTTTAATAAACTGTACATACTGTATTTGGGAAGGCAAGTAGGCTGGGATCTTGGCATCAGTTCTGTTTAACACTGTACAGAGAAAGCTTTGATTAGTTTGTTTGCTAAATATTGTTATTTTACCTGAGGCATGCTGCCTTCAGTCATTTTTTTAAATACCACATAGCACTGGTGTGTACAGATGATGGTTCTACCCAAACACTGGATAGACTGTACCACAGGACTTTTTTCTCTACACATGATTATGCCTTTGGAATAGCTGTTGGGTGGTCTGGCTGAGTATTCCAGTGGCTAATGCTCTTCACTTACATTGTAAGAGACCTGAGTTCAGACTGAGACCTGAGTTCAGACCTCAGAGCCAGCAGAGGCTGAGAGTGGGGAAGAGGGACACATTTGGCTTCACCTGACTCTGTAGCAAACCCACTGACTAGCCTAGAGCACTGATGGAGTCCAAAGCAGTCCCCAGTCAGGTCTTCCTCTGCCAGAAAGGTTTTTGTGACGTGCGACCTTGGAGTGGGCAACGTACACAAATGAAAGAACTGAATGATTCTCTTCAGAGAAACTCCAGATCAAAATTACCCAGGAGGCATTTTTCCCACTTTAAGACCATGTAACTTATTTTTCATGTTGTATATAGAAGTGGCTGCAGAGGGTACAGTAACCTGCTTTACTTGTTAATAAATCCTTTTTCAGGCCACTATGCTAGACCTTTTGATGTACCATAAATAATAAAAGAGTTCTACAATTTAAATAGTTAATTATGCAATGAAAACCATTCCTTTGCTGCTGGCTGCAGTGGCTCTTCTCTAGGTCTGTTATCTGATTAAATGGAAATTGAAATGTAAGTATAGTGTTAAATTCTGTATATTGGAATAGAACTGAATTCCTTCCATTTTCACTCTTCTGCTTTCTTTGCATCATGGCTCTAGGGGGGACAAGCACAAGCCAGAAGAAATGGGTAGGTGGAATGTAGAGGTCTTTATGACAAATCTTGTTGTGGAATCCAAAATTCTGCAGGTGACTAAGTCTTGCAGAGCTAGGACATATAACATTAGCATGAATCAGGGTTTCTATGTGTACATCTGTATTTCGAGAAAGTGAAACCCAGTCATTGAGTGATTAAATGCTCAAAATGTACTTCAATAATTATTACCTCCATAAAACAAAGTAAGTTCCAAAAGGCAGCCTGAATTCATGTTATTATTTACACAAGTCTTTTCCCTTTTTAGAACACCAACAACATATGCTGAAATCAGAATCCAGAATTTTATTGTCAGGGTGAAATACGAAGACTAATTACTTCAAGATTCTAAAATAAAATTGTCCTGGTCTCTTTTTTAGTGGACTACATAGTAATTTGGCTTTACACATTCATCAAGGGCACAATCCTTTGTCCACTAAAGTTACTGGGTGTGTTTCAATGCCTTAAATGGGCTTTGGAGCAAAGTCTTTAGTTTGGTGTTTGAATCTTTCAGGCTACTGCTATGCCAGAGTTTCTCAAACTTTTTTTTTTGGTGGACCACTTGAAAATTGCTGAGGGTCTCGACAGACCACTTAATGATCTTTCCAAATGTGGTTTGTACCATTAGCTAACTACTGTAAAGCGCTTTGGATAAAAGCGCTATATAAAAAAACTTAATAAACAACTTTTTTTGTTCTTCAAATAAAAGCATACAACTCATATTTTAATATCAATAGTCTTACCTTTCTAAAACAATGGATGTGCCCTCTCTCCCCCGCCGCGGCAGCCCCCAAGCTGGGGCTGGGAAGGAGTGGGGTCTTTCCCCCACCACAGCTGCCACAGAGCTGAGGCTGGGAAGGAAAGCCATCTCTCCCCGGCAGCCACAGCCCTTGAACCGGGGAAAGTCGCCTCTTTGGCCACCGCAGCCCTGCACGTCTCAAATTTTCCCCACCCCCTCTTCTCACCCCACTGCCCCCTCACACCTACCCTCTATTCCCCCAAGGCCATCACCTCACCTTACATGTGCGTCTTCTCCAGGGTCCAGGCACCTAATTGTGTGTGTGGTCCTTCATTCTCTTGTGTGCAGCTACCCAGGTGTGCACCTTAGAGGGAACTATCTGTGGACCACCTGAATAGAGTTCGCGGACCACTGATGGTCCACAGACCACAGTTTGAGAAACCTCTGTGCTAGGCAATATCGACTTGGTTCAGCTCCCTTAGAAGTCAGTAGAAAGACTCCATTTGACTTCAACAGGAGGTAGTTTGAGCCTTCTATATGCAAGTCAGCATAGTTTCATTATGCTAACGGTTTAATTTGTGAGGTATCAACAAAGGTAGCTGGTGTTCAGGGACATTATTCTACTAGTTGTGCCGTAAGCTTTGCAAGGAAGAATTCTTTTAAAAAGCTCTCTCTAATTGTCCCCTCAATCAGAAGCATCTTTGTGCTTGTAATATGTCTGCATGCAAGCTGAGGATGTGCACACTACATTTTTTGCATTATTTTGCCTACATTGTGTTTACTAAATAAATGGTTCCCACCTGCCTAGTGTTTCCAAAGAGCATTGACATTTACCCAGGTCAAGAAGCTTGCTACAGAGATTACACGTAAGTGATGCTCAGGCAAGACAATAATTTGACAGAATGAAATACAATTTCATAGCGGTCTCAAAATCATTCGTCTTCTCAGTTTTAGTTCCACTTCTGCCAAAGACAAGAATGCTCTTTTGATTTTCCTACACATTCACGTCAAATTCCCTTAGCGTTATGCAATTCTTTTGCTCCCTTGGTTTTTCATTTGTTTGTTTGTTATAAGCTCTTCTTCCAGCTCAGGCAATCTGTCATCAGTAAAGAAAGTGACAGAACGTTGCTTTCATTGTCAAAACGAAAAGCAGGTCCACAGAAAAATTCTTGCTGGAAGTTTTTGCAGATTGATATTAATGAAACAACTGAAAATGAAGCCTATGAGCAATGTTCCCTCTAATTTTTGACAGGCTGTGTGCTCAAAAAATTTCTTTTGTGCAAATTTTTGAAGCAGAGTTCAAATTTGTGCGCCATGAGGCAAATGCACCCAAGCGAGTAAAATGCTTATACAAGGAGATGTGTGGGTCCCGACCGTCCCGACATGATCAACATTCCACGTTCGAAATGCTGGAGGAGAGGGGTACGATTCATTGCCCTCCTTTCCCTTTCCCTCCCTTGCCAGCTAGTAGAATCTGGCTGTGTTGATAGATGGTGGGCGAACAATGTCAAAAGTCGCTAGTAAATGATATTTCGGCCTGGCTCCGATGTAGTATTTCTTTTTTGTGCACGCGGTGTTTCGCCGTGTGCACGGTGTTTAGGATCTGTGTGCGCGCGCACACACGCACAGCTTTGAGGGAACAGCGCCTACGATACTAACCTTATCCAGTTGCTCCTGGTCATGTCGTAAATTCAGAAAATTCATAATTAGATGTTTATATCCCCAGTGTTTCCCCTGCAGCACTTTTTACAACACTCACAGTTCCTTTTTTCTTGTCATTAAAATAAAAAACCTACATAGGGGCTGATGGTTGAAAATACAAAACACGGATGATTTGAAATAAGCTTAATAGACTCTACTCGCTGTAAAAATTCAGATGTTGTCATTTCTGGACATACCACTGCACTTAAATTGATCCTTTGCCCTTTTCTAATACAGTAGTTTTTTATCAGATGATATCCCCTGCCTATTTGCTACCTTCCCTTTGTCAGTTTTTTTGTTGTGTTTTTTTAGCTGATTGCAGATTACACAGACCCTTTCATATAAAGGGCAGTCAAATCTGACAAATCTGAAATGCTTTATTGGCATGTTTATTTTTCCTTGAAATTTTTGCTAAGGAGGAAGCATTGCATATGGGTTCTTAATCAGAGAATCATAGAAATGTAGGACTGGAAGTGACCTTATGAGGCCATCTAGTCCAGCCTCCTACACTAAAGCAGGTGAAGTTTACCTAGACCATCCCTGACAGGTGATTGTCTAACCTATTCTTAGAAAGCTTCCAGTGATAGGGATTCCACAATCTCCTTTGGAAGCCTATTCTGGTGCTTAACTGTTGTAATAGTTAGAAAGTTTTTACTAATATCTATCCTAAGCCATCTTTGTTGTAGAACAGGGGTAGGCAACCTCTGGCACGCGTGCCAAAGGCGGCACGCGAGCTGATTTTCAGTGGCACTCACACTGCCCGGGTCCTGGCCACCGGTCCTGGGGGCTCTGCATTTTAATTTAATTTTAAATGAAGCTGCTTAAACATTTTTAAAACCTTATTTACTTTATATACAGCAATAGTTTAGCTGTATATTAAAGACTTATAGAAAGAGACCGTCTAAAATGTTAAAATGTATTACTGGCACGCGAAAGCTTAAATTAGAGTGAATAAATGAAGACTCGGCACGCCACTTCTGAAAGGTTGCCGACCCCTGCTGTAGAATAAGCTGATTACTTCTTGTCCTACCTTCAGTGGACACAAAGAACAATTTTATCAGGTTCCCCCATCACTCTTCTTTTCACAAGATTAAACATGCTCATTTTTTTTAACCTTTTCTCATAGGTCAGATTTTCTAAACTTTTTATCGGGTTTATAGACCTCCTCTGGACTCTCTCTAATTTGTCCACTCTTTGCCGAATACTGGACACATTATTCCAGATGAGACCTCATGACTGCCAAACAGATCAGAGCCATTACGTCCGGTGTCTTACCTATGATACTCCTCTTAATATACCCCAGAATGATACTAGCCTTTTTCATGTTTTTGGCTCATATTTAATTTGTGATCCACTAAAACTCCCAAATCCTTTTCTGCAGTACTGCTGCCTAGCCTGTTACTCCCCATTTTGTATTTTTGCATTTAATTTTTCCTTCTTAAGTGTAGTACTTAGCACTTGTCTTTATTACATTTCATTGTATAACCAATTCTCCAATTTGTCAGGATTGTTACAAATTTTAATTTTGTCATCCAAGAGTGCTAGCAACCCTTCCAGATTGATGTCATCCACAAAGTTTATAACTATGCTCTCTGTGACCCGGTGTGCCTGGGGTAGCCCTCACTGGAAATGCCAAGGTCAGGGCAGGCTGAAAAAAAGAGAGCAGATAATCTCAGGACTGGTGGGTAACACTGAAGTTAAACTCCCCAACCAGTCACAAACTACTTCTGATCCCCACACTGGTTATCAAGAAGCAAAAAAAGAAATCGCACAGCCCCTTTATTGGGAGCTAGAGAACTGGAATGCAATCAGCACCTAGGTCTAGTACAGTGAGAAGTTATTTTGAAACTCTGCGCACATATACAAAACATTCTTATGACCCCAAAGGGTCAGCCATGTTACCAGGTCAATATGAGTTTGGATCTTACTTAAAATACCACTCTGCCAGCCAATCCTTTAACATCTAAAACGAAAGATTTATTTTAAAGAAAAAAAGAAAGAACAAGAAACGAGTTTGTTAAATGGTAAAGCAGTCACATACATACAAAGATTTCAAAGTCTATATCAAGTTCTTTGCAGTATTAGTGAGTTTGCTGGCTTGAAAGTCCCTCTGGAACACATCCACTGCTTGGATGGGTCATTCAGTCCTTTGTTCAGAGCTTCAGTTTGTAACAAAGTTCCTCCAGAGGTAAGAAGCAGGACTGAAGACAAATGGAGATGATGCAGCTGCCCTTTATAGTCCTTTTGCGATGTGTCTGGTACTTCCTTTGTTCCAAACACAAACTCATAGAACATGGCATTGAAAGGCTTTAGAGTTCTCTCCAAAGGCATGCCCCTGCATGCCTTGCTGAGTCATAAGGTGTAGTCCCTGGCCCTTTCAATGGGTCCACTGTACAGCTGATGTCCCTTGATGGGCCATCAAGCAGGCCTACTGCTGATGCCAATATGTCTGGGGGTGTCACCCAGAAACACAGCACAAGTTTGAAAATACAGATATACTATACATAATACAAAGGTGATACAAACATAGATACAAGATTATCATACTTGGCATATTATAGCATTCTCACAGATACCTCACATGGTATATCTGGTCAGATTCCTTGCAATTTTATAATATTGGTATTAACAATATCATAATGTGTCTCCCAGATTCCATATAGTGTCACACGCTCCACTCATTTACTTCACGTCATCATAGCAATGAGACTTTTCCTAGACCTTCCAAAAGAGTACATGAAAGTGGCTACAAAGTTGCTTTAAAAATGACTTGAGATATGAAATGATTACCTAGTTTATAACTTTTCCAGAATTAAAAAGTTATGCCTGGGATAATTTGTCTATCAGCATCTTGAATCTGGATAGTCAATTTCCTGTGTGGCCTTGGGAAAGCCACTTAACCTAACTGTGCCTCAGGCATCCCCATCTGTAGTTATATACTATTTTATTTGGATGGATACAAAACAGGTCAACATTCCGATCTATGTTTCTTGGGACCCTTGATAATATTAAAAAATAAAAGGCTTACAAATTGAAATTCTGTCATTTTCACCTAACCAATTATAGCTGGGCAAACCACAATCAGCTTATTTATTGAGCTTATTTGTGCCCATGTTGTTGAAAATTATTGTAATGAAATTCAGTACAGAAAAATGTATACTTTATGGACATGACACGTTTGGTATTCAAAATGGATAAAACCAGCAAATGGTGCACTATGGGGGAAGTTCAGCCCAGAGAAAAGGCTCATGCAAGTGCTTATGCATCATGTAAGCCCCATATTAAGGCCTTAAGAGATATAGAGGGCGCCTCTGCACTGGGATGACGTCTGCCCATTATTGGCCATTCTATAGTTCTTGCAAAATCAGAAATTAGGGTCCGATTCAACTCCTACTGAAGTCAATGTAAAGCATCCCATTGATTTTAATGGGCACTGAATTGAGCCCTTAGTCAATATAATTAATCAGTATAACAAGACACTTTATAGTAAATACTCACTGCTATTTTGAGAATAACGTTTAAACAAAAAATATCACAAAACTTTTGAGATGAGGAAATCAAAGAAAGCTTGTATTTCTGTCCCATTATAAATCATGGTCTCTGATCCATGAGAAGAACAAGGCTATACCCTTTGCGTATGTCTACACTATGAGAGTAGTTCGATTTTACTTAAACCGAATTTGTGAAACCGATATTACAAAGTCGAACGTGTGTATCCACACTAAGGACAGTAATTCGACTTTGTGAGTCCACACTAATGGGGCAAGCGTCGACATTGCAAGCGGTGCACTGTGGGTAGCTATCCCACAGTTCCCGTAGTCCCCGCTGCCCATTTGAATTCTGGGTCAAGCCCCCAATGCCTGCTGGGGCAAAAAATGTGTCGCGGGTGGTTTTGGGTAACTGTCGTCATTCAACCCTCACTCCCGCCCTCCCTCCGTGAAAGCGCCGGCGGGCAATCAGTTTGCGCCCTTTTCTACTGATTGACAGCGCGGACGCCACAGCACCGCGAGCATGGAGCCCACTGTGATCATCGCTGCAGTTATGGCCGTTGTCAACCCCTCGCGCCTTATCGTCCACCTTTTTCAGAGGCAGATGCTGAGAAATTGGGCGAGGAGGCTATGGCAGCGCGGTGAGGACATTGACTCTGAGATGGGCACAGACCTCTCACAAAGCACGGGACCCCGCACCGTGGACATCATGGTGGCACTGGGTCATGTTGATGCTGTGGAATGGCGATTCTGGGCCCGGGAAACAAGCACGGACTGGTGGGACCGCATAGTGCTGCAGGTCTGGGACGAATCACAGTGGCTGCGAAACTTTCAGATGCGTAAGGGCACTTTCCTGGAACTTTGTGAGTTGCTGTCCCCTGCCCTGAAGCGCCAGGACACCCGGATGCGAGCAGCCCTGACTATCCAGAAGCAAGTGGCCATAGCCCTCTGGAAGCTTGCAAAGCCTGACAGCTATCGGTCAGTCGTGAATCAATTCGGAGTGGGCAAATCTACCGTGGGGGTTCCTGTGATGCAAGTAGCCAATGCAATTGTTGAGCTACTGCTCTCAAAGGTAGTGACCCTGGGAAACGTGCAGGTGATCATAGATGGCTTCGCTGCGATGGGATTCCCAAACTGCGGTGGGGCTATTGATGGGACTCACATCCCTATCCTGGGACCGGGCCACCAGGGCAGCCAGTACATTAACCGAAAGGGCTACTTTTCAATGGTGCTGCAAGCACTGGTGGACCATAAGGGACGTTTTACCAACATCAACGTTGGATGGCCGGGCAAGGTTCATGATGCTCGCGTTTTCAGGAACTCTGGTCTGTTTAGACGGCTGCAGGAAGGTATTTACTTCCCGGACCACAAAATAACTGTTGGGGATGTGGAGATGCCTATAGTGATCCTCGGAGACCCAGCCTACCCGCTAATGCCCTGGCTCATGAAGCCGTACACAGGCGCCCTGGACAGTGAAAAGGAGCTCTTCAACTACCGTCTGAGCAAGTGCAGAATGGTGGTGGAGTGTGCTTTTGGACGTCTGAAGGGGAGATGGAGAAGCTTACTGATTCGCTCTGATCTCAGTGAAACCAATATCCCCATTGTGATTGCAGCTTGCTGTGTGCTCCACAATCTCTGTGAGAGCAAGGGGGAGACGTTTATGGCGGAGTGGGAGGTTGAGGCAAATCGCCTGGCTGCTGATTACGTGCAGCCAGACACCCGGGCGATTAGAAGAGCCCAGCGGGACGCGCTGCGCATCCGGGAAGCTTTGAAAGCTAGCTTCCAGAGTGACCAGGGTAACCTGTGACTATTACGTTTGTTTAAGCAGAAGCTGAACCTGCCTCCATTTCTTTTCCCAGTTAATGTTGCCTATCCTCTCCAATTACCAAACCCCTTCCCCCCCTTCCCACACACCCTTAAAAATAAAATAAATGAAACATTGTTCATTAAAACCGTCTTCTTTATTAAGGATTTCTCGGTAAAGGGTTGAAATTGGGACGCATACTGCGGTTGGGGAGCGGGTGGAGTGATGGAAAGGATGCTTCTAAACTCGGGGAATGACTGGCTCCTGCTCCTAGAGCAATCCGCAGTGGTGGACCGGTTGTTTCAACGGAGCCTGCCACCCCTCCTTTTTGGGACTCTGTGGGGGGGGGCTATGTGACTTTGTGGCGGGGGAGAGCGGTTACAGATCCCCTGCTGCGTGGCTCTGTCATCCAGGCTGCGGACCGCTGCATAAGATCTGTAACCACCCTCCCCACCACAAACCCACAGAGCCCCCACACACAGAACATGAAAACCACCTCCCAGACTGAGCAGGGTGCCTAATGGCTGCAATGTGAGTGTGACCTTCTGGTGAACCTGCACCCCTGTCTGTACCCTGGTAAAGGCGCTTATCATCTCCAATTACCAACCCCCTTCCCCCCCTTCAAATACACCGTCCTTTGCAAGAAAATCAAGGAAACAATACCTAACACAAAAGTAATTTTTATTAAGGACTTCACAGTTATGGGATGATACTGGGAGGGTGGCTAGGGCGGGTTGCGGTTGGAGGGAAGGAAAGGACCCATCAAATCTTGGGGAATGAGAGCCTTCTGCTGCTTGAGCAGTCCGCAGGGGTGGAGTGATTGTTTCCATGGCCTCTGCCACCCCTCCGTCTTGGGACTTTGGGTGAGGTGGGGATGGGACTTTGTGGCGGGGGAGGGCGGTTAGAGATAGAATGAAGCAGGGCTTTGTCCTCCTGCCTCCCCAGGCCGCTCTCCCCAGGAACCTGATGCAAAGGCTTGCACATTACCTCCAGGAGAGCTTCATGGAGATGTCCCAGGAGGATTTCTCCTCTATCCCCAGACATGTTGACAGACTTTTCGAGTAGCTGCACTGGCAACGACTAAAAACTAAAGCGCCTAGGGCAAACTAATCATGAAAAACCCATTGCTAACATACCATGCCTATTCTATTCAAAATAAATGTTTAAAACACTCACCTACTGATCCTTCCCCTGATTCGCGGTCCGGGTTACCGCCTTGGGAGGGTTGGTAGGGGATCTCAGTCAGGGTGATGAAAAGATCCTGGCTGTCGGGGAAATCAGCGTTGAAAGCGCTGTCGACTGCCTCGTCCTCCTCATCTCCTTCCTCATCTTCCCCGTCCGCGAAAACCTCAGAGGAAGCGGCCGTAGATAAGACCCCATCGTTGAAGTCCATGGACACTGGTGGGGTAGTGGTGGCGGCCCCTCCTAGAATTGCATGCAGTGCCTCGTAGAAACGGCATGTTTGGGGCTGGGATTCGGAGCGTCCGTTTGACTCTTTGGTCTTCTGGTACGTTTGTCGCAGCTCCTTGATTTTCACGCAGCACTGCGTTGCATCCCGGCTGTATCCTCTCTCCGTCATGGCTTTTGAGATCTTCTCGTAGATCTTTGCATTTCGTCTTTTCGATCGCAGCTCCGAAAGCACGGACTCATCGCCCCACACAGCGATCAGATCCAAGACTTCCCGATCAGTCCATGCTGGGGCCCTCTTTCTATTCTGCGATTGCATGGTCACCTCTTCTGGAGAGCTCTGCATCGTTGCCAGTGCTGCTGAGCTCGCCACGATGTCCAAACAGGAAATGAGATTCAAACTGCCCAGACAGGAAAAGGAATTCAAATTTTCCCGGGGCTTTTCCTGTCTGGCTGGTCAGCGCATCCGAGCTCGGACTGCTGTCCAGAGCGTCCACAGAGTGGTGCACTCTGGGATGGCTCCCGGAGCTATTAGCGTCGAATTCTGTCCAGACTAACCCTAATTCGACATGGCCATGTCGAATTTAGCGCTACTCCTCTCGTCAGGGAGGAGTACAGAAATCGATTTAAAGAGCCCTTTATGTCGAAATAAATAGCTTCGTTGTGTGGACGGGTGCAGGGTTAATTCGAGTTAACGCTGCTAAATTCAACAGAAACTCCTAGTGTAGACCAGGCCTTAGTTTGCACCATTATTTAGGAGACGAACATATAACAATCAGCATCACATTGCTCCTTTACTACCCCAGCAGGGCCGGATTATGGATTAACCTTTTGTGGGCCCAGCGCCAAACATATTTGTGAGCCCCCATGTAGTCATTATGGGCCCTTCCAAGTGTGGGTCTGGTGCCACTGGCGCCATTGTAAACCCGGTACTGACCCCCAGTATGAAAAAATAAAATAAACCTTCACAACAGCCATTTTTTACCTTTTCATTTATAATTGTGAAATACAGACGATGTACAGGGCCAGACTCTTCCCTCAGATTCATCTATGATATAAACAAATGGCTTGACACCATACAATAAGAGAAGATCAGGCTAGGGCAAAGTATAGAGGATATTAGCCAAGAGAACTAAACAGCAATTATAAGTCCTCCCTCACTCCTAGTCATTTATAGTTTGTACTCCAAATATAGGAGTAATTCTGATCAACCTCCAAAAATCAAGAAGGAGGAAAAATAATAGTTCCAGAGAAATCTTTATTCTGGCACTCACTCACTTTGGCTACAAACATTTGATAGCGACCAGCTTTAACTAAAGCATTTACTGAATTTGGAAGGTTAGGCTTAAGCAGGACATTTCAAACAATCCAATTAAGCAATACTTTCTACCCTAGGGAAGTCTCCCTTCCAAATATTTTCATCATTCCACATGGGATTTCCTTCACAGAAAGTCTTGGTGGTTCTCGCTGATCTTTCTTCATTTCTGCTATTTTGAAGATTTTTGATATGTTTAGGGAAGCTGCTGTACTCCTTCTCCCAGATGTTTCCAGTTCTGAGATGCATCCACCTGCAAAGGGTCTTGTCCCCAAGGAAAACTAATTCCAGCCTCATTTACTGTGCAAATAAAAGTATGTCTGGACTATCTAGATTGTTCTCCGGATTCTGACACTCCTATGACTTAGTTGTGAGCTGGAAGAGCATTCTGTATATTACCATGTCAATGAGCATGCCAAGCACAAGAGTGTAATTTATTTACATCTTACTTACAAAAACGTTTATAGAAATCAAGTTAGTTCTTCAGTTGCACAACCTATCTACATATCCTGACGAGTGCTTTCTACACAGGACATATTAGTAGTAAGGAGCCAAATAAAATATTGATCTATGATAGCAGAAGGTGTGGGGAATTGGTTGGCGCATGGATATGGAGACTTTCATATCTAGGTCACAAATTTTAATCCAGCACAGTTTGGTCATGACCCAAAATTGTCACCATTTGATGTCTCTTCAGTGGACCCACAAAATATACTATGACAATTAGCACTAATTGGCTACATTGTTGGCAGTCCCAGAAGAGGTTTATGATTAAATTGGCCATTGAGATTGGACTAATCTCTCACCCACAAAAGAAGTTCCTCCAAGTCAGGGTTCAGACATCAGTAGGGCAGCATGGAGGATGCTTGCACAGCCATTACCTGTATTTTTAACTATGCGGAGGATAAATAGAGGACTCCAATGTCTGGGATTGGCATCTTTCACATGCACTACATTCATATCTAAAGAAGAATAAAAGAAATCAGGGCATTTCCTGAGTTATTAACATAGGCCTTTCAGCTTCCCTGTAGAATTATTTTCATTGCAACCACGGTTAACTATTTCCAACTGTCTTGTTATAGTTAGACAATATCCATGTGTACAATGAACTGTGATCTGCATTGTTGCAGAAGCAGTCAGTGCTGGAGAAAATGGAGTGAAGCAACATTCAATTGCAGTATGCAACGGTTACTATGGAATGTCCCAGTGAGTCAAGTACGGGCCCCAGTGCTTTAAAACTGGGAGCTGTAGTCTCAGCGGGCACGTGACTAGAAGTAAGCATTTGACCTACAGGAAACCAGATATAAGGTGTCCTGCTGCTCAGGCAGGGGCAGCAAACAGGAGTTTTTAACTACTGAAGAAGGTGTTTTTTTGTAAACACAGTGAGATAACTAACACACATTAGCTATAGTACTGTAAAATCCTAGTGGAAGCCAGCCCTTGACTTGCTACCCACGGCTGACGTTTCACTCCAGATGCTTTATGAAAATATGCTTATACTATGGATCTGACATAACTGAGATATACTTTATGCAAGATGGCTCATGTGAGATATCATTGGAAAGATTATGATTTACTGAATGTGATTATCTAATTTGTATGCCTGTATCATTTCTGTTTCTCAAGTTAGGAATATTAACTATGTATCTGTATTTCAAACTATGTATCTATATATCTGTATGTATCTGTGTTACTTTGGGTGTCACCCCTAACCAGCCCTTCAGGTACAACAATGGAAAAGCCAGGTAGGGCTAATGGCTCACCATGGTAAAAACTATAGAGCAATGTCTCCACTAGCCTCAGGGTCAGAGAAGGGACTTGGCTAGGCATGCACCCGAGCATGCTCCATCCAACAGGAGCCAGGGAGATAGGTGAAAAGGAGAGACCATGGATTGAATAAGTCCTAGGGTAGAGCTCTCCATAGATGGGACTACACTGAAGACCCTTGAAGGAAGGCTGCAGAGAATGCTGCAGCAGGGGATGAGATGGTATTTGAGCCAAGTAGAGGGCTAACAGAATACACACAGCCCAGAGCGAACCGGGA
The DNA here is from genome assembly GCA_033296515.1 of Macrochelys suwanniensis. Taxonomy (NCBI): domain Eukaryota; kingdom Metazoa; phylum Chordata; order Testudines; family Chelydridae; genus Macrochelys; species Macrochelys suwanniensis. The sequence continues at coordinate 14,696,019 of CM065783.1, forward strand.
GACCCTGCTTCACAAAGAGAAAAAAGAATTAAGTCAGAAGGGGCATGAGTGACAGGCAAATTTGTGAAATCCCTGCTGTCCAAGGGGAACAAGTGCTTATACTTGTGTGTCTAATAAGCTAGACCTCAAGTGGGGGATGTTGCTTGAACTGTATGTGTGTGTTATTCATTGGGGAGCAAAGAAGTTGAAACTGAGTCAACAGGTACATGACCCAAGAAGTTGCGGGTAAAATAACCTTAGTACCACTGGATTTTCTGCAAATATATTTCTTCATCTTCTGCAGCTAGAGTCTACCTCCCAGAAGGAGAGTGCTGCAGGCAACACCAAATCATTGTGTATAATAGGCATCTATCATTAGAAACACAGTAACTTCAGTAAGGAATTTGTGGCCAGCTAGGATTTCATGGCTGTCAGAATGCTGCACACCCTTGCCACTGAGAAGTTTACAGCAAGGAAAAGAATTCAGCTCTTCCTGCTCCAAAAACAAAAGCCGCTTGCTCTTGAACTAAAGGACTATCTTCTCTATTTGTTAACAGTGCAGGAGGGTACATGATTCAGGGATGAGCAAATCTGTGTCTGCAAATCCCACCGAAATGAAACTTGCTTAATTCTGATGAACAGTCCACTGTCATTAAAGGAATTAGTCTCTTTTTTTAAAAGGTATGCAAACGATTTTTGGGCTTCTTTATGATGGCCTGAAAGGTTTAAAAGCCTGGTCAAGTCTGTTTTCCTTGGTTTTGCTGGAGGACCTCCTGGATGTCTGAGTTTCTGGGTAGCGCATGCTCTTGTATTTTAGTTAAAGGGATCAGTGGTGCAGAATCTTTAAAGAAATCCTCTCTAAAACTGTACATTAGTCACTGAAGTTAATTAAGTTTAACAAACAAACAAACAAATACATTTAAAACAGACTGACTAAAATACCTTCCCCTCTCAAGTGCTTAGCTTTCACTCTCTTGATGAGTGTGGTGTTGTCATTTCCCTAAATCTCTAGGCATCACTGAGGTTTTTTTATTTGTTTTGGAGGCAGGGGAGCAGGGCAGAGGAAGACAGGTTGGTTACAATAATGTTGGTTTCTCTACTGTGATGGGGCTTTACTCCCATACCTTGCAAGGCAAGAGAAAGAAACCAACTAGTCATGCTCTGCACCTGTGGGGTGAGTCTCCTGGCCAGAGGAGGCAAAGCTAAACCATATAAATAGACTGAGGGTAGTTATTTGTGGGAGGGGAGATTGGGCTCTCTGGCACAGAGAAGTCCTGGGACAGGGTTTAAAGGATACAACAGAAGCAGTGCTTCCATATCCTGGGAAATTTCCCAAAATCTGGGCATTTTTGAGTAAAATGTTTTGAATGAAAATTCCCAATTTCTCAAGTTGAAACATTTTACTCAAAAATGCCCAGATTTTGGGAAATTTCCCAGGATATAGAAGCACTGCTGGGAATTTTTCACCAGATTTGGGAAATTTTTAGTGCTAGGTTGGGAAAAGTTGGTATCATGATATAGAAGCACGGAACAGAAGAAGAATGCTACAGGAGTAAGTTGGCTTCCTGTAGGGGAAGCCCTGAGGGAGAGCCAGTAAGGGCACTACAGTGAAACCTGAGAGGGAGTGGAAGGAGGATTTGTACTTTCATTTGGGATTTTTTTTGTGCTACCCCAGAAGGGGTTTAGACTTTTATGTGATTTGTGTGGAGAACAAGCCACAGAACACTGAGAGGTACAGCCAGGAGAACATGCAGGCTGAGAAGCTATTGCAGACCAAGGAACTGGCCACCTGGGAGGAGAAAGAGGTAAAGTTCCCTGCAGTGCTGTGTTCAGGTGTGAGGGTGCCCTAAAGCTGTGAGTGCATGTTTGTCTGCCCTTGCCCCTAAGGTTGCTGGAAGGAACATTGCCATGGAGAGGAGACATTCCCCTCAGCTCTGCCCTTGGTCCACTGCCTCCCCAGCTATGTAGCCACTGCTTAGGGGTTTCCATGGGATCCAGGGAAGAGGGAAATGAAGAGGGGCTGTATCATGGAGCCAGCCCTCTTTCTCCTGCTCTTATCTGCTGCTTTTTTCTCTCCTCTATTTATGGAGTCCAGAGAGCATTTGGCCTGTGATCTTATTGAGATGTTGCCTTTTTACCTGGAGTACCACTGTGCATGATAGAATGAGGATTCCTAGAATAGGTACCTGTGATTGTACCCTACCTAGCAAGAGGTGTAATATAGCCAAACCACTGGCATTTTTCAGACTCCTCCTAATACCTTGTTTGAGTGCCTCAGTTCAAGGAAAGCCTGCAGGAGTAAAGAAAGCATTTAGCAAAGTTTGTCTTGACTTTCCATTATGTTCAGATGAAGAGACATGGGGATTATAAACCCAATGTTTAGTTAAAATGCTTACTACTGGTATCATTCGGAATAAGGAGGAAAATGAAGCAGAGATCAAAATATCTGCCCTCTGTGGACTTCATTTTCTTGAATGCCTCTGAACTTTGTTTATGAGAACTGAAGTATAATTTAAAAGATTTCCCCCTCATTCCTTATACCAAGGAGTAAGTTAAGAAATATTTTTAGAAAGAACATTTGCATACAGAGTGAACTATTTGACTGATGCAGTTTTTAAGACCTCCTATCTGCCTTTGAAATTGTATAACTAGTGGCCTTAATATTTCTGACTTCTGGGGAAAAAAAGATTCATAGACTGTTCTTCACTAATTCTGTCCTCAAACTGATTGTACAAAGAATCTATTGGTCAAGTATGTATTTATTTGATCACGCACACACAGACCTAAGCCAACACATACATTTCCAGGGTCCTGCTATAGAGATAATGGAGCTACAGTATTGCCTCAATAGTTACTGGCATGTATTGAAAAGTAAACAGCAAAACAGGAAAAGGAAGGTTAAAACTAGATTAAATAAATTGCAGCCTTCAAGACTGTGCAGTCATCTGGGAACTTGACCTTAGTGAAAAAGAGGTGAGAGGGAGACCTAAAACAAATAAAATACAGGCCTCTCTTGTATTTTTAAAAATCTGCCAACAGCTGTGTGGTGAAATTCCTTTAACACATTAGCATGTAGTATAAAAGCTATAGGCTGTGTAGCATTACCTCTTCATTCACTAAGGAAAACAGAACACAAGCAAGATATCAGGATGTCCTTGGCCACTGGGACTCACATTAGATCTGTATTCTCCCACAAGAGATGGGATGAGGATGTGAAGTAAACAGCAAATGAGCTGATATATCTCAGTTTCAGTGCAGGAATAGGGTTTCTCAGGATGCCTGCCTGCTACCGATACTCCTGTAACACACCCTCACAGGCTACAAATATTTGTGAAAAGGGGTGTGAGGATCAAGATGATTAAAATATAAAGAGTGGGCCTTTATGGATGTCACATGACTTCTGCCATCTGGAGCCAAAATTGTGAGGAAAAATGAATGAGATGTTGGCACTTTCAAATCTAAATCCTAATCTTAATTTTGTATTAAATGTGAATCCTAGGCTGAATCCGATGCAGATCATATCTTTGATAACTACTAACAAAGACAACGGGTGTGGGATCTGGCACTACTTCGCTTTCCTTCCATTAACTATGACTAATTAGCCAGGAACCTTGCTCCCCTACTCAAGTTTCCCTTGGTGTTTTACATAGATATTACTTTCCATTTCCATTTCCTACCCTTAACCATCACAGTGCTGCTGGCACTGGTTAGCATGCCCCACTAGTGCCTTCATTTCAATTTTCAGTGGTAACATTCCAGTACAAATTAGTTTAGAGTCTGGTTCTTCAAGATGACTAGTAGTGTAAACGTAAGGTACTACAGTAGTGCATATGTAAAATGTTTTAAAATATTCAATTTAAGACATTCATTTTTCTTTTCTTTTAATGCTACTTGTATAATTCTCCACCACCATTCTTAAAAAGCCAGTAACGGAGGAATCCAGTCTTACTCTTCCTGTGTAGCAAGATCTTTCTCCTATAAAAAGAGGTTCCGAAATAGTTGTCTAGTTGACAACTTTACCACTTTATTGTGTAGCTATGTTGAGAAGTTGCTAATAGAGATGAAACTGGAGTTTTAAAAATTCTAGTGGAGTGCTTTTGTTGCTGTGAAAATGGAACAGGTCTTCTAACATATGCCAACAGAACCGTGTTATACTTAACCTAGATTTCCTTACAAAGGATCACAGTGGAGGTCAGTACTGGGGCAGTTTGTGCTCTAGCTATCTGATTTGTACCTGACCTGTGAACAAACAGGGGATTTCAAGTTCCAGTACAGCCAGTATCTGATCCTTTACCTGCACAAATATTTGCTCTGCAAAGCAGGAAAAGCATTTTGAAAAAAGACACACATTATACATGGACATGTTGTAACTTCCACTTATATGATCCAAGGAGAACTGGCTGTTATCTGTACCTGGAATATATACGGAAATATAAGGACAATAATGAGGAACATAAGATGTGTATCTGGAAGGGACCTCCTGGGTCATTGGGCTGCCTGTGATAGCAGAGGACCAGACACACTCTGTGAGTGGGATATTATAATGCCCATCTCACTATCAATGAGCTCTTACCCCCCCATTCCCCAACAGCTATCCAGGGGAACTAGCACATGTCTATTTTAATATTTATGGAATAGGATGGGTTTACAGCAGGACTCCAAACTCTGCGCATAAGCCAAACTTTGCCCACTTCAGAAGCCAAAATAAGGCATCATTCATAGTAGATTGTGCAGATCTATGATACCAAATAGAGGCTGTAACAGTGACATAGTTAACAATGTTCATATTTAAATTACCATCCTCTGCATTATTGCCCCTTAGATATGAAAGGGGCAGCCCATCTCTCTCATAATGAGTGTCCTCTCTGCAGCTACTGAGACAAAGGAGGCCTGAGGCGCCAGATAGAACCAGTGCTAGACATAAGCAGCAATTGCTTAGGGTTCTGAGCAGCTTGCCTGTTTTAGTAGTGTGTGTGTGGGGGGAGGGGGATATTCCTGCTTAGGGCCCCCAGTGGGTTAGCACTGGCTCTGGTGCCAGTTTGTGACCTGAGGAGATGCCAGACTGCTAACTTAGTTTAGGGCTTTGTTGTGAAGTATGCGTGGGCCAGGCTTCCCTCTGGCTAGATGTAGTCCTAGGATTCCTGGGCCTTCCCGAAAGAGCATGGTGGAAAAGGGAACATTATATAAATAGCCTCCTTTTGGTCAGAACAGGAGAGACTGTGGCTGGAGTGGACACTAGTTCTCCCAGAATATAGGAGAGACTCTTTGGTGTTGAGTGCTAGCTCTTTAGAGAGAGTCTGGGACCCAAGCAGGAATGCCTGGGAGGAAAAGTCCATGAGGAGGGACTGTTTGGTTTTGAAATCTTTTACAAGATCTTCACGTTCTTTGTTTGGGCTTTGGTAGCAGAATGACAGGAAGAGATCTAGCTTCTCCAGAGAAAGAAACTCTAGGGAGGAGCCATACTGACTGGAGTTCTAAAGAGCGCCATAGGCGTAGCTTTTAATTGATGCTCTGCTTGCTACACATGCAATGATAGCATAAAAAAAGTAAGCTTTCCTGTTACTCGTATTTTCTCACACTGGTGTTTCTGATTTCAGATGCAATCTTTATGGCATATATTAAGAAAAAGCCTAACAATTATATTCAATTGAGGGAGAAGAGGGAAATGGTGGTTATGATGGGTTCCCCCAGAGTGCTACCTGAAACTGGGGTACCACTGAGCCCCCTGACCCACCGGCCTGGGCTCCCTTTTACACTGCACTTCTGTGACATGCTACAAAGCCTTCCAGCCTTCATTTTCACTAGCATACATACAGACAGGGACACACACAGCTGCAGTTACAAGCAGGATCTCCGACCAGCCCCTGTCTGGGAAAGCTAATCCCAGTTCCTTAGGCATGCACCCACTCTGGAGTGTAAACCCAAAATTATACAGTCTTGTGCTGCACAGGGAACTGTACAGCGTAAGCTCATAAAATTTGCCCCTTCCCTCAATGTGGAGAGGAATATGCAACAGCCTTTTGTCCCGAGTTATAATTCTCACACAATGGTTTAGATAAAGCAAAAATAAGTTTATTAACTATAAAAGATTTTAAGTGATAGCAAACAGATCAAAGCAGATCACCTAGCAAATAAACAAAAAATGCAAACTAAACTTAATATACTAAATAGATTGGATATGAATATCAGATTCTCACCCTAAGAGATGATACAAGCAGGCTGCAGATTCTTAATGGGCAAGCTGAACTTGCTTTACAGCTAGGCACCCCCAGGTGTTTCATTCACAGGTTAAAAATCCCTTTAGCCTGGGTCCAGCACTTCCCGCAGTTCAGTCTTGACATAGAGATACATAGTCAATATTCCTAACTTCAGATACAAAAATGATACATGCATACAAATAGGTAATCATATTCAGCAAATCATAACCTTTTCAATGACATCTCACTTATCTTGCATAAAATACATTATAATGTCATAATATCACTGTGAAGAATATGGGGTGCAGTGTCACAGTTGTAAAGGTTTCAGAGTGGTAGGCGTGTTAGTCTGTATCAGCAAAAACAACGAGGAGTCCTTGTGGCACCTTAGAGACTAACAAATTATTTAGGCATAAGCTTTCGTGGGCTAGAACCCACTTCATCAGATGCATGGAGTGGAAAATACAGGAGCAGGTATAAATACATGAAAAGATATGAGTTGCCTTACTACGCGTGAAGTCAGTCTAATGAGACAATTCAATTGACAGCAGGATACCAAGGGATGAAAAATAACTTTTGAAGTGGTAATGAGTGGCCCTTTTCAGACAGTTGACAAGAAGGTGTGAGTAACAGTAGGGGGAAATTAGTATGGGGGAAATTAAGTTTAGGTTTTGTAATGACCCAACCACTCCCAGTCTTTATTCAGGCCTAATCTGATGGTGTCCAGTTTGCAAATTAATTCCAGTTCTGCAGTTTCACATTGGAGTCTTTTTTTGTTGAAGAATTGCCACTTGTAGGTCTGTTATTGAGTGACCAGGGAGACTGAAGTGTTCTCCTACTGGTTTTTGAAGCAAATACTCACCAGCAAGCAATTACACACCACACAAAAAAACCACCAACCCAGGAACCAAACCCTGCAACAAACCCCAGTGCCAACTCTGTCCACATATCTATTCAAAGGACACCATCATAGGACCTAACCACATCAGCCATACCATCAGGGGCTTGTTCACCTGCACATCTACCAATGTGATATATGCCATCATGTCCCAGCAATGCCCCTCTGCCATGTACATTGGCCAAACCGGACAGTCTCTACGCAAAAGAATAAATGGACACAAATCTGACATCAGGAATTATAACATTCAAAAATCAGCAGGAGGTAAGTGCATCATGGGAGGCTAATGCCATGTTCACATAACCACCCATGCCACTGTTTTGGGGGATAGCTACCCATAGTGCAGTACTCTGTGTGTAGATACAAGCCCTGCTAGTGAGGATGCACTCTGCCAACACAATGAGTGTAGTGTGGACATGCAAGATTGACTTGCTTAAATTGGAGGCTCAATGTTGACTTACATGAAGTCAGCTTAACTTTGTAGTGTAGACATGACCTAACTCTTGGGAGCTATTGGAGTATTACAGTGGTAGGGGCCATATAAACGGTGATAGATCCTCCCTTATTCAGTTGCAGGGAAGATCTGCTGCTCAGGCGTCAGCCATGTGTGGCGTTAGCATTCAGGTACTCCAACAAAGAGAGGGAAGTGAGGACTTGAGATTCCTCCTATGTCAAAGCAATATTATGAGGCTGTCTTCATACAAGTAAAAAGAGAAAAAACAAAGCTGATATTGCTGAGAAATTCACCTTAAAAAAAAAGTACATAAAAAGAAGGGAAGACACTTCCTGGCATTGAATGATTAGATTCAATGAAGGCCTCTAACTCAGCTGGTCACTAATGGCCAGAACATGCCAAGCCTCCAAGGAGGTCCCTTTGCTGATATAAACTTTGAAAATATAAAAAAAATCTAAAGAGCAAAAGTCCTAACTCTGTTTTGAACAGTTAAATGGCCATACTGCTATGGATGCCGAGTTCTGTTTCCAACACTTGACTCTTTCCTGCAGTTATCAGTACAGAAATGAACAAGAAACAGGACTTCATCCCCAAACTAAATGCTTCACTCCCACCTTCTGTGCTGCTCATAGCCTAAGCAACCTTGGGAATCCGGCTGATTCTGTGAGCTGGTTTAGGTATGTTGTAAATTCTCCCCACTCTGTTTTAACAGGAAAATTCCATTAACTGATCCCCTGTCCCCATAATTTGGGAACCCATTTCCTAATGCTTCCCTCCATCCAAACGTGAAGCCGTTTGGCCTGAGTAGGTTGCAGAGTGATTCTTGTTCGTTCGAGGCCAGACTTAAAAAATGCTGAGCATCCAGCAACCCTTCTAATAATATTTATGGCCAAATTTGTCAGAAGGGCACAGCACCCTATTTGAAAATCTGTCCTCAGTTGTGGGTACGGGGCTGTTCTGAAACATCTGGCCCTCATGAGGGGTGGAAGCACAATAAAATAGCTGTGCTTGAACTGGCGTTGTCCGATAAGGTATACACATTAATTGTATCTTCCATCTGTTCTTTATTAAATTGATTTTACCCAGACCAGAAACTCATTAGTAAGAGAATGGCTCTACATTTTGCAGATAAACAGGTACGTTCCAATAGCTTTCTCCACTTTTTCCCTAAGCTGGAAGAACTGCCTGTTTTTGGTACAGTAAAATACACCTATGTATATAGTAGAGCAGGAGGGAAAAAACATACTACCGAAGAAAATATCCAGAGTGATATGGAGAACAAGTGAGTGCAGCCCAAACATAAATAAGTTGTTACTTTGATTGGCGTAATGTAACTGTAGAGCTTGCATTAGTTCAAACTTCAGACTGAGAAACACACTGCCTCCCTCAGCTACTGAAGCTCTAAGTTTACCAGAAGCCACAGAGGAACACATTTGTATGGGTTCTCTTCCTCTGCCTTCCTAATTAAACTCAGCGCTAATAAGTTACTATATGCAGAGACACACACACAGTATTTTTATACATCATAGAAACCCATAGCAGAGCATATACATTAATGACTTAGTGGGGAGATGCTTTGGAGACAAGATGAAAGGAGCAGACATTTTGTTCAGTGATCTCAGAATCCAAAGCTTTTAAGATCCACAAGCCTGAATCTTTTTCTCTTCTCTGTCATTCACTCTTATTTCTTGTTATCTGGCTCTTTTCCTCAAATGCAAAGAAACCTGTGTTAATGCAAAATTAAAGCTGCATGGTTAAAATCATAAGGCACCGGCGTATGTGTTAACCCAGGGTGTTGGTAGAAGAAAGTGGACCTGATAGGGCCAACCTTACCCAGGAAGATCTAGCAAGATCAGGCCGAAAGGATGAAAGTCGATCCCAGGCCATGAGGTAGGGACTCCATACGCGGAGGGACCCACAGACTACAGTAGGACTTTACATAGGTTCGTGTGTTTGTGCTGATAGGGACCACTACAGAGTCAGGGCCTAAGCTTTACCTTGCTGTAATTATCCTCTCCCAAAACACCAGATATACAAATGGTGGAGGGTAAGTTCCTACATAGCCCCAACTTAGCCTCTACTCCTGGGTCCTATTGGAATCCTATATGGGACATTAGAAAAGGCAGGAGAATATTAAACTGTTTTTAATATGTAGACCCATAGAAGTTAGCTGGAAGGCCCCATTAGGCTGTCTGGTATGACTACAGTATATGTAATACACTAAGGAGCTTCCATAGTGCAGCTCACATCTTAATATTGTGAAATGGAGGGGAAATGTCCATGGGACAGTTGTGTGAGCCATCTCCCCTCCCATTTGCAAGCACATGACATCCCTATAGCAACCACAACACTAACTTCCATGGAAAAGTATTAGGTAAGTATTAAGCTGTCTTCCAATGCAAGTTAACAGCTGAAAACAAGGAGGCCAGCTCCATGTGATCAGTCATCTCTCTGTGGACCACCAGTGAGCTACAAACCACTGTTTTGGAAGCTCTGTAGTTAGGGTTGGCAACATTCTATTTCAAAAAAATAAGGGACTGTTTTATTAGCACCCCCACCCCACCTTCTCCCAACATTATTAATAATAAGCAGTACTCACATTCACAGTGGTACTTTTTGCAGCACTCAGCAACTCTCAATCTTGTACAGAGATGAAAAAACGAGGAACATTCCTTGTAAAAAGGGACTGTTGGCAACCCCAGCTGTAATATACAATAATGTAAATAATAATCAGTCATTCCAATGGAAACTTCCCTTTTACACAATGCTCAAAAAATGAGTCACATGACGCCATTCAAAAGAGACTATTCTGGTACTTTTTTGGTTAGTATCAGCATTTTAATCTAATGCCTGTTCCTTCCAGATAGGCTTCTTTTGTGCAGGACTCATAAGAGACATGCATGTGCATGATGCAATACGAGTCTCAGTGGGACAGGGCACGCTCTCTTGCTGCTCTCCTACTGGACTATCTGGGGGATAAACTCACCACATGGTCTGATGCTCCTTCCTGCAGTTGCTCAGTCCAGCATCCTGCTCACTAGCACCGTGGTCTCTCTCACACTCCTGGAGCAGTAGCTCTTCACAGCTTTCTCAGCCCTCCGGCCAAGTCACACTGAAGTCTCTCCCTGCCTTTCTCGGGTATTATCAAAGTCTCCTTCCAAACAGACCTCAAATAGGCTACCCCTAGCATGCCACTCCTGCAGTGGCTTGTGGGGGAACATGGGCCCACCCTCCACACTAGGTACCAATCCAGGGATCCTTTACCCAACAGTTCAGGTCTTTATTCTTCCAGCCCTTACTGCTCCTTCCCTGGACTGCTTCCTACACTGTCTATTACAGGCTCCTCTCTTATAACAAGGGTCAAGGAGTGCGACTGCAAGACATCCCCGCTTCTCCATTGCCAGCATCCTGGGTTTATAGAAGTCCTGCCTGTTTCTGCCCAGGTGAGCTTCATACCCAGTTAAGCCTCACTGCATCCTAGCTCCCCTCCAGGTGCAGCCTATGGCTAATTGACCTCTCTTGCCTGTATTAACCCCTCCAGGGCTAGTGTGGGGTGAACACCCTGTCATACTCACTTCCACTAGTAATGATAAAGGGGTGTAACTTACCAAGCCAATGTAGAATTGAAGTAAAATAAGTTCTACAGACCATTAGCTACTAATGCTCTGCTCTTAGTTACAAGTGTAGCACCTATGTTGTCACATAGGGTGGCAAGAGACTTTTATTCTATTCTCATTGTGTTCTCCCCTGGGAAGACTTGGGTGGGTAAAGTTAAGATCACACAAGTGGTTGCAGGGATGGGTACTTGGATTGTAATGCTTTAAGCCAGGGATCATGTCTACCCCTAGGTTTCTCCAAAATTTAGCACAAAATGGGCCATGATTTTGATAACCAGTATCCTACCATGACAAGTATTAAAGAAAGCAGTGTTTGACCCATCTAATTGAACAGCTCATCTACCACTAAAGGAGTGTTTTCATTTGAGAGTCGGAACAAAAGGCAGAGGTAGGTACATCAAGTGGCAGAAGACCACGGTGAGGCAGGAATGACAGCAAGGTCAAAAGTTGTCACAGAAGACATCCCTACACCATCTTCTCTTCTTCTTCACCTGAGCTGGCAAGGCCAGCAGCTAGTTAGGGATGGAAAACTAGTTTGGATAAAATAATAAGTGACCTGAATTCTTACCCACAACTTGAACTGAATCCAAAGCAAAGGTTTAATGCCTATCCTTAAACATTCAGCCCTGTTATTTCAGTATATTTTGCACAGCTCTGCACTTTCAGTTCCAGCCTGCCATTGTATTTTTATAGGGAAAGCTCTGTAGCCAGATAAAACGCATGAAAGTCTGGTAATATATGAACATGGATGTGGAATAATACCCCCCGAATAGCAGCCCCATTCTGGCTCTTCCCATCACCCTTCTTGATTATTTCAGCCTCTTCTCCAACCTGCCGTACCCTAAAAGTGTGTGATACAAGTAAATGCAGCTAAGATTCTTATCCTCACTAGTTTTCTGGCAACAACATATTCTTCCACTCACTCACTGTGTCAAATGTAAATATCTTGTCTTCACCTTCAAGGGCCTGTGTATCTCGGCCTGGACACATCTACATTAGGTTTTACCTTGTGCCCAATCTTATCCCCCTCCTTTGTTCTGCCAGTAAGCCAGCTTGTATACTTTACTGATACCCGATTCCACTTCCATCTCCCTGTTTCCCCACACGTGGAATGAGCTCACAAACCCGTTCCATCAAATCAAAGATCTCCTAAAGACTCCACAAGAGCTACAAACCCATAAATACCACCCCAACATTGCATTAAAAGGACAGAAATCTCAGCTCTCTCTCTTCTCTGGTTTGCCCAAGGCATTTTGTCTCATTTGTGTATGTCATTGTGTATGTGGGATCTTCAGACAAGATCTCTAATTGCTGTGTCCTGGGTAGTGCTTAGCACAATTATAAGCAATATATTTTTCTCTAACTTGCTTCTCCCCTCAATTATTTGCTCATTTTTCTTTTAAATAAACTGAATGCCATGACAAATGCACGGAATTTCTGATGGTGGGTTTGATCCTGTAGTCACTAGAGAGAAGCACCCAGAGGGGCTGTAAGATTGTCAAATATTTCTCATCACAGGAGGACAATTTTTCCAGTCATGGACATAGCAATATAGAGCAAATGACTGTTTCAAAGAAATTTGTCACGAGAGCGCCTAATTGACTTATCGAAATGCTAACCATTTAAACCCGAAATAAGAAACACAACTTCAGATCCTTACAAGGCCTTTGAAATATCCAATGTAAAAAGCTATTTAAACTGGGATAAATATTAGCACTTACAATTTAGTACAGGATAAAAACAGACCATGACTCAGCCATAAAGTGCCCAATCCTGCAAGGTGATGCTGAGCTGACCTCCCCAGAAGTTGAGGGTGCTCAGCTCTTAGTGGGATTGAGTCTGCTATATTTGAAATCACGGTGAACTTACCCCTAGGCTGAACTATACGTGCTAATAATTTCTGCCTTTAATTAGCTTTTTAAAATGTTAAAAGCAGTGTAATAAGGATCAGAAAAAATCTGTGGCTTTACAACAGATTAAGGCAGGGCTGCAGTGTTTACATGTATTTGCACTAAAATGCAGTCGGCAACATATCAGCAGAAAATAAGCACCATGCACATAGGTTTCATGTTCAGCTGCAAGAATAAATCTGTTAGTGTGTACAAAAGGCAATCTGTAACTGACCTGCCTGGTTTTTTTGACAACAGCCTCCCATCTGTTTGAATTCTCTGGAACTCACACCCTACATAGCAGTCAGGATAAACTTTCTTCAGTAATACCATTTAAAGTGACTATGTAAAATATTATATTTTTGGCCCCAATTCAGCAAAGCTTTTAGATGACTGCTGGAAGTCGCACACTTAAAGTTACGCATGTGCTTTGCTGAACAGCAGCCTTTGTTCTCTCCATCTGCTGCCTGAGTGTTTCTAAATGAAAAAGGTTTCTCCTACTGTCCAAACAGTAATAAATTTGCTTTTCATCCAAGGATCTCAAAATGCTTTACAAATACTAATAAATTAAGCCTCAAACATCTCCGTGTTAAGTATTGTGATCTCACACAGCACTTCAAGTTCAGGAATGACTCAGAGTCCGGTGCTCTCCAAATTGAAAGCCCATGTTTAATGTTAATACTGCAGGGACAATATACAGCAGTCATTCTGCACAGCAATATGACCCCAGCAGAGCACATCACCTCCGTGCTCTGTTCTCTTCACTAACATCCCCTGAATAGCAGGTCATATGCAAAATCTCATTTCTCACTTTCAAAGTCCTCCGTGAATATAGCCCATATTACCTATATATGCTCTTAACCTATCACAACCTCTGCATTCCACCAGAACAATGGAGCAGTCAATTCAATGAAATTTATGTCTATAGAGGACTTATCTTGGCAAGTAGCCCTTGAATCTGGAACTCACCCCTTAAAAGATCAGGTTAAGCATGAAACTTGACACTTTCAAAGCACAATGCAAACCCAATGTATTCTGCCCTGCATATCCTCATTATCATACAAACTGCCACTTATGTACCAAATTCAGCATCCTTGTTACTGGTGATGCTGTAAGCAATAGAACAGAGATTCCAACCCCTCTTCCCCCCCCCCCCCCCAAAAAAAAATCTTAGGTTGTGTTTGCACTTTTGCCAGTCAAAAGAGTAATCTCTCAACTTGTACAGCTAAAAAGGCTTGATGTGAAATTACTGAGAGTGAATGCAGAACTCCATCATGATATTCCAGCTGTCATCTTTCTGACGTTAAATAACCCAGGTAAACATCTGCAAGGGGACTTGGTATTAGTCACTTCCTAATGATGGCCATGGTTTTAAAGATGTGATGGACCTGAACCAAAACTCCATACCCAAATATCCCTGGGAAAGGTCAGAGTTAGTTCTAAACCTTTCACTTTGGGCTCATCCCAACCTCGGGCTCTTAGCCCTGGTCTGCATTACAAGGTTTGATCGAATTTAGCTGCGTTAGGTCGATTTTATAATCAATGCGTCTACACAACCAATCCCATTCCGTCAACCTAAAGGGCTCTTAAAATTGACTGCTCTACTCCTCCCCGGCAAGGGGAGTAGAGCTAAAATCAACCTTGCTGGGTCGAATTTGGGGTAGTGTAGACGCAATTCGACGGTATTGGCCTCTGGGAGCTATCCCAGAGTGCTCCAATGTGATCGCTCTGGACAGGACTTTAAACTCAGATGCACTAGCCAGGTACACAGGAAAAGCCCCAGGAAATTTTGAATTTCATTTCCTGTTTGGTCAGCATGGCGAGCTCAGCAGCACAGGTGATCATGCAGTCCCAGAATCGCAAACGAGCACCAACATAGACCGAACGGAAGCCAGACCCTGAAGCCAGAGAAAGCACCTCTGGTGAATACACATTTGTAACTACACTACAGGGTTTAAAAACAATTGTGTTTAATGTTTGATTTTCCCTGAAGAATTGGGATGCATTTGCGGCCAGTACAGGTACTGGAAAAGTCTGTTAACGTGTCTGGGAATGGAACAGGAATCCTCCAGGGACATCTCCATGAAGCTCTCCTGCAGGTACTCTGAAAGCCTTTCAGAAGGTTTCTGGGGAGGGCTGCCTTATTCCGTCCTCCATGGTAGGACACTTTACCACGCCAAGCCAGTAGCAAGTACTCTGGAATCATTGCAGCACAAAGCATGACAGTGAATGGTCCTGGGTTTTGGTCGCATTCAAGCAACATTCGGTCTTTAGCTCTCTTTATCTGTGTTAGCCTCAGGCGAGTGATATCAATCATGGTCACCTGGTTGAAATAGGGGATTTTTTGTAAGGGAACAGTCAAAGGACCCCGTTCATGCTGGGCTGTTTGTGTTTGGCTAAAAGGGATCATTCCTGATAATAGCCACGGGGTGGGGTGGGGGTGGGGGTTGTGCTGCACATCCACCGGAAAACTGCAGCCCCTCCTTTTAAATGGCCAACCCAACCGGCATTGCTTGCTATGGGAAAGGAGGGAGCTGCAGTTTGAAACCATTACCACATGTTATGAAGGCGGAAGAAGCCAACCCCGCATACCCTTTGGCTTACCATGGCTGCCTGGAAACCGAATTCTGTTGCCCAGCCGTGTGTGATGTGTCACCATACCGGCAGGCACTCAATATAAAAGAAAATGTGACCTTGTACCTAAAGCACATGTGCTGTCTGCTGTGAATTACTTGATTCACTGTGAAAGAGTCTCCCTTTTGTTCTCAGAAATGTATCTTCTTAAATTCTTCTCTCCCTTTAAACCACCCCCACCCCACAGATGCAAATGTTTCTATGCTCCCCCTAGCATCTCCATCCCAGAGGTTATTGCAGATTAGAAGGCGAAAAAAACGCACTCACGATGACATGTTTTTCAAGCTCATGCAATCCTTCCACACTGATAGGGCACAGCTGAATGCATGGAGGCATACAGTGACAGAGTCTAGGAAAGCATTAAGTGAGCGCGATGAGAAGAGGCAGGATGCGATGCTGAGGTGAATGGGGGAGCAAACCTCCCACCTCGCAAGCAGCAATAGCAATGGGAATATTGGTTTCACTGAGGTCTAACCTAGTCAGCAAAAAGCACCAGCGAGCTTTTAAACTTCCAAAGGCACATTCTACCACCATTTTGCACTTGCTCAGCCTGTAGTTGAACTGTTTCTTACTACTGTCCAGGCTGCCTGTGTACAGCTTTATGAGCCGTGGGAGCAAGGGGTAGGCTGGGTCTCCAAGGACAACTATTGACGTTTCAACATCCCCAACAGTAATTTTCTGATCTTGGAAGTAAGTCCCTTCTTGCAGCTGTTCAAACAGCCCAGAGTTCCTAAAGATGCGAGCGTCATGCACCTTTCCCAGCCATCCCACGTTGATGTTGGTGAAATGTCCCTTGTGATCCACCAGTGCTTGCAGCACCATTGAGAAGTACACCTTGCAGTTTACGTACTGGTTGGCAAGATGGTCCGGTGCCAAGATAGACGGAACACATATCCCTATCACCCCACCACAGTTAGGGAACCCCATTGCAGCAAAGCCATCCACTATGACCTGCACATTTTCCAGAGTCAGTACCCTTGCTAGCAGAAGGTTAGTGATTTCATTGGCTACTTGGATCACAGCAGCCCCCACGGTAGATTTGCTCACTCCAAATTGATTCCCGACTGACCGGTAGCAGTCAGGCGTTGCAAGCTTCCACAGGGCTATCGTCACTTGCTTCTCAACTGTCAGGGCAGCTCTCATCTTGGTATTCCTGCACTTCAGAGTGGGGGAAAGCAACTCACAAAGTTCCATGAAAGTGCCCTTACGCATGTGAAAGTTTCGCAGCCACTGGGAATCATCCCATACCTGCAACACTATGCGGTCCCACCAGTCTGTGATTGTTTGCCGGGCCCAGAATCAGCGTTCCACTGTATTGACCTGCCCCACCGCCACCATGATGTCCCAATTGCTACATCCCGTGCTTTCAGGAAAGTCTGTGTCCATGTCCTCCTCACTATCGTCCTCGTGCTGGCATCTCCTAGCCAGGTTCTGCACATACTGCAGGATAATGTGTGAGGTGTTTACAATGCTCACAACAGCAGCGGTGAGCTGAGCGGGCTCGATGCTTGCCATGCTATGGCGTCTGCATGGGTAACCCAGGAAAAAAGGTGCGAAATGATTGTCTGTCATTGCTTTCACAGAGGGAGGGCGGGAGAGAGGGAGTGGAGACTGACAACATGTACCCAAAACCACCCGCGACAATGTTTTTGCCCAATCAGGCATTGGGACCTTAACCCAGAATTCCAATGGGCAGCGGAGACTGTGGGGACTGTGGGATAGCTACCCACAGTGCACCGCTCCGTGAGTCGATGCTAGCTATGGTATTGAGGACGCACTCCACCGACTTAATGCGCTTAGTGAGGACACACACAATTGACTGCATAAAATCGCTTTCTACAAATCTACTTCTATAAATTCGACATAATTTCGTAGTGTAGACATATTAGTTCCAGGCAGCAGAACTGTCATACACTTGAGTGGGGTTTGTACCAGGATGACGATGAAGTAATTAGCACAGCTGGTACATGACAAGAAAGCAGCAACCACACACACTATCAGGAAGTTTATCCACAGAAAATCTTTGTAGCTCACTTACAGTTCCTGTCAAGCCAGGCAATATGCCAGTAAATGTCACCCAGCGGAAATACATCACTGCATTAGTAGCTCCAGAAAACAGAAACAGCCAAAGTGGGGATGAGAAAAAGACTGCCAAATACTTTTTAAAGCAGTCAGGGACTGTACCACGTGGAAGAGAAATTATGCAAGAATAATAAAACCTCGTCGGCCAAAGAAAACCAAGACTCATTGAGGAAGTAGCCTGTGCCAGTACAGACTCCCAAAGAAAAAAGCCCTACTGCTCTAGGAGAAGGCAACATAGTTGGATTCAGTATTTTCCTTACTGTATATGCCACCCCCCACCCTGGACAACTAGATCATTCCAGGTCAGGCCCACCCAAGCATGGCGCTAATCAGCCCCAAAATACTGTGTAATGATCTCTGGTTACATACAGACTGTATACAGATACCAACATTGTTAACTGTACCATGTACATGTGGCATGGGAAAATACAGGTCATATTCCAAAAATGCCCCCCTATCCTCTTTGGCTTGAGCCAAAAGGAGGAACTCTATTTGTTGTTATTAGTAATATGATTTAGTGTATCCTTATTATAGATTAGTAATTAGAGGAGGCAAATCACAAGCCCTTGAAGATCTGATGCCATTCACTCGGGTACATTAGTGCATCTATGTAGGATATTAAAATGGGAGGATTAAGATCAGGAATCCAAGCCAAAGGGTGCATTTACCCTGGATTATATAATGTAACAAGAGTCACATGGAATTTATGGCAGTGCTAGTTCAGATAGGGAAGTCTTTCTCCAGGGATCTATCTCTGGGGAAAGTCGCCTGAGTGTCAGCCACTTTTGAGCCACTGAACTGGACATAGTATGGTAGAAAATAATAGTAAACAGCCCAAAAGATAATGAAGGCATCACACTGCAAAACTAAGGGGTCAAATGCAAGTGGTATGCTAGTGGACTAACTCCAGTGGAGCTGCCCTACCTTCCATCTGGTCTAGAAACTGTTACAAACCTACAGAGTGAAGCAGGCTCTGTCAGAAATACTCTGCCTGTATTCCTCTTCTCACTCTCTTCGGTTTCAAATGGGACTGTGTTAGCATGAACTAGGTGCCTTGTAGTTCATACTAGCAGGGTCTACACAGGGTAGTTGCAGCACAACACTTTAGTGCATGCCGCAAATCACACCCCCTTAGTCTGCACTGCAGTCCCGTGTAGACAAGCCCTACAATGTGCTCTGTAGGGTGTCTGCCATTTTAATTAGTCCTGTCAAATATACTCTTTCAAATGTAGTGCTTTTAAAACAAAGTATGAGATTGAAAACCTGAGACTGAGGTCCTCTGTTTAATCACAGCCCAAATACAGACCAAGTAGCTGTAGAACAACTTTCCCCACCACTATGACTCTCCCATGACCTAGAGGGACTGCCAAAATGGCTGAACGTGTACTTCAATCTCTGGCCCATTCAGTCCCAGACCTCTCTGCTGACACTGCTAGCTAGGTTTCCAATGGACACGTAGGGTGACCAGACAGCAAGTGTGAAAAATCGGGACGGGGGTGGGGGGTAATAGGATAAGAAACCCCCCCCCAAAATCGGGACTGTCCCTATAAAATCGGGACATCTGATCATCCTAGACATGTCCACTAGAAAACGAAATCACAACAGTAACAAACAATTTTATAAAAACCATCTATGGGATAGTAGTGACTGAAAGTCATTGTTGATCTGGGCTGGATTTGAACCGGTGACCTAGAGGTGGAAGGCTTTGTATCCCATTACTAATTCCCTACTTCCCCGGTTTTAAAATCAATATGGGCTATGGTACCATATGCTTCTCCAGGTGTAACGAAGAAGGACTTGGCTAAGTAGAGCATTCATGAAGTTTTAACAGGTTAATACTGACCAGTTTATTTAATATACTTAGCTCAGTTCCTGTTGGCTGATGTTGACGTTGGCACTGTTAAGCTGATGAAAACATTGTGCAGATGTCTTTTGGTGATCCAGTACCTCCCTAGCATTTGTAACTATCAAATAATAAACTCCCTACAGTTGTTCTGGTTGGGTGATTCACTAGAGATCTCTTACTCTTGCTTCTCTATTTCCTCTTAATGTGGCTCAGCTTCTTAACTAACTTCAGGCCTTTTCTCTTTGCTGTTCTAGTTGCTGGGCGGACCTCACCAAAATTCATAACTTCTTAGCGATTACTTGCTGACAGATGCTAGCAGAAATGCATACTCTGCTTGCAGAGATTAGTGGTATCACCAAATCAAGACTGGGGCTTCTTTGTGCTAGGAAGTGCATAATGATTCAGGCCTTAGCCTTTTTACATTGGGCCAGGGACCAGAACTGATGAAGGCAGAGGGAGGAGGATACATCACAGAAGTAAAGTTGTCCCGATGATAACTGATAGGCAACTTGTTAGTGCCTTTATTTAATTTATTTATGAAAATTGTTATTTATATTTAACCCTAATGTTTAGATTATTTTTTTTCCTATTTAACCCTTCCTATATATATATTTAACTCTGCCTTATTTATTTTATATTTATATGTTTATAAATTTAAACCCCTGTCTCTAGTTATCATATCTAACCACAACCTTTCCTATTTTTGAGTTTATCAGCTATATCTAACCCTGGCCTTTTGCATCTATTTTTAACCTTCAACCCTTGCTTAAATGATGTTAAGCCTTGCTTATGTTCTTGAATGATGTAAAGCAGATGAATGGCAGGTTGGTGATGGAAAGCCAAGTAGTGCTAAAGATGTGTGCAGTTCTGGTGGCACAGGATGTAGGTGGGTATGTCAGAAGAGCAGATTTTCAGAAAGCACACAGTCTGTGAAGGGGCAGCCTCTGGGAGAGAGCTGAGGGGCTTTGGAGCTCCATTACTCAAAAGCTGTTGGAGACAGTCATTGGTGGTGGCACCATGTGATGGGAGCACTTCTAGGTGCCAGTTATCTCGGTGGCTATCCCTAGAGGTAGGAATGACAGCAAGTGGATCCTTGTAAGCCTTCGGACTCACCCGGCAGTGCCTCCTGCTGGTCGTCAGTCAGAATTAGCTCGCTGTCCACCCTCCGCAGGCCAGTGATCTGCCTTACCACTGGCCCCTGGTCCTTCCCAGGACCCGGTGCCTCTGTCCACTGGGGTGCTGCCCCCTGGCAGTAAACCCCAACAATCCCAATGGGTCTCCCCTCCCCAGGGAACCCCCATCCACTACCCCCACCTCCCCTCAGTCTTGGCTACTGCCAGTCATCACTTAGCCCCGCTCACTGGGCAGACTGCAGTGTATCAGCCACTCATCACTGGCAAGGGGGTTTGGACCTGCTGCCTCTGTCTACCTGTGGGCTGCTCCCATAACCCCAGTACCTAATTGGCCTTAGACTAGGCCGCAGCCTGGGGTTTTCTCTGGCTGGAGCCCCCAGCTCCTCTGGCCCTTCCCCAGCCCTGCTCTACTCTAGGTACTCCTTCAGGTCCCTGCAGCCAGAGCCCTCCCTCTCAGACACTAGAGAGAGTCTGTCTAAGCTTCAGCCTAGCAGCCCCTTTATAGGACCAGTTGCAGCCTGATTGGGGCGTGGCCCAGCTGTGGCAGTTTCCCCAATCAGCCTAGCTTTTCTTGCCCTCAGCCCCAGCTCTCTCTGAGGGCTGGGTGTTAAGTCCCACAGTGAAGGAGCAGGTAACCACACTGCCACAGTCCTATTTGCAACTCCTTGCTTCTCTCATTGCTGGGGAGGAGGCTCTGGGTTTCTAGAGGAATTAGGGGCTTTGGTATTCCATTCTCAAAAGTCCTGTGGAGGCAGGCATGGGTGTGGGGGTGTGAGCATTGCTAGAGACAGTGTCCCCAGGTGCCAGTGCAGGAAGCACTTATAGGCGGTCTGCTGAGAGCTGGCTGGTCACATGGGTCTGGCTCCCCCTCATTTCTAGCTGCTAAATCACATGACAAACGCTTTCCCAATATTACTTTTTCATGCAAGCCCCGCTATAGTTGCCATCGGGATGTTATATGATCATGACTGGGACTGGAGAGATCTCAAGATGGAGGTGTGATGTACACTATAAAAGTGTAAGAACCCTTGTCCATGTGTATTTCACCCCAACTTCAGGGATGGTTACTGCCCGGATCAAAGCAAATGAAGCTCGTGGGAGGAGGGAGAGAATCCTAGGGCTGGAGAGGGAATATGGGGGAATGACTACCATGATGCACCTACTCCTCAAAGGTAGGGTGAATATAGCTCCATATATATATATATATATAGCTCTTCGAAGCTGCAGCCTTTTTTCTTCTCTGTTGTGCTTTTACCATGTTGGACTGAAATTCTAAACGGGAGTGACAATAGAGGATCATTAAATCTGAATGGTCCTCTAGTAAAAGACAAACATCCTAGAGAATAGACTGGCTCCCACCCAGGAGAACTGGTTTATCAGGGAGAGGCAGCAAAGTCACATGGTAGACCATCTAGGATCACCTGACAGAGGGACTGGACGTTTATAAATGGGCAGAAGCTGCTTGACTTGTGGTTTTTGGCCATTTTCTCCAGCTCAAGCAGAGGGAAACGGGGGTGAACTCTGCCTATCAGAACTTAAACGATCATGTGATAAAGTAAAGAGCAGTGGTGTTAGAATCCCATGCAAAGTGCCTATGAATGTTTTGCATTACACCTACCACCTGGCCTTCAAGAGTTGAACTGTGGTCCTAGAACACCCACATTGCTGGAATTGTAGGAGAGGGTATGTTTAAGTTCCAGGGAGTGTTTGAGGTGTCCGCACTGGTCCCGGGAACTGGTTGGTGGGCCTTGTGGTTGTAGCTCTCAGGATAGGTGCCAGATAGAGGATGTGCACACCAAGGGCGTGTCTAGAGGCCCCAAAATAGCAGCAGGGCCTAGATTTTGTTCAGACGCTGGAAGCTTAAAACAATAAGCTTCCAGTGGTTCTGCAGCTGGATCCCCTCACAGCAGTCTGGTGAGTGGTCAAGAGGGGGAGCTTGACTAGACCCGTGACAGCTTACTCCATGAGTGGTCTAATTGAAATCATTAGGTGTGCTCACAGAGTAAGGTACTACTCAGTGTGATTAAAGATAACAGAATCTGTCCCTTATTTCAGTGGTTTTAAAGTTTGTATTTAATACAGTACAGCTGTAGCATGTTATCACCTTTGCTAACACAGGCAACACACACCAACTAGTTTTCTTAGCTTCTTTTTGCCCATCAGAAGAAAGGGTAAAGTTGCTTGTAGTAGAAAATATTATAATGTAGTATGACTGGCTGCTCAGCCATAGCAGAATGGACAAGACACTACAATAAGATCATGTCTGACTCCCGTGTTTATTGTTAACAGGGGCAGCATTAAAATAGGTTCCCTTCATTGGTTTTTAAAGAGAAACAATTGTCAGGACTAACACATTAAAACATAACCGTCACATCTATGGAAAATAACGTAACTTCATACAGCACTTAAAAGCTTAATGATACTTGCATGTTCTGCCTTTAGTAACATTTACGCATGTTATTTCCTTGAAAACTATAAGGCCCTTGTTAAGAAGGAGACATACAGCAGAATAAACGTTTGTATAATGTCTGTGCGACTCACACAGAGACAAAACTGTTCTTGCAATTAAAGAAAACATCTTAAAACTCCCTTCAGCTCTCGTGTCTTAGGATAGCCAGTGTACGCTCAGTATATGCTACATGGCTGCTAACCACAGAGTCTAAGCAACTTTCTGAACTCAACTTACATGCTATCAATAGAAAGCCTTCTAAATGCAATACAGCATTCCATCGACTCCAACTCTTATCTAAAAGTGGATTTACATTTTCAGCCACTGGTTTGTTTCAATATATTCAGTCTGGTACCATTTCTTCATTTACAGACCAATCCGGGAAGCTCTGTCCCTAATAATGCCTTCTGATTGTACGTGGATGGTTGGTGCCTAGAGTGGACATTTACCAGCAGCTGGTAGTTTGAAGATACAGGATCTATTCTTTGCTGTCACATTTCCTGGAGACCTGTAAACGTCAAAGCCTTCCAAGTGCCCCTCAAACAAAACAAGTTAGTAAGTTAGCAAATGTGGCCTAGCACATACTCATGATGTGTATGTTAAGATACTGCATTTCATTTCTTGCTGAGGCACCAAGATGCTTCAATAATTTTTTTTTTTCCATGTACTGTTTTATACTAGGCTGCATCAGATGTACTTTGCCTTCAACTCTAGCAGGTAAAGTGGATGAAAAGGGTATTTCTCCTTCCCTGATGAAATATAAGACAACCCATTTATGGGACCAGAAATTAGTTGTTCACTCCCCAAAATAATGGCGTTTTTCTGGATTTACACCAGTGTACCCAAGATTTGAATTTGGCCCAATAAGAGTTTGACTTGAGGTAGGAATGAAAAAAATTATATAAGGATTTCAAGATTTGGGCCACAGTGAAGTAGCTCTGCGAGAAGGGTGGAATAAAGAATAGAAAGATTAGATTACTGTTATTATTAATTAGTTTACTATTCAAAAATCCCTTAATTATAGAGGGGTTTGGAGCAGGATAATTCTCTCTCCCTTCACTGCATAGTTCTTCTCTATTTTATCTGCTGTTTTCTCCTCATTGTTATCCCAGTGTACCTCTGCCCACAATAATCACCCCGAGGCAATGACTGTCTGGGTGGCTCCTTTAGCTTCCGCCTCTCTAGAGCAGTCTACTGCAAATTCTCCAGGAAGCTGCCAATTTTGTCACTGTCCTGTAATCTATTCCCTTGAAAACTATAAGGGGCCTTGTAAAGTAGTGAGACAGAGTAAGACAAATATTTATATTGTGTCTGTGTGACTCCCACAGAGATAAAACTGTTCTTTCAGCTCAATACTTTGAAAGATTCACCAACTCCCTTTATGTTCCAGTCTTCTAGAATAACCGGTGTATTTAGCAAAAAGGATTTGTATGACTCCACACCCCATCTGGAGTATGTAATAATTTCTCACTGAAAGATAAAGAAGATGACCCAGCCCTGGACAAGGAAGGTATAAAGAGAAGGAAGGGCAGCACCCAATATAAAAACGGAATTTTCATTTAGTTCAAATTTTGGCACCTGAGCTGGGATTTTCAAAGGAGCCTAAGTGAGTTAGGTACCCAAATCCCATCAAAAGGATCTAAAATCCATACTTAGGCATCTAAAGATTTTCGGAGGTGCCAAGTAACCACATGAAGTTTACAAGAGCTTTGGAAGCTCGGCAACTCTGCAAATCAGGCCACGTGTTGTTAGGAGCCTAATTTTAAGCATCTAAATTTGAAAAATGTTGGCCCGAGGGTGAATTTTTGTAATATATGCTACTTTAAGGGTCAATATGTCACATGGGCTTAATTTTTCAAAAATGACTACAGGTTGAACCTCTCTAGTCCAGCACTCTCTGGTCCGGCAACATCCATGGTCTGGCATGATTTTATGTTTTTTATGCTTTATCTACTTATTTCCTTATGCCAATACAGTAAAATTGTGTAAAAACATTAACACTTTGTTATGAAGAGAGCCAGTAAGCCTCGGCTAGGCAGCGTTGCAAACATAGTTCTGTTTATTCACCTCAGCAAGATAAAAATAAAAAGAGACCCACTTGCTACAATACTGACCTCCCACAGTTCGACAAATTTTTTGGTTCAGCACCTGGTCAGGTGCCGGACTAGAGAGGTTCAACCTGTAGTTATTTTGGATGCCCAAAGTGAGACACTTAAAAGGAGCCTGGTTTTCACCGAGTACTGACTACCGACTCTAAAAAAATCAGGCCCTTTTAAGGTGTCTCAAGTTGGGCAGCCAAAACTGAGATGTCTTAGTCACTTCTGAAAACGTAGATCTCGATGCACTGTATCAGAATTCCATCCTGGGAAGTGTAGGTGGTTTCGTGTTGTGGTATTAGATATTTAGTTACCCACCAGAATCATAGGAACCATCGTTCTTGTGAATTGTACTCAGGTTCGTTAATCCAAATGTGAACAATTCTGGCTGGAATATGAGAAATCTCTAATATTAATTCTTAAGTGGCTTTCCTTCCAAAAGCTCCAAATTGTTGGAGCACTCCTTAAGCAGAGAGGGGATTCTCCACATTTCCAATACTTATCTGCATCTTTAATACAGTTAGACATACAGGTGGAAAACTCTACAAAGAACTTTGGGTTCTATGATACAGTGGAGTGAATTGGCTGGTTCAGCAGCAACTAAAAAGTCAGTGCCTCCAGATTTCATTCTGGAGATCAGTATACCCACTGTGACCCAGGGAACCCCTCAATGCCAACTAGCTGAGGTCACACCATACCATAACTCTCATCAGGCCTGACATAACAGTGAGTTGGTACAATGAGTGTCAGAATCTGTGTCTACAAGGCATTGTGTAAGGTGTCACATACAAACTGGCCAATAATTTTATTGCATGATATGTGTACAACTGATGTATGAAGAATTGTAGGAGTGTACTAGAAATATGTTCCTAAAATGTGTTTGGTAGGCAATGCCTAAGCCCAGCTTGCCCTAGACAATGGAACGTTGTTTCGCCAGCTTGATTATGTCTCCACCGTAAATTAAGACGGGTGAGACCAAAGACCATGAAAAGTATATTTACATGTAAGGTAAACAAAGCCATCAGGTGAGCAAGAGAGGGAATATGACCACTAAACAATCATGATGGGGGATGAAGAATGCACACCCAAAAAACTTTCTGGCCTCTTGAAACAAGGTCAATGAACTTTGGGAAAATATAAGCAGAGGCAAAAAGGCCTTTGTGTCATCCATCACTGGAGTGGACCCTGGGGAGACCTGAGACTGGGAGGTCTCTTGGTGTCACTCTGCAAGGAGTAACCAGGCTGGGGGAAGCTTTAGGTAGGCTTCTGGTGTCAGGGCTCTGAGCCAGAGCTGCACAGCACAGAAGAACCCAGTACCCTTTAACTAACAGACTCCCTAGCTTACATAAGAACAGCTGCTTGTTCACCAGATATTATGAAGTTTGCTGTAGTCTTTCCATGACAAGGTAAGCTGGCCCTTTAAGAGGACTGAGGCTCAGCTGCATCTGTGCCACACTTAACTCACCTCCTCAGGCAGAGGGTGCTGAAGTCATGTGATGGGGCACATCTGAGTAAGATCAGTCCTGGGGGATAAGAACAGGCTGTGGCCAGAGGGAGATCAGATCTGGGAAGGCGAGACTTCAGGGACCAAAGATGAGACCTGGGAGTTGGTGCTTATGAACTGTGAGAGGGCAGGAAGTATAGGAAGAGGCCTTGGGAAGAAGTAGGGCTGGGTGAGGCTATGGAAGCTAGATAACTTAGTTGTTTAGGGTTCCTAGAGCTGGGATCCCATAGTAGGTGTGGATTTGGGATCCTCTATACTGTCATCCTCTAAGGGAGGGGGGATTCAGTGACCCCTGCTATTAAAAGGAGGATGGGGAGATTGTGCAGGCTGCTGCCTAGTGAGGTGATGTGGTGACCCCTCTGAGCAGGGGGTGGACAAAAGGACTGACTAAAGCCCAGGAGAGCTAGAGCAGAGCCTAGGAGACGGGCAGCCTTGGATAAGTGTGTTGTAAAAGAGAAGAGCCTCTTTGGCAGGAAGGGCTGTGCCCAGCAAGACTGGGGTGAAAGACTTGCAGTGGTTATGTTTGGACTTGGTTTATACCCCTGGAGGGGTGGACCTTTTGTAACTTGTCTGGAGGGCCAAGTCACCTCAGTGACCTAAAGTGCAGAATGCTGGTAGTTCCCCCGAGAGAAGGAAAACTAGTGTGTGCCAGGAAGGTCTACACAGGCCAGTTAGTGCACAATATACTAATGCATACTAAAATGTACACCCCTCTGGTATGCACTAAAGCATCCCATGGACAAGTCCTTAGGTTGCTGTTTACAGCCTGATATGAGACCAGGTAACTGAGTGTAGTAGGGTGCTGGTGCAAAGGCACCTCATTAGCCCCTGCTCAGCCAGCTCCAATCAAGGGAAGCAGATTGGGGCTGGTGGAACAGGCCTGGTGCCTGGCCTGGGGATTGGCTCCACCTGCAGGCCTGACAAACCAGCAGCTATAAAGGCTGGGAGGTAGCCAGAAGAGGGGGTGGAGGGAGACCTCCAGGGAAAGGTCAGTCTCCTAGTTGGGGCGGACTGCTAGGAAATGAGGGAACTAACCCTGCAAGTCTTGTATATAGCTCAACACTGGTGGTGAGAGAAGTGTGTGTGTAAATAAAACCACAGGTGCTGCATAACTGGAAGCCTCTGACCGTTACTGGGGCAGCCAACGGGCCCAAGGCTGAGGGGGGAGGCAGAGGATCTGTCACACTGAGCCATTGCACAACTCCCTTGCTGAACAGGATGTATAAAACTACTTTCAGTGCAGAATATAAGTGGCAGTTTAAAAATGACCGTATTGGATTAAATTGCAAGCAAGGAGATCATACATACCTTCTTCCTGAAAATTCCACCACTTTCTTACTTTCCTTTAAGGGCTGGGTGACAAAGTCCTTACTCATGTTGGTGAGGAAATCACTCAACTCAACCATCCCACTGATGCCAATAGAACTATCCTTGGGTGAATACATCTTACCCATGTGAGTAAGGGGTACAAAATGTGGCCCTTAGTCTATGTTTTGTGCCCAGCCCAGGTTATGAGAATTAGGAAGAATTAAGGGTAGTGGGGAAGCTAGATTCTGATTCACATTCCCTCTGTTTCCTGGTCTGAGATTAGTAGGTCATCAAGTTGACAGACATTGCCCTTCAGAAATCTCTGAATACTTTTTTGATGTAGTAATCGCCCCATTATCATCACTAACAAGAGTGATAAATCTGTCACATCTGAGCTGAGCTCACTGTTTTCCTACTTACCAAGAGTAGTTAGCTTTACTGTAGCCTTAATGTAATTTATGCTTACAAACAAAATATAAGTTATCAAAAGATTTAGATAAGAGCTACTTTAACTTCATGATATAGGCAGAAAAATATCAGCCATACAGACTAACACCTCTGTTAATGGATCCTAATCAGCTGCTAAAATGACTTATTGCACTAAGATATTGCCTCTTTTTGACCCAAACAGCTAATCAAATTTTGGGGTGCTGGGGCTATTGCAGTTGGAAGTAGAAACTTATGGAGTCTGTTATTTTCTTTGATGCTATCTTGTTTATTTACAAGAAATGTACAAAATCCTGCTTCTCTGAATGCAGGAGAAACCAGAAAACAAAAATCAGTTTTCTTAGCTTATAGCCCCAAGTCTGGGACAACAGCCACAAAAGTGCTCTCTCTAGCTTTTTCCAGGCTCACGGGCTCCTGCTTAGCTTTCTTGCTTTTATGCATCTGTTTTTCCTTTGTTCTTATCTGTTCCCAGTTTCTGTGTCTTCTCTCCCACCCCTGCCCCCACCTGGGCACAATACCCAGTGCTAGTTTCTGGGCAGTTTCTATTAGGCTTTGTTTTAGGTGTGGCCCATTAAGTGTTTCTTACAACTATCGTAAATGAAGGGTGTGTTCACACACCAGCTTGACGGGTTTAACTAGGGTGACCAGACAGCAAGTATGAAAAATCAGGACAGAGGGTGGGGGGTAATAGGAGCCTATATAAGAAAAAGGCCCAACTATCGGGACTGTCCCTATAAAATCGGGACATCTGGTCACCCTAGGTTTAACTCAGTTTACAACAGTCTATTAAGCAGGAAATCTAACTGATAAAATCAGAGATGGAACATGTTGATTGCTGTCTGATAGCCAAAAATTACAGCATTGCAATAGCCCCTCTAAGATTAAGGCCTGGGCTACACTACAGGGTTAGGTCGACGTAAGGCAGCTTATGTGTAAGTGTCTATATTAAAATGTTCCTCTCGCCCCTGTAGCTCACCCAGAGCAAATAACTCCACCTCTGTGAGAGGCATACTGATTAGTTCGATGTAGTTAGGTCAAAGCAGTGTCCGTGTACACAGTGTTGCTTACATTGCCTGTGGCTGCCTTTGACAGCTGGAGCCCCGCTGCCCTGAGGCTGACAGCCGGAGCCATTACAGTGAACACGAAGAGGCAATTTAATTGCTGCAGTGGCTGTAGGTCAACCTACAACCTATTAAATAATAACCTACAACCTATTAAGTCAACTTAATTTTGTCGTGGAGACATGCCCTAACCCTGAGATTCTACCATTCTTAGGAATCTCTTTATTGTCAGTTACTTATGTCTGGTATAACTTAACATTTGTTTCGATCTATGTATGTGGCTTAGGGCTCTGAAAAATGTTGCATGCTAAATGACATGGCTAGGTCGACTGAACCGCTGGTGTAGACACAGCTAGGTTGAGGAATTCTTCTATCGACCTAGCTACTCCTCTCAGAGAGGTGGATTAACGATATTGATGGAAAGAGCCCTTCCATTGATGTAGGAAGCATGTATGTTACCGTGGCATAGTTGCTGCTGTGTCACTGTACCGCTTGTGGTGTAGACAGCTTTATAAGCATTGTGATTTTAAAAAAACCAATGCTTTTCTAACTGCAGCTTGGCTAGCAGAATTTCAACCTATTGCAAGGTTCGGGTTTTTATACAAGAAAAAAGTATTGGTTCTGCTATTGTAATTACAAAGCAGCAAAGAACATGTGCATGAAATTAGGTCTCGTAAAACACTGCGGATTAACAGAGCTTGGCAGTGAAGTCTCCATTTATATACAGAGGAGGTTTACCGTTGCCACAGACCATGCAAGCTTCTCCATACCTGTCAATCTATCTCAACACAGACTGAGGGACAGCAGTCCATTAGGGTTTGTCTCTACTGCAAACCTACTGTTTGTCTTTTTACATCAAGATAACTAATTTGAGTATTTCAGTATAAATCCATTCCTAATGGAGACAAAGCACAGGTAGTTTTTAACCACGATGTAGCTAGTAGGTATCAACACCAGGTGGTGGTATAGGTTGGACCTTGATTAACTACATCACAGTAAAAAGTACAGTGCCTGGTATGCGCTAGGGCTTAGCTAATGCAAGTTAGCTTACTTGATTGCAAACATAAAAAAAATAAAAAAAATATATGCTTTGCTGTGAAGATAGCGTGAGGCTGATAAGCTCACTACATAGGATGCTTTACAGACATCAGTGAGTAAAGATTTTTGATCACCAATAGCCCAGCTTCAACCTGAACAAGTGGACTATGGGTAAAGCGCCTTTGCCCTTTATTGCCCCTTGAACAACCTAATCTTCATAATTTTAATGAGTTTTCACGTGATTTACTCATGTAACTCACCACTACCGTAGCTTTTCAAAACTACCTTTGGCAAGTAATTGGTCCTCACTGAGGTTCAGTTATTTGCCACATAAAAAACCCCCACAGGAAACACAGCTCCATGATCATGCACAGAGCAGAATATTGCAGAATATTTTTATTGAGAGTCTTGACAGAGTCTTTTGAACGGGGAAAATGCATGATATTCCATTTAATATGAATCTTACCAAGTATAACAAAGGGAAAGGTCTTTCTGTCTGTCATCTTCAAGAGAGAAAAGGAACCTTGAGGCTCATATGTGATGTCCAGCACATCTGTGTTATCTCCATAAAGTTTGCAGCTTTTCATGGTGATGGCCATATTTCAATTAGCCCATATTTCAATTAGCCCATTCAGCAATAAATGCCTCCTTTACGCTTCATCTTTTTGCCTATGCATACTAATGTAAAACAAACATACACCAAAATAAGGCCATCCCTGCCTTCTCCACCAGAATATCTGAGTGCAGGCACAGCCAGCCATTCCCTGTTCAGCCTGTACGCTTGTTCTAGAAAGGGGGAAACTAAATCAAAACTTAGGGAGTACAGCTGGGTGAATAAAGGATTTTTCTGTTTGCTGGCAATTCTGAAAAATAAAATAAAAAGTGACCCAAAAATCACTTTTGTTTGAACCAAAAACGTTTTAAAATCAAAACGTTGAAAAAAGATTTCATTTTGGAACAAAACGTTTAATTTTGAGTGTCTTGATTTCTGAACATTTTTAAATGTCTTTGATTCCTTTTTAAGTAAAACTCAAGGAAACTTTGGGAAAAGAAGTCATTATGAAATGAAACCAAAACATTTCATGTTGAAAACATCAAAACAAAATGTTTTGATTACTTTTAGATTTTTTTTAAAGGAAACAATTTGGCAAAATGAACATGAAATTGCAAAACATTTCCATGATTCTGAATCTGCATTTTTTTGGTCAAAAATTTGTACCCAGCTCTATTAGGAAGTGCACCTTGACTGTATTTAAACAGTCTCTTTGACAGGGCCGTCCCTAGGGTTGCCCGGGGTGGGAGTGATGGATTTGTCACTTCCGGGACTGACTGCGCTGGCTAATTGCACTGGCCCGGGGGGAGCCCCCCAAAGTGCGGGACCCAGAGTGGTCACCCCGATTTGCCCTATCCAAGGCATTGCTCTGTCCTTTGGTCACATCTACACTATCGAGTCAACCATGTTAGCCAGTTACAACATGGTAGTCCCCCAACAAAACTCATCTCATGTTTTAACTGCAGCTCTGGAAGTTACTATGCTAGCATTAGTTGCAATGTAGATGGGACTTGTGTGTTTAACAGAAATATGGTTTATTGTTTAGGGATCTTGCTTGTCATTTTGGTCTTGTATGGATAAGTCAAATGCTGTTCATGCCATTCTGGGCACTCCCGAGCTAGCTAGGAAGAGCTAGCCATGCAGCCAGAAAGGGGTGAGAGAGGAGAGGGTACATGTATTAAGTACTGTATTACTGAGCTTGTGGCAGGAGTGGGGAGAACAAATCTCTGGGCTGGGAGGAACATAACCTAGCTGCCAGCATTGCAGAGATAGGGAGTGAAAGTGGTGGGGGCAAGGGGTGGAAGACGATGGGGCAGCAGGAACTGGCAGAGCTGGGGAGTGGTGGATACTTCTTCCCCAAAGTGCAATATTCATACTTTCAAAAAGACTAATGGTGGTGTAGCAAAGCGACAACTCACCAGTGCGGCGCCTCCTGCTGGTCATCCTGGGAATTAGCTCGCTTTCAGCTCGGAGCACCCTCTGCAGCCTGGCGCCTCGCCTGCCGCTGGCCCCCGTGTCCCTCCAGCACCCTGGTGCCCTTTTACCTTGGGGTGCTGCCCCCTGGCAGTACCCCCACACTTCAGCTCTCCCTTCAGAACCCCCAACCCTCTAAGACCACCTTGCCTCAGTGGCTACTGCCAGTCATCACCTAGCCCCCCCCTCACTGAGGCAGACTGCAGTCTATAATGGCCACTCATCATTGGCAAGGGGTAGGGCCTTCTGCCTTTGCCTAGCCTCAGGCTGCCCCTTTGCAGCTCCAGTACCTTTTGGCCTTAACCAAGACCTGCAGCTTGGGGGTTTTCCAGGCTAGAGTTCCCCAGCTCCCTTTGCCCTATTCCCCAGCACTGCATCGCTAGGTCCTCTCTCTACTGCTAGAAAGAAACTTCTAGCTTCCAGCCCACAGCCCTCTTATAAGGGCCAGCTTCCCCCCCCACCCCCCCATTGAGCTAGCCACAGCTGTGGCTGCTGCCCCCAATCAGCCTAGGTTGCTGCTTTCCCCAGCAGAAGCCCTCTGCAGGGCTGTTTTAACTCCTTCAGGGCCGGAGCGGGGTGATCACCCCACTACAGGTGGCATCCAATAGAACCTGGAAATCTCTTCCCCCAGCATTCACAATCAGACCCTTTTTGTAATGTTTCAATAAAATAATTGCTTGTGTGCTGTTGGGGGCCTGTAACCCCTCAATTCCTTGTCTGACACTGTCTGAACCAGGTGGGCTGTCATCCCCATTGCTATATTGGCATCCTGGTGCTCCTCAAAGAGATCTTGAGAGCCTGAAAAGGTCTTGGGCATCTCCCAGTCCAGATACTCAGGTCCCTGGTTGCTCAGTCCATGAATCTGGTGTTATCCTTCCTTGCCCCTCGCCACAGAATTGCATCGAACCTCCCGGCTGTCTAAAAGCACATTAGGCTGCATGGAAGAGCAATCCCTGAGGGTTGAGTCGAGGTCTTCACAGAATGGACAAATTCTGCTCTGCACTGGAATTACTGTTAGTATTCCAGACCCGTTGTATTGGACGTTTAGTCCCTTAGATCTTATTCACAATGCTGCTTGCTGCTCAAAATTAAGTCCATCTCAGGTAGGTACGTGGACACTCAGCCATACACCAGAAAGGTTCTCTTGATCCTGATATCCAAATTCAACTGGGCTGGATAATCACTAGTGCCCACGGGATGGCCCCAGGTCAGATGGCAGCATATTCATAGGCAGAAGTTTGAGTCTTTACCCCTTTGTACTCTTTATTGCAGGCAACAATGGAATGGCAAAATAGAAAGGATTCTGTGACATGACTGAGCTCTTAGAATCATAGAATATCTGGGTTGGAAGGGACCTTAGGAGGTCATCTAGTCCAACCTCCTGCTCAAAAGCAGGACCAATCCCCAATTTTTGCCCCAGACCCCTAAATGGCTCCCTCAAGGATTGAACTCACAACCCTGGGTTTAGCAGGCCAATGCTCAAACCACTGAGCTATCCCTCCCCTCTTGACCTTGAGAAACCCATCCCTGCTGGATAAAGCAGAGCTACAGCTAGTGTAAAATCTTACTTAATCAATACTAAATATCTTCATCTTTCCATTCATTCCTCAGTTGTGATAGTGAAGAGGCTGATATACCAGCCTGGTGACTGGTATTCACACAGTCACCAGACTTCCTATTTACCAGTGAAACTCTCCTGTGCTTCAGGTTGCTGTCTCAGTCATTAATTCATCTTTCATAATTGTGCCCCAGAGGGGGCGAAAATTCTAATGCATCTTAAACAACATCTCCTCATTTTCTAGTTGCTCCTGTTGTCTGCTCAGATGCCAAGGCGTTGTTTTTGATTGTTTGTCAGAGTTATGTAAATCCCTGAGTATTCAACCATGACTTAAAACGTCTTCCCTTTTTAGCAGTCTTTCCTTGGAGGCCACTTGCTCCTCAGATTACTTAGTTTTTGTGTTCTTATGACAAGTGCTAGACTTAAAGCTTGAACGGTGACCCCAAACAAATAACCACCAACAGAGTATAAGGACTTTCAGTCATTAGCAGGGCTGGATTCAGCCTGGTGACTGAAAACATTTTCAATTCTGCACCAATCACCTGAGTCATCCAAAGTCCAGTGTATTCATTCATTTGGGAAAAGACTTGATAGCTAGTTTGTGTGGAGTTGTGGTAGGGCGAAGAAAAAGGGCTGAACCAGGCCAGAGAGGCTGCGTGAACAAGCAGCCAATCAGTGAAGGCCTGGGGAGAGCCAATCAGGGTGGGAGAAGGGGCAACCAATCAGGACCGGGCTAGGTCCTATATAAAGGCTGCCCAGCTAGGGCAAAGGCAGTCACTCTCTGGCCAGTGAGGGAGAAGGACCTTGGATAGAGCAGTGCTGGGCAGGCTTGGGGCAGCAGATAGGGGCTCCAGCCCATTACCTGCTGGACTGTGGCCCTGCTGCAAAGGGTCAGGAAGGTGCATAGGGTCAAAGGGGAAGTGGCCTAGGGAAACTGAGCAGGCAAGAGGGGAAGGAAGAAGGGCAGGGAGAGGCTGCTGCTAGAGGGTCCCTGGTCTGGGTCCCCCCACTTTGCACTGCACCTGGCCATTGAGGGGAGGGGGGGGGGCTGAGACAGACCACAACTGGCCCCTGAGATAAGGGGCTAGACTACAGGGTTGCAGTTGGCCACCGAGGCGGGTGCAGACAGGACTGCTGTTAACAACATTCCCGCAGGAATGGGTGAGACAGGACTAGTCGGCAGTGTCCTGAAACAGATGAGGACTGTCTGGAGAAGGATGCTGAGCAGGGAGCAATGTGGGTCTCAGGGCAGCAGAGCAAATGAGGGGCCCAACACCATGTGTCGAGGGCACTCCACAGTGGTTGAGAGCTAATTCCCGGAGCGACTGGCAGGAGGTGCTAGCTGTGGTGAGTCGAACCCCATCACAGGAGTGCAGATAACTGGCTATAATCTTTGGTGTCCTGGGAGTGGGAATAAGGTAGGGATTTCCCTTTGGACCTCTCTCTGAAATTTATATTCTACTTGTTTTTTGGGGGGAAAATAGATATTTACGTGGACCAAAGTGCTGGATCTGACCACCCTTAATTCACCATTTTGAGGTGGATGGGGGTGGGGAGAATGGACTCAATCCAAATCTGGGATTCAGATTTTTTGTGACTGGCCTTTAACTGTATAACAGAACCCCAAAACCAGTTCTAAAAACCTTTGAACTTGATGGGGAGTATTTGAAATCTGAATTTTGTACCCTAAGACCACAACTGGTAGAAAAACATGTCAGTAGAAGTGTTCTACAGTCCTTTGTTAATATGTCAATTAGAGCCTTAATGACAGGGCAGAATGAATGGTGACATTTTTGATGAGCTATAATTATGTCTTTCCCAGGATACTCCTGCAGGCTGGTTAAAATTGGAAAGACCTGTCCCATTTTGGATTCAAATGAAAATATAATTTTAGAAATAACCTCATAGCGACATTGCTGTAATGATCTTAGCCGAGTGTATTCACTCAGGCCATTTCACTTACATTTTACTGCTGGTATTTTTACAAGCTGCTTATTCAACTATCTATGGGAATCTATCAACACTCAAAAGGTATTTCTGCATGTCTGCTTTTACATAGCTAGGCGAAACCTGAGTATTCATTTGGTGCCTTCTTGGTAGGTATGAGCTAATAAAATCTGTTTATTAATTCCTTCTAGTCAGTTTTTCCAAGTCCCTCTTGCCAAAGGCCCTCCTCCAGTACAGATATTTGATAAATTTATAATGCCTATCTTAAGAGTTTTCTGCAGCTGCCCACCATAATACCAGGGCACAATTATACTCCAGCATTTATTTTGAACATACATCTGCATTGCAATACTTCCTGAATCAAAATTCAGTAATTGTGATGGAAAAGGAGTGCCACACTGAGATTTTTAGAATATTCCCAGCAATACAAGGCATCTTCCTTGGGAAATAAACTTTAGTTCTGCTATGGGGCACTCCATACAATGCAGGCAAACTCAGCACAGTTTTCAAATACAAGCCACCTCTTGCACTGTAAACTCTCCTGTGAGATTTACCCTTTCTCCAAAATGAAAGGAACCATTTTTAAAGGCAGAGCATATTCAAATTTCAGGTAGAAGAAACAGACTGCCAATGGCTCATACACTTTAAGGTCAGAAGGAACCACTGTTACCATCTAGCATGACCTCCTGCATATTGCAGGCCGCAGAACCTCACCCACTCCTGAAATAGACCCCTGACCTCTGGCTGAGTTACTGAAGTCCTCAAATCATTGTACTCCTCAGTCCCTGGAAAAATCATGCAGCAGGTCCTCAATAATCCATTTTGAAGCACTTGGAGGAGAGGAAGGTGATCAGGAACAGTCAACATGGATTCACCAAGGGCAAGTCATACCTGGCCAACCTGATTGCCTTCTATGATGAGATAACTGGCTCTGTGGATATGGGGAAAGCAGTGGATGTGATATACCTTGACTTTAACAAAGCTTTTAATACAGTCTCCTACAGTATTCTTGACAGCAAGTTATAGTAGTATGGATTAGATGAATGGACTATAAGGTGGATAGAAAGCTGGCTAGATCGTTGGGCACAACAGGTAGTGATCAACAGCTTGATGTCCAGTTGGCAACCGGTATCAAGCGGCGTGCCCCAGGTGTCAGTCCTGGGGCCAGTTTTGTTCAACATCTTCATTAATGATCTGGATGATGGGATGAGGGGGGGAGGTAGAAATAGTGAAATATGGGGGGAGGTAAATACTCTGGACCCTATCCTTGCCCTCCAGCATGACCTAGACAAATTGGAGGATTGGGCCAAAAGAAATCCGATGAGGTTCAACAAGGACAAGTGCGGAGTCCTGCACTTAGGATGGAAGAATCCCAGGTACTGCTACAGGCTGGTGACTGACTGGTTAAGCGGCAGTTCTGCAGAAAAGGACCTGGGGATTACAATGGATGAGAAGCTGGATATGAGTCAAGAGTGTGCCCTTGTTGCCAAGAAGGCAAATGGCAAATTGGGCTGCATTAGTAGGAGCACTGCCAGTAGATTGAGGGAAGTGATTATTCCCCTCTTTTTGGCACTGGTGAAGCCACATCTGCAGTATTGCATCCAGTTTTGGGGCCCCCCACTACAGAAAGGATGTGGACAAATTAGAGAGAGTCCAGCAGAGGGCAACAAAAATGATTAGTGGGCTGGGGCAAATGACTTACGAGGAGAGGCTGAGGGAACTGGGCTTATCTAGTCTGCAGAAAAGAAGAGTGAGGGGGGTTTGATAGCAGCCTTCAACTACTTGAAGGGGGGTTGCAAAGAGGATGGAGCTTAGATGTTCTCAGTGGTGGCAGATGACAGAACAAGGAGCAATGGTCTCAAGTTGCAGAAGGGGAAGTCTAGGTTGGATATTAGAAAAAACTATTTCACTAGGAGGGTGGTGAAGTACTGGAATGGGCTAACTAGGGAGGTGATGGAATCTCCATCCTTAGAAGTTTTTAAGGCCTGGCTTGATAAAGCCTTGGCTGGGATGATTTAGTTGGGGTCGGTCCTACTTTGACCGGGGGTTGGACTAGATGACCTCCTGAGGTCTCTTCAACCTTAATCTTACTATGATAAAGACTTCAAGTTACAGAGAATTTACCATTTACACTACTTTAAACCTGAAAGTGACCCATGCTGCAGAGAAAGGTGAACCCTCCCCCACAGGGTCTCAGCCAATCTGACCTGGGGAAAATTCCTTCCCAACCCCAAATTATAGCGATCAGTTAAACCCTGAGTCTGTGGGCATGACCCACCAGGCAGATATGTAGGAAAGAATGCTCTGTAGTAACTTAAAGCCGTCCCCATCTAGTGTCCCATCTTCAGCAGTTGGGGATTTTTGCTACTGGCTTATTAGGCCTTGCTTGTTAGAGTGGAAAACATGAGCGGTGGGTAGAGCCCCCTTCGGGGAGGCTAGCCGCCCCCAGCCCTACCCCTTCTGCCTGGGACCCCCCTCCCCACAGCTGGAGCCATGAGCCACCACCCCACTGCAATCAGCGGACCCCCAGGCTGGCTGGAGGCGCGCCCCCCCCCCCCCCATCAGATGTGCCGGGCCTCCCTTCCTGAGACCTCCAAGCTAAGATTGCTGTTAAAAAGTTGGCACAAAATTGAACACCCCTTCCCCAGACTCCACCCCACCCCTTCTGAGGCCCCACCTCCACTCACTCCATCCCTCCTCCCTCTATCCCTTGCTCTCCCCCACCCTCACTCACGCATTTTCACCAGGCTGGGGCAGGGGGTTGGAGGTTCGGGAGCGGGGAGGGCTCCAGCTGGGGGTGTGAGCTCCAGGGTGGTGCCAGGAATTAGGGGCTCAGGGTGCAGGAGGGGGCTCTGGGGTAGGGATGCAGTGGGGTGCGGGCTCCAGGAGGGAGTTTGGATGTGAGAGCGGGGGCAGGGCTGGGGCAGGGAGTTGCGGTATGGAAGGGAGGGGGCTCAGGAGGCTGTGCAGGGTACAGGCTCTGGGAGGGAGTTTGGGTGTCAGAAGTTGTAGGCTCTGAGTTGCACTTACCTGGGGAGCTCCCCAAAAGCTGTGACTTGTTCCCAGCATAGGCATAGGCGCAGCCAGGTGGCTCTGCACACTGCCTCTGCCTGCTGAGGCTGCCCCCTCAGCTCCCATTGCTTGTGATTCCTAATCAATGGGAGCTGCAGAGCTGGTGCTTGGGGCAGTGCGCAAAGTCCCCCAGGTCACGCCTCTGCCTAGGAGCTGAAAGACATATTGCCGTTTCTAGGGAGCCTATCCGCCCTGCCGACTGGACTTTTAACAGTATTTTTCAACCAGAACCAGGCCATTTCTTTTGTTTGTTTTTTACAGTGCAAATATTTGTAATAAAAGTGAGCACTGTACACTTTGTATTCTGTGTTGTAATAGAAATCAATATATTTTAAAATGTAGAAAAATATTTCAATTGATCTATTTAACTGATTAATTGCTATTAATTTCTTTGAGTTAACTGTGATTAATCAAGAGCCCTAATAATAAGCAAAAACTTCCCATTCGAACCCTGCAACCGGCGGTCGCAGCTCCACCAGGGGAGGCTTAGCCTGCCCTGACCTATTATACCCGCCACCTATCAGTGCCAGCTACAAAAATTGCCTTTGTTATATCAGATGGCAATTTTTGCCTAGTTGTAAATGCAGACAAACACTGGCTCACTTCATGTGGTTTGACTTTAAACTAAATTGCCTTGCAGGCAAAAGAGGAGAGGAGATGAGGTGACTCTTACTGACTAGCATTTGTAGTAAAGTCTCATGTTAAAACAAAGCAGGAAGTAGTTTGTCAATAATAAATCATTAGCGGGTGTCCTGAGGAGGGAAAGGTTGAGAGGGGACTTTAATGATGTTGTTTTCTTCCGTGTTATTAGTACCTGCCTGGTAGGATTAATGTCCAGCATTTGCTAATGTAGGTCAAACATAAATGATTGCACTTGAATGGTAACTTGAGAAGAGGTTGCTGAGAAACCAGAAATTTCTGTAGAGAGATCAGTAAAGTGGAAATGTCTAGGTAAGGAGATCAAGAGGATGATGGATGTCTTTAAAAATGTTGGGGGAATGTGAACTTGGATAACCTTTCTTTGCACAAAGAAGCATAACTGTATTTGTATGCACGAGAAAATGTGCCCCTTACTTAATTGGTAGTTTGTAGACTTCACGTTTTCAAGTCTGCCGTAGAATTTGTAAGCCCTGCATACTTTGGAAATCACAGCTTCCTTCACATTTTTTCAGTATCAAGATGACTTGGCTACATTTGTTTATGGGATGTATTATCAGAATTAAAGCCCTCCATCTGTGAGAGAGGAATTGGTGGGCTCACTTCAGGTCCTCATTTATAGCTCCTCACAGTAAATCATAACCCTCCCCCCTCCCCCCAACCCTGATTGCAATTGATTCTAATTGCCACCCTGTTGCCACTCTCAGCAGAGAGGCAAATAAATGATCATGGGAACAGAATAAGCCCCTTGTGCCTAGAGGACAGATTTGAGGTACATAGGCTCTGCCTACACTAGACTTCTTTCAAAACATTTCCCACTGTTGCTATTATTGGTGCAGCTCTATCCATTGTAGCAATGATGGTGCTGGGGTAGACAAGCTGCCAGGGTTGACCTATCCTAGTCAGAATAGGTCTAGAGGGCATGGTTTACACTCATGCTTTCACCATTGCTACCCCTGAGGGAGCAGAACTGGTGACAGCAATAGTACATTGATTTCAGTGGGAGTTTTGTCTGAGTAAAGACCGCAGTATCAGGCCTCCAGAAAACTGCTCTCTGCAGATGGACACCTGGACCTACGTGGAGCCAGGGTTTGCACGATAGAGGCCTGTGTTTGTATATTGGTTTTATTTTTTGGAATGCCTTACAAATAGTTGCTAAAACTGGATGAAACAAACTCTAAAAATATCTTAATTTTAGCAGGTGAATCTGACTCTTTCAAGAGTGCAGTTAGCAAAAAAAAAAAAAAAAAAAAGCACCAAAAAGAACCTTAGTGCTTTCACAAAAGGAGATGCACGTCAAAGGGTACTTAACAATAATTACAGAAGAAAATGAAATGAAACTTTGAAACTATAGATTTGTAAATGAAGGTGTTTTGCTGGGCATAAGAATAATTTTGCAAAGTAGACTGTGTACTTTTTGATAGCATTGAGAACCAATTTTACTCTCAGTGGATACTAACATGAATGGGAAAGGTGAGTGGGTATGGGCAGGCAGCAGACACGGTCAGCCGCTTCAAAACACTGGAAGCTTTGATCTCCATCCTTAACCGTCTATGATCTTTAAAAGGGCTGACCTGCATATTTAACTTAACATGTACTTCTAACATGTGGTTGACAGCTGGAGGAGGAGGGGAAATAGCCCAGTGATGAAAAATACAAGTTTATTGCATAGCTGTAATTCAGATCCACCCAGCTCCTAATGAATCCTTGTTTCATACAAGAACATCAAGCCACATTCAGTCCTTGTGTAAAGCTGCATTAGGTTCAGTGGGATACGGATTAGCGGGGGGTGGGAGGGCTCAGGCTAGCCCAAAGTGATGTCCCATCTTCCCTTTGGGAAATATGGTCACCCTAGTTTCAATGAATGATTAACAATACATGTGCTACTATACCTCTGAGGCAACCATCCCATTAATGGCTTTCTCTGGGTGTACTGAAGGCTACCACACAGCAAGATGCAATATCAATATTTATTTTGTGTATCTTAACACTAACATAAGGCTTTGTTGTCCCTAACTGGTCACCTATGCCCAGGATTAAAGCAGCGTCTGTTCACATGGGACCTGATCCACAGACCAATTCCAAAGACTCCTATTAACATCACTGGCCTTTGGATCAGCACCATGGATCCCACTGTGCTTTAGCTATGTTGGAGCACAGAACATTATGATCCTCGTGAAGTAATCTAGAATTTATACTTACCGTGATCTGTGTGTAGGTGATGCCCTGCTGGCTGCTGGGATTTATGTCTACCAAGCTGGCCAATCCTGGTAACAGCTGGGGTTCATCCTGTAAGGGGCTGAGTACCGTAGCCCCATCCAGCAAAACACTTAAGCAAGTGCTGAAAGTTAAGCATGTGAACAGTCTCATTAACATTAATGGGACTACTCATGGGCTTAACTTTAAGCAGATTCTTAAGTGTTTCTCTGGAATTGTGGACCTTTATCAAAATCATTCTTTAAATAGTTACCATTTCCCCCCTTTACTGAAAACCAGTTTTCAGTAGGAAAACGCAGATTGAGAAGTATTTATAAATTCTTTTGATTAAAAAAAATTAAACAAAAATGGGTCCAGCTGAATGCTGAGAAATAAACAACTTAAAAATAATTTTTCACATGTCCCCATTATTCAGCCATCTCTAAAATGCATTCAGACTTCCCAATATACCAGCTTTGCACCTAGGTGGATAGGGTGCAGTCACACTGACAGGCATTCTGTAGAAGATGAAAGAACATATGTGGTAGCACTGCAGTCTCAGACGTCTCTGGCTACTTTCTTTCCCAAGTTACAGACAAATGCCGTTGCTGTGGCTTGTGAAAGTGTTTGAGTGGAAGCCATAAGAGACCTTTTCTCTTTGAACTGACCAACTTTATACTGTTGGCATTGCTTAGCAGAAGTGAGGGCTCCTGTGGTTTATGCCAAAGCAAAAGTAGACTAAGCAGGATAATACTCATGCAATAAATAATTGCTACTTACTAGACAATATAACTCCACTGTAGCCGTCAGCTACTGTACAAACACTTGATGATCTTGGTTAATGCTTAAGACTTTCAAATCTAGAACTGCACAACCAATTTACTTGATTAAAAACAACATTTTGAAGGAGAACAAGTTAACTGTGTACCCCCATGTTAATCAAAACATGCTTTACCAAAGACTAATAGGACAATAGAATTCCAATAAGTGTACAGAAATGTTTCAAGAGTAGCAAAGATTCTGGTTTACCATGTAAGCTTTTGTCCCTAGAAGGCAGATAAATGAAACTTACTTTTAGCAATTTATCAAATGAAATATAGTGTTTGAAATAGTATCACTGAAAGAGTTATGGCTACATTTAATGACCGGTTTCAGTCTAGTAGCCGTGTTAGTCTGTGTCAGCAAAAAGAAAACAAGAAAAATACCTGTGGCACCTTAGAGACTAACATTTATTTCAGCATAAGCTTTCGTGGGTTAAGAACCCACTTCATCAGATGCATGGAATGGAACATACAGTAATCAGATATTTATACATTCAGAGAAACATGAAAAGGTGGGAGTGTCTATATCAATGTTAAGAGGCTAATTAATTGAAAGGAACTGTTATCAGTAGAAACTTTTGAAGTGATCATCAACATGGCCCATTACAGACAGTTGACACAAAGGTGTTAAGGTTTTTTGAGGGGAAATAAATTCAATTAACGTAATGACCGAGCCACCCACAGTCAATATTCAAGCCTAAGGTAATGGTATCTAGTTTGCATATTAATTCCAATTCAGCAGTTTCTCATTGGTGCCTGTTTTTGAAGTTTTTCTGTTGCAAAATAGCCACTTTAAAGTCTGTCATTGAGTGATTAGAGAGGTTGAAGTGTTCACCTACTGGCTTTTTAATGTGGTGATTCTTGATGTCAGATTTGTGTCTGTTTATTCTTGTGTAGAGACTGTCCAGTTTGGCCAATGTACATGGCAGAGGGGCATTGCTGGCACATGATGGCATATCACATTGGTAGATGTGCAGGTGAACGAGCCCCTGATGGTGTGGCTGATGTTGTTAATTCCTATGATGGTGTCACTTGAATAGATATGTGGACAGAGTTGGCATCGGGCTTTGTTGCAAGGATAGGTTCCTGGGACAGTGGGTTTTTTTGGTATGGTGTGTGGTTGCTGGTGAGTATTTGCTTCAGGTTGGGGGGGCTGTCTGTAAGCGAGGACTGGGCTGTCTCCCAAGATCTGTGAGAGTGAGGGATCATCTTTCAGGATAGGTTGTAGATCTTTGATGCGCTGGAGAGGTTTTAGTTGGGGGGCTGAAGGTGACGGCTAGTGGTGTTCTGTTGTTTTCTTTGGGCCTGTCCTGTAGTAGGTGACTTCTGGGTACTCTTCTGGCTCTTAAACGTACATTTAAGTATGTCAGATTAACAGATCCATGCAATCACACTCCATCACCCAATGCACAGCACAAAGACAAGGCATCGGATACTTTCTATACATACCCATTGTAGTATTGGTAAACCCAAATTTGATTAACAATGTTACCA
Organism: Macrochelys suwanniensis; assembly: GCA_033296515.1. Taxonomy (NCBI): domain Eukaryota; kingdom Metazoa; phylum Chordata; order Testudines; family Chelydridae; genus Macrochelys; species Macrochelys suwanniensis. Next base: position 14,740,422 of record CM065783.1, read on the forward strand.
AAGAGCCTTTTGCACAAAATCCCTTATCTCCACAGCACAATGGCAGGCTGTTGGATTCTCCCCTGATTTTATAAAACCCCAGCAGTCTTGCCAACTCTCTTGATTTTACAGCCAGGCTCATGACATATTTTACTTAACCTGACTCAAGGAGCTGAGGCTTTATTACATGAGACTCTCAGCTTCTATTGAAAAAATAAAATATCTAGCCCTCAGGTTTGGTAATTAAAACATGAAAATGTGACCCAAGTGTAACCTAAAAGGCTCCAAAAGCAGAAGGTACATTGGGGGTGGGGGGGAACCAATAAACTTTGACAGGGTCACTCACCTCGTGTGTTTGCACCTGCACTCCCTCTGCATAGTGCTGCTTGTGGTGACCCCTGCTGGCAGTTAAACTTAGGCGAATTTCAGTGACTCAGCCCTCCAGCTGAGTCTCACACAGTCCATGTTCACAAACAAAACAAACCCCTTCCGGGGTGCAAGTCCAACAGCGGCCTCTCAGTACCCTCAGTTGGTCTCTTCCTGCAGCCCTCCCTGGGCTCAGTCCTTTATCCAACAGCCTCTCACAGTATCCTGGTTTAAATTGTCTCTCAAATTGTCCCTGCTGTGGTATGGAAAAGTGTCCCCAGGGCTTCCTCCCTGGGAGCTTTTTGATCTCCAGCTGGGCACTCTTTATAGTTCAACCCCCTTCCGGAGTGGTATGAAAAGTCACACAAACGTTGACCCTGTCTCTGGGACTCCAGCTCTGTGGCTGTGGGCTACTTCCCTTTTCAGGGCTTAAGCCACTTCCCTAGTTGCTGGGGGGCAACCTGGGGGCAACCTAGGCCCACCCACTACTCTGGGTCCAGACCCAGAGAACCTATAAGTAGCAGCTACCTGCTGCATCCCATTAGTACTTGCTGCATTTCCTTTGACCACTTCCCTGTGGCCCCAGTGCCTTCACCCTTATCTCAGGGCTGAAGTTCTTCTTGCTCACCTTCCTTACTCCAGCCAGAAACTGCACGCTCCAGGAGCTCCTTTTATATGTGGCTGCTGGGCTCTGATTGGCCTCTCTCTGATTGGCCTCTTCCCCCTCAACCTCTCTAGGCATCCTGGAGGACTCACTGTGGCATTACCCAGGGTACAATCTAGAATGCTGAACAACTGTGTCCCCTCAATTCTCCAACCTGGGGTGTCTTTTACACTGCTTCACTGTGGGCTGGTCACACTAACCCCCCGGTTCGAACTAAGATACGCAACTTCGACTTCAGCTATGTTGTTCATGTAGCTGAAGTATCCTAGTTTGAACTAAACAGCACTTACCGCGGGTCCACATGCAGCAGGTAGGCTCCCCCGTTGACTCCGCTTACTCCTCACGCGCAGCAGGAGTACCGGTGTCGACGGCGATCGCTTCCGGGATCGATTACTACCCGCCAAATCAGGCGGGTAGTATAGACGTACCCTGTGAGAGCCACCACTCCTGGTCTGCTCACCCACAGCCTCCAGCATGTAAATCACTCCCCGCTATATGGTATGAGTGCTATGGCCAACCATTCTTGAATTACACTGGAGGGCAAAACCAGGAAGCTGCCGGTTCCAGACTTTCTCTCAGAAATGTGTCTTGTACTGCCCAGTCCTCTCCTGGGCAATAAAAGCTCATTTAAGTCCATTATATTAATAGAAAATAATATGCACAAATCCTGTTATCTCAAATGGAGTTTCCCAAACACTTCAGTCCAAGCACACTGTTTAGATAAAACAATAAAATAAGGTTAACTGCAGAGACAGATTTTAAGTGACTACAAGTAATGAGGCATAAAAATCATAACTGATTACAAGTAAATAAAAAGTAAAACACTAACTTAAGCTAAGTGAATTCAAAGCAAACATCTGTCTCATCACGTTCAAGCAGTCCTATGGGCTGTGTCTTTTAGTCACAATCCCTCCCCTAGTCCAAAGCTGTTTCCTTTGTTGTTCTACTATTGTGATTGTTGTAAGTAGAGGTGGAGGGAGAGAGAATTTGGGATGTCTGTCCCTCAATGATATTTTTTTCCTTTTCTTTGAGAATCACCTCCAGTTGGGGCTCAGGAGACAAAGCTGGTGGGGATGGGAACCTCCAGCTGTTTCTTTGCCAAGATGTAAATTTCTCACTCACACCTTTCTTCCTGCCAAAGAATGGCCAGGTGATGATCCATTCGATTTCGTTGGTTGATATAACCATTAAAACATATTTATTTATAACTAAATAGAGCCTTTACACTACATTTGGTACAGTTTTTTGCTGCCTAGGAGTGTGCTATAACTACATAAATTTATACAAGTAATTATATAGCTTAATATTTTCAGCTTCTTAATTGTACATTTTTAGCATGTTAGAAAACAAATGATATTGCTTATTAGATAATTAACTTTTTGCTTAGGATTTGTGTGAAACTGCATTAGGATGGTCACTGGAATTTAATTAAACACACACAAACAGCATATAAAATTCTTTTTATTAAACAAAACAAGCCCTCAAAGTACATGACTTATTGTGCCATATTTATTATGCTTGACCTCAAAAGTTAAATGTTTTTTCCCTGTGTTCTTTCTTTATATAGAAAAGGAGCCTTTAACTCAAAGCTTTAGATTGAGGCTCATGGATTCAGCTTATTTTTTATTTAAATGTTTTAAGAGATTATAATAAATTTAGGCCTTGACATATTTTGTATTCAATTCAGATTTCATTGTAAACAGATTTTTAAAGAGAAACACATGATTTAAATAACAAAATAAAAACATCCAATTTAAATAAAAACCCCTTGATTTTAAAAAAGTTTGTCCACCCTGTTTTTACATGATATGCAGTTTCTTTGGGACTCCAGTTTCTTCCATCATCCTCTCCCATCACCAGATGTCTCCACTGATGAAAACCAGCCCTTTCATGAGGTTCCCAGAGTTCTAACACGGTATATCAGCTCCCTATTTAAAGTTTTTTTTGTTTGTTTTTTAAATAGCTGCACCCTATCAGTCTGGCTAACTAAGAGGTAGCATGGGTAACAGGTCACATGTAACTGCACTTCCTACATATTCCTAGGACCAGCTCTCTCAACTTCATTGTCTTCAGGCAGGGTTGCCACATAGCTAAGACAGAATTTGGCCCATTGACTTCAGTTGGACTGCATAGGTATAAACTGAGGAGAGAATTTTGCCCAAGGAGTTTAGTGAGAACTGAATGAGGCTTTCATGTCCTGTAGGACTCTGTATAGTCACTGCCTTTAGATGTCTCTGAATTTTATTTCTTCCTGAAATTTCAGTTTGCTCTGAATTCAGCAGAACTTTTCTATTTTTGACCAAGGTGGAATTCTACCAGCTCTGCGGGGTAACAGCAGAGAGTGAGTAGCTCTGCACAGAAGCATATTTTGAATATGAATATTTGTAAAATGAAAACTGATTAACTCTGTTCTTTGAAGGCTCGCCCCTCAGATGGGGAACAAAGTTAAAGCCTGAGCCTCCAGTTGATATGGAACTGCACCCAGGAGTAAAAGACTGCAGGATCAGGCCTTAGATGAATTCATTCAGGTGCCAAAATGTAATGATAGTAAAGAGGGGCTGTTCTCCCACATGCACATGGGAATTCAAAGAAGAGAATTGAAAAGTTTGGCAAAAAAGGGTGTAAAATGTACAGCTACCTGGAGGCAGCTGTAGCTGATTCTGTGGATGTTGTAGATGGCTATTTAATTGTACGTTGCTCAATGTAAAAGGAGTACAAGTTACATGAATAACCACAGGTTCATTTAAAAAAAACACCACAAAGCATTTAAAAGAATGTTTTTCCTTCGCCCCCCCCCCCCCCCCCCCCCCGGCCGGTTGCAAAAATACCCTCCAATAATGAAATGAAAACAAGTTGAATGGTTACATTTCATGGAGGAGGGAAGATATAGTTGCAGCCAGCTGGAGCATGTCTGGGCCATTGTCTCAGTTCTTTTCTTTCTGCTAGTTTAGTGCTGTTCCAAGAATGCAGACAGTGCTGGCTGTCACTGTTTTAGATTTGATTTCCACACTCACATCTATAATTATTAAATGAAACCCCATTGTCAGGCTGGCACATTTCCCCACTGCTCCTTTAGGTTTTACTTTTGAATTGCTTCTATGTACCTGGGTTCCACACTCCCATGCTAGAAATGATCTAGTGCAGTACGGAATAAGGTACAAATATGAAGGGAGAGTATTGTATTGTCTTAATCAAGCTTGTTGTATTAGCTTTGCATCAAACCTTTAAAATTTCTTTTGCAGTCTCATCTACAGCTAAGGCTCTCATAAATCTTTGGGGGTGGACTTAGTAATGCAGCAGGGAAGGATGGGTTTTAGAAGAGTCTCAAGACTGGTGGATCAATTAGGTGTTCAGTTGGAAGCTGGTTTACAGGCAGGGTACTGACTATACTGCTTGTAGGAGAAAACTCTTAGATAATCAGGGCTTGATTGTGCAAAGTGCTGAGCACCCAAACCCTGGCCCAGCAAAGCACCTAAATCTGTGAGTAGTCCTATTGTCTTCAATGGGACCATTCGTGTGCTCAACTCAAAGCATGTGCTTACTCAGTGCTGGATCAGGGCCAGAATGTTCAGTATCTAACAGGACTGAACTCTCAATGAAGAATAGGATGTGGTTAACAGTGGTCAACAGAATGCAGCAACATCCATCTGGAGAAATATATATTGGAGGAGAAGTAGTAACCATAAAAATAACAAAAGGTCAGTTCACATCCTCTGAAAAATACCATGGAAGGCAGGGAAATTATGAACAATATCAAAGCTCATGGGAAATACAAATACAAGAGATGTCCAGTGCTGTGGATTGCAAGCTCTTGGTCTTTCGAACCTCACTTTAAACTAGGCTCATGGCTTGCAACCTTTTCATTAGGCTTGTAGCTCTTTAAGGGCCATTGATGTGACATGATTCATTATTCAACAAGGCCAAATAAGAAGGCAAGGTCCCTGCTGTGACAGGTTCCTCCCAGCCTGGACTCCCTTTCACACCGTACTGCTGTGACAAGCTACCAAGCCCTCCAGTCTACACTTTCACCAGTATTCACACAGGTAGGGACACACCCAGCTGCGGTTACACGCAGGCTGTCTAACCACCAGCTTCCCAGTCTAGGTCCCCAGAGCAGTACCATACTGCCCTGGTCAAATCTGGCAGTATATGGGTTTAATACCCAGTCCACCTTTCTCTGAACATGAAGAGGACAATGCACACTTGTGATAACCAAGCAGAGATTTTTCCCAAGCACTCCAGTCAAAGCTTATTGGTTTAGATTCAAATAAAAGAAGTTTATTAACTACCAAAGATAGATTTTTAAGTGATAGCAAACATATCAAAGCAGATTACTTAGCAAATAAACAAAAAACACAAACTAAGCTTAATATACTAGATGGATTGGATACGAATAGCAGATTCTCACCCTAACTGATAGTACAGATGGACTTGTAGATTCTTAAGGGGCAAGCTACACTTGCTTTACAGCTTGGAATCCCCAGGTCTTTCATACACAGGCTAGAAATCCCTCTAGCCTGGGTTCAGCACTTCCCTCAGTTCAGTCTTTGTTCCTCAGGTGTTTCCAGGAGTCCTCTTGTGTGGGGAGTGAAGAACCCCAAATGATATCACTCCTTACCTTTATATAGCTTTAGCATATGGCGGAAACCCTTTGTTTCAAAGCTTGGTTCCCAGACCAGTTTGTGGAAAAATACTGACACCCCAAGATGGAGTCCAGCATCATGTGGTCACATGTCCTTGTAGAGTCATAGCAGCCATTACTTACAGGCTACTGTAGCATTCTCAGGAAGGTTCATCACAGGGATAAGCTTCTCCTAAGGCCTATTGTTTTTCCTAATGCCCTTTATCCTGAATAAGCCCTTCCCCACCCCCTATTTAGACTGAAAGCATCTTGTCTAGTGGGCATTACCTGTATGTAACTACATTTGAAATACAGATACATAGTAAGTATTTATAACTTCAGATACAAAAATGAAACATGCATACAAATAGACTAATCATATTCAGCAAATCATAACCTTTTCAATGACACCTCACATGACTTATCTTGCATAAAATACACCATAATTATGCTATCATCATATCACTATGAAGAATATGGGGTGCAGTGTCACACCTGCCTCAAGTAGTTTACAATCTACTTTAGACAAAGACGAGAGAGGTCTGTTGCCAATGAATCATAGTGTGCTGGAGTCATATTCGAGGTGGTGTAAGCAGCGATCATTTTTAATTACACTGGATTTTCAAGTGTCCAAAAGGGACCCAATCCTACACTCACTGAAATCAGCAGGAATCTTGCCATTATTTCATTGGATGCAGGATTGGCTCTAAGTGACAGTTACAGGAAAAAACAACAATCGAGGACGCTTGAAAGAATGTGGGCTTCTTTTCATTACCATCAAGTTTTCTATACTTTCGAATCTCAATCATGTAGCTGAACCAATTGTGAGATAATTCCAGATTTGAGTAGAACAGAGGCAAATCTGGGTTTGAAATAAGTGGTGTGCCTCATAGGGGAGACAGTTGACAGGTGTGGGTAGGATTTTGGTATAGCTGTTGTGACAAAGTTCCTCCTCTACCTCGGTGGGTCCTGTGCTTATTGGCAGATTTTTGTTTGCCTCAGATCTTCCCCTCTGGTAGAACCCCCAGTCCAGATCAGCTCCTCCTGTGCCTGATAAGGAGTTGGGAGTTTTGGGGGGAACCCAGGCCTGCCCTCTACTCCAGGTTCCAGCCCAGGGCCCTGTGGATTGCAGCTGTTTAGAGTGCCTCCTGGAACAACTGCACAACAGCTACAACTCCCTGGGCTACTTCCCCATGGACTCCTCCCAACACATTCTTTATCCTCACTACAGGATCTTCCAGCAGTACGTCCTCTTACTCTCAGCTCCTAGTGCCTCTTGCTCCCAGCTTCTCACACGCAACCTCCTTCCACAGCTCCTCCCCTCTCACTGACTAACTGGGAGGCTTTTAACTAGTTCCAGCCAGTCCTTGATTGGGACACCTGAAGCCAATCAACCTCCCTGCCTTCTGGAAAGTTAATTGGCCCCAGGTGTCTTGATTAACCTGGAGCAACTGCTATAAAGTATCAGGGATTTGTTTAGCCTGGGGCAAACATACTGGTTCCTTACCACTTTCCTCTGACCTTGCCCCGTCACACTACTAACTGCCAAGAAATTTGGCCTTGACTCCTAGTGCTGCCTGTACGTTAGCCTGGAGTCTTCCCATGCTTTTTCAGAGACGGTGCCTGACAAATCTGTGCACAAAGTAAGGATGACACACCTTTAATGTTTATTTTTGACACCTTGCCTTGCTCTTCAGGTAACACAGCTGGGCCTGCATAGCTTTTAACCATACCCCACACTGTAGCCAGTCGGAATTTCACAGTCATAAAGAAGGCGCGAATTCAAGAGCTTCTGTTCCGGGGGTTTGACTCCCATTGAAGTAACAGAAAAGGCTCCACTTGAGGGCACAAAGGATACACAGGGCCACTTATTTATTTCATTTGAATGGATGTAAATCTGGAATAGTTCTGTTTTTTTCAGTTGAGTTATTGAAGTGTAAATCTGGTGTGAGTGAGTTCAGGATCTAGTCTACCCTTGAGCAGGTCTGACATTCCACTAAGTAAAGGGAAGTTGGTAGTCATAGCTACTGTGTTACCGGCAGTAATCCACCTTCCCCATAATGATTAATACTCACATTTAAATGTCCAAATTGGAGCAGTCTTGCAGTGAGCTTGATCACAATAGCCAAAGACGCACAAAACATGACAAAACTTGAGCAAAGGTCTAGTATTTGTAGAACCAGATGGTACCACTCATAGTGCAATGGGTCCTTGCAAAGAGACATAAATTCCTCGTAGGGAAAAGGGAACACAACTGCATAACCGAGATAGTTGGTCCCTGCAATCCCAGCAAATGAATAGTAGCAGTATGGACCAAGCAGGATGGAGACAATTGCAACAGCAAATTGAATGGGGGAGCCCATGATGCTCAATATGCCAAAGGTGAAGCTAGCTTCCCACTGAAATTGAGACAGAAACATACTATTACTCTTCTGACTAATGAGAGAAAAAAATCTATTTAAAAACCTTTAAAGAGGGTGGGAGATTTCCTATTACTTCACTTCTTTTATATTCTAAACCCTAATTTGACCAGAACAAGAAACATATTGGAGGGGGAAATAAGCATAATTATCATATATGCTACTTGCTATAAAAAATTATGTGGATTCTCTAAAGGGAGGATGAATGCAGTGAAACCAAATTTTGCTAAAAACACCAGAACAAATTAGAGCAGATGTATTTTATTTCTGCATTTGTCATGTATCACAGAAGTAAATTGCAGTGGGCAGCCTTCATTTCCAAACTTGAACACTCACAAAAATCCCCATGTTAAAGACAGGAAGTGACTCTGGAACTAGTAGAATCACCAAGCTGGTAGAACGTTTAAAGCTTGTTCGCTTTAAGCCCTGTATAGTGTATTTGATCCACAATTTTAGTAGCAAAATATGCTTTTTCCTCTTGAATATATCATCTGGATTAACTCTGCAGTTCCCCTGACTTCTCTGCTGTATTTGACACCATATTGAATAATGACATAAGCTTACAAGTGATATTTGTGTTTGTCCTCTGTCAGCCAAAAGGATAAGTACACCAGCAATAACAGCCTGTGGATGAGGGAAACAGACAATTACACCTGTAATACTTCATAATGCTGGTAGTAATTTAAACTCTAAAATGCTTTGCAAATGTTTTAATTGTTATCACAACTTGATGGGCCAAATTCTGCCTTAATTAATATGCATTACACCTGTGTCACTCCACTGGGAGCGATACAGGTTTAACTGAGGGTAGCAATTAGACTGAAGTTGACTGTATGTGGTGGTGATTTGGGAACTCTGTCTGTACAGCTGATGAATTCTGGGTGATGATATGAAGTTGTTACTGTGAAAATTACTGTATCATTGAATACCTCTATGTACATGTGGAATCCACCAGGGGCTGACGGCTTTTAGCACATATCCAAAAGATCGTGGACAATAGAGAGTTGTTAACCTTAATGACTCTGACTGCACAATGGATATGCTAACAAGGTTGGCTGAAGCTAGGAGAATGAGTATACGCCAATTCAGCAATAGGAAATTGATGAGGAAGACCTGTGTGGTTACTATGCTGAATTCCCCACTGGAGGCACAACTCCATCTATGATAAATATATCAGAAATGAATTTGGCTCACTGTGCTCAACTTCTTGCCAGCCCATGAATCTTGGATCTGCCTGTACCTTTGCTCCTAATAATATATTGTTGGTGACTGGAACCACCAAAGGAAAATGTGTCTGAAACAAGACTCTGAAGGTCAGAAGATCAGAAAATGGCATAATTTGGGCTCTCATTGCTGACACAGAGGCAAATGTATCAACAAGTTTGAAAACCCAGAACCTTGAGCAATATGGTTTTGTGGTTTGTTTCCCATTTCTGGCATGTTAAATATTTTAAGACCTAGATTTTAATTTTCCATGGCACTTTGCATTTAAAATTTTTGATTTAGGGAATTTGAAAATACTCCTCCTGAGGCTGAGCCTGAACTAATAATCTTGGCATAACCAGAACATAAAGTTCTCATGGGTAAAAGCAGAAACATCTGGAGTCATGAGTGGTTGTTGGCTAAATTAATCAGAAGAAAAACCACAAGCAGGGGATCCTACAGGGTTCTAGCCAGAATAAATTAGGCTACAAAATAAGAGTACTATCAAGAGTAATTGTAATACTGAGGCTGCACTATAAGATGAGGGCCAAACCCTTTCACAATCTTCTTTGCCAACAGAGAGGGGTTCAATTTACACTTAATGCACATGTGGTTGGTGGAACGAAGGAAAAACTGAAGATGGATAAAAGCAAGGGAGGGATTATACATCATGCTGATTTAGCTCCAGGCAGATCATTTAAACTAGTAGATGATCAGTTTCCAGTTTGTTTTAAATACTCTGGCAAGAAATGTTACTTTCTATCCCAAAGTTTAAATGCCATAACATTGCCGTTTTGTAAGCACTGCCATTTTGGGTTTTTTCCCCTTAATTCTTAATCTGATCCAGTGTAGCCAATGGGATTCTTTCCATAGACTCAGGGTCTATTTTTAAAGGCATTGCTCAGCACTGTACAGCCAAACTTTTTAAACAGGCTGCCGCCTAGCAGAATTTTCAGAATTAAATTAATTGGCACTTAGCCACCTATCTCCCCATTCACTGCCTGGGGTCATGTATGCACCTAAATACTGAGGCTGCAGCATCCTGGGATCTGAGTACTTGCCTGTGTTGAAAGTCCTGTTAGGCAGGGAAGTGATAGGAGACTGGTCAGCTTCTATGCACCAGTGTCTGCCTGAAACAACTGCACTACAGTCTTACACCATGTTCACCTGTTGCAGCTCCTACATCTACAAGGCCACTTCCATTATCTAGTTCAGAGCTGGAGAAGGAAAAGGAGTCATATTCCTCTCTCTCTGGAATCCCCCCTCAGCACTGTCAGTACCCTGAACCGAGGCCACTGAACATGAAGTACTCCACCTCCTGCTCCCAGACTCCAGACAGTCAATGGATAGAGAGAACGGTGAGTCAGATTTCCCACCGTGCTGTGTAATCTCTATTTGCGCTCAGTCTGCGTTCTTCCTATATACGCATGCACTCAGCACCAAGTGCACGATCCTGCTTTGACCCATCCTCCAGACAATTCTCCATAGGCTGCCCATCAGTGAAACATCCTTCTGCCACCATCAGCTCAAATTCCCTTCCCCATCCCCTGCTCCACACACACCCCGTCTGGCCTGATCCTCCCCTACCAAATGCCCATAACCCATCAAAATGGTACACTTCCCATGACTTTCCCCAGCCCCCATGTACCTCTTCTGTCAGACCCTCCCATAGCACCCAATCTCTTTCATGTTACCAGCCCTTACCTGTCATTCAGGCACCTCTGGGTGTCTATTCCATCTCCCTTACGCAATCATCTTTGTGAATCAAACCTCCTAGCAGCCCCCTGTCTCTCACCTTCACCCCCTGCAAGCAGCCTTTCCTAGTCCATTGAACTAATCTGCCTATTACAGTTCTGTTTCCACTCGGTCATGACTTGGCCATAAGTGCAAGGCTAAAGTAGAGATGGATGACCCCAGTCTCAGCACATCCTACCAAATAGGCCCCTCACCACGGTGGAGTGCCTGGGATGTCCTGTGACAGCTGCCACCAGGCTTGGAACTGCTGGCTAGAAAATCTAAAAATGCCTGGTGGTTTGCACAGAAATACCCCCTAATGCACCATATCCCAGTCATTGTGGGGCTCAAGGTGGGGCCCTCAAGCCTTCCAGGCTTGTACAGCACAGCTGGGAGACTGGAAGTCCTGGAATAGCTTTCTCATGTCTGTGGCTCTCGGGCTGCCTGACCATGTGGGCTTCACTAGGCCAGTGGCCCTAGGGCATCCAACCCCCTGGGCCAGCTGATTGCCTGACTCCCACAACCTGGTGAGTGAACTGCCCTGAGAGTCAGGCAGACTGGGGAGCCAGCTGGCCCAGGAGTTTGGAAGCCCTAGGGCAGACCCTGTGGTGGGGCTGCCCAGAAGCCACAGACCTTGGAAGTCCTGGCAGCAGCTTGCAAAGCTGACTTGATTCTTGTCGGTTTCACTGCTGCTCTTTTAGCCGCTGCAAGGGCCCATGGAGTGTATTTCATTTCCTGTGCTGGTGTTTCCAAACCAAACCTGTGTTGGAATTTCTGGTTCACAGGAAATAAATAAATAAATAGGTTTCATTCACACTTGGAACAAAACCAAATTTCAAAAAGTTGAAAATTCCTGCAAATCAGAAATTCTGAGTTTCATTCAACTCTACTTAGCACTCACTGTCTGTCTTTGTACTTTAGGATGAATGGTGCTGGATCAATGGGCAAGGCCAAACATAAGCAATGTGAAGAATTATTTCTATTACCATGATATGATATCTTGGCCATCGCAGTGCAAACAAACCTGCTCACACATGTAACAACTTATTTGTTCACTAAATTAGCAATGGCATCACCAGCTTCCGGACTTGGAGCCCGAGTCTTCCATCCAGTTTTAAGCTGACCTCCCTCTTGAAGGCAATGAAAAGTTCTGCTTAAAAGCTGATGAAACAGCATAGTTCTTCCTTAGTTCAAGGGGCTGTGGAATCAGAGCGGAGGCAAAGCTGGAAGTTTAAATTCAGTGGCTTGGATAAAATGGGATCTATAGCTGTAGCACCCTTATTTTCAGTTTGCCAAATCAAACCCACTCCATGTTTGTCCACATCTTTGTGGAATGTACCAAGTGAAGGAAGACTTTAGCAGCAGAGGAAGTGGACACAACATCATCCCTAAACAAATGACGCTGTTAGAAACACCCTAATCCTATCAACAGCCATGTTTTCAGAAAAGTGATACCCCAAACTGCAATTCAACACTGGTGGAAGGGATAGGATGAGGATCATAGAATGTAATTCAATCAGTTCTGGCATCTCATTTTAAAGTAATGTATTATTTGGATCCTAACATCTGCAGGACATCAGTAACTCTCAAAAACGTCAGCAATCAAAGGTGCTCAATTTTTAATTGTGCATCTATTGATGCCTCTTTTCTAGTAAATGAAGGTAGAGCCTGGTGGGTGGCTTCACGGGCCAGGGAACTGAAGGAAAACTCCAAGCCCCCATCCTTTTAAAGCCCTTTCCTCAGGGCTGGATTATCATTCAAACAATCACAAACCCAAAAGCAGATCAACTGAAAAACACTGGGCAATAATCTCCCAGAGGCTCCCCACACGGGAACCAGCTAGCAGGGAAGAAGGAAGGACACCCTTTAAGTCTCCTTTTGACTCCGTTTCCCCTTCCTTTTACACTTCATCCAAGCAGCAATAGGACCAGCCTGGAATTTGTAATCCTTTTCAGGATGCAATCTCTTTACAGTAACTCCTCACTTAACGTTGTCGTTATGTTCCTGAAAAATGTGGCTTTAAGCGAAACGATGTTAAATGAATCCAATTTCCCCATAAGAATTAATGTAAATAAGGGGGTTAGGTTCCAGGGAAATTTTTTTCACCGTGAACTAGCACTCCACTGAGCCTTCAAGGGTTAACTCTCACACTCTACAAGCCAGCAGGAAAGGAGGGAGGGCAGAGATATGTTTCAGAGATAGAGATGCGCATTTCCAATTAGGTATCAAGAGTGGGGTCAGAAGTACACTGCCTTGTTAATTAGATCAGCAAGTCCCGCAGCTTCTGCCTAAGGCAGCAGCTCCCTCCCTCATGTGTCCCTCCTGCTCTATGGAAGATGGGGTAAGCAAGGTGCAGCCCTCTTCTTTCCCCCCCACCCCGAGCAAGCAGGCAGGCATCTCGGAGAGCAGCACATGGCAGTGGGGGAAGGGACAGCTAAACTGCCATTGATAGCCTGCAAACGACGTTAGAATGGAGCATTTCACAACTGTAAACGAGCATGTTCCCTAATTGATCAGCAACGTAAGAATGAAACAATGTTAACCGGGACGACTTTAAGTGAGGAGTTACTGTACTTCGTTACAAAATCTGCCCTATAACATACACCCCCCTGCAATGAGCTGACTTCAGTGAGGATGCACTAGGTGTAAGTCAGAGCAGAATTTGAGTCTTAAACTATTATAGAGATTTTATGGGTCTGTGGCTGTATAATTTTTAACTCAAAAACTTGCTGCACTTGTATACATCTTCATGCATAGTTCGAAACCTAAAACATAAACAGGTTTCTGCTGAAACTAAAGGACATGAACCTAAGAGCAGCTAATCAATGTGAGAGAGAAGCCAAATTCTGATATCACTTGCACGAGTATATCTCCAGTCATGTTACTTCACATTGACACTGGTGTAACTGAAATCCAGATTTGGCAGAGAGTTGGAGAGTTTTGCTTTTGCTAGCAAAGAAAAATTGAGAGTCGAATATCCTGAAACAATCAATATGTTAATATTTACTGCAAAGTTAAATCTTATCAAGGAGTTGCAGGGAGTTCCTGTATTTAATTTAATGTTGAATACTCCAAGTACTTCTTTTTAAAGAGTTTATATTAATAGGAAACATTCAGACATGGTTGACTTTTCTTAGAATTTCAGTAACTTTTCTAATATCTTTTCCCTGCTAACATTTTTGTTGTGGCCTACCAAAGTTCCATTCCAGATGGGACAGGCGATTCGAACGCTCCAGCCAGCAAACCAAGGCTTATAAGAAAAAACAGGAAAGAAAGCAAAAATTCCAGAGAAAATACTTATAATCCCAAAGGTAATAAGTGTCCCTCCGGTACCCTCATACAGGCTCTTTGTTTTCATTGTGAGTCTCTCTTTCTCCCTCTTCTTGATTCACATCAAGGATTAGTAACTAAAGCCTAGTCAAAGACGTTTCATTATAAACAGAAGTTTCTTAGAGACTGTAGTCATGACGCATGCAGATTGTGTAACTACCATGACAAAACATTATTCTAGTTAACTTAAATTAATCCTACATAGCCACAAGTGTAATCAAAAAGGTGCCTAATGTGCCCAATAACACAAAATGGCTTTCTTTAAAAGAATAATCCCCGTCCACTTTCAGCTGCAGAAAAACCCATCTAGTGATTTTGAATTACTTCTTCATCTGTCTTCCCATGGGGAGTGACCACTTCCTAGTCTGTGGAGAGCCAGAAATTTGCTGACGGCACTATAGTCATTGTTTCCAATTCTGACTAGTCTATTAAAGCCAAGACTGAACCCAATATCCTTTGTGTCTTACAGGTCAGCATGTGCAGAACACAGATGCATATGTCTCTGCATGTGACCATGCTCACCCCTAGCAATAGTTATTTATAACATAAAATTTGTGTCAGGAGATTTTCACTGGGGTTTTTGCTTGTTTCTGTTTTAAAATCAAGTGCACTGCGCAATTCATGTTGTTAACTTCCAATCATCTCTCCCCGCCCCCCCCCCGCCCCCAAACAGGCAGATAATTTCAGCTCCAAGCATGGGACAGAAGAGGGGCTTGGGAAGATTTTGGGGCCTGTTCCTGCTGCCACTGAACTCAGGGGCAAAATGGCCATTGACTGCAATCGGAGCAGGACTAGTGATTACCACAAAAACAAGACTGTTTACTGAACAGGTTCCCCAGTTGCTCCTGTACCTGCAAAGGTAAATATTTTGATTGAAAGAACTTAAATCATTATATCTGATGCACATTATCACACGTAACTTCTGAGTCACAACTGCACAATGCTGAAAACAGCAGAACTCATTTCAAACATGCTGCCCGTGGAGAGTTGCCATGGTTATGTGATGCTTCAGTTAGGGTGGCATCTGAGATGGCAATGCCACTACATGGAGTTGGAAGGGAACTATTTTCCAACCCTCCTGAGTGAGTGGACACATCTCTACCTGTGTAATCTTAGTTTATTTGTGACAAGAACTGACAGCAAGTTCAGGGTCTCTACTGTGTCCAGTGGGCCTAGCGGAGGTCAGAAGGGCTGCAAACACCCAGCTATGGCTCCCTAATTCTCAGGCTGGCATTATGTTGGCCCTGGCTGCTCTAATATACACCAGCTGGTAACAAACAGAGATCCAGCTCTCTTCCTGCCACTTATGTCCCCTAGGAATAGGAGGGGGTGCCAGGCCAGTTCTATGCCAGCTAAGGACTTCCCCAGGTTGGGAGAATTCGGAGCTAGCAGGATGTGACAAGATTCCAGTTGTCATGGCTGAAGTTGTGCAAACAGGCTAGAGAAACAGGCATGGGACACAATCCTTAATGCATTGGGTTGGAGACACTGAACCCCAGAAACCAGATGACCTTAGGAGTAAACAGTGAGGTGGCAAAATGTGCAGATGATACGAAACTACTCAAGATAGTTAAGTCCCAGGCAGACTGCAAAGAGCTACAAAAGGATCTCTCAAAACTGGGTGACTGAGCAACAAAATGGCAGATGAAATTCAGTGTTGATAAATGCAAAGTAATGCACATTAGAAAACATAATTCCAAATATACGTATAAAATAACAGGGTCTAAATTAGCTGTTACCACTCAAGAAAGAGACCTTAGAGTCATTGCGGATAGTTCTCTGAAAACATCCATTCAATGTGCAGTGGCAGTCAAAAAGGTGAACAGAATGTTGGGAATCATTAAAAAAGGGATAGATAATGAGACAGAAAATATCATATTGCCTCTATACAAATCCATGGTACGCTCACATCTTAAATGCTGCATGCAGATGTGGTTGCCTGATCTCAAAAAAGATATATTAGCATTGGAAAAGGTTCAGAAAAGGGCAACAAAAATAATTAGGAGTATGGAGCATCTGCCATATGAGGAGAGATGAATAAGACTGGGACTTTTCAGCTTGGAAAAAAGACGATGAAGGGGGGATCTGATAGAAGTCTATAAAATCATGACTGGAGTAAAGAAAGTAAATAAGGAAGTGTTGTTTACTCCTTCCCATAACGCAAGAACTAGGGGTCATCAAATGAAATTAATAGGCAGCAGGTTTAAAACAAACAAAAGGAAGTATTTTTTCACACAACGCACAGTCAACCTGTGGAACTCCTTGCCAGAGGATGTTGTGAAGGCCAAGACTATAACACGGTACCAAAAAGAACTAGATAAATTGATGGAGGATAGGTCCATCAATGGCTATTAGCCACGATGGGCAGGAATGGTGTCCCTAGCCTCTGTTTGCCAGAAGCTGGGAATGGGCGACGGGATGGATCACTTGATGATTACTTGTTCTGTTCATTCCCTCTGGGGCACCTGCATTGGCCGCTGTCGGACGACAGGATACTGGGCTAGATGGACCTTTGGTCTGATCCAGTCTGGCCATTCTTATGTTCTTATTGCAGCTCCTATTAATCCTGAACATAACTCAGTAAAGCGGGGCATGAAGGTAGAACCTCAACCTTAACTTTAATGTGTGCCTTTGATGGATTTCACAATGTTAATTTCACTGGATAAATCTGGGGTTCTTTTGGCACTTAATTGATCGATAGGTTGTCACCATAGGATTTAAAAAGTATATTTATTCTTACAACATTGACTTTCTTTATGAACTATTATCCAAACTCCAATTTAATTAAATTAAAATTAGCAGGCCTTGTAATTGTGTTAAATATGCACAGTCTGTCTGCTCTTAGATTACCTTTAATCTCTGTTCTATTAGCAAGTCAATAAAGTGACACATGGAAAATTATACATTATTGGCTCTATTAAGAATGCAAGTTGCAAGATGACTTCATAGTCTTGAATGACAACATAAGCATGCCAGATGCTCATAGTGCGTGACCCCTTTAAAGACTTAGAAAGATCATACACTACTTTAAAATGTAATTTCCTGCATGTAGAGTGAAGAAAGGGAGCCTAACAGCTTCATGTTACTTAGTGCTTCCCATCTAGTGTGAATGTCTCAATAACAAATCACAGCTCTGATCTCCTTTTTGGCTGCATGTTTCCAATATGCTCTTTAATGCCTTTCTCATGACCGGAATGGTTAACATTCCATATTTTCTTGCTATTATGTGGTAATCAGGGTTGTATTTCATTCCCTGATGAAGAGGGACCTTTGCATAGTAGCGTACAAAGAATTTAGTCCTTGGTCTGAGTCATGCTTTGACTTTTACTGAATCTTTTATCTGGAGGTTAAAGCAACCTGGCATGTCAGTAAAAGAGCAGATAACAGCACAGTGTGAAAGCCAAGCAGTATAACTCATGCAATGTCCTTTCTGCAGCTTCTATTCTGCTGTTAAGAGGGAGTCAGCACCTTTAGGAGCTCTGCTATCCGTGGCAGGGAGCTGGGGGCAGCATGGAGACCTCTGCCTCCACTCCTCACTTTCAGACAGGTCCCTGGGGGTGGTGGACTTCAGTAGCTAGGCCCCCCGAGCACATTGTGGCTTCTCCTTATAGACCTGAACCTCGCAGATTTTCCTGGCCCTTCTCCTTCTCCTCTCCCCCGCCCTGGGAGAGTTTGTGGAGAATAAACAATGATCCAGGCCTTTGTCTTTAATGAAAGTGTGCCCACAACAAAATACATATAACAGCATTTTGTACACTTGGTTCTACTCCCTACCTAGATGCCTACATATTTATGCATGTAACACGGTACAAATCTGTTCCCTCCCATATAGGGTGACCAGACGTCCCGATTAAATCGGGACTGTCCCGATTTTTGATCATTTGTCCTGCGATGGTCGGTCGGGACGCCTTTTGTCCCGATTTTCAGTGGTCTTCCTTTTTTTTTTTTTTTTTTTTTTTTTTTTTTTTTCCCTCGACAACTTCTGGGCGGGAAGTCCCGATTTTCGGGTCTTCTCATCTGGTCACCCTACTCCCATAGTGTGTGAGGGATGGAGCTAGATTAGGAAGGGAACCATTCATGGATTTGTTTTGAGAAATCCAGAGGATGTTATTGTACTGGAGATGTGCTAGTAATTATGGAGCAGAATCTATGCAATAGTGGCCATAACCTAATGAGAGCAATGGTTTCTCTTTTTAATTTAGTACTCCTTCTGGGTACCAAAATGACAGCACTGGTGATATGAAGGCTTGTCTACTTAACTTAAATTCATGTAAAAAACAATTTAGTTCAATGGGTGCAAAATCCTGCAGACACACATTGAGGTTTGAGTGGCTCATGACAATTTAGCTTGTGACAAGGAAGTGACTAAAGCTAAATCACTATAAACTACTTTTAAAACTGAGATAAGTGTCTTTGCTGGGTTTTGCGCCAGTGTGACTAAATTTATTTAAAACCACTGCTTTAGCAAAAACTGATGCAAGTTTGTGTAGAGACCAGGCCTAAGTCATCTGTTTATTCACAGAATGGTACAGGAGAAACAGTGACATAGCAAGCCTCTCCCATGTGCCCCATCAACATGTTTCTGCCCTGCTTTCAAGAGGCTACTTCTATCTGGCCTTTCTATACTTCACTTTTCTAGCTGAGATTGTCACCAAGGGCATAACTTGTATTTATTTCTATGGTGTTTTCAGTAATGTGGTTAGCTGTCCATTAGTAATCAGACTCTTAATTGTAATGCAGATGGTAACAAGTTTTGGTCACTATAGAGCTCGGTTGGGTTTGAACATTTAGGTCTGTACACCTGTGGCAATTTAAATGGAAGAGCAATAGCTGTCAGAATGAGCTAGACAGACTGGGAATATGTGCAGGTAAGTGCAATTCTGTAAAGATTCATAGGCTAAGGAAGGCACTGATCTTGAAAAGATGGTACACTATGAAACTCTAGGGGGAGGAGGTTCTAAGGCCCCGATACAGCAGTTTTACACTGGTCGGACTGATTTTCAGTGGCGTAAGTGAGAGAAGAACCAGGTCCCAGTGTGTATGGTTAATCAGACATTTCATAAGGTGTTTTGATAACTTTCAGCTATATCCATGATCAACACTAGGTGCTGCTATGCTGCTACTCATATGAAATATACGTTAGCAAAGGTTTTAAACAGTATTTGCAGCAGTTTCCACACTCCTGTGTAATGTTATCTACATTCCGACTGTTGGTAATCATGCTACTTTAATGCACATTAGCTTAATAAATATTTAGTTTTAGTTTTTGAAGTGTTGCTTTGCATATCTGTGCATTGCCACTACCTTGAATACACACACAGGAAACAAGCTAAGCAGCATAAGCCCCAACGAGTAATAAAATTAAGCTACTCTAAATGTTTCAAATTGCCTTCATTCAAATATTTACTTAAACTCTCCTTCTAGATTTTGTTTGCAATCCAAGGGGAATGACATTATTAATGGGATGATTCTTGGAACGGACCAACTGTGCTATCAGGTCATAGAAGTTTGTTTATAGGGGAAAAATATGAAGAAAAAATATCGTTTAGCTCTAGTGAGTTTTGGGCTTTCTACTCCTACGTTTGAGTGGGAGAAAGGACAAATCTCTAGGACATTGACTTTCCCATGGCAACAGAAAACGGAAATGACTTTAACCCCATCTAGTGACAGATGACTCATTGTTCAGCCTACTGCTATTTTCTAAGCATTAGAACAATACAGTGGGAGGAAAAGCCAGGCTTTGCAATATCATATTCTTAGCACGTGAGCTTGTGGGAGAGGACAACTTGCTGGCTTCTGTTTTCAGAAGGTCCACAAAATTTCACTATGGAGACTCGACTATTCTTTTCCCTTACAGAGAAGCCAAACATATGTGAGTGCTTTCTTTTTCTTAGCCACTAGAGGGCGAGTACTAAGACATTGCATGGAGGCTCTCACCTCACTATGAGATGACTGAGAGGGTGCTGGTAGAAGACTGGATTTCAAACACTCGTTCAGGCCCTCTTCACCCCCATCCTTTCCAAGCTTTCTTTCTCTCGCCGGTGATAAAATTCTACTTGCTACTTTTCATTTTGGAATCTTCAAAAAAACTCAGAACTCACCTCTTTCCACTTTCCCTCCCATTCGCTATGCACATGTAAGCAGAGTCAGGATGAGCTCTACCCTGACATCTGGTGGTAAGTTGTGGAAAGGGATGTCAGGGGCTAATCTTGTTTGCATGGACACACCCACCCTGCAAAGCATGATGGACCGCTTGCCCAAATGGTCACTTTGACTGCTGTGGGAGCCCCAGTTTCTCTGTTATTGGGGCAGGAAGAATAAAGTGTTGTTACCCTGATTATGTGAATCAAGGACAGTGGGCTTTTGTTATGATGAAGGGACTCACCATTAGCTGAGCAGCACTTGCTAGGCAAGGGACATGGATTCCAAAACCCAGTGAATTGAGAGAGGTTGGGGACAGGTATTTGTATCTGGTGGCATGGGGCCTCTTCTGAGGGGCCTAAATGTCAATTGCACTTCCTCCTCTCTCTCCACTGTGGAATATCAGAGCTAATTTTGAGTTTCTTAGGAGTCTAATCACAGGCTGCTGAGTTGGAATTACTCTGGACTAAGTGTGCAAATGAGCACACAGGCTCCCCTAACTACAAGCTGAAATCACTAAAAAGGTGAAATTGTTAAGAGCTGAAATCACTGAGCACTGTGTTAAGTAGTGGGGGAGCCAGAAGATATATTGCTGTGTGGCTGACAGAGCGGAGCACTTGCCGGGACAGCCGGAGCGGCTCGCAGGCTGGCTGATGGAGCGGAGCTGCTGGCGGAGCGGAGCAGTTGGCGGGACAGCTGGAGCGGCTTGAGGGACGGCTGAGCGGAGTGACTCGTGGGATGGCTGGCAGAGCAGAGCAGAGCCGAGCGAGACCCCACGAAGGGACGGGGCAGTCAGCTTCGAGCCACGTAAGGTGCCCCCTTACCTCTCCCCTCCCCATTTCTACCCAGACTGGAGGGGGTGTAACACTCTGCAGATGAACTTTTGAACTCTGGGTCTGGACTTTTGGGTTGTTGGACTTTTGGGACTTTGGGTGATTTTGGGGGTTGCTGGACTCAAGAACCAAAGGGGAAAGGACATGGCCAATTTGCTGGGGTGGGTCATTGCTCACAGTTTGGGTTACAGATCCTAGATGTGGTGTTTCCCCAGCAAAATGCCGCATTGTTTCTCTCTGTCATTAAAAGGTTTTTCTACACTCAGACTCTGTGCTTGCGAGAGGGGAAGTACTGCCTCTTAGAGGCGCCCAGGGGGGGTGATATATATTTGTCCCAGGTCACTGGGTGGGGGCTCGAGCCGGTTTTGCATTGTGTTATTGGAATGGAACCCCTAGATACGGAACCCGGCCCTTGTTGCTGCCGACTCTGACTGGCAGAAGGGTTACATTTTGGGGGGCTCGTCCGGGATCCCTGGGTCAGTACCCCTCACAAGCACCTGTTGAGTGATCTGCTACAGTGGGAAATAATTGTGTTTATATTTTGAGGAAATTACTGTTTGCATAATGGCTACTATGTCAGGTTTGTTGGGCCCCGGCTCAGCAGCCTCTAGGTCAGGGGCTGCAGCCTCGGCCGATGATTGGGCAAAAGCACTGGCGCAAACATTGGAAAAGGTTGTGCTGTCCTATGCTATGTCAAACTCTTGTCGTAAGTTAAGGTCATTTGCTGGGGGGGAGGAGTTTGAACCCTGGTTAGAGCATACCACTGAAATGCTGCAGGAGTGGGCCGTACCCGATGCAGAAAAGCGAAGATGTCTAATAGAGAGCCTTGCCAGCCCAGCATTAGATGTGATTCGCACTCTGAAGCTCATTGACCCTGGGGTCAGTGTGAGGGACTGCCTAGAGGCTCTTGATCACACATTTGGGAGCGTAGAGGGCCCTGAAGATAGCTACTGCAAGTTCCTTAATTCCCGACAGCAAAAGGGCGAGAAGGCTTCAGCCTATATACAGAGGCTGGAGAGACTGCTTCAGAAAGCTGTCATGAGGGGAGCAGTGACTGCTGAGCAGATGGATCAGACCAGACTGGCTCAGATTGTAAGAGGAACTCAGTATCTGAACCCGATTCTACTTCATCTGCGGCTAAGAGAACGACGGGAACATCCCCCAAGTTACTCCCAGCTGATAAAAGAGGTCAGAGAGGAGGAAGAAAGGCAGGCTTCCAGTGAGCTTTGGGAAGCCCAAACATTGGAGCCAGCCAGCACAACTCCACTGCAAACTGCCAGTGTATTGATGGTGAGCACCAGAGAAGAACTTGCTCAACAAATGCAGGTCCTGACAGAACGGATAGCTGAGCTGCAAAGCACCATTGACCGAGCTAAGTCTTCCAGGGGTAAGGAGCCTCACACTGGGGCAATAGAGAGGTCAGCATTTAAAGCCCCTGTCCCATCCAGGCGAAGGGGGAAAGGGCAAATTTTCTGCTACCGATGCGGTCAGGAGGGGCACAGTGCTGCTAGGTGCCGTAATGAAGAAAATCCCTCCTTAGTGTATGGAAAGCTGAGGATCAGCTGGGAGAGATCCGGTAGCTGCCAGAGGGACCAGGGACGTGGACCACCCAGGCCTGCAGGATTTGAAGATTCCCACAGAAAAGACTGTCCATCTGGGATCCCCACAGGACTGATAGGGCCTCGAGCAGAGGTCATGGTGAGGATTGAAGGGGCGGAGTGTAAAGCAGTGCTTGACACTGGATCTCAAGTGACTATTATATTTCAGTCATTCTACCAACACATGCTTAGGCACCTGCCTATACAGCCACTGACTGGCCTTGGCCTATGTGGCCTCAGCATGGATGAATACCCCTACCAAGGATATGTCATAGTGCACCTGGAATTCCCAGAGGAGGTTGCGGGGGTAAGAGAAACGGTAGACACAGCTGCATTAATATACCCTGACCCTAAAGGGACCTCTGATGTGTCTGCACTGATAGGGACCAACTCCAGCCTCTTCAAGGTACTCGCGGATTACTGCAGACGACGGGCCGGGGACCAATACCTGAACACCCTGATGATCCATACGCTTTGTGCTGAAGCCTATAGGAAAATTGAGAGCGCTAAAGAGACATCTGAGCTACCGATTGGAGCACTGAAGTACGCGGGCACAACCCCCTTAGTAGTGCCTGCCAGGACAGAGCAAGAAGTGCTTGTCATGAGCACCTGGCTGAAAGGCAGTAATGGGGCCTTAGCAATGGTAGAGCAGTCGGTGAAAGGAGAGCTCCCTGAAGGAGTGCTGGTCCCCAGTGGAATCATAACCTTACCTGCTAAAGCTCAAGAAAAGGTGACTATACTGATTGCTAATGAAACAAGTCGTGATGTTGTTGTGAAGCAAGGACAGAAGATAGCAGACCTCTTTGAGCCTGAGTCGATTGTAAAACCCCGGGGTGAAACTCAAGTTCCGGCTATAGACCCAGCAAAGTTTGACTTTGGAGACTCACCATTGTCTGAGGAGTGGAAAGATCGCCTGAGGAAAAAACTTTGTGAAAGACCCAAAGTGTTCTCATTGCACGAGTGGGATGTGGGATGTGCAAAAGGAGTGGAGCACAACATCAGACTACATGACTCTCGACCTTTTAGGGAGAGATCTAGGAGAATTGCCCTCTCTGAGATGGAAGATGTGCGACGTCATCTACAAGAGCTGGCTGCGAATGGCATCATTACAGAGTCCCGCAGCCCGTATGCCTCACCCATTGTGGTGGTCCGTAAAAAGAACGGGAAAATCCAGATGTGTATTGACTACCGCACCCTAAACAACCGTTCTGTGGTTGACCAGTACACTATGCCTCGAGTCCAAGATGCCTTAGACTGCTTGCTGGGAAGCCAGTGGTTCTCTGTGTTGGATCTCTGGAGTGGATACTACCAAATCCCCCTGGGAGAAGAAGATAAGGAGAAGACAGCCTTCATCTGCCCATTAGGGTTTTATCAGTTCGAACGCATGCCCCAGGGGATTTCGGGAGCACCCGCCTTATGGAGAAAGTAGTGGGAGACATTTCAACGTCTTATGGAGAAAGTAGTGGGAGACATGAATTTACTGCAAGTGTTAGTTTATTTGGATGACCTGATTGTGTTTGGAAGAACCTTGGAGGAGCATGAAGAAAGACTACTTAAAGTGCTCAATAGGTTGGAGGACTATGGTTTGAAGCTCTCAATAGATAAATGCCAGTTCTGCCAAACCTCAGTGAAGTATGTAGGTCACATCATGTCCCAAGAGGGTGTGAGTACTGATCCCAGCAAAATAGAAGCACTCACTACCTGGCCACGTCCCAGTAACTACAGAGAACTCAAGACCTTTCTTGGATTTAGTGGCTATTACCGCAGATTTGTGAAGAACTATGCTACGATTGTAAAGCCTCTGAATGATCTTACCAGGGGATACCAGTCTGGAAAACCCAAATCTAAGACCAAGAACAAGGGAGGATCCCGAAAGCCTCCTGTGCAGAGACACTATGGCCCCTTCGAACCGTTTGGGCCGCGGTGGGATGAGAGGTGTGAGAGGGCATTTCAAGAAATCATTGCTTGCCTAACTCATGCTCCAGTCCTAGTCTTTGCTGACCCCAGCAAACCGTTTATCCTGCATACTGATGCCAGTTTGGAGGGTCTGGGAGCAGTACTGTACCAGGAAGTGGAAGGCAAATGTAAACCTGTAGCCTTTGCCAGTCGAGGACTGTCTGACAGTGAAACTCGCTATCCCATCCACAAGCTGGAGTTCTTGGCCTTGAAATGGGCCATCACTGAGAAATTCCGAGACTACTTGTATGGTGCTCAGTTCCAGGTGTGGACAGACAACAACCCACTGACTTATGTGTTAACAAGTGCCAAGCTGGATGCTACAGGACAGAGATGGGTGGCCACTTTGGCTAGCTATGACTTCAGCATTCAATACCGATCAGGGAGAAGCAACGTGGATGCAGATGCATTGTCCAGACGTCCAAAGGCACCAGAAGTCTCTGTGATACCCATGGATGGAGTGAGAGCTATTTGCAGTGTGAGTCGTCGAGAGCCAGAGGCCCATTGGAACCTTCAGGGATGTGTTGCAGAAGCTCTGGGCCTGCCCCCTGAAAGTGTGCCTTCTGCTTCGGTGAACTACATAGCATTGGACCAATCTCCATTGCCCATGCTCAGTGCGGCTGACTGGCAAGAAGCCCAGCTGCAAGATGTTGACATTCGTGATACACTACTTGCCAAAAAGGAGGGGCGAGGCCCAGCTGCGGTTGTCCCACCTAGCCCAGAGGGTAAACTACTATTGAGAGAATGGACCAAACTAAAACTGATTCAGGGAGTGCTACACCGAGTGACCATGGACCCTTTACAAAAGCAGCGAACACAGCTAGTGCTGCCAAAAGAGTACAGAGCCCTGGCCATGAGGGCCCTGCATGATGACTTTGGACATCTAGGGATGGAGAGAACCCTGGAACTTATTCGTAGTAGATTCTATTGGCCCCGGATGGCTGAAGATGTTCGCAGGAAATGTGAAACATGCGCTCGATGTGTCCAAAGGAAAACTCTGCCCACAAGGGCTGCATATCTCAAGAATATCACCAGCACCAAACCTTTGGAGCTAGTATGCATTGATTTCTTGTCTCTAGAAGTAGACAAGAGGAATGTCGGAAACATTCTAGTAGTGACTGACCATTTTACGCGGTATGCGCAGGCATATCCCACACGTGATCAGAGGGCTATCACTGTCGCTCGAGTACTGTGGGAGAAATATTTCTCAGTTTATGGATTCCCAGCCCGGATACACTCAGATCAGGGGCGGGACTTTGAGAGTCACCTTCTGAAGGAGGTGCTGAGGATAGCGGGAATTAAAAAGTCTAGGACAACGCCTTATCACCCGCAAGGTGATCCTCAGCCAGAGAGGTTCAACCGAACACTATTAGATATGTTGGGGACTTTGCGACCAGAGCAGAAGGCAACCTGGAGCCAGCATGTTGCATTTCTGGTGCATGCCTACAACGCCACAAAGAACGATGCTACGGGAGTCACCCCATATCTCTTGATGTTTGGGCGAGAACCAAGATTACCCATAGACTTGTGCTTTGGTGTATCCGAGGATGGAGATAGCTACGAAACTCATCAGCAATACGTAGCCCGACTACGAGAAAAGCTGCGGGATGCTTATCACTTGGCTACATCTGCGGCTCGGAAGAACGTAGATCGCAACAAACATCGATATGATGCTAGGGTACGTTTGCAGGAGCTCCAGCCGGGGGACAGAGTCCTGCTGCGAAATTTGGGTATTGCTGGCAAACACAAGATAGCTGACAGATGGAAAGCAATACCTTACCTGGTGATGGAGAAGCTGGGAGACCTGCCGGTCTACAAGATCAAACCGGAAGAGGGTCCAGGGCAAATAAAGACGGTGCACAGAAATCTCTTGCTCCCTGTGGGAGAGTTGGTTGGCACCCCTTATGAGATGGGCCGCGACAGGGCAGCCGGGCAGAGCAGAAGTGCCAGGCCACAGCCGCCATCCAACACAGACAACGGCCCCTCTGAAGCTAACCTACCCCTATTCAGCATGTCAGAGAGTGAGGCCGAGGAGGAAGACATGACCATGGTGTATCCTGGAATGAAGACAAGATTTCAGTCTCGATCAGCTGAGCCAATAGAGAGCCCCCCCTCTTCAGCCCTAAGCCCCATGGCGGAGGTATTTAGGCCCGTTACTGGCGCCCCTGTGCCGCCGATGGTACCCCCCTTTGATGATGCACACAGGTTATTGGACAGTGAGGACATCCAGGTGGAGGGGGCCCTAGAGCCGTTGGACCTTCCGCTGTCGGAACCAGAGATGCAGGGGCCTATGCCAGTAGCCGAGGGATCCTCAAAGGAAACCTCTCCATCTGTCACTCAAACAGATGTCCCTCCTATCCCTGCAACACAGACTCTCAATAGAAGGGACAGGGTAATAAGACCAGTAAAACGGTTAACTTATGATGCACCTGGGGTGATTAGCGAGGAGCCAATACATTTAGCGCACAGATTTGTGAAAGCTGAAGTGGGTTTTCTGAGGCCCTTTGGAGGAAACCAATGAGTTGGTATAAAGGGAGTGCGATTTGTCGGGACGACAAATTCTCGGCTGGGGGGAGGATGTAAGCAGAGTCAGGATGAGCTCTACCCTGACATCTGGTGGTGAGTTGTGGAAAGGGATGTCAGGGGCTAATCTTGTTTGCATGGACACACCCACTCTGCAAAGCATGATGGACCGCTTGCCCAAATGGTCACTTTGACTGCTGTGGGAGCCCCAGTTTCTCTGTTATTGGGGCAGGAAGAATAAAGTGTTGTTACCCTGATTATGTGAATCAAGGACAGTGGGCTTTTGTTATGATGAAGAGACTCACCATTAGCTGAGCAGCACTTGCTAGGCAAGGGACATGGATTCCAAAACCCAGTGAATTGAGAGAGGTTGGGGACAGGTATTCGTATCTGGTGGCATGGGCCTCTTCTGAGGGTCCTAAATGTCAATTGCACTTCCTCCTCTCTCTCCACTGTGGAATATCAGAGTTAATTTTGAGTTTCTTAGGAGTCTAATCACAGGCTGCTGAGTTGGAATTACTCTGGACTAAGTGTGCAAATGAGCACACAGGCTCCCCTAACTACAAGCTGAAATCACTAAAAAGGTGAAATTGTTAAGAGCTGAAATCACTGAGCACTGTGTCAAGTAGTGGGGGAGCCAGAAGATATATTGCTGTGTGGCTGACAGAGCGGAGCACTTGCCGGGACAGCCGGAGCGGCTCGCAGGCTGGCTGATGGAGCGGAGCTGCTGGCGGAGCGGAGCAGTTGGCGGGACAGCTGGAGCGGCTTGAGGGACGGCTGAGCGGAGTGACTCGTGGGATGGCTGGCAGAGCAGAGCCGAGCGAGACCCCACGAAGGGACGGGGCAGTCAGCTTCGAGCCACGTAAGGTGCCCCTTACCTCTCCCCTCCCCATTTCTACCCAGACTGGAGGGGGTGTAACACTCTGCAGATGAACTTTTGAACTCTGGGTCTGGACTTTTGGGTTGTTGGACTTTTGGGACTTTGGGTGATTTTGGGGGTTGCTGGACTCAAGAACCAAAGGGGAAAGGACATGGCCAATTTGCTGGGGTGGGTCGTTGCTCACAGTTTGGGTTACAGATCCTAGATGTGGTGTTTCCCCAGCAAAATGCCGCATTGTTTCTCTCTGTCATTAAAAGGTTTTTCTACACTCAGACTCTGTGCTTGCGAGAGGGGAAGTACTGCCTCTTAGAGGCGCCCAGGGGGGGTGATATATATTTGTCCCAGGTCACTGGGTGGGGGCTCGAGCCAGTTTTGCATTGTGTTATTGGAATGGAACCCCTAGATACGGAACCCGGCCCTTGTTGCTGCCGACTCTGACTGGCAGAAGGGTTACACACATAAGACTTGAGTTTCTTCTGCCTTACATTAGGCTTCAGTGACAGATGGTGTATTTCTCCTGAACACAGATTGGAGACTCCACTGACTGAAGTCTCCCCTCTCACAGGCTCCTTCCTAAGTGGGCGCCACACCAAACTGCTAGGTGGCATAGTGGAGACTTATTGTTTTACCATCTCTATGGTCCAGATTCCCTGTTATGTCCAGTATCTGCTCGACACAGCAGAAGGTGGGAAGGTTTGCAGAGGAACTAGCTGAAATTCCCTGGTTCTGGGGCTGGAGAGCACTCAAAACTAAGTACACAGGCTGGTAACTACTTCAAGGGACCATTGGCCAGCCAAGGACTGCCAGAACACAGCATGTCCTACTTGACATGCTCCCTATGCTGGGTGCTGCAGAGAAGTAGCATAGGAGCCACATAGAGATATCCAGCAGCTTTCTGGCCCTTTTCCACTGCCAGAGTGGTGCAAAGGGCCCAAACTGAAGGAGACTAATTCTGAACACTGTTGTTATTGAAACAATTGATAGTGCCCAGAAGCATTTAGCAAATAGTAAAACGGCATCACTACTTTAGCACTACTTCTCTTGAACAGAGAGGTTAGCATTGGAGATATGCTGAAACAGCAGGTTAGACAATATGATCTAGTTCAAACTGAGGGATTTGTGAAGAACATCCCAATTTAGAGAATTGTGTGGACCTGACAAAGCTAGGTGATCGGATAACGTGATGAGATGAAATTCAGTATAGGCAAGAGTAAAGTAATGTATGTTGGAAGGGACAACTTGAACTACTTGTGCAAGGTTTGAAAAAACAAGAAGTCTAGGGCATTACTCTTCACTCAGGTTTAGGCTGGTATAACTCCTCTGAGTTCGGTGCAATTCATATAAGCAGTAAAACCATCGAGAGTCAGGTTCCTAAATTTATTTGTGGACAGCACAATTAACAAAAAAAACCCCAATGGCCAGGGTTGGTCAGGAAAGCAAACAAAAGGTTTGGTTGTAATAATGTAAGGGGACTGTTATCCCCTTACTAACATTCAGTGGGGGTGTTTTGATTGCTAGCTCCCAGTACCAAAAGGGAAAGGGTCGATGGGACTGACAGTACCCAGGGGCAATGGGGAGAGGCCAATGCTCCAGGTCAGCCTGATTGACAGGGCGGGCAGGCGAATCAGGGAGTCAGGAGGTCAGGGTGGATCCCGTCCTCTGTGTGAGCTGAAGTTGCCTGAGTCAGAGTGAGTGGGGCTGAGCTGAGGAGAGGGCAGAGGCTAGAGCTGAGCTGGGCCAGATCTGGAGGGGCCAGAAAAGCAGCCTAGAGACACAGACCTGCCCTGGGAGCAGAGGTGCAGCCCAGGGAGACAGACCTGCCCTGGTGGGAGAAGCTGCAGCAGCCAGAGGGGCCAGGGCAGCAGCCCAGGGAGCTGGAGGCAGAGCAGCAGCAGCTGTGCTGGGGCAGAGGAGCTGGAGCTGAGGCAGAGCGGTGGAGCTGGGGCTGGAGCAGTCCGGAGCCGGGTGCGGTGAGCAGCTGGGGAGAGCGAGGGGCAGTGGGCCCAGCACAGGGTGACGCCTCAGTCAGGAGGCCCTGCAGGCCAGACTTGCAGGGGGATCTAAACCCCGACAGGGTGGGGGCGATGCTGGGAAGAAGGGTCCTGCCACCCAGAGCCTCCGAGCATGTGGCCACCACCGGAGCAAGTGTCAAAGCCACAATGTCCCTGCAGCACAGCCAGGGCCTGAGGAGGAGGCCTGGGACTTGCAAAGGAACAGACTGAACTTCCCTGACATTTCAGAGACACTGTTGTGATGTTCCCTGCCACAGAGCAGGGTGATGTGTTTTCATTAACCTTTCCCATTTTTCCTTATTCCTGTTAAAAATTAATTGTTAATTAAATAATTTGCATTTGCTTTGAATTGTATGCAGTGATCAGTGGGTCAGGGAAGCATCCTGTGCAGAGAGAGTACCCCGGAGTGGGGACACCCTAGCCCCTGACCTAGGTGACCACAGCAAGGTTGGGGGTCGAGCCCCCCAGGAATCCTGGGCCCAGCCTTGTTGGGGTTACGAGGACTCTGCCAGACAGGAGAGTGCAAGGGGAGTCCTCGAGGGCAGGGAGGCCTCTGGGGTAAAGGAAGTGGGAGCGAGGACTGAGATCCTTCCGCTAGCCCATTTCACCGGGGTAGTGCAGAGACGAGAAAAGTTCCCCACAAGAGCGGGACTATTCCCCCGCTTACAATAAGAAAGATAGAGAGGCTAATACTAGCAATATTTGTCAACATAAACTGATGGCATACCCTGACTTTAAATATTGCGTTCAGTCTTGGCCAGTGCTTTTACTAAACTTATGCTATTTATTTGTTTGTTCTGCATTAGTTCCCGATCTAGTATCCTCTATACTGGGGACTGGCTATAGCAATATCAATGGCTAAGGTTTTAACAGCAGTAACAGCATAAACTCACATTTAGCGCTACCTACAATTGTTCCTTTGCTTTGTCTCACTTTCTCATAGTTGCTGTTTCTTCTCATCGTCCTCAAGGTACACTCCAAAGACATGTAACCTCCTTGCAGACTGAGTGCCACCTCTCTGGCTAGGTCTTTATTACTTTCTGGCTGGATGTTCAGTCTATGTCTGTCATTGTCAATCCTATTGTACCATTGAGGCTGTCTGTGATCATGTGATCAGCCATCTTATAGTGGCATTCCTTGGCCTATATGCTTCATAATTCATTGATCTTCCATCATAATGATATGTCTGTACCAAGAAAGTTGCCAACGCCAAACCAATGCTGATGGAGGTGGGTACTGGGTTCATTGCTGATCTTGTCTTGCCACTTAATATGGAGCAGCTGATGAAGGTGACAAGAATCAAAAATGGCAATATACCGCTCATCAGCCTTCCTCAGCGTTCATCAGTACAACTGATCTCGCAACTCTGGCTGATGCTGCCTTTCCCTGTTCTTTCCTGGACAAAGCAGGTGCCACCTTCCCCTGTTGACACCACAGAGCTGGATAATGGGTGTGGAAATCATGCCTGTTCTAAACGAGCTGCCTGAGTTGACCACCAGGATATCGTCTCTTTCTTACACACACATGCTCAAGTCCAGAATAAATTCAGGAGTCTGCTGGTTGAAGCTAGAGGGGACCTAAGGTCACAATCAGCTTTGCCTAACAGAGCCAGCTACCAATATTATCATGTAGACTTATTATGTTAACTTGATAGGTCCACAGACATCAAAGGGCATTCAGATTAAGCTCTCTAATCTTTTATGAGCATATCAATCAGCATCCTAGTTTAGAAGCAAAGAAATTATTTCATAAAATATTATTCTTTTTAGAGTACATTAAATGGCCAAAATGTCTTTATAATACTAATACCTAGCTCCTGTGTAGTGCTTTTCATCAGTAGATCTCAAAGCACTTTACAAAGGAGGTCAGTAGGTATCATTACAGAAAATGGGAATAAAAGCAGTTAATTGTGCATTGGCACTGGAATTCCCATACACCTCTTTAAGTGAAAGGAAAGGAATTCCCATACACCTCTTTAAGTGAAAGGAAATGTATTACCTGGAGGGATTTCTTCATGTTGCGTGATAGTGACAATAGCTAGTTAACAACATAGAATCAGAGAAATAGGAGCTAAGTGATTTTTGTGTGTGTGTGCTGTGAGGTTATGAGGCTACCTACTGGCACAGGCTTTTACTACTAACATGCTGGGATAATAAATGATCAACTACAATCAATTATCCTTTATTGCTGAGCCTAGCTGCTAGGCAAGGTTGAGAGCTTCCTAACAAGGCCCTAGCCTGCTGTCCTTTGATCCCTAATCCCTTTAGGATCCCTTGGCAAGGGGACTGGACTAACTCAAGGAGAACAGGGATCTAAAAAGCCCACTCTTAAGGGACCAGAGGAGCTAATGAACAGAAGCAGGAAATGGGGAGTTTTGTGAGGGAGTTTAGAGAGGGAGCATGACAGCTAGATACAGCTAACAAACATTTAATAAATGTAGGTCAATAGACACCCCACCACACTCAAAAAACAAAACAACTACAAACAAAACCAACCAACTAACAACAACAAAACTCCTTCAAGAATAAAAATAATACAGGCAGAAGTCCAGCAGCAGAGTAGGGGCTACCCAGTTTATTGCACTGAATGCAGCACATATGATTACCTGCCTTGTAGGCAGGTGGTGTATGCATGCATTCAGTGCAAGCAACTCTTGGCCCTTAGAGACTGAGTATGGGTTCTTGAAACCAGAGTGGCTGAACTGGAGGAGCTAAGGCAGAGAGAGAGGTACATAGAGGCGACTTTCCAGGACACAGTAAAGTAGTCGTACCCCCAGTCTGACAGCCTCTGTGCTGTGGAGGAGGGTGAAAGTCTCGGGGAAGGAGAACATCAAGAGGAAGCAGAGGGAACCATCCCATAGTTGAGTCCCTCTCTCCAGATTATGTCCTGGTACCCTCTCACACTGAGGATACCAGTCATGACCCATGGATCTTGAATGTGGGTGAACAGCCACACTCCAACTCTCCACCTGGTAGCTTGCTGGCAACTGCTTACCTAGGACCATGAAACCCAACCCCAGTTTGAGGCTCTGCCTTTGTTGTAGTCCTATTGGCAGAGTCCCAAAGCAGCTGATTGGCCTGCTGGCCCTACTTAAACCAGGAGCAGGAAGCACAAGACCCACAGTCCAGAACAGGGAGGAGCCCAGTTGTTTGGACAACTTCCTGTTCCTGCTGCTGCTCCTCCTCCCCTGGCTTGACTTTGTGGCATTATGGGGAAACTAAATTAATTATTTGCATTTGTTTTCACTGCAGAGGATGTGAGGGAGTTTCCCACACTTGAACCATTCTTTTTAGGTGACAAATCTGAGGAACTGTCCCAAACTGAGGTGTCCATACAGGAGGCTTTGGAACAAATTAATAAATTAAACAGTAATAAGTCACCAGGACCAGATGGTATTCAGCCCAGCGTTCTGAAGGAACTCAACTATGAAATTGCAGAACTAACAACTGTGGTATGTAAACTCTCTTTAAATCAGCTTCTGTACCAGGTGACTGGCAGATAGCTAATATGATGCTGATATTTATAAAAAAGGCTCCAGAGTGATCGTGCCAATTACTGGCTGGTAAGCCTAACTTCAGTACCAGGCAAATTGGTTGAAATTATAGTAGAGAACAAAATTATCAGACAGATAGATGAACACAGCTTTTGTAAAGAGAAATAATGCCTCACCAATCTATTAGAATTCTTTGAGGGAATCAACAAGCAGGTGGACCAGGTTGATCCAGTGGATATACTGTACTTGGCCTTTCAGAAAGCTTTGACAGGGTCTCTCACCAAAGGCTCTTAAGCAAAGTAAGGAGTCATTGGATCAGAAGGAAGTTTCTCTCATGGATCAGTAACTGGTTAAAAGACAGGAAACAAAGGCTAGGAATAAATGGTCAGTTTTCAGAATGGAAAGAGGTAAGTTGCAGGGTCCACCAAGGATTTGTACTGGGACCAGTGCTATTCAACATATTCATAAATGATCTGGGAAAAGGAGTAAACAGTGAGGTGACACAGTTTACACATGATACAAAAGTATTCAGGATAGTTAAGCCCAAAGCTGACTCAAAGGGATCTCTCAAAACTGGGCGACTGGGCAATAAACTGGCAGATGCAATGCAATGCTGATAAATGCAAAGTATTGTACGTTGGAAAACGTAACCCTGACTATACGTACAAAGTGATGGGGTCTAAATTAGCTGTTACCACTTAAGAAAGAGATCTTGGCATCATCAGGGATAGTCCTCTGAAGACATCTGCTCAATGTGTAGTGGCAGTCAAAAAAGCTAACGGAATGTTAGGAACCATTAAGAAAGGAATAGATAAAACAGAAAATATCATTGTGCCACTATATAAATCCATAGTACCCTACAACTTGAATACTGTGTACCGTTCTGGTCACCCCATCTCAAAAATATATATCAGAATTGGAAAAGGTACAGAGAAGGGGAACAAAAATGATTAGGGGTATGGAACAGCTTCCATATGAGGACAGATTAAAAGATTGGGACATTTCAGCTTGGAAAAGAGACGACTAAGAGAGGGATATGATAGGGGGCTATAAAATCATGAATAGTGTGGAGAAAGTGAATAAGGAAGTGTTAGTTACCCCATCACATAACACAAGAACCAGAAGTCATCCAGTGAAATTAAGAGGCAGCAGGTTGAGAACTAACATAAGGAAGTACTTCTTCACACAATGCACAGTCAACCTGTGGGACTCATTGCCAGGGGATGTTGTGAAGGCCAAAAGTATAAGTGAGTTCAAAAGAGAATTAGGTAAGTTCCTGGAGGATAGGTCCATCAATGGCCATAAGCCAAGATGGTCAGGGATGCAACCCCATTCTCTGGGTGTCCCTAAACCTCTGACTACTAGACACCGGAACTGTACAACAGGGGATGGATCATTACTTCTGAAGCATCTGTCACTGGCCACAGTTGGAAGACAGGATACGGGACTAGATGAACCATTGGTCTGACACAGTGTGGCCATTTTTATGTTCTAGCTACTGTTTAGTTAATAAATGGCTTTGCCCAATATTATTTCCAGTTATTTAGTGTTCACCCCAATACTAAAGTTAGATAGCGTACATCTAACTGTGTACCCTAAATTAGTGAAATAGGAGGCTCCAGTCTTGCAAATTGCACTGTGTTTGTGGACTCTAATGCTCAAGCCAATCTACCCACGCAAAGTACCTTGTGCGACAACCATGCCTTGGTCAACACCAATGATTGAATCAAGGGACCTTCAGAGTTGAAAGAATAAGTCTCTCTATAGCTTGAGCTAAAGAGACAGCATAGGTAGCAGGGGACTATTACAGGCTCTCCTCATTGTTGGGTTAGGCACAGAGTGACACACACTGCCCAATGGGTTACACTTGCAGAACTGGTGTCTCAATGACTGTGTTCGAGTGGGGCAAGAGGGGATCACTGTCCTACAGATAGATTATTAGGAGCTTTAGTTTAGAGTTTTCAGGGAACAAGTTATACTGAATCTTATGTGGCCAATAGGAGAAAAGGATCCACTTACACACATGGTCACAACAATATTTCTCAGAATAACAGTGTAAAACATTTACACAAAAAACATAGTGGTTACTCAAAGCTTTCAATACTGTCTCCAGTCTTTCCTCCAATTTATCAAGCTGAATTTGTATGTTGTCTTCAGTTGCTTCATATTCTCTTCTTTCTTAGAAGCACTTCCCCATAGTTTCTCAAGATAATGAAGCATGTGATATCTGTTGAAACTTCTTATGAAAACCACATGCTATCAGTGTATGTCTCAGGCAATTGTCTATACAGTTTGGGATAATCAGTTCTTGTTTCAGGGGTAGCCTTCATTTCTCTTTTACAAATCATCGTGGAGTTTGTAGTGATTGGGTATGGTGAAGAGCCTGCCTTCTGACTATGAGAATTCAGTATTCAGAGGGACTGTTTTCCCCACTTGTAAGTTAAATACTCTAACCAAACCACAAAAGTCCCAATAAACAATAGTCCAAATGAAAACAACCCCCCACCCCCACCCCGTTTCACTCTTCGTGGAACACAGGATCCTCTTTTGGGAGTATAATAGCAATGTCTCCTAGTGCTCCATCTTCCAAGAGCTCCAGCCTTGTGTCCTAGATAACAAAGTGAGCAATAGGTCCACCTCTAAACTGTCTCTGCCTTTCTTTCCCCAAGGCCACTTTCTTCAGTTTTGCCACAATCTCTCAGCTTCCCCCTCAGGACTTAGCTAGGTCTTGTTCCTGGCCAAAAAACCAGTCCCTCTTCTCAAAGTACTTTACTAACTGGGTTCTTTCACAGACACTCCTCCCCAAGGTTCTTTCCCTTTGACAGGAAAGACCCGGAGCTCCTTTCCTAGTGTCCTCACCAGAGAGACCTTCTATAGATATCCTTTCTTCCCTGGCTTCTTCTAGTCCTTTTACCACAGCCTATTCCTTTCCAGGCTCTCTTTGCAAAGATGCCTACCAACAGCTCCCTCCAGGTCTCATTCTTAGTAGAGAGACTCCCCTAGAAACCCTGAGCTCCATCCCAGTCTCCTCCACACTAAGGAAAGGGAGATGGTGGTATACAGCCTCCTCTCCTAGCATACCTCCCTGTGAAGCCTACAGGTCCCATATGTTCTGAGAACTACAACTCACAGAATGCCTGTCTTCTGGGCTGAAACCAGAAACAGAGCAGAGCTGGTCCTGGAGCCTCCCTTAAAGGGTCAGCACACACTGATACAATGAGTAGCATTAGGGGACATAATCTAGTCTGTCAGAGTTCTACAGCATATGATTAAGTGGTTTATTTATTTCCTGTATCAAAGGTAAAGGGAACTTCTGTAGAAAAAAGAGCAGGCTCTAAGACTCTGCTTTCTGAGGGTGTGTGAATAGCACAGAAGAGATTGTTGGCCTTATTTCATTTGCTGTTTCAGAGCCACATACAAAGGCAAACTGAAAAGGATGTCCTTAGATCCATGTTACTGTTGGGTGTCAGTAAGAACAAAGATAAAGATTACAGCATTTAAAGTTAATTGAACTGGATATTTTAGGAGCTGCCTGTTTCTCTAATCATGAAAATATAAACAATTATATTTTCAGGAAGTCATGAATTTTGACATCATCTTCTTCAGAAGTAGACCTGCTAAACCTGTTTAACTGGAAGGAACTGTCTTTAATTGCTGAGCTTTTAGTCCTGGCTGCTGTATTCCTATAAACTGAAACATCTCAGAAAATGAGGGAAAAGAAAAGGAAATTAACATCTCTGCCAAGCTCTGTCTGCATGTTTAATGTTGTGTGGCTCAAATGGCCTCCTAGGTCACTTAATATGAACATTCATAATAGAGAGTAATCCTTTGGTAAGGATGCAGCCTTCATCAAGGACCTCAGCATCACTATGAGAAAACACATTTTCACTATTGACAAAATATTCACAGGTGGTCACTGATTTTGGCCATCCCAGCTTTTGGGTGGCCAGTTTGAGACATCTTGGACCTGATTTTCAGACTGGCTGAGCACTCAGAACTCCATCTTAAGTCAGGAGAAGCCCTCTGAAAATCAGATTAGTGTAATAACTCATCCGCATTTTAAAAGATCTGAATCTGGCTGTTACAATGCCAGAAAGTATGGCACAGGTCACAAGTGACCCAAAGGAATTCCATAATGAACAGTGTCATATCTTCAATGCTATAAAAATGAAATGGGAATTCAATTAAGAAGTGAGTAATCAGTGTGGTATTTCAAGAAAATAAAACACCATTCTATTCCCTATTTGAAGTTATTCAGAACAACACTACCACTGTATTAAGCTACAAAGTCTACATTAGGTCTTTTTCAGGACTTAATTAGTTTATTGGAATAAATATTAATTTAAACAATGAATTGACAACCTCCCTTGCTCTTTTATTTTTTCACAAGTCTCCTGTTGCATTTTTTGATGGATTTGACTCTGCTCTTTGCTTTGGGAGAAGGTCTTTTCTTAACACAGACACATCCCATTTCATTTTCAAAGTTATCTTGTAAGAGGCTGGCTCTTGGTTTTGAATCCTTCCGGTTCAGCTGGGTAGAATGTGAGAGGAAGAAGACAGCCCTCCAACACAATAAAACAGAAGGGGCTTGAATCTCTCCTCCATTACACTGGATTTATGCAGTTGTAATGCCATTGACTTTAATGGAGTAACACTGGTATAAAATCAATGTGATGGCAACAACCTGGCCCATCATCTTATGCCTGCAGAGGTGCAGTTATTATACACCCAGACTAGAAACACATAGAGATCCAAATTCTGTCCATTGATTTTCATGGGGTTGGACAGGGTCTAAGACAGGATGGAATTTGGCCTAAAGTGTTTATCTACAAAGTGTGGAAGGGTAGTAAAATGTTGCTGACCACAGGTACTTGCTAGTGAAGACAAATCTCCCTGGCTTACTATTTAAATGGGACATCAATAGGACACAGCAGTGCAGATGCTGCAGTAGAAGAGTGGCCATGAAGCAGCTAGATGGATAAGCCACCCCAGTAAAAGCTGACATGCATGTGACATTGAGTGGAGTTGAAATATGGAAAATAAGAATTACAGGGAAGATAAGAAAAACTCTCAGCAAAATTGTAATCACTCAGAGCTCATAGAAGTTTATTAAATCTACCTGCAGCCATCTATAGCAAAGCTGTGAAAGACATCAGCCTTATCTCCATACCTATGACACCTCCTTGTCTTTCACAGGAACAGTCTAGAAAAGCAAAGTTAAATTACTGTGAGGAATAATTAGATAATTTTCATTGTAAAGACCTATTGTTGCTAGAATTTGTGCAAAACAAGTTTAGTTGTTGATACTCAGACAATATTTCATGATCCTATCCTCTGATACTCTTGGCTACACAGCTATTTTTTTATGGGAATCCCATGCAGTGATGGATATTTATGCACAGTGTAATTAGCACGTCAGCTGTAACTAATACATGTGTGCTGTGGCTGCCTACCTGGCAATTGGTCATGCCATTCTAATCCAATAGAGTTGGTGGCTGCTCCGGATCCACATGGAACATTACTACAGTGGGGAGCAATGCAAGCTGCACAGCAGGTTACAGCACAGACATTTTAAAGGAACCTCGTAGCCCCAGAGCAGCACTCATTGACTTCAGTGGGCTTTGAATTGGGTCCTATGCAGGGGTGAAAGTAACTTAAAGGATTTACTGGTCCGCCAGAGTCCTAAGCAGGGGGTGGGGCCTCGACCGCCTGGGCCCTTTAAATAGAGATTTAGAGGGCCCGGGGCTCTGGCTGCGGTAGAGGCGGCTAGGAGCCCCGGGCCCTTTAAATCACCACCGGAGCTACCAGCTGCGGAGGCGGCTGGGAGCCCCGGGCTTGGGGGCCATTTAAAGGGTCCGGGGCTCTGGCTGCGCTACCACAGCAGAGCCCCGGGCCCTTTAAATTGCCGCCAAAGCCCCGGGGTAGAAGTGGCGGCCGAAGGCTCTGGCGGTGATTTAAACGGCAAGAGGCTCCCAGCCTCCGCTACCCGCAGTGGAGCCCCGGGCCCTTTAAATTGCCAAAGGAGCCCTGGGGGCTCCCGGCTGCCCCCGCTACTCCAGGGCTCGGGTGGCGATTTAAAGGGCCCGGGGCTCCAGCCGCTGCTGGGAGCCCCAGGCCCTTTAAATTGCCTCCTGGGGAAGCTGGTCTGGTACGGTGCATCGGCTCCTGCCAGTACACCGTACCGGACCGTACTGGCTTACTTTCACCTCTGGTCCTATGGGAGGGGAGTGATGTGGTGAGTTACTTGAGGCAGGTGGGATGGATGGCCAGCCAGTTAGCCAAGTATCAGTAGGCAAAGCTGGAAATACCTTTGTTGCTATATATACCAGCTGTTCAAATCAGAGTTCTTCTTTATGACAGAGAGCCTGTTTCAAGAGCAATAGTCACCAGGAGAGATTTTCAAAGATGCTTAAGGGAGTTGGGTGTCCAACAAAAGCCGAGCACCGCTATTTAGTTCTCTTCTACACTTTATTTTTCATAGCGCCTACAGGTCCCACATATACCTGTAGGGCCATTATTGATACTGCATATACACCATGTATGACATTTACATATTACTGGGACATCTAATATCCAGACCCAAGCAAGGCTACCATTCAATGGAATTATGCCATCCGAACCGGCAAACCGCCCAAGGAAGCCATGCAACTGTACAAAATCACTGTGTTTGAAATTGTATTGTGATTGTTTTGCAAACGGTGAATTCTGCAATAACTGCAACTGTACCAATTGTTGTAACAACCTGGACCATGAAAATGATTTACACAGGTTGTTCAGATGCAAAAGTTATAATTTGTATGTAAACTCTGTGTCCCCTCTCTAGACACGTAGATGTGCATTTTGTGTAATTCATACACTATGTATTTTACACACACACTTAAGTGCTATATATACACACTCCTTCCGTTTATTGTGTATATATATAAACACACCCAGCCACACATCCGTCTTTCTGTGGCTGAATCCTGACACGGGAACACTCCCAAGTATTGTTTGTAACCAGCTGTCCCATGGAGGCGATTTATTGTTTTATAGACACCCAGGCAAGTGATTGTTTCTCGCCTGCTGCGCTGCGTGTGGGACCCCTGTTCTCTGCATGCACAGAGAGCTGCGCAGAACAGCCCGGCGAGAGAGAAATCCCCACCTCCGGGCTCCAGTCACCCTTTTCATGCGGCCGCGCCTTGAGAAACTAAAAGCCAAAGGCATCTCTATTCTCAGAGTTCCCCTACTGTTCTTTCAAGGGCCCGCCCGCACAGTTCAGCCCCAGGGCACAGCTGGAACCTCGTGCCCCGCCCCAGCCAGGCTAGCCTCCCTCCCTGGTGTATGGAGACAGGCAGCGCTTAGTACAAGCCCACTCCATGCACAGAGAACTCTGGAGACACCTGCCCTGGGCACAGGTAACCCCCAACTCTTTGGCTAAGGCACACTGCATGAATGAGTAAATGAGCTAAACTTCTTGAGATCTTGGAGGGTGGGATTCTGCCTGGCATAAAGTTTCTTCTGCATTTGGGCTTTGCTTAGCAGCCTCTCCTGGGAGTTTATTCCAGTCTCTTTTAAGATCTCCCTAGTTTGTTTGGTTTTTTAGAAAACTTTTGCTCTGTCTTCCCAGTGCTACTTTCTTCCTGATGCATTTGATCCTGGCTTGTCAGCCGTGCAGTTTCCAGATCACCCTTGTATGTGATGTCAAATTGCTCATGGATGAATATATGTAAAAGAAATAATCTGCTTTACTTAGGATGTATTGCTTCATTGCTACTTTCATAAAGCTCTTTGTGCTATTCCCACTCCATACTAGACTGTGGTTTGGTCATAGTCTAATTTGATCAGTATATTTTAAAGAACCAGGAAGTATTCACTTCCTAATATAGGAGCTTTGCATATAAAATACTGTATAACTATAACTTTCCCCCAAAATTTCATTGCTCCCCACCTATCAAATGCCATAAACAAAGTAATTATGGCACTGCTCCCCTTTGATTGGGCCTTATATGTATCATTCTCCAAAACTATATTCAACAAATATTTGGCTCACAACTCTAAAAAGTAAGAGGAAAGGAAGCTAATTAGAAAAATATTATGCAAAATAGATTAGTGCTATTGCAATTTTAGAATTAATGCAAAATTGCTGTATGTGCTGTAATGTCTTTGAACATTTGGGTACACTAAGGGGACAGGGTTGCTCCCAATTTAGTTCTTTTCTTTAGCAATAGTTTGCAGGCTTCATGTTTAAAGAGGAAATTTGACTTGTCTTTTAACAACCAGTTGCAGTGTGGTCTATTTTTAGTTTAAAACTACTTGTGTATGATCTGCAAACAGTGCTGTGTGTCTGGAGATCTTGTCCAACTGTTTTTTGCACTAAAGAAAATGTAATTTTTCTTGTGATACAGAAATTGATATTTGACCTCGTACCCTTTGCACCCACTGGTTCACTTGCTAAACAGTGGAGCAATTTGACCAGGGTCCCTTCTTGTTGAATCCAGGTAAGCAGTGTTAGCACTGCAGGCATTTTAGTGAACATTTTCTTGATTATTTGGTATTTTGCTGCTGGTAGCAAGTAGCTGGAATTGTAAAGT
Organism: Macrochelys suwanniensis; assembly: GCA_033296515.1. Taxonomy (NCBI): domain Eukaryota; kingdom Metazoa; phylum Chordata; order Testudines; family Chelydridae; genus Macrochelys; species Macrochelys suwanniensis. Next base: position 14,782,748 of record CM065783.1, read on the forward strand.
CTGGCGAAGTTAAATTTCTTTTATCCCTAATAGGTGAAGTTCATGGTGGCCAGGAAGGCTCGTAGTGTATGGAGACTTTGCCTAAAACACCCCACCCTATTAGCAGATGCTGATTCTGCTGTGAAAGTATAAAGTGGGTTTGGCTGATTCACTGGTGTACCTGGTTTATTATTCCACCTGTAGGTAAGAGAGGTGGAATCAGCCCTCAAGCAGAGAGAGAGAGAGAGAGAGAGAGTGAGTTTGGGAAAGAAAGGACCCTAACAGCAGCTAAGCCTGAATTCATTGGTAATGGTGAAAGGTGTCCAACATCTTGCAAGATTAGGACCTTAAAGACTGAAATGCCAAATTCTGCCCTTGGATACACACTTGTAACTCCCACTGAGCCAAATGATGCTCTCAATTACACCTGTGCAACCCCATTCAGTGAGTTCCATGAGACTTGCGTACATGTATCCTCGTCCAAGAGCAGAATTGTGCCTTGCACAGGTTACGATTCAACCCCCTCTGGAGGAGAGTAACTGCGACTTTACCCCTGTGGCCAAAATATCTTTGTATGCTTCTCTGACACCTATAATTTATAAATAAAGAAACTTCTTGGGCCTTTTCATTTCTAGTTTGTGTGTTTAATGTGCGAGTGTTGTGGGATTTGCTGCATAAGCTTTGAGTTTCCAGTTAGAAAGAAGTGATCTCCTATTAAATATTACTAGGAATTTCAAATAATGGACCCAATAATAAAATAGACATAAGTTGCTTTATAATGGTACTACAGGAATTTAGGAAACAGGAAGCTCCTTTATTAGATATTGTTCTCACATGTAGTATCCTTGTGAGTCTGATTTCATTGTATATCTGTTTACATTCGTGCCTTAACTTGAACACATCTCGTGAGTCAGCTACTTCCTGATATGCAATCTATATAGATCCTCTTTATCAGTAAAGAGTGGTACGCTTTCAGTGAAAACTTTAAAAAAAGACCTTGTCACATAATAGGACCATGGAGCATTATGGAAGCAAACGAAGAGGTTTGCTATTTGGCTGTATGGATACAGTGATGTTGAGATTTTAGATTTATTTTTTCATGTTCCCTTGATTCATTCTTAAGAGTCTTAAATCTCATTGCAGTGCAAGTGTGTCCCATCAATGGGAATTACACTCCTTTTTGAACTGCTGAAATAATATCAGGAGAGCTTAGAAGAATCTTGCAGATCACAAGTTAAGCATTTGAGCTCACACTAATCCTCTCTTAAGTTACTTTGACTAGACAACCAAATGCAGTTCTGAATAGAACACAGCCCTGAATCTGACTCACAAAGTGAGCCAGGAAATGTTTGGATAGGAAAAGTGGGGGAGGAGTTAACAGTTCTTTGGGAGCAGTTCTTTAGGCAAGGTTAATGCAAATTTAGAGTAAACTCTACTAGTTTGCATAAATATGTGCTTGAAAAGAAGCCAACAATGACTCCTTGATTGTAAGCAATTGCCTGTCCTCCTCTTTATATGAAGTTCAGAACACCTCACTGCTCTCATCTGGAAATTCCAGCCCCCTAGAATCAAGACCTGTAAATGTGGAGTAGAACCTGATCAAACATGCTTCACTTATGTTGTTCACATGTGCCTGCCGCACTGAACATCTGGCAAATCTTAAATAAATGGCCTATCTTCAATTTATCTCGGATAATTGAATGTCTGGCGTAATCTTGATCTGTGGGATGACAAAAAGAAAAGTGATCAGAAGCTATTTCATTATTATGCAAATCTCACCATATCAAACAAAGAATCCATCTCTAGGCATGCAGCGGGGCTGCTGTCTGTTTCAATTATAGTTTTAATTGCTTACCTTAGGATCTAATGCTGCTTTGTCTAACCTTTCACACGAGTATATGGCTTTAGGTGGAGTTACCAATGGTAAATCAGAAGATAAGTTGGCCTTTCTCTTGTGCTTTTATTTACGGATACGGTGATGATGGGCATCTTTAATATTGTGTGTAATAAGTACTAATAGTTGTAGCTATTGATTTATGTTACCATTTCTTGATCTATCTTTGAAATAATTTGCTGTAAGACAGGATACCAGTTGCCAACTGATAGCGTGCAAAAGCAGATGAAATGCAGATTTTTTCAGTGTGTTTTTGCCTTCAGTTTTCCCCTATCAAAGAGCACTGGGTGGATCAGCTAGGTAAATGGGTGTTACCAAACACGTACAAAATTTACTGCACAGTGCAGTATTTACTTATGTGCCTTGGATAAACACTTGTGCTTGGTTATTTCCTTTAGAAAGAAATCCTGGAGAAGGCAGTACATTCTGTTGTGTCTTCTTAGCATATGCACAACGTGCCTCGGGTGGCATGTGACCTGGGCATCTTGGTCTGCCACCCAAAGATGAAATTTTATAGATATTTTTAATTCTCCAATTTTTCCCAGATTTATGGACAGAATTCAGGCTAATGGAGTATAAAGATATAAAACACACCCAGTGTGTTGTTTTAGGGTCTGTAAAACTGACATGCTGGTAAGTCAAAATATAAATGGCTGTATGCAGTTTTTGTTGTTTTGTAAATATTTAATCACTCTGCCCTTCCTCTTGTGTGTGTTCTTGTCCTTTCACAGGGCCTGATTTTACACCTTTGAAGTCAATGGGCCTGATTCTCAATCTTGTTCATTCACTGTGAAAAATGGGTGCACCTAACCTAGGTGTCAGGGAGCAAAGAATTCTTTTACATTGGCTTTGCACAGGTGTGAATGAGGACACAAGCAGTGACAATTTAGGCCCAATGTCAGTTTTGCCTTTGACGTTAATAGTAGCAGGACTGGGTCTATAATCTCCCTGTAGGCTTTTGTGTGTGTGTGCGCACATGCCAAGGTGTAAAATTATTGTTGGAGACTCTGCTCATGACTCTGCTTGCTGACAGATTTTTAAACCTTCTTGAGGGAAAATAATTTTTTTGAAAGCTCCTTATGATGGGGAGGTGACTACTTCCTCCTGGTTTTGTTTTTCTTTATCTCCTTGACCTGGAGGCTTTTTGTTTCAGAACCCAGTGCTATGTAGGTGTTCACTCCGTGCACCCACTCCTTCTCATGGTGGCTTTCTGATAAAAGGAAAACCCAGAATTATATGATTCTATGAAAATTGCTGTATTTGCCTAACTGGATGTAGGGTGACCAGATGTCCCGATTTTATAGGGATAGTCCCAATGTTCAGTTTGGGACTAGTTTGTCTTATACAGGCACCTATTACCCCGTCCCGATTTTTCACACTTGCTATCTGGTCTCTCTAGCTGGACGGCATTCCCTCTCTCTCCTCTTTGCAACTTGGGAGGTTTTTAGAAAGGTCTTCAGGAGCTGGCTGGGACTCAGTGCTGTTTCCTCAGCTCACTCTGGGTCTCTTCAGTGCTTTTTGAAAATAAATAAATGTAACAGTGCTGCTTTGTTAGCACGGCTTGTGTTTCTCTTTGAGCACATGTGCTTTTGGGGGGCTCATTTAATCCTTCTTTCTGCCGCAGTCACTCCTGTGTATGATTCCTGAAAAGACATTGATGTTAAAAAGTGCTGTTGTGGAGCAAAATTAATGCTCATCTGTCTTCCTAGCGGCTTGTGTTGCTCATGTGGCAAGGGAGGGTTTAGGGTTGCCAGGCATCCAGTTTTTGACTGGAATGCCCAGTCGAAAAGGGACCCTGGCAGCTCCGGTCAGCACTCCTGACTGGGCCATTAAAAGTCTGGTCCGCAGCGCAGCGGGGCTAAGGCACGTTCCCTATCTGCCCTGGCTCCATGCAGCTCCCGGAAGCAGCCGGCATGTCCGGCTTCTAGGTGCAGGGGTGTGCAGGGGGCTCCATGCGCTGCCCCTGCCCCGAGCATCAGCTCCGCAGCGCCAATGGGAGCAGCAGAGGGCACCACCAGAGCCGCCTGGCCGTGCCTGCGCCTCGGAGCCAGACATGCTGGCTGCTTCCGGGAGCAGCGCGGAGGCAGGGCAGGCAGGGAGCCTGCCTTAGCCATGCTGCACCGCCAACCTGGAGCCGCCTGAGGTAAGCGCGTCCTGCCTGGAGCCCGCACTGCAACCCCCACTGCCCCAGGTCAGAACCCCCTCCCTCACCCTAACTGCCTCCCAGAGCCTGAACCCCCTGCCCCAGGTCAGAACCCCCTCCTGCACCTTAACTCCCTTCTGGAGCCCACATCCTGAACCCCCTCTCGCACCCCAACTCCCTGCCCCAACTCTGAGCCCGCTCCTGCATCTCAGACCCCTCAGCCCCAGTCCCACCCCAGAGCCCACCCTCCAACAGAGCCCTCACCCCCTCCAGCACCCAGCCCTCTGCCCCAGCCCTGAGCCCCCTCCCACACCCTGAACCCCTCATTTCTGGCCCCACTCTGGAGCCTGCACCCCCTCCAGTACCCCCTACCCCAGCCCAGTGAAAGTGAATGGGGGTGGGGGAGAGCGAGCGACAGGGAGGGGGGCTGGAGTGAGTGGGGTCAGAGCCTCAGAGAAGGGGTGGGTCCTTCGGACAGGGGCAGGGCAAGGGTGTTCGTTTTTGTGCAATTAGAAAATTGGCAACTCCAGGACAGTTGAGTGTGCATAAAAGACAATTAGAGGTGTAGCATTAACTTGCTAAGCCCAGGGGGCATAGTGCAGATCCCCAGACTAATGTGACCGGGGCCCTACTGTGAGGTCTCTACACTGCAGTGAAACTGTGTTAACCAGAACTGTTTTTAAAGATGGTTTCCCCTAGGGTGACCAGATGTCTCGATTTTATAGGGACAGCCCGATTTTGGGGTCTTTTTCTTATATAGGCTCCTATTACCCCCCACCCCCATCCTGATTTTTCACAGTTGCTGTCTGGTCACCCTAGTTTCCCCAAAAGGTGCTAATATGGTTTCTCTGACCTGTTTCAGTAGGACCTAAGCTACAGAGGTTGGCCCAAAAGAACCTAACATAGCTAGACCTGGAGGACAGGGATACCATGGTACCAACTTGATGGGAAGTATCCTGTTTTAAAACTCTTCTGGCTACCATGATCCCCTTGTAGATGAAGCTGGGCCTCACTCTTGACTTGCCCAATATGGTGAATTGGTTTCTCAGCACAGCTCCCGCCCCTAAAAGCCACAGGAATAGTCCCTACCTTCACTAGCTAGGGGATCCAGTTTAAGCATAGCTATTGCAAAACTGGTTTGTAACAGGGTTGTGGTGATGATGGCCAGACTTCTTCAAATCAGAGTATGAAAACTGTGTTCCAGGCTGGGCTGGATTGGGCTTTGTTTACCCTGTTGAACTACTATTACCAATGTGGGACCACCTGTGGTGTTATGATAAATAGCTTCCTGGCAGGAGTGCTGTAGGTCAGTGGTTTTCAAACTTTTTTTCTGGGGACCCAGTTGAAGAAGATTGTTGATGCCCGTGACCCAACGGAGCTGGGGACGAGGGTGTGGGAGGGGCTCAGGGCTGAGGCAGAGGGTTGGGGGTGTGGGGGTGAGGGCTGCAGGGTGAGGCCAGGGATGAGGGGTTTGGGGTGCAGGAAGGGGTTCTGGGTTTGGTGGGGGGGGGGCTCAGGGCTAGCGCAGGGGGTTGGAGTGCGGGAGGGGGTCAGGGCTCTGGGCTGGGGGTGGGGCCGGGATTGGGGTGCAGGAAGAGGTTCCAGGTTTGGGGAGACTCGAGGCTGGGGCAGGGGATTGGGGCACGTGGTTGGGGGCATGGACTTACCTCCGGCGGCCCCCAGTCAGCGGCACAGCCGGGATGCCAAGGCAGGCTTCCCACCTTCTTCTGGCACAGCGGACCGCGCTGCGCCCTGGAAGTGGCCAGCAGCAGGTCTGCCTCCCAGGTGGAGGTGCGCAAGCGGCTCTACGCGACTCTCGCCCACAGCACCGTCCCCCTCCCCGAGTTCCCATTGGCCAGTTCATGGTGCTTGGGCTGGGGGCAGCACGCGGAACCCGGTGGCCCCCTCGCCTAGAAGCTGGGCCCACTGCTGGCTGCTTCCGGGGTGCAGCACGGTGTCAGAAAAGGTAGGCCCTATCCTTCCTTAGCTGGGCAGCACCACCGACAGGGCATTTAACGTCCCAGTTGGCGGTGCTGACCAGAGCAAGGCGACCCAGCGCCTGACATGTCACAACCCAGTAGTGGGTGACAATCCACGGTTTGAAAAACACCGCTGTAGGATGAAAATAGGGAGGCCATTCATCCAGTTTTAAGCCAGATAGTCCTCTTTTTCTGTGATTATGTCCCGTCTGGTACTGAAACAAAACCGACATGTTTTTGTCTGATGATATGGACGGGGGACACCGTTTTGAAGAGCATACCCCTCCATTTCCACTGGTGTGACCTCGCACATACAATGCGTGCGAGGTCACGCCACTGGAGTAGGGAGACATGCATTCAAGGTCCTGCTTGTGGGGGTGGGGTAACGTTTTCCTGGAAGTACGAGAATGTCCAGGATCCTGGGCATCTGGCAATGGCCCTCCTAGATGATTATACATAGGAAATTAGAAAACTCTAATTTTAGGAAGTGCTTGATGTGTGAGAACAGTATATGTGGATTAACAAGCAAAGCCTGAAGGTTGCACTGGCTTGGCGGTCTCTCTTTCTGTGCTTGAACACAGATCCTAATGTCAGGAGTGAGTTGGCTTCTGCAGGTATGTGAAATCAGAAATGTTGTTAATATCCCCTGTGGTCCCCCTCCCCCAGAATATAGAGACAATGACAGTCATGGGAACATACCAGGTTCCTTTCCCTGAGCACATAGATTTGAAAAGGGACATGTTTAAGAATTGGACCTTCTTTAGATCACAATGGGAAAACTGTGAAATTGTAACAAGGCTGGACAAAAGGAAAACAAAATAAGAGCAGCCACACCATCAGCGATAATGGGCAAAGGCTACCACATGCTCCAACAGCATCTGGATTATATCAGCAGCAGACTGACTTCAAAGCTCTCCAAAAGTACTTCCTACCCACAAAAAACGTCCTATACCAATGGTAAGTCTTCAACTAGTGTAATCAAGAATCTGGCGAAAGAGTAGATCAGTGTATTGCCAAATTGTGCAAAATGGTTAACTCGTGCAATTACCAAATCTTAAAAGGTGAACTGTTTTGGTATAGATCAGTAATAGGGCTGAAAGATGCAGGAGCTTGAATGAGAATGTTCAGAAAACCCATACTAACTCTACCAAGAGCTATAGACATGTGCAAAGCTAGTGTACAAACTCACATCCAAATGCAGAGCATAAGTGGAGCAGATGCACCAAGGCTCACAGGGAAAGCCTGGGGAAAAAAAGGAAAAATGCACTAAAATTTGTGCAAAAGCAATGCACAACTACAAAGCAGAGGAGATAAAATGTAAAAGAAGACCCGTGGGTATTATGGAGGAAAAATATGATAATGGAAAATGTCCCAAATATGGGATCATGTGCAATAATTGTGGCAAGAGAAATCATTATGCCAAAGCCTGCAGACAAGAAAAACAAAGAAACAAAATGTGCCCTATTGAGGAAGCAAACAATTGAAAATAAATAAAGAAACGTAAAACCCTACTAAAACAAGACACTCCACTCCACATGCTTCTCCCCTGGGGAAAGGATGAGAGAACAAATAACAAAGAACAGATGTGTAATCATGTTGATTACAGCATTACTGGAAGGCACTCTGATACTACAAGTGATGAGTGCGGTATTAGAATAGAATAAATGAGAACAGAAATTCTTTCAAGAATACATTGGAGCCATTCTGGAATAGAAGACCATAGCTGGAAAGGCAGAGATGCCATAATACTAGCCAAACATGACCAAGGATATCACAGAACTGGTGAGCAGTTGTGATACCTATGGGAAATGAAGGCCAAGCAGCAAAAAGAGAAATGAAAATACACAAGTATGCCCAACAACTTGGGAGCAAAGGAAGAACGGACCCTTTCACTTCAAACCACACAAACTTGTACTTCTGGGAAGTAGATGAGCTGTCAGACACTACCTCCGTGACCATCATAGACAAAGCAGTGAAGCATTTCAGTGGGCTTGGTATCCTATACTGTGTAGTTTCACACAACAGACACCAGTTCATTTGCAGTGAGTTTGTGCACGTTACCCAGGAATGAGAATTCAGTCATATCACATCATGACCATACCACAGCCGGTCAAGAGGCAAAGCCAAATTGGCAGTTAAAATTGCTGAGGCTCTATTAAAGTAAGCTGCAAAAAGCAGAGAAAATACATGGCATTCTTGAATGGAGAAAGTCTCTTGCAAAAGGTATGAATAGGAAGCAGCCTGGTACAATGCTTGATGTTAAGAAGCACACTTACCTTGGTGCCCCAGCATTATTACAACTGGCAGTGGTGGAAGGAGTAACAGACAAAAAAGGAAGAGACACGCAAAGGCAAAGCCTACTACACTTGACTAGCTACAACCAGGAGACCCTGTCAGGATCAAACTATTTCCTCAGAACAAATCATGCACCTGGAAGCAAACTACATCTGTTGAACAGACAAATCCTCGTTCATATTACGTAGCAGGGGAAGGGTTTATATGACACTAAAACCAGAAGTACATTCATCCACTGTGAACATAAGACAAAACCAGGAAGTGGAGAATGGTGAAATATACATTCCACTGAGACTTGCTCAGCAGGACATGGAAGAAAACACAGGCTGACAAGCCACCAATAGATATTGGAACAGACTCTCAAAACACACTCCCACCAGAAGAGCCAAGTGCAAGAGAATCTCATGTTATCATAAGAGAAACTCTCACTCCCTCCAGCATCCAACCACCTGCAAGGTAGACACATAACTTTGTATAATACTAAGGCAGGAAAGAACAACCATCTGAAACCCGGAGGAAAATACCTTGGATGCAAAAAAGTTAAGAATTAGATAAGTTTAAAAAACTTGATTTGTTATATATGTGATGATATAGACTTTAAGGGAGTTTAATAGAATGTTAAATATGTATTACCAGGTTATGGTGTTCACGTTTAATTTTGCTGTCTGAAATGAATGTGACAAAAGGGATGTTATAATAAATAGCTGCCTGATTGAGAGCACTGTGGTGTGATTATGTAAAATAACTTACTGAACACTACTTACAGGAAGTGGTTGATGAGAAAGAACAGTTGTTGTAGATTAAGGAACAAAGCTTGAATGTTGCACTGTCTTTGCTCTCTCTCTTTTTAGGTACACCAAACGTGGTAGCAACAATGGGAGTTCTATTGTGAAGAGACCATCGGTGTCTTAATTGTGTCTTCTATACCTGTTCTGATTCTTAAGTAAGGGCGTCCACAGATAAAGTAAAAAAATCCAGCCTGGGTTCTATTAAATAGTTTTTGTGGGACCAGAGGGGAGATAATTTGCATCCTCATTCCCATCCCATTCCAATCCTCCCTCCAGCCTGGCCTGTCTCCAACTCTCGCCTAAAATGAACCGCCCAGAGAGGCTTCTATAGGGGATGGTGTTGTGAAGACAGCAGAGCTGCCCTTCCACAGAGAATCCCACCTCTGAGCGGATCTCACTGGTTTGGTGCAGAGGTTGGGCAAATCACAAATGGAAAAAAGTCAGCTAGAGTCTTATCTGTTCTGTGGGCCCAATCCTGCAAACACGTACTGCTGGGCATAGTGCTTACTTCCATGAGCAGTGCCATTGTAGTTGATTGTAACAATTCCAATTAGAAAGCACTGCGCCTGGAAGTGTTTGTAGGATTGGGCGCATTGTCAGTCATTCTGTAGGCTGAGATTTTCAGAACTGGATTTGGATGCCTAATTCCCCCTAAAATTAATATTTCCATTAAAATTGAGGGGAAATTCCCGTCCAGATTCCTATGGCAGCTTTACATTCTCTGCCACAGAATTTTTTTCACTTCTAAGATTCTTAAGATTTTTTTTTAAGTCCTCAGCTCTAGTAACCCCCAATATGGACTAAATCTTTGGGAAATTTTAAAAACGTAGCAGTGGAGCTTGTATTTTAAAAACACATTGCTATAAATATTTATATTTTTCATAGAAACCTGCAGGATTTGAGAGAGAGAGAGAGAGAGAGTCATTACAGAGCAGAGTGGGTATGCATGGTGGGGTTGTTTGCAGAGTCCCTGTGCATAGACCCTCCATGGCTTGCTCACTCTTGGCATTGGACCTAGAGTGCCTTCGCCGTCCTTGGAGAGAGGCAGCCTTTGACAAATGAGAGTTCAGCGAAAGGAGGGGAGAATATTTAAAATGATCTTAGTGTGATTTGGGGCTAACTTAAAGGTGGGATGGGGAGGAGGAAGTCTGTACAGGAATCTGCAAAGGCACAATATATGTTTGGTGGGGCTTCATTCTCAAGATGTTTCAGGGAAATCCTGCAATATTTGTAGTTTCCAGCCAAATCACCTTGGGCCAGAATCTTGAGCCCTTACTCATGCTGGTGAGCTGTTATTCATGTGAGCAGTCCCAGAGGTTAAGTGCAACACCCACAGACCCTGACTGTCAGCAAGCAGGATTGAACCTGGGATCTCTTAGTGCATGAGCCTCTCTACTGCATGGGCTAAGAGCCATAGGCCTCTTAACTAAGGCTGTAGAGCAAACTCATTAATCTCTCTCTCTCTAAGTGGTCTCCGTGCCGCTAGATGGGACAGAACACCACACCCAGGAGGTGCGTGGGTTACATAAGTACTTATGAGGGTGAGGAAGGGGTTTGTGCTCTGGCCCTTTTGTTAACTTTTGGGTAGCTCTGTAGGCTAGAGGAAGGATGATACAGTGGTTAGGATACTAGCCTGAGACTTGGGAGATGTGGGTTCAGTTTCCCACTCTGCCACAGACTTGCTGTGTGACCTTGGGCAAGTTACTTAATGTCTCTGTGCCTCGGTTCCCCATCTGTACATTGGGGATTATAGCACTTCCCTGCCTCACAGGAATGCTGTGTGGCTGAATATATGAAAAATTATGAGGGGCTCGGATACTGTGGTAATGGGGAGGTATGTAAGGATCTGAGATAGATCTGCTGACTCCACTCAAACTCATTGCCGCTGTTACTTTATTATCCTACTGACACCCTTACAATCAGCTTAATAATGTGCTTTTTGATTAAGCATCTTCTGTCTAAGAGGAGGGAACTAAAATAGGCTCCTGTCAGCTTGCCTTCTACAAACTGCAGAGCTTGTACTTCTCTAGGGTTGCCTAAATTGCAGCAGAGACGCTCCTGTTGCTTGTTAAGCTATGCTTTATCTTTGGACATTTGCTGTGCCCTCCCCAGATCTGAAGGTGGCATCCCCTCTCGTTTGGTAACGTGTCCCTGCGTTTTCCAAAGGGATTAGTTTTATCCTTTTTGTTTGATGGTGATTGGTTACCTCTGTTGCTACAGCATAGAATGTGAGTAAGGAAACAACCAGATGGTGGCATCCAGGTTTTATGTAACGATGCAAATGTGAGCTGATTGCCAAGGAAAATCTTTCTCTTCCCCACCCAAAGGCAAATTAGGCATGAGAAAATAATCATAAGGGAACTACCTGGAGTAAACCTTCAGCAGCAAATGCAATTTCTTTGCCTTGTGCTTATCTCCTGAAGAGTTCATTGTGGTTCTCAGATTCAGCCTGCAGTGGAGCAGAGAGCAGTGTTGGAGACACACCACCTCAGGGAAGAACTGTACCTCAGGTCTGCGTCTGCTTGCGCACCTGTTGCCACCATGAAAAGCCACTCAAAATCAAGCCCAAAGTCCTTGGCTTTCATATGTGTTCTTACAAGTAGGGCATTTGTAATTCTTTTCAATGCCAGTTCGCCATGTGGTGCTGGATATATTTAAAATATAATTAGGAAAGGAGCATAACCAAGTGGAGTTCCTGCCTTGCTTTGAACAGTGTACACATACTGTACACATCTTTTTATAGCTGTGTTCCCCCCAACTCTGCTCATGGGCTCAGGGCTTCTGTCCCGTGGGGAGCACCGGAGCATCCCCACAGCTCCTGGCGTCAGCCCAGCAGGGATTGCTGGGGCTGGGGCTCAGGGTTTTAGCCGCGGGGCCCCTGAAAGGGTTTGCGGACCCCCTGTTGAGAACTGCAGTTCCAGGGGGCTACACCAGGGATCTCAAACTCAAATCACCACGAGGGCCACATGAGAACTAGTAAATTGGCCCGAGGGCCGCATCACTGAAACCTTTTCATACAATGATACAAAAGTATAGTCAAAAATGAAGAGTAATATAGTATTCTATTAAAAGTCAATGTATTAACTTTTTAAAAACTGTAATGCAAAGAGGGGTTTTAATAAAATATAAACACTCAGTAATGTTTGGAGCTTGGCTGCCAGCGGAGTTGGCGCCTATGGCGGGCCGCAGGAAATAACTCTGCGGGCCGCATGTGGCCTGCGTGTTTGAGACCCCTGGGCTACACCAACTCAGCTAGATATTTTCCTAGCTTTACAACAGGCAACATAAAAAGCACTAGCAAAGTCAGTATAAACTGCTCTATATACTATACACTGAAATGTAAGTACAATATTTATATTCCAATTGATTTATTTTATAATTATATGCTAAAAATGAGAAAGTCAGCAATTTCTCAGTATGCAGTGACACTTTTGTATTTTTCGGTTTGATTTTGTAGGCAAGTAGTTTTGAAGTGAGCTGAAACTCGGAGTACACAAGGCTCCAGAAAGGGGTACAGTAGTCTGGAAAGGTTGAGAGTCACTGCCCTGGAAGGCCACAGTTCAGAGCCTTGAAGGCCAACCATTGGGGCAACACTGGTTTATAGCTTTGCTCCCCCTCCCCCCCCCCCCCCCCCCGCAAAGAGGAGGGGGGAAGCCTCTTTATAGACAAATTGGAAAGCATTCAGAAAGGAGCTACAAAAGGATGAGCGGTCTGTCAAACCTGCCTTATAGTGAGACACTGAAGAAGCTCTGTCTAGTTTATGGAAGAGGATATTAAGGGGTGACTTGATCACAGTCTGCAAGGAGCTACACGGGGAAGAGATTTCTGATGATAGCAGAAAAAGGAATAAGGAGATCCAGTGCTTGTCTACACTGGCACTTAACAGCGCTGCAACTTTCTGGCTCAGGGGTGTGAAAAAACACACCCCTGAGAGCTGCAAGTTTCAGCGCTGTAAAGTGCCAGTGTAGACAGTGCACCGGCGCTGCTGGTAGCTATTCCCTTCGTGGAGGTGTTTTTTAAGAGTGCCGGGAGAGCTCTCTCCCAGCGCTATGCCGCGACTACACAAGCCACATGGCAGCGCTTTAACATTGCCAGTGAAGATGTGCCCCCAGTGGTTGGAAGGTGAAGCTAGATAAATTCAGACTAGAAATGAGGCTCAATTTGTAAAAGTGAGGACAGTTATTCACTGGAACAACTTACCAAGGGACATGGATTGATCACTTAAGTCAAAATTAGGTCTCTTTCTAAAAGATATGCTATAGCTAACAGAAGGTATGGGGCTGATGCAGAATCACTAGGTGAGGTTTTATGACTTGTGTTGTGCAGGAGGTCAGACTAGATGATCATAAATTACGGAGCCTTCTGACCTTAAAATCTCTGAATCTATGAGAACCATTGCCAGCATTTCTTGTTTTGTTGCCACCAGGTGGTACTGCTGATTCCTTCTTCCCCAGGGGGAAGACTTCCTGTAAGGCAGGCCTGCACAACTCGCAAAGCGGCGAGGGCCATATTACTCCAAAGAAAACAGCTGAGGGCCGAAACCCCCCGGCCCCGCGGAAACACCGCCCCTCTCCCCCAGCGCCGCCTGCCCCGCGGAAACAACCCCTCCTTCCCCAGCGCTGGGGTGTGGAAGCCTGTAGAGGGGGAAAGAAACAGCGCGCATAGGGTGACCAGATCACAGCAGTAAAATAGGACCCGCCTCCTCCCCGCTCGGCCCCACCATCACACCCCTCTTCACCCCCCCAGGGGTCACTATATTACTGCACACAACAGTCAATCAATGCAGTTGTAGATAAAACGCTGCATTATGCATTTTTGTGTAACTTTTATATGACTTTGTATTGAACCTTGGTAATATGTTATAGCGGGCCCCTAAGGTAGTATAATTAAGGTAAAAGAAAAATGTCTTTTTGCTAGAAGTAGAATAAGATCTTCTCCCCACTTTGTATTCAGTTGCCCTGTTGAACGAATGAGGTGTGAATGAAGAAGGTGTGGAAGGCAGGCATCTCTAGACAGCTGCAACCCTTGGAGAGGGGATGGGAACCAGACCAAGGACAATCAAACTTGTCAAGTGGGCTGACTAGAGAAGAGCAGACATACTGACAGCCTCGGGGGTTACAAGCAAGCACCTTCCTTTGGGAACACCCTCTTTGCAGCATTGGGACAACCCCCAGCCCAGAGACAAGCAGCAAAAAGGACCAACAGACACAGTCCCAGATTTTGGGCCGCACAGTGAGCCCACGCGAGCCGCATGCGGCCCCCGGGCCGCATGTTGTGCAGGCCTGCAGTAAGGTGACTAGTACATGAAACAGTGTGGTTTTTTTGCTTCATTATGATGTATTGGACCGCCCCGCGCCCCCCCACCCCCCATATTTTATGTGATTGATTCAAGTCTTACCTACTCTTACGGGGACGGGCAGCAGTAAAATAATGACATCACAAATTGAGAGAGTGAAAATTGAACGATTAAGAGTAGAAGTCACTTTGAGTCAAGTTGTTCAACCCCTTTTTGTTTAACTCCTATTTAACTCGAGTGCCTAGCAGACACTTGAGAATAATGATGTCTGTTAAAGTATCAGCTCCCTCAGGTGGGGGAGAGCTCACAAATCATCATCATCATCAGCATCATAATTAGTAAAAACAGTGAGACACCTCCCCTCCCCCACAAGAGGTCCCCAGCACAATGCGGGAAGATCAGACTTGATGTTCCTGATACGTCTAAAGGTGAAATGCAAGCAGAGGGGGGGAAAAAACCCCCAACATTTCAGGCCTTCTTCAGCCATGATAAAGAAACAGAAAGGGGTACAAACCCAATTTTAAAAAAATCTTTGCATGCCACCTCTAAGGCCTTGTCTACACACATAAGTTACTATAGCTATGGTTAAAGTGATACAACTCCCCTAGTGTGGACACAGTTAGTTATATTGATATAAAGGTGTCTAAGGGCTGGTCCACACTGGGGCGGGGGATTGATCTAGGAAACGCAACTTCAGCTATGAGAATAGCGTAGCTGAAGTCGACGTTTCCTAGATCGAACTAAGTTTACTTACTGCGGGTCCACACGGCGCAGGCAGGCTCCCCCGTCGACAGCGCTTCCTCCTCTCGGCGAGCAGGAGTTCCGCAGTTGACGGGGGAGCGCTTCTGGGATCGATTTATTGCGTCCAGATAAGACGCGATAAATCGATCCCAGAAGATCGATCTCTACCTGCCGAATCGGGCGGGTAGTGTGGACCTAGCATTATACTGGTATCGCTTCTTGTTCCCATGTGGGAATATGCCATATTGGTGTAAGGCACCTTCATAACAGTATAACTGCTTCAGCACCAGGGGTTTCAGCCATATAACTGTATTGGAACCATTCCCCTCCCCCCCCACCCCCCCACCCCCCGCCGCCGCCACACACACTCCCTTTTGCCCTCCAATTGACATAGTTATACCATGGCCCATGATGCCAGTCTCCAATATCCTTTTGTTACATTTTCCAACAAGCATCTTTGTGTTTTCTCCCATTCTTTCCCCTCTCCCTCCCATGGTCGGGAGATGCTCCCCATCAACATCCACAAAGCTACTGCATTATCATCCTTCAGATGATGGCTGCTTTTGTGCAGAGTCGACCGACCAATATTGTCTCATTGTTTTCTTCTACGCCCATGTCGGTATATATCTATCTGTTATCTCTTGTGTTACACTTAGATTGTAAGCACTCGGAGCAGGGACCATCTTTTTATTCTGTGTTTGTACAGTACCTAGTGAAATTGGATCCTGGTAGATGATTAGGGCTCCTAAGTGCTATGGTAAAACAAATAATACCGGTACAAAGATGTGTCTAGACCAAGCATGGGTCAGTTTCATCCCAACGGTGACTCCATTGAAGTGTGTGAGGAATCTGGCCAATTTTTTTTGTCTCCTCCATATCTAGTGCTATTTGCCAAGTAATGACTGTGTGGAAAACTCTCAGTTCTCTTCTTCCCGGAGGTTCAATTACAGAATTATAAGAACCTAAGATTAGATGTTCTTGACAGCTCCCAGACTTGAGCTTATGAGCAGGTCCCTGAGCTGCAGATAATAATAGTAACACTTAGCATTTGTATAGAACCATCCATCTAAAATTCTCAAAAGTACTTTAATTGATTAAGCTTCACAGCACCCATTTGAGGTCATTATTACACACAGGGAGACAGAGAGGCTAAATGACTTGCCCAATCAGTCAGTGTTGAGACGGGGAATTAGAACCCACTTCCACTGACTCCCAGTCCGTGTTATTAATTTGTATTATAACATCACCCGGAGACCCCATTTAGATTGGAGCTTCATGGTGGTAGGCCTTATCTAAACACGTAGTAAAAGACAATGCCTACCCCAAAGAGTTTTGTCTACTGTGCTCTGAGCCAGACAACACTGCCTCCTGCCAAAGGGAGCAGAGATGGATTGCTGCTTGTGTACTGTGTTGTAAGGAAATCATTTTGAGGGGCCTTTGGAAACTCTGTTCTGTGATCAAGATCTATGTGTGTGCCTCTCTTTCTCATATGGACAGGCTTTCGCCTGATGGGAGGCATTAGTCAATGGAAAATTTAAAAGAGAAGAAAAAGAATTAATCAGGGAAAATAAAAAAATATACTAATATAAATCCTTTGCACTTACAGAATATAGCATCTTCGATGCAAGCGTGACCCTCATGCAACGCATCCACACCAGGAACCAAGTGCTATATGCTAAATAAACTTCACTCTGCCCTGTGCTGTAGGTAAGTGTTGATATATATGGAAAGTTACACAGAGGTTCAGGGACTTGCCAGAGATCACAGATTAAATCAGGGAGAGAAGGTGGGTGAGGTAATATCTTTTATTGGACCAGCATCTATTGGTGAGAGAGACAAGCTTTTGGGCCACACAAAGCTGTTCTTCAGGTCTGGGAAAGGTACTCTGAGCGTCACAACTAAATGCAAGGTGGGACAGATTGTTTAGTGTACAGGTAGCACATATTGGAAGGGACCATTCAAGGGGGAGTGTCCCTTTAACACCTCTGCCGTCAGAACACACAAAAAAGGGGGTTAGTGGGTTACAGATTGTTGTAATAAGCCATACATCCAGTGTCTCTGTTCAGTCCATGATTTTTAGTGTCTAGCAGAGTGATTCATTTAAGCTCCCAGACTCATCTTTTCAAAGTGTTGTGCAGGTTTCCTTTGAGGATGAGGACTGACAGATCAGATATAGAGTGATCACGTGCACCACAGGTGTTTTATTTTTTTATAATTTGCCTGTGAGAGTTCATTCAAGAGCATAGTGATTGTCTGGTTTCACCCATGTAATTGTTGTTGGGGCATTTAGTGCACTGGATGCATTTAGCTGTGATGCTTGGAGTACTTTTCCCAGATAGGGTTGCCAACCCTCCAGGATTGTCCTGGAGTCTCCAGGAATTAAAGATCAATCTTTAACTAAAGACTATGTCATGTGATGAAACCTCCAGGAATACGTCCAAACAAAATTGGCAACCCTATTCCCAGACCTGAAGAAGAGCTCTCTATGACTCAAAAGTTTGTCTCTCTGACCGACAATAAAAGACATTACCTCATCCACCTTGTCTCTCTAATATCTTGGGACTGACTCAGTTACAACTACACTGCATACAGATTAAATCAGGAGCAGGGATGGGAATAGAAAACAAAAGTTCTGACTTGCTGGCCCATGTTTTAGCCACTAGACGCACTGTCTTCCTTCAAAATCACAAACTGAAAAAGGACCGATGCCAAGTATCCAGTTGAAGAGTTACACCTGGGAAAGGAAATGTCGTGGGAACGCCAACAAGGCATTTATGAGCACGTGCACAACCTTGCATCTTCTTAGAGAAGGGAATGGGAATGATGGGTGTAAAATATGCCTTGTTCTGCTGCTGGATAGAGCTCTCAGCAGTGCCAGCCTATTCATCTAAAATGTTTGTTTCCCCCTTGCTCCTTGTTCCGCAGTAATCATTTTTTCTGCCAAAATAAACTAGACTTAATAGGAGAGAAGACAAACATACATTAGCTGATGAGCTTGGAAGGATTTGCCAGAACTCTGTTAGCAGCTCCAATAGGAGTAAGGAAATTGAAATTAACTCTTGGGTAAATTTAAGAAGCAAGTAGCTTTGAGTGCTGGATGGTCCATGAAATTGATGCTGAGACAGAGAGATTTCCATCTCTGTTTTCAGAGTGTCCCCTCCTGCACAAGAGCATGGAGAGGGGAACAAAGTAATGGGGAAATGTCACAGCTCCATTGGAGGAAGAAGCCACTTGTTCTCCTGTCCCCATCCCAGTCCATGGTCCTGGCAAGCATGTAGCGTGAGCAAAGGCAGAACTCAAATAGACAGCTGGGGCCAGGAATCCTGGCCTGCAGATCACAGGCAGCTACTCTGAGGGACTATCCTTCCACCCCTTTCCACCCACGGCAGCATGGCTGGTGCATTAGCATGCAGTGTCATTGGCTCATTGCCCAGTGCTGTGCTCTGTGACACGGCAGCTTTCCCTGCAGACTGATTTATGTACAGCGTAGTATGACTTTCCTTCCCCAGCACTGGCCCTATCTGCTTCTTGCAGAGGAGGCAAGGTGATGTCACAGATGGGGTGCAGCATTCTGCACAACTACTTTTCTTTTCCATAGGGTTCCACCATGATTTCCTTCACAGATTTGTGCTCCTCCTTGCTGCAGATCGGTAGGAGCCTCTCGACAACTGAACCCCATTTACACTGGTCCAAGAGTCAAGCTTGCTGAACCACTTTAAATCACACCTTTCAGTGGATACAGGCTAACTCAGTTTAAAACCAGTGGAGCTGACTGGTGTGAACTGAGACAAGCAATGTTTAAAACCAGTGGGGAAGCCCAGTCTAAGTTTTCAAACTTGGTTTTAAATGCCAGGTGGATTTATCCAGTCTGGCTAAACAAACCATGTTTAATCCAAGTTAGACTAAATGCACATGAACCAGTTGAGCTAACATAATTTGAGATCTGTTGTAAATGGAGCTTTTAATGGTAATTTGGATCTTGTTCAGGGGCTGGACTCTAATCTCACTTACATCACTCAAGTAGGTGAAGTTACTCTGGATTTTTCTCAGTAGAACAGAGGTCAGAGTCTGTTCCCAAGTTGTTTTTATGTTCCTAGCAGACAAGTGTTTCCTTCTCAAAAACCACAACCCCTTATAACAATCTCAGTAAAGAGTCAGGCATGAAGATTGAATTACAGTATCCATCTTTCTTAGGCTGCATTTACCTGGGCAAGGTTCAGACTCATTAGTCTCCTGTAGGGCAGGTGCAGTGAAGCTGTAGTAGTAGTAGACAGGTTTTAGGCATTTTTACTGGGACTGTTCTGTGTTTGTACAGCACCTAGCACAGTCGGGTCCTGGTCCATGACTAGGGTTTTGTGAAATACAAATAATAACAATGTGTAGAGAGGATTTTTGTTTCCCTCACTGTTAGTTCAGAGCCTTACTAAGTACTAAAATACTGTCCGTCTGTCTGTCTCTCTAAAAGAAACCTGCTACTCTGCATGTTAAAAAGGGCTTTGGGAATGTGCACTTGAACTTATCTGACTAGCTCAACATTTGGAGACTAGTGCTACTCAGATCTGACCCAGATATGACCATAGTTATTAGCTTGTGATGTACTAATAACATTGTATGTATTTCACTCAGTGTGAACTTGCATGACTTTCTCGCCCTTCCTTCAGTCAAATATAATTATTTCTTGGCTGCAGTAGCTGGAAAACTGACTTTCCTTTGTGGTTTATATGAGGAGAAGACAGAGGAGAAAATTGTTCCCTTCTATTAGGGCCAAATTCTCCTCTGAGTTACACCACTTAAGTCTGAAGTAAAATAACTTGAGTCAGTACGGTTACACAGGTATCAATGTGGAATAACTAAGAGCAAATTTTGTCCCTAAACATTCACCATTTGTTGCATGTTTGGCTGTAATATCAAGTACATAAAATAAAAATGTAGCAGAAATCATTAGCTTGCTCTGTCTGTGGCTTTTCCCCCCTCCCTCTCTCTGTTTCCCAAGATTCTATTTAACATATGGGGCGTGGTTTTCACTTTATTTGCAATGCTCATAGGCTAAAGTACCTTGTGGGCTGGGCATGCCTCAATTTGCCTTTAGGGAGTCAGCCTGAATACTTGAACTGAAGCACTTAGGAAGACGCAGCTTATCCTGTCTGTGCAGATTTCTGTGTGATTATTTTTCTTATAGTAACATTGTGCTGGATATTCACTTAATAGGAAAGGAGGGTTTTCATTTTAAAAGCATCATGAGGCACCTACTTTCACAGGGGCACAAGGTTAGTAAAGAAAGATTTGAAGTTATTCACGGATTGCCAAACGTCATTTTCTTTCATTGTATTTATTGCCAAGCTAACATGGAACAGCTGATAGAGTCATGATCTCAGATCATTGCTTTATGTCTGCGGGGGCTGGGAGGGGGTAGCAATTTTAGAATTTTTCAGAAAGAAAAGGAAAAATATTTAAATGTGTGATGGCACTTTTCAAATTAATACATTGCTTGGATATTGCCTTTTTTTAGTTGTGTAGAAGCTGGGAAGCCAAGTTCAAAGGTTTTGCCCTTGTTTGTAAAACCTTGCAATACATTTTTAGACTGACTTTTCTTTGTAACCTTCCACACTTTAAATGTGGTATGACTGACTTTTTGTCTGTGATGCTGAGTGCCCCGCTCTCACTGACGTCAAAGTGGAAGCTGTGGGTGTTTTTCATTCCCTGAAAATTATTAGTGTCTTAATAGTTTCAAACAGTGCAATATTTTTGTTGTGAACGTGAGCATCTCCTAGAGCATGTCCTGTACATTGAATGAGGTGTGTGCTGCACTTTGGCCAGCGTAGTTTCAAGGAGACAGTGAAACAGTCATTTTAGCGTTATTTCTTTGGACAGCTGCCAGCTCAGAGTATTGGGTAAAAGTGGGCATTTCTCTTGACACATTTGAACAACCACTGCTGCTCAACTAAGGACCTGGAGGAAGAACAGTTTGACTAGTCAGAAGTTGGGGTTTCTTTGCCTGTTTGTATTACTGTTCCTTTGCTTGATGTGAGTTTAAGATGCTCTGTCTCCAGAATTGGAGCCTGATCTTGGAAGGTGCTAAGCATTAAACACTAGGCATAAATGCTGCCCAAATTCTGACCTAGTGCAACTCCTTTGACTTCAGGGGAGTTGTTACATCTTTTTCCCCCTCAGGGCTGAATTTGGCTGATCATACATAACAAGAATATATGTATTATGTGTTAGTATCTACAGATTCTGCTCTTAATTGCACCAGTGCAACCTTATTGAAGTCATTAAGGCTACATGGAAGTATCTGTGTGTAGAGTTTGACCCCTTCTGTTTCATTATAATCTTATAAAATGAATAGCCCTCAGTAAATAAAACTAAATAAGGAGTACAAATGATAATGGGACCGATTGATAAAAATCAAATCAAAATGTCACTGAGTGACCGATTTAAGAATATGTGGAAAGCATCTATTCCTAAAGGTCTTGATACTCAGTAAATCACAAGGGTCGGATTTTTCAGGAGCAACTATGGGAGTTAGGCATCCAGCTCTCACTGAGAGTCAACTCTAGGATGTATAATAGATTTCAAAAGCCATCTCATGGGACCTGATCCAAAACCTGTTCAGATATTTGATTTAGTCAAGGTGCGTATTTTAAAAAGTCCCCATTTCAGGATCAGGGGAAATTATTTATGTGGATGTGTCCCTGCTAATGTTGCTGGAAAAGACTGTAATGTAAATAAATTGAGATTTATTGTGCTTAAACTGTTCTTTCATTTCCCAGAAACATGCACTTCCATTAAAGATACACCTGTAAGTGTGCTGTAGCTAATGGAGTTAGGTCTACACCTAGCGTGCTCACAGCTGTTGACAGAGCAATTTTTTGCAGTCACAATTTTGTTCTTTTAAAACTGCTGTGGATTCTCACTTATGTAAAATACTTTTCTTGTGAAATGATGCACTCTGTGATGAAGCAGAATAGATCATATGACACAAAAATAAAATTTTACTAGCTCTGTAACAGTAACAAAGTGTCAGGGCCTGACATTGTTAACCTAGAGAATTTTATTAAGTTTTCTTTTTTCTGTGAGTGTGTCTACTTTAAGGAAAATAATCATGATTCACAATGGGATTGCCCTCCTCAACCAGGGATTTTTTTTTACAAGTGACTTCACAAAAAAGCTAAGAAAATAGGTGCAGTTTTGCATATTTTATCCATCTATTACAAATTGTTGACACATTTTTTCACACAGTTGTTAACTCTGCAGACTTGTAGAAATGATCTTAAATCAATTAGCAAACCTGCTTGAAATTCAAAAGCATAAGATATGCATTTTGCTGGTATTTCCATAGATTTTTATCAACCCTAAACTTCAGCTTTTATTTAAAAATCAAAGCCGTTTATACTTATTCAAGTTTCTAAGAATGTCTTCTCTGCATAGTTGGATAAGGGGCTGGAAGACACCCCTTTCCAAAAATAGCCCACATGAGCCCAAAAACATTGCAATATTTTAACTCGTTCTATCCTGGTCTCTAGCCTATTATGCTGTCTTCATTGCAAAATGGTGTGTTTTTACATCAAGATAGCTATGTCATTGTAAAACAAACCTTTTTTTTTTTTTTTTGCAGTGAAGACCCACCCTTAACAAGGTGTGTTTCTAATTCTGTTCAGATAACTCACGTTAAAACAGCAGTGAAGACATGACAACTCACCTTTTTAACTCAGGTTAGCCGCTTGAGTTAAAGCCTTTAGGGCAACATGGCATTGAACTTGCACTGCTAATCTGAGTTAAAACCAAATTGTCGTGTCTTCACTGCTATTTTATCCTGAGTTAACTAACACAGACTTGCTCATCTGACTTAAGAGCACACTTGTTATTTGCCTGAGAGTGGGGCTGAGTGTAAATGTGGTGGTCCTAAAACTGAATGGCAGGTGTGTGACATTGCTAAAGAAAATGGTCTGATTTCCTCCCTGGATGTGTTTTTCCTGGGCTGTGTAATGTTAGTGTTTGAATGGTCTCACTTTCCTTTTTTGCCGCTCTTGTTTTATTGACCATTTTTTTTAAACAACATTTTCCCCTCTTTATTACCTCGCCCTCATGAGCCCTGTTCTGTGGAAACTCACCCTGAGGGGCTGAACATGACTCACTCCTGAGCCATCAAGATGCTCTTGCATGTTGGCTAGAGCTGCACAGAGGAAGTCACATTTTCGTTTAGGTTTTTATAAAACCTTTGTTGGTCAGGTGTTTATTTTTACAGAACCTAAGGGGAGTTCAGGTCTGGCTCAGTTTTCTCTGGAGGGCAGGGCACGGAGAGAGGGATGCTTCAGATAATTGCTTCTGGTTTGGTCCATCATAAGTTCACCATAAGTCATGAGAGAGTGACACACAGCCTCACCTGGAGACCAATACTTCTGTTTACCTATTTGATGCTGTGTAAGCAAAATTGAGCTTGATTTTGTTTAGCACAAAAGAAATAGATGGTCCAACGTTGACAACTGCATGATATTTCCAGGAAACTTGTTTGTTCTCTTTTCTGCTATCGTGGACTTTGGTTTCATTAATAAAAACAGGTGTCACCGCCAGGTGTACGACCACAATACACACACTCCGCCAACCCCGTTTCCATTTACTTGTCAATGGGATGGGGAAGTGGCCTTGCAGAACAGTGAGGTTGTCTGAGAGAGAGACTCCAGTTAGTCCCAATCAGCTGCGGTCCTCACCGACATTTCCCTCAGCTTCTTCTTTGCCCTCTAAAACAGAGCCTAGGTCTGGATAGCCCTGGCTTCCTGCTGAGCTCCTGGGATCCATGTGAAGCTGCTAGAATTGTGGGCAGGCCCCTCCATCCCAGCGGGACAATTGTCTGAAAACTCAGCAAGGGACCTTGTGGAGATTTTTCTCCCTTTCCCTCTCCTGAGTGTTTTTTTGCAGGAAGGGGAAGTCGGGCTCACTGATCTTTACACAGTTTTTACTTGCTTGGGCAAACTGCTGTTGACATCGTCAAGAATTTACCGACAAAGGATTGAGTGGACAGCGAGTAAAGACAGCAGGCTTTGGCCTGCGGTTATTTTTCATTAAGTGCCAATGCTATGCTGGGCAAGGCAGGAAAAAAGACACGCTGCCCTGGAAAGGTTTACAGTTGAAGAGGGTTCTGAATGTATTCTCTACGTCTGCTCCTCATCCGCCTCGAACGTTCTCTGTGCTTCCTTCCTCTCTCTGCTCAGGCTAGCTGCTGTGCTGCATTGAGTGGGGAAGCAGCAGCAGGAGAACCAGTGAGTGAGAGGAGGAGGGCAAGCACATTTCTCTCCTTCCTCCCACAGCCCCGTACCTTCTGTGCTGAGGGCGGTGTAGCAGCACCGCCCGTCAGTAATATATAAACATATGCGTTTGCCCAGGAACAGATGCCTATCTGTGATGTTAGTATTGCCAAGTACTGCCTCAGTAGTTCAAAAATAATGAGATAACACCTCCCCAAAATTATGAGATTGGCTTAAAATCACGAGAGTAAAAAATATATATATATGGAGTTCTTCTTATTTGCCTTCTCGGGTAGGAAGCTTTAGGATTCACATTTTCAAGCTTTTCTCTGCAACCATTAGGGCCTAGAAACTTTTTGTTTTTTTTAAATGAAAGCTGAGATTCTCACCTAATCACATGATTCCAGGAGCTGAGGATTTAACACCACCAAATATCATAAGACTTGCTATGAAATCATGAAAGCTGGGAACACTTGATCTGTACATTGTTCAATGGTACTATCCCAGGGGTTCCATGTAGTGTCGGGATCATGTCTAAGTCAAACCTGGCTCAGACATATCACTCATCTCGAGAACATGCTGCCCACAGATGCTTTCTAGATCATTAAAGTCAATAAGCAATATAAATGGAAGATTAGATAATCAAAGCCCAAACCTGTTTTTCATTTGTCAGACAACTCGCCCACTCTAGTATTTTTCAGAGGCACTCTAATCTCTGAGAAAACCATCTGTCTAAACAGGAGTGGAAAGTGACTTCTGTGAGTTTGTCCTTGTGCGTGTGTGTTTATGTTTGGTGGATGCATGAGAACAGAAAGCCTCTAAACAATCTGTGAATATTTCTACTTCTCCCGAAGGGAAGAGAAAGATGAGACGCGGGTAGAAAGATGAATCATTTATGCCTAGAAGAACAAAAATTTGTTATATACAAAATAACTCCATCATTCACATGGGCAAAAGCAGGGAAGGACCCTGCCACTCTAGACGTTGTGTTTGAACCAAAATTTGCTAATACGGAGGTTAGGGACTGGGCAAAGTGATAAAGTAACATAGGAGTCATGCGTTATTACTTCTATTATAGTAATGCCCAAAGGGCCCGGCACTGTAATGACATAGAGTAAGGCTACAAAAACAACGAGGAGTCCGGTGGCACCTTAAATAACAGATTTATTTGGGCATAAGCTTTTGTGGGTAAAAAACCCTCTTCTTCAGATGCATGGAGTGAAAATTACAGATACAGGCATAGGTATACTGGCACACGAAGAGAAGGGAGTTAAATTACATGCGGAGAAACAGTGTTGACAAGGCCAATTCAGTCAGGTGTGGATGTGGTCCACTATTTCTTCACTGTCAGAAAGGTGTAGGTTTTTATATTAAGATAGCTAACTTGAGGTAGCACACTCTCTCTCTCAGGGCAGGTCTACACTTAAAACTTTGCATTGGTGCACCTGTACCTATGCGGCTGTGTTGCTGTAGCGCTTAAGTGAAGACGCTCCTATGCTGACTGGAGAGAGCTCTCCTGTCGTCATAGTTAATCCACCTCCCAAGAGCCGGTAGCTGTGTCACAGCCGACGTAGCGCTGTCTAGACAGGCAGTCAGATTGGTATAACTACGTTGCTCATGGGAGTGGATTTTTCACATGCCTGTGCGACGTAGTTATGCCAACATAGATCTGCAGCGTAGATCAGACCTCAGTGTCTAAACAGACTTTACAGTGAAGACATGACCTGACTGTAGGGCTCAGTATAAATGTGGTGGTCCTAAATCTGATAGGTCGGTGTGGCATTGCTAAACTAGACAGTTTGATTTCCTCTGGGTGTGTGTTTCCTGGACTATCTATTATCTCAGCTAGCTAGCACTTCTGTACGGGCAATAGTTCACACCTTTTTTTTTTTTTTGTTCTTTTTGTTTTACTGACCGTTTTCTGCAATATTTCCCCCTCTTTATTACCTTGAGTTGCTATCTTGCTTTATCACCTTGAGTTGCTGCCTATCTGTTCTCCTGCATCGACCAAACATAAACACGGGTGCACAAGGACAATCCTAGTGAGACAAGGCTCACGTAGCTTTTACCTCCGTCAAGGTAAACTTGCAAGTGTGGGGGGTATAGTATTGACCTCGACTAGCTACATTGAGGTAAAAAAGTCTCCACCTGTGTTTGTCTCCACTAGGATTTTACAGCAGTAGCTAACTTGCATTAGTTACCTTGCTGTAAAAATGCACTTTTTTGGTGAAGATATAGCCATGGAGTAAGAGACAGTCCGTGCCCTGAAGAGCCTACGTCTAAATAAACAAGGCATACAAAGGTATATCAGAGATATAACATACAAGCAGAATTAACAATGTGAGGGTAATAATCCTATTAATATTTTGCAGAAGGAGGGAACAGGCATCTTTCCATTTCACATGCTGAACAAGCTGAGTTGTGGTTGTTGCTGCGGTAGAAGGTTTTCCTGTCCCAAGAGAGTTTCAAGATTACAACATTTTTCCCCATTCTGAAATGAGACAAAACCATCAAAATCTTGAAAGCTTTCATGAACCTCTTGTGACCGAACCCGTCACAAAAGACCCCCTTGGGACTGTCACCTGATGTGCTGAAACTACCTCTGAGCCCGTTTTCTTTGCCAGCTTGGGACTTCAGAACCCTGCCTTGTTGAGCCAGACACACTAGCCAGTGGCAACACAGACCCAGGGTCTGAACCATGCCCACAAAGCTGCACACGTGACTGAAAACAGCTCAGCAAGTATTCCTGTCTCCAGCACCCAGACACCCAGCTCCCAATGGGATCAAAACCCCCAATAAATCCATTTTACTCTGTATAAAGCTTATACAGGTTAAAATCATAAATTGTCTGCCCTCTATAACACTGATAGAGAGAGATGCACAGCTGTTTGCTCCCCCAGGTATTAATCACTTACTCTGAGTTAATTAATAAACAAAAGTGATTTTATTAAGTATAAATGTAGGATTTAAGTGGTTCCAAGTAATAACAGACAGAACAAAGTAAGTTACCAAGCAAAATAAAACAAAACACGCAAGTCTAAGCCTAATGCATTAAGAAACTGAATACAGGTAAATCTCACCCTTAGAGAGAGAGAATAAGCTTATTTCACAGACTAGATTTCTTCCTAGTCTGGGCCCAATCCTTTCCCCTGGTATAGTCCTTGTTAGTTTCAGCTCAGGTGGTAACTAGGGGATTTCTCATGACTGGCAGCCACCTTTGTTCTGTTCCACTCCCTTTTATATCTTTGGCACAAGGCGGGAATCCTTCGTCTCTCTCTGGGTTCCCACCCCTCCTTCTCAATGGAAAAGCACCAGGTTTAAGATGGATTCCAGTATCATGTGACATGTTCACATGTCCTGTGAGCCCCGCTCCATTCTTCCAGGGTTGGCCCGCATGTATACAGTGGAGGCTTGCAGGTAAACAGCCATCTACAGTCAATTGTCCTAGTCAATGGGAGCCATCAAGATTCTAAACCGCCATTAATGGCCCACACTTTGCATAATTACAGAAGGCCCTCAGAGTTATACTTTATATTCCTATATACTTTCCTAGTTTCAGATACATGAATGATACATTCATACAAACAGGATGAACACACTCAGTAGATTATAAGCTTTGTAATGATACCTCACAAGAGACCTTTTTCATGAAGCATATTCCAGTTACATTATTCTCACACTCATTAGCATATTTCCATAAAACATATGGAGTGCAACGTCACACCTATAATTCGAAAAAAAATCTGCACAGGGTCAATCAAGCAAAAAGTTTCACTGTCAATCATTTTAAAAAATGTTTTAACTTTTTTCACATCAGCTTCAGCAGAAGGGGAATCAAGTCATTGTTTTCGTGACTTACAACTGTGCTGCTGTAGTGCTCTGAGTGTAGATGCTTTCTATATCGATGGAAGGGGTTTTCCCACTGATGTACATAATCCATCTCCCTGACCAGCGGTAACTAGGTTGATGAAAAGATTCTTATACCGGGGATTAGGTCTGGTTAACCACAATACTTGAGGGGGAGGGGGGTGATTTTTTTCACACCTCTGAGTGACATAGCTAAGTCTGTCTATGTTTTAAGGGCAGACCAGAGCTGAGTGGCTCCATATCAAAACATAATGGGCCTGTTTCTTGTTGCTCTGAACCTGATGTTGTTATTTACACCAGTGCAAAGCGGGTATATAATGTTTTACACCTGCTTCGCCCTCTCTTCAGTGTGGTGTAAATGATCATACACGGTGCAGGACAATGGAGGATCAGGCTTGTTTCTACCTAATGTTTCTGGATATACAAAGGATAAAGGAAGTGACTTGGAGACTGAAGGGCAGATCTTTATCACAAACCAGCATTGCAGTGCAAGGAAACGAAAGGCACTATGGCTCAACAGATCAGCTCTGTGATATTCTTTGTCCAAACCTGTGCAAGTGAATGATTCACCGTATACTTGCTTTTTCTGGCCACTGTTTCATGCAGTAACGTGTCTTGAACCATTCTCACGCTTTCATGCTACAAACCCCATTGGTGAGGTGCCTTTATATGTCTCAATCCTTTTACCTAGGAACATTACTAATGTGTAAAGGATCAGACACCTTAGAGTTGCTCTCCAGATACTGCTCCAAGGTCTCTGAAATGATACCATTTTTGTCTGTTACTCTGAGTCACACAGACATATTTGTTTCTCAGCCTTTTTTTCTTCCTTTGTGAAATTGAGTCCACTTTTTAGTGTGCTTGGTTGCTGCACCTCGTCTCAAATAACACTGTAAACACTTTGGGGCAGTGATTGTCTTTTACCTATTACTTACCGGAAGTTGGGCCCACTTCTGATTGAGGCCTCTGGACCCAGGGTACAGAGACCAGTCTGGCAATAATAATAATAATGCACACTTCTGACAGGGTATAAATAACTTGTGATAGCCTAATCATTTCCATGACAACACATTGTGATGTCAAGTGATCTCACTGTACAAATGAAACAGAGATATTTGGGTTGAGAGATACTGAGCTTTATTATTGTTCTATTACACAAGAAAATAAATAGTTCTTAGAATCATTTTATTATACAAATGTGCTCTCTTTATTCAACGTTGAAGTCTTTCAGGAAAATATAGTTATGTGGTTCCTTTGGCATGTTTCTATAAAGAATGCAAAACATGCATTGTTTGGTATTTTCTTGAATGCTCAATCAGAGACACTTAACATGTCAGCACTCAGATCTGCCTAGTGAATTGCAACCGTTACCTGTCTGTCATGCTTAAAGGGCCATGGAAACAATCTAAACTAGAGAATGCTATTCTGAAGCAGTACGTAATGCTCATACTTGTCATGCAGAAATTTGTCTCTGGTCTTTATCAGTTTTCTGAGTGCGTGATCATGCAATCTTTGCGTAGTAAAGATTGCTGGACTGGGCTTTAAAAGGCTATAAAGTCTGAAAATATGAAATCCTATGAAACACATGCTTTTGAAAAGAACATTTTATTTATTATATATCAAAACTTAGTGCTCTAAGGGTCAGATCCTAAGCCCATTGACTTCCATGAGCTTTGGCTCGGACCCTTACACTATAACAGATGGTCCATGGCCACTTTGAAATGTTTACTGAGAAGGAAATTCCTGAGATTGGGCCTGATCATGCTGAATTTTTAACGAGATTGTGGCAATTTGGCCTTTTTCTTCAGTGGGAAAAGGAGCAAACAAGACGCAGGTGTCAATGTCTGAGCCCTAGGATATTTTGTTTCCCCCTGCCCCCAAGTATTTCTTGTGTATTTGCCTAAATTGTCCACTGAAAGCCTGCTGAGCAGTAACACTCCAAATGGGCACAACAACTGACAAGGAGTAATATTGAATCTGTTGTTATATTATTGGAAGTGTGTAGGTAACCTCTTGGCAGCAGGGCTGATGGGTTATACATCTAAGTACATTGGCAATATTGATGATGCTCTGGTTTCCCTGATGATGTAATAATCTATGTTTTGTTTTAAGGAAGCCTAAAAAGATTTCTGCCAGCCATGTCACTCGGTGTATTGCATGCTACTTTGCATAAATCTGCTGCTGTTTAGTTTTATTTAATTAAGAAACAAACCGACTCCTATTCTGCCAGCTCTTTGTTTATAATGAACATGATTACCGTTTAATAGGCCTGTTTCTGATCTCAGTTGAACAGGTGCAAATCTGAAGCAAATGCAGTCATTCTGGCTTTACACCAATGTAACTGAAATTAGAATCTAACCATTTAAGTTTTATAACGGTCTGTTCATCTTTAATTCAGAAAATGCATCCTAGTTCCCCTTCTCTCTCTTAATACCCCTTTCCCCCTCCCCTCCCTTTTTGATATTAACTCCTTCAGTGCCATGTCTCCAGTTAATAAGTCCATAAGTGCCTGTTCTTGTCAACAGTTTGTCGTAATTTCTAATTGTAAACCTACAGAGGCCGCAAAATGCCCATACAATGAATTTCTGAGGGCCTCAGAGGGCTATGCAAAAGCCTACAGGACAACAGTTTTGCTACCCGAAACAGCTCACATTCCCCAATTCTGCAACCCTTGCTGACACAAGCAGCCCCTAATCTTACGAGCAGTCCCCTTCAAGGCAGTGGCAGTACTCCCATGAGCAGGGACTACTTATGTAAGGGTTGGAGGCTCACATCTCAAATTCCTTTTTAGGGACAACTTGGGAGGAAAAACAACGGTTTAGCATCCGGATTCCCAGTTCAAAGGAGCACATATCTAGCCTGGTGGCGCAAAAGCTGCTGCTTATTTACCGAGTTAGTGAATACGTTTTCAGGCATTTGGCTTAGCTTAGAAGAGGGTACCTATAACTTTAATTTGCTAGAGAATGGGCAAAATGCAGTGATTCACAGGACTTTCCACTACCATTGATCCATGTCAGGAACTGCCAGTGAAATCAGTGGGTGTTCCATCCACAGAGGGGGAAAGTCCTTAGCCCATCATTATATTCAGCATGAGCTGCAGAATTGGCCGGTTATCATTATTAGACATGGCTGAGGATGAGCAAGTGATGTGAGAATGCAAAATGGCATCTGTGTGTGTTTGTATCCACTGTCGTTTCATATTAGATTGTAGGCTTCTGGGGGCAAGGACAATTTTTTTGTTAGGTGTGTATATAGTGCTGAGCAGAGTGGAGTCCAAATTGGGCCCTGTAGGAATTACTGCTATACAAATAAATAATAGAATGAATGAAAACTGAAAGTTATGGCCTCACATTAAGATATGATTTATTACTAGTAAGTTGCAAACTTTATGTAAACAGTAGAGCTGAAAAGAGCCTTACAGAGATGAAGTTTGAAAAACTCTGGAGTATCAGAACCTTTATTCAGTCATAAGTAGGATGATGGTGAATGTAGAATTTGTTAAGTGAATTCACCAGAGAGCTAGATTTTTTCAGAACTGAAGTAGATTTCATACTATGTACTGGACTCAGCTGTGTTCTCTCTTTTGTTACAAAGGGCTTTAGAACGAATGGTGTGTCTGCAACAATAGGAAGGAAGTCAAGAAAATTGAGTACATTTATCATAATCGTAACTCACTATCTTTGGTGTATCTCTGAGACCATAAGTTCATCAAGGTCATGTCAAGCAGAAGTGCAATAAATATAGCACTTTCTTAAGCCAGGGTGTAGCAGTTTGGGAAAATGTAATTTACAGGAGTTGGGGTTCCTTTTTCATCATATAGGGAGGTTAACAAAATCAACAGGGCGAAAGAGGAAAACGAATATCATCAGGTCAGGTCAACTTGACAGCCAACAGAATAATGAGTTCAATTGCCCAATGAACTCAAACAGAGGGGCATGTGGGCAAGGTGCCCCCTTACTCTTCTGCATGGGTTATTTTCATTGTTGGTTTGTGTGTAGTGAGTGAATACTTGCACAAGTGTGTGTAGGGGTGTGTGGAATGAGCAGGCAAGGGTGGGAAGTGAGCAGTTGAGTTGTCTTGGTAGAATACCCTTCATAAAGAACTGAGAAGGATGCATGAAACTTTGATATCTAGTGCCAAATTCAGCTCTGGCGTAAGCAGGTACAGCCTTGTTAAATGCAGTGTACCAGGGTTGAATTTGGCTCTTATGAGTTATAGGAACTACTGTAATATGTCCAATTATGCCTTAAATCCACTTAAATACAGTTGGATTACAATGCCAGATTGGATTCCAGTGCTGTCACTCACCACATCGCACTTGAAACTTAATGCAGAAAATACAACTTGGCAGGTGGCAATCTGTCTGTCTACCCATCCCAGAACAGTGTTGAATGGCATATGAAACTTGAGCTGGTGGCGAAGTGTTCTCCTTTGTAAATGTAAGCATGCCGATCATTAAAATCGCACAACAGTTTTAGAAGGTACTT
Source organism: Macrochelys suwanniensis (assembly GCA_033296515.1). Classification (NCBI taxonomy): domain Eukaryota; kingdom Metazoa; phylum Chordata; order Testudines; family Chelydridae; genus Macrochelys; species Macrochelys suwanniensis. The sequence goes on from CM065783.1 coordinate 14,815,459, forward strand.
GCCGTTATTTGTGATAGACAATGAAAATCTTAATATTCTAAATGCAACTACATGAGAGGGTTGCGCGCTTTGTTGCTTCTGTAGGCCAAGTGAACAGCATAGATCAGGGCTCCTTGTGTCCCTCCATTGACCCCACAAGCTCCCTGTATACCACTTCTCATTCCCCTCTATTTCAGGGACTCCCTGCAATTCTCCTCACCGCCTCCCCTACCAGAGGCTCTGAATATCCCCCTTGCCCTCCTCCCCCGCTTTGGCAGGCCTTCATGTGCATTCCCAATCCTCTATACCAGGTTCTCCCAGTCCCCTCCGCCAGAGGTTCTGTGTGCTGCCCCATTCCCTGCACGTGGCAGAAACTCTGTGTGCCCTCCCAGTTTCCCCCTCTGTCACCTGCCAGGGGCTCTGTGTGTCCCCCATGTCCTCAGCCCCCTCATTCTCCCCATTCTTCCCCCTTCACACCAGGGGTTCAGTGTGCCCCCATTCCAACTTCCCCCCATGCCAAGGGTGCTGTGTGCACTCCCAATGTCCCCTTCCCCCCATTTCCCCCTTTCTTACCACCATTCTTATTTCTTTTCTTTCTAATTTAGGATCTCAAATATTGAGAGAATGAGCAGAGCTGAGAAGGGGTGTGGTGTTATGCAGGAAGGTGCTAATGGCTGCCATCAGCCAGTTCTTTGATCTGTCCACCGTTATTGTGGTGGTTCATTTGAAGCTGCTGGGTCAGCTACCCAGATGGCAGGAGCTCCATGTGTCCCCTATTTCCCCCTTCTGGTTTTCCAATTTTCACTAAAATCAGTAGGGTTCTGCCTGTTGATGCCTAGAACGTTCCCTGAAATTTTAGAATTGATCAGGTGCAGCATTCAGACGTTATTGTATTATAGACAGACAGACAAGCAGAAAAAAATGCCATGAAGTTGAGCGTAGGTCCTTGCTCACCTCGGTCAGTTAAATAAACATAGCTGTTTGGAAGGTGCATGGACGAAAGATCAAAAGTAACTTTTGTAAATTACGTATTTAGTTCTTTCCTATTTATCTAGAGTTAAATTCTTACCTCAGAAGCAGCTTTCCAAAATTCTGGACAAATTACTTATCTGTCAGCAGCCATTATTAACTGGCGATATACTGGTGTTCTGCTCAAACAGCTAGCCTCAGATCTGCATGAGTCTCCTGGAGGATCTCTGAAGAGGAAATATGCTGCTTTCAATAAGGCAGCTCTGGAGCCAGTTTAGCAAATTAGTTACTGTTGACTTTGGAAAGAATAGCTTATTTTTATGAACTTAATTAGATGTGTAGCCAATAGAGAGCTGTCTGGGTGCCTGATTTGACAGAGATCCAAATGCAAAATCTGTTGCTCAGTGCATCCTTAGAGTTTATAGAACTCACAAAAGGTTTTAGGTCCATAAACTAATTAATATTCTACTCTCTTCATATGTATCTGCTTTCATATAAACCAATTCCTAAAGCTAAAGGACCAGGTTCTCAGCTGGCATAAATTGCATAGTTCCACTGAAGCGACCGTGATTGATGCCAGTTGGGAATCTGGCCCATTATTTTCAAATTATAGGCTTAAAAAACAATAATTTAAAATGTGTCCAGACGTATAGCACTGTATTCTGATCTCACTTGAACCAGTGTAAATCTGGAGTAACAGTTGAAGCCAGTGAAGTAACATCATGTAAAATTGTTGCAAGATCAGAATCAGGTGTTCTTCTATAAACATTCATGTTTTGCAAAGCATTAAAACAAAAATCAACCATTGGAAAAGGAACAGCATGACTTTGAGACAGGTCCCAAGGGTGGGAAAATGCGCAGAGTGCAATGGAAAACTGGCATATTTCTCACTTCTTTTCAATAATCACTGATGAGACAATGCATGTAAGGATAAGATGATCAGTCTTTAATACAGAGAGGAGACTAAAAAAATGAAATGAACTAATGGGGCAAAACATGCATGAGGAAAGAAGTCACAAGTGTAGAAGGGAGTCAAGTTTGTAACAGACACTTAATTGTGTCCATAAACAGTTATTTCTAGGTGAGTCATTTATTGCCACTGGGATGATAAATACTTATGGCATTAATGATTAAGAATTGTGCAGGTGCAAGGTGAAAGAATCTGTTTCAGCTAGATTTTGACCCAGAGCATCAGAACCCACCCCTCTTCAAGGTTTAGCCACCTTCTCTGGAATGGAGCTCAACATGGCTTGTCCTTATCTAAACTTGCAGATAAACGGTGCTCAGCACTCAGTCATTCAGCTCACCTGTTGCTAATACTCACTATCAGTAACACGGTAAGTTTTCTAGTGTAGAGGTGGTTTAGTGAACCGGTGTGCTGAGACCACTTGCTATTTTGTTGACCATCATTGTTTCCTTGCATTCTCCCATCTATCTGCCTTCATCCATCTGTTGTCTCTTGTCTTATACTTGGATTGTAAGCTATTTAGAACAGAGCACTATCTTTGTTCTGTGTTTGTATAGCACCTAGCACCATCGTGTCTTGGTCCATGACTAGGGCTCCTAGGTGCTACCAGTACAAATAATGAATAATAATATATGCAGTAACTTAAATGGAGTTACTTGTGATTTACAACAGAATCTGGCCTATAAACTCCCTACCAACTCTGAGTCTAATTCATATGATTGAGTCATATAGGATTTCTGGCACCAATTCTCTTTATGCAAACTAGCAGACTCACGGCTTGCCAATCATTGTCTCTCACAAAAAGAACTATAGAAATCAATAATACAAACCCCATATAGCTGAAAGGCAGCAGCTACGAGTCATCAGGAACAAGATATTAAGTTCCTGCTCCTGGAGATTTTCTCATGAACTTTACTTCTCTATGTTTATGTTGAATAGAGGTGGGCCTTAGTCATTAAATTTAGATCCAGGATCCAATCTGAATCCAAAATTGGATGGCTGTTTGATTTTGATATTCTAGTTTTGGATCAAGTCTAGTTTATATTGGACTAATAGGAATGTTTTGCAACATAAATAACTTCCTGTTTTGAGGACTGTTCTGTGTTATAAAAAAAATCCCAGCTTTGTTGTAGCATCTCTGTGGAGTCTGGCCTGGCTTCTGCTGGTTTTGCACCTGGTTTTAAAAAGAGTCTCCATGCACGGCTCTGCCTGCATGCTAGCCTGTCAAAATATGTGTTGAGCACATTTAGTGAGACTGGATGGGGCTTTTGAAAGATCTCAATGTTGGCTTATCTCTACCCTCACTGAAATTGATGGGATTTTTATCACTGAAGTCAGTGGGGGCAGAGTTAGGCCAAAGCTGAGCACCTTTGTAAATCCCCATCCTTAAACTCCATCTTCAGTTGAGCACAAATGATGGAGTCTATCCCTTGTTAGTGCCTGTAGTTTTCAATAAAAAATGGTTGAGACCCCATTAAAAATTAGGCTTAAAAGTTCCCTTTTTTGCCTCATAACATAATCTGTTCTTCCCATGAGATGAGTTCCCAATCTGCTCTTCCTGTGGAAGCCAGGCTCATACCATCATCTCATATCTGCAGCCTTGCCTTAGAATTCTCAAAGGCCTATTCTTGAATCTTCCCAAATAGAAATATCCTTCAGGGTCTTCCATGAACGTGACAGCTGTGAGGTGAGAACGGGAAAGGAACCTTGTTTAGATGAAAGTCTACAAATCTGGTCTGCTTAAACATGCTAGCTTTCCTGTGGCACTCAGACTTAGCAGAGAATATGAGAGACCCATGATCCGCAAGACCTCCTTGTGAATGTCCATTGTCTGCTGGAGGGTTGCAGAATGACACTGTGTCATTCTCTCAGGGGTATAGGCATTGGGTAGGAGGACCTTACCCTATACAGTGGTAGTGGGCAACCTACAGCCCGTCAGGGTAGTTCGCTGGTAGGCCGTGAGACAGTTTGTTTACATTGACCGTCCACAGGCATGGTGCCCACAGCTCCCAGTAGTCACGGTTCGCCGCTCCTGGCCAATGGGAGCTGCGGGAAGTGGTGGCAGCCCAGATCCAGAGTTTCAAGACTGGAAGATGAAGAATTGGGAATGTAGACAGAGGCAGGTTTCATCACAAGCCGAGCAAATGATTATTGAGGGCAATGTACTTTGGGGGCCTTATGAGGTCCTGGCTTAACTCAGCAGCAACTCATGAGCAGCAACTCCTAGCAGCAGGGGTGGAAGAAAGGGAATGCATAGTTCAATTATCTTCCTTCCCTCCTCTGCTCTTGTTCTTGCTTGAGACTCTGAAAATCACAAGTCCTGTCTGCTCAACACTGTACACAGGAATTGAATAAGTTGACGTTAACACAGTGTCCTGTACTCTGTGCTGTGACACAAAATCAAGAATGGGAACTGGGGATTTTTTTAAGAAACCTCACTGAAAGGTCACTAGGTTGAAAGAGAAGTCATGAGAACTGAAATTAGGCTAATCAACAGTGATTGTGGTTGTCTCAGTGAGTGCTTGTCTCAGTGAGGATGAAAGTGAATGCACAGTATCATATGCTGGGAAACATTAACAGGAAATCACTGTTTCTGCTGGAAGCCAGCTCCGCTAACTTGATTTTTTCCTAAATTAAGCTATCACATTGTCTTTGATAAGTGTTTAAAATAGCTTGTGTCAGCATCATAACCATGTTACAAAGTGGTGAAGGCATGGATTAGCTAAAATAATATACATAGTGGAAGAACCCCGGGGATGTGTGAATCTCATGTAGTCTGCATTATTGCAACCCTGTGTGTTCAAAAATCATGAACCAGGCCCCCCAAAATCATGGGATTAAAAGAAATCTGAGGTCTTTTTATTTGCCTTCTGATTTTTGAACCTTTAGGGGTCATATTTTCAATTCCCCCCCCCCCCCCGACCCCACACACACACATCCACAAGGACTAGAAACTTTTTATGTTAATGAAAGCTGAGATTCTCATGTGATGACCTGACCCCAGGAGCTTGGGTTTAAAAAAACCCACCAACTCTCATGAGTCTCATGATAATAAAGACAATTTTGTTCAATCCTTTCTTCCTGTAATTAAACCCTGCCCTCAAGAGTTAGTCAGGATTTCAGATCTGTGTTTTGCTAGATGAAGGGAAGTTTGTACTCACATTCTATGATAGACAGGCAACGTGATGCAGGTGGAGCAAGCTATATATTAGGGAGAGAAAAACTTTGCTAGAAACCAGGCTGGCACAATTGAATGCCGCATACACAGTATTTACTTTTTTCCCTAGAATTTTTCTCTCTGCCCTTTCTGATTCTGTATTCACAATCTCAATCTCTCTCTCTCCTTGTTTTTCATTCTACCCTCTTTTCTGCTCCACTGCACACCTTGTTCTTTCAATGGATTTTTTCCTCCTCCTGTTTTTAGCCTCTAGGCAGTACATGATCCCAATAACATTCAAAGTGGTGGTCAGCTTTCACGCTCACAATATTCAGATGTTTGAAACAAGGCCAAACCAATCCACTGTTCCCTAGCGAAAGTTTTAGTGAACTAAACTGGACCTGTTGGACTCAGCTCCTTGTAAAGGGCAGTATGGAGGCATGCTGCCCCTTCAGTGAGACTTGGGGCTTCTCAGAGCTCCTTGGTTGTGCTGTTTGTGTGTATGTGGCAGGGAGGGGTAATTTGTTATTCCCTCTGCGTGGCCAGCCAGTTCTCATGGTTGACATGTAGTGGGGAAGGAGTGAGCAGTGGCTTTGCTTGCTCCGCCCTCCTCCCTGTTGCCTTTCCAGCAAGTTGCTCCTGGTGGCATCAACTCAATAGCAGCCCATGTGCTCAGATGCTGCCATTCTGGTCAGCCCTTAAGTAGGTCAGATTGGGGATGAGGTGGGAGAGGGAGACAGGGAGTAGGTAGTAATTGAGCTAGTAATGTATGGCTTGTGGGCTAGATTTTTGCCACAGGGACACGGCCTGTACTAAGGAATGCATGTTGCCGCCCCGTCCCAGGGAGGGAATTGTGGCTCACGGAGCCATACTTCCGTCTCCGCACCTGCTTTGCTCCAGGGGATTGGCCATCTGTACCAGCAGCAAATTATCACCCCCACTGCTGCCTGTGCCAACTGCACTCTGCTGACTTGTACTATCTGGCTGCTACTGTGAAAGCAGATGTAGCCGAAATAGAATTCTTCCCTAAGTTATCCACTGGCAAACAGGCCTGCTGCAGCCCTAGCAAATAACCGGACTCAATACATTTGTTAATAGTTTACCCATTAACTTATTATGTCAATTCATCTGACAAGCAGGACTCTTGTGCCTGGCACAATAAAGAACGAAGGGAAGGTGAAGACGTTATGATCGATACCGAACCCACCTCATATGCATTCATCCTTGACATAATCTCTAAAGTGCTTGTTTGCCATTTCTTCTCATCAAGTCTTTATCGCCTGCACAGCAGGCGATAAAGATGGAAAATCATTATTTGTGTCTATATTAACTTTTACCATGCAAACCCTGCTCTTTTCCAAGCTCAGTTGCCATCATGATTCATTGGGCTGAACTTAGAAGGATACAAACATCTCTTCAGATTGAAGAAAATTCTGTTTCCTTTCCAGATATAAATGCAGATAGAATAAATACAGTGTTATGCTACTAGTGGCCATCCCTTAATGGCATGCATATGCTAGAAGTGGCAATGTCCTAGTAAAATAATTGCACAGTATAATGGTGGTGGGGCGGGAAATGAAATATACTGTTATCTTGTAGGTTTGAGGGTTTGAGCCTCCAGCCTAGGCAAAGCTACTGCTGACATTAGCGGTGCAATATCGGGTCCCGTATTCAATATGAAATCACACCTATAAACGTCTATGTTATTCTGGAGTGTCAGTAATTGGTCTGGTGAGGTGATCGCACTGGGAGATCCATGTTTTCTAGTGGACTGTATATTCTGATCTGGAAGCATTTGGAATATAGAGCCAGTCATCAAACACACAGATGGTGAAACTCCACTGGAGTCATCAGGGTGAAATTGTGCCACCATAATCGAATATACCTTTCCGGCTGGTTTGAAAGGGCTGTCAACTGCGGCTGTAAAGACTCCAGCATACCTGTCTTCAGGGCTGAAAGGAAATCTGCGCCTGTGACTGTGGTTTACATACCATACGAAGAGTGTAGGCAGAGGCACGCAAGGAGCTAGCATAGTAGGACCGTTCTAAACAGCAGGAGACAAAATGTAGGTCCCCTGGGCACAAGCAAGTTGCCTTTGCATCTGGTCATAACAAGGAAAAGTGTAGCATTGTTCTTCAGGTTAATGCAGAACTCGCATTAAAGGCCAGGCTGTATAGTGATGTAGAATAGAAGATGAAAATGAGTGGTTTGGTAGTTTTTCATTTTAATCTATACTTTTTATTTCCTTTCTTTGGACAAAGGGAGCAGAGAGGTGTGTGTGTGTGTGTGTGTGTGTGTGTGTGTGTTTACTTAGACAGAAAGGCATCTGGCAATTCTATGAGAGTCCTCAGTGAGTCTACAACTAGCCGGAAGTGTCATCCCTTTTAGCCCAATCGAGAACTCGTTGCTACTGTGACATAAGCGGCTTCACTGCTGATTGGAAGGTGTCAGAACAACTAACATGCTTAAAAATCACGCACAAAGAACTGACGCACTAGGCTTAACCCTGATTTCGCACTTTTATTACACACATGAAACCGAATTGATTCTGGATTTGCACTAATGTAACTGAGTGGAGAATCTGACCCCATGTTTCTTGGCTCTGCCTGCATGGAATATGGGTATTTGCTTTCTGGCGCAGCCAATCCTTTTATTTTTTAGAATTGCATAACATTACCTTTATTTCAAGACAGTAACAAATACTCCTTTAAAAGTGTCTAAACACACAAATTATTGTTTTAAAAGGTGAAGTGAATTATTTCCAAATCCCCCTTTCCAAGCAAACAATTTAATAATCATGGCAAATATTCTGTACAAAATTTAACAGCAGAAATGACATGTGACTCTTGTAAATCATTTCTTTGAAGGGGGTCAGATCCTCAGCTGGTATAAATGTGCTTAGCTCCATTGATTGACTTAAAACCACTCTGATTCACGCCTGCTGACAATCTGTCACTGAGCCTTTTCAGTGTAATTGTCAAGCTGCGTGTTTATGGTGGAGTCATACAAAGGTTGATGGGACTCTTACTCTGCTGATATGTAGGAGGGTATTATCTGGGGTTAAACATAACTGCGTTTAAGGATGAGGGATTTGATCCTGCAACCTCTAACCATACTGAGCTGCACTCTCTCAAGAAGTCCAACTGAAGCCATGAGCTTGTTCGTGTGGGTAAGCCCTGCTGGACTTTAATGAGGGTTGCAAATTGGACAGTAGGGCCGAAGGAAAGTAAACCTTAAAAAACCAAACCCAACCCATGAGCAACGAAAAGTGATGTAAGATTTTACTAGGTTTGTGTCATGTCTCGTTTTTTCCAGATTTTCCACTGACTCAAGTTACTACCAGGGGAACAAGGAGGTAGGGAGTACGTTAGTCATAAATGCAGGAAACGTCTTCCAAAATGCTGCTGCTTAGTTGTAGATGACCTGACTCTGATGCAGTTTTTCCATTGCTCACCACTTGCTTCTTCCACTAACATAAAGAGTATTAGGTGTAGCCTCCTGCAGGCTCATTAACAATGAAGAGATTTACTCAAGTGCTGTGCAGCTTGTAACAAGCCCTTTAGAGAGGAAGGATGGTCCAGTGGCTAGGGCACTAGCTTGTGACTTGGGTCTCTGCTCCGTCATTGACTTCCTGTATGACCTTGGGCAAGTCACTTAGTTTCTTTGTGCTTCGGGCTTCCATCTGTAAAACAGGGATAACAGCAGTGCTCCCCCCTGCCCCAGTGGTGTTGAGAGGATAAATACATTAAAGATTGTGAGGTGCACGGACAGGACTGGCCTTAGGGAAAAAGGCGCCCTGGGCAAACTTTCATTTTGGTGCCCTCCCCCCCCGCCCCCCCGCTCCATTGCCCTGGTCCCTGTGAGTTTCCCCTTTGCCCCTAACTCCTGCAGCCTCCTCCTGCACCCCCAGCCACTGCCCCTCTCCTGCACCCTATTCATCCCTAACCCCTGCACCCTCCTCCTGAGCCCACGTGGGGAAACTGATCTGGATGCATGGAGCAGCTAGCATTGCTGCTTGCTCTCCCCTGGAACGCTGCTCCTCCGTGCATCCCTGGTGGGGGGGAAGTGAGGAGCGATGTCAGGGCTTCCTGCATCCAGGTCACTTTCCCCACCAGGGCTGCATAAGGGGAGGGCAGAGAGCAGAAGCTTCTGATGCTCGCCTCACAGCACAGCCCAGGTTGGGAAAGTGACCTGTATGCATGGAGCACTTGGTGTTGCTCCTCACTCCTCCTCCTAACCCCCTGTGGGGGCACAGAGGAATGTTGGGAGGGGGTGAGCGGTATCGGTGTGTCATCATTTCCCCTGCCCCCCTCAATGTTCCTCCGCTGGGAGGAAGCAGGGAGAAATCACCAGTGCTCAGAATAACATTGTTCTGCTGGGAGTCCCTCAGGAAGCAGTTTCTGACACTACACCGGCAGCGCGCATCTTTGCATTGCTGCATGGAGCCGTCGCGCGAATCTTTTAACCTGGGCTGGGAGGCTTGCTCCCAGATGCTGTGTAGACATATTCCAAGTGACATCCAATCCTGGTAAAGCCCTCATAGTTAAAACATCAATATTTTAAATGGGAAACACATAACCTTTAATGTAAATGTCCTGGGGCCCCAGTCCTTTTGCCATTGAAATCAAAGGGATATTTTCCATTTCAGCCGGAAGCTGCATTCACTTTTCTGCTGAGCCCTCCCTACTCTGTTGAAATTATCCTCCTCTGTGTCCACAGGGGCCAGGCGTGCTGTAGTGTGCCTGTAGAGGGCATTCCAGAGTCTGTGATAGATTGGAGCAATCCAAGGTTACAGTTCCATTTGAGCTCTGCTTCCAGAGAGACAGTGGGGAGGCCAGAGGTCTCCACACACCAGGCCCCTAACCACAGATAGGTTCAGGCGGATGCAGGGGTATCTATCATCTACGATGCTGCAGAAACAATAACAATGCTGATCCTTTCTCTTGAACAGCCCCCTGTGTTGTTGGTGAGTGAGCATTTAAGATGTCACTGAGCAGTGAAAGAAGAGTAAATACCTCGACGCTGAAGAAAATTGCTGCAGACATGAGCAATTTAATAGAGAACCTGGACACCAGGGAGCTCCACTTTGAGGGGGAAGAGGTGGATGCTGACGTGTTAAATGATCCGAAAACAACCGGTGAGTTAGTGTCCATCTGTTTTCACCATATGTCCCACTAGGAGTTAGCAATGCAATGCAGCTGAGGCGAAGATGAAGCTTTCAGTTTGATGGTGTTAGGGAGTGTGGGTGGGGAGAGTGTGAGTGAGTGGGCCAGGATTGTGAAGCTCTTGTGGGGCCTCGGGAAACTGTGCTTGGTTCTTTAGGGCTGTGAAACCTTTAAAGTGATGGCGCCAACTTGCAAAGTACTTTGTGACGCCTACAGAAAACTTAGTGATGCCCTCAACCTAAACTGGGAGTTGAGGGTGTTCAGCATCATGAGGGATCAAACCTGGATTTGAGGATTCAGAGCCATAAGAAGCACATCGAAAGCCCATTGAAATCAGTGGAAAGACTCCTACTGGTTCCTATAAGCTTTGGATCAGGCCTTAAGTAAGCTTTAAGACAGGGGTCGGCAACCTTTCAGAAGTGGTGTGCCGAGTGTTCATTTATTCACTCTTATTCAAGGTTTCATATGCCAGTAATACATTTTAACGTTTTTAGAAGGTTTCTTTCTATAAGTCTATAATATATAACTAAACTATTGTTGTATGTAAAGTAAATAAGGTTTTTAAAATGTTTAAGAAGCTTAATTTAAAATTAAATTAAAATGCAGAGCCCCCCAGACCGGTGGCCAGGACACAGGTAGTGTGAGTGCCACTGAAAATCAGCTCGTGTTCCGCCTTTGGCACACGTGCCATAGGTTGCCTACCCCTGCTTTAAGATTTAATTTGGATTCCTTTCATTTGTTGTGTTTTAAGGTATAAACCCTTCATTTCATTTTGGCACAGCAGCTGCACATCACTGCACCTGTCTGTCTGTCATCTATGCATTTCTAGCTATTTAATAAAGGCAGGTTGGCTTTTTTGTTTGCTTGTTTTTGTTTTTTAAACAGGATTAATGTTTTTTTTCTAATCTACTCGAGATTTCAGACACTTAGCTGTTTCAGAACTCTTTAAAATAATACTTACAAACTACCCTGAACCTGGTCAAATGCTGCTTCTTGTCTTGCCTACAATTTCCATTAGTACCTGGGTGACCTGTTGCAAATTGCAGAAGTTAATGAACGAGTAAGTCTGCAAACATACACAAATAACCCCCACCAAAAAACCTTGCTACACAAAACACCCTTTTGTTCACTTATTTGACAAGTGTAACTGAATTTGAATTATTCCTGATAACACCTCATAATACATCAGTAAACATCCTGTAATATATTTTGTAACATGGATGAAGACTTAGTGATAGAAGACCTCATCACAGCACTTTGCTATTAAATCTTTGCTGAGGAGATGGGTGAGGCTGCTCATTTGGTGCATGAATTATGGAATGTGTTGCTTACGTTCATGCAAACTGCTGAGGTTTTACGGTATTACTAGGAGTAACTATTGTCCCTATTTTATGACAAGAAAGTGCTATATCTGGCATTTAAACTCTTCAAGTCAGATCACTTAAGGTGAAGGCTTCTATGAGTTTAGGTGCAATAGGTTGGAATAAGACATGATATGCATTAGGGAAAAATAAGACTACAGAACTTCAAGATTTTATATAATCATTATTAACTTGTTACATTATCCCTTGGCTATTATGCTTTTATTCATAGTTTAAAATAGTGTTAAGCTAATTGCTATTTTATGGTCATTTGCAGTGGGCATCCCATTCTCTGCAATTTATAACACTCAAGGGTTCAAAGAGCCTCATATACAGACATATCTAACCGGATGTCCGATTAAAGTCCGAGTTCTGGAGGTAGAACGCTTTACCTCAACAAAAAAGGTCAGAACGTGAATGTTATTGGAACATTGTTTTAAATCCCAATCCCATTTTTAATTTCATGCTCCTATTACCATGTTAACACATCACTTACAAGTTAACTTTCTGTAAATCATCTAGTGGGTTTTAGAAAATATGAATACATCTGTATGGGAATAACTCTATCAAGGACAATATGAATAATCTTCGCCTGTTTTGTTTAGAGTCTAATAAAAATAATAAGAAATGGCTATACCTTTAAATAAAAAATGATAACCTCTAGAGGATTTAATGCTAGAAGATTACCCATTGAGTACTGAAACACTGGTGCTATTCTTTCCTGTAGGTACCAAGTCCAAATGTTTACACTATTGAGTTCACACATGGGGAATTTACATGGCAAGTGAAAAGGAAATTCAAGAACTTTCAAGAATTTCACAGGGAACTGCTGAGATACAAAGCCTTCATGCGAATTCCTATCCCAACAAGGAGGTAACTATTTTATCCAGTCTTACAAATATGGTTCAAGGCCCAAATTGCATTGGAAAGACGTGAAAAGCCTGATTCTCTCTCACCACTGTAGTACACAGGTGTAACTCCACTGACTTCTAAGAATCACTCCTAATTTACCCTGGTATAAATGAGAGGAGAACCAGGCTCAAAAAAAGCAGCAGTAGTCTGAATGATCCAATGATCTCTCTCTGGCAAGATGTAGAAAGCATGTGGGACATTTTGTGCAGTCAGTTTTTAAGCAGAATTTCCCATCAAAATCATTGGGTCGTGGTGCTTAAAAATTTATGGCACAATATAGTCTCTTACCTTTAAGGGCTTATATCTGTGAGTGCTGAGCTCTCTCAGTTCCCCATCCCAGTGACTCTAATGAGGTGCTCAGCAGCTGGCAAGACTGGGCCCAAGGACTGGGACAGAGCTTCAGACATAAAGAGAGTCGTGGAAAGAGGCCTGAGTGGTGGAGTGTTACAAAAGGATAGTTTGGAGATTGACATAGGAAGACTATGGGAAGCTAGGAGGCAGTAGAGGAAACAAGAGTAAGGATTTTGTTGGGGTAGAGATATGAAAGGCTAAGGATTAGTGAAACATAATGGTCCACAGGGCTGGCTCCAGGCACCAGCCGACCAAGCACTTGCTTGGGGTGGCACCTTCTAAGGGGTGGCCAATCTTGGGGCGGCGGGGCGGCGCTGGGGGTGGGGTTGTTTTTGTTTCGGCGGGGCAGTGCTCGGGGGTTGTTGTTTTTTTGTTTCTGCGGGGCAGCGCTCGGAGGGGTTTTTTTTTGTTTGTTACGGCAGGGCGGCGCTCGGGATTTTTTTGTTGTTGTTGTTTCGGCAGGATGGCGCTCGTTTTTGTTTTTTTTTTCTGCTGTGGGGGGGGCGGCGCTCGGTTTTGTTTTATTTTTTTGCTTGGGGCGGCAAAAAAGTTAGAGCCAGCCCTGATGGTCCAATAACATGGTCCAAATTCTCTTCTGCTTAAATAGGCAAAACTCATTTGAAGTCAGTGGATCTGTGGCCATTTGCATCAAAGGAGAGTTTGGCCCAATATCCTCTGCTTTTTGCATTGTATTTTAGTTTGAATTGATTTGTACACAGTGATTTGTTAGACAGTTTTACGCCTCCCCTTATCTTTCCTCGCTACCTGTCCCCTCATTTTATAATAAAGTTTTAAATAGAACATAAGGACTCTTGTGTCAGAGGAAAATATGCTCACGTTCTACTGATCAGACAAATAATCTGGGATTTTTTTTTCTTCCAGTCACACAGTTAGAAGACAAACTGTCAAAAGAGGAGAAGCGAGGCAGATGCCAAGTCTGCCACGCACGTCTGAGAACATGGTCCGAGAAGAACATTTTTCTAGTAGAAGAGTAAATGTCCTTCCTTCTTCTAAATACTCTGTTCAGAGATGTGGGTGTGCTGGTAGAAGAGAGGCTGTTGACATGTTGTGCTGTCCATCTTATTCTTGGGATTTTTCTGACTTTCACTATTGGGGGCCAGCTTGTTTGCAGAGCTGTGTTCTGACCAAGTTCACATGCCTTCTGTTTTGTTAGTGGTAAATTCTTCTGCTTGGTGAACCAAAACTCTGCCAAGTCTAGAGCCAAATTGTCCCTGCTCAGAAAGTGGAAGAGACTGCCTCAAGGAGCACTCCCTCTGCCAAGATCTGAGTTATTTCCCCTTTGCTGGGATATTGTGGGGCAGTGGAGGGTGCGCTAGAGGCGTGTGTGTATATGTATTTTTTTCAATCAATCGCTGGCTTGTTTTTGATTCTCTTCATGACTTCCTGTAGGTATATCATTAGATTTTTATAGTAATCCTCTACAACCTATCTAAAGTTTTCATGCTTGCATTGTAGAAACAACTTGAAGACTACTTGACAAAGATCTTAAAAATGCCCATGTACAGGAACTACCATGGAACAGTAAGTAGTGTGTACAATGCCTTAAGCAACAAATGAATATTCTTTTCACGTATAAGTACTTAACTGAGAGAAATAAATTCTGTAGTTTACTCTGAGGTATATTAAAAGCGTTTTGCAGCCATTTTTATTAGGGCAAATATTTTCTCCAATGTCCTCGTAAATCTGATTATAACCAAATTAAATGCTATACTATCAAGCTATTGGGGTGTCACAGCTACAACACATTGTGACAACCTGCTTGTTAATGGGAAGTCTTGTGCAGACAGCTCATTACACATGTAGTATGACTGGCTTCTGATTGGTTCTGGGTAGCATTTAAGATGTTTGGTTGGAGGTTCAAATGCCTAAATGGTTGGGGTCTCTGCTATGTGACAGATGTTACCTTCACTTTGGGAATCTTGTGAATTTAACCTCATAGGGCCAAACTGTGCTTTGGCTTATATCTCTTACAACCCCATTGACTTCAGCAAGTTTGTGTTGGTGTTAATAAGAGAAGAATTTGGCACCCTGGCTTCCCCAAGTAATTCATCCCCTCCACAGGGATGTGGTAATCTATATGTCCCCTTATTCCTATGAAACCTCATTGAAGTCAGACTGTTCATGTTATATCCAACATTTGGCCAGTATTGTGCAAGAATGTGTCTCCTGAAAGCCATGTTATGTTCTTGGAGTTTTACCTCATTGACTGTCCACATTTCTCACCTGCTAGTTGGAGGAGACTTTAGAGGCCATAGCTGTATGTGAATAACATTCCACTGCCATGGCCATTTATTTCCCCTTCTCCTGACCCCACATAAAGGATTTATTACTTCTCTTCTGTATCCTCAGCAAAAATTGGTTTGTTGCAGAACTTACTGAATAAGCAGAGGCAGTTTATCCTTCTGAGCAAGACAAAACAATTGAGTACACTTGGTTTTAAAATGAGACAGAAACGTAGACTCAACTTTACATCTTTAAGGGGGTATATCTGCTCACTATATGCAGGGCCGGCTTTAGGAGGTGTGGGGCCCGATTCGAACACCTGATTGTACTCACCTGGCGGCGCTCCGGGTCTTCGGCAACATTTCAGCGGCGTGTCCTCCACTCGCTCTGGGTCTTCGGCAGCACTGAAGGACCCGCCGCCGAAGACTTGGAGCGAGTGAAGGACCTGCCGCCGAAATGCCACCGAAGACCCGGAGCGCTGCCAGGTGAGTAAAACATTAAAAAGATGCCAGCACGGGGCCCTCTTAGGTGCCGGCGCAGGGCCCGATTCCCCCAAATCGGGGGAATCAGCCTAAAGCCGGCCCTGATTATATGTACTGTTGTTTCAATGTTGCCCATGCCAAATGTATCGGTTATAAAGGGCAAAAATACCCTCCCATGCTGGCCAATATGTTAATGTTACAGTGGGAAATCTGCACCTCAAATGAACTGGCTGCCATTTAGAGAAGATCTGCTGTTGTGGACAGTGGCGTATGCTGAGAGGAAGAGATTTAATTCAGAGTATATGGCATTGGGTCCATTTTCCCACTCTCCTGTGCAGGCATTGCCTTGTCAGATCTCTCTGATATTGTCCACTAATCTAACAATGCCAGAGACTTCTTGATCAAGTCCTTGTTGGAAATAGGGCGTCAGAGGAAAAAAATACTAAATGTGCGTCATCTGCACCCTAGGCCCTCTGCAGGTAAAGCCCATGGACCATGAGCAGCTGTTTTTATCTCTCCCATCTTCCTCCAGTGCAGCTCCTGTAACGGGTTTGGTCACAGAGATCCCCTTGGGACTGTCGCCTGATGTGCTGAAATTACTTTTGAGCCCATTTGCCCTGCCAGCTTGGGACTCCAGAACCCTGCTTTGTTGTGCCAGACACAGTAGCCTGCTGCAGAACAGACCCAGGTCTGGTCCACGCCCCCAAAGCTGCAGATTTTAACTAAAAACAGCTCAGCAGGTGTCTCCAGCACCCAAACACCCAGCTCCCAATGGGATCCAAACCCTAAATAAATCAGTTTTACTCTGTATAAAGCTTATACAGGGTAAATTGGTAAATTGTTCGCCCTCTATATCCCTGATAGAGAGATATTTACAGCTGTTTGCTCCCCCAGGTATTAATCACTTATTCTGGGCGTATTAATAAGCAAAAGTGATTTTATTAACTATAAAAAGTAGGCTTTAAGAAGTTTCAAGTAATAACAGCCAGAACAAATTAAGTCACAAAGAAAAATAAAACAAAACACGCAAGTCTAAGCCTAATACATTAAGAAACTGATTACAGGTAATATATCACCCTCAGAGATGTGCCAATAAGCTTATTTCACAGACTAGACTCCTTCCTAGTCTGGGCCCAATCCTTTCCCCTGGTACAGTCTTTGTTAGATCCATCAGACATCTCAGGTGATAAGCAGGCGTTTTCTCATGAGTGGCAGCCTATTTTGTCCTGCTCCACCCCCTTTTATAGCTTTGACACAAGGTGGGAATCTTTTGTCTATGCTTGTCCCCGCCCCCGCCTCATCAATGGAAAAGTACAAGGATTACGATGGATTCCAATATCATGTGACATGCTCACATATCACTGTAAGACCCCTAGTCTCCATTCTTCCTGGGTTGGCCCACTCGTAAACAGGAACGCTTGCAGGTAAATAAACTGTTTACAACCAATTGTCCTAGTCAATGGGAGCCATCAAGATTTTAAACCACCATTAATGGCCCACACTTTGCATAATTACAATAGTACCTTAGAGTTATACTTCATATTTCTAGCTTCAGATACTAAAATGATACATGAATACAAAAAGGAGGATTATATTCTGTAGTTTATAACCTTTGTTATGATACCTTACAAGAGACCTTTTGCATAAAGCCTATTCCAGTTACATCATATTCACACTCATAAACCTATTTCCATAAAACATATGGAGTGCAACGTCACAGCTCCATTCTGTCCCTGGCCAGTAGAGACAGATATTGTTCTGTACGTACATTCTTAATCGTCAACATTGGTTGGCTTTCAATGGATTTGACTTCTGCAAAGTGCTCAGTGAGAACTTGCCTTGTGGTGTTGGCTGCACTGCTCAGTGCAACAGGTGGTGCAGTTGATGGGGAAAGAGAGATGCTGGGAACTAAACATGTATTAATTTATTTAAGATTATCATTCTCAGACCAGACACAAAGCTGCAGGTTTCTG
The DNA here is from genome assembly GCA_033296515.1 of Macrochelys suwanniensis. NCBI lineage: Eukaryota > Metazoa > Chordata > Testudines > Chelydridae > Macrochelys > Macrochelys suwanniensis. The sequence goes on from CM065783.1 coordinate 14,833,019, forward strand.
ATGTTCATCTTGGACTGGTGTCTGGCCTTCTTACCATAGTACGGGTGTGTTGCTGTTCTTGTGTTCAAAAAGTCCGTCACTTGAAAACGGAGGGATGTGCTTTTTGTTTTGCTACATGCGCAAATTTTGGCTCCTGTGTATTAGGTTCTGCAAATCCTCAGGCTGAGGTCCAGATAGATCTTTGGCTTGTAGATGACTCCAGCTGAATTCTTTGCAAGTTCAGGCACGGGGCTAACTTAAGTGATTCATAAAGGCCAGATGACCCATGTGATTTATTGCCCCCTGAATCTTGTGAGGATCCTCTTTCTGCTAATCCAGTCCCCTAGAGGCATTTTAACAACTGATCTGGACAATTCCATTCATTCTGGCTGTGTTTTTATTTTGTATTTGTGGCTTGTGTGTTTCATTCATTTGTATATAATTGGCTGAGCGTGGATGACCTTGGCAAACCTAACCTGTAGCACTTTTCACCCTTGCTGAGGAGCTCAGGGCTATGAAGCATTGTGGGATGTAAAGGGACTTACATAATGTGTTGAATATACAACTCGTGTCTAAATGTTTTGCCTGCAAACTAGAAAATAGCATGCCCCTAAACATTGTTTAGTTATGTAACAAGGGCTGCACTCTTTGACTATATGACCCTAAATGGGAAAATTTATAACTTTCTCCTCAAATTTTTCTTAATGGAATGTTTATGTGTCTGCTGTTGTGGCAGGGAGCTGGCACATTAGACAGGGAGCTGTCAGCTAGTTGAGGGTATAGTTAACGTTGCCGGTTATGATAATCAGATACATCCTGATAATCAGATACAGGTAATTGGGGCAGTTGGGCAAGGGTGGCCCAAATGCCTTGTAAAGCCATTTCTATGGGCTTGATCTGAAGTTAAATGGAAAGATTCCATTGATTTTAATTGCCTTTGGATCAGGACATATATGAGCTTGATAGTTAAAAGATTCCAAAATAACCCTAGTTTAAACCAGTAAGTATCCATTCAGTCTTTTGCACTGACTTTACAAAATCAATTTTAAATTACACTTCAAATTAAACCAGTGCAACAAGATAAGCCTTGAATGAGTTTCACAGCTATACAATTAAAGAATACTTCACACACCCAACTATGGTTGCTATTTAAGGCTCTTATCCTGCAAGATCTGCTAGGGCAGACCTCTGCAACCATGCAGAGCCCCACCTTGCCAGATCTGATTACAGGACTGGGGCCTTTGGACATGGAATTATAGCAAACAAGAATAAAGTAATTTAATATAAAACAATTTAGTGCATTTGGTATAAAGCAATTTTTCTGTGTATGATAAAATTGGAACACTGTCCTAGAACAATGTTATTCTGAGCACTGGTGATGTAGTGTATTATTATGTTGCCAGAGCTACTAGTGAACTATTTGTTTGATCATTTTTTTAAAAAAAGCTAGAGCTGCAATGAAAAACAGACTTTATAACTGCTGAATTCTACTTAAAAAGGCAGTGTCATCTGAACAATCTTTCTTAAAATCTTGCCTAAGTATATCATATGTGCTTGGTTCAGCGGGGGGAAAAAGATGGTTAAAATGTCTTGTGTGTCTCCACCTTGCAGCTGTTGTTTCATTTTTCATAGCTCATTTGCTCTTCAGCTGATCTGCCATGTCTGTTTCCCTCCCCACACCCCCTTGTTACAGTATCATTGAAACTTCAGGCCCCCATCTCATAGTTAAAATATTTTGCTGCAGATCACTGTGAAACCTGAGTGGGATGTCCGGTCACCACAACAACAGCTTGGTAGTGTAAGAATTCAAATGTAAAGGAGATGAAAGGGTACTGCTATCCTACTATCCTCTATTTCAGTTTTCTTTGTGAATTATGAGATCCTCAGATTAAAGGCATTGTACCAGTAAAAGTATTTAACAAAATAATATTTTTATAATGATATCACATAATCATATTTTTCCATTCCATTAAATAACTTTTCCTGTAATCTAAAGGATTTTTCCATATTGAGCCCCAGTCCTGCAAACGCTTACCTGCATAGTTTTAAGTATTTGAATAATCTAATGGAAGTCCAGTGTGACTACTCACATAAAAAGAAACACAGGAGTAAGGATTGGGGTCAAAAGGCCAACCTGTGCCTTCTGATTCTCTCACAGGACATAGGATTTCGTTGGACGTTGTGCACATACAGACCTATCCAAGGGCTGAGTTTGTTCTGAAGAATCTCATATGGCATTCGTATTTGGCTACCATCAGGAGCAGACCAGTCAGAGAGGAATGTAGTTCTGTGTTTGTGTTACTATGGACACCATTTTAAGGACTAGTTGGGTGGAGGGGACTGGCAGCTACAATGTTGAACAATATTTGCCTTTAATCTGGCAGTTCCAGGCAATAAAATTAAGCAAATAAATTCTTATGTTTCCATCTGAATGGTAATTTCTCCTACATCCCTTTTTTTCTTTTCCTTCTTTGAGCACAGTCTCTCACTTTCTTATTACTAAATGTTCCCCAACAACCTAGTTACTTTTCAGAGCAAATGGCCAAGATTTTCAAAAGTGGCTAGTGATGTATGTGCTTTGGTATTTGGGTGCCCAATCTGAGAGGCCTTAAGGGCCCTGATTATCAGAGGTTGGGTCCTCTGCACCTTCCAAGAAGCTGAAAGTTTGTCCCCAGAGCTGAGACTGCCTGAGGCCCAACTTAAGCACCATGTAAAGGGCTTAAAATGGTACATAGGCCTTGCACAGGCTGTGCTGAATTTCACCCACAGAATAGAATGGACTATTCACAGATGGCAGAACCTGCTTCTTCTTCCTTACCCAGGACAGATAGCAAGAATTTATGAATTCAAAACCTTGTGAACAAAATCATGAAATAATTAGTTCTCTTTGCTTCATAAAAATGACAAAATAATAGGAAAAGCAGGAAATCAAGTATAAAGATACTGACTTCTACTAAGAGCTACCGTAGTTTGTGTCCTGGGGCTACATGGCCATGCATGAGAATAGCAGCCCTTTGACTCATCTCTGTGGCTGTGCTATCCCTGAGCATAGAGTCATAGAGTTTAAAGACAGATCATCTAATCTGACCTCCTGCATATCTTAGTTTGGAAGGATTAGATTTGTATTGGTGTATGTTCGTACACATCAATTTCAAACAAAAATGAAAACCGATGAAAAAATCTTTCCACCAATAATAATCGTAATATACAGATAGATAAAATAAGAATAGTGCTGCTTGATAACTTATCAGAGTCAAAATCCAGTGATTTAACCTTCTGAATTAGGTTTGTTAAAATCAGTTAGCAAATGAATAGCAAAAGCAAGTACGATTTGTTGATTGAAGGATATTTACTTTGAATATTTGGATGTGATGTCGACTATTTGTGTTAATAGTTTATAAAACTTTTAACTTTTTGAATTTCAACATCTGCTGTCATTAAATAATTGTCTGATGCCCTCCATAATTTCACATAACTGTGAAAATTTAAATCAGCAAAAATCTAAAAAGATGCTTAAAATAAACATTGATATTATCTGTCAAAATGATAAAAAATCAAATTCTGCCAGGGCTATGTACATCACAGGCCACCAACACGCACTAAACCCAACAACTGGAATTAGACTGAAATATTACAGCCCACAGGAGACTAGACTATTACGTGACACAGGCAGAGAATAGGAGAGACTGAGGTGCACCAGCGCTTGAGCCCCTTCAATGGCAGGAAATTGATTAAGTGAAACATACCCAGGTAATCCTGGCAAGTGACCCGTATCCAATTGCAGCAGAGGAAGCTGAAAACCCCCAAGGTCACTGCCAATCGGCCCAGGTGGAAAATTCCTTTCTGACCCCCACATATGGTGATCAATTATATCCTGAGCATGTGAGCAAGAACCAGCCAGCCAAGCATCTGAGAAAGAGAATGCTCGGTGCTACTCAGAGCACAGGTCTTCCCTGTCCAGTGTCCCATCTCCAGCTGCAGCCACCTCTGATGCTTCAGAAGAAGGAGACAAAAGCCAACAACAATCCTAAAATACATGGCAGGGAGAGAAGGCAGGGAAATCCCTTCCTGACCTCTACAGGTGGCTGGCTAATGCCCAGAAGCCTGAGCTTTTAGGACCATAAGACATAAACTGTACATGAGCCACAGGGCTGCCAAGCCCTGCCCCCTACCATCACAAGCAACCCCGATATACAATCCTACTCATAAATTTGGCTCTCTCTTAAAACTAACTAAATTGTTTGCCCTCACAGCTCCTATGGGAAGGCTGTTCCAGAACCTCACTGCTCTGTTGGTTAAAAACCTTCTTCTAATTTCCAGCCTGAATTTGTTCATGCCCAGTTTGTATCCATTTGTTCTTTTGCCAACATTGTTCGTTAGCTTAAATAACTCTTCACCCTCCCTGGCGTTTACAACCCAATGTATTTTTTATATAGAACAATCGTCTCCCCGCTCAGCCTTCTTTTTGCTAGACTAACCAAGCCAAGCTCTTCCACTCTCTTCTCATAAAATAAGCCCTCCATTCCCCGGATCATCCTAGTAGCTCTTCTCTGCACCTGTTCCAGTTAGAATTCATCTTTCTTGAACACAGGTGATGAGAATTGTACAGAGTATTCCAAATATTCTTACCAGTGCCTAGTACAATGGCATTAATACTACATTATTTCTACTGAAAATTCTTCGCCTAATACATCCTAGGATTGTATTTGCATTTTTTTGCAGCTGTATCACATGGGTGGTTCGTGGTCATCCTGTGATTCACTACACACCCAAGTCTCTCTCCTCTGTCTCTTCCAACTGATGAGCCCCCAGTCTGAAGCAGAAATCCTTATTATTAGACTCTAAGTGCATGACCTTGCACTTTGTACTGTTAAATTTCATCCCATTTCTGTCACTCTGGTCTTCAAGGTCATCCAGATCTCCCTGTATAATATTCCGGTCCTCCTCTGTGTTGACGATGCTTCCCAACTGTATATCATCAGCGAATTTCATTACCACACTCCTACTTTTTGGGCCAGGGTTATTAATAAAAATATTGAATAAGATTGATCCCAAGATCAATCCTTGAGAACCTCCACTAGTAACCTCCTTCCAGTCCCGTAATCCACTTTTCAACACAACCCACTGCCTTCTCCCCTTCAGCCTGTTCCTTATCCACCTTGCAATTCTTGTAGCAATCCCAGTTTTTCGCAGTTTAACTAATAATTTCCCATCTGGTACCCTGTCAAATGCTTTACTGACATCCAAGTATATTAGGTTTGCTACACTTCCCTTCTAAAAAAAAGTTTTTCTGTCATCGCAGATGTGGTAATTTCCATTTCCGTGCACTCATTTCCATCAGCCCTCCTACCTTCATGTCCATGTTCCATATTATCATCTGTATTAAAAACCGAGGCAAAGTATGCATTTCATTTTGGGCCATACCTAGGTTCTCTTTAATCTCCTTCCCATCCACTTTACATAACGGGCTTAACCTCATCCTTCCTTATTCTCGTTCTATTTATATAACTAATAAACCTCTTATTATTATTTTTTGAATTCAGCTCGACTTTTAGCAATTCTGACTTTATTCCTACATTTTCTAACCTCCAAGGTATAGCTTTCTTTACTGATCAGTCCCCTTTTCCATTCTCTGTAGGCTCTCTGCTTATTCCTAATAGTCTTTTTGAGGTGGTTGTTCATTCAGCTGAATCTGGGGTCTTTCCTTACAAGTGTTTTTTCCCCCTTGCCTGGGTGCAAATTTCAGATAGTTTTTGTATAGTTGATTTGAAGAAATTCCAAGCCTCTTCCACATTTAAGCCTTTGAACTCTTCACTCCTCTTTAATTCATTCCCTTAATTCCCGAAGTTTTCCCTTTTGAAATGAAAACCCCCCCATAGTTGATGACCTGGTTTTGATTAGCCTTCCATTTAATTTAAACTGAATCAACTTGTGATCACCTCATCCAAGGTTATTTTCTACAACTAGCTCTTCTGTGATGTCACTACTTACCAAAACCAAGTGTAAAATTGCATATCTCTTGTTGGTTCAGTGACCAGATGGCAGCTACAGTCCTGAGAGGAAAGCAGAGCTGCCTGGCTGGGAGGGGAGGTTATGCTGTGCCCTAAACAAAGCTGTAGCAAAATACTCTCCCCTCCTCTGCACCAGGGCAAAAGGGCAGGGCAGGAATGGAACTGTGTCTCTGAGTTGCAATTTCTTTCTGGGACTGTTCCTGGAATGGCACGGTTACACCCTGGCCTACAGGCTCATTCTAGCCCTAAGGGCCCAAATCTGTTTCAGTTATGTTGTGTCAGACTCAACTTCCTACAGTTTGTGAGTAGTCCCACTGAGATCTCTAACTGGATCTGAGATGACTAAGCAGCAGCATATATGCCAGGAATGGCTTACTCTACCAAGAAAGCCCGGTTGGTTGGAAGAGGTCTAGTTCTAGATTTTAATGCAGACATGGAGCTCATTGTCGTTAGTTTGCTAATGGCAAGAGGACTACACTTCTGCTCATCTGTATATTCCGCTGTGATCTCACTGGATAACTTCAAGGTTTTTTGAATTGGGGTCAGTTGATGAACCCAAACATTTTACGAGATTACAACAGACTTCCAGTTTATAGTAGCAATTTTTGTCTGTCCATTTAGTCACTGGCCTTTTGGTGGAGCCAACTGGCATGAGGCAGACACACATCTAGTGGAAGCAGAACTGAGTCTACGAACTCAGTTCACACAGGTCACCAGACACTTATCAAGCACTGGTAAATTTTGTCATTACTCATGTGAACTGAATTTGAACCAGTGACCTACAGGTCCAGTCCTCCTCTGTGTTGACGATGCTTCCCAACTGTATATCATCAGCAAATTTCATTACCACACTCCTACTTTTTGGGTCCTTACCAAGCCCCTAAATAACCACATATAATGCCCTATCAAATCTGATTTTGGTTGCCTTGGTCATGTTCATTAAAGGACTGATCCAAAACACACACATTTCTGTTGACTTCTGTGGGTTTTGGATTGAGCCCTAAAAGAGATGTTCCCACCTTTTCCTGCTGATGAATTATTTTCGCTATCAATGTTATTTTTCCAAGCAAACTGATTTGTGGGAGTCCAAAATGTAAACAATGGGGAACTTTTTTTTATTTTCCAGATGGAATTCATTGGTGTAAGTCAGCTGTCATTTATCCATGATCTAGGACCAAAGGGCATGTAAGTTGAATTTCATTTCTTTGTGTGAGTTACATTTCATCAAGAGCATCATTTTATGAAGAGAGACTGTCCAAATTGCTAGCTTTCCTGCCAAGCTAGCAATTAATTTGGGAACATCTTATCTGCCATTATTATTCACAAGAGGACATTACAGCTCTGGGAAATAATAATGAATGTAAAAGGCAGAACACATCTCATTGCCAGACTCACAGGGCCAAATTCATCCTGTCCTTGACTGGAGTACATCAAATAATAAAATGGCCCAATGCAAACAACCAGAGCAATGTACAGTCCCTGTCATAACATGCTTACATCACTGGTTAGTTTTTCTTGTGTGATGGTGACATGTCAGCCATGGGCTATGACTATAAGAGGAAAAGAGTGCGCTGAAATAAAAAAAAGTCAATTTTTTTTCTTTAAACTTCCCAACATTTCCAAAGTTTCCTTGAGCCTGGGGTTGACACTTAATTCCTTTCTTTTAAACACTATTAAATAGAAACTGTGTTGTTTTGGTTACCACCAAATGTGTCTGTTGCTTTTGTAAATGGCCTCGCAGGCGGTAGTGAAACTTTCTTCAGGTTATTTGGATGGGACATGGGTGTTTGAAATGCAGTGATTCCAGGCATCCAGTGTTATTAGCAGGGAAGGACTTGACAGTGGGCAAGAAGGATGGAACCTTCTCTGTGTTAGGCCCTCTCTCCGATTTAAGAGCTCTTCACCACGTTGGCATTCTCAAACTAAGGGCACGCCTTCACTGGCAAAGATAAAGTCCTGCCGCGGCAGCGCTTTAACGTGGCTTGCGTAGTCACCACCGTGAAAAAACCACCGCCATGAGGGGTGTAGCTACCAGTGCTGAGCACTGGTGCACTCACTGTCTATACTGGCATGTTACAGCGCTGAAACTTGCAGCACTCAGGGGGGTGTTTTTTCACACCCTTGAGCGAGAAAGTTGCAGCGCTGTAAAGTGCCAGTGTAGACAAGCCCTTAAACTTGTAGTGCTTCAGTCTGCGCTGAAGCCCTTAGCTCTGACTCATTCCTGCTGTGCACAGAAGCGAGTCTCGCTTTCCCTGCCAAGTGGGAGGGTAGGTTGGATTTATATTCTATCCACCTAATCCTCCATGGCCTTCATTCTGCCCCTCACCCCTCCCTGGTGCTGCTTGTTCTCTGTTTGCCCTCTAGATGCCTCTTTGTCCTCAGTTCATTTGTAAGTGGAGACTTTACTCTTAGCCCTTCTTATTGCTGACATGCTATTTATTACAGTACTGCTTCTGTGACTGTGGGCAATGTTCCCTCTAATTTTTGACAGGCCGTGTGCACAAAAGAATTTCTTCTGTGCATATTTTTGACAGGCCGTGTGCGCAAAAAATTTCTTCTATGCAAATTGTTGTGCTTCTGTGCAAATTTTTGTGGGCGCGGTGTTTTGCCGTGTGCGTGGGGTTTAGGATCTGTGTGTGCGTGCACACGCGCACAGCTTAGAGGGAACAGTGACTGTGGGTTCAGTTCATTTGCTGGATGTACAATAGAGTTAGGTTCAAGTCACCCACTGCTTGGGAGGCGGATGAAATGTCTGAGAGGCAAAGAGAAGATGAGAAACGATCTGGCAATAGACAGTGAGAGAGAGGTGATCCACTTCTGCTCCATTCTGCCCATGCCACCCCACTGAGGTGAAAGGGGTCAGACAGGTGTCTCAGTGCTGTGTTTGACCTAGCCTGTGTACCTCCAGGTCAGATTCCTCCAGTCCATATAGCTTCATCTAGGCATAATTAATAAGCTGTGTATGCATGTATCAATTTTGCCATTTATTTGTCATCTTTACATTTGTTTCAGAGAAGGTATGATCATGAAAAGATCTGGGGGCCACAGAATACCCGGTCTGAACTGCTGTGGGCAAGGAAGGGTCTGTTATCGATGGTCCAAAAGGTACTGTAGCAGGGGGAGTTGTCTCTTCGGTGACTTTTTTCCTATTAGAAAGACAAGTTGTGTGACCACATGTCTTTTATTGCAGAGCTTCTCAACCTTTTTCTTTCTGAGGCCCCCACAACATGCTATAAAAACTCCATGGCCCACCTGTGCCACAATAATTGGTTTTCTGCATATTAAAGCCAGGGCCTGAGTTAGGGGATAGCAAGTGGCGCAGTTGCCTGGGGGCCCATGCCACATGGGCTCCCGCAAAGCTACATTGCTCAGGCTTTGGCTTCAGCCCTAGATGGCGGGGCTCAGGGCCCCGGGCTTCAGCCCCATGCACAGGGCTGTCCTTAGGCATATGCAGCATACGAGGCTGCGTAGGGCACCCGAAAATTTGGGGCATCCCTGGGGCTTAGTGTCCACCCTCCCGCCTCTTCCTATCCCTGTTCTGACTCTTCCTGCAGGCTCCCACCACTAGCTGCTGCAGCCTGGTGAGTCTTCCTCCAAGATGATCTAGTCATTTAAAAGTGAAAAAGCCTTCACCATTGAACCTGTTAAAGAGCCATTCAAGTGGTAATGAAGCCATTTAACAGGCATTTGCCAACCCCCAGGTATATACTGTCAGTTTCTGAATTTATTGACAAAAACAGTTGTGCATTACTGTAATATTTACTCAGAACATGTTAGTCTAGAGAACCGTAGTTTAAAATTTGCTTTAAAAATATTTCATTAGTGTGTTGCTGAAGATGATAACATCACATCTCTCAAAAATCCTTGCATAGATTTTTAGATGCACAATCTGGGTATTCAGCTTTAGCCTTAAATGCTTGGATCTTCAGACATATCGTTTTTTAAATAAATCCTTCAAAGGATCACCCTTATCTAAAGTACACATTTTAATTTTAATTACTGTAGTACAAAAACCTTGCTTCCAAAGTCTTCCTGTCCTTTCTGTTCATCCCTTTCACCCTTCACCCCCCTGTTGAAGAGAGCCCGTAAAGGGACAACACCCCTTTCCTTCCAGGTAGCTGAACAAATGAGTTTTCCTTTCTTTACTTCTGATGAACTAGTTTTAAGAGAACCTTACTATTTGATGAACTAGTTTTAAGAGAACCCTCTAGCAAAATCAGTATCTTTGTAAGATATAAAATCCTTTGTTAGGCCTAAAATCTTTGGAAACATTTCTTTTAAAGTTGGTGACATTTCATAAACGTCTGTTGTTATGGAGATCACACAAAGTAAATTAGTGTTCCCTTTTTCTAAAAGCAATGAACATTGTTATGAACACACTAAACCTCTGTGACTGATTAATTTAAAATAATTTATTTGTTTCAGTGAGTTAAATATGTAGTAATCTGGAATGATTACTTTATGAAGGCTTGAGAGTACATTTAGAATATAAAATCAGCTTAGAAATACTGATTAAGAAAATGTAAAACAGAAAAGCTGCATCATGTATTCCATAATATTTAATGTTGTATTCAGCAGGACATCTGACTTGCTCTTACTACAAAGTTTTTGCAAATAAATCTCCAACAAACTTCAGGGTATATCAAAAAACCCATGACCGATATTTTTTACTCCCAAATTTAGTGCTTTTAATTAGGTTCCTTCTGCATGTCCAGTTTTCATCTTCTGGCATGCAGTGGAAAACATGCTCCATTTTCTTTAGAAAGAAATTGCAGAAGAGTGGTTTTTCAAATGTCATTTGCTTCATTTGGGTTCAGGGATCTGGCTGGAAGGGGGTGAGCAGGGAGGGGGAGGGAAGAGAGGAGGGAGACAGTGGGGTGAGGGCAGGGCCTGGGCAGAGTGGGGATGGGGCCTGGGGCAGAGCAAGGGTGGAATATGGGCAGGGCCACAGGTGGGCTGGGGAGCTAGTCTCCCCAAGCGTCAGCTTAACCCACCGCCCATGACAGCAGGTAGGAGCGGGTCGGCTCCCGCACACCCAGCACGCGCTGCAGTTTCCTTAGGCAGGGGCCGTATTCACAGAGCCGAATGCACCAGCAGCGGGTACAGGGGTCTCTGCGGGGAACTGTGACTCTCTGCCGCTGTGAGGCAGGCCAGGCGGCTTAGTATCCTTTGCTGCCTCATCCCTCACCCTTTTCCCGCACTGGGCTGCAAGCCTGGGCTGCCATCAGGCATAGGGGCACCAGTTTAATAATACTGCACAGGGCCCCATAAATCCTAAGGACGGCCCCGCCCATGCAGGGGGGCTTTGGCTTTCTATCCTGGGCCTTAGTGAATCTACTGTTAGCCCTGCTTGGTGCTCCACCCCAACCCCACCATGAAATCTGCTTGCCAGCTCCCCATGTGCAATGTGATTGTGTAGCACTCATCCAGCAGAAATGGCAGTCCTGTCCGCCCCTGCTCTCCCCCGTACCGGACTATCAGGGTGATGTGTTGGTGCTGCACATGGAAGTTTCAGTTCAAAAAACCCAAACCAAATTAATTGGAACATTGTCCAGGCTACACTCACCAATGGATTAAATCAGACCTGAACCACAACAGTAAAGATCCTCTCTGATGCAATTAACCCCAAGGAGAAATATGTCACCTCTTTTGTGTTTCCCTCCCCCCACACGTTTTGAAAGGACGGAGCTGAGCTGTGTTGTTTTGAAGAGAATTACTGGATGGGAGGTTTTTAATCCAGTTTAATTGATTTAAGAAATAAAGACAAAGGGCCAGATTGTGCCCATCTGCTTCGTGGATACATAAGGCAGAGTGCGGGGGGGAGGCACAAGAAGCCACCTCACACTTGCCCCACTTCACACAGTAACAGGGCCTAATTGTAGTCCCTGTGCTCACTCAGGTGCTGGAGCTGACTGCTCCTCCCTGCCTAGACCCACAAACCATTCCAAAGGAGGCAGAGAGGAGTACCCACCCCACCCCAGCCAGCAGAGATGGCAGGGCACAGAGAAAGATGCCTACTGTACCAGCCTAACAGATAAGTCAGTGGGAAGCCTCTGTTGTCCCCCATGCACTGGAGAGATCCCTCCCATGGTGTGGTTGACTGGAGAGCTGTTCTTTACTGCCCCCAGCTCAGGGCTGTGCCTGTCAGGCAGAACTCTGCCCAACGTATGTAATAGCTCTGGTCACTCCATGCCATCAGCAAAGGCAACAAGTTTATTAACTATTTAGAGACAGCATATTTTGGGGTCATTGGCCCTCCCCAGTCACATGTGTTAAAAGCCCCCTTCCCCCTGGCGTAATGGTAGTCCCTGCACTCCCTCAAGTGCTGTGGTTGACTGCTCCTGCCTGACCTCCCTGCTCCAGAAGCACAAACCACTGCAAAGGAGCACAGGGACCTCCTGCAAAGAAAATATAGGAGAAGAAGCAAGTTTTCCAGCTGAGCAGTGGAACAAGGAGTGGGGCAAGTGTTTATTTTATGCACTGGTACCCCAGATATATTATGAGTAGCTGAAAAGACCCACACTTCCCTAAACAAAATGGTTGGAAACTGAGTTTAAAATACTCTTCCATCAGCCTAATCTGTTCTTAAAAATATATATGTATATATATTAACATAGGTGAACTTTCCATACAAGTATTAACAAATCTTACAGATTTCCCTCTTGTTATCCTTATCTGAGTATTTATTTCCAAATTCTAAAATCGGTGCCTAAACATTAGAAAATCTACTCGACCTGATATAAGGCTGCCTGTCATTTTTCTTGTTGAAAGAATTTCTCAGACTTTATTTCACCATCCCACTAATGTTGCGGCATCTATCCTTTTCCAAGATTGAGTTACGGCACATATGGTTGCTAGAAGTAACTGTGATATGATTCAATAACCTCCTTTGGACTGTAACCTAATAGAGCCACTGTACATTTAGTGAGTAGGCTAACTTTAGCTATCTTGAATATTCTGTTTACTTTTTCCCCACAAAATACGATTATCTTAAGGCATTCCCACCATAAATATAGGACGGTCCCTATTACTCCAAATCCTCTTCAACAGTTATGACTCCTTAGTTTAAATAGAGTGAAGTGACATTGATAAAGTATTTTCTAATAATTTTCCTGAAAGATTACACAGATAGATGAGGTTTTGGTCTTCTTCCAGATATGTTGCTCATTGCTCCAAAGTTCTATCTGTTTTTAGTTTTCTTTGCCATTTTCCCATAAATGTAGTCTTGATCCATCAGTGACAATGCATTATACCGTGCAGAGATCAGGCCCTTGGAAGCCATGCATCATGTTTACATCTGTAATGAGTCTATTTTCTCCTCCGTGGTACAGAAATAGTTTAAGTACATTCTTCGTGGTGGGAATTATCTCTATTAATTATATGCATATATACTGTCTAGCATGAGGAAGCCCTGATCAAGGCCTCTAGTAACTATAGAAACTACCATAACATATGTATATAAATAAACTAACAATAATAGTACAAAGAAAGAATATTTGTAGATCTGGACCATCTTGAAGATGCCCAAGCCTAGGGTATATCTTGTTAGAAGAGAATAATTAATGGATGAATTAATTTGTGGTTGAGCTCTGAAAAGTGTCTGTGAAAATGGCATTGTGTGGTTCTATGTTTTTTTAATAATTTCCAGATCCAATCTGCTCAGTTTACAAGCATATTTATGTTGTTTGTTTTATTTCCCTAACTGCCAGCCTTACAAATTCAACCAGGATCTGAAAATCAAGCTGATTTCTTTCCTCCTTGCTCATCATCACCTGTAATAAAGGTTCTGTGCTGTAATTGTGCCCCCCAAGGCCACCTATACAACTCCATTGTCCTCAATGGGCTTGCACTTATTGGAACTTAGTACACAGTTCTTTGGTGATGTGATGCACAGGAAGGTATAGAATCCAGCTCACCTCCCCTTGGCTACGTTGGCTCTGCGATGAACATTTATTTCTGCATTAAAGTATGCTGATATACACATGTGGAGCAGACTTGCTAAGTAAGAAGGTTCTGGTTTTATAATCACCTTTCAGAGTCATTGTTCTTTGGATTCATAAAAACTAAACTCAAAATGTGAATTACTCAATTTGGGTTTTCTTTTTTGGCAAATATTTCATGGCCAATCCATAGTCCCCATTCTTAAATCAGTCTATACAGTGCTTTAAGTACTAAAATTGTCCTGCGTCAGATTTTCCATGCTTGATATTCTTGCCAGTGGTGGATGCACTAATTTGTTTAGTGCCAAGTAGTTAAAAGTGCTGTGTCAAGGTTTTGTGATTCCCAGCTCTGTCCTCTGTCATTGACAAACAGCAGACTGTCCTTAATCACATCACAAAGCCCCTATTCAGTTCAGTATGAAAACACGATGCAGAGATCTTGTTCTGAATGTAGTGCGACCCTGTTACACTGAAATCATTGTTTTCACCGAACGGCTTCATTACAAGTGGCAGTTCTCTATTACCCGAGTTACTCTTTGTGCATATTATGGTGCATTGGGATGTTCGTTCATTCTCCTTCACTGTTCGTGTCGTTTTAGGTATGCAAAAGCATTATAAGTCGGGTCTGTTGTAATGTCATGTGGCTGAGGAGTTCTGGAAGTTCAGCTGTAATTTTCAAATTGGTTGTGAGGGCAGCGCCTCATTACAAGCAAATTGAGCGCACCCTGGCTTGCGGGGGGGGCGGTGGCGCAGGGCTGGTGTTTTGCCTAGGGTGCGAAACTTCCTTGCACCGGCCCTGGGAGTAATGGAACTGAATTGGGCCCAGCCACATAATACTGCAGGTTGCTATGAAAGATACAGTAATTAATATGTCTTTGCAATTGGTTGAAAAATACATTCTCTTTCCTTGTACGTTCATTTGTATGAACAAAGATCTGGACTAAGGCCATGTGACTGGTTCATTTGTGTGTGGAGGAGGGAGGATGTTAGGCACATCATTCATATATATGTACACAGAGAGGGCAAAAATACTTGGACGCTGACAGGGAAATATTTTTTCCAGAGTGCTCCAGGGCTGTGGTGCTCAGACACAACCTGCTAGTCATTTCTCATCTTGTTTTTTTACTGTGATGCCTGTTGCTTGGCAATGAAACCTTTCCAAAATGTCCTCTTTGTACACTTTCCATTAGCTTTAATAGGATTCAGTGTGCCTTTATAAATAACACATGAGAAACTCAGACGAGAGTGTGCTGCTCCCACAGTGCCCACAGGTATTGCAGGCTACCAAAATAATCATAGAATCTCAGGGTTGGAAGGGACCTTAGGAGGTCATCTAGTCCAACCCCCTGCTCAAAGCAGGACCAATCCCCAATTTTTGCCCCAGATCCCTAAATGGCCCCCTCAAGGATTGAACTCACAACCCTGGGTTTAGCAGGCCAATGCTCAAACCACTGAGCTATCCCTCCTCCCCCAATAATATTCCTGGCTGAAGAGAATCTTTGCTCCACCATGTCCATTACACAGCCACTTGGCTGGAAACCAAATAGCTATCCCTCCCCCCCAAATAATATTCCTGGCTGAAGAGAATCTTTGCTCCACCGTGTCCATTACACAGCCACTTGGCTGGAAACCCCTGATGGCCAACAGGTATATTCCTATTAATGTTCCCAGACACTAAAGCCTAACTTTCCAAGGACTTATACAGGATGTGGTCATACGGAACCTGGTTCCCACTGTAATGGTATAACTGAATTTGGTTGTGCGCATCACCATTCAAGTGCATAAAATGGACTTATATCTATCGTAGATACTTATAAAGGCTTCAGTTCTGTAGTGTCTGAGCACCTCACAATTTTTAATGTATTTATCCCAGTGCTGTTAACCCTGTTTTACAGATGGGGAATCTGAGGCACAGAGAGGCTGAGTGACTTGCCCCAGGTCACACAGGGACTCTGTGGCAAGGCAGAAAATGGAACTTAGGTTACTCAAGTCCCCATCTAGCACCCTAACCACTGCACCATCCTTCCTCTCACTTAACTGCTGATTTGAGCATCCAAATGTAGGGTTTTGTATACCATCCGTTGCTGTAATCACCTCTCCAAAGGCTGATTTGTGTGTGGAGGAGGGAGGATGTTAGGCACATCATTCATATATATGTATACAGAGAGGGCAAAAATACTTGGACGCTGACAGTTTCATTAGTTTTCATTAGTTTTACACTAACTTTAGTGGAGTTACTCCTGTTTTACTCCACTCTGAGAGCACAATTAGACACCAGCTCTGTAAACCATGTTGTAAAGAAACTGCCCCTAATACGTTACAAACCCTTCCTTGCCTGCTTCAGATCCTGATGATGAATGGCTTGGAGTTCTCTCATGGGGACCGCTGTTCACTTTATAGTATTGGATGGCTCTCGTTTTTTAAGTGAACTTGAGGTAAATGTTATCTCCCCTTATAGGTGGTTGGTAGTGAAAGACTCTTTCCTAATGTACATGAAGATGGATAGCGGAGCCATTTCCTTTGTCCTGCTGGTAGATAAGGAATTCAGCATTAAGATTGGCAAGAAAGAGACTGAAACAGAATATGGGTTGCGGATTGACAATCTCTCCAGGTGAGAAATATATTTTTTATTGAGACCATTTCACCACCACCCCCCCCTCAGGTTTTCACTTAAGAATTGGCTTCCTTTAATTAAAAGGGGGCCATTCCCTTATATGCAGGATGTGTTAGCAACTTGCACCTCCCACAGTGAGTCAGCACGGTTCAATGAGCATCTCCCTTCAGGGTTTCAACCCCATCTAACAGGGAGGAATGCCAGAAGAATCCAGCCAACAATCCTATTATTGTGAGAGAAGAATCCAGATCAATGGGACAGTTCCTCAGCTGGTGTAAATGGTCATTTACATTTTTTTTAGCATCCATGATGTCATATTCTGGTCCCAGTTACACTGGTGCTATCCCATTTAAACCAATAGGGTTGCACCAGGGTAAGCAACATTTGGTCCATGATGTGCAAAACGTGCAAGTAATATCTATATATTGTTTTTATAGGTTGTCAACAACTGTGGTCTCTAGGTGCTGAAATATTATTTTTTTTTAAAAAACCCTCAGATAAGTAGCTAGCATTTGGTCACTTTTGATTTAAAAAAATGTGATTGATATTCAATTCCCATATCAACATGTTTCGATAGTGAGAACTAGGCTAAATTAAAGTGTGCTGCTTACTCATTGTTTTCCGTTCTTTGGTTATTTTCCAGGTCATTGATTTTGAAGTGTAACAGCTACAGACATGCCCGATGGTGGGGACAGGGAATAGAAGAGTTCATTCAGAAAAATGGCAAAAACTTTCTAACACATCACAGATTTGGGTCGTATGCAGCTATACAGGAGAATACTTTGGCAAAGTGGTAAGATGGTCCCTGCAGTAGTAAGAATATGCTCTATCTCCCATTGAAATCAATGGCAAAACTGTCATTCTCTTCAGTGGGAGCAAGGTCATGGCCCTGCTGATTTACCATTCACATTTAAAGAACATGGGTGTTTGAATTAGCTGACTAGACACTATAAATCACTATGGGAGTATCAAAGATGCATCTTCCTCGTCTGATCTGCAGAAAAATGTTCGGATTAGTAGTATAACCATTTTGCTCCTGTTATGACTTTGCTTTGCAGTGGTCAGAGCTTTTAGATTTTTTATTTTTGTTGAGATTGGACACATTAGTGGTTTATTAATTTCAGAATAAAAGTGATATCTTGATGCACATATAACTCATAGTAAAGCTAATAAAGAGTATGCTTATGAATGGAGAACAGACCACTCTCCTTACTTTAGAAGCTGCTACTTTCACTTCTTAGCTTGATTATTGGTTTTGGGTAACATTTTCAAAAGCACCTACGTGACTTAGGTGCTTTTGAAAATTTCATCCTGAACCTCTTTCATCTCCCTTCTCAACAGCTTCTCCATAAAGCAGCTACTCTGATTCTGGCATGGTCACATCTTCCCCAATCTCAAATGAGAGAAGTAAACACAACATCCAGTAGAAAGTGTTTGCAGGGTCCAACCCTAATACTGTATTCTAGTGTTGCCCCTCATGAAAGCTGGGCCCCATTGTGACAGTGGTATCAGTCCACTGCTGGACGATATCACGTATCTGGGATCTCGCAGGTGGGCTTCCCATTGGGCTGAAATCAGTGACACGGCGTCTGGGTATATTCTAAGTGTAACTTGGTTTATTGATGCACATGCACCAGTTCTGAAATGAGGTGGTCAAACAGCATGCAGAGCAACCCCTCCTTGCACAGCTCTCAGTCCAATTCCACTCTCTGGTTCCCAGAGAACTCTGTCTCAAAGACTCCAATCATAGACCAAGGCAGAGAGCAACCTCTCCTGCTACTCACACAGCTCCATCTATCCCCGGAAGCTGCCTCTACATCAAAACCTTGCATAACCCAAAACTAACACCACCCCTACATATCTTTCCAAGAGTCAAAACTTGCTCGTGCACTAAGAAAAAAAGAATGTGGAAGACTACATATAACAGGGCCACCTGGTCATACCTGTTGTCATAACAATATTTGATGGTACTGGTTTAATTAAGATATTAACAGTGATGTGAAATTATCCTTGCATGTTGTTCTAGTGCATGAAATTGAACATGTTTGCTTTTGAGAAAGGAATTTAAACAATATTTTCATTTGCTAGTTTAGAGTACTGAAATTTTTTCCCCAACTACAAATTCTCCATGTGATTAAAAGAAAAATCCAAGTATTGTTTTGTTTTTTTTCCAGGTATGTAAATGCAAAAGGGTATTTTGAAGATGTAGCAAATGCCATGGAGGCGGCGAGAGAAGAAATTTTCATCACAGATTGGTGGTTCGTATTCCTGCTTTTGGATTTTGTCCAGCAGTCTCTGTGAGAACATTCATTACAATGCTGCACTATTCAAAGGCCTTACAGTATGGAAACTAGCAGTACCGCCAGATGGTTTGGCAGCGCATCCAAACCTCTCACAGCGAGGGGGTTTCATTCAAAGGCCTTTTCAGGAGACTTGGCAGCAACAGTGCATGCTTAAAATCATCAGTTTGGGTGTCTCCTTCCAAGGGATAATCTTGAAGGGCTGCATGATACAGTGAGGCACCACCTGCACTGAGAGTGGTATGGGGCTGCCTGTCCCCACTGGGAACTCCCTGGAAATGTCTCAGGGAAGCTGAAGATCTCCCAACACATCGGGGAATGTAAACATTTGTACACCACTTAGGCAATGCAGGACACCTTGCCACCTTGCATGGCAGGCCAGCTCTGCTGACTGCCACCGGGGTAACAAACCTATGTCCCTCCCCTCCTTTGGGCGGACCTCTGAGGGGGGTAATTAGGGGCTGGAGATCCGCTCCACTCTCACTCCTCCACACGGCACACCTGCATGAGACCCTACCATAATGTAGCTCTATGCTGTTCATTTAGCAGGTATTGGTCTTTGCTGTGCAACTTTTACTGTTGGAGGCAGAGACCATTTTTCTGCACCCGCCCAACTTCCAGAGCAGAGTAATTACTGGGATTGAGAGTGCCTGGGCTGGATTTCTTTCTCCTGTAGCTGGTGTGATGGGTTGGACCCACCTTACGGGGTGCCACCGGATGTGCTGGAGTCCCACTGAGCCCCCCTGTCCAACTAGCCTGGGTTTCCCTTACTCTGTGTTGCTGTGACAGGCTCTGAAGCCCCTTTCCAGCACACACACAGGCAGGGACCCGCCCACCTGTAGGGGAATGCCCAGTGCTCCTGTGCACACACCCTCTGGAGTGTAAACCCAAAATTATATTGTTTTGTGCTGTATAGAGATCTATGCAGCGTAAGCTCATAAAATTGCCCCCTCCTTCAATGTGGAGGGAGATATGCACAGCTCTTTGCCCGCCCTCCCCCTCCTAGTTATGAATTGAACAAACTCGGTTTTGGAATAACCAAAAAATAAGTTTATTAACTACAAAAGGAAAATTTTAAGTGATTATAAGGGATAGCAAACAGAACAAAGCAGATTACTGACCAAATAAAACAAAACACGCAACCTAAGCTTAATTCACTAAAGAAATAGGTTACACATAGTAATTTCTCACCTTAAATGTTGTTTTAGGCAGGTTGCAGAGTTTCCACATCTTAGAGTTCCAGATATTTCTGTTCATAGGCTAGATCCCTGTCTCAGCCTGGACTCAGCCCTTGCCTTTCCCCAGATTAGTTCCTTTGTTTCTTCATGTGCTTTCAGCAGTCTTCCTTTTTGGGCGGGGAGGCAATGGAGAAGAACCATGATTGACTCTTTCCCAGCCTTAAATAGGATTTACATAAGGTGGGAATCCTTCATTTCCAGTGGAAAAATACCAGCAGTGTCCAAGGTGGTACTCCGTACCAGGTGACATTATCACATGGCCTTGCAGTGTTAAAGCCACCATGAGACAAGGTTTATTTGTAATGTCCACAGGAAGGAACTCCAGGAAGATGAAAAATCAGCATCTTCAAAGACCCATTCTACTGTCTATTGTAATGGCCCATTCAGGCTGATTGCTGACTGTCTGGTGGGCGTTCCCCAAGTACACACACAGTTGTAATTGTTACATAGTCAATATTCCTAACCTCAGATACAGAACTGACACATGCATACAAATTGGATAACCACATTCAGCAAATCATAACCTTTCCAATGATCGCTCACATGACCCATCTCGCATAAAACATAGCTTAGTTATGACATATTCTTATTACAACAATATTTTTATTAAGACTATGGAATGCAGCATTACAGCTGGATGGTGCTGTGGATCTCTAGTTCCCTGTATACAGTCCGTGTATGTGTCAGGCCCTGTGGTTAATGCCGGCCATTGCTAGCCACGGAGGGCAAAATCCTGACGTTTGCTTATGAAAGTTGTGTGAATGATGATGCAGTTTAGAAAATAGATGCTTTGCGGTGCACACTCTAGAAGAGCTGTTTCTCTTCCATTGGGTATGGCCGTGACTCAAGTCAGCAAGAGGCAGGGTGGGCAGTCCGCTCAGCTGTGGCAGTGTACCTGAGCAATGGCATCCCCACACATGTTAAAGAAGAGGCTGCAAGGAAGCAGTCAGGAAGGGCTCCGTGGAAATCTTCTGTTGGGATGTGGCGGTGATAGTGCTGCTGCAGGATGGGCCATGTTGTGACCCCTCTCCCCCCTTGGTGCGTGCTGTGCATATGCAATTCCAACACCGGCCATTTTTACTTTTCTTGCCAGCTTCTGGTGTGCCATCCTGCTGATGCCATCTGTCGTGAGCTTCAGCACACCGCCCCCCTCCCCCTCCCACCGCCTCTTCTTCTACCATGTTCCCTAGCTGTGGCTGCTTGGCTGCTCAGTATTGCGCACGACCCTCAGCGACTTCCTTGTTGGGGCTGGCTTTATCTTGTACTTGCAGCTGGTATGCCTTCTACCCGAGAAAGGATAGTCTTGTGACCAACACCCAGGACTAGATGTTGGAATGTCTGGATAGCTTTCCTGTCTGACCTTGAACAAGTCACTTAGTGCCTCTGTTTCTTCATCTACAACGTAGGCCTATAACTATTTCCCTACCCTATAGAGGTGTTTTGAGGCTTGACCCAGTCATGTTTGTAAAGCACTTTTTGGTTCTCAGTGGTCCGATAGGAATGCAAAGCATTATATAAACCCTCACTGACATGAATCTCAATCCTAAAATGCCTGTAAATAAACCGTATGCTGCTGAAGCTTCAGCACATACTGTGTCAGACAATTGGAAAATGACATTTCAGTCCCTGTGTCTCCTGCCTTATACAAGGCAAGAGTCAATTGTTATCATAGCTTGGGATTGTGAAACTTACTGGGGAGTTACAAAAATTTAGGAAGAGAAATGTTGCTGTCAGAAGCATGTTTTCAGCAATATGCTTTAGTCAATGTTACTGGGCTCAATACGATGAAATTCTGTGATCTTGTTATAGAGAAGGGCAGATTGCATGATCTAATGGTCCCTTCTGGCCTTAAAATCTGCGTATGAGTGAATGCTATTCTGATGTGAAACAATCTTGTGAGGTAGGTAGCAAGGAAAAAACTGCACAAGTCTGAAATCTTCAAGTAGTCTACGTGTCAGGAGAGTTGGAGTCCTGAGTGATTTCTTTTAATCACCAAGTTATCTACCAGGAGTATTTTTTATTTTTTTTGCATGAGAACTTACTCTTTTCTATATGGAGTCTACCTTGTGCATCACCATTCAGTTTGGTCCTGTTTAGGGTGACCAGACAGCAAATGTGAAAAATCGGGACGGGGGTGGAGGGTAATAGGAGCCTATATAAGAAAAAGACCGAAAAATCAGGACTGTCCCTATAAAATCGGGACATCTGATCACCCTAGTTCCACTGGGTGCTGAATGCAGTAACCTGATCTCTGTCAATGACAGGTCATTGGCCTCTGTGCTACACATGGGACATATCAGCTGTTATATACGGCACCATTGTTAAAAAGCAAACAATAACAGTTCTGTGAAAAATTAAATTGTGGGAGAGCAGACTTCACACCTAATGAATAAACTCTTTAGTTTCTCTGCCATTATTGGAGTTGATTAGTTCACCGGTTCTCAACCAGGGGTCCAGGGCCCAAGGCCTTGAGCCCCACCACCTTGGGCTTAAGCCAAAGCCTGGGCAGTTTAACTTCACAGGGGCCCCTGTGGGATGGGGCCCCAGACAATTGCCCTGCTTGCTACCCCCTAACGCAGGCCCTGGCTTTTATATGCAGAAAACCAGTTGTTGTGCCACAGGTGGGCCGAGGTTGAGAACCCCTGGATTAGTTGACCTTATGCATTGTTTTCACAGCACAGCATGTTTGTTTTTGTCACCTTTTTTTGTTTTTTTTTTAGGCTGAGCCCAGAAATCTTTATGAAGCGACCCGTGGTAGAAGGAAATCGCTGGAGACTAGACTGCATTCTCAAGCGGAAAGCAGTAAGTGTATTGTGCCTACCGGCTAGCTTAGGCCCTGACTGCTGTGAGCCCCATGATGAGGCTCCAGGCAGGCGCGGGGCAGCTTCATGCCGCTCATTGCAGGATTGAGGGTCTCAAAGTGCAGCTTCGCTCCTTTTTGTTCCTAAGTGACCCGCCCTTCCCGCTTTCTGTGTGCCAGTAGAAGCCCCACCCAGGTAGACTTGTGCATCATTGGAAGGGCACAGGGCCAGCGAGAGCAGCAAGAGATCAAAGATGCAAGGGGAGGTGGGAGTGGGAAGCTCAGTGCTGAGGGCCCGGGGCTGGTAGCCAACCAGCTGAGCGACATTCAGTGCTGCACCCCGCTCTGCTGCAGTTTTTGGAGGGAGGGGGTGTTTCATTCCCTACTTTCTTCAGCTGGCTCAGCTTTCAGATGGAGGGTTGTGGGGATGCCAGGGCACAGCTCCAGTGCGACTTCCTAAATACCCCCAACAACTTTTCTTCCATAGGGGAGGAGCTGTTTCTCTCTCCCCCAGTGGCTGCTCCGGGTTCCTGGGGCATTGATACAGCTGCTCCTGCTCTGCCCCCGAGTTCTTCTCCCTCTTCGGTGTAGGTAATTAAGAGACACTGGGCCAGGCTTCTCACTGCAGTTACTGGAGTCACACCAGGGCTACACTTGGCCCATGGGGTGACCAGTCTGCCAGGGGTGGTGATGAAGAGACAGTGTCCTTCTTTCATGTTTTTTTTAATAAATGGAGCTATGCCAATCTCCTAGAACTGGAATGACCTTGAGAGGTCATCGGGTCCAGTCCCCTGCCTTCACTAGCAGGACCAAGTACTGTCCCCTGACAGATTTTTTTGCCCCAGATCCCTAAATGGCCCCCTCAAGGATTGAACTCACAACCATGGGTTTAGCAGGCCAATGCTCAAACCACTGAGCTATCCCTCCCCCCTGATGTTATTTCCATCTATGATGATATAGGCATCTGCTTCCAAAACTGACTCTCATTAAATTGCTGATGGTGCCACCCACCTTCCAAGGAGATAAAGATCTCCTTAGAGAGTCATTCGGTGGTGGGTATAACTTATGTCTAAATTAGAGGGGGCTTATCATCAGGTTATCAGTTTGTAATGATGACTTATGCTAAATGAGTCCATTCTGTGTACATCTAGAGGTCTTAGCTTAACCAGTTTAACGACTGAAAGTCACGCACGACAACAGTGAGCTACTGTGTGCAGGGTAGGATGTTTCTTGTTTTGGTAAGGAAACGCCTGTCTGCAGTAGCCTTGCTCTTAGCATTTCCCGACACTGTTCGCACCAGTGCAGCTCCACCCAGGCCCTGCTCAGAGCAGGTTTAGTGAGGGTTGTTGAATTGCCTGCAGCCGTCTGAAGCCCTGGATACATTAGCACTCTCGCTGTTGCTACTGCTGGTTTGACTGCACCAATGAGAGCAACCGTGAGGAATTCTAGTGAAGTGGAGACTTATGTAGACAAGGCCCCAGCCACAAAAAGGCAGGAAGGAGATAAACTTTCTCCCTCTAAATGTGACTTGTGTTAATGTGACTGGAGAAACACTGGGAGCTTCTTTTTTGGTAGTTCGCTCTCCTTTTCTGTCCCTGTCCTACTACATCATTCCTTTGCCCCCATCCCTACATTATCATGCGCCAGATTATCACCTCCTTTGCTTGGCCAAAAAGGGGAGTAAGGCCAGTTGTGTCAGGCCAGCCCTTAGCCCTGCTCAGATTGTGACTCTAGCTGTAAGCAGGGGAGTAGGAGCCCCAGGCCTGCTCCTCCCCATTGCGGATAAGCCGAGAGGGGCAGGAAGTGGTAGGATGTTACTCCAAAGTACATAGTGTCATTAGAGGGAATTGAGGGGTTTTTAAAAGTATAAATGATGTAAAATGTGAACGTGGACAAACTGGGTCAGGTTCCTCTGAATTGGACATGATGTGGAACTTGCAGACAATATAGTCATAAAGATGACTCAGAGTCCTGAACTCTGATTCACATTTCAACGGAGGCACATTCAAACCGTCCTTGATTGAAGCATTTCAAACTGATGATGACTCGATGCCCTTCCTTGTCTCCAGTGCAGTTTTTTTGTACGACTGATGCTTTGAGATGCTGAAAGGCTGTGCTTCCAAATATGTGTGTTAGCACTTAGGGACAAGGAATGGCACCACCATACCTCTTGAACCTGTTAGTTTCAATTTCTCCAGTATCTCGGAAATCTCCTTCGCTATTGAGATTGGAAAATAGAGTGATGTGTTTGTTGTCAGTTCCAGAATGTTCCTCCTGCAATAACAGGTCTGTGTACTCAGCCCGAAGATTTCTTTTTCTTGTCTCTGAATGAGCAATGGAGCCACAGAGAAAAGGTGCCAAGCGTGATTTTCTATAATGCAGGACTGCATTTTCAGCAGGTTTGCCCTCGTCCAACTAGTGAAAATACTGGTGTTGAGTTGCTTTGGAAGATATTACCAGCAACTCAGTAGGAAGGCATGGCCAACTAAACACCGTACAGTCATGTGTGAAAAGGGCAGAAGCCTCGGTGGAAACCTTAAAATAATCTTAGATACCCCCATTCCACAATAGTCCTTTTAGTAGCCAAAAGAAAAAAGACAAACATTTTTCTTCTTTAATTTTCTCTAAAGAACTTTTTATTAATTTTAAAATGATCTTCTTGTTACTTAAATCAGCTTCTGTACCAGACGACTGGAGGATAGCTAATCTGATGCCAATTTTTAAAAAAGGCTCCAGAGGTGAGCCTGGCAATTACAAGCTGGTAAGCCAAACATCAGTACCAGGCAAATTGGTTGAAACTATAGTAAATGGATAACAATAGTAAAGTAGATAATGGTATAGAGAGTACACTTATAAAGTTTGCGGATGATACCAAGCTTGGAGGAGTTGTAAGTGCTCTGGAGGATAGGATTAAAATTCAAAATGATCTGGACAAACTGGAGAAATGGTCTGAAGTAAATAGGATGAAATTCAATAAGGACAAATGCAAATCACTCCATTGAGGAAGGAACAATCATTTGCCAGGGGCGGCTCTAGCTTTTTTGCCACCCCAAGCGGCAAAAAAAAAAAAAAAAAGCCGCAGCCAGAGCTGCCGAAGCAAAAAAAAAAGCCGCGGCCCTTGAAATGTGCTGCCCCCAGGAATGGCCGGAATGCTGCCTCTTCAGTTGTGCCGCCCCAAGCACCTGCTTCCTTTGCTGGTGCCTGGAGCCGGCCCTGCATTTGCACACATACAAAATGGGAAATGACTGTCTAGGAAGGAGTACTGCGGAAAGGGATCTGGGGGTCATAGTGGACCATAAGCTAAATACGAGTTAACAGTGTAACACTGTTGCAAAAAAAGCAAACATCATTCTGGGATGTATTAGCAGGAGTGTTGTAAGCAAGACACGAGAAGTAATTCTTCCGCTGTACTCCACGCTGATTGGGCCTCAACTGTAGTATTATGTCCAGTTCTGGGTGCCACATTTCAGGAAAGATGTGGACAAATTGGAGAAAGTCCAGAGAAGAGCAATAAAAATGATTAAAGGTCTAGAAAACATGACCTATGAAGGATGATTGAAAAAATTGTGTTTGTTTAGTCTGGAAAAGAGAAGATGGAGAGGGGACATAACAGTTTTCAAGTCCATAAAAGGTTATTACAAGGAGGAGGGAGAAAAATTGTTCTTCTTAACCTTTGAGGATAGGACAAGAAGCAATGGGCTTAAATTGCAGTAAGGGAGGTTTTGGTTGGATATTAGGAAAAACTTCCTAACTGTCAGGGTGGTTAAGCACTGGAATAAGTTGCCTAGGGAGGTTGTGGAATCTACGTCATTGGAGATTTTTAAGTGCAGGTTAGACAAACACCTGTCAGGAATGGTCTAGATCAGTGGTCACCAGCCCATCCATTGCGATTAACTGGTCGATCCTGGAGCCTCTGCCAGCTGATTGCAAACTCTGGGCCGCTAAAAGTCTGGCGAGACAGTGGGAGCTGCTTGTGGTAAGCGCCTCCCGGCCGGAGCCTACACCTCACACCCCCTCCTGCACCCCAATCCCCTGCCCCAGTCTGGAACCTGCACCCAAACTCCCTCCCAGAGCTCACACCCTTCACTCTATCCTGCACCCCTGCACTCTGCCCCAGGCTCAGCCAATGCACAACCCACAGTTGAGAATGTTACACTGATTTGTAACAATCCCTAACGGATTTTGGATCAATAAACCACAAATGTGACACTAATAAGAAGTAAAATTCATGAAATGTCCAGTGGATTCTATGAGATTAGGTGCAGTGTGACCATATGACCCCTGCACCCAAACTCCCTCCCAGAGCTTGCACCCCTCACTCCTGCACCCTAATCCCCTGCCCCAGGCTTGGCCTGGAGCCCCCTCCCACACTCTGAACCCCTCGACCCCAGCTCTTAGCCTGCACTCTCTCCTGCACTCCAACGCTCTGCCCCAGCCTGGGGAAAGTGAGTGAGGGTGGGGGAGAGCGAGCGACGGAGGGAGGGGGGAATGGAGTGAGCGGGGCAGGGCCTCAGGGAAGGGGAGGGGTAGATCCTGGGTTGATTTTAAATTCAAAAAGTGATCTTGTGCGTAAGAAGGTTGGAGACCACTGGTCTAGATAATACTTAGTCCTGCCATGAGTGTAGGGGACTGGACTAAATGACCTCTCAAGGGCCCTTCCAGTCCTATGAGTCTATGATTCTAAAGAACAGACTTATCAGACAAATAGATGAACACGATTTGTTGGGGAAGAGTTAACACGGCTTTTGTAAAGGGAAATCATGCCTCACCAATCTGTTAGAATTCTTTGAGGAAGTCAACAAACATGTGGACCAGGGCGATCCAGTGGATATTTGGGCTTTCAGAAAGCCTTTGATAAGGTCCCTCACTGAAGGCTCTTAAGTAAAGTAAGGAATCATGAGATAAGATGAAAGGTCCTCTCATGGATCAGTAACTGGTTATAAAGACAGGAAACAAAGGTTAGGAATAAATGGTCAAGTTTTCAGAATGGAGAGAGGTAAATAGTGGTGTCCCCCAGGGATCTGTGCTGGGACCAGCTCTGTTCAACATATTCATAAATGATCTAGAAATCAGGGTAAACAGTGAGATGGCAAAGTTTTCAGATGCTACAAAATTACTCAATATAGTTAAGTCCAAAGTTGACTGTGCAGAGTTACAAAGGGATCTCACAAAACTGGGTGACTGGGCAACAAAATGGCTGATGAAATTCAGTGCTGATTAAATGCAAAGTAATACATATTGGAAAACATAATCTCAACGATACATATCAAATAATGGGGTCTAAATTAGCTGTTACCACTCGACAGAGATGTCTTGGTGTCATTGTGGATAGTTCTCTGAAAACATCTGCTCAGTATTCAGTGGCAGTCAAAAAAGCTAACAATGTTAGGAACCATTAGGAAAGAGATAGATAATAAGACAGAAAACATCATAATGCCACCATATAAATCCACGGTACGCCCACACCTTGAGTACTGTGTGCATTTCTGGTTGCCCCATCTCAAAAAGGATATATTAGAAATAGAAAAGGTATAGAGAAGGGCAACAAAAATGATGAAGGGT
Organism: Macrochelys suwanniensis; assembly: GCA_033296515.1. Taxonomy (NCBI): domain Eukaryota; kingdom Metazoa; phylum Chordata; order Testudines; family Chelydridae; genus Macrochelys; species Macrochelys suwanniensis. The sequence continues at coordinate 14,861,463 of CM065783.1, forward strand.
ATGGAACAGCTTCCATATAAGGAGATATTAAAAAGACTGGGATGATTCACCTTGGAAATGAGACGACTGAGGTGGGTAATGATAGGGGTCCATAAAATCATGAATGGAGTGAAGAAAGTGAATAAGGAAGTGTTATTTACCCCCTTCACATAACACAAGAACCAGGGATCACCCAATGAAATTAATAGCAGGCTTAAAAGAAGTAAAAGGAAGTACTTCTTCACACAACGCACAGTCAATCTGTGGAACTCTTTTCCAGGGGATGCTTTGAAGGCGAGGACTATAACTGGATTAAAAAAACAATTAGATAAATTCATGGAGGATAGGTCTATCAGTGGCTATTAGCCAAGATTGTAAGGGACGCATCCCCATGCTGTGGGTGTCACTAAGCCTCTGACTGTCAGATGCTGGGTCTGGATGACAGGGGATGGATCACTGGATAATTGCCCTGTTCTGTTCATTCCCTTTGAAGCATCTGACACTGGCCACTGTTGGAAGACAGGATACTGGGATAGATGGACCATTCGTCTGCCTCAGTGTGTCCATTCTTATGTTCTTGTTTTATGGCAGTTGGAGCGTATCTACAGGTCATGCCCACTGAAAGAATCTAGCTTTTTTTTCCGTATCAACATAGGTGTTGCTATAAATAGCATGAAAGTATTTGCTTAGTGTGTAGAAGAAATAATTGACACACTAAGGCCCCTAAGTGGCTGCTAACTATGTAGGAGCAAAACTGTCCTCTGAAGTCCGCTTCCCTGGACTTCATTGGCCATTAGATTGATGTGTAGAATATGGCCCATAACATGGCGAGGGTCTAAACTGTTAATAGAAGCTTTAGAGAAATGCAGGTTAGTGGCTTTTTAAGTCAGTGTGAAAGATCCATAGTTTGTGTAAATTGGCATAGCTCCACTGAAGTCAATGACGCTACACTGCTTTTGCAGTAGCTCAGGATCTGGGCCCATATGTGTGGCCAAATTGTGCCAAGAGAAGTATGCAAGCCAATGGAAGATAGACATGTAGAGGAAGATAGACATGTAGAGTAAGATAGTACTCAGTGGGAGTGAGGGTGGCAGAACTGAGCCTCCAAAAGGCACATTAGAAGTGTGTAAAGTAAAGGAACCTGTTGTAAGATTGGTGCTGACTCAAAGTGAAATAATTTTAATGGAGCACATGTTCTGAAACACATCTGCACAATAATGCCCTTCTGAATGCTCTGAGGAGTCCTACACAATTTGAAGGGACACTGGCAACCTGAAGTCCAGTCACTAGGAAATGCATGAAAAGTCAATGTCTGTGGTCTTACAATCTCATGGTGCTATTTCTTGTGTTGTATTCTCTTCAGAGCATGGACTGTATTTGTATCTATTTGTATAATTGCACCTCCAGGCCCACCGCTGCTTCACACAGTGAAGTCCAGATTGAACAGCTAACTCTCTTCAGGGAAGTGCTGGAGTGCAGTGCAGAGAGGAAAGGGAAGCTGAAGTCTTCCACTGTATTGGGGATGAACAAGCTGAGGGTTCTGTCTCTATATTTTCACTCAAGCAATTCCTGCAAATAAAATATCCTAAAAAAAAACTAAAATGTTTTCACTCACTGTGATCTTACAAATTCAGGCAGGGCGAGCGGGCTTTCTTGGCATTGTAGTTCAGAGGTCTGAGTTAGGCATAGGTGAGATCAGCCTGTGTCAGAAAAATCCTACACTACATCATTACAGAAAATCCCTCAGAACTTCTCACAAGGGAAGAGTCCAATCCCCCAAGGTGCTCAGTTCCTCCTGTGAGCTGCTGAGCACCTTCAACTCCCATTTTTGTAAATGGGAGCTGAGTTTGCTCAACACGTATCAGGATCAAAGTGGGAGCTTCTGTCCAGAAACTGACCTGTTGGATGTATGATCTCAACCTGAGCGTTGCCCACAAGAACAACATAGCCTACCATCCCCTTAGCCTACCATCCCCCTGAATCTGGAAGTCTGTGGTTTTCTTGCTTTTGTTGTTGTTATACCCATTTAAATATGTGCTTGCCATGTATTTATTTTCTTTTCTAATAGCAACAAGGAGTGAGAATTTTTGTAATGCTCTACAAAGAAGTGGAGCTTGCTCTAGGAATCAACAGTGAATACAGCAAACGGACCCTAATGCGTCTACATCCGAACATCAAGGTATTCATATACCATGTAACCTTTATGATATACATGCATGTTCATTGCCCTGTGTGTCTAACATCAGCTCTCCAAATTTGGGGGAGAGATGAGGAAACTCATCACAATGAATGGGAAATGCAGTTTGCAATCACCATTACAAGGGAGAATATTTTTCGAAGACATATCCGTATCTGGTTCTACTCTCTAATGGGCACTGGTACTTGATTGTGGCAGCTCAGGTACCTGTAAGTTATAATTATATATAAATATATTTATCTTAGCCTTGACAAGGTTCATTAATCAACAAAACATTCACCCAGTTCAAAAGAATTTTGTTTTATATGGCAAGTTAATGAAGTTGGAGCAAGTGGAAAGTTACACTCGGATGTGGGTCTGAGGAAACATCCTTTCTGCTCATACACAGACTGAGCTAGCTAAGAGTCTGGCCTTAAAAAAAATCTACCAAAATATGAGCGCTTATATGCACATTCCTCAGCATCCCTTTATGCCGAAATATATTGGGCCTGGTTCTGATCACCAGTGGTTTTAAAACCAGGCGTGACTCCACTCAAGTCAGTGTTTGCAGCTATGCTTTGAAATAAATAAATGTTGAAATTATCACACTTTCATTTTCAGAAATAAAGACAATGAGCCTGGTTCTCCTCTCATGTACTCTGGTTTGAAATAACTATCAACAAACTAACTATCAAATGAAATGGCCAACTTTTTTACTGAAATACTTAGAGCAGCAAAAGCCCTACTGTGGACACAGCCATATCAGCATAAAGGTGACTTATTCTAGTTTAGTTATGCCCCTTCTTAAAAGGGAATAGCTGTACCAGTAGAAAGCACCTTTATACCATTGTAAATGTGTCCATACTAGGCGAGTTCTACCACTTGAACTATATTGGTGTAGTTAAAATGGTACAACTGTCTAATGTAGACAAAGTCCTAAAAAAAAAAGCACTTTATGTTTGGACATTGGTAGGTATTATTAGTCAAACTAAAGCCTTCTGGGCAAAGATATTAAATAATATCTTGATTAGAATTGTTTCTGGTCTTCTGCATAACAGCTGAGTTCAGTGATTTTTCTTTATTTAGGTGATGAGGCATCCAGATCATGTGTCATCCTCAGTGTACCTGTGGGCCCATCATGAGAAGCTTGTTGTCATTGACCAGTCTGTAGCATTCGTTGGTGGCATCGACTTGGCCTACGGGAGGTGGGATGATGATGAACACAGGCTGACTGACGTTGGCAGTGTGAAACGAATTGCAGGAACAAAGTCCACATCTACAGTGAATCTCATAGTAAGAGTGAATTCTGTACATGTGGCTGTTAACATTTAATGCCGTGTACCCTAGGCAATAGTCATGCAAAACGGAAATAAGCAAGTCTTTCTTTCTGCATTTTTAGAGCATGAGTCTGTAGCCTTTGCATGTGCAGAATTCCTGTGAACTTCAATGTGGCTTACAAAATAGAACCCTTATTAGGACAAAATCCTTCAGCTGCCAGAAAGGCCATGCCAGTTAAGACCTGTGTGGCTCTGCTCCAGGGACGGGGGCAGGAATGGGGAGGAATAGTTGTAGGTGTGTAGCGAGTGCAGTAGCTGAGCATTGAATGATCCTTCAGGGATTTTCAGAACAGTTCAGCTCCTATTTAGGCACTAAACTAAATAGCCAGATTTCCACAGGAACTCAGCATGTTGGATGCTAAGCTCCTTGGAAAATCTAGCCATAGGTGTCACAGTGGACACAACTGAGTGCTGAGTACCTATGGATATCTGGCCCTTATTTAGGTGCCTAAGGGCTTATCTACACTGCAAAGGTGTCGACAAAACGTTTGTCTTTCACGGGTACTTAAAAAAGCTCCCTCGCGAAAGACAAAAGTTTTGCTGATGCACGTGGCAGTGTGAACGCGGCTTTGTCAGCAGGAGCGCTCTCCTGTCAACAAAGCTAACGCCGCTCGTGGGTCTGGAAATATTTTGTCGGCAAAAGTGCCGACAAAGTACTGAAAAAGAACGTTTACACACGCTGACTTTTAGCGACAAGGCTGGGTCGACATAGCCTTGACGCTAAAAGCTGCGTGGTGTAGACAAGAACTGAGCTTGTGTAGACAAGACAGAACTGAGCTCAAGACAGAACTGAGCTCTTTTGAAAACCTGGCCCTGTGTGACTGAATTAAATAGAGAATTTTTATTTATTTTTTTATGAAAAGGAGCCTAAGTGTGTAAAAACCTCTGGAGAATATGCAATACGCTAGAATAGGTTTACAGGCAGTGTATGGCAGAATGCACTGTTTTTATTTGCTTGTATTCTGCTAAGCGAACCCTCAATAGTCACTACACCAATAGTCACCAACAGTCACTACCAAGTTCATCTCTGTAAGACGCATTTGCAGTTCCCACTGAAATCGATAGGAGCTGTGTCTGCATGTCGTAGGGCAAAACTTGGCCCTGTGAATGTTTCAATACCTGTGATATGAATGATCTCCTGTAATTTAAATGGATAATCTTCCATGCATCACCCTCAGCAGTATTCTTTTTGTCTTAAGCCTACAGCTGAGTCCACTGAAGCTTTAGCCCTGAAAACTCAGCCCCTGGGAAACCTGCCACAGCACAGAAATAGTGATGACATACTAGATTCTTCAAGAATGAAAGGAATAGGAAAACCCAAAAAGTTTTCCAGGTTCAGCATTTATAAGCATCTCCAGAAGCACGGCCTACACCATGCTGACAGTGTGAGCAGTATAAATAGTGAATCTGGTAAGTAATACATTTCCACTTTACCTAGAGAGCATATAATTAAGGAGGAGAGTTAATGGTTTCCTAAACTGCTAGAAGGGTACTTTGTTTAGTGAAGCCTTGAGTTTGCCTTTAAATGTGTCTGTGTTTGGTTAACAAACAGCTGGCACAAAACAAGGATGGCATTCAGTTTGGTTAGGGGACAGCCCCAAACAGCAAATGAAGAAACCATGCTGGGTACTGTATGTGGTCTTTTATGTGCTGTAATGTATGTATAGATATGTACATTGATTTTGTGCTAGGAATGTTTTACATTTGTAGCAGAGAAACTGGCATTTTTGCATCGTATTCATTATAGCAAATGAAGCAGGATTTCTGAAGATATTATGGGCCTGATTATGCTCTCACTTGCACTGGTTTTAACAAGTTTTAACTGATTTAACTCAGTGGAGTTATTCCTGATTTACACTGGTGCTAGAGAGAGGAAAATTAGGTTAAAATTTGAATATGTGAACGCAACATTTACTTCTATGCATGACTGAAGTTACAGGATGCCACTATAGACACACCCAAAAACCAGAATTCATACCAGCAAGCCTTCCATTTCTGAAGCAGTGGAAGAGCTGTTTTGGGGTGGGGTCTTGTGCTAGGGGGCATTTCAGACTTTACAAAGATTACTCATGTCTCTGGTCGGAATGATATGCAGGAGAATGCTTTGCCTATGGTCAGAGCCAGTTCAAAATATGAGTATACATTAGTGGTGGTTTTGCAACATGAATATTTGCCGATCTCTGCTCAAAAATCTAACAGGTCTTGTATTTGGCCCACGCTAATTGTACCATTATTAATGTTCTGTTCAGACTGTCTACAGTTGATTGGACTGAAGTCCTGCAAGTTATTTTAAACATTATTGGGTAACTGATACGGTAAAATCTCTAATGCACTTTCCCTGTAAATGGAGCATCTCAACTCTCTGCAGGTTATTGTAATCCTAGTAGAAGCCAGCAGAATTTAATCCAGAGTTTAAAACCCCACCTGAAAATGTTTCATCATCCCACTGAGTCCAAACAAGGGCTCACTGAGTGTGAGGACGGTAAGTGAAGGGCCACTCAGGTGGAATTACCTGCAGGCTTTTCTGTTGATGTGTTTGCTACCCAGTCATGATGAGAGTTAGGTGGGGCTTATGGATTGACATTCTACACCTTCGGTATATGTATTACCTTCACTCTATGTCATATTCCCCTCTAAAGAGGCCCTCGCAGAATCACATTCTTCACAGGCTGATTTTTAAAAGACTCTAGGAAGCTGCATAGATGAGAAGATAAATATGTAACAACTACAGCAGGTGCACTTGGGAAGTTTCACTCTGGTTCTACAGCTCTGCCCATTTCAGCTGTATTCCTCATGCAAAGTAATGGGAATATCGCTGAAATTAGTAACACCCTTACATCCAGAATGGATTTTTTTTTTAAAGTCAGCCCAGTGCATGAAGACAGCCTTGAGAAGATCATGAACATGACAGTGTAAACGCTGCCAGACCTACATTTAGATGAAGATTTGGCCACTGTCGTTCTCAAAGTCAGAGTTTTCTGTGGGTGGGTGAGATGGGTAGGAGAGTGCACATCATCAGTAGATCAGCATCACCTGTATTTTGATCCATGGAATGACAATAGATTGTGCTGTGGAAAGGACCCTTTCTCTTACAGGTAGGCCATCCATATTTGATGTACGTTGCTTTAATTTCAGTTATAGTGCAAGGGAGGGTTGTTTCTCCATCAAAAGATCTTATGTAGAGGAAAGCTGAGCTGATTGTTTATGTAGTAGGTACAGCCAGCATGTTCTCGAAGGAGATCTCTAGACTCTGGATGCCTCACCTCGGTCTGACAGAGCCCAGCTTTGTTGGCCTGCAGGGCTAGACTCTTCTGAGAGAGTGACTGTGTGGAACTGAATCCGAGTTTTCATAGGCCGGGTAGTGTTTTAAAGCTGACACTGGAAAACACTGATACAAACGATTTAAAGCGACCTCTGTAGCATTAAGGAGACTTCCCAATAATAGCAGGAAAATGTTGTTTTTATATTTTCATTTACTGGAATGTCATAGATGAAACAAAGGTTCCAAATGACAAAGTATTTATTAGAGAGACAAGGTGGGGTGAGATAATATCTTCTATTGGACCTGCTTCTGTTGGTGAAAGACACAAGTTCTCAAAAACTTGTCTCTTTCACCATCAGATCCAATAAAAGATGTTACCTCACCCACCTTGTATCTCTAATATCCTGGGACCAACATGGCTACAACACTATTACAAACCAAGTTTTTAATAGTGACTCAGTACTTTAAATCTGTAAGGATTTATACATACAAATCCAAGGGCAGAATTCAGACCAAAATACCTGTCTAGTCAGCAGTGTATGCACAGAATATTGGTTAAGTAGACATTATCGTTTGTTTAGTTCACTGGCATTTTTGTCATTTTAGTTTCTACATTGTGGAAAATGTACAGTCAACATGACCTTAAAACCCTATTGATACTCACCAAAAAATGAAAGTCTCTTTTCATAACACTGGACACTGAGCCCACCTTCTCCTTTCATGAACTCTTCCAATAATAGTCTTCTAAGATGTAAATAGTCAGCTTTATATAAAATATAGACATGGTGTGTGAAAAGGACACGTGTGTTTCATATGTATATGGACTGCCATATATGACAGTGGCCACTTATATGTTCATTCATATGAGTCAATGTACGATCACATAAGCTCAGTACATAAAACAACATATTGTACTGTGGCATTCACATATATGTTACATATGTCTGTATTCCGGCATGTACAGTCAGTGATTTCCTTGCCCCACCTGTACTCTCACTAACTCATGCAGAACTGTGCTGGCTGGATGTAGCTTTGCTAAGGCTGTAACTAGAGTGTCAGTGTTGCATACCTGATGCATGGCATTTTGGACATGGGTTGGCTTTTTGTGGTGTTCCAACGGTGCTGGCAAGACGTGCTTTGTGTATCTCGCAATAGGTGGTTATCATATTGTCGCTAGTGTGGATTGTTGAATATTTCTAAAATATTGTTGTGATTAAAAATTTGTCATGAACTGCTTGATTGCCTGGCTGGCACAGTACACTAGATGCAGTAGTTCAGGTTCCTAAACATTTTTGGGATTGTCACACCTTGAACTAGCACTAAAACCTCAAAGGAGGCGATAGTGCAGAATTCTGTCGGCAACTGAGGCAGCGCAGAACATCTCAGTTGTCATGAGAGAATACATGTCATGGGGGAATGCAGAGGAGACTAGATAACTGTAGGTTTTTCACTCCATCTAGGCTGTGAGTGTGACTGATCCCAAATACTTAGTTATTGTCTGAGAGCTGAGTATCCCCAGAGTGTAAACCTTGGCCAGATCATATAAAAATAAAACATATAGGATAAAAATGTATAAGGGACATCAAGCCCTTGTATCAGGACAGAAGCTCATTACTTAAGTAGGGTTACAAAGAAACTTTCCTTGTAGATACGTTAGGGCATAGTTGTCCAGTCAGGGTTGTTACACCATTCTCTGAGCTATCTGATAGAGGCCACGGCCAGAGACAGGATATCACACTAGTTAGAACATAGATCTGGTCCAGTGTGATCTTTCCTGTTTTCTTAGAAGAGAGGTGAAAGGGATCACACTACTCCTCATTTATATGCTCATGGCATTCACAAAAAGAGGTGTAAATTTCAAAAAAGGAGTTGGGAGAATGGGAGTAATTTTTGCATGTAAGTCATTGCAAGGATGGTAGGCCCTAGTTTTCACCATGAAACTGAAATTCTGCATCCACGGGCTGAACATGTAACACAATCTCAGAAGCTGACGTTATTTAAAGAGGCACTGGAAAAAGGGAAGAGACCCATCTTTGTGCTAGCTAAAATTGCAGTGGAGAGACCCTTTTGTGGAGTCAAAATCATGAATCCTATAAAATGTAAGTCGCAATTAGAGTTGATCTGTACTTTAGTACAAACTAAATGTACAGGAGTAGTACTCTCTTCTGCACACAGATATAAAGTCCCACCTCCCACTGAAGTCAGTGGTATGTGAGAGCAGAATTACAATTGTTAATGCTTTCAGTGTAGGTATCCTTCTTTGCAGGTTATTGTGGGATGACAAATAGCTGAAGGGTAAATTTTCAATCCAGTGCAGAAAGGATTCAGATCTAGCTTCCATTACCAACAACAAGATATGTTAATATAATCTCCCTTGATTGTGTACCAGATGTGTTATACTTGAGAAGGGAAACACAGAGACTTAACTGGAAAATTACTTTAGCTGACTAAAACTGGCAAGTTATGCCGATAGTTTCCTATTCAAGTGTGATTCTCATCTGTGCTGTGTTGAGAGCAGTCTTAAAAACAACCTTAGAGCTTATGTTTCGTGTCACTTTATAAACCTGTCACAGATAAAGGATCAATCCGCAGCTTGAAGACTGGTGTTGGAGAACTTCTTGGGGAGACCAGGTTCTGGCATGGAAAGGACTATTGCAATTTCGTCTTTAAAGACTGGGTTCAACTCGACAAACCCTTTGCTGGTAAGTGCCATTGCAATCTGGAACCAACCTTTTCCCCTGCATTCCCTAGCTCCTCTACTGCCTTTGAAGGCTTCTCTGCCTTTTTACCCTCCTGGATTGGAGCTAACGAGACCCACCTGATCTGGCTGCTGGGAAGAGGCAGCAGAATCCCAAAGTAAGGTAATAGAAACAGATAATAATGACAACAATGGATAAGTCAGCTTGTGGCCTACCAGCCCCCACAAGCTGACCTGACCTCAATTTTAACTCCTAATTTGTTAGTTTTTATTTCTGGAAAGGTTCCGTTTGTAGGAAGAGATGCCGTGATATTCTTAATTCATGTCTGATACTGATCTGAGATGAACTATAGCAATTTTTCCCTTTCCATATAGATTTCATTGACAGATACACCACACCCAGAATGCCATGGCATGATATTTCATCCGTCGTGCATGGCAAAGCGGCACGGGATGTTGCTCGACACTTTATTCAGCGCTGGAACTTCACAAAGGTAGGTGTGCAGTGAGATAGGTCCCGGAGGCCTTCACATCTGAATGCTTCGCAGATGCCTCACGTAGGGCTATATGCAGGAATAAGTGCTGTACCAGGTAGTCAAAGTTTCCTGGATTGGGCCAGCAAAGTCTATGTTCGCTTGCCCTAATGTCCCAGCAAGTAACACTGAAAAACTGAGACTCTGACAGCAAGTAATGAAGGTAGGTGCTCTCATCCTCCTGTTACACCAGTGTAAATAAGGTATAATTTGAATTTAGTAGGTGGGAAATGGTGTGAAAGGAGAGTGAGGTCTGGGATATTGTTAGCCCAGGAGCGAGTGCCATTGTGCTGCTATTCTAGCAGTTCCTACTGGCTGGTTGGGAGGGACACAAGAGCCAATAATGTGCCCTCTTGCGAAGCAGCAGGCAGGCACAAGGAGCAGTTCAGTCGGTGATCCCACAGCCAAAGGGAGCAAGGAAGAGCAGGGCCGTCAGGCCAAAGCCACAGCCAGGTGATCCAGCTACCTGGGCAAACTAGCAATAACCAGAATTTCCAGGGCCAAGAAACCAGGGGAATCTGCCAGTGGAGGCCATGTTGGAGTCCTGGACCAACAAGGATCCAATCACCAGAAGAGCCCTGGCCTACTGGGGATCCAGTCACTAGGATGCAACTAGCAAGCACATAGGGTCCTTACCACTGGAGAGGACTGGCTAGGATCCTGTCAGCTAAGGACCCTCCGTGATGATGAGGGAGCCTTGGGCAGGCTGGAAGGCAACCCACATTGGGGACTAGGCCAGTAGGCCCTGTCGCCAAGGAAGATGGTGACTAATGGAGCAACAGAGTCCCCTCTGTTCTTCCTCATTTGCTCCCCACTCTTCCTTCTCTTTCTCCCCTCTGTTTTTGATGTTTTGTTCCCCTCCCGGAGGAAGAAGTGCTTTGATACTTCAAATAAGTGTTTTGAAATTCATCACTGCCTAAAGATTAAAGACTGTTTTAATGCTTTAAATTGAAGGGAAGTGGTGTGGCTTGGGAAGTGGCAAGGCTCATTCTGGAGCAGACCTACTTAGGCTACTGGATATCCAGTAATTGTTTTTAAGCCCTGATCTTAGGTCCTACTGAGAACAATGGTTGGTATGACTTTTTCAGACAGAAATGTGTCCTTTCCAATTATGATGGGTCTTTAGAACAAGGATGGTCCTATTCCCCTGACCAAAACCTGAGTGATATTCAAATGTGCATTCAAACTGCAAATGTATGGCAAAGAATAGACATAACATATTGATAGCCTGATATCTGCACAGACTTTTTGGTATGAGTGTTAATTTCAAGATACTGAGAGAACATTTCACAGAAGAGTACAGAATTCATGGATATTTTCAGAACCATTCAGAACAGGAACTGAGTTTATGAATATGAAAAACTTTATGTTCTCCCCCCCAATTTTCTGTATTAAGAAAGGAGCATAAAAACAGTAAAAGTTTTTGGCATAAAAATCTGAAGAAAATGTGTTTTAAAATACAGTATCCTCCATTTTTTTCTTTTGAAGATCATGAAGCCCAAATACAGATCTCTGTCCTACCCGTTCCTGTTGCCAAAATCTCAGCGAACCGCCAGTGAGATGAAGTATCAAGTGCCCGAGTCTGTATGTGCCAATGTACAGGTGGGTGTAACTGACATTTCACGGAATCCTAAAATGAAGAACCTCCTGGCACTTGGGCTCATTTTTAGCTCTTTGTAATAGGAGGCCTTGGTAGTCTTCCAGCTGAAACTTACAAGAGTTTAAAGGATTTAAAGTGTAAACTACTTTTTATTTTAAAATGCAACTTAGCAGGCCAGATACTCAGCTGGTATAAATCAGCATAGCTTCGTTGATTCCAGCAGAGAGAGACTGATTTATAGCAGCGGAGGTTCGGGTTCAGTGTATGTAAGATGAATTATACAAACAATGTTTTAAACTCCATTAGTTGTGCTGAATGCATATGTTACATGTGATTATTAACCAGCAGAACTAGACATGTTAGGAATGCAGGGTGGAAATGGCTGTGCCTAGGAAGTGACAGGTGTGTGTGTGTGTGTGTGTGTGTGAGAGAGAGAGAGAGAGAGAGAGAGCAGGAAAAAAGTGCCTAGGATGCCCAAAATAAGTTCTTCAGCCCAGACTCCACCTGGCAGCAGCTTGAGAAAAGGTTGGCAACTCTCTGTCACACTACCTGCAAGTATGCTGCTCCTCGTGATGGACAGACCCATCATGAACTGGTGTAAGTGTTCTTTAGACATTAGGTACCTTCTGCAGGGAGCTGCATGGAGAGTTGTGGGGTAGTTGCAAATGTTGAGAGACCCTGCAACACTTGCAGCAAATGCTGTGTGAGGGTGTGCGTGTCTGCGCGCACGTGGATATGGCGTTCTGTATGCACCAGAACTAGGATGCCCAGTGTGAATGCTCTGCACTCTTACAGCTTGCACCATGTCAGTCACAGCAGTGCAATTTTCTAGCCTAGACCCATCCTGAGAATCTCTAGTGTGTTTCTCGAGCCTGCCTCCTGATGTTGAGTTATGCTGATCCAATCAGAAAACATAATGAATACTCAGGTGACTTATGTGACTGGTTACAACTCACCAACAGAGCTTGAATACAGAATGTGAAGTATCAAACCCAGTGAACCATTAACCATCAATCAACAGGAAAAACACTAAGCAAAAACCAAAGAAATTGGTTGAGAAATGCCAGTGATGAATAAATTTCCAGAAAATTTTGATCTGCTTATAGACATCTTTCTTGTAAATTATTCATCGCAAATTACACAAGCTCATCTCTAATGGCAGCCTGCAGCCTTTTGAAAGCTGTCAGCATGGCTCGTCCGTGAGCTGCATAAAACTGTATACATGTAAAAACATATCTTGCTGCAAACGTGGTTTCTCCCTTGAATGTTCCCAGAGTGCAATATCCCTTCTAATGTACCTGCACATAGCACGTAGTATTTATATTGCTGTGTGGTAGAAGCAGGCAGTGGGCCAGAGAGCCTCTTAGTCTGTATTTGCAAGATGGCCCACTCCAGCTCTGAAGCCAATGTGTGCGTGCACATACTGTCCTTCTGGCAGCTTCCTCTTCTGTAATGTGCTTGTTTTCCTGATTTTGATTTGTTTGTCTAAGTGGAAGCGCACACAATAGGAAGCCGGGTTACTAGGAAACCATACAAGGAGCCTCAAGTGCAGGGAGCTCTGGCTGGCAGTGGAAATGCAGTTTACTAAGCGGTGTTATAAAAGATGTTACTTGTGTTGAAGTTATAGCTGAAGGTTAATGGCTGGCTCGACATCTGTTACTGATGATGGTGGAGATTCTGGCTTTTGCAGGCAGAGATCGGACGGAGAGGGCTGCAGGTAATGAACCCCGCATACCAGTCAGATAAACCCACTTTGAGTAGGTGTGTCAGAATCTCGCCCTTAATCCCCCCTCCCCCTCCCATACATACAGGGCCGGCTCTGGCTTTTTTGCCGCCCCAGGCAAAAAAAAAAAAAAAAAAAGCGGCCTGAGCGCCGCCGCCGAAGCAAAAAAACAAAAAACCGGCCGAAGCGGAATGTGCCGCCCTAAGATTGGCCTGAATGCTGCCCCTTATAATGTGCTGCCCCAAGCATGTGCTTCCTAGGCTGGTGCCTAGAGCCAGCCCTGCATACACACACACACACACCCAGGGTCTCAGCTTGGTTACTTAGCTTCCTTGTGTAAATACCCAATGCATCACCTCTGGTATTTCCAACTATGCGAATGAGGCAGCTGGGTCCATCCTGGAACCTGCCCTTCTCTTTCTTATCAGCTCCCCACTGCAAGACACGTAAAGCTGATCTTTGTCTGTCTAAACAGTGTAACTGTGGGCAGGACGCAGGCGTCTCGTTTACCTTTCAGTTTGACTGCAGTGATGGTTTGAGACATGAACAGAGTCCCTATAGTCTTTCACAGGCACTCTTACCCAGAAGGGCAGCAGGGATATGTTTTTATGTAAATCCTTCCTCTATTAGCGATGGGTCAAACCCAGAAATATTTAATATCATTGTTTACATAGCACCAGCGGTAGAGTAGAGTCCTTTTACAGGCAAATGGGAGACAAATTTCCTGCTCCAAAAAGAGCAAAATCTAATGGACAGATTTAATGGGAGCTGCTGAGTGCTGGGCACTGCTGAACATCTGGCCACTTCTTTTATTTGCGTGAATGGGAGCTGAACTCTCTGTCTGAAAATCTGACTCCAGTTGTGAGTGCTGACTGAGCCCTTTTGAAATTCTGGTCTCGATTAGATGAAGGCTGGGTGGGGGGTGGAACATCACCACAGAAAGCCTACTGACTGAGCCATGATGCTGACGTTTTATTTGTATTATCACAGCGGCCCCTAATTGTTAGTTTCACACGTTTTGTTCTGCTCCCTCCATCTGTTTTTTGTTTTCACTTCTTTGAGGGAAGGACTGGGGTTCATAGGCCTTCTGGAAGAAGTGTGTTGTAAGGAGCTGTTGGCAGAAAGACAGGGTGAAAGCGTGGCAGAACAGGTCTGCGTGGGCTTTGGATTGTACCATGGGGCAGTCGAGTCAGTCCTGAGGGAACGCATGGGAAAAGATGTGAAGACAGGAGTTAGAAAGGAAGGAGGGAGTTAGCTTGTGGGTTGAGCCAAGCATTCTCTCTCAAAGTTTGGGGCTTGATTATCATAGCACCTTTGATTTTTGCATGAGCCAAACTTGTTTGACAGGGAGTCACCTAACTAAAATCACTCTCAGTTTTTCCAACTCTAATTTCCAGTTATTATCCAAGCAAGACACAGTAAGTCTATGACATGGTGATTCAACATCACACCCTGTTCATACTGTAAGACACAATGAATCATCAGGCACCCTGAGTGGCCCAAGGTATTAGCTCTTAGAAATTTGCTCCACAGTACATATTGTTTGCAGTTATGGAATAACTCCCAGCAAATACTGGTGGTGGTGTTGTTGCTTGGATTAAAGAGGTTAAAGGGATGACAGCACCTGCATAAAAATTGCATGAGGGATGGGAGGCTGCAGAGCTGAGAGGGGAGGGAGAGGAGAGAACACCAGTGCTTGTTTCGGTGTAATATGCTAAGTAGTATGCAGACCTTTTCTCTGCAGCTGAAGGATTTTGCATTTCAGTTTATTCATTCTGAATGCATTGACAAGACAGGACAATTTGACAAGAGTGGTAGATTACACATTAGTAATAAGTAAATATTAATTTAAAAGAAAGTTCAGAGCACGTACATATCATAATTAATCTGTGGCAACCTAAACTTCAGTTATTACCCTGGTGCATACAGTGACCACTCAGACCTTTATGAAATAAACAGGGTTGCAACTGAGAAGCAGAACCCTCAATTTTGGTTTAGTTAGTAACTTTTATCTTTGACTGAAGAACTTTGCTACAGGGAGGAATGGCAGAGAAGGAATTCCTTTAGAGCTTGGAGCAACAATGCTGTGACCTGTCAAGCTGGTGTGATGATTTGGTGAGGGGATAAAAGAGAATTTAAAAGGAGAGGGGGCGTCTGGACTGGCTATTTGTGAAGCTGTGGGATTGAAAGTGATCAGTCTCTTTCTGATCTGGCGGTTCTCTTGTTGGGTGATTTTTCTAGCCAACCATTAGTTTGTCTCTGAGTGGTAAAACTATTTTTCAGATTCAGAGAGGCTTATGACATCAAGTATAAAATGAAAAAAAACCCCACCTACGTTGATTTATTCCTTGTCTCCAGCAGAACAGCAACTCCTGCTGCTAATGGAGGGCTTTTTGAGCTGTTGAAATCATTGGTACCAGCACTGAACAACTTATTTGGAAAGCAGAAATGACTCCGTTGGAGACACTGGGAAAGTTGGCCATCTATTCTAAAGCACCTTTTAAATATGGGTGGCTCAGGTGCTATGAAATCACCGGTAGAGGGGAGTTGTATATTTTACAAATGTTTTTGTAAAAAAATTTAATTTTGGATCGAATTCCTCAGGCAGGGCTGGCTTTTGGCACCCATGAAGCCCACTCCTACATGCTCCCTGCTGCTAATTGCTGCAAACTGCAGCAGATTGCATCGGTAGCCTGGCTGCATGCATTGTGCCACTACACCCTCGCAACAGGGGGGTGAGGAAGCCTAGTGGAAGAGCTGCGGCTCAGCTGCTTGCAGCCAACTACACTAGCAAACCCAGGATAGGCAGCTGAGCTCTGACTTTCACGGCTGCAGGGCATGGAGGTCGAGGCCCAGGAGTGTGTGACCAGCACGAGAGAACAGAGACGAGTAGAGAACATTGATGCTCATTGGGAGCCCATCATCTGGAGCATTGGAGCAGCAGCAGAAGCCATCTGGGCAGCCAGAATTTTCCCCCATAATCATAGAAAGATCATTCCTAGCAGCAGCAGGAGGTGGCTGCTCCCTCCTGGCCCAGACATCATCAGATACTCCCAAGAGGCCGGGCAGTGTAAGTTTGCTCGAAAACGTGAGGGCCTGATCCTCATGTACAAGAGGACCTCTGGTAGTATAGAGGGGCATTAAAATGGATGGAAATATAATTTAAATAGTGGCATCTTTTTAAAATCAGTTATTCTTGTTGCTACCCTGGCTATGTTATTCTTTATATGCCCACTATTCATCATAAGTAAGCAGACTAATTTCCCTTAGGATTCCTTCTCTCTGTTCTACTAGTAGAATATCATTGCAGTGTCCTGTCTCATTACTTCACAGTCCTTCAGGACAATGTGTACTTCAATGAGATGCTCACTTCAATTCTCCCCTTTTTTTCCCCCCAAAGAAACTCTTTAATAAACAAAAGAAAACAAAACATTCAGCCACAGTTTCTCTAGTTGTTGCTTAAATATCAAAGCTCTTCAAGCCCCGTATTGTGATGGTTGCTGTCTGCTGTAACTTTGGCTTTTTGAATAATGTCCTTTTCCAGGGTAAGAATACTATGTATAGAACTAGAACTATGCATATCCAGTGAGTTATTATTAAATACATCTGCTAAAAGTTTGCCAAGTTCTTTCACACTTTCCTTAAAATTCTGGGATGAATCCCATTCTGCTCTGGAGTTTTTTCACTCATCAGCTTTACTTTCTGTTCACTTGGTTTGGCATAATCCAGATTTCCTTCTGAATTTTCTTTCCTCTCTTGTGATATTTGCCTTCAATCCCCTATATAGATAGAGTGACACAGGACTACCGAGTTCTTTAACAATTATATTTTTGATCAGTAAATCACTCTGTCTATGGTAGGTCTGAATGTCTCTTTAAACTCCTTTTCCTAATGTATTTGAAAGCTGTCTTGTTTGTTGAAACCACCTATGTAATCTTCCTTTCCTTCCCATTCTGAGCTTCATGCTGTACCCTTTCTATTGCTGCTAGGTATGGTACCTCTGCTGCATATCTTTTACATCCCTGTTTCTTTCTTTAGACGCTCTTGTTCTTTTGCAATGACCCACTTACTCCTGGTTGGTTTGTTTGGTTTTGTGTTTTGCTAAATGCAACTTCTTGACAAACTGGTTGTTGCTTTTATCCCGTTTGTCTTCAGCCAGCATTTCCCCCACACTTTCAAAATCTGCCCAGAGGGGCACCATTATCTCATTTCTAAGCCTCACTTTTGCTCTAGTTTTAAGCTTATGGTCAAATTCTGCAACCACTCCGCTGCAGAACTTCACTGCAGACAGTGGGATTATGCAGAGGAGAAGTGCATGCACTAGAGGAAGTGTTTTCAGGATCAGGCCCCTGTGTAGCTTCTTTAAATGCTGCCCCACCTCTGTGACTAAAGACATCACACACCTGAAGTATCACTTTTTGGTTTCCCCGTTGACACACTGTGGACCAAATTCTGCTCTCATTTGCAGCACTCCAAATCCAAAGTAACACCATTGACTTAAATATACAATAATCAGAGAGCCAGATACTTACGTAGTGTAAATCAGCATATCTCCACTGACTTCCATGGAACTAAGCCCATTTAGACCTACTACAGACCTGGTTCTCAAGAGTCCTTGTCATCTGGATAAATCTTCATCCTTGGGTATTATTTTTTTATTTGGCAGATAAGGGTTTTATGAATCAGATGTTTAAAAGGAAGCTAAGTTGGTAATATCCGAGTGATCCCATTTGGATTCACATGGCATGCTAAGCCATTGCCTGAACTTTCACTTGGTCAGAGGTCGTCTCCTTGGCTGTCACACAGTCTGGGTTAGTGTGTGCCAGAAATATATCTATATTAGTCATGCCAGTTTAAAAAGTGTATTTTGCAGGCTAACAAGCTGCCCATGTATTCCTATTTGTAAATTCCAAGAAAATCCAGTTCTTTATTAAAACGTATTAGAACATGGAAGGGACATTCTTGTTTCATTAAACACCTCTTAAACACATCTGTGGTTGATTTGTACGTTGTTACTTACATACCAGAAAATGTAGCCCATGACTAGAACGAGAGAGAAATCATAGAATAAGATGCATCCAACTTAGGATCAGTTTGTTAAGGGGATATTTTGCTATCTTAGGTGAATGTGCGGTTTCACACCTACCGCATCACACAACTGTTTGCAGGCAATGCTGGCCCACTGGCCAGAGACAGACTGTGCGGGGGCCAGATACCAAAAAGCGAGAATTCTCTGCTGCAAAACTGTTTCCCAGACGTAGCATTTGGCTCCTGCAGCTGCCAATGGCACTCTGTAAGGAATCATGGCTCTTTCCTTCAGTGCTGAAGCCTGCAGAAGAGAACTCTGCACTGGAGGGCACACAGAAAAGAACCAGCAATAGGAAAAGGGAGTTTCACAAGACAGCATGCAGATTGGGCTGTGGGTTGTAAAAAAAATCAGCCAGGTTTCTATCTAGAACAGCTGACTTGGTGTCTTGACTAATGCAGTGAGGATGATAATACCTTCCCCCAGGTGGTTCTTTGGATTTGTTTGGGAGCTCAGACCTGCATGGTGCCACTGAGTGCTATCGGTGAGGTGCTCAGCAACCTCAATACCCCCTGACTTCAGTGGGAGACCAGGATGCTCAGCTTCATGCAAGGAATGCTCAGGAATGAGTTTGTCCAGCATGTTTGCACCATATGAATGCTAAGTAGTAGTTCTGTAATCAAATATAGATGCTAGTGAAGTCACACGTGGATGTGAGCCAGGCACGGACCTTGAAGAAGGAGGTGGGCTTCATGCAAAGAGTTTGAGCATGCCGTGAAAGACACTTAACACATGTTGATGTAACCCGCTGGTCAGTGTGGGTAATGTGTCCATCTCTGCGCCCAATCCATAAAGGATGCGAGTTTGTTACAGCCTCTAGCTACAGAGGCTGGCTGTTCAGCTCAAACTGTGGTAATTTATGCTTTCAGCTCAGGAGGTCCCCAGTTTAATCCCTGCTGTTGGCCAACATGACAGGTGTCACAGAAGTGGGGATTTGTCCAGTATTTGACTTTGCTGTGAGTCTCAGATATTTGGATGAGCTTTTTCTATCTGGAGGAAATATGGAATCTGCTGATCGATGTGTGTGATGTGTCCCCTAACCAAGTGTGCGAGTCTGGTACGGATCTCAGCCATAGGGATTAGGGGCCAGATCCTTAGCTGGTGTAAATTATCATTGCTCCATTGAAGCTTGTTGAGCTATGATGATCTAGCTCAGGACCTGCTCCTTTTCCATTAGCTCAAGCTGTAGATACTCGTGCATTTAGCTCTACAGGTCCCTGGTTCAGTCCCCAGTGTTAGCCAAAATGGTGGCCATCATGTTGACTGAAGGGTTGATACATGCATAGATGTGGTGTGCGTGAAGGAGAGGAATGAAATGGTGAGGGAAGAGCTCAGGTGGAGCCCGGGGTAAAGAAGAGAAATGGGTGAAGAAGAGAAATCCACTGGAGAGCAGGGCCAGCTCCAGGCACCAGCTTTCCAAGCTGGTGCTTGGGGCGGCATCGAGAATGGGGCGGCAGTCCGAATCCCGCGGCAGCAATTCGGCGGCAGGTCTGCTCTTCCCGCCGCCGAATTGCCGCTGTGGGACTTGGACTGCCGCCCCATTCTCGCCTGCTGCGGCAGCAATGGGGCGGCAGGTCCGCCGTTCTCCCCTTGCCGCTCTCCCCTGCACCCCTGCTTGGGGCGGCAAAATTGTAAGAGCCGCCCCTGCTGGAGAGATCTTTAAAAGAGAGAGGCATGGTCAGAGCAGAAGACTATCTAGGCAGTGGGGGTTTTCACACACTGAACTGGAGAGAGATGAGATTGGGGAAAGGACAGTGAGTAGGAGTTTATAGTAACAGAGGCAGGAAACTATGAGAGAGCACAAACCAGAGTTTCAGCAAAGGACATAATTAAACATGGGAGAGAATGTGAGCAAAGGGTATTTCCCATATTAGTTTGGTTGCCTTTTGACAAAAGCTTTCGTGCTATATTGGGGATGTAATAATATACTTGGAGGATCTTGAAACATCTGTTACTTCAGAAATCCCTGTTCTGATTGATAATCAGAAAAAATTTTCTTGTAAGTTTGACCTACTGCAAATTAAAATAAAAAAATCACAAATCTGACAAATTTGACCATTTTTCGAAGAATTTTTCACAAAAATGTAAATGACCGTACTTGTTTAGGGCAGAGACTGCCATTTCTGTTTAAAATTTGGTGCCATTGGCCTGTTTATTATAATGCAACATCAGTTTTTGGGCAAAACTCACTGATTTCAGTAGGCACTTCAGCTGTAAAATTGATGGCATGTGTCTCTGTGCATAAGAAATAAATGCCTAATCTGGCGCCATGGAAGTCAATGGAAATTTTGTTATTGACTTCAATGAGCTCAGGATCAAGCCTTGAAAAAATATATTAAAGGCAATTCAACATTACAAGAACTACAGTAAGTAATAGACTTTTGCAACCAGATTCGCCACTCTGTGTCTCCAGTTTTACACCAGTATAATTCCATTGACTTCACTGAAGTTATTCAGGCATAAAATTGGGGTAACAAAATGGTGAATCAAGGCCTTTATATTATCATCAGACTGTTTTAATTTTTTAACAGTATTTCTAAGCTTCATTTCCCTTTGTTATGCATATAACATGTAATTAGTAAATGTTGTGTGTGTTGTGTAAATCAGTGAAATCATGAAAAATAAACCAACCAGTTCAAAACAATTAGTAAGGGGTGCCAGTGCCATTTTATATCAGGGCAGAACTAAAACAGCCAATTTTTCTCTTAACAGGTGCTCCGTTCTGCTGCAGATTGGTCAGCTGGTATCAAGTACCATGAAGAATCCATCCACAATGCTTATGTTAGCGTGATAGAAAACAGCAAACACTACATCTATATCGAAGTAAGTGCCAAGGATGCAAGGCAATGGCAGTTTGGTTTAATGAAGTGCTGAGCACATCCTGTGACCCTCAGCAGGATAGTTCTTTATTTTATTCTCCTTCTGTAAATTTTGAAACTTTAATATTAATATAAAGCCTGATCTGGAGCCCTCTGATGTCAATAAGATTATGTCCGTTGACTTGAATAGGCTTTGGATCAAGTCAGTAATTAATATACTAGTACAGAACTCTAAATGTAGGTTAAAATACAGGGCCACTCCGTTACTATTTCTCTTTCCAGAACCTCTAGCAACTTTTGTCTCCCATGCAATGTTTTTCCAGCTGCCTTCTTAGCTCTGCTCCCTTCTCTGCTGCACTCCCAGCCCTACATATCAAAGTGTTTGGTCTCCCATCGATGCGCAGTGGACTCACTTAATAGTATCTTAGAACTTGCATAATTCTCCTCCGTATGAATGGACTTATATATGCAGGAATAAATGGCTGAATGGAGACACTTATTCTGTATCCGTTTCCATCTATTGTTTGGATGTTTTTTACTTGGTAGTGTTTAAAGAGGGAGATTAATCAAGAATAATTATTCCCCCTGAGCGCACACATAGACACCATTTAATTTAAATAATACGTTGCCATCCAGGAAGAGGTTGTGCAGGACGTAGCTTTATTTGCTTCTTGACTCAGAATAGTCCCACAACCCTGAAAGATTTATGACTCTGTAGACACCATGGGTGAAACACTGGCCCCAGTAAAGTCAATAGCAAAATGCCCATTGACTTCAATGAGTCAGGATTTCACCTCATGTGTCAAAGAAAGAGTTTCACAATGGCAATAACACCGAATAATTATCTGGAGATAATTACATGCTTGGGAAGCAGTCTCTAACTTGCGTATGCTTTATGCTTTGCCATAGCCACAAAATCTGATTATTATTATTATTATTATTTACAATTCTGAGGATTGCTCATTTGAGGCCGTTATCTATGCTGATGCTGAAAACAGTCACTTAATTTTTTCTTATCCTAACAAAAATCATACATTCTGGGTTATGAGATTTTTGTAGCGATTAAACCCTGTGATCTTATTGTGTCATTGCTGTTCTGTGTTCAGCAAAAATGTTTCTTTCAAACTGTAGCAAAATGGGGGCCCCAGCCCAATGTCTGTTTGTTTATCTATCCATCCACCATTATTGTAGTATCTGAATGCATGACGATCTTTAATGTATTAATCCTCTCAACCTCTCTGTGAGGCAGGACAGTGCTATTATCCCCATTTCACAGATGGGGAGCCGAGGCACAGAAAGACAAACTGATTTATATAAGGTGATTGTGGAAGTCAGTGGTGGACCAGGGAAGTGAATCTGGGTATTCTGCGTCCCAGGCCTAACCACTGAACCATCCTTGGCAAAAAGACAGAGATGATTCTGAATTTCTTTGTGTTCACTTTTCCCGTAGAACCAATTTTTTATTAGCTGTGCTGATGACAAAGTCGTTTCTAACAAGATTGGAGATACCATCGCTCAGAGGATTCTTAAAGCACACAGGTATTTTTTTGTTTTCAAAAGAACTGTCAGGATATTGTTACTAGGATGATATTAAAAATACAGGAGACCACCCCGCTAGAACGCGCGTCAAAATAGTACAAATTCGGAATTAGCGTGGGAGCAACCATGGATCCCAAAATAAATTATTTACATTAGGATCCATGGTAACGCAACACCCCCCCCACCCCCCCGGGTTAATGCGGTACCGCGCCTGGCTTCCAAACCCCGCGTTCTAGCGAGGGTGCAGTGTATTGTAAATGGAATCCAGACTGCATTTGTAAGACATGGTTTAAAATAATATGTAAAGGGACACAGTCCTTACTCAGAGGCAACATTTAATTGGGCCAAATTCTGCTCTGTTACACCAGTGTAAATCTGCAATAACGCCACTGAAGGTGGCGGCATTATTCTGGACTTGTACTGGTGTTTCTGAGTGTATAATTTGGCCTTATAAAATATGTTACTTCAGTCAAAAAGCAAGTTGTTGGTACTGTATTTGATAAATCTTACCTAACATTATGGGTCCATTGCCAGCGTTAGTTTCATGATTCTAACTGTTCTTCAACTTTAAACACAAGTAAGTTTAATCATATAAACTAGATACGTGGTTTATTGAAGATCTCTATGCAGGGGATTGCTTTTAAATGGGGAGAGTGAAAGCTGCCATACTCTGAGGAATTTGACCGTGCTTCAAGTTTAGACCATTACCGCACTGCCAGCCGCTCCTCTGATAAGTGCTGGAGGATATTTACAATCCCCACATCACTGCAAGAGAACCGTAGTATTTAAAATTGTACAGTCGTTACAGCAGGTTGCATGGATGGATCAGAGTCAGATATCTTAGTGCTGTCCCTTAAGAACTGGCCCAGTGATAACGTGGCTAAGTGGAGCATTTAGCAACAAAGGAATTAGTTTTGCCTTTTCTATGAGCCTGGACAGCTTTGCTTAGGTTTGTTTTTCTGGTGTCTATCTTTTAGGATATGTCTACACTGCAATAAAAGATCCGTAGCTGGCCTAGGTTAGCTGACTCAGGCTCGTAGGACTCAGGCTGCGGGGCTGTTAAACTGCCGTGTAGATGTTCAGGCTAAAGCTGGAGCAAGGGGGGAGGGTCTCAGGGCCCAGGCGCCAGGCCAAGCCCAAACATCTACATTGCTCTTTTTAGCCCCGCTAGCCTGAGTCAGTTGAGTGGGTTTGAGGCTTGGTGCCATGGGGTTTGTATGCAGTTTAGACATACCCTAAGACACATTTGTCATACCCTATGGTGTTGGATTGAGTTTATTGCAAATCTTCCTCATTTTCCTTCCCCCTTTCAGCTAACACTTGTGCTTTTCACTGTGCATGTGGATGAGTTTGATTTACTTGCAATGTCTGTTCTCTAAATATTCCTCTCATGCCTAAGCATGTATGAGCTGATTTTCAGAGGTGTTAAGGTCCTCAGAAACCCATTGGAGTCATCTCAATTTCACTCTTCAGCACTTCAATATGAAATACAGACAAGTGAAGGAAGTAACACTCCTAAGAGAGAGAGGGTCTGATTTTCTTCTTCTTTACACCGGTGTAAATCAGGAGTCATTAAGATGATAGCAAACCAGTGTGAGGTCAGAATCTGGTTCGGAGTGGTCAGAGACACCCTGGAAGAAAGACAGACAGTGGAGAAATTGATTTCCTTCAACATGAACCACTGTCCACCTAACAACCAGAAGGTGGAACAACTTGGGGATAGATACAGGAACATGGTCATTGAGCAATGTATAGTGAAGGTAACTGTACCATGCTATGGAGAAAAGCCTATAGGCTGATACTCCTGATTGACACTGGCATGAGAAGAGAAACTTCAGTGAAGTCTATGGAATTATACTTGGGTAAAATCAGTGAGAGAAGAATCTGGTTCTGCATCTGCAATTGGATAGACATCAAAGCCAGAAATATTTTGTTGACCAAATTTACCCACTTTTGCAGTGTGCCTCACAATGGCATTCAGTATTCAAAAGTGCTAATATTTGTATGGCAACCCAGTCTTTGTGGCTCCCTGGCACCTGGTCATTGTGCTGCAGCATAGTCCCAATCTATCAGCGTAGTCTTGTTAAGGTGGAGAGCCATTCCAAACATATTGTAGATTTCTTACCTATCCATAATGTCATATTTATCTTTCCAAAACTGGATGTAATAGTTGTTTTAACACATACCGTAGGACTGGGTTTCCTCTTTGTAGCTTAAACAGCGGCATTAGAGCCAGCAGAAAATCTACTATTTAGGCTACATCTATCTTATGAGCACAGGGTGTGATTCCCAGTTCATGTACGTGTACTTGCACATCTGAGAGTTAGCACAAGTATAAATAGTAATGTAGCCGTGGCAAGACAAACCTTCCTGAACCACCTGGGTATGTACGTCGTGACTTAACAGAGTAGAAGATCAAGTCCATAGTGAATCACCCAGGTTGCATTTGCCATAAAGTGCATGGCATTGGCTAGGATGACGAGAGAAGCAATGTTACACTTACTTATTCCATATGAAAGTTATACATTGTAACTTCCATAGGGAAGGGGAAATAGGCCAGCTGGCACACACATATTTAATCCTCAATGGAAGATCTTGGTGGAGTGTTCCCAATCAAGTATCATATTTCTCTATTCTGTAGACAAAACATTTTCCACGTTCATAATGTTCCTCTTCTCCTTGTCTCCTGTTTCATTGGCATATTTTAGTAGGTTTTATTATATGTTTATATAAGAAAACTGGGTTCTGTGTAAGAACTAGCTGATTATAAGTAGTTTTTTCTCCTAAAGAGTATATTTTCATCAATATCAATAATTATATGCTTAATTTCCAAATCTTTGCTATTTACATCTGTTCTATAATGTGCAAATGAGACATTTTAACCATTTCTAAAGTTTGCTTTAAAAATAACATTTAATTAAAATTTTATCTATAAACATTTGACAGCTTAAACTAGGATGAATAGATTCCTTCAGTACTGTATTCCCTTTGTACTTCCTTCTACTTACTAAAGGATACACTGTATTATTCAAATACTGAGATTACAAATGACACATGCTTGTTAAACCATGAAGTGCTTAAGCATATGCTTATCTTTAAGCATGTGTAATCCTATTGATAGTCCAAAGCAACTGTCAATAATTTCAGGGCCACCATGGTAGCTGTTCTATTAGCAGTAGAAATTCCTCCACTGATACATGTACGAGTAGTCACATGAGAACCAGTTTTGATCCCCTGGCCATTATTCTGGTCTCTCATCTGAAGGTGCAAGCTAATTAAGCATTTACCAGGAAAGAATCGTCTTAACAAAAATGTAAACTGGTCCACCTAGATACTGTTTTTTAAAATGGCTTTATCCATACTGAAATACATTGCCACCTAGTGATGAGTAAATTAAATAAAATTATCTTCACATATAGAGTACAGTAACAAAACAATTTGGTCCTTGCTAATTTAGGCAATCAGAAATTACCCATCATTATTTTCATGGTGGTAAAAACAGCATCTAAAGCCAGGGAGAATTTGAATTTTAATTAGTTGAATTGAAGTTGTTTGGCACCCTACTGTTATTTTGGATTACTCAGGCTGAAAGGCATCTCTAGAATTAAGCCATAGCGGAAATTGGCTGGCCCTCAAGATAAGCATCTAGCTATCAACAAAGAAAAAGCAAAAATGGGTGGATTTAGCAAGTCAGTGGTAATCCAGGATCAGATCACAATTAAGGATACTTGAAAACTGAACCGTTGTGATGTATGAGGCCAAATATTTGCCCTTTCTAAATATTCTGGGAAGGCCCATTCATCAAAAGCTGGCCAGTGCACTGAGTTTTCTATCTATCTCCTCTCCCAGTGTGATCAGCAGCTTGGGAGAGGTTGTGAGGGGAGGAAAACTGTAGATGTAATTTTGTTTTCATGCTTGTATTGACTTTACAGTAATAATTTATGCCGCTAGCCATGTTCAATAAGGTGCTGTCCGTTTAAACTGAGGTTCTCAAATGCACTTATTTCCATAAAGCTAGACACAACTATCAAGAAAATTACCTCACTCTTGCATCTCTGTGATGCATGCTATACCTCTTACACTTAAATGAATATGGCCCAACTTTTCTTTTTATTCTACACCTGTTTTTGTTGTTTTCAGTTCTTAGTAAATTACATCGTCTGTGCGTGTGCATTTAAATAAATGCTGTAGCACTGACCACAACTGAGGAAAACCTGAACCAAAAATACATTTGACTCACACTCCCTTAAAAATGAAGAAGCCTACTACAGAAACCATAGGAGTAAGTCAATGGAATGGGAGCCAGTGAAGACAATGGAAGTTTAGCCTTAATAAGGACTAGTGAAAAGAAGTTGAAATTGCAGGAAAATATCCCCAAAGGATTATTGGATTATTTATTTTAGGGAAAACAAACGATACCGAGTATATGTGGTGATCCCGCTGTTGCCTGGATTTGAAGGAGATATTTCAACTGGAGGTGGGAATGCACTGCAGGCCATAATGCACTTCAACTACAGGTACTGTGCACCATCCAAAAAAGGACATGGTACTCTGAGATCTTTAGAGTGATCTCCATGCTTTTGTTGATGTGGTGGTGGTGGTGCTGATTTGTACTGGGGTAGTGACCACAGGCTCCAATCAGAATCAAGACCATATTGTGCTAGGCGCTGTACTTACATACATACAGTATGTGGGAAAGAAAAAGAAAATGAACTATTTATCTGAGATACAGCTTTTACATAACACGCCAAAAGTAATTTACTCATACTTGACATTTCCACCCTTCTTTTAGGAGTGTAGATGCTATCACTACATTTTTTCTAGTTTGTCTGTGTGTTTTTGATATTTTTTTAGAAGCCTGACAATATTTTAGTATCAATTTCCCCTGTGATTTCAACAGAGCTGAAATTAACATGGCTTTATTCGTTCAACAACAAATATTAGCACCACAACTCTATCGTTCTTTGAGCTCCACCATCATTAAAGATGACAACTCAGCCCAGAGAAGAGTTCTTTATTTGACTGCCCTCCTGCCCAGCCAGCAGAGGGAGCTCAGAGTTTTGTGGTTTTGTCAGCCAAGTAAATTCACACATTGCTTTTGTCAGGAGCCCTAGTTAGGTTTCCTCAGCAGAGCTTGAATTTCTTGCAGGTATCTCACCCAGATCCTGAGATCAGCCTGAGAGGAGTAACCGGCTGCATTTTCAAACACAGGCACCTATATTATACCCTGGAAATACGTGCATAAATACTGATATCTAATGTTCACACAGAGCACAGGAGGCCCCATCTGAAAGACCCACACCCAATATATTTCATGGTGCTAAATATATCACTTTGCAAGGAGTAAAGGTTGAGGCAGGCCTCAAAGTTTTGTAATCTAGTGCTCCACAGAGCCTGGGGGTAGGGTGGGGTCGGCGGAGAGATATATTTTCAAAGGCACAAATGGCAGTTAGGCCCTAAATCCTAATGAAAGTCACTGGGGATTAGGCACATAGCTACCAATTATGCCTTTGAAAATCTCCCCCATAGTCTTTTTCAAAGCTGATGCTCAGACTACTCAGAGATCCCTTCTGGTCCTTGTGACCCAGTGCTCCCCTCTCCTTGTTCAGAAGAGAGAAGCAATCCTAGCACAAGGGTGATGGCGGGGGGAGACTCTGAAAGGGGAAGGAAGTGGCATTGCTGTGACTGCTTTCTGGGGGAGGGACGGCTGAAGGCAGCATCGGTTTATAAGGGAGCCATGCTACCATAGGGATGGTGAGACCAAGAAGGACCAACATTGAGAGTCCAGTGACCGCAGAAATCATACTTAGGTTAGGTCTACATAGAGGTTTTTCAGCCCCATGAGCTTGAATTAGCTGACCCAGGCCAGATGTGGGTTTTTTATCCCCATGTAGACAACAGTATCCTCCCCAGCATAAGGTGACCGACCAGTGGTGCATACGAACTTCTATGCCTTTTTGTGTCCTACACCCATGTTAACATTTGTTTAGGAAAAATGTATTCTGAGAACATCACGGCTCTTCTCTTTATATGATACTTAAAATGTGTCTTGTGTTTGTGATTAGCACATTAGGAGTAGCCCTAACTTCACATACCTAATTATATGTCATTGCTTCAGATCATTTGTATTTGTAACTGCCGCCTTAATTCTTTCCAGGACCATGTGCAGAGGAGATAATTCTATCCTGGGACAGTTGAAAGCAGAGAGTAAGTGCTTTGTATTCCCTCTCTGTGTGATGTTCATCATTAGGTCCTGAGGACACTAAACTTTGATTGATTAGCTATAAAGCATAAATGAGCTCATCCAGTCATCAGTTATATAAACCTCAGTAACACAAAATACTGCAATAATGTCAAGAAAATTTTCAAACATGTTCAAAATAAGGAAAATACACTAGCCAAAAACATCTGTGTATCTGACGAAATATAATCAAGCAGTAGGATCCAATCGGTGACATCCTCGTGGACAAGACTCCCAAAGTTTATTTCTGTTTAGCTTGAGATTGTTGTGGTCAAGTTGGTTTCTAACATTGGGTTATGCAGCACAAAGATGGAGTGAGGACAATAGAAGTGTGTATTTTATAGATTGTTGGGTGGGGAATTCTTATGTATGATTCTTCACCATACTTGGATTTTGTTTATTGGGTCATATAGCCTTGGGTTGTTTTAGAGATGGTTTTTTGTTACACTGTTGCTTGGCACCCAATGACCATGCAGAGATAAAACTATTTAATTATAACACTGTTATCATAATTGATTTCTCGGGGTCAGCCTGCGTCCTTAAATTTGCTTGAATGGAAATCAGAGCACCATGAAACATGTGTTTCATAAATACAAATTTCACATAATACATCCTTGATTCATGTATCTTTGTGCAAATCTGAACTGTAGGTCAGTTAAAATAGAAAATGGTTTCCATAGCATGTGCAGACAAAAAACTGGTTACAACCTCTTCCTCACAGCTCAGCCAGAGAAAGCAACTAACTAGCCAAATGATTCTCAGACGTTAGCATCAATTGGAGGTGCTAGTGTACAACACAAGGCAGAGTCTGGTCCAAAATGGGTGAATCTCTGGGTAGCCAGTCAAGCTATATGGATCAGAATGGCACAGAGAGGCATAGCAGAGTAACATTTATTTTAAAGAGACTTATTTACATTATGTTATTGTTAAGGAGATGTTGAAAATTAACTGTTTTGCTTTTCCTTGCCTTTATATTACTACTGACTACTTCTCACTCTCCCACCTCACTGTCCCTTTTAATCCTCAGTTGGAGATAGGTGGATAAACTACATATCGTTCTGTGGGCTTCGAACATACGCAGAGCTGGACGGAAATCTCGTCACTGAACTCATCTACGTTCACAGCAAATTGCTTATCGCTGATGACAACACTGTTATCATTGGTGAGTAAGACGGTTGCAGGGGAAATTGGTACCATTTGACTACACCGACTGAAAAATCCCATTAGATTTCGCTGCCCTGTACAAAGTGCACATGGCTTGCTCTACTTGCTGTGCTCTCTTCCATTTTACCTGCTAACCCATTCCCTGTGTTGTATATTGAATTTAAATGTAAAGTAATTACGAGTTAATGGGGGAACCGAGATGGAGGAAGGTTTCTAAAGTGTATTGATTAATTCATTAAAGAAATGTGGCTTTGAAATTCCCCCTGGTGGTTAAACTTGTCCCACCGCAGGGAATTCTGTCCATTTGTTTTCATCAAACTCAGCTTTAGCCACTAAATTGCGAGAGTTGTCGTCTGTTCCTTAAAGAACTAAATGTGCTGCGGAATTTGGAAGGCTTAGGGAACATGTGACCATTGGGAAAATATGTTATAACAAGTCATAGATGCATGTTCATCTGTCTCTCTGTTATTGTATATTTATTATAAGGCCATAAAATAACAACATACGGCCAAATTCAGCTCTGATTTATACCACAGAATGCAAGAGCAGAATTTGACCCAGAGTTACTCCTATTTCTTTAAGAAAGTCCTTTTCAGCCTGTTATAGCAATATGAAGGTTTTGCCCATGAGCAACATAATATTAGGTCTTGTAAGAAGCAGAATGATACTGTCCTCCTCCTCTGAGACAATCCTGATACCATACAGCCTTAGATAGGTTGGAGTTTGGATTGGGAGGGTTTTGCTACGTAGTTGTCCTTTTGATAGTCTTCTCACATCTCTAGTATGAAGAACAGCCACAATAGTTTTACTAGTGGTGATCATAAACACAGGACGAATTCTGTGGTGTATCCACATAAATGCAGACGGGCATGGTGACGTGCTATCTGTATGTTTTGCTGTCATCCAAGGATATGTCCACACTGCAAAAAAAAAAAAATAATAAAGACCCACAGCAGCAAATCTCAAAGCCCAGGTCAACTGATTTATGTTTGAGGGGGCTCTCACTCTGGGGCTAAAAATAGCCACGTAAATTTTCAGGCTTGACTGGAGCCAGGGCTCTGACACCAACCCCCTGGCTGGGTTTCAGAGCTTTGGCTCCAACCTGAGCCTACGCTGCTCTTTTTAGCCCTGTAGTGCAAGCCCAAGTAGTCAGTTGACCCGGGCTCTGAGACTCGCTGCCGCAGGTCTTTTTGCAGTGTAGACATACCCCAAGAGGCTTGGGCTCCACGTACCAGCTGTGGAGCTAAATACATCCCCCAGTGCTGCCCCATGCACCTGACACATTCCTACTGAAGTGCCAACATTCCAGTGGAAAAAGCAAGGCCCTGGTTCTGCAGCTGCAGTAGGAGAGCAGTGACACAGATGTTTACAAGCCGGTGAGGCACAAATTTGTCCCATCTTCAGTTTCCTGCTGATTAATTGATTTAAACATCAATTAATTTGGTTAATTTCTCCCTGCTCCCCAAAAGAAAAGAATTCCATGTGACTGAAGCCCTGGGTGGTTGAAGCACATGGGAATAAATTCTTAGTTCAGCTGCATTGTGGAGGAGTGGGAGTATTTTGAGGGGGTTGATTTTATTTTTCCCCTTCTCACTAGCAACTCCTGATAAAGCATCAGAAGGGTAGCTATGTTAGTCTGGATCTGTAGAAGCGGCAAAGGGTCCTGGGGCACCTTATAGACTAACAGAGGTATTGGAGCATAAGCTTTCATGGGTGAATACCCACTTCGGATGAAGAAGTGGGTATTCACCCACGAAAGCTTATGCTCCAATACCTCTGTTAGTCTATAAGGTGCCCCAGGACCCTTTGTCGCTCCTGATAAAGCGGTAGTCAGTATATTCAGTCACAGGGGTTAACTAAAGCATCTGGGTTTCTTTCTGTAGGAACCAGCTTGTTGCAGGGTTTTTGCTTTGCCTGGAGTTTTTTGTGGGTATATATTAATTTGCTAAATCCCAGCTATTGTAGTCTCTTGCTGCTCCTTCCCCCAGGACAAACTCTTGTCTGCTTTTCTGTGCCATGTTTTTTTTTCTTCTGATATCTGTGCAGTATAGGTTAAGCTCCTTTGGAGTTAGGTTTTTCTGCAAGCATTGGGCGGGCAACTAAGCAAAGTGCCTACGTGCATTGTCCATTTTATATGTGCAGAGTGATTGTGCGCTCACTTTTGGATGTCCACTCAGTGGGAGATGCAGGAATGGGCACACAAAGTCAGAGGCTTGCTTAGGGATAGTTACCAGTTTCTCCCTGACTGTAACAGGATCCTGACACAAACACCCGTTTGAAATAGCTAAGGCATTAGAATGATTCTTGGCTGCACTGGTAGTTAGCTGATCTGTGTTGAATGAGCTGGTGCTCTCAGCCCAGTTCTTAGCATATGGGTGTCCGCACCATAAAGACCACAATCAGAATCTGAACTAATTGGCACCTGGAAAGAGTGACTAAAGACTGAATGGCCATAGAGAACCTGCCAGTCTTGGAGATGATCTCTGCAGAACACAATGAAGTACAGTAGCCAAGTATCAGAGGGAAGCTTCTGCTACCCATCTCCATCCCTCTTAAATGGCCAAATAACCTTATTCTTCAGTGCCGTCACTCTGGCACCTTTAAACTGCCATGACTGCACTCAAAACATGTTTAAAGAGAGGGGAAAAGTTATAATTGTATATTGGGACGTGTGCATATGTTCGGAAAGAATTGTCTGATATTTTGGCTCTTTACATTTTGCACAATATGTTCTAATGCTACGTCAACAGCACAGCAAAGAATAGAAAAAGAACAAATGTCCCTGTTGGTTAAAATGGCCTCTACGCCCCCGGAGCATACATTTTCATTGTATTGGCAGTACTTAAGAAATTGCACACATGGCTCTCCATACATAGAAATGAAAATTTGGCCCCTGGGAGTTTTGGAAGCCTTACTTACTAGTTGCTAGAAACTGGAGTCCTCCACCTCCCTCAGTGCAGAATGACTCAGAAATGATTTCCTTCTTTCTTAACCCCTCTCCCCCCAAAAAACCCCCTGAAGGTGTTTTCTTTTTCTGTTGTTTATTTTAGAAGAAACACTAATTCTACGTAAGTGGCTCTGCTGTGCAACTTATTTTAACACTGATTCTGCCTAGGCTCAGGGCACAAATCCAAGTACAGAAAATTTCCTTTCTTCTGTTATAAAATAAATGCAGCAAAGAAAGTCCATAGAATGACTTCAAACAAAGACGCCAGCTTGTGTCATTAAACATATTAATTAAAGACCGCATTAAACTCTGACCCTTGCCCTTGCATGCCGTGGTATCGCTCTGCAAGAATAGCTGGAGGCTACTGAGAAATTAAGCTTTAAAACCTTTCGTGTTGGATTCAAAATTGTTTAACCTTTTTTCATGCCCTGGAGTTTATAGAGAATGTGGAGATTTTTTTCCCCCACATTCTGATCTTGGCTCTTTTGTGGCTCTTTAAATCAGAAGTGGGTTTGATGGAGGGTCTGCTCTAACAAATCTTCATCTCGAGACTCTCCATCCTTAGCAACCTAAATTGTTTTGCTAACGAGAATAAAATGGATAATGTTCACCTGGCATTTACATTGATCTTCTCCCGTTTCAAGAAGCCGCAAAGGTAATTCAGCCTCCTCTCTACCACCTACTGACAAAGGAGGAGATTTTTAACCTATGAACTCCCGTAGTGTTTTATAACTTGCATTGGAAGAGACTGGGGACAACTGAGTGCAGGTTGGCTAACTTGTCATATGCACAGGCAAGGAACCACACAGTGGGATGGTAGAGGGTGGTCGGCAGTGAAGTGATGGTGGTAGGATATATACAGACGAGTGTGAGGTTGGAGGAGAGCTACTCATTGAAACTCTCCTTTACACACAAGAGTGGTGTGTCTTTCTACCTAGTGTGACAAAGTTCCTCCTCTACCTTGGTGGGTCCTGCACTTATTGGCAGATTTTGCTTGCCTCAGAGATCTTCCCTTTTGGTAGAATCCACAGTCCAGGTTAACTCCTCCTGTGTCTGATCAGGAGTTGGGAGTTTTGGGGGGAACCCGGGCCCTCCTTCTACTCCGGGTTCCAGCCCAGGGCCCTGTGGATTGCAGCTGTTTGGAGTGCCTCCTGGAACAACTGCACAACAGCTACAGCTCTCTGGGCTACTTCCCCATGGACTCCTCCCAACACCTTCTTTATCCTCACCACAGGATCTTCCAGCAGTACACCCTCTTACTCTCAGCTCCTAGTGCCTCTTGCTCCCAGCTCCTCACACATAACCTCCTTCCACAGCTCCTGACATACGCCCCTCACTGACTCACTGGGAGGCTTTTAACTAGTTTCAGCCAGCCCCTGATTGGCTGCAGGTGTCTCAATTAACCTCCCTGCCTTCTGGAAAGTTCTTAATTGGCCCCAGGTGTCTTGATTAACCTGGAACAACTGCCATAAGGTATCAGGGATTTGTTTAGCCTGGGGCTAACATACTGGTTCCTTACCACTTTTCTATAGCCCTCTGGCCTTGCCCTGTCACACTAGTCTCAGGGCATACTGTGAATGCTGGGGCCCTGCAAAGGAGGAGCTGGCAAGACCCAGTTCTTAAAGTTATTAGATGCCTAAGTCCCATAACTTTGAGGATCTGGGTCCACGTCCCGCTGGTGGTAAACAGGCCTATCACTTTTGTGGTGATCACATTCCTTGGGAAATCGGTATGTATTGTTTGTGGTGGTATAGTTTCTCTGTTTCCCTTGAAAGGCTCTGCTAACATCAATGACCGTAGCATGCTGGGAAAACGCGACAGTGAAATGGCTATTGTTGTGCAAGACACCGAAACCTTCCCTTCAGTGATGGATGGAAAGGACTACAAAGCTGGACGATTTGCTCACTCACTCCGCCTCCGGTGTTTTAGGTATGAGTGCTAGAAACTAATTATGGTGCATGGAAATCTCATGCTACATCCTTGGGTACCAGGAAGATCTTACCCAGTAAGGTCTTTTCCCGGCAGGTTGTGGTCATTAGTATTTTGTACTTGTGCAGGAAGATGCAGTCCTACTGCCTTGCAGGGGTTGCATTCCTCATTGATTTTGAAAAGGGAGCATCTGTGCAGTTGTCCATAAAGAATATGCACTGGATTAAAGATATGAGTGGGTTTAACTCCTGTAAAATCAATGAACCTTCACCCACATACACATGGACTGAGTTTAGCCCACAGAGTTTTGTGGTTGCCTAGACTTAGGATTTCCCATGCAGTGTCCCATTCCATTCCCCCCCCCCCCCCCGCCCCCCGCGCCCTTCAGTAGGGGCAACGTTCATGGAAGACAATGGAACTTTGCTAAGGAACAAATACTGCCATTATCTAAGGGAACCCTTTTCTTTCTTCTTCAGGATTGAGTTGTTGGGGGGGTTTTCACATCGAAGAGGGAATGTGCCTAGTGGTTAGAGCAGGGGAACTCGAACACAGAGCTGTGCTACTGGCAGCCTGATTTTGCAAGATGCTGAACCTCTCTTGTGAGCTCCCATTGTTGGGACTGACTGGTATTCTGAACTGATGACTTCAGTCCCCTTCCATTATTACCTTCTGGAAAACCTGCTGTTGATTTAGCAGAAGGCCTCTCACTCTGATAAACAATATCCCCACCTCTTTGGTATATGTTTGTGCAGTGCCTAGCACAATGGGGCTGGGACCTTCCACCTCTTTGGTATATGTTTGTGCAGTGCCTAGCACAATGGGGCTGGGACCTTTAAGCACTGCTGCAATGCAAATAATAATACAAATAATAACATGGGTCCTTTATGAGTCTTGGCTTTTGGATGGTTTTCTAAGATCACTTTACTCAATAACTGCTTGGGGGGGGGCGGGCGTGTTTCCTCCAGAAGAAAGAAGCTAATTACAAGGATCACATTCCTGTTCATGAAAATCCTCTGGAGGGTTCTGTGTTATCTTCCAATGACATCCATTTTTTCACCCCCCTTTTCAGGGTTGTTCTTGGTTGTTCAGCAGACCTCAGTGTTGATCTTCAGGATCCAGTCTCTGACAGATTCTTCAAGGAGGTGTGGGTTGCAACAGCTGCCCGCAATGCCACTATTTTTGATAAGGTGAAGTACCTGGCTCGTTTTCTCTTTTTGCTTCCAACAGGCTCACTGTTGACAGACATAAAGGAGAGAAGCAACGTCTTGGTTTTCATAGAATCATAGAATCATAGAATCTCAGGGTTGGAAGGGACCTCAGGAGGTCATCTAGTCCAACCCCCTGCTCAAAGCAGGACCAAACCCAATTAGATCATCCCAGCCAGGGCTTTGTCAAGCCTGACCTTAAAAACATCTAAGGAAGGAGATTCCACCACCTCCCTAGGTAACCCATTCCAGTGCTTCACCACCCTACTAGTGAAAAAGTTTTTCCTAATATCCAACCTAAACCTCCCCCTCTGCAACTTGAGACCATTACTCCTTGTTCTGTCATCTTCTACCACTGAGAACAGTCTAGATCCATCCTCTTTGGAACCCCCTTTCAGGTAGTTGAAAGCAGCTATCAAATCCCCCCTCATTCTTCTCTTCTGCAGGCTAAACAATCCCAGTTCCCTCAGCCTCTCCTCATAAGTCATGTGCTCGAGCCCCCTAATCATTTTTGTTGCCCTCCGTTGGACTCTTTCCAATTTATCCACATCCTTCTTGTAGCGTGGGGCCCAAAACTGGACACAGTACTCCAAATGAGGCCTCACCAGTGCCGAATAGAGGGGAATAATCACGTCCCTCGATCTGCTGGAAATGCCCCTACTTATACAGCCCAAAATGCCGTTAGCCTTCTTGGCAACAAGGGCACACTGTTGACTCATATTCAGCTTTTCGTCCACCGTAACCCCTAGGTCCTTTTCTGCAGAACTGCTGCCCAGCCATTCGGTCCCTAGTCTGTAGCAGTGCATGGGATTCTTGCGTCCTAAGTGCAGGACTCTGCACTTGTCCTTGTTGAACCTCATCAGATTTCTTTTGGCCCAATCCTCTAATTTGTCTAGGTCCCTCTGTATCCTGTCCCTACCCTCCAGCGTATCAACCACTCCTCCCAGTTTAGTGTCATCTGCAAACTTGCTAAGGGTGCAGTCCACACCATCCTCCAGATCGTTGATGAAGATATTGAACAAAACCGGCCCCAGCACCGACCCTTGGGGCACTCCACTTGATACCGGCTGCCAACTAGACATGGAGCCATTGATCACTACCCGTTGAGCACGACCATCCAGCCAGTTTTCTATCCACCTTACCGTGCATTCATCCAGCCCATACTTCCTTAACTTGCTGGCAAGAACACTGTGGGAGACTGTATCAAAAGCTTTGCTTTGCTAAAGTCAAGAAATAGCACATCCACTGCTTTCCCCTCATCCACAGAGCCGGTTATCTCATCATAGAAGGCAATTAGGTTAGTCAGGCATGACTTGCCCTTGGTGAATCCATGCTGACTGTTCCTGATCACTTTCCCCTCCTTTAAGTGGTTCAGAATTGATTCCTTGAGGACCTGTTCCATGATTTTTCCAGGGACTGAGGTGAGACTGACTGGCCTGTAGTTCCCCGGATCTTCCTTCTTCCCTTTTTTAAAGATGGGCACTACATTAGCTTTTTTCCAGTCATCCGGGACCTCCCCCGATTGCCATGATTTGTCAAAGATAATGGCCAATGGCTCTGCAATCACATCGGCCAACTCCTTTAGCACCCTCGGATGCAGTGCATCCGGCCCCATGGACTTGTGTTCGTCCAGCTTTTCTAAATAGTCCCGAACTACTTCTTTCTCCACAGAGGGCTGGTCACCTCCTCCCCATACCGTGCTGCGGAGTGCAGCCGCCTGGGAGCTGACCTTGTCTGTGAAGACAGAGGCAAAAAAAGCATTGAGTACACTAGCTTTCTCCACATCCTCTGTCACTAGGTTCCCTCCCTCATTCAGCAAGGGGCCCACACTTTCCTTGACTTTCTTCTTGTTGCTCACATACCTGAAGAAACCCTTCTTGTTACTCCTAACATCTCCGGCTAGCTGCAACTCCAAGTGTGATTTGGCCTTCCTAATTTCACTCCTGCATGCCTGAACAATATTTATATACTCCTCCCTGGTCACTTGTCCAATCTTCCACTTCTTGTAAGCTGCTTTTTTGTGTTTAAGACGAGCAAGGATTTCACTGTTAAGCCAAGCTGGTCGCCTGCCATATTTACTTTTCTTTCTACACCTCGGGATGGTTTGTTCCTGCAACCTCAATAAGGAGTCTTTAAAATACAGCCAGCTTTCCTCGACTCCTTTCCCCCTCATGTTATTACACAAACTCTGAGCTGGAAAAGGCAACATCAGATGAAGGGTTTTCTTTTAGCCAATGGCACAACTTTTTGGACCCTTAAATACTGTTGGCAGACAAGCAAGGTAGCAACTCTGATTCTCCTCTCATTTATACACTGATTTTACAGAGTATTGTAGTTCCAGTTTCTGGAGCTCTTGATTTACATCAGTATGTGTTAGGAGAGAATCAGGCCCTGTAGGAAAGAATCTTCTATTTGGCGTATGCAAAGCAAGGCTCACTGATCAAGCAAACCAGCTATTGCTAATTTTGGATAATCTCCTGTAGGGAGATTGCTGTACAGATTTTCTCATAAAGGCGTGTGTATAAATTGTTAAGATCCCCAGGCTCCATTAGCCAATTCACTTAAATATATATGAAGGTGTTTACAGTAGCGTCAGTTTCTACTGTGGAATGAATGTAGTGCTATTTTCTTGTGTGCTTATGTGCCACCTCCTCTTTCCATTTCAATCAGGTGTTCCGATGCCTTCCCAGTGATGAGGTGACTAATTTAGCCAAGCTGCGTGACTTCATTGCCAAGTCAAAATTGATAACCCAAGATGCTGCAAAAGCGGCAGAAGAATTAAAGAAGATTCATGGATTTCTAGTGCAATTCCCCTTTCGTTTCCTGGATGAAGAAAACTTGCTGCCTTCTGTTGGAACGAAAGAATCCATGGTGCCCATGGAAGTTTGGACTTAGGGCGATTTAGACTGCTTTAGAATTTAAAGTCTGGTTCCTTGGAGACAAGTTTGCATACCTGATGATTTCAGGAAGCTTTGTATTGCCAAGGTAGCCACAGAAAAGGTCTCCATCAAACTAATGTGCCTTTCTTAAGGATTTTGGTGGAACAGCTTCAGACAAAATGACACTGTTATGGGGAGGGAAAGAAAATTTGGCACTTATGATCATTGACAAGCTCTATTAATTGAAAAGGACAATACTTCTTTACAGACATATTCTAAGCACCTTAAAGATGCAGGCCACTCCTATGAAGGGAGACAAATCATAATGTATATTACTACTGCCAGCGTGATCACACATGTACAGTGATTGTGATACCCAGGGGTTGTAGGCTGTTTGTGCTTTCTAAATCTTTGTGTGCTCGCAGTTTATTACCTAGCTGGAGTTACCCTCCTCCTCATCTCTGTTTTGTATTCTCTCAAGTATTCCCCACTGTTTACACCTCCATAATGGTTGGGAAATGTTGCCTGAGGCCAACTCAGGTGTTCCTATGATCATTGCCTATCGAGCTTAGATGTTACATTGCCTATACGGCAAAGGAGTGACACTCTTATGTCAGAATCAGTGGTGCTGTCTCTTCTCCTGGCCCCAGGGGAAAACATTGGGTTTTTTACTACAACTACAGCAATCAACATTCCTCATGCACAGCATGGCACTGTGTAGATCTCAGTCATGGGCAATCCCTAATGGAGATTGAGGTGATGGGAATCTCTTGAATTCTGTTTTTTCAGGGTTTGTAGAACTTGTTTGAGTTCAGCAACCCTCTTTCGTACTATCTAAACTATAACTTTTTTCCCCAAGGGAGAATCAACTTTTTAACCCTAATTTTTTTAGCTAAAGGAAAGCCTGCTGCTATGTATTAGAGAGACGAGAACCTCAAAAGCTAGGCTGGCAAAACTGGGTCCTCTGTTTTGGATCACAGTGCTGTGTGTATACACTGCATTA
Source organism: Macrochelys suwanniensis (assembly GCA_033296515.1). Lineage (NCBI taxonomy): Eukaryota > Metazoa > Chordata > Testudines > Chelydridae > Macrochelys > Macrochelys suwanniensis. The sequence continues at coordinate 14,901,583 of CM065783.1, forward strand.
AATACTCAGAGCTTTCCCCTGCTTTCTTTTCCACTGTTTCACCTATAAGGAGCAAGAACCCAGTAATAGTTGAGTAAGAGTTGAAATTTTGAGCTGGCGATGTTCAAGGTTGATCAAAGTCACTCATCCTGAGTTCGATCACCCTCCAGAGGCTAGTGGGGAGATAGCACTGAACTTGTCTCTGGAACCAGCTCCAGTAATGGAAAGACATGGTTTCGAACAGTCTCTGCAATGCAGAAATGTGACTCCATGTCTTCCCAAGGACTGATAAACTCACTCAACATGGTCAGTCTTTTTGCTTTCCATTTACTAATGCGAGTGGCACAGTTAATAAGAAACTCATAACACTGGGTTCCTGTCTAGATAGAGTGAGAAGCTGAAACTCCCATCTCTGAATGCAGAATGTTAACTGATTCAGTGGGAGTGCCATTCACTAAGCAAGGGCCTTAATCTGTGGTCCAGTAAAAGCCCTCACCGTGCCTTATCCATAAGGCTTACAAACTTTGATTGCTATGTCTCTCTTTGCTAAAAAATTCCAATGATTATAAGTAAATTTGTCCTTTTAAAAAAAAGATGTTTGACAAGATTCCAAAATGCTTAACATTCATTAGTTTATTTTTTAAAAAAAATCATGACATCCTTTTGAAAGATATGCCCCAAACACAGTTGGCACATATCTTACATTTAAGCTGATTGCTTTATATATTTTAAGAAATGTAATTAGGCATAGAGTCATTTTCCAACACTACATCACATTAATAAGTAACAAACACTAACATTCCTCAAGGGTAGCCCACGTCCTAGCTAGTTGCTATGTTTTGTGTTACTTCATGCTCATATTTTATAGATGCAATTAATTAGTGATATGGACAGGACTCACAACCATTCCTTATACTCGGTGAACCCGTGGTCTATTTAATCTGTCAATAGTGCATGCACAGCTTTTAAAGTAAACTGCAGCATGTATGGGTACTGTGATTTTGTGTAGTGCACTGCAGATAACTAGGTTCCCTCAAGATTTGTTGAGCATTGTTATTTAAAATCATATTTGTTGTTTAAAATGGGACGCGGGGCTGACCTGCCAGCTCCTGTGCTAGAGAAGTATGTTATCAGGTAACCGCTGCAAAGCCAAAAAACGAAAACATCAAAATACTTTTGCTTTTAACACTAGCCCAAGGCTTTTAATTTCACGCTAAAAACTGTTGGCCATTTTTAGTTTGAACAAAACTGCTCAGATGAAATGATTATAGCCTGCCACATATTACCATTAAACCACACAAGTGTAGATTCGTAGTTGAAAGAGGCCCAAACCAGAACAGCATATTCATTCACAGCAGACCTACAACCAAACCTGAAGAAGCATATAATGCTCCTAGCATTTTCTGTCTGTCTAGATGCTCATATGACTCCTATCACCATAGTACTTGAGCATCTCAGGATCATCACTGAATCCTTACAGCACCTCTTTGAAGTGGTATTGAAACTTTGTGGCTTCATAGGTAACGTGACCCAGCTTGTACCCCAGGGTGTCTTTCCAAAACTGCATACAACTGGCATGCAAAACCCAAACCATGAGGCGTTTGCCCATCTCAGATGATGTTAGGGGTCTGATGTCAACCCATACAGCCCAGGAATTTTGAATTAGTATTGAAACATCATTCTTAATCCACTCCCTTTGTCCTATGCATTGGCTTTGCAGCATTTGCGGCATATACCTCGTTACTTGAAGATCTTGCCACTAGCTGAAAACAGAGGGTGGATTCACCCTTGTGCATAGAGTTAGCACAGGATCTATGCAGCACTTTAAATAAGGCGTAAATAGAATTAAAGTAATTTATAGGCATTGTGCTGGCTCTCTGCACGGGAGTCAATTCCGCTCAGGGATAAAGGATAGGTTAAGAAATTCTTCATTTTGAATTTCCCTGATTTTATTGGGTGCCAGATTCTTGACGTTAACTGAACACCTTTTTATTTTCCTTCATGGACGGAGGGGAAAAGAAAGAAATATTAAGAAGAAGAAGAAGAAAGCCAAGACAAAACTGTGCCATTCCCCGTACTCTGGGGAATTGATGCATCTTGAAATTCAATATTTTTCAATGGAGTCATTCAAATGTTGCCAAGATTCTGGAATCCTCTTACACTCTTAGGCCCCGAGTCTGCAAGCTGCTCAGTGCGGATGGACACCTACGTCCATGAATAGTTCCATTGACTTCAGTGAAGCTTCACACTACAAGGCCAGGGTTCACACATGCAGAATAACTTGTAGTATCAAGGTTCATTACAGTACACAGGCCTACAAGTATTCACAAGAGGAAGTATTCTGCTCTGTAGCATTTACAGCGCAATATGTGCCCTCACATCGTTCTTCATACATATTCACAGCCTACACAGAAGTTGGTGTCTTTTGTGAATGTCTGTTAATTAGACTTCTGTTTCACATGCAATGAAGCCACAGCAGGGGTGATGTTTAACACCTGGTCTCTGCACATAAACAGTCACCACTCTTTAGTCCTTAATACCCTGGCGGTTTTACTTCTACTTTGAATACCCAAAGCAAATCATGGCATAATCATTTGCAAATGTACGGTACAGTAAGCAGTGCTGCTGTTTTTAGTGATAGTAGTTCCTGAAATATGTGAACTGTTTTTGTGGCTTTTATTTTTTAAAAATTGTAAGAAAAGAGGAAAAAATCTCTTCCAGACTCCGATTTTATATTTCATGATTCAACCTGGATGGAAGATTTATGGTGGATATTCCTAAACAGTTGCCAGTACGAGAATTCAACGTCACTTCTTACCATGTCTGTATATATTTTTAAATAACGGGATATTTTAAGATATGTTTTGTTGTATAGATGCAGGATTGGACTTTTTAGCATAGAAAATTATGCATGGTTAAAAAAAACCCATGAAAAATAAGATTTCATAATCTAAGCACTTGATTATGAAAATAATTTGTACCAAAAAAGCCACCCATTGCTATGCAGGAGATCCTGGGCCTTTGGCTCAGCTTATGGGCTTGTACGCCCCAAACCAGCTGACGCTGAGAGTGCTCAAGGGCAGCACACTTAAGGTATGTCTACACTGCAGCTGGCAGCAGTGGGCTCAAGCTAAGCTATGGACTTTGCAGCTCAGGATGAAGATTGAGTTCTCAAGTGGAGCCCCCTAGGCTTGACAGCCCACGCCACAAAGTTCATGCTGATATTTTTAGCATCCTCACTTGAGCCCCGCTAGCATGAGTCTGTCTACCCAGGTTGGGAGGGTAATTCCTAGCTAAAAGAACGAGGAGTACTTGTGGCAACTTAGGGCTGGTCTACACTGGTGGGGGGCGGGGGGAATCGATCTAAGATACGCAACTTCAGCTATGTGAATAACGTAGCTGAAGTCAAATATCTTAGATCGATTTTTAAAAGTACTTACCCCGGTCCACATGGGCATGGCAGCAGGCAGGCTCCCCCGTCAACAGCGCTTCTTCCGCTCATGGAGCTGGAGTTCCGGTGTCAACGGGGAGCGGCTCTGGGATCGATTTATCGCGTCTAGACGAGATGCGATAAATCGATCCCAGAACATCGATAGCTACCCGCTGAATCGGGCGGGTAGTGTAGACGTAGCCTTAGAGACTAACAAATGTATTTGGGCATAAGCTTTCGAGGGCTAAAACCCACTTCATCAGATGCATAGAGTGGAACATACAGTAGGAAGATATAGATAGATAGATACATATATATACACAGAGAACATGAAAAGATGGGGGTTGCCATAACAACTCTAAGAGACTAATCAATTAAAGTGGGCTGCTATTAGCAGGAGAAAAAAAAACTTTTGTAGTTATAATCCTAGCTGCAACATTGACATACCTCTAAGGTCTGATCCTGTTTCCAATGAAAGAGGCTTGCTGTTGGCTGACATGACAACAGGATCAGTCCCAATGGAAGGAAGTGCCTTTTGTCACTCAGCGTCCTCTCTGGCTTTTTAGCAAGCAGCACAGACAGACTTGGAAGGGAGTCCAGCAACATTTTAGCTTAGGCCAGGTCTACACTAAAAACTTTTGCCCATACAATAATGTTGATTAGGGGTGTCATTTTTTAAAAATGAAATTTTTATACCAGCAAAAGCCCTAGTGTAGATGCTGGTAAACTGGCAAAAGCATATTTTTCCTGGTAGAAGCTGTGCCTACACTAGGAGGGTTTGTCAGTATAGCTGTACTGGGATAACAATGCCAGCAAACCTTTTCTAGTGTAGACTCAACCTCAGAAGCATGGTGGCCAGGGCAGCAAGATGAAATGTAAGAGCAATTAGAAATGGGAGGGATTAATATGCTATAACAGGAATCTGGGTAAACTCCTGGGACCTATCCCAGAAGCATTGCTGGGGAATAGCCCCAGCAGAGGTGGTGAGAGTTCTGATGGGGATGGGCACCAGAGAAGGATCAATATATCTGTACATTTCCTTTGTCATATTAGGATCCAGGCACATTTTTAAAATTAACGTCAAGTTTTAGAACCTAATCTTATTGCCTTCAGCGGGAGTTTGCTTAAGTGAAGACTGCACAACTTGCCCTCTTTAATAATATTTTAATGTATCCTACGCAAATTATGTGATTATCTGCCTTAAAAGGAGACATCTACATTTTATAGGTGTTTGTACAGTTATTACACTGTGCGTTTTATTTAAAAATCAAGCAGAGGCAGTTTTGGGACATATGAAAAAAAGTCGGCATGACCCTTTACAGTGTTGAGTTTACACAACTGCTTTTGTTTTATTTTTGTTTTTTCCACAACTTAGGGCCATCTCCTGTGTTGGTGAAAATTAACATAGCTCCATGGACCTCAGTGAAGTTCCACCATTTCAAAACCAGCAGAGAATTTGGCCCAGAGTGCCTCCTGACCTCTGATACAAGCAAAGCAAGAGCCTGTTCAGTGCCATCTTAGGTGGGCATCTGCCATACTAGCCACAGGGCTCACCCAGGCTGAGCCCCACTGAAATTTGGACCCTTGCAGAATCAGAGTGTTAGTTGGGAGTGTAACTCCGTTGCAGTGAATGAATGTAAAACCAGTGTAAATTAGATAGAATTAGGCCCGCAGACTGTAAATCTAAAACTGAATGCAATGGTACTTTCTTTTTTTTTCTTTTTCTTTTTTTTTTGCCTTCTTTTCAAGCACTTGTGATCAGTTCATTTTTAACCTACCAGTGCAGTTTCATAAAATAACATAGATATTGTGAGTAATTCGTTATTATCTGGCTCTATCCTGACATGCAGGAAATGAGAGAGTTTTTAAATTCACAGGTCAAGAAATGTACAAGTTTCCGCTAACTAAACTAATTGATAAAACGAGCCCCCAAAATATTTGTACTTCAGATGTACAAGGGTTGATGTGATTCCAAATCGCTGTACTTCTCCGCTTTAGATGGATAAAATTGTGAACACAGTGAATGCTCCTTCTGTGAAGGGTTTTGAATTGACAGTTTTGTGTCCCTGTTTCTGCTAATGGCTGCTTCCCTCCCTATTTGGTAAATAGATATGTATTAAGTGACTAAAATATAACTAAATATAATGTATCAGAAATATTTGGGTGATGACTTTTCATTTTAAATTGCTTTTGAACTGATGATCATTTTGCAAGCCGTGGACCTAATTCTGCTCTTGCACCGAATGAAGAAAACTTTCTCGGCAATCAGTGGAACTCCATGGCAATGGAAAGGCAAAGCAGACTCAGGGTGAAAAAATCATTAAAAATGCAGCCCAAGATAAAGTTACCACTGGGACAAGGGGATTGCCAACTTGTCCATAGTGAATGAAAACCAATATATTTTAAAGGAACATTGCTATAAGAACCCTGAGGTCTATAACCAGGGCCTGTGGGGTTCCCGGGAGGTGCTACATCCTTGTTGCGACCAGGGACCCAGTCCGGGCTGTCACCAAGGAGTACTGCAGGAAGTCACTCCCACCCTAAGAGGCATGAATGGCAGCCCTCTGCAATTGCCTGATAGGCTGGCACTCCCTATGTAAACCAGGAAGCCATTTCTGGGAGTTGCTGTGTGCTTCTGCTCTAGAACCTGCCTCACCTCTCCTTGCTGTGACTCACCTTGATCCTGGCTCTTGACATAGGCTCAGCTCCTAACCCTGATCTTGGTTTACTGACTTTGGCTTAGGACCATTTTGACCCCCCCAGTGAAGAACTCGGGCCCAGCCTCACCCTGATTCTCGTTCCATGCTCTCAGTTTGGTAATGGACTCTGACTTTGCAGTTTGATCTGCTCTGGCCCCGAATTGATCTCTGCCCTTGGGTCTGATACTGAGCAGCTCACTTTGTGCCCACAACCTGCCCATGACCAGCCCTGACAACTGCAGGCCCCAAATTTAGATTTTAGGAATGCGAGCTTTGTCATGCAGTAGAAATGTTTCTATCCCTGTTTAAGTCAGTGTCTCTCAACTGGTGGCTCCCACCCTGTAGGAGGTCACAAAAGACAATCGCCGGTTGTGAGGCATTGAAAATTGTATTACCATCTAAAGCAAAGAAAATCTTGCTCCCCTCATACCCTCCCTCATCAAGGTCAAGTATTCTTCGTCAACCTCTCAAAATACACACCAATTAATTATATAAGCGGATCATTGTTATCATGGATACATTTTTACTCTCACTTTTATAATAAAATAAATGTAAGGGGATTGTGAAAATTTTTGACTTTGAATAAGGGGTGACCGACCTGAAAAGGTTCAGAAACACTGGTTTAAGGTAGCTAATGGAAATATTTTTTTTTAAATGTCCTATGGTGGGTGCACCCCAAACATTTTAGCCCCGAGAACCTGAAAGTGAAACTTACTATGGGAGAGTCGGTATAGCCTAGCACTGGGGTAGGCAACCTATGGCACGTGTGCCAAAGGCGGCGCGCGAGCTGATTTTCAGTGGCACTCACACTACCTGGGTCCTGGCCACCGGTCTGGGGGGCTTTCCATTTTAATTTAATTTTAACTGAAGCTTCTTAAACATTTTAAAAACCTTATTTACTTAATATATAACTAAACTATTGTTGTATGTAAAAGACTTATAGAAAGAGACCTTCTAAAAACATTAAAATGTATTACCGGCACGCGAAACCTTAAATTAGAGTGAATAAATGAAGACTCGGCACACCACTTCTGAAAGGTTGCTGACCCCTGGCCTAGTGAATAGGCCATTGGATTGTGACTTTGAAGACCTACATTTTAGTTCCAGCTGTTCTACTTGCCTGCTGGTTGACCTTGGCCAGGGCTGGCTCTACAGTTTTTGCCGCCCCAAGCAGTGAAAAAAACTGCCGCCACGGATGGCAAAAGGGAGAAGCTGCCACCGTTATGCCGCCGCGGCCGGCGGAACAGAGAAGCTGCCACTGAAGTGCCACTGCCGTGGAAACACTGCCGCCCCTTTCTAACTGCCGCCCCAAGCACCTGCTTGGTATGCTGGTGCCTGGAGCCGGCCCTGACCTTGGCCAGGTCACTTCACCTCTTTCTGCCTCAGTTTCCCCACCTGTAAAATGGGGATAATAGTAGTAATCTCCTTTGTAAAGCACATGGAGCGCTACTGATGAAAAGTGCTGCATAAAAGCTAGGTATTATTATTATGCACAAAAGTGAAGCTGACTTCACTGAGGTTGCTTTGTCCAAGCTGAGAGAAACAGTAAAAGTAAAACAACACAGATGGAGAAAATTTGACTTCTATTTTAATAATCCAAAGGTACATCTGCAACGAAATTTGTCTGTTTCTAACTTGGCTCTTAAAGTGTCACTGTCCATTTTAAAGTTGAATAAAGGAAGTTCTGAGTTGAGAGAGAAAGGAGCAGGCTATTGCTGACCTCCATGAACAAAGCAGCCATGGCATATTCAAACCCTTTTGCAAAAACAGAAGCATGCTAATTCTCTGTTTCTTATGCTTTACCCGCCTTTCCAGCGCCCCAAGGCTATCTCTGACTTCAAACCTTTCCAATACAATCTGTTCCCTGGATAAACACAATAAACCAAGATAAGGCAGCAAGGAGTTTCAATGAGGCGAGATGCGGCTGGGACTAAAGTAAGCAGCTCTTGATTGACACCTTAAGCCTTTTCGGCCCTGACTTTTAAATCTCACAGCTAATTATATGCTTCCTGCATCAAACTTCTATGATCTTGGAAGTGAAGATAACAGAGAAGAGCAACAGTAACACTGAGGCCTGTCAGTCACTTCTCGGTCATGGAAGTACTGGCTGGAGATGTTGCAATGATTATTATTATAATGAACTGTGGACACGCTTAAAAAGTCAGTGTTTGTCTACAGCGACCACAGTTATTTCCTATTCTAAGTGCAGGCGAAATCTGTGCTATCTCAATGCGCAGTCATGTTGGTGTAGAACTAGTGTACAAGAAGACACTGCCCTGAATTGAGAGTTATGGGCCTGACTGTCACTTACAGCAAGGCCCCTTTATGCCAGTGTAAACCAATCTTAGTGTAAAGGAGAATCAAGCCCATGGTTACTGTTCTCACATAACAACCGTGCATGTTGAGCATTATTTCATCTATGTCTGATGGTAGCCTGTCTGGGTTTTTTTAAGCTGTAGTTTCTGGTTCATAATCCACAGTTTGCATACCATGCAAGGAGGAAGAGGAGAAAACTTCATGGGTGAAATCCTAGCCCTGCTGGAATCAATGGCAAAATTCCCATTGACTTCAACGTGGCCGGGATTTTACCCACCATGCATAATTCAAATGAACAATTTACACAGCTGGGTATTCCTGTAGCTCTCAATCCTTGCTGAGGGAAAAGGCAGCATATGTATATTTTGAACAATAGCGGCCATCGCTGCTATGTTTAATGGACTGGTTCTTCTCCAGGATGATCCTCTCAAGGGAAACCGACGGTGCAGCCAGATAATTTCCCAGTTTCTGGTTTCCTCCAACAGGTAAATTGTTCTAAAGGTAATCTGGTTCAAAACAGGTTTCAGAGTGGTAGCCGTGTTAGTCTGTATCAGCAAAAACAATGAGGAGCCCTTGTGGCACCTTAGAGACTAACAAATTTGTTTGGGCATAAGCTTTCATGAGCTAGAACCCACTTCATTAGATGCATGGAGTGGAAAATACAGGAGCAGGTATAAATACATGAAAAGGTGTGAGTTGCCTTACCAAGTGTGAGGTCAGTCTAATGAGACAATTCAATTAACAGCAGGATACCAAGGGAGGAAAAATAACTTTTGAAGTGGTGATGAGAGTGGGCCATTTTAGACAGTTGACAAGAAGGTGTGAGTAACAGTAGGGGGAAATTAGTATGGGGGAAATTAGGTTTAGGTTTTGTAATAACCCAACTACTCCCAGTCTTTATTCAGGCCTAATCTGATGGTGTCCAGTTTGCAAATTAATTCCAGTTCTGCAGTTTCACGCTGGAGTCTGTTTTTCAAGGTTTTTTTGTTGAAGAATTGCCACTTTTAGGTCTGTTATTGAGTGACCAGAGAGACTGAAGTGTTCTCCTACTGGTTTTTGAATGTTATGATTTCCTGATGTCAGATTTGAGTCCATTTATTCTTTTGCATAGACACTGTCTGGTTTGGCCAATGTACATGGCAGAGGAGCATTGCTGGCACATCATGACATATGTCACATTGGTAGATTGCAGGTGAGCGAGCTTCTGATGGTGTGGTTGATGTGGTTAGGTCCTATGATGGTGTCCCTTGAATAGATATGTGGACAGAGTTGGCACCAGGGTTTGTTGCAGGGTTTGGTTCCTGGGTTAGTGTTTTTGTTGTGTGGTGTGTAGTTGCTGGTGAGTATTTGCTTCAGGTTTGGGGGCTGTCTGTAAGCGAGGACTGGCCTGTCTCCCACTTTCCCAACCTAATTTCCCCAATACTAATTTCCCAGAAGGACTCCTCGTTGTTTTGGCTCAAAACAGTGTGTGCCGGAGAGGAAGCAACAGAGGATTGATTCTTTCTTTCTCCCCAAGGCTGTTAGAGCGTCTGCCTTCAAGGGCCATGTTGTGAGATCCGTTCTTTGGGCCTCTGCTATTAGTGTATTATTGAAGTCTCAATAATACACTAACTTTTAAAATGGTATGTTTTTTGTATGCATGGAGTTACTTCAGCATTCTAGGTGTTTGGGTAGAGGAAGAAGGAAAAAGGATGAGGCTTTGTGCAGACAGCTCTAAAGACTCAAAGAAAATAACAAGAGGTTTCTTTTATTCCCCCCAAAAATCAATCTGTTTTAGTTTCTCTGCAATTTGTGCCATCTCTTCCGATTTTCAAGTATGTCTCTGAAGCTCTGATGCAAGTTGAATGAAGGTTTTAAGAGCTTGAATCACAACAGCACAGTGAGTAAAATGCTCATTTTTTATTGGAAAAATCAAAAGTGACAGATACAAAATTAGTTCCACTGCTTTGATTGATTACTTGGAATATTTAGCTCAGAATGATTACATCAAAAAGGCCTATTAAAGTTGAAGCTGGCACATAAATTAATTTTAGAAAAATTCTTCCTTTTTTTTTTTTAAAGAAAAACTCTTCTGTGGTGGTAAAGTGTTTATAACCAGAAACAGAGACGAATAATCTTCTCAACAGTCAAGCTGGTGTGAATAATTAAACATACTGTGAATTAGTATTTGAGGACAAAGGGAAAGAATAACACAAAGATAATTTTATTTTGGCTTCACAGTTCTGTTATCTTGAGGTTAGCACTGCCCATAAGGAAATGAAAGAGCCATTAGCATGTGGTTCAACCGTTGTGTAGTTTGCTACTAATGGCCTTTCTATACTGTATGTCCCTACTGGGAAACCCTGCAAGTTTTGTGCACGTGATGAGTCTTGAATCCTAAGGAAGCTCTTATTGGTGAGGAAGCACTATGGTTTACAGTGCAGAACAGACAGGAACTGGGAATGGGTGATGCGCTTTTATCTCCTGAAGCTCCACATGGGCTGGGAAGGTTGATGGCAGTTGGGAAATTCTAAGCAGTGCTATTATGCTGTGGTCACGCTATGACAAGGGTGTGAGCACAAGAGAAGCAGAAGGGAGGAAACAGAAACCGCATTAGTCCAGATAATGGAAACAATAATAACAACAGGAGGGGTTTGTGTAAGTTATAGTTGGCACAATGCACGACTGGTATTACAACAGTCCTCAGTGCAGACTAGCTGAAGGCAAAGGTTTTCATCAGCACCATCAATGCAGATGGCCTTGGATTGCCTTGGTCTGCTTATTTGAACATTAAGATTGGTATTGGCATTCACATGTCTAAGTGCCTCCAGAAAACTGGTTTCTACCCCTTTTCATGTAGTGCAATTCCCAGCATCTTCAGTGCATACATACATCTGAGAGCAGAACAGGAGCCTAACTGTGCAAAACAGTTGGCTAGCACTCTGTGTTACTGCATATTTATAATGAGCCCTTTCAAAGCCATTCCCATGGACTGAGTATGTGTGTGAGCAGTTAGCCCATTTTGGAAATTCTTCAAGTAATTACCATATGCTACTAATCCACCCCTGCCTTTCATACGTTCCCTTCAGCTTTTTGTTTTTCCAACAGGCAAGGATTTAAGTGGGGAATGTGAAAGTGAGAATTTCTTCATAAATAGCATGTGTGTTCAAACCAGCACCCAGAGCTGGAAGGAAATCCTTTCCCCTTTCTTTGACAGCAAGTGCACACTATGCAAAGAGCAGTCCCAGACTTCTGTAGACTTGCAAGCTAGAGCACAGTAGCTATGGATCAGAGGTAGACCCATAAGAATGTGCCTTTCAGTGAGGGAGCATTATTTTCCCTGGCATTTTTTAATACAGTCTTGAAAGATGGATTCGGGACTCAGAATTGGATTCAGATTTCCAACATTCCAGGAGTTTAGGGTTTGTTTGGGCAAATTGCTCCTAGAAAAAAATACATTATTGACTATATCAAATGTAAACCATGATGACTTCAGAAACACAAGCTATTTACTCTACATACAACTGATTTTAGAGGTAGTGGGAGGGGTGGGGTTCCCCTGGACAGCCAATCATGTACTCTCCTTATGTACTCTCCATACCTTTTAAACTGGCACTCCAGGTTGTTTAATCTGGGATCTCCAGAGGTAAAAGCATGAGTCACAACAACTTGAGCTAGGCTCGGTAGCAGATTCGCATCCTCTGTGGATCAGGTATAGATGGGGATGCGTAAAACATACTGACCAGTAGGTTTCATACTCTACCTGGACAGAGGAAGCTTGTCCTGAGTATGTTGAATCCTGGATGAGCCCCCATTTATGTCATGGCCACCATCTTGGCTGACCCAAGGGGCTGAACTAAGGCCTCTGGAGCAGAGAGCAGGCTTAACCTAAACAGCCATGCTTAGTAGCTGGAATAGATTCTTGTCCTCTATGGATTGGGTACAGAAAGAGACGTGTACCAGGGGTTATGCTAAGGCTGTGTCTTCACTGCAGAGTTAACAGGAATTATCTACACTTGAATTCACTCCTCTTGAGTTAGCCTTGCTCCAGTGTGAGCCACCACACCGTTAAACAGCACTTGAGCTGCAGAGTGATTGTGTTAGCAATCAGTAGTGCTAAATCAGGCTGTAGCCTGTACTCCCTGACTGGCCAGCCAACTCCAGGTTATACCACCACCACACTGGAAGTAAGGGTTTTTGTCTGCTGATGGGCCTTGAGTTAGGGGCTACACTCAGGTTAACTATGCACTGAAGACAAGTCTTTACACAGCTTGGGACATACCAAAGAGGCCTGGAACTCCTCAAGGCCTTGAATGAGTTGAGGATGCAGGATATTGGGTCATCTGAAATTATTGCCTTCAGGTATCCACTTCTTCTGCTTTCTACTTCAGAATTCTTTCCACCTTTCCCCCTCTGCAGCTCAGTGTACTGTCCATCCCAGCATCAGTACTGTGAACATCTCCTTACAGATTGCATTGCTGGTAGAGAGGAAGGCTGGTCCAGTGGCTAAGGCACTAGCCTAGGACTGACTTGGGTTCAGCTGTGTGCTCTGCCACATACGTCCTGTGTGATCTTGGGCAAGTCACTTAGTCTGTGCCTCAGTTTCCCAACTTTGTTTTTTAAAGTGGGGCTAATAGCACATCTCTATTTCACAGGGGTTCTGTGAGGATAAATACAGTAAAAATTGTGATGTACTCAGGTACCATGGTGATGGGGGACATATACCTACTATAGATAGGTACGTTTTGGGCTATTAAGGGTGTGTCTACATGTCTGCCGGGGGGGGGGTGTTAATCTGAAGTTTTTGGATGCATGTCAGCTAACTCGCAGCATAGTGTGCACATGGAATGCAAGGTCTGTAGAAGAGTGAGGCTCAGGCTTACATAGCTTCCCTGAGAAGCAGAAGGCTCAGAATAAAGGTGCTCCATAACTGACTGAGGGCTTAATCAATCTCAAGGGGTAATTACTGCACATCGATTTTTATTTTTATTTTGGTTTGTTTTTGGTTCATCTCTGAAAATGAGCTATGCAGCTGCTGCCCTCTAGATGGTGGTAGATACTAAACATGACCAGCGTTGGGGAAACATGTCATTGTGTAATATATAAGAATGTGTCCATTTTTATTCAGAGGTGACAAGTTCCAACACAGCATATGTATTATATTTACACACCACTGAATCTAGTTTATATACTAGAAAGAGCCTCTCCCATAGCCCTGTGTGAATTTGTTCAGTGTCAGTAGGAACATGTAGCCCTAGCAGTACAAATGAGGTAGCAGTGAAGTAGTCCAAATACACAGTACTGGACTATGTACTATGGGGTTCTTGCCTTAGAGTTTACTCTGAATATCCCACATCAGAATACAAAAATCACGCATGAAGCAAAATAATGCTCCAAGAGCCTATACTGTTGTACCTTTGAACCATATCAAATACACAGTATTTAAGCAACCCAGTTCGTGCTGATGCCAAATATTAAATTAGATCTAACTACAGATACAACAGTCCCCTAACCAGCTACAACAGGGACCTAATGATTTATATGTGACTGACTCATGCCATTCCTGGCTGGTAAAAGACAATCAAGAGCACCATGGTCTTCTCCCATTGGAGACCACCATTCCCGCCTTTGGAAAGAGCAGTCTACCATGCCTCCCACAACATGCAGTAATCCTGCCTGTGCTACAAAAAAAGCTAGATGCACCAATCTAATAGCCTGGGCCCACTGGGTGGCAATCTCAAGGATTGCCTGTCCCTCCATGGTAAGGACAAACCAGGACATCTGTGAGGGAACAATGGACCTGTCATAGAATCATAGAATCATAGAATCATAGAATCTCAGGGTTGGAAGGGACCTCAGGAGGTCATCTAGTCCAACCCCCTGCTCAAAGCAGGACCAAACCCAATTAGATCATCCCAGCCAGGGCTTTGTCAAGCCTGACCTTAAAAACATCTAAGGAAGGAGATTCCACCACCTCCCTAGGTAACCCATTCCAGTGCTTCACCACCCTACTAGTGAAAAAGTTTTTCCTAATATCCAACCTAAACCTCCCCCTCTGCAACTTGAGACCATTACTCCTTGTTCTGTCATCTTCTACCACTGAGAACAGTCTAGATCCATCCTCTTTGGAACCCCCTTTCAGGTAGTTGAAAGCAGCTATCAAATCCCCCCCTCATTCTTCTCTTCTGCAGGCTAAACAATCCCAGTTCCCTCAGCCTCTCCTCATAAGTCATGTGCTCGAGCCCCCTAATCATTTTTGTTGCCCTCCGTTGGACTCTTTCCAATTTATCCACATCCTTCTTGTAGCGTGGGGCCCAAAACTGGACACAGTACTCCAAATGAGGCCTCACCAGTGCCGAATAGAGGGGAATAATCACGTCCCTCGATCTGCTGGAAATGCCCCTACTTATACAGCCCAAAATGCCGTTAGCCTTCTTGGCAACAAGGGCACACTGTTGACTCATATTCAGCTTTTCGTCCACCGTAACCCCTAGGTCCTTTTCTGCAGAACTGCTGCCCAGCCATTCGGTCCCTAGTCTGTAGCAGTGCATGGGATTCTTGCGTCCTAAGTGCAGGACTCTGCACTTGTCCTTGTTGAACCTCATCAGATTTCTTTTGGCCCAATCCTCTAATTTGTCTAGGTCCCTCTGTATCCTGTCCCTACCCTCCAGCGTATCAACCACTCCTCCCAGTTTAGTGTCATCTGCAAACTTGCTAAGGGTGCAGTCCACACCATCCTCCAGATCGTTGATGAAGATATTGAACAAAACCGGCCCCAGCACCGACCCTTGGGACACTCCACTTGATACCGGCTGCCAACTAGACATGGAGCCATTGATCACTACCCGT
Organism: Macrochelys suwanniensis; assembly: GCA_033296515.1. NCBI lineage: Eukaryota > Metazoa > Chordata > Testudines > Chelydridae > Macrochelys > Macrochelys suwanniensis. The sequence continues at coordinate 14,916,835 of CM065783.1, forward strand.
TGAGCACGACCATCCAGCCAGTTTTCTATCCACCTTACCGTGCATTCATCCAGCCCATACTTCCTTAACTTGCTGGCAAGAACACTGTGGGAGACTGTATCAAAAGCTTTGCTTTGCTAAAGTCAAGAAATAGCACATCCGCTGCTTTCCCCTCATCCACAGAGCCGGTTATCTCATCATAGAAGGCAATTAGGTTAGTCATCCTCAACAAGGATGAGACAGGAGCAGGGAACAGAGCTATCCCGGCTGCTGGCCAATGGCTGTGGATCTCCCTTCCAAAGGAGATAAGAGTCACAGTCACTCTTACTGCCTTCTCTACAAAATGGAATCACCACAATAACACTTGCCTCTGAAAAAGGGCAGTTAAGCTAATGGATGATGCAAAGTGACAAAGAAAATGTATGGGCACTGGGGAAAGGAGACGGGAACCAAACATCAGCTGTGTAGATTGCTGCTGACCGTAATTTCTGTAGTGCACCCGGATATCATGGTGATGATCACGGTAAAAGATGACCCACTCATGCTTTGGGTGATATTTGGAGGTAGGTGATATAGAACCACTTTGCCACACCCAAGCACGCTGCTGTGTATTTATACCGAGCACACTTGTCTGAATCAGCAATCTGAGGAGCTGCTGACGTTCTCACTTAAACATTCTGTATATCTAACATGGTGTGATGAAATGCAGTGCATTTCTTGCTTGCTTTGTCTTAAAATACATTCACTGCCTAAAAATGATAATCTCCCAAAAGACTGTATCAACTCTCCAATGATTCACTGCAATATATATCTCCACTTTGCTTCCTTGCAGACCGTATCTGTATGACATCAGCTGTACTGAATAAAAATGCTTACAAACCTATTTCCTGCTACAGGATCATCCCATTATACACAATTACACAGGCTAGGAATTTCTCCTGAGATCCAGATGGATACAGACAAGAGCGGCTATGGAACCAGTGTGTGAGCAAAATAATGAATCATTCATTCAAACCTACACACTAACTTTCAACTCTTTTTGTGTTGAACTGCATAAGCTGCTTATTGCCCCAAAGAGCCTGAATCATCCAAATCATTCTGAATTTGGTTTGTGATGTTTTTCTGCATTTCCTGTGCGTCTCAGTTTTATTAGGATGACTATTGTTACCCTTTCAAAAAGATTTATTCAAAATATCTCACCAGGAAAATTCTCTTTGGGCTGAGACATCTTGTTTTGACAGGAATCTTGCAGTAGGATCAAAATGGTGGCGTGGCTGTAATAAAAACAGATTAAAACTAAGTTCATTCATATTATTATTGTTTGTATTTCCGTAATGTGTAGGAGCTCTAGTCACGGACTAAGACCCCATTGTGCTAGGCGCTGTACACACACAAACTAAAAAGAAGGTCGTTGCCTCAAAAGAACTTTCAGTCTAAGTAGAAGAGAAGAGACAACAGGTAGAGACAGACGGGTGGACGGGAGCCCAAGGAAACAATGAGACAATATTAGTCAGCGTGGTAGGAGTGGTCTCCTATGCAGCTTTTGATTCTCTAAACAAGGAAAACATCATCCTGTATCACTAGTACATAGGTGCTGGAATTAGGGGTGCTGCCACACCCCTTGGCTTCAGGGCCGGTGCTTCCACTAGGCGACCCTAGGTGGTCGCCTAGGGCAGCAGAATTTGGGGGGCGGCATTTCGCCCTCGGCTGCATTTCAGCAGCATTTTGGTGGCGACTCCTTCTTCCCTCTTCGGTCCGCGGCAGCATTTTGGCGGCAGCAACTCCTCTTGTCGGCGGCATTTCAGCGGTGACTCCTCCGTCAGGGTTTTTTTTTTTTCCTCTTCGCTGCCTAGGGCGGCAAAAAAGCTTGTGCCGGGCCTTCTTGGCTTGAAGTAGTTTCCATCATATACAGGGTTTACAGTTTGGTTCAATGGCTCTCAGCACCCCCACTATACAAATTGTTTCAGAACCTCTGCACTAGTAGCTCTTCTTGGGGCTTGTCTACACTCACAGGCTGTAACATAGCACTTTCAGTATAGTATGCAGTATAGCTAAAGCAGTATAGTTAAAGTGGTACACCTCCGCCCAGCGTGGACACAGTTTTACCAGTATGAAGATGCTTATACCTTTATGGCTCCTTATTCCTGTAAATGTAGCTGCTGATTTAACTGTTGCCATAAAAAAGAGTTATATCAGCATCTCACTTTCAGAAAGGTAGTTAAATCAGAACCTGGTGATTTACGGAGTTATTTCACTATTTGGTAAAAATGCACACCCCTCATCAAAATAATTAAATCGGGACAAAAACTGAGAGTAGACCAGGCCTTACAAGTAACCCTAGGGAATTACAGAACGATGAAGCCCTACTAGCCAATCCTCAAGACAAATGATATGCCAAATAAGAGTGTCCAGTACTTTACTACCAACCATTACAATAATAATAGCTGATGGGTGGGTTTTTCAAAAATGCTCACCATTGACCTAACAGTGCTTCCACTGAAGTCAATGGGAGTTTTACTATTGGCTAGGAGTTAGGGCAATGCTGAAAGTTTTTATCAGACCCCTTTCACCCCAGAAGTCCCCTAAGCACTATACAAAACTACAAATATTATATGCAAGAATCGCCATTCAGATGCATGGGGTGGAATCCAACATGTTTGACAACGTACATCAATAATACATATGAGGCGTAGGATTTTTGAAGACAATAGGAGGTTTACCATTGACTTCAATGGCAGCAGACAAGCCAATTCTGTGCACTATTGAGAATCCCAGTTTAGGAGAAGAAATAAATGCCATGTCCAACTCAAAATGCAGGGGGAATTTAGGGATGCAGTCAGGGTTAGATCCACAAAGGGACTTAGAGCCCAACGGAAGTTAGAAGCCTAAATACATTTGAGGATCTGGGCCTAACTAATTACCCAAATTTGAATTTGTCCACTAGCTAAACATCCACTGCACCATGGGATCTTTAAAGCCCCATAAGTACAAAGTGGTCAGGGAGACCTCATGTCAATGTCACCTTTGAAGGACAGCACCTTGCGGTGCTCCCCTTGGTACTGCTCTCCCCCAAATGGACTCCTTTCCCTGTTGTAAAGAGTTTTTGTCAATCTGGAGAGCCATGGTAGCAAGAGCAAAAGCCTTTTCCCCAGGAGAAAGGGTTGCTCAGGCTACAGCAGCACAGGAGTTGGTTTGCAGCACCAGGCAAAAGATCATCCTAACTGAACTGCCACCGTTTGGTACCACTTTGTGAAACAGTTTTTAATCAGTGTCAGTGTTCTCTCCCTTGGCATCATTTTTCCTGGCCTTGTAAATCAGTCTGATGCACAGGACAATAGCAAGTGCTTTCCTGAAATCCGGATGAATTATAGCCACCGCTTCATCATTATCTGCCAGTTCAAAAAGATTTGAACATACTTCTTAGATAAGAATGTCCTTTGATGACATCAGGCTACAGATCGTGTACTAAATTATACTGGGTGTGTCTACATGGTGTTTAAACAAACCTGTCACCAGTGTTTTCAATACTTTGCCTCCAGCGAGCCTACTCTGGAGCTGTAGCTGAAACACGCTCCGCTGATCCTTTTCCAAAAATGGAAGCATTTAGCTTCTGACCAATTCTCTGGTGCTCCTGCAATATTGGCCACCCCAAACGGTCAACTATCATGACTGAAGCTGCCAAAAACCATGAGACTGACTTCAAGTCATGAGATTTAAAGACTAATAATCAAAATAATCAGGGTGGTGAAGCACTGGAATGGGCTACCTAGGGAGGTGGTGGAATCTCCTTCCTTAGAGGTTTTTAAGGTCAGGCTTGACAAAGCCCTGGCTGGGATGATCTAATTGGGTTTGGTCCTGCTTTGAGCAGGGGGTTGGACTAGATGACCTCCTGAGGTCCCTTCCAACCCTGAGATTCTATGATTCTATGAAAATGTTGGGGATTTTCTTCACCTTCTAGCTTTTAAACCTTTAGGGGCCAGATTTTCAAGCCCCCCTGCAGCTATGGGGACTAGAACCTTTTTTTAAAAAAAATTGAGAACTGAGATTTTCACATAATCACCTGACTCCAGGATCTGGGGCTTTAAGATCACTACATATTGTAAGGCTAGTGATAAAACCATGAGAGCAGGCAACCTTGCCTCCCCATAGTAAAGACAGAAAAGGCCAAATCCTCAAAGGTATTTAGGTGCCTAACTTCTATTTAGGTGCTTAAATACCTTTGAGGATCTAGGCCAAACTTAGATGAACTCTTCTTTGTGAGTGGGTCAGTGTAAAGGTTTAAGTGGGATGTACATGCTGCATAGGCCTTGTGCGAATTCTCCGATTGCATTACTTTCACCCTCTATATTTAATAGGTGCCAAGCATTTTTTAAAACAAAATCCAAGTGGTTGTTTTCCAATTCTTCACCGCACAAGAACATATGCTTCTGACCCACACGTGCTTATTGAGTTATGATCAAATGGCAGTTAGTTCCGGAGTTTTGCTGTGGTAAGACTGAAAGGCGAGCTAATCTTCTGTGCCAGAGAGAATGGGTTCATTTGGTGCCAACGTTGTTTAAACAGGTAGTGCCGATGAAGAACCTGGAAGAACTAGAGAAACCAAAAACAATGAAAATAGACAAGTCATTTTTGGCTACTGGATACTTGTCCATTACAGACCCACAGTTTTGCATGCCTGAAAAAAAAAATCATTATTCTGAAAGGGTGCAACCGTGTTTGAAGATCTGTATATTGGGCAGGGCAAATCTGCCCCACCAATTGTGTTGTAGCTATTCAGGATTTGTAATGGGTAATTTTAGTTGGGCATTAGCTCAGCTCTTAAACAGAAATCATAGTAGTGAAAGATGAAAAAGATCTTGGGTAAAATTTTCAAAAGCACCTAAGGGCCAGATTTTTAAAGGCATTTGGGTGCCTAAACTCCCATGTCCCTAAGTGATTTAGGTGCCTGAGTCCCAGTTTCAAAGCAATCAGTGAAACCAGTGGGAATTAGGAGCTTGAATACATCCTGAATACATTTGATAATCTGGGCTTTAGGAGCTTAATTGCCATTGACTGTCAATCAGATGGTTATAGTCCTCATCCCACCTGATTTGAATCACGCTATCTCCCATCTTATCGACATCTGCCTTTATAAAGTTACTGCATGTCCATTCTCCACCCACTTAACTTTCATTTCTGTTATCCCAAAGCCTAATAAAATGATTGCCACTCACAGCGTGGCCTGGACCTGCATTGACAATCTCAGACATGACCCCTGCATTACATAATGTCGAACCTTGTCTGGCATTAAGCTGAGAGAGTCTGCCCCCTTTGTCAGTCAATGCACATGCTGAGATTTCTTTTTTCATTTTACATCCTGTACCAGGGGTTTTATAAAGATACCTTCAACCTTATTCTCTTCACTTCTCAGGCTCTCGTTTATCCTGGATAAGGGAAATTGCATGTTACCAGCAGACTGGGCCTTTTCCCTTTTATTTCCTTTTTCTCCTCATTCACTTCATATCACAGATGTTGTTTTAAGTTATCTGATCTGCAACAGATTGCAGGGAAATGAGTCATCCCAGGAAGTATCCTCAGTTTCCCCCTGCAATGGTGCTGCACCATTACCTAGATTTTCTTGAATTCCCCTCTCCAGGGTGAAAAGCTTCTTCATTCCTCTCCTGTCTATTACTACAAGATCATCCTTCCCCTTGTTTATATTCTTCGAAGAGCTTTCTGGGGCAGCCAGAGTAGGAATTAATGTTCTATATTTATTAAGATTTGTATTAGAGTAGTGTCTAGAGGTCCCTATCGGATCAGTGCCTCACCGTTCTAGGCACTGCATGGACACATAGAAAGGGGCAACCTCTAGCCTTAGAGCTTAAATCTACATCAACAAGGCGTGCAAGGGGAAACAGAAGCACAGAGAGACGATGTGACTTGCCCACGGTCACACAGAACTGGGATTAGAACTCAGCTCTCCTGACTCTCAGGCTAGCGCTCTATCTACTAACCCACATTGCCTCCCCTTTAGCTAGCTAACATATCCCTACTGGGCCTTTTTGCTGAACTCCTCCTTATAGCAGGCCCTGATGAGGCAATGAATGTAAAGGATTCAGACACAATGGGTCTCCACAACAGCAGTCCCAGCCCACTGTCCATGAGCTGAGAGATACCTTTGCCAAGCACTACAGCCTTGCAGTACTTAGAACTGCTGCTGCTTTGGTGTAGAGTCCCCTCTAAGCCAGGGAACCAGTGGATGCTGCTATTCAGAGCCCAGTGGTCCTCCAGATTGTTCAATGAGCAGAAGCAGATGGGGAGATTTTTCTCAGTCCTTACATTGGGTTTCTGGGGCAAATCATTTGGCAAGCTGGATCCCAGACAGGTGCTTAGAGCTGCATGGTGTGAGCAGCAACTATAGAAGCCATGTGCAGAACATGACCACAACTACTGTATTGATTGATCCTCCCTACTGATACACAGTGCTATCTATCCTTATGTGCCAGTAGATGGCACTCTTTCTGTTAACTCCATACATACAGCTAGCTCTTTTACATAAAACTCTCCTCTCAAGATGCACCAATGGTGATAATTAACTAGCTGTTAGATTTGTTAGACTACAATTTAAAATATATATATTTTTTCTATAGACCTGCGATTGTCAACAGTATAATCCAGTGTAGTTTGTAAGTGCCTTTCAAAGCTAAGGAAGAGTCCAAATGAAGAAAACCCTGGGGAGTTCAGCAAGGTGTGGAAAAAACAATATTGGAACTGGAACTGATTGTTCATCCTAGCCAGACAAGTCTGAACAGCAGAGGAAAAGGGATTGGTCCAGACTGTCATTTACAGATGAATCTCAGAAAAAAAAATAGTTTACTGTGTCAATTTACAGTCTGGGGAAAGGAAGAGAGAGTCCCGTGTGTCCATCCCACTAAAGTCCATTCCCATTAGCTCAGGACAGTAACCCACACAGATTTTACTGTACTTTAATACTATGTATACGTGAATTTAATTCTTGTGAAAGTTGCCAGACTCACAGCCGTAAAAGAAACATATCCGGGGCAGGTAGTAATAGAGCAAACTTCCCCTCCCTGCCCTGACAACGTGCCTTACCTCTGAGATGGAGAGACTGTTTTAAAGGGTGACTTGGTTTTCATGTCCAGTCATTCCTTGGTGTTTTATCTGAGACTGCCAACAGGGAGTTACTTAGTGCTGGTTCGTAACAGTTTTTTTGTGAAGCGGGGCTAGAAAGTGGGCTGAGACCATCAATTCATTCACATAGACCAGTCAGTGGTGATCAGGATGAATCATAGTCACTGTCAAAACAGGTTTATTCTAACCCAATATCCTGAGGACTCCATGTGGCTTTGCCAAACCCTCAAACCATTATGGTAGTTCACTTACCCAGGTAGTTTTACAAAAGGGCCAATATGTAATGTTACTGTGTACAGCCAATATTGCATTGCTAAACCAATAGACAGTGCACATGCTCTTAACATTACTGAGCAAATTAAACTAGAAAGTGGAAGTTTCACTAATGCATGTTAAACTTGCTTTGGCTTTACAAAAACACTTTCATAAAACAGTGTATCATGAGAGCGCGCCCATTACCTGATGTCTCATCTAGTTCTTCACAGTGCTGGATTCCCTGTCACTATTTTAACTGTATTTTAGACAGCTAAGGTGGCTAAGAAAGTCACTCTCGCCATGGTCTTTGTTTTGGTCTTTTTTATGCATTGTCTTTTTAGGCCTGATCCTGTAGTCATTGTGCATGCAAAATGTCCAGTGACTTGTGGGAAAGGACAATACTGCCAAACCCAAGAGATCAAAAATCATGGGTCAGGACCCAAAAATCATAGGATTTGCTAAAAAAAAATCATGAAATTAAAAAACCAAGTTGGATTCTTTTTTATATGCTGCCTGACTTTTGAGCGTTCGTGGTATGTTCAAGTCATGCTTTCAAGTTTTTCTCTGTAGCCCCTCCCCCGAGGATGAAATCTTACCTGCAGTGACAGGTAAACAAAAGAAATATTGTTCCCTAACTAAATGCAAAATGTGTAGGGGAAGAACATGCACTTGGAGGTATGGTTAACACAGCACATTGAATTGTACCATCACCCTGTCTCTTTATTCGCAGTGTCCTTAGATATTTAAATGCGTAGTGTTGTTCTCTGTATGAGAACAATTTTCTTTCTTGCCCTTATACAAATCCATAGTGCACCCACATCTTGAATACTGCGTACAATTGTGGTCTCCTCATCTCAAAAGATATACTGGCATTAGAAAAGGTTCAGAGAAGGGCAACTAAAATGATTAGGGGTCTGGAACGGGTCCCATATGAGGAGAGATTAAAGAGGCTAGGACTTTTCAGCTTGGAAAAGAGGAGACTAAGGGGGGATATGCTAGAGGTATATAAAATTATGAGTGGTGTGGAGGAAGTGAATAAGGAAAAGTTATTTACTTGTTCTCATAATAAAAGAACTAGGGGCCACCCAATGAAATTAGTGGGCAGCAGGTTTAAAACAAATAAAAGGAAGTTCTTCTTCACACAGCGCACAGTTAACCTGTGGAACTCCTTGCCTGAGGAGGCTGTGAAGTCTAGGACTATAACAGGGTTTAAAAGAGAACTGGATAAATTCATGGAGGTTAAGTCCATTAATGGCTATTAGCCAGAATGGGTAAGAAATGGTGTCCTTAGCCTCTGTTTGTCAGAGGGGGGTGATGGATGGCAGGAGAGAGATCACTTGATCATTACCTGTTGGGTCCACTCACTCCGGGTCACCTGGCATTGGCCACTGTCGGTGGACAGGATACTGGGCTGGATGGACCTTTGGTCTGACCCAGTACGGCCTTTCTTATGTTCTTATGTATATGAATCCAAGGAGTTGTTTCAAAGAGCCCACGCTGATTCCCCCATTGCACTGATTACAGATCTTTGGTTTTAAGTGATGCAACAATTAACTATTTTAAGAAGCTTTTCTTGTCTTATGTTCACTCTGGGCCAAATCCTGCAGGCCTGGCACACAAAAATAGCCCTGCTGAACTCCAAGAATGCAAATGGGATCACTTGCTTGATTAATGGAGCAGGCCCTGAAGTTCTCTGTTAAAACACCCATTTCTGAGCTTCTTGCTGAAGAGGCAACATCAATAGTGACATTGACATTGACTTCATTAGTGACTCCAGATCTGCACCAGTGCAACTGAGAGCGGAATTTGACTCTATATCATACGTATCAATGGCCATGATGAAGCAACCCCACTCTGATGCTGACGTAGTTATTAAATAGCTGCCTTACATTGATATATATATAGGGTGATGTACAGACCAACCAGCATGGGTGATCCAAGCAGCTGAACTACCCAGACCAAGCCCAGAGGTTTGGTGGATCATTTGGCTGGCCCTGTGGGAGTCTCTTTTACACCCCAGTTACAAGGTAACAGCACTGAGGATCGGAAGGAACAAATTGTTTTTGCACCATTCGTGTACAACTGAATTTGAAAGTTCATTCTAAGAGGAATACTGATTAAAAGACACCAAAGGCTTCCAGAAAGCCTCTGTCTTTCCCATGGTGTGTCGTGCAGAGACAATCCTAGTAGAGCTTTAGTGAAACCCTACATGAAATGACAACATTCATAGGGAGCAGAGGACCTTTTAGTGATTCTTCAAAAGGCATCACCTTGCTTCTGTGTGGTCCAGCAAGTGCTAAGGTATATCTACTTTAGATATACCTTAGCCAAGGCCAAGGGAGATAGTGGACAGTGGAGTTACCTTCAATGGAGAGACAAGGTGGGTAAGATAATGTCTTGGACCAACGTTTGTTGGTGAGAGAGGCAAGCTTTCGAGCCACACAAAGCTCTTCTTCAGGTCTGGGAAAGGAACTCCCACCATCACAGCAAACTGCAAGGTGGAACAGATTGTCTAACATAAATAGTTTGAGCATAATATCCTGGGACTGATATGGCTACAACTACACTGGATTACTTTCAGCTGAGGCATTTATAGGTAGGCTTGACACTCAACTGTTAAGGGTGGCTTGTTGGTAATGAAATCAATCTTTTCATGATGCAGGAGGCTGGTCTAAATGACCTACTAGAGGCCCTGGCCCCTTCCAACTTCTTGTTTCCAGCTGGAGACCCCCACGAGGGAGCTGTTGACACTGACTCGGAATTAGAGTAATTTCTATCAAGAGGCTTCAAGGTCAACAAGGGCTGTATACAGACTTAGGAAACTCTGCATTCACATGTTTTTCTACATAACCACAAGGGCTACATTTTTTTTTGTTAAACCATGCAAGCTTAGATTGTGCAGATACAGTACCAGCAAAGTACTGGTGCTGAGTAATGCAACATGCAGGCTCAATCTGACCCCTGGTTAGTTTGGGAGTGATCTTACAAGCTCTGGACAGACTCCCAGCTTCAGAAGCAAGAGTAGTCCCAGCGATGTAGGCTACTAAAATAAAAATAGATAGAGTGAAATCCTGGCCCCAGTAGAGTCAATGGGAGTTTTGCCTTTGACTTCAGTGTGGCCAGGATTTCATTCAGAGACCATATGCTAAGTGCCACCCCATGATGCTCTCCACTGCAACTCTGACTGTGGAGATCTATCACAGTGTGAACTCTGCAGGGCTTGGAGGAACCAGGAGCAGAATGCAACAGTCATGCCCCACAGCTCCCCTTTCTAATTCAGCTTTTCGGACATGCTTAAGGCTTAACTATGGCCTCTAATGCCCACTCCTCTTCCAAGCAGTATTTACTGACACACACAACTTCTGAGTAAGTAAGGTCCATTTACCCAAGGGAGAGGGCTAGGACAACAAGAGTGAAGTTTCCTCACTGTGTCACATCACACTGCTTATAGTGTGTAATGACTGGCATTGTGTTGAGTGATACCATGCCATGTTGTGGAGTGACTCAAGTGATGCAGGTAAGGCTCGCATAGAAATACCGTACTGCAGTCACATATTATTGGTGTGGATACCACCTGTTCTGCTAAACAATAGTGATGGTCACTAATAATAAAACACAGGCAAAGTCTGTTGGTGTGATAGTGACGTACCCAGAGTGTTCTCCATTGTTTTGCATCTCTCTTATGGAAACTCACATCAGCATGAGAAAGGCCAATCAATGTATCAATTAAAATGCATTTGGGAAGATCAATAGAGGCAGAATGGACACAAGTAGCCATTAATTTCTGAGTATCTTGTAAGGCAGCTGTGGCAGGAATCACCTTAGCTTGAAATCCAATTATTATCCATTTAATAGAGTATTAATATTTAAACACCCTTTAGTGTGTTTAGGCAATGCCCTTTAACTACTGCATTTCATGGAAAAATGTTGGCCTAGATCCTCAGCTGGTGTAAATCAGCATAGCTTCAGGGAAGTCAATGTGGTAGTGCCAATTTACACCAACTGAAGATCTGGTCTAATTAGTCATGGAATTCTTTTGAAACCAGTGAATTGGATTAATCTTTCTTCCTTCCCTTACTAACAAAATATATTAGTGGACAGGATATTGTCAGTCGATAGGCCCCAAATCTGACCTACCATGCTTCCTTATTTCAGTCACTCTTTTTCTTTGCAAAGTCTGATCCAAAGCCTATTGAATTCAATTAGAATCTTATCATGCAAATGTGTCCCTTTAACACACGTCTTTTTAAAAATCTTATAGCATTATTTAAATCATTATTTAACTTCAATCATTATTTTTTATAACTCAAATCATTTTCATAACTTAAATCATAATTTGAATTCCATATTGGGACAACATTGATTTATTATTATTTATTATTAATATTTTTGCAGATTGAAATATTCAGAAAATTTTCAATTCAGAAATGACAAAATATTTTGTTTCCAAATTTTTTAGTGAAACTAATCATTTTGATAGTCCTTGAAATTGAAATGTTTAATTTTGGTTTGTTGAACTGATCCAAAAATGCTTCATTTCAAATCAGTTCATTATTAAACTGCATTTCTGTATTGTAGTGCATTGCCTTATGGAAGCTGTAGTTCAGGAGCCTCAGGTCCCCATTCTCCACTATGGACCATGCTCCTGGTCTGTACTACATCTACCACGACACATCTACAGTTATATGACTCCTATCATGTACCAGGCTGCTTAGTGAGACGGAACTCTGCTTTGTATCATGGGAGATGTAGTTCTCTAGTGAGCCCAGCCAATAGGATAGAATGGGTGCCCAAACTATAGTTCCCATGAGGCAATGCAACACAATAGGAAAATGTTGTTTGATGCCGAACTGATTAATGAAGAATTTCTGGTCAGTTCAACAAAATGAAATATTCTGATTCAAGTGAAACTAACCCAAAATTAAATATTTCATTTCAATTTTCTGATGGAATATCAAAAATGTTCAGCAAAACTGAAATTTTTGCATAGAAAATTTTGATCTTGCAGAAACTGCATTTTCCATTTTAAAAAATCATTCAGATAGAAACTTCCTAGCTAGCTCAAGTTTCTGCTGTCTGGAGTCTATGTCCACTGCCACCAAGCCATTGTATGTAGCACAATTACAACAATCTTGAAGTCCACAGATTTGGATATTATAAACACACACACACACACACACACACACAAATAGTAAAGTCATTTCTTTTCACAGAACAGCCTATCAACAGATGTTCGTTATGACTGGAGCTGCATTTGAGCATTGAAGTGCATTGAAGCAATTGGAATTTTCACTACACTTCACTATAAGATATCATAATTCCATATATTTATTCTGTTATTGATATAAGTACGCTCTCTATATATTTACCGTCCCCAAGAACAAATTATAGGCCTCAATTCTGCAAGTAACTCTGCCAGCATGCTGGCATCATATTGTTGCTGGTGTCCATGCTAGCATGCCTGTGGAAGGATTAAGGCCTATATCTGTTATTAAAAAAATCATCTGTTTCATAAATTACACTTTATATTCTCTAAATTGAAAGAATATTAAAAGTACATTTTGCTCTTTTAATTTCTAGAACAATGAAGGCAGTAACACCGCTTTCATTTTTGTTTGTTGCTGGCTTCTAGCCAATTTGGCTTTCAGGTTCTCATGTATTAGTACAATAGTGCAATACTGAGGTTACAACCAATATAAACATCACTAGGTTTAAAAAATAATTCCATTGTTTAAAAAAATGAGAGAAGCATGGCAACAATTTGATTGTTCCGTGATTTTGTAAAAGCTTTTGTCCCCGTAATTTAAGATTTGAGTCAAAATAGATCCTTTAAATGTCAGCAGAGATTAATCTTTTTGTGATATGTTAATGATTTATTTATTCTTGTATTGGAAACCCTGATACGAGCTCAACTGTGCTTGCATCGCTGCACCACTAAGCAGGCTTTCAATCCTTATATTTCTGTATATTTCAGTTACCTGAGACATTTGGCAGTTCAATTAAGAGAATTACATTCTGCTTTGCACTTGGAATTTTCTAGGGGAAAATGCTCTAACTACCAGCACTGGGTGATGACGCTGTTGCTCCATTTCTCTGCATGTATCAGTAACTCTGTGCTCAGTGCTAATAATGATAATAAGACATTGATTCAGTTCTAGAGCTCTGAACTTCCTTCCCTGCAGGGTATTCACTGTGCAGACAGCACAGTGACCGTGATCAGAGGGGACAAAGTAGGGCGGGGCAATGGGCTGCCCCTAGATCTGCGACTAGCTTATGATATCCTATTGCTTATGGGGAAATATCAGTAGCTATGCTCTGTTTTGCTAGGCTAGCCTGCTGGCTACCTCTGCTTCCCAAATTACTCCTGGTAATAAGTGTGCTGCCTCTCAGACTACAAAGCCCTTTATGCAGTAGCTGTAGGCATCAAGCCTTTCTGTCAATTGCATGATTGTTTGCTATTAAAAAGCAGTGCAAAGAGCATCTTAATCCATGAAGCACAATTAAAATCCAACTGCTCTTCTGTACACAAGTTACTGTGTGGTTGTGGCTGCCACTTCACAATTCTGCATTTTTGTAAGATCCCCACACAAACCTGTGAAATTTGACAATCTCCCTAGTGCATCCTCTGTACTATCCTTCCTGAGGCAACAAATACATGGAATGTACCAGGTTTGGGGGTGGTTGAGAATAAAAAATAAGGAAAAAGGTAAAAGCTGGATCTTCCTGGATCATACTGGATTCTGCTAGATTCTACTGCACTCAAAGTAGAAAACCAGTCTAGCTGCTTCTACTGAACCAAAAAAATCCAGTTGTTGACACATCTCAGAGCAAGAGCACTTCAAAAAACCAGATCTGATATCTGGATCTTATTGGTTCAAGTCAATTTTTAGGCCTCAACCTCATATTGAATGGCATAGATAGAGAATTAAGTGTAGATACTCCTTCTACAGCTAACAATTCCAGACCCTCATTCATCCTGGAACATGAGTGCTGCGAAAACCTAGATTCATGCATCTGAATCTTGGCAATTTTTGGCCTCAGTCCCCAAATTGTACAAACCTAATATACAGTAAGTGGCTGCTCTTGCACCAGGACGTGTGGAATGCTGAATTTTCTCGGTAAAGGAGGAGTGGCAACATGTGTTGTCTATTTTAATGGTTTAATTAGGGAGGGTGGGGCCAAAAAATGGAAGGATCCAGCTGCTAAATATTTGTGGTGCTTTTGTGCAGAGATGGGTCTGGATTTTTGAAGTGGAATTTGCGGAGCTACCATTCTCTAGATGGCTGGTAGGATTCTTGGATTTGGAATTTAAAAAGAACTATCTGAATCTAGCAGGATCCACATGCCAGATACACATTTTTGCAGAGCTGCTGTGTCAGTTTGCAACAGGGCATGGATTTTTTTGGAGTGTCTACATTTTTTTACCCCTCTATTTAGACAGTAAAACTTGGGGAAGTAGTGCTCAAAATTGACTGAACGCAGCAGGACCCAGGTACCATGCATGTGTTTTTCCAGTGCTATTGGGCTGGGTTATATCAGGGTCCAGATTTTTCTCTTAAAGAAGGAACAGCTACACTTCTTTTCAATTTTCACCAAGATCCAGAGGGATCTAAGTGCCAGATCTCGGTTTTTGTGGTGCTCCAGCTGTAGGATGTATGTGTGTGTTTGTGGCAGTGAGTGTGGTTTTTTTTCTTTTGAAGTGACTGGATCTGTTACAATTGTTCTTTATTTGGATGGTCCAATTTGAGGGTTATAGGTCCACAAATCGGCAGGGTCCAGATCCAGGAAGTTTTTACCTTTATTCCTTTCCCCTGAAGGATAATAGTGTAAAACACATGGCATGGAAATGCTGCCTCTCTCCTGAGGGAAGGCAACACCCACTTTGTGACTCTCACTCCTCCCAGGAAGCCGTGATAGACACTTGTGTGGCTCTCTCTCCATCCGACTGGAGGAGTTGATGTGTCTCATTATAACAGCAGCCAATGCAGCCGCCATCCACAGAAAAGCAAAAAGCATGTCTTATTTAAATACACCCACTCCCCAGCATCACCCTTAGCTTTGCACCGGCCTCACCCTCCCTACCAAAAGGATTGCAAAGGAAGATTTGCCCAGACAGGCACCGTTTGCTGAGGGATTTTTGTTTTGTTGTGTTTTTGTTATTGTGTTGTCTTTTTCCTTGGTGTGCTGTGGGGGTGTCTCGCACCCCGACCCCCCGCACGAGGAGAGGAGTGAACTAGACCCAAGTGGGGATCCACGCAGAAGATCGCAGCGTTTCATTTATATTTTTGGTCTATTTCACCGGCAAAGAAGTAAACATGGCGAGTGATTCTCCGGCTCGGAGCCTGGACGAGATAGATCTCTCAGCCCTGAGGGTGAGCGAAAAAATCCTACTCCTAATCCAACACCCCCGCGCCCCAGCCTGTGTCTCCCCCCCCTCCCCAATCCCCCCAGCGCGCGCTTTATGGCTTGGCAGGGGATACGTTTGCTATTTTATGCAAGCGGGTGGTATTTATTCGGCTTTGCAAGTGTGCTTCAGCTGCAGATCTGGGCGCGCGCCCTTGCGCGCGCGTGTGTGACAGAGCCCGTGTGTGTGACAGAGCCCCAGTGTGTGTGTGTGTGTGACAGAACCTCAGTCAGCGTGTGTGTGTGACAGAGCCCCAGTGTGTGTGTATGTGTGTGTGTAACAGAGCCCCAGTGTGTGTATGTGTGTGTGTGTGTGACAGAACCTCAGTGAGCGTGTGTGTGACAGAGCCCCAGTGTGTGTGTGTGACAGAGCCCCCCAGTGTGTATGTGTGTGTGTGACAGAGCCCCAGTGTGTGTGTGTGTGTGTGACAGAGCCCCCCAGTGTGTGTGTGTGTGTGTGTGTGTGACAGAGCCCCAGTGTGTGTGTGTGTGTGACAGAGCCCCCCAGTGTGTGTGTGTGTGTGTGTGTGTGACAGAGCCCCAGTAAGCGTGTATGTGTGTGACAGAACCCGTGTGTGTGTGTGACAGAGCCCTAGTGAGCGTGTATGTGTGTGACAGAGCCCCAGTGTGTGTGTGTGTGTGACAGAGCCCCCCAGTGTGTGTGTGTGTGTGTGTGTGTGACAGAGCCCCAGTAAGCGTGTATGTGTGTGACAGAACCCGTGTGTGTGTGTGACAGAGCCCTAGTGAGCGTGTATGTGTGTGACAGAGCCCCAGTGTGCGTGTGTGACAGAGCCCCCCAGTGTGTGTGTGTGTGTGTGTGACAGAGCCCCAGTGAGCGTGTATGTGTGTGACAGAGCCCCAGTGTGCGTGTGTGACAGAGCCCCCCAGTGTGTGTGTGTGTGTGTGTGTGAGAGAGAGCCCCAGTGAGCGTGTATGTGTGTGACAGAGTCCCAGTGTGTGTGTGTGACAGAGCCCCAGTGAGCGTGTATGTGTGTGACAGAGCCCCGGTGTGTGTGTATGTGTGTGACAGAACCCCAGCGAGCGTGTGTATGTTTGTGTGTGATGCTTTCTGAAGATCGAGGGGGGAAATAAATCAATCTGCATAACTACAACCTCCCCCCGCACGGAATAACTAGCCCAGGGTGAGCTGCTGGTCCACACTGCCAGAGCCATGTTCTGTCCCCCGCCCCCCCAGCGCCGTGTGTGTTCATCGCGCAGCTTTCCACGGGGGTGGGCCGGAGCTCAGTCATCCCCGCCTGGTTGGCTGGTTTGTGCGTTGCTAGCGGGGGAGACGCGGGGGTAAGTCCCGGCTTGCCCAGCAAGTGTTTCCTTCCCCTCCGTTGCTCCTCGGCCCAGCATCGGGCACGAAGCGAACCTGCTGCGGCAAGGCAGCGACCCTGGCGCGGCCGGCCGGGGATGGGAGCGTGTCCCTGGCTCCCTCCGCCGGGGCTCCGCTGGGTGGGCTGGGCTGTCGCCGCGGCTGCGCTCCGCCTGGGAGAAGTGTGACATTTCCCTCTCAGCTGGGTTCGGCCGGGTGACAGAGGCATGGGCTTGAATGAAAGCCCAGACGCGAACAAACCCTGGCCGGGGAGGCTGTGGGAGGTGGCTTGTCGTTGCGTTTTGGCCTCAGACATGTGGTGTTTTATGCAGGCGGGTGGCATTTGTTCGGCTTTGCAAGTGTGATTCTGCCCTGCTCAGTTACCCTGCTGATCTGCAGGCTCTTTCGCCGGGCCTGGCTCAGCTGCTGCCTCTCCCCTGTAGGGGGAGGGGGAGATAGAGTCCATTTTGACGTTATTGTTGTGAAATTAGAGCATCATGAGCCCTTAATGATTTCCCGCCTCACCTCCATTGCCCTCAGGAGAATGGGATCCCCCTTTCCTTGCCACTCTCATCAGGCACTGGCTTGCCTTATGGAGCGGGATTAAATAAATGCTTGCACACACACCTCTGTGTGTGTGTGTGTGTGTATTTTTATACACACGGGTCATCCTTGGAACGGAATCAATGTTGGCTACTAACACACATGTGGTGGGTGGGTATTGTAGTGTGGAAAGTCACACCTTGCGGTACAGCACATTGTTACACACTGATGCTAAACCCGGGGAGCCTTTTTTGTGTGTGTCCTCATCTGTTTTAATTAGCTGCCCCCCAAAAACATACTTTTTAAAAGATAAATCTCCTATTTTAATTTAAAATGTACCATTTAGATGTCAAGTTTACCAAATATGGCAGCCATCACTTTCTTTGTGACCTGATGTTTTTCCTCCCGTTTCTGTAACTTTTATTTTCTTCCATCCTTTTGGTCCTAAGAATATATTGCTGATTTCAGCTATTAGTCACTTGAAGGAGTAGTACCTAACATAGATATATGGCTGTTGAAATTTCTGTATGAAAGCTCATTCCTGCTTTATTACAGCAAGACTGCTTATTCCACTGCTGGCACTGACTTTTTTAAAAAGAAAGAAAATTAAAAGCAGCATCCACTGAAGACTTTCAAGAGTGTAGTGTTAGAAATAGTATTTGCTTCGGTGGAAACAAGATTCCCATTTAATTCATTTGCCCCACTTTCTTGCTGGTGAGTTTCTGGCTGAATAATGGTGTAAACTGTCAGTGATTGCTCAGCAGTTCAAGGTGTGGATAGGAATATCAGGACGTGCATTTTAAAAATAAATATTTAGGTCCAATTCACCTCTCACTTATGCTTGTGAATATCAGGAGAAATGTGATTGGCCATAACACCAGTGTAAAGCAAATGTAATCTGAAAGAAGAATCAGCCCCTACATAATGTGTTTTGTCTGTTTGTTTTTAAGGAACATCAGCAGTTTAATGTCCTTATAACACTTACTTTAAGAATTTCCTTAGCACTTAAGGACCTGAGTGTTTTACAATTATGTCGTCATATTTTTGTTTGTGTGGTTTTTTTTTTAAATGGCAGATCTTGTGCAAGATATATTCTGTCCAAAATAACTGATATTCTTTTAGCCTCTGAGCAGGATTGTGCATTTAAAAAAATATTCCAGAAATGGAGATATGAATTCCTCTACCGAAATTGCTTTCATTTTGCCTCTTGCTATGCACTCTTTCCATGGCATTGTGCGCCTGTCTCCTCCCCCGCCAAAAAAAAAGAAAGAAAAAAAAAGCACTACTGAAAACCCAGCCTCCACTAATTTGGTCAGCCACAGGATCTATTGGCTTGGATTAATGGTAGATCTGCCTCAACAGTATCTAGATGTTGGGTCTCTTTATGCTGCCACTTTGAACGCCTGAAGAATGGTTGGTGCCAGCCAGTGTTGATTGGTAGGGAAGGAGGGTGTACAAGAAAACAAATGGCAAGCTGTGAATCTTTGCATACCAAAGTGAAGATTATCTGTCGAGAGCTCCCAAAATTAAGAGACATGTATCGGGTTGGAGAAAAGCCTATTTGTAGCTACTACATCAGATAAATTATTCAAGAACAGTTAATCTATGTGAACATTTGACCCTGCGTGATGCTCCAAGGTCAGCAAGACCTAGGGTGAGCTGCTGCTCTGGTTCAGAAGTAGCCCTTAGCATTAGAGATCAAATTTTTCTCAACACCTAGCTGTAAAGTATAGATGTCATTAATTCATTTGGGCCTGAACTTCATTTCCTACTGCTTTATTCCCCAGTGTACATGGCACACATTTCCTGGGCATAGCAGACATTTCCTGGATATGCACAAAATCCAAAGAGGAAGAATACCAGACGCTGAATAATTTAAATGGGAGAGGCCTGTTATGGCACTTTCATTTCAATTATTCAAGTCAAACAAAAATTGGGTCCCTAATTTGTTGAGGAATAGATCTTCTAAACTAACCTCATTTAGCACTTAGAATAACTGAAGGTTATTCAGCTGATACGTTGTGGAGTTTCAATCATTCCACAGTGTCTGAATCAGAAATCGATAGTAAATTTGCTGCCAGAGCACAAAACATGTCAGTGAGGAGTAATTTCATAAGGCACACAATTTAATTCCTTACAAAATAAGGAAAGGGCTGTGTTGCTGCAGCTTCGTAAATGTGTGTGTCTGGGTGGAGGAAACATTGTTCATTTCTCTACATGTCTGAAATAGTGAGAAATAGCTATTACAGATGTTATAAACCAGAAGCAGACAGGTTGTTATAAACCAAAGCCAGGTTGATATAACAGTTCATGCCTAAAAACAAAATAGGAAAAACTAATAGAAATGCTTATGAAACTTATCACTATGTTTGATTCAACTGAAATTTTGTTTTTGTAAACACACTGATCAGAAAGAGAACACAATCCACAGAAAACATGCCTGTTAATAAGCAGTCAAGTAAACTTACACTATGCTGAGTCTTAATCATGAGGTTGTCATCTTTCTTTCTTCTGGTTTCCTTTTCTCTGAAGTAATAGGGGTATACAGTATTCTACACTTCCATGTAATTAAAGTATAGCGTGCAGTTAAATATTTAACATGGTTTGAATAAAACCAAGAGTCCTGCAAACCATTTTTCACACAAGCAAGTTTTAGTGGCCTATGTAGTCCCACTGACTATTTGCCTGAGTAGGAATTTGCAGAATTGGACTATAAACTGACATTAATAAATGCCATTTTAAAAAAATAAAGTTTTTCCACATTGATATTTATGCCAACCAAAGATTGGTCCACCACAGTAGTGTGTGTATGTGGAACAAAGGTCTGAAGAAATTAAAAATTATGCACGGAGGTGTGACCTGCTTAAAATGCATGGATCGGTGCACTTGGTAAGCATATTTAGGACCCAGTTCTGCCTTCTTCGCTGTCTGTCTCCATCAATCATTTTATACAGTGCTCGTCATCATGGTATCTGTGTGCCTTGGCTTCAACAGGGAAAACTGAGGACGCATGAAAAGGCAAAATGAGGCCTTACATGTTGGAAAAATTCTGGAAATCTTGATCATTCAGAAGGCTGATGAGTATTGTTAATGTTACAGAAAACTGTAAGTTGAGATGATGAAGATACCTAAGAACAGGTAGCACCACATATTACACTGACGTGAGGATTAGACAAATAATAAAATAATCTTTTATACTGGGTTGGAAGATATTACTTTATATTTTTGCCAGTCCTTTCGACATGTTTAATACCAGAATGAGTTGAATTGGCTTGACTGTTAGCAGAATAATGTTCAATATCAGGAATAGTGCAGGCTGCTGAGATGCACTTTAAATAGGGGCACTTTTTAAAAAAATAAAAATGATTTAGTAACTAGAGATCCAATAGGACATTTTTTGCTACTGTTATTCACAATATGTTGTAAATCCAGCATATAATAGTTATCTGTCTGTAAGGTGCTTAAAGATTTTTTTTTCTTTAAGAAGTTTTATAAACTGCTCCTCTTTAGTGGGGTCCTAGATCTCTGGCCTGAGCCCAAACCTCTACACTCAAGTTTTACATCCCCAGAGCCCAAGCCCCACGGGCCTGAGTCAACTGACACAGGCCAGCCATGGGTGTTTATTGCTTTGCAGACATACCATAGACTTTAGGGCCAGAAGGGACCATCATGATCATTTAGGCTGAGTTCCTGTACATTGCAGGCCATAGAACTTCACCCACCCACTCCTGTAATAGGCCCATAACCTCTGGCTGTGTTACTGAAGTTCTCATACCTTAATTTAAAGACCTCAAGTTATAGAAAATCCATCGTTTACTTTAGTTCAGACCAGCAAGTGACTGGTGTGCAGAGGAAGGTGAACCTCCCCACTGCCAAGTGTCTGCCAATCTGACCTGGGGGAAAATTCCTTCCCAACCACAAACATGGTGATCACTTAGACCCTGAGCATGTGGGCCAGATGTACCAGTCAGACACTGAGAAAGAATTCTCCCCATCTAGTGTTCCATCTCTGGCCAATGGAGACATTTGCTAATGCCATATGCCATTGTAGGCAATCTCATCATACCATCCCTTCCATAAACTTATCAAGCTCGGTCTTGAAATATGTTAGGTTTTTTTGCCCCCAGTACTCCTCTTGGAAGGCTGTTCCAGCACTTTACAGCTCTGATGGTTAGAAACCTTTGTCTAATTACAAGCCTAAACCTGTTGATGGCCAGTTTATATCCATTTATTCTTGTGCCAGCATTGGCGCTTAACTAAAATAACTCCTTTCCCTCCCTGGTGTTTATTCCTCTGATGTATTTTTAGAGAGCAATCATATCTCCGCTGAGCTTTTGTTCTGTGAGGCTAAACAAGACAAGGTCCTTACGTTTCCTATTGTAAGTCAGGGTCTCCATTCCTCTGATCATCTTAGTAGCCCTTCTCTGCACCTGTTCCAGTTTGAATTTATCTTTTTTAAACATAGGAGACCAGAACTGCACACAGTGTTCCAGATGAGGTATCACCAGTGCATTGTATAATGGTAATAACACATCCCTGTCTCTACTGGTAATATCTAGCCTAATGCGTCCTAGATGCATTAGCAACCTCTTTCACGGTCGCATCATATCAGTGGCTCATAGCCATCCTGGGATTGACCAGTATACCTGGGTGTTTCTTCTCCTCTGTTGCTTCCAACTATAGTCCCCAACTTATAGCAAAAATTCTTGTTCTTAGTCCCTAAATTCATGACTTTTCATTTTGTACTATTAAATTTCATCGCATTCTGTTACCCAGTTTTCAAGGT